>JASDDO010000012.1:70737676-72058926 GCA_030015575.1 Agapanthus africanus | reverse complement strand
AATTTAAATATCCTAAAGAAACCTGTATAGGAGCATACTTACGTAAGACTTAGTTGCTTCCTGTGGGCTGGGGAATTGGACTGACATGCAAACCTCATACCATAAATGTCCATACGGCTGGGCATTTCTCCTGTTTGTCTCGTCTGCCATTTAGACGAAAATTCGATTTAGATTAAGTTTACGAAATAGACAAATTTAGAATATTTGATTTGATTTTACATGAACAACTCCATACCAAGAGGAGTTCATCCCTCTGCCCAACCAATGATTAGTGTTATGAATCTGCGCAATTGCTTCCCGCTCGCTCTTCTCCTACCATTTAGATATGATATAACATCTCATACTAATTGACATATTAATATCTAATGTTTTTACAGTTTAAACAATATACATATCCTAAATTCATCCGATTAGAAGTGTTTTATCATGGACCCAATACCCAGTACAGCTTAAGCAATATACGTACTCGGCAAGAAGCCCTTTGGCAATCAACCCCTCGAGTCTAGCTTTATTACGGATATCGTTTTATCTTAAAGATAAACCTGTGGATTTTATTTTGATAAGTTTAATTGATGATATAATAAATATTATTCGAAAGTTAAAGTCAACTATTAAATACGTAATCATTGCTTACCTCTCGAATAGATACATCCACTGATAATTTACGAGTCCACCTAAATACGCCTCTCTTGCTAGATGATCTATAAGATGTAACATGATTGTGAAAACCGTAGGCGAAAACAACATCTCCAATTTACAAAGAATGATAGAAATTTTGTTCTCCAGATTTCTAAAATTATTTGCCCTATATTCCTTAGAGCTTAAATCTCAGAAGTAATGACAAAAATCCGTCTTAACCGAAACAACATCTTTATCCTTTAACTCCTTAATTGCAACGGGCAGTAATTGTTGTATGATCACGTGGCAATCGTGACTTTTAAGGTGAGAAAGTTTTTTATGTTTCATGTCTACACACTTAGAGAGATTTGATGAGTAACTGTCAGGAACCCCTACTTACTCAAAAACTATGAGTAAAGCACCCTTCTCGCTAGCAGAAAGCATGTACTTCGCTGCAGAAATTGACCATTTACCATTCCCCGCTTCTCGTGGAAGTAATTTAGGCTGCAACCTCTCTTGTAAGAACCACTGTCGCGCCGCAAATGTATTCCTAGATTTGGATTTCATATTCAATAAGATATTAAGGAGTAGCTCACATATGTCTCGATGCGCACGAAATCTAAGTTATTACGCAGCTTGAGATCGCGCCAATATACTAGCTCGTTGAAAATGGGATTCTTCCTCCAGTGACTGCCAGCAATGCAAGGAATTGTATTCTCAGTCATCTTTCCGAAATCAACAGTATTGAAACCTTATGTGGCCTCCCACAACTTCAAACCCGTCGACTTAGGTGGGGCACACATTTGCTCTTGTTTACCATTGAACTTGCTACAATTACGATAATATGGATGGTTTCTATCTAACCATCGACGGTGACCTGTATAACACTTGATCTTCCATTCACCTACTTTAGGATCACAACCGAGAAGGTTTTTTTATGTTTCATGACCATCCCCTCTATATTTGTACACAGAAAAATAGCAAAATGGTGCTGAAGAAACTAATCTCGAAACGAGTGAAAACATAAATGCACGAGGTGTTTGCGTTATAAATTCTTAATTTGTTAACACTGGATAAATCCATCGGTTATAGTACGACTAGTTTTCTCATTACATAAACTACATGACGGTTGTAAAAAAAAGTTAACGCTTGATGTTGATAACCATCAAATTGTTTTATATTACGATGAATACTTTTACGTATATAACTGATAGACGGGTACTAAGGCACACAGTAATTTGTTAAAATCCTCGATGATAATATGGATTTCCATGTTATTATCGAAATATATCCATACACTTGGATAAGGGTTTCGTTTCACTTTTAAAGTTCTCAAGTTTTTTAGTTCAAACTTTCGTAATTATTACTTAGGGTTTTCATATCATCATTTCTTGCTTTATTAAAATTCGATTTTGAGGTTTTCAAGTTTCAAAGTTTTGGTTTTAGGATTTTCAAGTTATCAAGTTTTTATTTTAGGGTTTTCAAGTTTTCATGATTTTATTTTAGGATTTTCATGTTTTCTAGCTTTTACTTTCGGGTTTTGTGTCAAATTAGGGTTCTCTCATTTCACTGATATCATAAAATATTTTCCATATAATCAACAATTTTTTCCACGTAATCACAAATTCCATAAACATAACATTTAATTTTTTCCACAAAATCACGAAACCATATTGGAATTTTTTCCACATTTTCAATTTTTCCATAAACCTAACATTCATTTAGTTCCATTTTGAATTTATCATACCGACACAAATCGAGAAATCGAGGGATCGAAAGAGTGTGAGATAGAGACTGTGTGTGTGGGGGTGAGAGAGAAAGAGAGAGGCAGTGAGTAAGAGAGGAACTTACCACAAGGAGGACAATGGTGGTGGCGATGGTGGATGCCGGTGACAATTGGTGGACTGCAAAAGAGAGAGAGAGTGAAGGGGAGAGAGAGGCATTGACTGATAGAGAGGGACAGTGAGTGATAGAGAGAGAAAGCGAGAGGTGCTTATCATGAGAGAGAAGCAGTGAGGACGATAGTGGTGGCGATGGTGGAGACCCGTAACGCGGATAGCGACGGCTACACAAAAGAAAGTGAGAGATAATGAGTTAGAGAGAGATATAGAGAGGGGGAGAGAGGGGAGCCGATGGTAGTGGCGACGGTGGAGGGAGATAACGGCGGTGGTGGCGGTGGCTGGTAAGGTTTTTTGGGGAAGCGCACGATGATGGAGGAGGTGACTGCAATGGTGAAGTGGATGGTGGAGGCTATTATGCTAGCGGCGGTGGCGATGGTGGTGGAAGTGGCGACGATTAAGGTTAGGGAAGGGGGGAAAGTTGATGCGGGGGAAGGGGGAGAAATGAATTCGATTTAGTGATCTTAAAGAAGAAAGAAGGTGCAAGAATTTTTCGTCGGGCAAATATCAATTCCACGATTAGGGTCCCTTTTTGTTTTAAATTAAAAATATTCCGTCAGATAACACCCGAAGAAATAGACCCCCCTCGAAGAAATAGCCTATATTTTCTTTTAGTGCTTTCTCTATTACAATCATGAAAGTTTGGTATGCATCGTAATCCTAAAATCAAATAGCTTAAGGTTTTGCAAATATGGTTTAGGTATGATATCCAAATATTAGGTTTCAAGAGATCATAAGTTCAAACCTCATAATGAAATTCCACAAAACTCGAAGGCTTACTTGAGAAGAATTCTTAATTTTATATGTATTACATTGATACACATTGATAATCTAATAGTTTAAGTTTTTGAGCAATGTGGTTCTTCATACTTTTTGACCTATAACGATACCGTTGAATTTGATTTAAATTTGGGATTAATTAGGATTTAAATCTAATCTCTTTAGTTTAGATTTAAATCTAATATCTAGTTTAAAGTCATATTTATCTTTAATTTAAATATGAATTTATATCTGAGCAATTATTATCTTATAAATTAAGGCTTTCTCTAGAGTTTTATAAAAGGGTTGTCAATATTTCTCCACAATTAAAATGAGAAAGCCGTAAAATCAAGAGAGAGGGAGATAAAGGGGAGGTTTTTAGGAGAATTAGAGATTTTTTGTATTTGTGCGGTGATAGGTGAGGGTGTTCTCGTGTAATATTTTCTTGATAGTTGAAGTTCTCGTTGTCGGATTGCAGTATTAGATGCAATTGCACCGAACCTGGGTAAATCTTTTGTGTTTTTATTGGTGTGTTCTTTTCGTGTGACTTGATATCCGTCGGATAGTCTTTTTCAATCTACCCTAAAACAAAGGTCTTGGATTTCTACTACACATAGACACATAATCCTTATAATAAGTGGTATCAGAGTATCAAGTTCGAGTTTTGGAGTTCATTAAGGAGATGACGTCTACAAATTATGAAAAGTTCGATGGACGCAATAAATTTAGTCTATGGAGATTGAAGATGACGGCGCTGCTAAAACAATAAGGTGTGCATAAAATTATTTTTACGAAAGACAGAATTGCAGCGATGACCACGGTAGCGGAAAGTGTAAAGATAGCGAATAAAGCTCACAGTTCGATCCACCTTTCAATGGACAATAAGATTCTTTGTGAAGCGATGCAAGAGAAGACAATGGCAAAATCGTGGAACAAGTTGGAGCCCTTTTACATGAAAAAACTCTTACTAACGGATTCTAACTAAAGTAGCTCGGAAATGTGTAGAGGTTTTTCGGTCTGATTTTGGCGGAGGGTTCGCTTCAAAAGAGTTCGCGGGATTGTGCAGGCCGAAGAGGATCATGTATCAGTACACCACATTGGGAGATCCTCAGTCAGATGGCATTGCAGGACGGATGGTTCGGATAGTTGAGAAGAACAAAATTTTACGGCTTACGACTGGTTTTTCAAGGGAGTTTCGGGCTGGAGCCCTATCTACTGCCAAGTAGCTCATCGATCGGTTACCATTGAGGTGGTAGATATGAGAATTCCCGAGAAGTTATGGACTGGAGGGGATAGAGATTACTCATGGTTTCATGTTGTTAGGTGCACTTAGGAGCCGAGGGTCGAGAGATGTTCTCTTGTAGGTTTCGAAGGCAGAGTAAAAGGGTACAGATTGTGGTGTCCTGAGACCCCAAGTGAAGTAATCGGCCGAGTGAAATTCATTGAATCTATGATACTTCGAAAAAGACAGACTCGAACAGATAATGAACGGAGAACAGATATGCCGCCAAGCGAGGTGGTCTTCAAAGTCCTAGTCTAGGTTACGAGAGATGAGTTGGTAGGTATTTCTATTCAGGTGGAGGTTCCAGTAGAAACAGTGGTGCAGAGGTTGAGAACAGTTTGGTGCATAAGAGTGGCTATGAAAGAGTCTTCAAGGAAAGGGAATCAAAAGTTCGACAGAAAGGCTGCATGTTTGATTCGTGGCATGGGTGTTATGGATGGGAAGATGCGTCGGTTGCAGTAGTGTATCGAGCATGTTCTAAATCAGTATAGGATGGAGGAAACTCGGTCTGTGTCTTCTCACTTAGAGGCACACTTCAGGCTTTCATCGATGTTATCACCAAGGGAAGATGCAGACAGAAATCACGTGTCTATAGTACCATATGCGAGCGTAGAGGTTTGTCACGCCCCACTTCTCAAAAGACGATGACAGCACATGACGAGACCCGCAACGTATTTACTATGAGAAAGTCATTTCCCTTAATAAATGTGTTAAGCGTATGTAAGCAATATAACAATATGCAAGAATAACAAAAGTAATATAAATAAATAGCGGGTTTATTTACATTCAATTTCAAATACAAATGTCTGGAATAAAAGATATAATACTGAAAAGCCTAAACAATGGCTTACAAAATATAAATGCAGGAAAATGAAACTAATATACTGGTTGGGCAGTAAGTTAATCGAAGTATTCCTAGCTGGGCTTGATCTCTTCAGACTCCTATCCTCTTGATGAACATTCTACAAAAAAGAAACAGAGAGGAATGTTATCAGCAAACTAGAGCTCGGTAAGTCCCCAAAAGAAATAAGTAATGATGACTGAAGGTATGAAAATGAATAGAAACCAAGTAATAGTGAACATGTAAGGGTGTATGTGAAAATATATAAGCATGACATTTATGTATAAGGTAGCTATTCTAACGTGATTGTTTGTAGTCTGATAAAGAAGATATTCATGTATATCCAACTTACCCCATAAACTAAGGTAATATGAAGTACAAGGCCTCGTCATAACCCATGGGACAACGACATAGGAATTCAGGTTAGGTGTCATTTAAAGTGACCTCCCGTGCCACGCTATACGTTCCTTATCAACCTACCCCTTATCCCCGCGTATTTTAATGTATAGTTTAAGTTTACAGGTCTTGGCCAAATTCATGAATATAAAGAGTATAAATTCAGGTTCAAGTTGTATTCAGGTATTCATATCAAGTTCATGTAAAGTTATATTTATGGTTCAGTCAAGTTAAGTCAATTGTTCAAGCTCAAGTGTTCAAGTTTGGATTTGAGTTTGAGTTCAAGTCAAGATAGAGTTTGTATTCAGATTCTAGGCATATCTTATTACTAGATTTAATCTTGTGAATTTCTTAAGTTTGGAAAATATTGAAAACCGCTGCATATGAACGGCAGGATTTGTATATTTTTCAAAGACGATTGTCATTTGATAATTTTTATCCTAAGGTTACGATCTATATTTAGGAAGAGGCAAGTGGTGTATCATTATCTCCGGCAATCCTAAGAAAACTGACAAAAGAAGATGCCACTCAAACCGATCTGCAACATAAACACGTAAGCTACACTAGTTTTTTTATTTCTAGGTTATTTTTATAAAAAGTCATTTAAAAAATCTTGAGGGTTTTTAATTCGTCATAAAGGCTCGAATATGTTCTTAATAAAAGTTTGTTAATTATAAAATCAATATTTTTCATAAAAACGTGTTTTATATTTTGTGGTATTTTAGTGTCAAAACCAGCTTTTAAATTTTATGGTATTTTAATGAAAAATACCAATTTTGGGAACTTGATAGTATTTTAGTATAACTGTAATCTTTTATTTAAAAATATATTTTTTTTCACAATTTGTTTTTATTGAAAATACAGATTTATGATTTATATGATTTTCCAACGTTTAATTTGTTTTAAAAGTCGTATTTTTTTAAAATTGTATTTTATTCCTTTCGAGACCGAATTCTCCATAAGGAGTTCTGCATCTTTCTCTACTATCTCAAGGTTGTGCGTTTACCTGCACCATCCACAAACAGGTCTCCTAACGAGAGTTGTAGAGACGTAATTGTAAAGGTGTTAAAATAGTGATTTATAAAAATAGTTTTAGAAAGCGAAGGTATTTTCTTAAAAATTATTTTTTTTAGAATAAAATATGCAACCAAGGTATCGTACTATGAAACCATAATGTATGTGAGTGGGATAGGTCATTACCCCGTGTAATAATAACATGTCACAAGTAAAACTGTATGAAACAAGTATAAAAAGAAAGTGGTATTTTAATGTTAATTGTTTCCTTTCTTTTCAAAACTAAGTTATTAATTATGGGATCAAATAACAATATCTTGCGACGTCACAAGGATTCATATTGAGGCACGTAATATTAACAAGAGCTTATCAAGCATGATGTAGTTATTCTTTTAGTTTGTCGAGTATGACAACTTAGGAAATAGTAAGATAAATTAGACGGAATTCTTTTGAAAACATGGGATTTATGTAGTTGGGTTTAGAGACATGGCAAGAGGTGAATTCAAAATGAGAAGGAAAAAGGAGAGGGTGTCTTATTAGGCAAAAAGAAGATTGAGACTTACACAGTATCACTCGTACTCGTACGAGCGAAATTAAGAAGAGTGGTGGCCTCGGTTTGAAGAACCGAGACCGAAGATGAAGAAGGATGGCTAGCTTGAGTTTTCGACTTCCCCTGGGCGACTTGTAGAATTCACGTGGCTAGAGGGATGATAGGAACGACACCAAGCTTGACGGAAGATTAGGGAGACGAGCTTGAGTTCTTGGATTGTACTTAGACTTGAGAAATAAACTTGAGATAGAGTTTTGAGAGGGGTAGTATGTCTAGGAGAAAAATGCTAGGTCTGGTTGGGTATTTATAGGAGATGTAGGGGGTATGGTGGATTAAAGGGATGTGAAGAATTTTGATAAATTTCTATTAAAAGAGGTTTAATGGAGAAAACGAAAAGATTGAGCAGTCCTGGGTTGAATAGGGACGTTTAGGATATAAAAACGAAAAGTTGGGAAGTCAAGAGATGCACGGGCCTAACATGGACCCACTAGGAGCCAACCAGGCTGCAGAACTCGGCCTAAGCTCAGTCCTGCCTCGATCTTTGTGCTCGGGGCTCAGGGTTTTGGTTCGGGTCAGGTTCAGGGTTCTATTTGAATGCATCTTTTCAGTTATGACTTTTCGTAAACCCATGTGAAGCACGTGGAAACTCTTGAGCTTCCAAAAAATTAAAAAGAAAAATAAAAATATTATTGGGGCTGATGGGATTCAAACACGTGGGTTATGGGACAGCAGTGGAGATGTTATTTAGCACATGCTGAAATAACATCTTTTATACACATTGAATGTGTTACAATTGTACATGGATTTTAAGGTCGTTACAAGGTTGGGGTGGTATGCACGCGAGTATTGCACAGGCAGTTGGGTTAGTTAGCACATGCTGAGCTATTCCGAGCAGAAAGCATTGACAGGCTGTGGAGTGAATTCTGAGATGCTTGGGAGGTGGTGAAGGGTTGGGCTCGTCATTCAGTAGAGACAGTATGGATGGTTGCATTCTGACAGTGTATGGTGATATGGGCAGATCGAGATCGATGACGGGTTACACGTTGGATATGGAAGCAGTGCCAGGTAAATCAACGCTTCAGGCTGTTATCGTGATTTCAATAATGGAGGTATGGTTAATAGCCGTTATGGAGGCGGTTAGGAAGACCGTCGATTTACGGAGATTGTTGGGTTTGGGAGTTCCAGAGGAGGTGAGAGTGTTCTTCATGGAGGCCAAAAAGATGGTAATGTCTCTTACAAAGCTTGGTTCCTTGGAGAATCCGGTAGACGCGTTTCTGAAATAGTTCCGGTCCAAATTCAAGTTGTGACTAGTAGATTGTTGGGGTGCTTTCGGGGACAAGACGATGAAAACGGAGTTTCAAGGTGTTAAGAAAATTAAGAGATTATGGCGAATTTAAATTAAGGTGGGGATTTTTGAATTTAATTTAAATTCGGGATTAGTTAGAATTTAAATACAGTCTCTTTAGTTTATATTTAAATCTAATCTCTAATTTGAATTCATATTTATCTATAATTTAAATATGGATTTATCTCCGAGCATTGATTTACCCTTTCTCTCGGGTTTTATAAGAGGATTGTAAATATTTCTCCACAATTAAAATGTGACCGTTGTAAAACCAACAGAGATGGAGATAAAGGAGAGGTTTTTGTGAGGATTAGAGATTTTTTGTATTTGGGCGGTGATTGGTGAGGATGTTCTCGTGTAATTCTTTCTTGATAGTGGAAATTTTTGTCGTCGGATTACAGGATTATGTGCAGTTGCGCCAAACCTGCATAAATCTTGTGTGCTTTTATTGATGTGTTCTTTTCGTGTGATTTGGTATCTGTCGAATAGTCCTTTTCGATCTACCCTAAAACAAATGTTTTGGATTTCTCGGTAATCCTTACAAAAGCATTGTAATGATACTAGTTGTTGTTGCAATGCCAATAATCCGTAGAGAAAAAGAGGCACGCAAATCTTCCTAAGAATCGAGGACAGGCAGGCAAGACCAACATGCGCTAGCGGACCCAGGTCCGCTGGGGGGGGGGGGGGGGAGGGGGGGAAGCGTAAGTCCGATCTGGCAAAACAATTGTCATAACTTATTGATACTTGTAACTTCTTAGAATGCTTATTGTATTGAGGTTGGTCTTTCAGAGGCAGGCAGTCTGAAAGTAAATTAACCAGGGGCTAATCTGGTTTGGAAGATTTGGATGGATTTGGGAGGGCATGATAGTATACTACCGAATTCTCAAATTTTAAAAATCTTAGTTTGTTTTTACAATTCTAGGATGAATTTGTGGGAAGATTTGGGAGCCAAACCACCTTTTACCCAATTAATTTTTTTTATTAAAAATCTTTATATCAATTTTTATAGTTGTTTTATATTTCATATCTATGTTCTATTCATATCGACCGAACAAATGATATAAGCCTACAAGCACAAATTCATCTCTATGCCCTGCCACCAAGCAAGAAAATTGGAATTCAATAGATACAAAAAAAAAATCTTTGATTAATAAAGTCATTTCCCTGATCCATATTTTTATTGTTTGTGTAAATTTTGCGGAAACATGGCTGCAGGGACACTGCATGCCCATAACTGCAGACCTGATGAGGTCCAGAAGCTTTTTTACACATGGTCCCCTTGGACCCCATGGGATCCGCAGTTTGGACAAGGTAGTTATGGGCCTGCTGGTCCCTTATAGCCGTAAATTTTATAGAGCACAACCGATTTATCAAAGTTTTTGAAATAGCATCATTAGAAATTTAAAAATACCTTGAAACTTTACTCTGAAAGGGCATTTTGTTATAAAAAAAAAAATAGAAGGATATGTCATTTGATTAAACAAATGCATACTCCATTCCCCTCTGGCCTATTTAGTCCGCGGACAGGGTCATTTGGTGTTATCATGTCCATCTCGCTCCTTGAACGAGTTAACGAAAAGCATTGACAAACAATATTGGCGTTTCAAGAAATGTACATGGCATCTTGAAAGTTCAATGATTATGCTACTCAGGAAATTATTCGGTATGCTGACTGTAATAACTCCCGATCAGAAGAGAAAAAGAGATGAAAACCTGGGACATTCTTCGAACAGTTTGCTAGGGCTTGTATTATTATTTCTATCTCTCTTGAGATTGACACACAGGACCGTGGCTGAGTAGAATTTTTCATACTAACGCATAGTAGTATGTCCGCATTATCTCAATCCCTCTGGTGGGTCCCACAACCATATAGATCTCCTTGAACCGCCCGGCCCGGTCCACAATGAGAGGTCTCATCTGCTGCCATTTCCAATTGAACCAAATCACTTGCCAACGTGGCCCGCAATAAATAACGCCAACAACAGCCCCATGAGCTGCAGCTGCACACAAGCACCCTGCGGCTCGCGATGCAGCTTGCCACGTGTACGGCCACGACTTACTCGTGGTACTCAATGCCTTCCCTGTCCCAAATGCTAATATAGCAATTGCTATACTTACGATATGAATCCAAAACTGGTTTGCGACTAATTTTATTTTATCTTAAAGCAAACCCTAATTAAAAATGATGTGATCACAGTGCACTTTTATATTAAAATGAAGGGTAAATGTTATAAAACACAGCCCATTTTTCTGGAATTTTGGATCAACATGACATGGGCGTTAACAGGTAGGCGGTGATTGAACCCGAAATTTTCGACCAAGGTTGCCAAGCTGTTTGGAATCCATCAAACATATTGATATTAAGATAATCAGTTTCGATAGCTCTTACAAGTCTGAGAGGGTTACGTAACCCTACTTGTACATGTGTCAAATGCCTTTGAAATTAAAATTTTTTACACGAAGGGTTGTGATATTTTTATCTTCAGAATAAATATATATATATATAATGAATTTTTTTTTCAGAAGAAAACAAAAACAAAAACACCGAACAGACAACGAGTTCTCATTTTCCTTCCCCCATTTTCCTAAAAAAATTTATTTCTTTTTTGTCTTTATCATGAAAAAAACACTTGAACGCTGCCGGTTCTGACAGCGTGGCAAACTGGGCAGCAAACAGCGTCAGCTCCGTCCCCAACCTCCAACGCCCTCATCACATGCCGCGCACATACACAGGTGCCGACACGGCAGCACCACCACCGATACGGCCGAAACGCCGCACACCCGGCACGCCTTCCCCACCGAAACCCCGTCCCGATCCGGCCGGTCCACATGAGCCGCCGACTCGGCGTCCCGACACGTCGCCGCCCGAGGAGAACTCGCCCGGCTTCGTAGCTGCGGCACAAGCTGGATCTGCGCGTGGAGGGACGCCGCCGTGGCCTGCTCCGTCATCGCCTTCGCCTGCCACGTCATCGTCTCGGCCCTGAGCCGGCCGATACATTCCTCCAGCTCGGCCGCCCTTCTCGCGGCCTGGCTCAGCTCCGCCTCCTTCTCCCTCAGCCTCCGTGCGGCCGACTCCTCGGCCGCCCCGAGCAGCGCACTGTAGTGTCGCTGGCGCTTCTCCGCTAACGTGCGCCTCAGCTGCTCTCCCTAAAAAGGCACTATATATATGAGCCAATATTTAGGACATGAATGAAGGCCGGACCGGTCTCAATTCAAGAAATTCCAGGGGGTGCCGGCCATACGTTTGTTTGGTCAAGAGAGAGAGAAGGGGGAAGAAATAAGAATATGGATTCTATCAAACTGTCCCGAACTCGCCCTCTTGACGTCCGGCACACTGAATAATTTCTCTAAAATTTCAGCTATATACAAACCTGGGCCGTGAGGTACCGCTTGATTTCGTCCTTGTGTTGGTTGATGATAAAGGCGAGGCTCTCTTCAGTGAATTGAGATTGATAGGCGATGTCCGGAAATGACAATCGGAGGCCGGTCGACACTAGATTAGGAGTTGTAGGAGGAGGAGGATGGGTTTGATGTTGTTGTTGTTGTTGTTGTTGTTGTTGTAATTGCGCGAGGTTCATTTGGGGAGTAGGCGCCATCTGAAACTCTCTTGCTCGTTTTCTCGCCTGATTCCCATTCATAACTGAAATCAATCATATATACCACGGAAAATTAATCAAATTTAACCTAGTGAGCGAAAATGGGTGAAGATTTCAATGCATGAGAAGATTTTAATTGAAACTCACTGGTAGCATTGGAGAAGAAGGCGGATGGGTTCTGTGTATAATCCATCTCTTTTGTCTCCTCTGAATTCAAATTGAAAACGTTAAGAAATGAAATGAGAAATTACTTAGCGAGAGCGAGAGAGAGAGAGAGAGAGAGAGAGGCTCATGATGAAAGAGATGTGTACCTGTTGTTGTTGTTGTTGTTGATGATGAAGAGATGAGCGTTTGATGCGTATGGAGCTTGAACAGCCATTGAGAGAGAGAGAGAGAGAGAGAGAGGAGCAAATTGAAGGAGAAAGAAGCGGTGATGGGTTGTTGTTATATATTGTTGCCTAGAAAAAGATACAGTGAGAAATTTGTAGAGAGAGAAGCGCTCGAGGGAATGAATGGGTCCAAAGATGGCCTTCTCTTATCATGTGCTCTCCCTCTCTCTCTCTCTCTCTCGCCGAGAGAGGAGGTGAGTTGGGCTTTTTTCATATGGGAAGCTTGCCTAATGCCAACCATTATTAGGTCAAGCTTTATTATATTTTTCTTTACTTGGCACTTATTATTTATTATTAGGGAAATTAAACAAATTTTTCTTTTTGATGAAATTAGGGGAAATGTTTTTCTCTCATGATTCATTCCACCCTATAAAGAGGTGTATTTCTCTCTCTCTCTCTCCCTCTCCCTCTCTCTTAATTATATGAATATACACAAGCAAGTGGAGAAAAAAAATCAAATCTATAATTGTAAGTTGGTGTCTAGTTTTATCTCTCTTGCTAGCTGCATGCAAGAGAATATTAAATTATTTCATACTGTTTGAAATGTATGCAGACAATGATGCAATAAAACGTCCTCATCCGAAATTTCGTTGGGATCGACTATATAAATCATTCTTCACTATTCTTTTATGTCAAGAGTTATTTCCTTTGTTAAATTTACTTATCACATAAATATCGAGAATGAATAATGTTAACATATCTTTCTTAGAAGACTGATGCTCAACTATTATGGATAAAGAAAAGAAGCAAACAAATTATATATCATCTAGATATTACTGTATTGATCGAATCTACTGATCTATTAAACAGACGACATGAGTCTAGAATGGAAAGGAATTATTTTTGGCACAGATTCTAATCTTCATATTATGTGCATGTATCATTGGGTTTTGCTAAAATTAATTAATTGTAGTTTGATGAAATTTTGATATAATAAAGTTTTGGCATGTGGGGGAGATGAACAGGGTGTGTGCATAGTACTGGCAGCCGTTTGGTGCATTGGAGAAATATGAGGCGATTCTCTTTGGGGTTTACTCCTATGCATTTATATGTTATTTATTTCAATTTTTTCCCACTTTGCTTTGTTTCCTTATTTTGTAATTTTTAGGTCAGAAAGCTAAGGAGATAAATTAATAGGTCAGAAAGCTAAGGAGATAAATTCAACCTCTGCCTGCCCCCCCCCCCCCCCCTCCTCCCCTTTCTTTTTTTTTTCCCTTCTTTTCAATTATATTTCTTTATTTAGGAAACGAAAGAAGATTTGGAATTAAATGATCTCCTTAGCTTTCTGACCTAATTTGGTTGGTTGAGAAAGAATTTTGGGTTGTTTACAACAAAAATACTCTTAATTGGTTTACCCCGGCTTGCTAGAAACCTCCGAGACCTTTTACGGTTAAGACCTATCTAGCCATCACCAAATCTTTCTGGTATTACCTTTCGTTAAACATCGAACTCTCTAACCATTAGTTTTACACTTTTGGGTATTTTTTATCTCCAAATTGTCATCTTTCTATATCGTTCGCTTAAGAATTCAGGAGTAGTTGGTCAATTCGTGAAACAACTAACAGTGAGAGAATTGTGATGATTAGTTTTATACGTGTGGGGTTTTGGACAAGTCGGATTAACTACGGGATGATGTGGTGAAATAAGCCAACAAATTTTTGATTGATCCTTTGTTATTTGAAGAATGATAGATTAATTGGTTTCTAGATTTCATCCTGGGAATGTATCCAACATGCCACATGCTTGTGCGAGAGGAGGGAGATTGCTTCTGGTCCATGGGAATTTTCATTACATAATTGGTTGAAAATCTCTTCTGCCGCTGCAAGCGTGGGGTTTCGAACCCAAAAGACCTCAAATCAAGTGAGGGAGTGTCATTGCCGCTCGAGCAAAAGCTCTTTGGCCGTAAAATATGATTTATTCATGAACTATAGGGGAGCCTTAATAATGGAAGATGATTAAAGGCCATATAATTAATTGGTATTTGATTGATATTTATTTTTGTGATGTTTAATTTAATGGTAAATTACCATGAATAAATGCATGAATTATAGAGGATGCTTGGTAATGTAAAATGTTTAAAGGCCATGCCATGCATTTTATAGATATTGGACTGCCTATTTGGTTATAAGAAATTTTTTTCCTGTATTGTTCAATAGAACTTTCTTATATTCAAAAAAATAATCAAACCAACCATATATGTATACATATATGGCTGTAATATCTACATGGCATATGACATGTGTACTGTCTATTGGATATGGAAAGTTCATTATGCTCTTGCACATATGCTTTTTATTATTTTTTCTAGCATTATCTGTTTAATTTAATAGGGTTTTTTCCTATACTGGCCCCCCTAAATATTTTAGAAAAATCCCCTTTAAAACTTCATATAGTTAAATACACCATCTAAAATTCTTAATAAGGCTATATAAGACCCTCATCACTTTTGTATGAAAATGAAAAGTGATGAGGGTTTCTTAAAAAATGATAAGGCTATATAAGACTTTTTATCTCATAATTCATCATGTTAACTCTAATCCAAATTTTAATCTAAATAACATAAGAAAAGGGTGTTTTTTGATAGCGAAAGGGTTTTATGGTGTGTATTTAAAATTATGAAGTTTAGGGGGTGTTTTTCAAAATAGCAAGCGGCCTATATGAAAAAAAACCCTAATTTAATTTGTAAATTACTAGAATGATGTATCATGAAGTTTTATTCATGAGTTGAACCCACTTTCAGTGTTTTAGAATTTTACTCTAGAATGCAATTGTATATGAGAAATTAAAATCATCTCTATCGATTGGGCCATCTTTTGATTCATTGCCTTATGGATGCTAAATAATGGGTTCAATCTGTGGATACATTATGAATATAATTAATTTCTAAAGAAAACGTCTACTAGAAACGTATAATTGCTACATTGTATCTGTCATTATGTTAATTTCTGCTCACTTGGGCAGGGTCCCAGAGCCCATTGGTTGGGCAATAAGAATTTATGGAGGTGACCCGGGACCATTTAGTGTTTCCAAAGGGACACACAGGGGACGGTGGTTTCGTTGGGTCAAAAAAAAATTCTACTAACTTCTAATTCACGTATTACCTACAAGTGTGCCGTGGCCCAGTAATAAAACCTTTCAGTTATCTCGGAAATTCTTATTGTCGAGTTAGATGGGATACAATAGTGGGCACGACCATGTGGGTAATTTGGTTGCATAGAAATGAAATTTGCTTTCGTGCCGTCGAGTTCTCTAAATCAAAGTTCGTGAGAAAATTGACGGTATGCCCTCATTCTGTTTAAACTTAAACTTGATAAAGTGTCAAAGTATTGCAGGCGTAGAACCTATATATCCTAATTGACAGCATTCCATCACAGCATCCATGAATTGACTATTATTATCCATAATCAACAATCAGCCAAAATGGCAGTCATTTACAATAATACACATTTACAAATGGGCCACAAACTAATGCACGTTATGGCCGTGCTTCAGCCTTATGCAACAAGAATTCTTGCGGACAAGTCGGCCGAGAGGCCGGTACAGCTTCCTTTTGCTCATATGTGGGTTGCACCATGGATGAGTACTCCAGCACGACCGTGGGCCGACGCTCTTGCCCCATTCTCAACATGACTAAAGATGCAGTGATTTAGACCGTACAGCCCTGACCCTCAAAAAGGTGGGGGTGAAGGTGGGGGTGGGGGAGGGAGTCATGGCCGACCATAGACAGAGCCTCAAATGGCCGAGGGTGCATGCCCTTCCAAAATGAAGGTCCCATCCATGGCCAACGCTATGGCATTGGCGGGGTTTATCTGACGCCGAAGGGTCTGTAGTCTATTCCGGCAGGGCCTCTAACATCACTGTCTATATAACAGCCGCTCGAAAAAAAAATAAACTAAGACATATATAGGATAAAATTTTGATAAAAAGGGGATATTCGATTGGTCAGTTAAGAGGGGGCCTCCTTTTTTATTTCGCGGGTGTTTATCTGTGTTGAGTAGCGGTTATGCTCGCAATTATTATTGCGACTCCCCATCGTCACTCCTAACAATGGGTGTGTCGCCCTAATTCATGGAGCAGTTCCCCTAGTTCCTGTGCATGCCTTTTCATGTCAGCTCTCATCTCGTTCAACCTTTCTTTAAAACCGTGCTCGGTACTCAACTATTTATGTGTATTTTAGCCGTTAGGCCGGTCGGCCAACTCAACCGAATTTTGGTGTAAGCAATTTATGGGTAATCTTTATTCTATCATTTGTCAATTTCCATATTTGTATACTCATACCAATCAAGAACTTTTTCCTTTGAAAGATAAAACAAATATTGAACTTACAACAAGAAATTTCAAAATCTGATGGAAGTGTTGGAAGTTAAAGCAACTAAAGGGAGATAAAGAATAGTTCGAAATGATAAGAGATGTATATGGATATAAAATATAAATTGAGATTCTACCAATTGGATTAGAACCCAAATATATTGAAATCACGTGTACGCACATTAGATAAGCCCAATATCCCAAATCAAATTAAGACAAAAAGAAGGGAGTCCATTTCCCTTGTGGCACTACCTTTCGAATTATTTAAGGAAATAAAACAAATAGCACTTCGTTTTATTTATAATTTTGCACGCTTGTTTTATATATAGTTTGATATATAATTCGATATTGTCAACACTAATTACATCATATAATTGATATTGTAAACACTAAACTACATCAACCATAATAAGGATCCAAGACAAGCCTACCATCTCTTACGAGGACTAATGTGCGTCTAGTCTTATGCTAATTGGCATTTTCATACTTCTCCAAGATCATGACAAGCTATCTATTATTGTTGATACTGTGGAGTTTCTTCTTGAGAGTTGATCTTGAGCCGGCTCAGGGGATGTTGAGACGGTTTACAAATGCTCCAAAATTGTCATAACTTTCTGGATGTATGAAACGGTTGTTGAGCCGGCTTGACCCTATCCTTGAGACGGCTTAAGTCTTTATGAGCCGTTTTTAAACTTGTAAGAAAATTTTTGTTCCGCAAACCGTCATGTTTGATGGCTTGGGCATTAGGGTAACCCAACATGGTATCAGAGCCACCCAATAAAATCTATACTAGCTAGTTTTAACGTGTTTAAAATATCGACCGATCGAATTTTTCAAAACTGCAATTCTAAACATGTGGTTTCTGTCGAATTTTTAAAGTGGTCTAAAAATCATTTTCAGTGTATCAAAAATTCGTGCAGGGTTTTCTAGAGCAACCCAAGAAATTTGAGAGCATGAAGCCTCAACTCCACCGTGGAAGCACCGCCAAACATGCTTGTTTGCGGCGGTTCCACGGCCTAAGTTTGGTTTCTGTGCTCCAACTTTCTATAGCTGCTTTAGTAGTTTGGAATTATGGTTTCTGGGATGTTTAGTTTTAGGTCCCAGATTTGTTTGACTACTGGATTAGCACTTGGGGCCTATTCTGAAAAGTTTAGTCGATCGAAATTTTAAAATATGTGTGATTATCAATACTTAGTTTAGCATCTGCGACCGTGAATGTCATTTGATCGGTATATCCCGTCTATTTGCTATATGTTCTTTTAGACGGGTTTGCGAACATGACATTCACGTTAATGTTATGTGATTGTGCTGATATTGTGGTTGGATTGTCGTGGTGGATAGCTGGTGGTGCAATGGTTTAGTACGGTTTATATTCATTTGTACATTTGTTATTGCGGGGCGAGAATCCGACATGTGGACTGTCGTTTCTGCTGTGTTGTATATTATTTAATTGGGGCACGACCGGGTTAAGGTCGATGTCACCTATGTATATATTTTTATTTTCTGTACTAGGATTACCACACTGTGGAGTACTCGAATAGCCGGGTTCTAGAAGGCAACAAGCCCGCATCTCATGGCGTTAAGACGAAGAGAGGCTTCACTCTAGAATTGGCGGGCTATTCGCCGCACTCGTAAAGGGTATAGGTATGACATACGAAGGGGCGCTCAAGTTACCGGGCTCCGTGAAGTGATGGGTGACCCATTCACTTTGTTGATTGGGGTTGCCTCACTTCTGGGATTTGGCGGGTAACTTGCCGCGCTCGTAGGGGTCCAGGTTTTCATTGCACGGACTATCCACACGACTGGGAACGTCGGGTCTCATTTGCGGCTCAAATGAAACCCGGGACTCCAAAATTATCCACCATTTTGTGTTGAGATTTTGTGTTGTTGCTTATATCATGTCTGGGACGAATGTTATATATATATATATATATATATATATATATATATATATATATATTAATATATGTTGTATATAATTTGCACCCACGCTAGTCCATCCCCCACTCTGTCGTTAGTTAAGTAACCTAAAGGGTGATGATGGAGCCCAGTGGCGAATGTGAATGGCATATACGTATATTGTATTTTCGTTCTTTTCTGGTGTGATAGGCTTTAACTGATGGGACCTCATTAATTTTGATTAATGCAAGAAAATAAACCTAAAAGATATTGTTGGAACAAATTTCGAAAGACTATAGTTATATTCTTTCGCTTTGCATAATGGTATTCGATTGTGAATATCCAGCACCTCATTCAAGGAGGCAAGAGCCGAGATCCCTTCACGTGGCGTGACCTCTTGAGCAAAAGTCTATACTATAGATTACTCGGTTTTTCAAAACCACAAGTTTTTAAAAGCGGAGCCTAAACCACTCCTTTTCAAAATTGCTCAGATTCCTTCAACGATATCAAGTTCATTACGTTAAAGGGTTTTTCGCCAAAAACCCAGCCGTAGCCTCCGTCATTTCCTATAAGTACTACTTAGTATTCGAGCTACGTATTTTAGCATTGTCAAGGCGTAGTGATCGGTAGCTGAGTATTGCTTGTTTATAGCTTTGTTTCCGATTATTTAGGACAGTCGCATAGTTATGTTGGCATTGTCAAGGGTTATGCGGGTGGGTCTAAGTTAATCAAGATAATAACGGGCCGAACTTGACTAGCGGCTTATGATATGTTGGCATTGTCAAGGTCATAAAGTCGTTAGGGGAAAAAACCACATCAGGGGTTTCAAATATACAGGAAACTTGCTAGTGTTGCATACCTTCTGAAGTGCAGTAACTCGAGTGGCTTCCATCTAGGTCATCACGCGATGATAGTTGGATCCCGATCCCACTGATGAGTAGGATTACTCTAGGGAGATTATTTCACTTAACAATCAATGCTATAAACCAAGTACGTGTCTAGAACAGTGTTAGCGGGGCTACGCCTCCAGGGAAAAGAGATTATGTAATTAAGGAATTTCACGAAAACGTTGGAAAACCTCCCTTGAAGTATTAACGCTAGCCTGGCCGAAAGGTTAAGCAAGTATTGTGACGTGCGATTAATCCTGACTAGTTCTTCTTTTAAGGTTTGAAAAAGAATTCGAGAAAACAATGGGAGCCATCCTGATTAGATAAACTAATAACCAATCTAATTTTGTAAGAGCGCACACTGAGTGTTTCTTTTCTCTCTCTCCAGTTAACAACCAATTCACACCCTAATCAAGATAATAAAATGTATTGCTTGATCGATCCGAATTCTTATTCGGGGCTGAGGAATATCGGTTCGGCTCTAACTTATGACAACAGTCATGAGTATGAGTAAGGGAAAGAGGATTGCATGAATTCCTTGATGACCCCTTCGAAGAAGAAGCATAGTATTGCGTCTTGTTCAGGTGTTCTTGTTATTGAGAACTATTTTTCGGTCAGTCCTACCTCCTGGGTACTAGATACCGGATCAGGATCTCATATCTGTAACTTATTGCAGGGACTGAGTAAAAGTAGGATGGTTGGATCTGGTGATATACCCCTCAGAGTAGAGAACGGAGCACAAGTTGATGCTTCTGCCGTCGGTGAAGATCACCTAGTATTGCCAAATAGCAATACTAAGATTTTGAACAATTGCTACTATGTACCTTCCATGGTTTGCAATATCATATCAGTTTCTTTACTTGATAAAGATGGATATAGGTTTGTTCTTGATAGAAATATCATGAACATTTACCTTAATCGGGTATTGGTTGCAGAAGGTATACTGTGTAATGGTATCTATATTCTTAATCAAAACACAGTTCTCGGTATAGAAAACACACGCAAGAGGAAGAGTTCAGAAGTGAATGAATCCTACTTGTGGAATTGTAGACTTGGTCATATCGGAGAGAAAAGACTAAGTAAGTTGCATAAAGATGGACTTTTGGATACGTTCAAATTTTCATTTTATGAAACTTGTCAGTCTTGTCTCAAGGGAAAAATGACCAAGTCTCCGTTCACCGGACACGGAGAAAGAGCAACAGAGCTCTTAGGACACATACACAGTGGTGTATGTGGTCCAATGTCTATACATGCAAGGGGTGGGTTCTCGTACTTCATCACATTCACTGACGATCTCTCTAGATTCGGATTTGTGTATCTCACGAAACATAAATCTGAAACTTTTGAGAAATTCAAAGAATTCAGAAACGAAATAGAGAACCAGAGTGGCAAAAGTATCAAAATCCTCCGATCTGATAGAAGAGGGGAGTACTTAAGCATCGAATTCTTAGTATATCTAAAGAAGAATGGAATTCTCTCTCAGCTTACTCTTCTGTATACACCACATCACAACGGTGTATCGGAGCGGAGGAACCGTACCCTATTGGATATGGTTCGCTCCATGATAAGTAACGCCGAGTTGCCTCTTTCATTTTGGGGACATGCGCTTCTGACAACAGCATATCTATTGAATCAGGTTCCATCCAAATCTATGCCTAAGACTCCATATGAAATATGGAGTAGTAAAAGACCGTATCTTGAACCTATTATGATATGGGGTTGTCCGGCCTATGTAAAAGTACAAAATCCGGACAAACTTCAGGCACGGTCAATTTTATGCAAGTTTGTGGGATATCCCAAAAATTCTTTTGGATATCTGTTCTACCACACTAGGAATAGAAAGTGTTCATTGCTCGTCGCGCCACCCTTTTAGAGTGGCAATTTCTTGAAAAAAAAATAAGTGGGAGCACGGTAGAACTGGATGAAATGTCAGAACCACAAACTCAAATAGAGGATTTGGTAGAACCTCAAGATTTAGAAGTACCAGTCGAACCTCAGCCACTCCGCAGAACTAGTAGGATATCTCATCCACCCGAGAGATACTATGCTTTTCTCATTGACCGGGATCAAGAGGATTGCATCTTGGAAGAAGATGGTCCTACTAGTTTTAAGCAGGCCATTATCAGTAGAGACTCTGATAAGTGGCTGGATGCCATGCGATCCGAAATGGAGTCCATGTACACCAATAAAGTATGGACCTTGGATATTGCTCCACCTGGGGTAAAACCCGTTGGATGCAAATGGATCTACAAAAATAAATTTGGTGTAGATGGGCAGGTAGAAACCTATAAGGCTAGACTTGTTGCAAAAGGTTTTCGTCAAAGACCAGGTGTGAACTATGACGAAACCTTTTCTCCAGTGGCTATGCTCAAATCCATTTGAATCCTACTTGCCATTGCTGCCTTCCATGACTATGAGATCTGACAGATGGACGTAAAAACGGATTTTCTGAATGGAAGTTTAGAAGAGTGCATTTATATGGATCAGCCGGAGGGTTTCGTAGACAGTGGGAGCTGCGGGAAGGTGTGCAAGTTGTTTAAATCCATTTATGGATTAAAGCAGGTATCGTGGAGCTGGAACATCTGTTTTGATGAAACAGTTAAGGGATTTGACTTCATTAAGAACGAGTATGAGCCTTGTATATATAAGAAAATTGTAGGCCGAACTGTCTTATTCCTAGTCTTATATGTGGACGACATTCTTTTGATAGGAAATGATATTCCTATGCTACAATCGGTCAAGTTGTTCTTGTAACAAAGGTTCTCCATGAAGGACCTGGGTGGTGCCTCGTACATTCTGGGGATTAAGATCTACAGAGATAGATCCAAGAGATTACTGGGACTTTCGCAATCCAGGTACATAGAGACCGTACTAAAGAGATTTAGTATGGAAGATTCCAAGCGCGGTAACATACTCGCATTGCACGGAATCACCCTCTCCAAAGAGATGTCTCTCAAGACTGATGAGGGGAGGGTTCGCATGAGCATTATACCCTACGCTTCGATGATAGGATCTATAATATATGCGATACTATGTACCCGACCAGATATAGCTTACGCGCTTAGCGTGGTGAGCCGGTATGAGTCTAACCTGGGTGAGAAGCACAGGACAGCTGTTAAGAACATTCTGAAGTACCTGAGAAGGACTAAAGAACTGTTCCTGGTATTCGGTAATGGGGAACTCCAGGTGGAATCTTTTACCGATTCGAGCTTCTAGAGTGACAAGGATGACAATAAGTCTGTCTGGTTTTGTGTTTACCTTCAACGGAGGGGCGGTCTGTTGGAAGAGTTCCAAACAGGACACCGTCGCAGACTCGACGATGGAGGCTGAATACATTGCTGCCAACGATGCCGCAAAAGAAGCTGTCTGGATTAAGAAGTTCATTACTGAACTTCAGGTGGTTCCATCCATTGTTAACCCAATACCTGTGTATTGCGACAACAATAGAGCTATGGCTTTAGCAAGGGAACCACGGTCCCATAAAAAAATCCAGGCAAATCTTGAGACAGTAAAACCTGATCAGGGAGATCACTGATCGCCGGGAGATCGAGGTGCGGAGAGTGGACACAAAAGACAACACTGCGGATCCATTCACCAAGGCCCTTCCTCAAGCACAGTTCGAGAGACTTTTTGAGATGTTGGGTATGCGGTATGCCAACAGCTAGCCTTAGAGCGAAAGTTGGGTATTCGGTATGCCAATGTATATGGGCTTAGTGCAAGTAGGAGATTGTTGGATATGTATACCCTAGAGGCCATTATTGTATATGTATACATGTAGATACTTGGACATATATATGTACAAGACAGTCTTGCTCGATATGACAGTATACTAGCTGGTTTGTCTTTATCTTAACATGTGCATATGTTTTACTTGCTATTACGTATCATTTATACATGTTGATAAAGCCCGTAGGATCATTGTTAGACTACTTACGTTGTGATAGCGATCATACTTGTGGGAGCTGGGTAGTCGGTACGCACATCCTTAAATTGTCCCTAGTCGTGGGAGTATCGAGACTGGGCATCAATATTCCGGAGTAGACTAGTGTATACGTTTTTAGACCCCGACAAGGGGCGATAGTACGGTCCCACAACCATTGGTCTTTAACACCTAAGATCGTATACAGGTGCTCACTGGGGGTGAGTACACTGGACAGACTCGCCGAGAACTTCCAGATGGTATTATACCTATCGTCAGGTGGAAGTTCTCAGGTGACATGAGTACAGGTTAGTCTTTAGACCTGAGATCGTCATTTGTCTCGTGTGAGTTCTCATTGTGCTTTGATCATTACCCTACCACGGCTCTACTGAGTTGTGCAAACAGGTTTTGGTTGGGTACAGTCCCGAGCCACATGGAGGTAGTGAGCGATTATCGGGGATTCGTCTCTCCCGGTATTGGGAGTCGATATCGCACTGTGTTCGATTGGTCAGGACCACAAGACCTTAGCCAAGGCAATTGGGATTTACTGATAGACTGATCAGTAGTTTCCCGGATTGGTCCTGAGCCGTATCAGCACGAATTATCAGGTTATTAGGATCTGACATTTACCACTCCCTAGACCTGGTATGCGATACTCTCAGACGAAGAGATCGGACTGTAGGGAGATTGTCACGGATAGGCTCAGTAAGGATCCGGATGAGTTTGCTCGTCGGCCTTCCTTTTCGACAGGTACCCGGGTAGCCGTTACGTACGGCTAGTGCCACTGACGTGCTTGTGGTTATGGATTTATCTAGTAACTCACTGCCGGCGTACTATCGAGTCTTTAGAGTCCCACACAGTGGGTTTTCCTGGTTCAGGCAAAATGATGTAGTAGCTGTATTGGATACGTGCAGGGTTCCGATCGATTGATGTACTTTATACCCGGACTTTCGATCGGACAGTTGGTAATACTAGTCGGTTCGAGTTTGAGCCGGATTATTAAATCAAGTATTGATTTGATAATTTACATATATTTCGATATGTATATTCTAGTATTACATTCTTCGTCTTATTCTATCTCTTTGGGTATTCGTGTTTTTATCCGAATGCAGGTATGTATATACAGTAGACTGTAATCCGTATTTTATTACGGATAACCTTCTAGAAGGTGGACACCTCATCATGGATTTTTCCATTTATTGATAAATGGAAATAAGGTGGAAATTGAAGGAGGGGGTATGGTGAGAGCCATGGCTTCAATAGTTGACAAATGAATTCTTTATTCATTTGTGGCAACTATTGAAACATGGCTACACTTGTTTATTCATGGAAATTCATACACAAAACCATTATGATTGAATTTCTCTCACATGCTTGCTCATTTTCATTATTTCTCTCACCATTTGCATAACTCTCATCCCCTTCTCTTGAGCTCCTCCACCTTCATCATCTTCCTCTTCTCTACACTCTTATGTGTTGAGAAACAAGAGAAGAAGCAAAATAAAGATAGTAGAACATATAGAACTCCACACTACATCCTAGACTACTTGGATTAGCAACCCAAGTTCTCTAGTTGCTCCTATTGATACTTAGTTAGGAGCTAGAACCATGGATCACATCACTCGGGTGGATCATCTATGATAAAGGAGGACCGGAGAACAAGCTCGATCCCGGAGAACCGATGGAGCTGGAAAAGAAGATCAAGCATGTTCAAGGTGGCCACTAGGAGCACATGATGAAGAAAAAAGGCCGAAAGACAGAGATCGTTTAGTGAGGCTTTCTTATCATATTAGATAGCACTCCTAGTTTAGCTAGTTATGTTTATGGAAAGATCCGGTTTGATGGGTTATTCTAGCACCGTTTTTAAACTTGTAAGAAAAATTTTGTTCTGCAAACCGCTACATTTGATGGCTTGGGCGTTAGGGTAACCTAACAATTTTTATGATGAATTTCTTGATAAAAGTTTTCATCTTTTTTATATCATGCTAATAAACTCAACATGATAATGATAGATTGACGCTCTTGAAATTTGTTTAAAGAAAGGTGGTATCATCGATAAAACTAATTAGTTTAATGATAGATTGACGATCTACAAAACTAATTAGGGAATGTAAGATGGAATTTTTATCATAGCATATTCAACCTAATTAAACTAGGATAATTTAGATTATTCCGATAATATGACATAATTCATATTGACAACTTATGGGTTATTTTGTAGAAGGGTAAAATTAAATTATTGTTAGGTTAATTAGAATATATCGTTTTAATTATTTTGCTAAATGATGTTGTGTGATTGATAGGGTAGATCACTAAACGTATGATTTATGCTTTCATTAATTGATATTTCATTGCGAAAATAGTTTACTTTATACTTTTATATAATTGATAGTAATGAATTTAAACATAAAATTTAGAAAAGAATAAAAATCATATAGAACACCATGATAATAAAGATAATTCAAAACTCTAGACTTGCTTAATTATTTGAAACTTTCTTTATTTTAAACTTGCACTTTTAATTTCTTTTATGCTTTTTATTAGTTTAATTAAATAAATCAAAATTTTAATTTAATTCATTTTTAAAGTTAATTAGAATTCACAACGCTTCCCTGTGGTATGATCCGTAAGTATTACAATAGATATAACCGTGCACTTGCGGTTAAATTTGAGAGAAAAATTAAATCTTCATCAGTGTAATACTTGATTCAAGATCTAGTAGAACTTTGCAGACTCCACTCTACCGGGGACTAACCATACGGTTGGTGAATCTCGTTAACAAATCTCTTGTCTCTTTTGGTTTGTGATTCTCTTATTCTTATGTACTTTTGTGTTTTATCTTTTGTTGTTATTTGCGTTGTGATTGCGTGGATTGGCCGTTAGCATTGTTCTGTGTATTGTCTTCTTTACGATATTATATTATATCCATAACAATGAGTACTAGAGCGTGGTTAGGAAACCAAAGGGTCTTTTGATTTTATGATCTAAGTTTACAGTGGGTGATGACGCTTGTGTCCGCTCTCCGTCTTCTTAGATTTTATTTTCGAAGGCATTGATTCAGATCCGAGAGAGAAGTTGAGTTTGCTACGGCGGTATAAACGAAAGATGGTGGAGAATAAGATAAGAATCAAAAAGTTCAATGGTCATAACTATGGTTGGTGTCGGATGCAGATGGAGGACTGCCTATACCGGAAAGATTTGTATCTTCCGTTGTTGGGCGAAAGGCCTGAGAAGATGTTCGATGAGGCATGTAATCTACTGGATTGGAAAGCCTTGGCGACGATTAGGCTATCATTGACTCCGCAAGAGACCTTCAATATTTCAAAGGAGAAGACAACCATTGGGCTAATGACGACATTAATAAAGTTGTATGAGAAGACTTCAACATCAAACCAAGTATTTATGATGAAGAAGCTTTTCAATATGAAAATGGCAGAAAACGGTTCGATGTCAGAGCACCTGAACGAATTCAACAGCATGAAAAGCCAACTCAAATCAATTTCAATCATATTTGAAGATGAGATTCAAGCAATATTGTTTCTATGTTCATTGCCAGAGAGTTGGGAAAACCTTGTGATGGCGGTAAGCAACTCGATCTCAGGGACTCTCATATTTAATGATACGGTGAATTGCATATTAAATGATAAGATGGGGAGAAAGGCTGTAAGTGGGAGTTCAGGAACTTATGCACTCTCAGTGGAGAATCGCGGCAGGACGATGGAAAAGGAAAAAGGGAAGAAGGTCAAGTCAAAAAGCCGAGGAAAATCAAAAGGAAAGATCTAAGGTAACTGTTGGAATTGCGGAAAGAAGGGTCACAGAAAAAGTAAATGTAAACTCTTAAAGAAAAGCTCAGATAAGAAGGCAGATGAAAAGGAAACCATTGTGGTGTCTACATATGAACAAGAGGAACAAGGGTTTTGTCTATCGGCAAACGAGAGCATAAAGGCGGATACCTGGTTTCTAGATTCGGGGGCATCATTTCATTGCACTTCAGGTCAACACCATTTTAGCGAGTATGTTCAAAGGGAACTTGGACATATAACGGTGGAAAACGGTCAGCCGTGCAAAATCGTTGGAAAAGGGACGATCATATTGCAACCGTTAAGAGGAGGTCAAATAAAGATGAAGAACGCAAGACACATTCCAGATCTGAAAAAAGTATAATTTCTATAAGTCAGTTAGACAATGAAGGTTATATTATAGTGTTTGGGAATTCTAAGTGGAAAATTTCCAAAAGGATCGTTGGTGGTCGCAAGGGGTAAATTGAGTGGTCCGTTTTATTCCTTCAGTGGGAGCAGTGGAGGTTTAATTGCGTTGGTGACAGGTTCAGAAGTAAATTTTAAGACTTCGTTGTGGCACAAAATATTGAGACACCTCAGCGAGAAGAAAATGAAGATTTTTCAAGGTAGGGTGTTTCTTTCGGGGCTGAAAAAGGTGAGTTGGGGGTTTGTGAGAGTTGCGTTTGTGGGAAGCAAAGTGTACTCAGATTTCAGATTGGAAGTGTAGTAAAGAAGACCAATAAGGTAGCGATGGTGCATAAGGATGTATGGGGACCAGCCTCGGTAGAGTCTTATAGATACCTTTTAGGGCACTTATATTCACTTCATGTTCACTATACCTACACTCCACGGTCATGCTATACTTGTTTGCTATGCTCATGTTATATTGCCATGCTTACATAGTTGTCATTAATATTACCATGTTATACTTATTCATGTTTTATATCCATTCATACTATATCACATGTCACCTTACATATTCATTTATATAAATTCACATCCTACCTTTCTTGGGGACTTACCGAGCGCAAGTTCGCTGACAAGCATTCTACCCATTTCTTTGTTTTCTGGAAATGTTCTTTAGATAATCTAGAGATTGAGGAGATCGAGCCGGTATTACAAGAATAGGTGATGATGTCAATCTTGACTTTAGTTCTACAAAAGCTTGTTCATATGCTTCTGAACACACGAATGGTTCATCTTTACATGTGACCTTGGTCAGGGGTGTTGCAATCTTCGAAAAGTCTTTTATGAATCTTCGGTAGTATCCCGCTAAACCTAAGAAATTTTGAATGTCCTTCGCTGTCTTTGGTATCGGTCATTCGCTTACTGCTGATATTTTAGCTGGATATACGGAGATTCCTTCGCCTGAAATGATATGTCCGAGAAATCCGACTTGATCTAGCCAAAATTCGCACTCGCTGTACTTAGCATAGAGTTGATGCTGTCGCAAAGTCTTCGGGATAATTTGTTCAGTTGATAAAACTGCACATTTAATATGACATTTTTCCTACTATTTCTATATAATAAAAGGTGTTTATTATAATATATGATACATATGAGGGTTTATCTGAAAAAATACTATTTTCATGTGTTTATATATTATAATTGACATTTGGTAGGAAAAAATAAGTATATAATATCCATATAACATTTGGCCCATTTAAATATGCTTACCTTATTAAATACCTTTGACCAATTCTTAATGGTTAAGTTAATATCTCAATAAAACAAACTCTACTAATATTATTTGTTGAGTTATTGTAAAGAATTTTCAGGGCTGAAATCAAGGAAATTAAAGTTGGCAAAACAAACCTGCCTAATCAAGGAAGTAAACTAAAGAAATCAATTCTGGCAGTGACGTAGAAAAGATTTTCAGTTTCCAGAGATTCAAAAGATCACCACATGTCATCAAGATAAAGCGCCAGAAAAACAAATCAAGTGGTCTCCCTATAAGGCCGCGGAACCATGGCCAAACCCACCTATTGGCCGCGGTTCCGCCGATGAGTTGGGAGTTGGGATTTTACTGTTGGGATCTTAACCACTGGTTTCCAAATTAGGAAACTAGGGTTCTAACTTTGAGACTATAAATAAGGACCGAGAGCCTCTTGAAAAAAGTATCAAGCTGAAAAGATCACGAAGTCTACTACAGGCTCACGCATCCAGGCTGATCATCAACGATTCATCCACCTCCTTAGAAGAGATCGAGAAGCAAACTAGTATTTTTGTAATCATTTTCTAAGGGAACAAAGTGTAAATGAATTTTTTTGATTAATAAAGATAGTTGTTTTCTTATTCTATCTCTTTGTAGTTTTAATATGATTTCCCTCTCCATCTCTTCTTCTCCCAACATGCACGAGTAATTCTTCGCTTGTTAGGGTTCATGGGATTAGGGTAGGTTAATGGATGATAAAGATCCTTAAACTCTTTTTAAGTCCTATAAAATTTATAAACTTTATCAAAAGAATAGTTAACATCCTAATTGGGCGCGCTATCAATTCATTGATAATCGCGACCACGACTAGAGATTAGATTAACTATTGTTTTGGTAAAGGGTAGATATGAATGGAGTTCCATGTCGAGATAGGGGTTAAGAGTGGGAACTCTTTTCCCTCTAGAAACCCTAATCTACATGCATCACTGTCGTTCTAGTTTTAAATCTATTAAAGGATAAAAAGAGTAATCTTTAACTAATCATCCATAACTACTAAATCCCAATGAACCCTACAAGCCCCCTTTTAATATTAAACTTACATCCGTAGTTAATCTAGATCTATATTTTGCATCCGTATTTAACGTAGATCTAGAAACTATTTCCACTATTCTTTATTTCTCTATTCTTCCTCTTTCTCAACACGCCTAAAGTAAGATTAAAAGGTTCCACGTTTCCGTGAGGACGACCCGTACTCATCTCGGTTTAGCCACACGCGACACCGTTATTGATTGCGGTTATTCTACACACACTTCTTTAAAATAGATCAATCAAATGGCGACGTTGCCAGGGATACGTGCGTAATTTTTTTATTCTTACTATTTGTGTTGAATTCTTATTCGATCTATATCATAATTAAAACAAAACTGCAAATTGTATATTTAACAAATTGTGTGTGAATTTTGCAAGGAGATCTGGAGTCACAGAATTGAGGAAACAGAAAGACAGAGACATTCATCGAGATCCAGAGGAGTACAGAAGGCCGCGGAGTAAAAATTTATCAACTGGTCCTTCTTCCTTGCGGCTGAACCGCGGCACAAGAGTCATATACGCGGCAGAAGCGCGGCGGGATTGAGGAGTTAGGAGTCGTAACTTCTCTAGTAAGTTTCTCAACTTTTTCTCTCTCCTCTGAAATCCAATAAAATATCTTTTCTGCAGAATTCTTTGCAAAATTTTGCCGCTCAAAAATCTTTTTGCAAAGTTTTGTAACTGGTTTGTTAATTCATATTTTAATACGGATTTTTAAAGGGCAAGACCAAAATTCAGATTAGGTAGGGATTTTATCACCCTTCCTAAGCCCCACAAATCACAAACCGAGTATCTGCATCAACCTTATATTAATTAAAAAAATATCTAGAGAAGACTCTAAGGACAGTCGCGCTCAATAAGAACAAAGGAAGGTCGTGGGTAATTTATCGCTCATCCGCATTACTTTTGTGGTGCCTAGGCAAGTGTGTCGAAGGCAAATGGTTATTTAATTAAGGCCCGCTATTTTCGGTGATTCGGATAGCGGATACCTCCCACTTACCTGGCACTTACCTGGTCACAAGAGTAGTAAAGAGGTGGTAAAGGATTGATCCTACGGCTTGTCCTTTGGAAGTCTAGGAGCGGTCTAGAGACTTGACCTAGGTAACCTTAGTTCTAGGGTTGTTTGTGCATTTTTGTGTGATTTTTCTAAGTCCGACATACTTTTCAAAACAGACCATTTTTAAAAGTACACACACTGGCACTTGCGCTAAACCCGCTTAGTGCATGCTTGGCTGGACACGGGATTCTAGTGCCCGTCTTGTCCGCGTTCCTGCTATCGACTCCGAAGTCGGTGCTTCTTCATCTTCTTTTTCCCCACCATCCTCCACATCGACCGAGATGGATGGTACTCCATCAAATTATAACACCACGCTGCCACCGTCCGTAGGTGAGCAGAATCCACCGCGCATCTCTCTCCAAGAAAGATGTTATCCTATCCGTGGTCCACTTCCCACTTGCTTATCTATTCCACCAGCCAACGGGGATAATTTTAAAATTAAACCCCACTACATCAATCTGTTGCCCAAATTTCACGGGCTTGAGTCTGAAGATGCATATGTTTTTATCACTAAATTCGAAAACGTTTGCGCAATGATGGGTACTTCACAACTGACTGTGGATGCTATGCGCTTGCGTCTTCTCCCATTCACTTTGTGCGACTTGGCAGAAAAATGGCTTTATAATACTGCCGCACACTCTATCACTAATTGGGATGAATTCATAATAGCATTTCTTAAGAAGTTTTACCCAAACCATAAGACCGCCCGTGTTAGGAGTGAGATCAACCAGTTTACCCAGCTTCCCAATGAACCATTTTGGAAATGCTTTGAACGTTTCAAGGATCTGCTTGTCCAATTTCCTCATCATGGAATAAATAGATGGGATTTGTGCCGAATTATATATAAGGGCATTAATCCAGCGACAAAGCAGATACTTGAAACAAATTGTCAATACAATTTCATGTCTAAAGATGATGGTGAAACTTGGAAATATCTGGAAGATCTCGCTGAAAACACTTTGCAGTGGGAAAGCGTAACACCACCTTCATCTAGGGGAGGCATTCATTAGTTCGATATTTCCATTGCAGTAAAAGCCGAAATGGCAGCGATGCAAAAGAAACTCGACGCTATTGAAAACAAATTCTCATCGGTCTCCCTAAATCAGGTAACGCTTCCCAAGACAGTGTGTGGTTGCTGTTCAGATCCTTCACATTTGACGGAAGAATGTCCTATGAATGCATCATTTCAAGGTCACGAGCAAACTAATACTACTTTTCAGCAGTGACCTAGAAACGATCCTTATTCTTCCACATACAATCAGGGATGGAGAAATCATCCTAACTTTGCTTGGAACCAAAACCAACCCCAAAATCAAAACCAGTTCCAAAGCAATTATCAAAGACCTCCTCCACAGCAACAGCAACAGCAACCACAACCACAAAGTCAGCACCCTTTTCAGTCACAAAATTTTCAAAATCCGGCCAACACTTCTGCACCGCAATTGGCCGGTACTGATAACTCTTCACTCGCACAAACTTTGGATTTGTTTATGAAACATACCATTCAAATGTCGGATGATATGAAGTCTTCTATTGATACCATAAAGAAAGACTCCGCCTCCCACGGTGAGAGTATTAAATCAATAGAAAACCAAATTGCGCAGTTGAACGCCGCAATGAGTGCGAGAGAGAAAGGGAAACTCCCATCTCAACCCCTACCGAATCCTGGCCACTCACAAAATCATAACGTGAGTGCCATGATTACGTTGAGATCGGGAAAAGTGCTGAATAACCGAGTGGGTGAGCAATTTGATGATGTTAGTGATACCAATGCTACCCCGGCTTCTACTTCTTCCCCTAATTCGTCCAGTCTCCCACCTTCATCCGAGCCTATTCTCCATTTTTCCCAAGGCTCGAACACTTCGCCCAATCTATCTAAGATGATCTCACTCCAATTTTGGGATCGAATCCGTCCCCACAATCTTCTCCACAAATATTGGACCCAAAATTTATTAATCAAGCTCCATTTCCAAACAGATTAAGGGCCAACAGACCTAACCCACAAATGGAGAAGATTGTGGAAATGTTTAAACAAGTTAACGTAAATATTCCTCTCCTAGATGCTATTCAACAAGTCCCATCTTATGCAAGAATCCTTAAAGACTTGTGCACTAGGAAAAGAAAAACTCAAGAGCCTAAAAAAGTTTTCATGACGAGTAATATTAGCACAGCTTTTACCCAGCAAATACCAAACAAACGTAAGGACCCTGGCTGTCCTACCATCTCTATTTCTATTGGGGGTAAAAATATTAATCGTGCTTTACTCGACCTTGGCGCTAGCGTTAACTTGCTTCCTTATTCAGTATACGAGCGGTTAGGAATTGGAGAGTTGAAACCTGCCCATTGTACTCTCCAAATGGCAGACCGATCAATCACCAAATCTCGGGGTGAACTAGAGGATGTATTAATTAAAGTCGGGGAATTCATATTCCCTGTGGACTTTATTGTTTTATATACACAGCCTGTGGCAAACCCACGCAATCAAATCCCGGTGATACTCGGTCGACCCTTCCTAGCAACTTCTAACGCTTTAATTAATTGTCGTAACGGTTCTATGAACTTATCCTTCGGGAAGATGACAATTGAGCTTAATATTTACAAGCTAGGAAGTCAACCATCTGAACCTTTTGCTCATTTGCTTGATGTTTGTTCCATCCACGAGATAGCTCCCGAAAGCTGCATGGAGAAGGAACTTTGCTTTGATGATCTCGACAACACTAGTGAGACATCGTTTGATCCTGCACAACTTCATAGTGAGGATATGTTTAATGAGTCCGTCCCAGAGTTTGAATCCGTTGACTCGTCGTAAAAGTCAGTAGTACTTTCCGAGTCAATATCCTATGCAAGTTTTGAACCTCTTAGAGAGTCCGAATATCATTCCCTTACCCCACCTTCTATTGTCTCTCCGCCAATACTTGATCTCAAACCGCTATCTTCTCATCTTAAATATGCATATTTAGGTGAGAATGAGACTTTGCCAGTGATTATATCCGCTTCTCTAGCTTTAGAGTAAGAGAACGCACTTTTGGCAGTATTGAGATCAAATCGGCAAGTATTTGGTTGGACGATGGCTGACATCAAAGGGATTAGTCCGTTAATTGTTGAACATTATATACATCTGATGGATGAAGCCAAACCAACCCGAGACCCACAAAGACGGTTAAATCCCATTATGAAGGAAGCGGTAAAGAAAGAAATCGTCAAGTGCCTTGATAATGGTATAATTTACCCTATATCTGATAGCCAATAGGTAAGTCCGATTCACGTAGTCCCTAAAAAGTCTGGCATCACGGTCATAACTAATGAGGCTAATGAGTTAATCCAAACAGGCACCCAAACTGGGTGGTGCGTATGTATTGATTACAGAAAACTCAATGCCGTGACGAGGAAAGATCACTTCCCTCTACTTTTCATTGACCAGATGTTAGAACGATTAGCTGGACATGAATACTATTGTTTCTTGGACAGATACTCTGGCTATAACCAGGTCCCCATCGCCAAAAAGGATTAAGATAAAACCACATTTACTTGTCCTTTCGGTACTTTTGCTTATAGACACATGCCCTTTGGGTTATGCAACGCTCCCCCTACATTTCAGCGGTGTATGATGGGGATATTCTCAGACATGGTTAAGAATTTTTTGGAAATTTTTATGGACGATTTCTCCATTTTTGGGGACTCCTTTGAGGACTGCCTTCGTAATCTTGACGCGGTTCTTACCCGCTGTAAGGATAAGAATTTAACTTTGAATTGGGGAAAATGTCATTTTATGGTCCAAGAAGGTATTGTCCTTGGACATATAATTTCACGAAAAGGCATTGAGGCTGACAGAGCTAAAATTGATGTCATCCATAACCTCTCTCGTCCCAAATGCGTCTAAGATATACGATCCTTGCTTGGTCATGCAGGATTTTATAAGAGATTTATTAAGAACTTTAGCAAAATTGCTAGACCCTTAACTCTTCTATTGGCCAAGGATACTATATTTCACTTCAATTCGGATTGTGAGGCTACTTTTGAATCGCTTAAAGGATCGCTCACTACAGCCCCCGTTCTATCATCTCCGGATTGGAACCACCCGTTCGAGCTTATGTGTGATGCGTCAGATTTTGCTATTGGTGCGGTCTTAGGACAGCACATTAATAAGATGCCACATTTAATTTACTATGTAAGTAGGACCTTGAATGATGCACAAATAAATTACACAACTACCGAGAAAGAACTCTTGGCAGTTGTATTTGCATTAGAAAAATTCAGGCCCTACTTGATTGGCTCGCCAATAGTGGTTTACACTGATCACTCCGCCCTACGACACCTTTTATCGAAGAAGGATGCTAAGGCCAGGCTAATATGTTGGATCCTATTGTTACAAGAATTTGATCTTGTCATCCGAGACAAGAGTGGATGTGAAAACGTTGTAGCCGACCATCTTTCACGCATCACTTCTTCACCAACTTTGACCGTGCCGATAAATGACTCATTTCCTGACGAACAGCTCTTAACTGTATCTTACGAACCTTAGTTCATGGATATTGTGAATTATCTAGTGACGGGCCTTATTCCTAGCGATTGGTCGAAACAAGACAAACTTCAATTTCTAACCCAAGTAAAATACTTTTACTGGGATGAACCTTATCTGTTTAAGAATTGTTCCGATCAAATCATTCGCAGGTGTGTCCCTAACGATGAATTTAAGAGCGTGTTATCATTTTGTCATGATCAGGCATGCAGCGGTCATTTTGGTCCTCGAAAAACGGCGGAGAAAGTTTTGCAGTATGGCTTTTATTGGCCAACATTATTTAAAGATGCATATGATCATTGTAAAACTTGTCCGCGATGTCAGCATTTGGGTCGGATTTCACGAAGAAACGAGATGCCGCTCCAACCTATATTGGTTGTGGAAATATTCGATATTTAGGGTATTGATTTTATGGGCCCTTTTCCCAACTCTTTGGGGAATTTATATATCTTGTTATCGGTTGATTATGTCTCGAAATGGGTGGAAGAAATATCGTGTCGCACTAATGACAACAAAGTTGTTATTAAGTTTCTTAAAGAAAACATCTTTTCGCGATTCGGACACCCTCGCGCTATAATAAGAGACAACGGGACACATTTCTGTAATCGGTCTTTCGAGCCCTTGATGCGGAAATATTCAATCACTCATAAACTTTCTACGCCCTATCATCCCCAAACAAGTGGGCAAGCTGAGATCTTAAATAGGCAGATCAAACAAATTTTGGAGAAGACGGTTTCTAAAAATCGTAAAGATTGGTCAACAAAATTGACGGATGCTCTTTGGGCATTTCGCACCGTTTATAAGACCGATCTTGGTATGTCTCCATACCGCCTTATGTTTGGGAAGGCATGCCATCTTCCTGTCGAGATCGAATATAAAGCAATGTGGGCTATTAAAGAGCTTAACTTCGATTTTGATCAAGCGAGCAGCTATCGGAAGCTGCAATTGAATGAGCTAAACGAACTCCGCGATGAAGCTTACGATAATGCGGTGATAGTAAAGAACCGGACTAAAGTGTTCCACGATAAAAAACTTTTTTAGAAAAACTTTCACATCAGGGCAACAAGTCCTTCTTTACGATTCCCGTCTCCATCTTCATCCGGGTAAGCTTAAATCTCATTGGAAAGGACCTTTTTTGGTGCGGTATGTACACCCGCGCGGGGCAGTAGAAGTTGAAAATTTGAAAAACGGTTCAATTTTTAAAGTAAATGGGCATAGATTAAAACCGTATTTCTCGGCTGACCCAGCGGAGGAGCTCCTGTTTTTAAAAGAACCGATTTATCATAACTGAATTTCCTCCGCTTCACCTCCATGTTTCGGCAACATTTTCTCGTTTTAAGAATGGAGGTGAGTGAAAATAGACTTAACTGAATATCTGTGCGTGTCAAAGAACAAATTTGGGGGTAGTTTTCATTTAACTATTATTTTACCCCTTTTGTCTGTCCCCAAGTATACAGGTCCATGCTCTCAAAAGACAATATCAGTGAGGACACTGCTGAAAACAGGTTTGGGGGGGTTTGTATTCACTGGATTATCTTTGACACTGGGTATTCAAAATTTTTTGTTTTTTATATAACAAAAGAGTAGAAAGTGAAAAATTATATTTAAAAGATAGGAACAGTTTAACAAAAACAAGAAAGTTAGATATTTTCTTAAATGAAACTAGTAATAAATAGTTATGAGCTGTTGTCCCAAGGGTTAGTAAGATGAAGGAAATTACTAATCTGAGGATAAAAATAAGACTGAAAAATAGTTCCTATTTCTGAAAGCCAAACATTTGAACGTTGATACCCTACTTTACGCACTTACACACATCTTGAAACTCGGGATAGTAGAGGATACCTTGAAATGCCCTTGTCTAAAAACCAAAGTATGAAGAAAATAAAAGTGGGGAATAACAGATAAAATGGTGAAAAGAAAAATGAACACTGGTTTTGTTATCACTGAGGCAGCAATAAAAAAATATAGCGAGGGTGCTTTATCACCTGGTGCCTTAGACCAACTGGTTTGAGAGCCACTGCTAAGCCTTAGGTGTTGCAAGATGAGGAAAAGCACCTAATTAGCAAGCACAGGAGTAATCGGTCGGTTAGTATCTTAAGAAGTATTAACGGTCGCATGAAAAATGTGTGAGCATATTCCATATAAATATCGATTAAAAAGTATTAAGGTAGATGGACAAGAGTATGATTGCTTGAATTGAATTCTCCGAGTATAGAGATGTCCAGTTCATACACGTAGGGGTATATGATCAATGTTTGGAGGAAACATAGGAAGGAAAACTAAAGGCGATGTTTTATTGAGAGATGATGTGATTTCTAATATTTTTTCATGACCATTAAGATAGGGCTCATAGCAACTGAAAAACTGGTGTAGTTGAAAACTTTTATTTTCAAGTTCTTTCTTTTATAGTTCTTATCTTTATATGTAACTTTCACCATCTTTCTTTTATTATTGGATTTTGTGGGTGTAATCCACTGAAAACCCTCAGGAGACAACACGCCTCCTACTAGGGACACCTAGAGGTTTAACAGCTTATTGCACATGCTCAGTGCAATCGTATTGCCTACGAAAATGTGCTTAGCTTTCTCCTTTCTTTTTCTCCTTCTCTTGAATAAACTAGTTTGTTCGGGACGATCAAAGATAAGTTTGGGGGTATTTGTTCAGTTGATAAAACTGCACATTTAATATGACATTTTTCCTACTATTTCTATATAATAAAAGGTGTTTATTATAATATATGATACATATGAGGGTTTATCTGTAAAAATACTATTTTCATGTGTTTATATATTATAATTAACATTTGGTAGGAAAAATTAAGCATATAATATCCATGTAACATTTGGCCCATTTAAATATGCTTACCTTATTAAATATCTTTGACCAATTCTTAATGGTTAAGTTAATATCTCAATAAAATAAACTCTACTAATATTATTTGTTGAGTTATTGTGCAGAATTTTCAGGGCTGAAATCAAGGAAATCAAAGTTGGCAAAACAAACCTGCCTAATTAAGAAAGTAAACTAAAGAAATCAATTCTGACAGTGACGTAGAAAAGATTTTCAGTTTCCAGAGATTCAAAAGATCACCACGTGTCATCAAAATAAAGTTCCAGAAAAACAAATCAAGTGATCTCCCTATAAGGCCGCAGAACCACAGCCAAACCCACCTATTGGTCGCGGTTCCGCCGCGTATTGGACGAGTTGGGAGTTGGGATTTTGCTGTTGGGATCTTAACCACTGGTTTCCAAATTAGGAAACTAGGGTTCTGGTTCTGGGACTATAAATAAGGACCGAGAGTCTCTTGGAAAAAATATCAAGCTGAAGAGATCACGAAGTCCACGACAGGCACACGCATCCAGGCTGATCATCAACGATTCATCTACCTCCTTAGAAGAGATCGAGAAGCAAACTAGTATTTTTGTAATCATTTTCTAAGAGAACAAAGTGTAAATGAATTTTGTTGATTAATAAAGGTAGTTGTTTTCTTATTCTATCTCTTTGTAGTTTTAATATGATTTCCCTCTCCATCTTTTCTTCTCCCAATATACGCTAGTAATTCTTCGCTTGTTAGGATTCATGGGATTAGGGTAGGTTAATGGATGATGAAGATCCTTAAACTCTTTTTAAGTCCTATAAAGTTTATAAACTTTATCAAAAGAATAGTTAACATCCTAATTGGGCGCGCTATCAATTCATTGATAATCGCGACCACGACTAGAGATTAGATTAACTATTGTTTTGGTAAAGGTTAGATATGAACGGAGTTCCATGTTGAGATAGGGGTTAAAAGTGGGAACCCTTTTCCCTCCAGAAAGCCTAATCTACATGCATCTCTGTCGTTCTAGTTTTAAATCTATTAAAGGATAAAAAGATTAATCTTTAATTAATCATCCATAACTACTAAATCCCAATGAACCCTACAAGCCCCCTTTTAATATTAAACTTACATCCGTAGTTAATCTAGATCTATATTTTGCATCCGTATTTAACGTAGATCTAGAAACTATTTTCACTATTCTTTATTTCTCTATTCTTCCTCTTTCTCAATACGCCTAAAGTAAGATTAAAAGGTTCCACATTTCCCTGAGGACGACCCGTACTCATCTCGGTCTAGCCACACGCTACACCGTTATTGATTGCGGTTATTCTACATATACATCTTTAAAATAGATCAATCACAATTCGTAAATGTTCAGCATGCTCTTTCCGATTCTTTGAATACACCAGGATGTCATCGATGAATATGACCACAAACCTGTCTAGGTACTCTCGGAAAACCCGGTTCATCATATTCATAAAAATAGTTGGCGCATTAGTCACTCCAAATGGCATCACGAGAAATTCATAATGACCATAGCGAGTCTTGAATGCCGTCTTCGGAATATCAGACTCTTTGACCTTCACCTGATGATAACCCGAACGAAGATCTAATTTTGAGAAAACGCAAGACCCACTTAACTGATCGAACAGATCGTCGATGCGCGGTAGTGGATACTTGTTCTTTATCGTCACTTCGTTCAGAGCTCGATAGTCTATGCACATTCTGTATGAACTTTCTTTCTTCTTCATAAGAAAAACTGGAGATCCACAACTTGAAGTACTGGGACGAATCCATCCTTTCTTCAGAAGTTCGTCCAGCTGAGTACGGATCACCTTCAATCCTTCTGGACTTAACCAATACGGTGCTTTGATCACCGGTTGTGCACCAGGTACTAAATTAATACTGAACTCAAGAGCTCAATCGAGAGGAAAACCTAAGATATCTTCAGGAAATACATCTTCGAACTCTCGAGCAACCTATAGCTTGTCTTCTTCTACCTGAAGTGAAGCAACCACTGCCTTCTTAGGTTTAGCTTTGTAGGTGCTAGGCTCTAGGGTACGGTCTCCACTTTTGAAATAAAAGACCGGATGATCTGGTATCTCGAACACTACCCTCTTTTGACGACAGTCGATGGTAGCGTAGAAAGTTCCTAGCCAGTACATTTCCAAGAATACATCAAAGTTCGATATGTCCAACACCTTGAAGTCAGCATAAAATTCTCTGCTGTAGACGACCACTGGACACAGGTCATATCCCAGAGTTGCCTTTAGAATGCCGTTCTCTGAACTGACATTCCAGCTGGATACGAGCTGTTTGACTGGAATCGAATGAGTTCAGATGAACTATTGCGACATAAAGCAATGAGATACTCCAGTATCGAAGAGTGCTAGTGCAGAAAGTGAGGCTACTAAGATTGTACCTAAGTTGTGTGGGATATGCTTAGGTATGGAAAGATATATAGATGTAAAAAAGTATTGAACAGATTTGAAAGATGGGAAGTTACTAGTGATGACTTGGCCAGTGGCTTCAGATTCTTCCATAGTCATTGTGAAAGCCTGACGCCTAGGTACGTTCCTCCTTGCTGGGGGAGCATTCCTCTGTCCGTTCCTCTGTCCTTGAGGTAGGTTCCTTTGTGCTTGATGGAACTGACGAGGAGGAGGTGCAGTAGGTCCCCGAGGAGGTGGAGCTGTAAGAGCAAGTCGAGGTACAGGTGCCTGAATAGCTGGCCGCTGCGGAAAACTGATGCCTGGTCTGGAGGCTAGATTCGGATTGAGTCTACAAGGACATGCAACAATGTCGTGAGTGGATAAACCGCAGACTAAGCACAGGCCGTTTGCACGCCTGTAGTCCTTCGCCAGGTGACCATTCCTCCTGCAGTAGGTGCAAAAGTCTGGACTGGGCCGATTAAAAGTTACTCCCAATCTCCTGGGTACAAATAGTGGCCTGGAAGATGCTCCTCCTACCATCTAAGTAGCAGGGTACTTCATACTGGCAGATTGAGATTTGCCCTTCATCTTCACTACTGCCTCATATCGACGGGCAGCCTTCAGAGCTAAATCATGGGTTGAGAAATCCCCTGTAGCTAGAGCAGCTTGGATCTCCTGGTCCAACCCCTGCTGAAATCGTCATGCTCTGATCTCAGGAGTCGGAATGAAATATGCTGCGAACCTGTTATGGTCTTGTGTTAGATGTGTAGTATGTGATATTAGAAAATCGAATATTTGAGACATATTTTACATGCTCAGCATGGTGAATTCAGCATCATACTCATCCACATATTTGCTCTACATAGAGCCTTATTGCAGGTGAATGAATTGCTGCTCCATGTCAAAACGGGCAGTCTCGGGAAAATATTTCGCGTCGACCATCTCGCAAAAAGTTCTCCATTCAATCGGCTGGGTATGACGGCTTTCTTCCGTCTTCCACCATACTCTGGCGTTGTCAGTGAGTTGCAGCTTCGCAACTCATACCCAAGCGATCTCTTGCACTTGTGCTGCTGCCAAGTCGTATTCGATTGACTGAGCCCATTCCTCTGCTTCCAAAGGGCTCTCTTTCCTAGAGAATTGTTTAGGGTGCAGTGCCCGGAATTGTTTCACACCGGGTGCCTCAGCGTCTGGGCGGTGCAATAATATAGCAGTTTGCTGCTGTTGTCCTCCCAAGAAGCTCTTGATTGCCTCAAGCAAAACCTTCTGCTTATTTATCAGAGCTGCTACGGTAGGTGGTGGTGGTAGAGGAGGTGGAGTGTTTCCACGTTCGTGCTCGTATTGTTGAGAGAATTCATAACCTTTGAAACAAAAAATAGGGTTAGGATATCTTCAAGGAATATGAAATGTAAAGAATATTTAGTTGCTAATTTTTATAATTATTGTGATATATGTTACTTAGGTTTCCATACAAAACTGACCTGCACGGGCCACCAACAAAACCTGTCATGCCCCGCTTTCCGGTGTACTGGGAAAAAGACGTGGCGAGGCCCGCGACGTATTTACTCAGGAGTAAACACGTTAAGCGTAAATAAGCAATATAATAGTAAAGCACAAGAAAGACGAGATGTAATGAAACAACAACTTTTTATTGATAAACATTCTTTACATAAAACTGAAAAGCAAATACAATGCCAGAAAGCGATGCCTAAAAAATGGCATATGAACTGAAAGTAAAGTAAGTACAAGTAGGATCTAGAACTCTGGCTCCTCAGCAAACTGCTCCAAATCTTCTTGGCTGGGCTTAATCTCCTGAGAGTCGGGTCCTCCTGACAACATTTCAAAGAAAAAGAAATAGGAATGTCGTCAGCGAACAATCGCTCGGTAAGTCCCAAAGAAGAGATAGATCAAGTAAAAGGAATAGGTGTGGTATAATATATCTGTTTTTATTATACTAACGTAGTTGTTTGTAACTTGATACATAATGCATCAGTGTATATGAGAGGAGTCAAAATTGCTCCGTGGACTAAAGCATATGGAGTACAAGGCCCCGTTAAACCCACGGGACAACGGCACAGATATTCAGGTTAAGTGTATTATAGTGACCGTCTCATTCCACTTCTAATACATTCCGTACCAATCTACCCCGTTAAACCTCGTAATGCATATTGTATTGATTGTAATGAGTTGTAGTATAAGACTTGTCGAAACCATGGTATAAATTGTTCATGTAAACGGTTCGGATGTAAACAGATAGTCATGTAGTCAAGTTCAAGATATAGCCATGAATCGGTCAAGTCAGGTCATGTTGCATGTTCGTATTGTTCGGTATTCATGTTTGATACATTGGATTCATGTTGAATTAGATATATGGTTAGATTCATATTTGGATTGTATTCAGATTAGACTAAGACTCAAATTGAGTCAGACACTTAAACAGATTTGGATCCTGAATTAGGTTTAGGAGTTATCGGTAACTGCTGCACATGGACGGCATGATTTGTATCTTTTTCCAAGACAATTACCATTGATAAACCCGTTTTAGTTTTATATCTTAAATAGGCAAGTATCCACTTTCTCCAGCTTCCTGAGGCTCAAGAGAATTGGTCCCGCTTAAAGCTATATTTACTAGGGTCCTTAATGTAAATTAATATAACTTGAGGGGGTTTTATGAAAAGTAATTTTAGTAAACTTTCAAAATAAATCTCATGTATTTATTTGTCGTATTTAGGGTTTTAATGGATGTAATTTTTTTAAAAGTGAGGTATTCTAGTGAATAAATACCTAACTTGAATAATTCATGGTATTTTTGTATAAAGTTGACTTGTATAGATTCTTGATGGTATTTTCATGAAAATTATAATTCTTTCATTTTGTTTGGAAAACGTGGAATTTAATAATATCTTAAAAATATGTGTTTTGATAATATTTATATATTTATTAAAAATAATTTTTTATTATTAAATAGAAATCCTCGTTTTTTTCCTTAAAAATTGTATAAAAATTCCATCAAGATCGTATGCTCCGTAAGGAGGTCTGCATCTCGCTCTACTAGTCTCGAAGATGTGCGATAACCCACACCATCTCGATCAGGTTCCCCAAAATGGGTTGTAGAGGGATAATCGTAAGGAATATAATCACACAATTTAAAGAAATACGGTTTTTAATAGTTCAAGGTATTTATTTGAAAAGTCGTATTTGCCACAAGATATTGTTTTCAAGTGAATCGTGCTATATCAAGATGTGTGCATGTGATAGGTAGGTCATTACCTCATGAGGTTTTCTAAAGGAATGGTAAGCTAAAAACTTAAAAGATGTCATATGTAAAGTTTGTGGTATTTAAACAAAAAATGCAAATAAAAGTTATATAACATGATATTTTAATATGAAACTTGTTCTCAATATTTATTTCATGATTGCTAAGCAAGGTATAATGAGGTGGATGATTGGTTATTAAGAAAGATTGTGATTTTAATAAGTTTAGAAACGGATGTCGGAATAAATCCACTTCTGATGAGTTTTGAAAAAAGAACTTTTTAAATTAGGAGAAGAGGAGAAGAGAGGGGACTTACTAGCTTAGAGAAGAGAGGAGAGATTTAGGAAAAGGTTTGTGGCTTCGTGGAGTCGCGGGGTCACCGGAATCGTCTCGAATTCTCGCCGGAACTTGTCCTAGTACTAACTCCACTTTTACTTTTCTTTGACTTAGAAAATTTTGAGAATTTTAAACAAGAGATTTCAGAATGAAGAGGGCTAAGGTATGGGATTGTATTTATAGGAAAAATTTGGGGTTATGAGAATTGAATAGAGAATTAAAATGTATTAAAAATAGGATTTATGAGTGAATTAACACTCTCTGGATAATTGCAGGGAATTCAAACAGCATGGGGGTAGTGGGGTAGGCCAAGAGTTTCAGTGTGCAGAGAATGGGAGTATTTCCAATGGGGGGCCCAGCGGAACCGGCCCAAAAGGGCATCTCGCCGGTCGTTCTAAGGGGGTTGGGCTCTGGATTGGTGCCACGTGTCCCTATCTATATAAATACTATTTTGCACATGTTTATTTAATCTGACTTTTCATTTTTTACATGTATTCCACGTGTAAAATTTTGGGCTTCCAAAAAGTTTAAAAGAAAAAAATCAGTAAAAATAATATTTGGTTGGGGGGATTTGAACACAGAGGCTACGTCACAGCAGTGCAAGGCTTTGCCAATGAGCTACAATGGCTTCTTGTTGTTTTCAAACAAAAATAATACTTAAAGTATACTCAGGCTTGCAAATACTCCATTTTGTACGTTAATTTTAAAAAAAAATTGTATATTAAAAACAGATTCGTTATACTATGCTTCGGTTTCTTGATGAGCGCATGCTCTGTTATGGACCTTCATCCATATTTTTGAAGCCTACGCTTTGATTTTTGGGATACATGTTCCTTTTGGACCTTCGTCCATGTTTGTGAAGCCTCTATGCTTCAGTTTTTATGTTCTTTAACATATTTTATAGGAGCACTCTCTCCAAGATCTTGGATCTTAGAATTAATCCCCCCACGAAAGCTTATTTTTTGCAGAGAAAGGGATAAACCCTAAGTTCTCTTGATCTTGTTTATGAGAGCCGAAACTCTAAATAAAGCCGATGTTTTATGTATGTAAAAGAGAGTTTTCTCTTTTTATTTACCTAGTTGAGAATAAGGTTTGAGGTTGAAGATGATCTTCTTCTTTCGGAAAAGAGCTCTCGGCTTCTTAGAGAATGATGATGGAGATGAAAACTTATCCCTCCCTCCCTTTCTCTCTATTTTCCCTCAGGAGACTCCTATTTGTAGGAGAGATTTGTTATGGTAAATTCCTAACAAAAAAATTTGAATTAATATATATCAATTCAGGATGCGTACGCACCGTTGGATCTTGAATCCAGTGATCTATTTGTTAAAATAGGTAACAAGGAAGATATTCTTCCAAAAGAAATTCGGTTCAATAAAAAGCGCATAGTTCAGAAGTGCGCTTGCACACCGCGCTTTTCTCATAGCACAGCGCTTGTACATGCGGACGTGTTTTGCACGCAGTGCAGGCTTGTACATGCACACGTGCATTGCACGCAGCGCTTGTACAAGCGCAAGTGCACTTCAAAAACTTGCACTTCAAGGTTCAATGTAGCCTGCGCTACAAGCAAGGGGCGCGCCCTAGTTTAGGCGGGAACAAATGACCCCAACTAATTTGCCTACGTAAGTCTGTCGTGGGTTAAGTAGTGTAAAGTAATGCACCGCTAGAAATTTGATGGCTTAGAAAACAGGTTTAGGTCCCTGTCACCTAAGCCTTTTTCATTCTTCATGAGCCGTAAGGGTCTTATAAACTTTTTTTCTCACTACGAGTCGAGAGGATCTCGTGGATGTATTTTCTATTTAGGAATCGTGAGGATTCCTAAGTATATTTTCTCTTATAAGTCGTAAGGATCTTACAAAAGTGTTTTCTCCTTACGAGTCGAGAGGACACGTAAATGGTTTCTTCTCCTCATTGATAGTTTGGTTAGCCAATGGAGGATGTTTGGGTGCAACTTCATTGTGGGTAACCCATGGATCGTATACGGTAGTCAATTTGGCGACAGGACGCAGGGCATTGATGGTTTAGAAGGCAAGTTTAGATCTCTGTCACCTAAGGCTTTTCAATTTTATGAGCCGTGGGGGTCCCATAAAAGCATTTTCTTCTTATGAGTCGAGAGGATCTTATAGGAATATTTTCTCCTTAAGAGTCGTGATGACCCTTAAGTGTCTTTTCCCCTTGTGAGTCGTAAGGATCCCTCAAAGGCGTATCTTTTCTTCACTTTTTTCATATGAATAAAAGACAACATTTTTTTGAGTAGTATTTCTTTGTGATAACATGACCTGGTTTAGTTTGTGTACTCGTCTCGGAGCGTTCAGCTTATCTTCTTTTGATGGATAAACTCGGCCTAACGTTAAACATACATAACCCCTGATAGCGTAGGAGTTCATTTAGTTTGTAGTACTGGGTGTAGTCCGTCGCACCGTTGCTTTGGCTGATTTCTTCTCGATTTGCATTCCTTCACAATGTCGTTCGAGTAGCCATGCACTTGTCGTATCTCTAATCTCTTCTGAGACGAGACACGGCGTCTAAAGTAAATTTCCTAGGCTGGTATATGCATGTTGCCGTCATAGATTCAGCATTAGGCGTCATTATGGCGTTTTACCTTGAGGTTAGACACTTTTTAAGTCCTAGAGAAGTCATAACTGCACCCTTCTGAGGTGAGATGATATCTAATGGTCTTTAAGTAAGTATGTGCTGCCATTGAGACCTGGAGTTAGGAATTTACCATCACTCCGCTTTTGCAGCTCTTTTGAGCTTTACGGACGCCATGTCTGTACTCTGCGGAAATAGAATGGACATCCAAACAGTCTCTAGGCTGTATATGTTCCCATCAAGACTTGAAGCTAAGAGAATGTCATCACTCTGCCCTTTGGTCCTTACTAACTCCATATCTGTACTTTGCTGGAGTGAAATGAACGTCGAGGTACTCCCTAAGCCGTATATATTGCCGTCAAGACTTGGAGCTAGGAGAATTCCATCACCCCACTTTTGCCTTGGCTTCTTTGAGCCTTCATGACGTCGCGTTTGTATCCTGCTGGAGTAAGAGAGACATCCAGATAGTCACTAGGCTGTATGTATTGGCGTTAAAACTCCATTCTCTGTTTGGTCAAACATGGCGGAATACATTGCTCTTTTTTCATTTGTTTGTGCCCGTGAATTGTATACAAGAGTCAAGATAGAACTACTTGTACGGAAGAAAATTTATCTTTTTTTATATATCGGCGATTGCTCTATCATTTCAGCTTTTCTTATCGCGATTGCCCAATCATTTCGGTTATTTATTCGCGGTCACCAAATCATTTCGGCTATTTTTATTTTTTACTCACTGATCTTTATTGCGAGTTGCCCCATCATTTCGTCTATTTTATTTATATTTTTACTCGTTGTTTTTTTGCGAGTTGCCGAATCATTTCGGCTATTTAATTTTTTATATTTTTCTATTTCCAGTTTAACAACTTAAGGGTCGAGATTTTTGAAATTCAGGTTAGCATCAGCGTTGCTAACACTGAAGCACGTATGCCTGGAGCAATTCATCATCTTCCTGGGGAAACTTGGGATTTAATACCTGCTTCGGTATCAGTATCACTACAATTGAAATAGTGACAGAAGCGACTCATCATTTGCCATTGCCCATTGGACAATGGTGGCTTAGAAGACATGTTTAGATCCCTGTCAACCAAGGCTTCTTTCAACTTTATGAACCGTAAGGGTCTCATAAAGGTATTTTCTCCTACGAGTTGAGAGGATCTCGTAGGTGTATTTTCTCCTTAAGAGTCGTGGGGACCCCCAAGTGTTTTTTCTTTTGTGAGTTGTAAGGATCTCACAAGAGTGTTTTCTCCTTGCAAGTCGAGAGGATCTCATAAGTGCCGTTCGCCGTCAGTAGGACTTTATTGAAACACATATTTTGTTCCTGTGGTTTGTATACAAGAGTCGGAGTCGAACTACTTGTAGGGCAGTTTCTTTCTTTTCACTAGTTTGTACCCTTTCGGGTTTTCACAAACTCATGGGTAGCCCTATTGTTTTTACTTCCAGAGCCCTTTCGGGTTTTCATCCGCGCTCATCGTACTTGTGGACGTACCTTTTTTAACACGCCGTTCTCCTCATGGGTCATAAGGATACAAGAGTAGGTCTTCTCCTCGTTGGTATCTTGGTTGGCCAATAAAGCAGGTCTTAGAAGCGATTTTTTCACGGGTAGCCCATGGATTGTATACGGTAATCAATTTGGAGACTAACCGTAGGGCAACCGATCTTGGTAGGGAGCACCATTTGCCTGTGGGACTTGGAGTGATACAGTTGTTTATGCCCATGGACTGTATACAGTGGTCAATTTGGGGACCTGACATAGGGCATCATATACTTAAGGAACATTGCTCACCCGGTGGGACATGGGGTGATGCGGATTATTTATGCCCATGGATTGTATGCGGTAGCCAATTTGGAGGCCAGCCATAGGGCAGCGATAGCTTAGAAAACATATTTAGATCCCTGTCACAGAAGGCTTTTCAATTTGTATGAGCCATGAGAGTCCCATAAAAATACTTTCTCCCTACGAGTTGAAAGGATCTCGTAGCTGTATTTTCTCTTCAGGAGTCATGATGACCCCAAATGTTTTTTCCTCTTCATAAGTCGTAAGGATGCATAAGTGGGTCTTTTCCTCGCTGGTAGCTTGGTTTGCAAACAGAGGATGTTTTGGACGAGGGGTTTATCGCCAGTAGCCCATAAATAGTATACGATAGTCAATTTAGTGACAGACCGCAGGGCATCGATGGTTTAGGAAACAGATTTAAATCCCTATCATCTAAGACTTTTCAATTTTTATGAGCCGTACAGATCATATAAAAGTATTTTCTCCCTATGAGTCGAGAGGATCTCATAGGTGTATTTTCTCCTTAGGAGTCATAGGGACTCTTAAGTGTTCTTTTCCCTTATGAGTCATAAGGATCTCACAAGAGCATTTCTCCTCATGTATCGTGAGGACACATAAGTGGGTCTTCCCCTTTTAGGTGCAACTTTGTTGTGATTTACCCATGGATCGTATACAGTAGTCAATTGGAGACTAGCCGTAAGACAGTGATGGCTTAGGAGACAGGTTTAGATCCCTGTCACCTAAGACTTTTCAAAATTATGAGCCGTGAAGGTCTCATAAAGGTATTTTTCCCTACGAGTCGAGAGGATCTCATAGATGTATTTTCTTCTTAGGTGTCGCGGGAATCCTAAGTGTCTTTTCCTTTGTAAGACATAAGGATCTCATAAGAGCATTTTCTCTTTGCAAGTCGAGAGGACTCACAAGTGTCGTTCACCATGTCGGAAAGACTATTCCGCCTCTGGTGAGACTTGGTCAAAACTTCTTTTTTCTTTTTCTTTTACGAGTTTACGCCCTTTCGGGTTTTCACAAACTCGTAGACAGTTCTGCTGTTTTTACTAACAGAACCCTTTCGAGTTTTCATCTGTGCCCTTTTTCTTGTGGATTAACCTCATTTTTTTGTCGTTCCAGTTTAACGACATAGTGGTCGATTCACTTCAATTAAACTAGCTTGTCAAGGAGCTCATCCCAGTTTAACAACTTAGTGGTCGATTCGCTCCAATTGAACTAGCTTGTCAAGGAGCTCTTTATATATGCTTGGTTTGGTAAAATACAGGAATAGATAAACCTGCGATCGTTGATCCAGAGTGCCTACGAACATTCCGACGGCGGAACCTTCGGCGATCGGCTGCTCACACTTCAAGGAAAGGTTCCTCCACCGAATGGCATACCGCACCAATGTTTCCTTCGATCTCCTCTCTTCATTGATCAGAGTGGAGATGGTGATGCTCTTGGTCACACTAAAGAACCTCTGCATGAAGAGCAGTTCCATATCAGCGAAGATCTCTACGGAGTCATTTGGGAGCTCCGAGTACTATTTAAAAGCAATATCCGCCAGGCTGCTGATGAACTGTAGGAGGAGTAGTTTATTATCGTCTTCGAAGTTACTGCACATTGCTTTGAAATGTGCGATATGCTGGTGGGAATTCCCGATCCCTTTGAATATGTTAAATTTTAGGATTGTATATCTCGGGAGGTATTACTCCTGGTCGTAACATACTGGATATGGACGACCGGTCTTGACCAACTTGGTGTTTGCTTCGCTGGCAGTGAGGAGTTCGACCTATCGGACTATATACTCACTGGACTAAGCCTTCGAGATCATTTCATTTTTTGAGGTTGAAGGGGCCTGCAGAGAGCTTGTGGCACCTCCATTCTCATTATCAGGGACAACTGACGGTTCTTCGGCCAGCGGTTCTGACGACTGGGCCATCATCCCACATATCTTCTGCATGAGGAGGGCCATTTTGTTCATATTGGCAACCATATCCACTGCTTATTTTCTTCTCTTGTCGAGAGCACGTTTCAAAGAGTCAACTTTAGACCCTTGTCTTTCAAGATCTTCTTGTTTGTCTTCCGGAAACGTCTTGGACGGTGGGCTGACAAATGTTGCTTCTTGAGCTGCTATTTCTTGCAGCTGTTGCTGCCTTTGACCTTAAGTCAAGGACCGAGTTTGGGGTCGATGACTGGTGGAAGCGTCGTTTTCACTTCCATTGGTGTGAATCATTCGCACGGTATGGACTATTTCGGCCTTCTGTGCAGAGCTTTTGACATTTCGCCTTTTGGGGTTTGCCTTAGGCGATGGGGACCTTTGTAGCCTTTGCTTGTTAAGAAAGGTCATTTTGGACTTGGAAGCTGAGTCATCAGCTTTGGCGGATTCCTGGGCTTTTCAGATTTCAGAGATGGGCTGCTGTTGATAATAGAGCCACGAACTTCTTTCCAGACTTTGTAGATCATCAAGGAAAGTTTTGGCTTGAGTATTGGCCTTTGCTCAGTTGATGCCCCTGCAGGTGGTGGGGACTTCTTTAGGAAGGCAGTAGGCGAATTCCCCCTAAACTTTCTCGGCGGCTCGAAACTGTTTTTTTTCGAGACGGCTGCCTTGATAGTGGGCATCGGCGGAATTAACCCTAATGGGGAGATGACCCCATCCTGTCTTTGCCGATACCAATAGCGACGTCGAGCGCATCTTGAACAGGAACTTCTTCGGATTTGGGAGCTTCATAGACATGCCCCCTGCATGGCTTTAGAGATATAGCAGGTGTCAGCCTTTTAAAGGCTGACGTCTTTGATTGCGCTGGAGCAATGAGTGTTCGTTTGTGGAAGACAAACCTTCTTGAGGGTGAAGTATCTTTTGGCGCTTCAATAGCAGCATGAGCCAGCCTTTTAAAGACTGATCTTTTTTAATTCATAGGCTTCTTTGCTGGGCCTGTGGAGCTGATGCTGGTCTCTTAAAGACCGAGCCTTTTGGTTTTGTGGGCTTCTTTGATGGGCCCACGGAGCTTATATTCATCCTGTGGAAGACTAAGCTTTCAGGTTTTGCAGCTTCTCGGAAGGGCATGAGAAGCTTTTGGTCAGCCTATCGAGGATTGACTTTTTTTAGGCCTTCTCCTTTGGCGTTGTGGGTCCAATGGTAGGGAGGAGTGGAGGCATTTGCCCGAATTGGAGCCCGTTCCATTCTTAAATGAGTTGGGCTGTTAGGATGTTGATAAGTTGGGCCATAATCTTCCCAGAGAAGATTAGCTGAGGTATGGTGATCTTGGAGTTGTTGCAGAATGCCATTGAAGTCTGCATAGGGTAGAAATCACCAGCTTAAGTTTTTCTCATAATCCAAGAGCAACCATAAACATAATATACCTTGATTTTTTTCGCGATATATGACACACGAAGTTTGGAGTGGAAAGAGAAAAATTAGTCCCACCAAGCATGCCAGAATCTATTTACCGCCGAAAACCGCTCAAACGAACTAGTATCGAGCGTCCTGCCTGAATTTAGGAGCAGATGCATAAGTTTGATCCATTCATCTCTCCAAAGACACTAAGTTGATTTATAGCGCCATATATTGGAGATTTGGAAGGATGCGACCGATGTAGCTGACTTTTGAATTCCCTCTCACGGTGAGAGATTTATTAATTGTGGGGATGCATCTTTCCTGCAGGAGTAAGGCTCTACAGTTAATTATGTTATCGCCAACGATAACAAATTTTTGCACTCCAGGTTTTTTGCTTTATTTGTCATGTTTTTGCTTATTTTGGATCCCTTGGATTGTATACGGAGACTAATTTATGTCGTCAACCGTAGAGCGCGGATTAGTTCAAATCCGTATATATATATATATATATATATATATATTAGATTTGGGTCAAGTATTTGCTTGACGGGGTCCACGTTGGTGTTTTTATTTGCCAACGGGGATGAATTTAGGACGCGTTTCCCATATTTGTGAGGTCTATGGGTTCGCATTCTTTCATAAATCTTATCTAAGAATCGTTAGCCTTGTTTGAGAACTAAGATCAATTTAGATGATTTTTAGGTGAAGCATTTGCTTAACGGAGTCCATGTTGGTTACTTGGTTTATCAACGGGGGTTGAACTTAGGACACATTTCATACATTTGTGAGGTCCGTCGGTTTACATAGGAGCCTATGCTCTGTCTAAAGATCGTTAGTCTTGTTTAAGAGCTAAGATCAACTTAAACGATTTAATTATATCTTGAGAATATTTTCCTCTATTGATCATTTGATCATGTATGAAGCATAAGCTTCTATACTTAGTTGTTTTGCTAAGTATTCAAGCTTTAGCTTGTTATCAGGTGCGCATGCACACTTGAGATGCACATGGCATCTGTGCACGTGTCTTCCACGTTATGCGCACGGTTCTTGCTCATGTGTCTTCTATGTGATGTGCATGCATTAGCATAGCGCTTGGTGGTTTCATGGAGTGACTTAGGTTTGGCACTTGTGCCTGGCGCTTGCGCACGTGTATTACACGTGTGCGCAACGCAGTTCTTGGGAGCGAGCTTTCTGGCATATGCGCAGGTGTTTTGCTCGTAGCGTTGTGCATGATGTGCACTTATTTTGTGGAAGACATTGCCTTTGAGGAAAGCCTATGCTTTTAAAGACTTCTGTTGGTCAATTTTCAGAATGCGTTTGTGAACTTGGGATGTGCGCACCTATATAGAATGCGTCCCAGAATTAGGGTAAACCCTAATGTAACCCTTCGAAAATCGTTTAGGCAGTTTTTCGGTAATCGGCAAATTTTTCGGCTTTTTCCGTAAAAAGTCAAAATTGATAATTTTTATTGTAGACCTAATTATACAAAATTTAGATAAGATATTACTATAATTTTGTCACTAAAATGTCACTTATAATTATCTAGTTAAATAATTTTTTTTTTTTCGTAATTAATTATTTTTTTATTATTTTAAGCCTTTTTAAATACATTTAATTAGGGATAAATACAAATTTAATTAGGTAAATTTCTTAATTAGGAGTCTTTATAAGCTAAAATATGGTGTTAATAAAATTATATCATGTCTTGCAAACTTTTGGTTTTATGGTGGGAAAATTATGAAAAAAATGATGAAAAAGGGGTTTTTTTTGGAAAAAAGTTGAAATGAAAAGCATTAAATGATATCACATGATATTTGTTTGACCTAGAAACTTCTTCAAAACTCCCACAACCTCCCTCCTCTACCTCAGGTCGAGCTCAACCTGCTGCAAACCCCATTTCCCTCTCTCTTTCTTGCTTCAAAAATCATGAAAAAATCAACAAAATCCATCGAAATCAACACATTTCTTCACAAATTCAAACCATAATCCTATTCCACCTCTTTCCAATCCTAATTTGCTTTAAAACAAGGTGAAAGGAGGCATCTTTCAAGGTCAAGTGCAAGTTAGGGTTCAACTTGTAAGGTATAATTCTTATCTAATGTTCAAATTGTGGTTTAAAATTGCTAGATTTAGTAGTTTTAGTGTGTAATTTGATTATGAATTCTTGTTTAGGAAATTCTAGTAAATGTTTGGTGTTGTGATTAGGGTTTGTAGCATGGTTGATGGATTAAGTTAGGGCTTTGATTACCTAGTTGGTTAGAATGGTTAATGGTGAAATTATATGCTTGCTAAATAGACAAATTTCGATGTTTGTATCAAATCGGCGTTGAAATCGCTTACTAGATTTTTGTAGAAAATAGAATGCGTTCAATTTGCGTTAGGTTAGCAATATTATTAGCTTCGTATAGGATTATTAGAATGCACGAACGCGGGGTTTCGTCTAGTCGGGTGGTAGTTTGTCGATTTCCCCGAAATGACGATTTTTGTTAAAGGATTGCGATTTTCGTGCGTTTTTCCGCGCACCGAGTGCATGCTATGATTAATTTGTGAGCGTCGATATTTGTATAATGTGACTTGTATCGTTTAGGGTTATGTAATCTTATACTTGGTGTTGTGCAAATTTAGGATCGGTCGGAGAAACTTCGGACACGGCGCGTAAAGGCAAAGCGGTGGCCGGATCAGATTAGCGGGGATTTCTGGTGAGTAGATATTTTCATCTATGGGGGAATCGTCTGGATGGCGCGAGGCGCCCCCCCTAGTTAGGATTACCTTACTTTTTGCAAGATTATATTGTTAGTTAGCTTATCCATTCATGTACACTGCATACCCTTATAGCGAACAGTATGTTAAATTGCATGGACATTCATCTCTACCTATGCGATATCATTTCGTAGGACACGAACACCTTACCATTGGCATATGTTGCACGCGCACTATTCATGTGACACACACGCCTCTGGTAATTGACATGCCACGTGCACGATAGAACCTGTTTATCTTAATATCATCACCTGCATTCATACTTGATATATGAAACTGTATCGCATGCACATATCTCGCATCATCATCATATTTACATAGAACTCTAGCCAAAATTTACATCATACACATTGATATCATAGATATTTGTCATATATATAACATGTGGACATTATGATTTTCTTGAGGATTTCAGTTTTGCTGCGATTTCTGGATTTTTGGGGAAAAAACGCAAGAATTTAACAAAACCTTATATTTATCCTTCAAAACAAAAGTTGCGGTTTTCTCGTGATGTATGTGTCGTCCACCATGAGTTTTCATGTTTTCTGTTGGATTTCGAGACCCGATTCGAGGAGTGGATGAACCGTCTCGGGTACATGGTGGGCCCGGTATGGTACCCCGGGGCAAGAAGATCGAGTTGTAGACGATGAGCCTGGCAGGGGAAGACTACCTACCGGTGATGTCTGGCGCGGCGGATATCCGGAGGATACCGACCGTTGTCGTGAGATTTATGATATGGGCCGATCCGGACTGACGGAGCCCGATATTGAGACAGATGTGATTCCTATTTGGTGTCGATGCTTGACACGGGTTTTCAGAGGATTTCTTGATGATATTTAGCTATTATGCAGACATTCATTTTCTAAAAGTTAAGAATGCAGTAACATTAACATTTAAAACACTTAAAGAGTTAGAAAAGATATTGCATACATGTGCATGCATACTAGAGTTATTATATCACATAGGGACATACATGTTGTTCCGCATTGCGTGCATTCTTACGATTGCCTTACTAGATATTATATTCTACTCACGAGCTGGCAACTCACCCCCGTTGTGCCACAGTGTCTTGCAGGTCGGACCCGTCAGTCTTGTAGCGGCGGGCTATCTTGTCATCAGTTCCTTTTGCTCAGACTCGCGACATCGCCCGTAGGTGGGTTGCGAGTATACTTTATTTCTTTTTGCTTTATCATTGTATCTAGTATTCTCCATCTACCACTTGTATTGTATATGCGACCTAGTGATGAGACTGAGAGATTTGTATATTTGTGGTTTCTTTTGGGTCGAGCTCACTTGAGCCGACGTGTGTTTTCTGGTATTTGCATCTCTTTTATGCTCTTTTTCTTGATATTTCTATTATATTGCATGTGGTTGTGATCCGCCTTGGGCGAAGAGCTAGCTCCCGCTTGGGAATGCCATTTTTATAATTACAGGTTTATTATCTTGTTGTACCCATTTTGGGGGATAGAAAATACAGGGGAGACTCTGCCGAAATTTTCGGGAATTTTTGATGTTCTTTTTTGGATTCTATGCAACTTAATTGATTTCAAAACCGTTTTCATTTAAGGTTTTCCTTCACTCTCTTTTGATTTTGGGTTAGATTTCTGGGCTTTGGCTGACTTAGGTTACGGTACGCCTTTAGACGTCTCGTAATCTAAGTGCCAGTCACGTTCCGTACTTTCGGGTCGTGACAAAGTTGGTATCAGAGCGTAGGTTTTACCTTTCTGAGTGTAGGACGACCTTGGTTGATGGAGTAGGTGACTTAAGCAGAGTGGCGTAGCGTGGGTATGATCCGCGGCATACTTACGATACGGTACTCCGCCTAAGTGACCTTAGGACATAATTGCTTGTATTTCCTTCCTTGATTCAATTGCAATGATCTTATCAGTCCTGTTTATTATTCAGCTTCGATGCCGCCAAAAACTACGAGAGCTCAGCGGGCTGCCGCTAGGGATGAGATTCGGGCGGGCCCGTCTGAGGCAAGGATCGAGCGGGATGATACACCTGTCCCTCAGGGTCATACTGATCCGCCTCATCCAGACCGTATTGCCAGATTAGAGGCCGGCATGCAAGAGTTGCGGCAGATGATGGGATCTTTAGTTGAGTCCAGCCGGGCACAGAGATCCGGGGACGTTCCTTCCACCGCACAGACCACGATCGTACCTGCTGCACAGATGGTCACTCCTGCTGCTGCTACGGAGACTATTCCTGTTTCACTACAGGAATTTATGAGATTGAGACCTCCAGCTTTTTCCGGTACAGATGCGACAGAGGACCCACAGACATTTCTCGATAGGATGGCACGGATTGGCCGTTCGTTGAGGTGTTCTGAGGATAGATTGGTGGAGTTTGCGAGTTTTCATCTGGAGGGTCTTTCCCAGACATGGTACGACTCAGTAGAGAGAGGCCGAGCTGCAGGTCTGCCTTCTATGACCTGGGATGAGTTTACATCTGCATTTCTTGCCCGTTTTCTTCCGGAGAGTGTCCGAGATGCTCGAGCCCGCAGTTTTGAGTCTCTGCGCAAGACTCCTGGGATGACAGTGTCGGAGTATGATATACAGTTTACCCAGTTCTCTCGATATGCACCGTACCTAGTCGACACAGAAGAGAAGAGGATAAAGAGGTTTGTACGAGGGCTTGATACACAGCTATTCCTTGCCATCGGCACCCAGCACTTTGATACATACGCAGCCGCGATGGATGCAGCCTTACTATTGGAGGAGCGTATTGCTGAGACTCCGGTCGTTTCTGGGCCGAAGAGGATCCGTACTGATCCGCCAGCTCAGCGGCAGATGGGCAGACACCGCGATAGATTATTTCCGGGAGATGGCGGAGGCAGAGGATTGAGACGAGGTCAGTTATTTGGTTCATATCCACAGACCCAGCAGTCGTCTCCAGGATGTTTTCGGTGCGGGAGTCAGTATCACCATGTCAGAGACTGTACCATGGGACGTCCGGGCGCGGCGACAGTCCCGCAGAGCTTTACTTCCTACTCCTGATGATGTTTCACGCCAGCCAGATGCTTCTAGAGGCCGTGGGCGTGGCGGTCCGGTTCCGCGAGGACGAGGCGACAGAGGCAGAGGCAGAGGCCGAGGTAGAGGCAGAGGACAGCCAGCTATTAGTGGTGGACAGGCCCGAGTGTTCGCATTGACTCCTCAGGATACACAGGCATCCAATGCCGTCGTGACAGGTACTCTGCCAGTATGTTCTTTTGATGCACGGGTATTATTTGATCCAGGCTCCACACATTCCTATGTTTCCACGTATTTTGCACCGAGGTTGGGCCGAGAGTCATCACCGTTAGATCAGCCGCTTGTCGTTATTACCCCGGTAGGCGAGTCTTTTGTTTCCCGTTTTGTATACCGATCTTGTTCCGTTCGTATCGGGGAGAGAGATTCTTCAGTTGATTTGATTCTCCTCGATATGCTAGACTTTGACGTTCTTCTTGGTATGGACTGGCTAGCCACCTGTTATGCATCCGTGGACTGCCGTGAAAAAGCAGTCAGATTCAGTTTTCCTGGTGAGCCGGTTCTTATTATTCAGGGAGATCGTAGCGCTATCCTTCCCAGCTTGATTTCTTCTCTTCGCGCTGGTCAGCTCTTAAGGAAAGGGTGTCAGGGATTCTTAGCCTATGTTTGTGATACTAGCTCCACAGAGGTTCCGTTGGACCAGGTCCCTGTTGTGAGAGAATTTCCTGATGTATTCCCTGACGAGCTGCCTGGTCTGCCACCAGAGCGCGAGATTGAGTTCTGTATTGACTTGATCCCCGGCACGGGGCCTATCTCTATACCGCCTTATCGGATGGCCCCGGCGGAGCTGAGAGAGCTAAAGGATCAGTTACAGGACTTGCTGGACAAAGGGCTTATCCGACCGAGTGTGTCACCTTGGGATGCTCCCGTCCTGTTTGTTAAAAAGAAGGACGGAAGTATGCGTTTATGCATTGATTATCGTCAGCTGAACCGGGTTACGGTGCGGAACAGATATCCCCTACCCCGCATTGATGACTTATTTGATCAGCTTCAGGGTGCAGGGTTTTTCTCGAAGGTTGATTTACGGTCAGGTTATCACCAGTTGCGGGTTCGGAAGGAGGATATTCCGAAGACCGCCTTCCGTACTCGTTATGGTCATTATGAGTTCTTGGTGATGTCGTTCGGGCTCACCAATGCCCCGGCAGCATTTATGGATTTGATGAACCGCGTATTCAGGCCGTATCTCGATCAGTTCATCATTGTGTTCATTGACGACATCTTGGTTTATTCTCGAAGCCGGGAGGAGCATGAGCAGCACTTACGTATCACATTGCAGACTTTGAGGGAGCATCAGCTGTTCGGCAAATTCTCCAAGTGCGCATTCTGGCTAGACAGTGTCGACTTCTTGGGTCATGTGGTGACGAGAGATGGTATTTGCGTGGACCCGAAGAAGATCGAGGCAGTTCAGCGTTGGCCTAGACCGGTATCAGTCACAGAGGTTCGCAGCTTTCTAGGTCTGGCCGGCTATTATCGACGTTTCGTCCAGGATTTCTCCCGCATTGTGCACCGTTGACCGGGTTGACCCGGAAGGGGGTTCCTTTTGATTGGACCCAGGCATGTGAGGATAGCTTCCAGCAGTTGAAGACTTGTCTGACTACTGCACCAGTGTTAGCATTGCCTTCAGGATCAGGCGGGTTCGTGGTATATTGTGATGCTTCTAGAGTGGGGCTGGGATGTGTATTGATGCAGCACGACAGAGTTATCGCGTATGCTTCTCGGCAGCTGAGGAAACACGAACAGAACTACCCCACCCATGATTTAGAGATGGCTGCAGTGGTATTTGCACTTAAGATCTGGAGACATTACCTATACGGTAAGTCGTGCCAGATATTCACTGACCACAAGAGTTTGAAGTATATCTTCCAGCAGCGAGACCTGAACCTGAGACAGCGCCGTTGGATGGAGTTGGTGAAGGATTATGACTGCGAGATTCTATACCATCCGGGCAAGGCGAATGTGGTGGCAGATGCTTTGAGTAGGAGGCCCGGAGGTAGCTTATCTTGTTTGAGCGCAGTACAGATGCAGTCGACGGCGGATTGGCAGGTTTTATGTGATAGCAGAGTGCAGTTCGAGTTTACTCCTACAGGAGGACAGCTGGCCCATTTCAGAGCGCGCCCACAGTTACTTGACCGTATCCACGAGGCACAGTCCGGCGATGCCCGTACATTAGAGATCATTGAGCAGATTCGACAGGGCAGAGTTTCTGAGTTCGTGATTGATGATCAGGGGATACTTCGATTTGGGACTCGACTGTGTGTGCCAGATTCAGAGAGACTGAGGCGTGATATTCTCGAGGAGGCACATAGATCAGTATACAGTGTTCACCCAGGTTCCACCAAAATGTATCGTGATTTGAGAGAGATTTACTGGTGGGACGGGATGAAGAAGGATATTACAGATTTTGTGTCGAGATGCCTGACTTGTCAGCAAGTCAAGGCCGAGCACCAGAGGCCAGCCGGCGAGTTACAGCCTTTGCCTATCCCTGAGTGGAAGTGGGAGCAGGTCTCCATGGACTTCATTGTGGGTCTACCCAGGACCAGTCGAGGGTACGACTCTATTTGGGTGATTGTTGATCGACTGACGAAAGCGGCTCACTTTCTGCCAGTGAAGACCACTTTTGGATTTTCTCAGTACGCCCAGGTTTATATTGATGAGATAGTGCGACTGCATGGTGTTCCGACTTGCATCGTGTCCGACCGTGGCACCCAGTTTACCAGCCGATTGTGGCAGAAACTACAGGAAGCCTTGGGCACCCGATTGAGTTTTAGCACAGCCTTCCATCCTCAGACTGACGGTCAGTCGGAGCGTACGACAGACTCTTGAGGACATGCTCAGAGCTTGTGTTTTAGATTTCGGTGGTAGCTGGGATCGTCATTTGCCTTTGATCGAGTTTTCCTACAATAATAGCTTCCAGGAGACGATTCAGATGGCACCTTTCGAGGCTTTATATGGGAGGAGATGTCGATCGCCAGTATGTTGGACAGAGCTCAGGGAGAGCAGCATTTTGGGGCCGCAGATCGTGCAGGAGACGACCGAGAAAATACAGCTGATTCGGGACAGGATGAGAGCGGCACAGAGCAGGCAGAAATCTTATGCTGACAGGCGTCGTCGCCGACTCGAGTTCGCTGTTGGCGATCATGTTTTCCTGAAGGTCTCTCCGATGAAGGGTGTGATGAGATTTGGGCAGAAAGGGAAACTGAGTCCTAGATATGTTGGTCCTTTCGAGATCCTAGAGCGTGTTGGTCCAGTCGCTTATCGGTTAGCTCTTCCGCCCAGCTTCCCCGATGTTCACCCCGTATTCCATGTCTCGATGCTCCGCAAGTACCTTCATGATCTTTCCCAGGCGATTCAGCACCAGACGATCCAGTTAGAGCGTGATCTTTCTTTCACCGAGCAGCCGGTTGTCATCTTGGATCGGCAGGTGAAGAAATTGAGGTCGAAGGTCATACCGTCTGTCAAAGTTCTTTGGCGTGGCCCGAACAGCGAGGAGGTCACCTGGGAGACCGAGGTCGAGATGAGGAAGAGATATCCCCATCTTTTTGAAAGTACGCGTAGTTAAATTCTAAATTCGGGGACCGAATTTCTGTAAGGGGGGAAGATTGTAACCCTTCGAAAATCGTTTAGGCAGTTTTTCGGTAATCGGCAAATTTTTCGGCTTTTTCCGTAAAAAGTCAAAATTGATAATTTTTATTGTAGACCTAATTATACAAAATTTAGATAAGATATTACTATAATTTTGTCACTAAAATGTCACTTATAATTATCTAGTTAAATAATTTTTTTTTTTCGTAATTAATTATTTTTTTATTATTTTAAGCCTTTTTAAATACATTTAATTAGGGATAAATACAAATTTAATTAGGTAAATTTCTTAATTAGGAGTCTTTATAAGCTAAAATATGGTGTTAATAAAATTATATCATGTCTTGCAAACTTTTGGTTTTATGGTGGGAAAATTATGAAAAAAATGATGAAAAAGGGGTTTTTTTTGGAAAAAAGTTGAAATGAAAAGCATTAAATGATATCACATGATATTTGTTTGACCTAGAAACTTCTTCAAAACTCCCACAACCTCCCTCCTCTACCTCAGGTCGAGCTCAACCTGCTGCAAACCCCATTTCCCTCTCTCTTTCTTGCTTCAAAAATCATGAAAAAATCAACAAAATCCATCGAAATCAACACATTTCTTCACAAATTCAAACCATAATCCTATTCCACCTCTTTCCAATCCTAATTTGCTTTAAAACAAGGTGAAAGGAGGCATCTTTCAAGGTCAAGTGCAAGTTAGGGTTCAACTTGTAAGGTATAATTCTTATCTAATGTTCAAATTGTGGTTTAAAATTGCTAGATTTAGTAGTTTTAGTGTGTAATTTGATTATGAATTCTTGTTTAGGAAATTCTAGTAAATGTTTGGTGTTGTGATTAGGGTTTGTAGCATGGTTGATGGATTAAGTTAGGGCTTTGATTACCTAGTTGGTTAGAATGGTTAATGGTGAAATTATATGCTTGCTAAATAGACAAATTTCGATGTTTGTATCAAATCGGCGTTGAAATCGCTTACTAGATTTTTGTAGAAAATAGAATGCGTTCAATTTGCGTTAGGTTAGCAATATTATTAGCTTCGTATAGGATTATTAGAATGCACGAACGCGGGGTTTCGTCTAGTCGGGTGGTAGTTTGTCGATTTCCCCGAAATGACGATTTTTGTTAAAGGATTGCGATTTTCGTGCGTTTTTCCGCGCACCGAGTGCATGCTATGATTAATTTGTGAGCGTAGATATTTGTATAATGTGACTTGTATCGTTTAGGGTTATGTAATCTTATACTTGGTGTTGTGCAAATTTAGGATCGGTCGGAGAAACTTCGGACACGGCGCGTAAAGGCAAAGCGGTGGCCGGATCAGATTAGCGGGGATTTCTGGTGAGTAGATATTTTCATCTATGGGGGAATCGTCTGGATGGCGCGAGGCGCCCCCCCCTAGTTAGGATTACCTTACTTTTTGCAAGATTATATTGTTAGTTAGCTTATCCATTCATGTACACTGCATACCCTTATAGCGAACAGTATGTTAAATTGCATGGACATTCATCTCTACCTATGCGATATCATTTCGTAGGACACGAACACCTTACCATTGGCATATGTTGCACGCGCACTATTCATGTGACACACACGCCTCTGGTAATTGACATGCCACGTGCACGATAGAACCTGTTTATCTTAATATCATCACCTGCATTCATACTTGATATATGAAACTGTATCGCATGCACATATCTCGCATCATCATCATATTTACATAGAACTCTAGCCAAAATTTACATCATACACATTGATATCATAGATATTTGTCATATATATAACATGTGGACATTATGATTTTCTTGAGGATTTCAGTTTTGCTGCGATTTCTGGATTTTTGGGGAAAAAACGCAAGAATTTAACAAAACCTTATATTTATCCTTCAAAACAAAAGTTGCGGTTTTCTCGTGATGTATGTGTCGTCCACCATGAGTTTTCATGTTTTCTGTTGGATTTCGAGACCCGATTCGAGGAGTGGATGAACCGTCTCGGGTACATGGTGGGCCCGGTATGGTACCCCGGGGCAAGAAGATCGAGTTGTAGACGATGAGCCTGGCAGGGGAAGACTACCTACCGGTGATGTCTGGCACGGCGGATATCCGGAGGATACCGACCGTTGTCGTGAGATTTATGATATGGGCCGATCCGGACTGACGGAGCCCGATATTGAGACAGATGTGATTCCTATTTGGTGTCGATGCTTGACACGGGTTTTCAGAGGATTTCTTGATGATATTTAGCTATTATGCAGACATTCATTTTCTAAAAGTTAAGAATGCAGTAACATTAACATTTAAAACACTTAAAGAGTTAGAAAAGATATTGCATACATGTGCATGCATACTAGAGTTATTATATCACATAGGGACATACATGTTGTTCCGCATTGCGTGCATTCTTACGATTGCCTTACTAGATATTATATTCTACTCACGAGCTGGCAACTCACCCCCGTTGTGCCACAGTGTCTTGCAGGTCGGACCCGTCAGTCTTGTAGCGGCGGGCTATCTTGTCATCAGTTCCTTTTGCTCAGACTCGCGACATCGCCCGTAGGTGGGTTGCGAGTATACTTTATTTCTTTTTGCTTTATCATTGTATCTAGTATTCTCCATCTACCACTTGTATTGTATATGCGACCTAGTGATGAGACTGAGAGATTTGTATATTTGTGGTTTCTTTTGGGTCGAGCTCACTTGAGCCGACGTGTGTTTTCTGGTATTTGCATCTCTTTTATGCTTTTTTTCTTGATATTTCTATTATATTGCATGTGGTTGTGATCCGCCTTGGGCGAAGAGCTAGCTCCCGCTTGGGGATGCCATTTTTATAATTACAGGTTTATTATCTTGTTGTACCCATTTTGGGGGATAGAAAATACAGGGGAGACTCTGCCGAAATTTTCGGGAATTTTTGATGTTCTTTTTTGGATTCTATGCAACTTAATTGATTTCAAAACCGTTTTCATTTAAGGTTTTCCTTCACTCTCTTTTGATTTTGGGTTAGATTTCTGGGCTTTGGCTGACTTAGGTTACGGTACGCCTTTAGACGTCTCGTAATCTAAGTGCCAGTCACGTTCCGTACTTTCGGGTCGTGACAGTTGTGCATGATGTGCACTTATTTTGTGGAAGACATTGCCTTTGAGGAAAGCCTATGCTTTTAAAGACTTCTGTTGGTCAATTTTCAGAATGCGTTTGTGAACTTGGGATGTGCGCACCTATATAGAATGCGTCCCAGAATTAGGGTAAACCCTAATTTTGTGAAAACCAATATTTTTCAGAAAAAACATTGTTTTCAATTAAGCATATGCTTCGTTTTTTTGATGAACACATGCTCTGTTCTGGACCTTCGTCAATATTTTTGAAGCCTACGTTTCAATTTTTGGGACACATGTTCCTGTTTGGACCTTCGTCCATATTTGAGGAGCCTATGCTTCGTTTTTTTTGCATTCTTAAACATATTTTATGGGATCTTTCTCCCCAATATTTTGGATCTTAGAATCAATCCCGTCATGAATGCCTATGCTTTGTAGAGAAAGGGATAAACCCTAAGATCTTTTGATCTTGTTATGAGAGTCGAAACTCTAAATAAAGCCGAAGCCTTATGTATGAAAAAGAGAGTTTTCTCTTTTTATTTACCTAGTTAAGACTAGGGTTTGAGGTTGAAGAGGATCTTCTTTGAGAAAAAAACTCTCGGCTTCTTTGAGAATGATGATGGAGATGAAAACTTATCCCACCCTCTCTCCATTTTCCCCCAGAGGCTCCTATTTATAGAAGATAGATTTGTTATGGTAAATCCCTAAAAAAAGATTGGAATTGATACATATCAATTCAGGGTGCATGCGCACCGTTTGATCTTGGATCCAGAGATCTATTTGTTAAAATAGGTAACAAGGAAGATATTCTTCCAAAAGAACTTCGGTTCAATCAGAAGCACTTCAGAAGTGCGCTTGCGCAATATGATTTGCACGCAGCGCAGTGCTTGTACATGTGCACGTGCATTGCACGCAGCGCAGCGCTTGTACATATGCAAGAGCAAGTGCACATCAGAAACTTATGCTTCAATCTTCAATGTAGTTTGCGCTACAAGTAAGGGGTGCACCCTATTTTAGGCTAGAATAAAGGGATATATGCAACAACATGGGATAGACTTTCATGAGATATTTTTTCCAGTGGTGAAGATGACTTTAATTCAGATGATACTCAGTATCGTGGCAGTAGAGAATTTGCACTTAGAGCAGCTAGATATGAAAACAATATTGTTTACCGCTAAAAACGGGTCAAAAACGCGGAGACTTCTGGCCTGAATTTGGAGGCAGATGCATAGGTTTGATTCATCCACCTCTCCGAAACCACTAAGTTGATTTATAGTGCCATATATCGGAAGTTTGGATAGATGCAACTGATATAGTAGACTTTTAGATTCTCTCTCAGGGTGAGAGATTTATTGATTATGGGTGATGCAACTTTCCTGCAGGCACAACCCTTGTAGTTAATTACGTTATCGCGAACGATAACAACTTTCTGCACTCCAGAGTTTTAGCTTCATATATCGTGTTTTAGTTTTTGTTTATTTTGGGTTGCCCTTAGATTGTATATGGAGACTAATTTTGTCATCTCCTGTAGGGCGCGGATTAGTCCAAATTTGTATATATTTTAGATTTGGGTCAAGTATTTGCTTGATAGGGTCTACGTTGGTGTTTTGATTTGCCAATGGGATAAATTTAGGACGCATTTCCTACATTTGTGAGGTCCATGGGTTCACATGCTTTCATAAGCTTTATCTAAGAATCGTTAGCCTTATTTGAGAACTAAGATCAACTTAGATGATTTTTGGGTCAAGCATTTGCTTGACGGGGTCTACGTTGGTGTTTTGATTTGCCGACAGGGGTGAACATAGGACGCATTTCTCACATTTGTGAGGTCCGCCAGTTCAGATGAAACTTGGGCTTTATTTAAGAGTCGTTAGTTTTATTTGAGACTAAAATTAACTTAGATGACTTGGTCATATCTTGAGAATATGTTCTCGATTGATCATTTGATCATATATGAAGTATAGGTTTTCATACTTAGTTTATTTACTAAGTCTTCAATATTTTGCTTGGCATCAGATGTGCTTGCGCCTTCATAGGATGCACATGGCGCATGGTGTGCCTGTCTTGCTTGGTGCACGATTGGTCAGGATTTGGCATTTTTCCTGGTGCATGCACATGTGTATCGCACGTGATGCGCATAGTTTTATGGTGAAACAATACGGCTCCTTAGAAGAGAGCACTTAGTATTAATGCATGTGTGTTTCACATGGCACGGCGCATGGTGCACTCTTTATTTTTGCGAAGAGTGTTTGCCCTTTTCAGAAAGCTTTTGCTTTAAGCGAAGTCAAAACTTCGATTAGTCAAATTTTAGGATATGTGCTTCTATAGTGCGCCCAGGTTTATGGGGTGCGCCTTAATTTAGGGTGCGTCCAAGAAAATTTTGCTTTCTGTTAAGTCAAAATTCTATCTTTCAGCATCTTTCAGGATGCATTTTTATGATGCGTGTGTTCGTATGGCTGCACCCAAAGTTTGGGTGAACCATGTTCTCTGTGAAAGTTAGCAACTTTCAAGAAACCATCGATTTCGAAGGAGTCGAAACTTATAAAGTAGCAAAAGTTTGGATTTTTTCTTATGTATTGAAACACTTTTGAATGGAGTCTTTCCTCCAAGTCTTAAATCTTAGGATCAATTCCTTCATGAAGGTCTAAACTTTCATAGAAAGTGGATGAACCCCAAGGTCTTTTGATCTTGTATATGAGAGTCGAAACTCTAAATAAAGCCGAAGCTTTAAGTATGAAAAAAAAAGAGTTTTCTTTTTTTATTTACCTAGTTGAAATTAGGGTTTGAGGTTGAAGAGGATATTCTTCTTTCAGAGAAAAGCTCTCGGCTTCTTTGAGAATGATGATAGAGATGAAAACTTATCTCCCCCTGTGTCTCTTTATTTTCCACCAGGAGGCTCCTATTTATAAGAGAGAGATTTGTTATGGTAAATCCCTAACAAAAAAATGGAATTGATATATATCAATTCAGGGTGTATGCACACTGTTGGATTTTAGATCCAGAAATCTATTTGTTAAAATAGGTAACAAAGAAGATATTCTTCCAAAAGAACTTCGGTTCAATCAGAAGCGCATACTTCAGAAGTTCACTTGCGTACTGTGCTTTGCACGTAGTGCATCGCTTGTACATGCGCACGTGCTTTGTACGTAGTTCGGCTCTTGTACATGCGCACGTTCATTGCACGCCATGTAGCGCTTGTGAAGGGTGGCTTGTGCTCGCGCCGTGACACCCGCGGCTAATGCAGAACAAAAAAATAATTAAAATTATGCAAGCACAAGTCACAAACTCCAAATGAAAACATCCATACAATAAAACTAGCAACAACAAGAGCAGAAACCAAAACCAAGAGAGGGTATTTGTAGGCTGCAACCTTTGTAGCATGTCTGTCTAATCGCGAAAGACCACTTCTAGCCTCCACTTGGTAGAAATCGAGCTTGCATGTAGAAATCCTTGTCAAAGATGATCCACCTTGAGATTTGTCCAACACAAGCTCCCGCTTCACATACACCTAGTTTATGAAGCGGTAGCTTGTGTTGGACAAATCTCAAAGTGGATCATCTTTGACAAGGAGTTCTACATGCAAGCTCGATCCCTACCAAGAGGAGGCTAGAAGGGTCTTCTTCGATTAGACGGTTATGCTACAAAGGTTGTAGCCTACAAAAACCCTCTATTGTTTTGGTCTCTTCTCTTACTGTTGCTAGTTTTATTGTATAGATGTTTTCAATGGGAGTTTGTGACTTGTGCTTGCACAATTTTGATTATTTTTCATTCTGCATTGACCGCGGGTGTCGCGACGTGAGCACAAGCCACCCTTCATGGTATCAAAGCCGATTCATACATTAAAACTAGCTTATATGACTTAAGAATTCGTCACTAAACCTTTTCGAAAACTTGCAAATTTTAGCCTGAAAATTCAGCCGCTGTTTGTGTTTAAAACTGAAATTTTCTTGCGTAAAATCGATCCCCGAAACTCTCGTTTTGGAACGGGGACTCCGTAGAGGATCGAAGGAGACCCGTAGTGTCTCGAGGAAACTTTTTTCAAAGCTATTTTTCAAATTTAGTGGCTATTTTTCATGGCTGAAACATGTTTTTTTAAACCTTTCCAAAATCTCAATTTGTTGCCGTATTCCGATCCTTGCGTAGTATAAGTTCGAACCAAGACCCACGTTAGGGATCGGTGGTACCCCGGTGAGTCCCCGAGGGGCCTAGGGTTAGCTAAATGATTGGTTTTAGGATGTCTGAGTGTGCTTGATTTTTCGTTGTTTGGAAATTTCAGGTGTTCGCTTGTTCACACTAGAATATTACATTTAATACCGCCCATTCTTATACTCGTTTGTTTATAGGTAGGTGCTATTAATCCGTGTTTGCTACATATTTACAGTCTACAGGTTCCTAGTCCAAAATAACGCAAATGATACAAAATCTCCACTGTTACGCCAAAATCCAGAACATCTATTGCCAGCAAATAAAAGACGGGTTCCGATCATCCGTATCCGTCCAGTGCCGCGTACCAGTTCCAGAGACAAGACAAATGACAGTGGTCATTCGTGTCTCGGACAAGCACAAAGCACGAGAGGGGCAGCACAAAGCACGAGGGAGGCAGCACAAGAATCAATGGGTGCGCGGAGCTCGAGGGAGAAAGGTCAAATCAATCAAAAGTGAAGCTATGTTTGGACTGTGCAGATCTGAAGAAATTGTGAAGGCATTTTGCAATTTGGGACATGCAGAACATCATAAGATAGCAACACAAGGAAACCCAGAAAATCCGAGATCCCAATGCCACAAAACCGCCAAATGTGGGTTTTCGCGGCGGATCCGCCGCGGTTTCGTGTCATCATATGACTAAATTTTAGGGGTAGTTGGGTCATTACATTTAGGGCCAGAATGTTACCCTAGGGTTTCAGCACGCAGCCTACAAATAGCCCAGTTTTGTGCTAAGCCAAGGGTCTTCTTCATGTCTTCTTCTCCCATCTCTTTTAGTGTAGTTTAGTTTAGCTTCTTCTTCTTCTTCATGTCTTCCTCCATTAAAATGTCGTGAGAGCATTGAGTGGATGATGAAATAAAGATGAGGGTTGTTTTTCTTATCTTGTATTTTTTATTTCATTGCATTGTAATTTCATTTCTAGTGTAACTTTATTATTTGTTGTTAACTAGTTGTTGTTATTTCTTTTCTTGTTCTCTTTTCTTTTCTTCTTTTATCCGTATTTTCAAGCGATGATACTCGACGGAGTTCCTTGCTAAGGTGAGGACCCAAGAGTTAGCTTACTCCACTTGTAAAACTGTATTTTCCTTTCCTTTCTTCCTTCTTGTTTTGTTTTCTTTTCGTTTATGATGTGTGAATAATTTCCCTCTTGTTAAGGCTAAGGAAGGTGGTATGAGGGACGGAGAAATCCCTTGTGCTTCTCATCGCTAAACATCTTGAAACGAACCCCGACCAAACAACCGCAACCCCCTCGCTTAGGCGCGCTATACGTGACATATAGCCGCGACCTAAGTCGAGAAGTCCTTTAAGCGCACTACAACGTGACATGTAGTTGTGACTTAATTGGATACATGGTTGCGGGTGTTTAGCCGAGAGTTGGAAATAAGCGTATTTAGCGAACGGACAAGGGGCACTAGGAATGGATTTAGCGTTGGAAAGCTTGCTTAAACTCGCAAATCCCATTCCTATGTCCTCCTAATCCTCGCTACTTTCGATTATCCTAACATCGTTTTAAGAATGGCAAAAGATAAGTACAAGACTAATCCTAACTCTACTAACCAACCTTAACCTTAACAAGCTTATTTGAACATAAATACGAACACTTAGGATAGAACTGAACAAACATATACACATTCTTTATTGACTCGTCTAAAACTCGAACGGACATACAACCATCTCCCTGTGGATCGACCCTTGCTCAACCGGCTAGCTGCATAGAAACACCATCCAGATCGTGGTTATAACTTTAGAACTTTGAACTCCGACACGCCAAAAGCGTGCGATCAAATGGCGCCGTTGCCGGGGAGACGGTAGCGTATTTTCTTTCTTGTTATTCGGGTTAATATTCTTTTTGTATATATTTATAAATAAAAAAATAAAATCTTTTTGTTATTTTTGATAATTTTTGTGTGCAAGTGTGCAGGCTAATCTGGAGCAAGTACAGTAATCAAATCAAGAAACAGAGGTTTTTATTAGGGTGTACAGAGAAGGGCACGTGTATTGACCTAAGGTTCAGGCACCAGCTCATCAATTTGACCACGGAACCGCGGTCAAAGAGGGGATTCGGCGGTGGTTCCGCGGTCATATTGAGGCTTCTGAGCCCCAAATTTTTTCTGCCCTTTCTCTCTCATCTAGTTCCCTCTCTGAATTCCACTATACTGTATTTTCTGCAAGTATCTTTGCACAGAATTGCACAGCTGCCAAATAAATTTTTGTTGTTTTAGATTTTGTTTGTTTACCACTTTGCATATATTAATACGGATATTAAGGGGCTATAACACCAACTCAGATTGGGTGGAGATTTCATCACCCTTCCTAAGACCCCACAAATCACTAATTGCATACGCATCACTTTGAATTAATAAAAAAATATCTAGACTCAGCCCTAAGGACGTCGCGCTCAATAGGACAGAGGACTAGTTGTAGGCATCGGCCGTTGATCCTAACCTGACTTTGCGGTGTCTAGGCAAGTGTGTCTAAGGCGAGTGGTTACTTAATTAGGGCCACTACTTGTAGTGGAGAGCCTCCGACTCACCTGGCACTTACCTGGCCGCAATTGGCGGTGAAGAGGCAGTTTGAGGTCCCATTTCTAGCCCTTTGGAACAGTTAGGAGCTGTCTAGCCGACCCTAGCTCTAGGTGTGTTTGTGCATATTGTGATTGTGATTGTGCTTGTAAATTTTAGTCCTATAATTCCGTATTCTTTTAAACAAACAATTTTCAAAACTCCAAAAACAAACATTTTCTTTCTTTCTTTTAATAAAAAAAAAATCCACATTCTTTTTCCCCTCCATTTCTCTTCCTTTCTTTCTTTCTCTCTTCATATCATGGGTACCCCACCTAGAAAAACTCTTGCCGAACTTTCATATCCACAACCAGACATCACTTCTTACGGTTCTTGCTTTGGTCGAATTTCGAACGACCCCTCCATGCCCAAAATTTCTTTGAAAGATCGGATAGACGCGTCTAGGACAAACACTTGCCCTCCGCAATCCACTTTGTATCAATCTTTTCAACCTCCCCCACCCTTTTATGTTGATACCCCTTTTGCAAGTCATCTTTTGTCCATCGCTGAACATATTGAACAATCCCGTAGCCGATCTTTCACTCCTTTCACCACTACAGATTCTTGGGATCAACAATTCCATTCACCTTCTTATCCAAATATTGATCCTGCTCCTGTCCAGCCATTCAATTCCTGCCAATCCTACTCGACTTTTGCACCTTCCCTAGACATTGCTTCTGAACCGCCATTTGGGAGTTTTCAGTATCCAAACAACTTTGAATCTTTTACTGAAACCCCTTCACAACCCATGACTAGTCTGGAACAGTCATTGGAAGACTTTAGGGTAGCGTCGTACCAACAGATGATGGATTTGAATGCGTCCATGGCCGCCCTCATACAACCTAGTGACCCGGTAGCTAGTTTTCAACTAGCTCCAAATTTTTCAATGTATGAAGAAGCGGTAGGACAGGTTGAGAATTTGAGTGGAGAGAGTGAGCTGTACCTCCTTCCGAATCAAGCCTACCCGTTTCAACTTGAATCCCACAACTCCGGTTTTGAATGTTTATCTAGTGTTCCAAACGATTCATTGATTAATGATAGAATAGATAATGAGTTGTGTGACTTTGTATTGTTTGATTTGCCCGATTGTGAAGGGTCCCTTTTGAGTGAAACCACATCCAATCCTTTTGACCTCTACACCTCCATCTTAGAACCAGAATCGATTGAAATACATGCTTTTGATGAGGTGTCTGAGAATATTGATTTTCACTTGATTGAGGATATTGACGCTGGGAATATTTTGGATGATGAACCCATAGATTTGGCTGAGTTTTTCTCTTCAATTCATCATCCCGAGTCATTAAATGTTTTTCCCGAACCCCATATGCCTCTGGATTTTGAGGATAAATGCATGGATGTGCTTAACTTTGAGAAGAATTTTAAGGATATTTTTTAGGATGAAACAGTTCTTGTTGATGAGTCGGATTTTCCAATTCATCATATCCCTTTCAATGACTGTGTACACCCTCATGAACCTTTAACCGATAACCTTCCTCAATCACCTACCTCCATCCTTTCCATCGTTCCGACCTGGCAAGACACCGTATCATTTTCACTTCCTGTGTCTGGTTTACCGAGTTCGGCTTACCCATGGTTTCTCACGAATCTTGAGGGATTTGACCCCATTTCTCGATGGGTTGATAGATTAGCACAATCACTTTTTACACATCATTCATCACATATTGTGCTAATCTATTCACTCCATTTTCACCCTCAAGTTCGTATTCCACTTCTTTCTCCCTTCCGCCATTCTTCTTCTTATATACCGAGACCGTATACCACTTCTATCTCCATACGGTCTCGCGTATTCTCCATCTCTTTTCTCTACGCCTTCTTCCACCAACCTGTACATTATAGCGATAAAATCTTTGAATGGTTGGTGCTCACTTTTGGCCTGTGTAAGGCCTTGTATAGTTTGAAACTGTTTTCTTTCCCCCTAATCCTGAACTTCACCACTTAAACGGTGGAAACACTGTTTTACTTAAGTTTGGGGGGAACCTTTTTGTATATATTTTTTGTTTTCCTGTTTTGTTTTGTATATAATTTGTTTCTAGGGAGCGCCGACAATTTTGACCCTCTTGGTGTAGTTTGACAGTGAGGGCACTGTCAAGTTTATGTTTGGGGGTGTGCTCGGTAAGCTTTCTTCCTTTGCATTCATTTGTATATTTTGCATTTGCATACCTTATTAAAAACCCATAAAAATCGAAAAAAAATCCAAAAAATATAAAAACTTTGTCGTCAAGTTAGCTAATAGGGTAACTTAGATTTGTATTCTGAAAGTTTAGTTGATATGTTAGAAATAACTAAATTCTAGGCTTAGGAATTGAAAGTCCTAAAAATAACCCACATTCTGTTAAACTTGGTGATTATACGTCCTTACAGTTTTTTTTATAGAAGTAGGAAATCTTGAGTTCAGTTCTTGAGTTAAGTCAAGATGAGGGGAAAGTATTGAAGCTTTACTGAAGGATAGGTCTGAAAAATAGTTTCTTTTCTTGAGTTCAAATTTAGAAAGTATATACCCTACAAACTGCACTTACACACACCTTGAAACTTGGGATAGTAGAGGATACCTAGAAATACTCTTGCCTGAAAACCTAGTATGAAAGAAAAAACGGTATTTAAAGCTAAACACCAAAAGAGCATTATTGAAAAATATATTCGGTCTTGAAAAAGAAAAAGAAAAAAGAAAAAGAAAAATAGAATAAAGTCAAGACCTGAAAACTACTATTTACGCTTTAAGCTCACACATTCAGTAATCGGCTGTTAGTGCCTCAAGAAGCATTAATAGTCGCATAAAAGATGTGTGAGCAACACCGGTCATCATAAATGAAAAGAAGTAGTATTAGGTATTAGGGCAAGGGTACTATAGCTTGAATTGAATTCTCAAGTGTAGGGGTGAAATAATACACACACGTAGGGGTATACAATCGATGTTTGGATAAAAGATAGAAATAAAGGATAAGACTTATGTTTTCTGTAAAGTTGATAAAAATCCCTGATTTGAGACCACACGCTTTAGAAGGAAAACTCAGGAGATACCAATATCTTTCTAAACTTTTTTGGAACGTATAGGATCTAAGGTTAAATAGATAGGAGGTGTGAAACATAAAGTTTGGATATTTCTAATTTAGGATGATAGAGTTTCTAACGTAGATACTAAACTGTAGGAGTAGAATCGATATTAACTTATGACACTAGCTTGACGGGATTTTGTGGGTGTAATCCGCTGAAAACACTCAGGAGACAACACTCCTCCTACTAGGGACACCTAGAGGTTTAACGGCTTGTTGCACAAGCTCAGTGCAATCGCGTTCCCTGCGAAAGTGAGGTTAGGATTTTTTGTGAATAATTGGTTTTGCTCGGGACGAGCAAAAGTTAAGTTTGGGGGTATTTGTTCACACTAGAATATTACATTTAATACCGCCCATTCTTATACTCGTTTGTTTATAGGTAGGTGCTTTTAATCCGTGTTTGCTACATATTTATAGTCTACAGGTTTCTAGTCCAAAATAACGCAAATGATACAAAATCTCCACTATTACGCCAAAATCCAGAACATCTGTTGCCAGCAGATAAAAGCCGGGTTCCGATCATCCGTATCCGTCCAGTGCCGCATACCAGTTCCAGAGACAAGACAAATGACAGTGGTCATTCGTGTCTCGGACAAGCACAAAGCACGAGAGGGGCAGCACAAAGCACGAGGGACGCAGCACAAGAATCAATGGGTGCGCGGAGCTCGAGGGAGAAAGGTCAAATCAATCAAAAGTGAATCTATGTTTGGACTGTGCAGATCTGAAGAAATTGTGAAGGCATTTTGCAATTTGGGACATGCAGAACATCATAAGATAGCAACACAAGGAAACCCAGAAAATCCGAGATTCCAATTCCACAAAACCGCGGCGGAACCGCCGCCAAATGTGCGTTTTCGCGGCGGATCCACCGCGGCTTCGTGTCATCATATGACAAAATTTTAGGGGTAGTTGGGTCATTACATTTGCTAGAATGTTGCCCTAGGATTTCAGCACGCAGCCTATAAATAGCCCAGTTTTATGCCAAGCCAAGGGTCTTCTTCATGTCTTCTTCTCCCATATCTTTTAGTGTAGTTTAGTTTAGCTTCTTCTTCTTCTTCATGTCTTCCTCCATTAAAATGTCGTGAGAGCATTGAGTGGATGATGAAATGAAGATGAAGGTTGTTTTTCTTATCTTGTATTTTTTATTTCATTGCATTGTAATTTCATTTCTAGTGTAACTTTATTATTTGTTGTTAACTAGTTGTTGTTATTTCTTTTCTTGTTCTCTTTTCTTTTCTTCTTTTATCCGTATTTTCAAGCGATGATACTCGACGGAGTTCCTTGCTAAGGTGAGGACCCAAGAGTTAGCTTGCTCCACTTGTAAAACTATATTTTCCTTTCCTTTCTTCTTTCTTGTTTTGTTTTCTTTTCTTTTATGATGTGTGAATAATTTCCCTCTTGTTAAGGCTAAGGAAGGTGGTATGAGGGACGGAGAAATCCCTTGTGCTTCTCTTCGCCAAATATCTTGAAACGAACCCCGACCAAACAACCGCAACCCCCTCGCTTAGGCGCGCTATACGTGACATATAGCCACGACCTAAGTCGAGAAGTCCTTTAAGCGCACTACAACGTGACATGTAGTTGTGACTTAATTGGATGCATGGTTGCGGGTGTTTGGCCGAGGGTTAGAAATAAGCGTATTTAGCGGACGGATAAGGGGCACTAGGAATGGATTTAGCGTTGGAAAGCTTGCTTAAACTCGCAAATCCCATTCCTATGTCCTCCTAATCCCCGCTACTTTCGATTATCCCAACATCGTTTCAAGAATGGCAAAAGATAAGTACAAGACTAATCCTAACTCTACTAACCAATCTTAACCTTAACAAGCTTACTTGAACATAAATACGAACACTTAGGATAGAACTGAACAAACATATACACATTCTTTATTGACTCGTCTAAAACTCGAACGGACATACAACCATCTCCCTGTGGATCGACCCATGCTCAACCGGCTAGCTGCATAGCGACACCGTCCTAATCGTGGTTATAACTTTAGAACTTTGAACTCCGACATGCCAAAAGCGTGCGATCATCGCTTCACGGGTGATGAATTCTATTGTCATGGTTTCCACGATATGTGATATTGTGATGTTAGTTTGGTCAGATTGTCATGAACGAATAGCCCCGCGTGTGATTGATTGTAATACAGTGTTTTTATTTCAATTCATGTTTAATGTCAAATGTATATCCTTTTATGGGACGAGCGATCGAATTGTGGCCTTCGTTACCGGTGTATTATTATTATTATTGGGACACGGCCAGGTTGCGGTCATTGTTAGCGTTGTATATAATATAGATTTTACCCCGTAGAGAAGCGCTCGAGCATCCGGGTTCTAGAATGCAGCGGGTGGCCATCTCAAAAAGTTAAGACTGGGCCACCTGATTCTAGAATTGGCGGGTTTCTCGCTGTGCATGTAGGGGGTATAGGATTGACCCGCGATGGATTGCTTGAGCCGCCAGATTCTAGAAAGAGTCAGGTGGCCCCCTCATGGCATTGAGGTCGGGTTGCCTCATTTCTAGGATTGGTGGACGGCTCGCCGCACTCGTAGGGGTCTTGGTTTGGCTGTGTATGGGTTATTCGCGTGAATCGGGAATGTCACGTTTCGTTTGTGGCGCAATCGAAACGCGGGATTCCTAAAAATCCGACTATTCCATTTCTGTGATGTTTACCGTATGCTTGTAATATGATTACCTGCCTGTGATGATATTTATCGCATGCCTATAATGTGATTATATGCTTGTGATGATGATGATGTGTGTGTGTGTATGTGTTGATATATATGATATCAAAATAAATGCTTCTATATGTTTTGCATCTGCACTGGCCCTGCGTCCGCCCTGCCGTAAGTTAAGTAACCTTACAGTGAACACCCGATGCCCCGTGGCAAATGTGGATAGCATATAAAACATTCTATATTTCTTTTCATATCATGCTTTTTTGTAATGGTGTGTGAAGATGCTAAATAATATACGATATTATCTAAATGATGTGATTATGTTGATTGGATTAATGCAAAAGAAAACAAACCTAATATATGTTGTTGAAGCCGATCTATTTTTTCAAAAGAATCTATAGCCATTTGCTTTTGCTTTGCATAGAGGTATTCGGTTAGGAATATCGTGCACCTCATTCGATGAAGTAAGTGCCCTGATCCCTTCACAGGGAATCCTCACTTAAGCAAAAGTCTATGTAACTATAAATTTGCAAAACCACTAGGTTTCTTCGATGATATCAAGTTCATCACGTTAAATGTTTTCTTCAAAACCAGTCGTAGCCCTCTGTCATTTCAGGAAGTAGAGTACTTAGTATTCGGGCTGCGTTTGTTTACTCCGTTAAGGCGTAGTGTACGGTAGCTATGTATTGTCTTCCTGTTTTCATGTGATGCGATTAGTTAGGACAGTTGCACATCTTTGTTGACTTCGTTAAGGGCTTGTGCGGGTGGGTATAAATTAATCATGAAATGACGGGTAGAACTTGACTAGCGACTTATGATTTGTTGACCTCATTAAGGTCATAAGTCGTTGAGATAAAAATAAATATCGGGAGTTTCAAGTGTTGAAACTTGCAAGGTGATTACATACCATTCTATGTGATTGTTTGGGTCCTGATTCCTAATGTGAGTAATAGTTACTCTCGGGAAATTTTCACGTCACAAGTAGCTAACCATTAGGTGTCTAGAAAAGTGTTAACGAGGTTATACCTCTGCGGAAACAGAGTTATTAAATTGGGTCCGTGTGAAAGTACAGGAAGCCTCCCTCGGAGTACCAACACTGGCCTGGATAAACGGTTAGCAAACTTGTGGGTGTACATGATTCCGGCTAGTTCTCCATTTAGGCTTTGAAGGAGGATTCGACGAAATAGTAGGAGCCATCATGATTAAATAAATTAATAAACCAATCTAATTTTGATAGAGTGCATGGTGAGTGTTTCTTTTCTTTCTCTGGGACAGCGACCCATGACCTTAAACTAAAACTTGTAAACCATGTTAACCGAATTTTTTTACAATCATTGGGTTTGGAATGTCATGATTACCCTAATTCATGAAAAAGTCACATATGTTCTTACCTATCCTACTTCCCTCTGCTTTTTCCAGAACCCTATTCAGTACAAAGATCTATATTGTTTGGAAAGGCCATCTTGTATATTTAGATACGAACTCGAAAAAATTATTTCAGTCTAAGGATGGCCGCTGGTTCTGGAAAAAGTGAATTGTTCATTTGTCTCTTCTCTCCACCTTATCTCAAATTTGAGAGCTCCTTAAATAAGAACTTGTTAGATAGTCTTCTTCCAATCCCGAGGCTGGAGCTGAAAAGAATGGTAAAAAGAAAACCAACTAATATAAGTTCGGAATAAAGATGGTAAGATAGAGAGACATCAATAGGGGCTAAAATGAGTGGAAAGAAAAATACAACTACTTTTATGACCCTGAGCAGTGAAAGAGGAATTACTAGGAATTCCTGGTCACCTCGTGAAACATTTTGATGTTTCATGTTTCCTGTGTGATTGTAATTGAAACTCTTTTCTCAATTAACTCTGAATCCTGCGTCTAGAGATACTAGATTAATATACCACATCTGTAAGTTGTTACAGATTTTGAGAAGGCATAGCGTATTAAGAAAGGTGATTTGATCCTCAATATCGAAAATCGGAGCAATTGTTGCTATTGGGGAAATCACCTGTTTTTGCCTATCAGAAAATGTTTGGTTTTGAATAACCATTATTATGCACCAAGTTTTAAAAGCTGGTATATCCACCTTTTTATTAGATAAAATGAGATGTAAATTTTTAAAAACATGTTCTAAACATTTACTTATATCAATCTATTGACTAGGTAAAGTGCATAAAGATAATGATGTAAACATTCTTAACCAAAATGCAGTTTTCAAATTACAACATACAGAGTATGAGTTAGTCAACTCATAGGACTTATACATAGTGATGTATATTGTCCGATTTTCATACGGACAAGGGGTTGGTACTCATACTTCGTTCCGTTTTCCTATGAGTTCTCTGGTCTTAGACACACATTCTTATTGAAATGCAAAATCTAAAGATTATGAGAAGTTCATATAATATAAGAATAAAGTAGGTAACCAGACGTTGAAAGTATCAAGATTTTTCGAAGTGGTCGAAATTGAGGATACTTATGCTCGGTATTCCGTATTGAGAATTTGATTCTCTCTCAGATTACTCATTCGAGGGTACGCTCTATGATGGATAATGCTTAGGGGCCTTTTTCATTTAAGGGATATGCACTGGAAACAGCTTCCCTGACAAACCTTAGCCACTCCGCAGATTTAGTAGGTGATCTCAGCCACCCGAAAGATACTTCGATTTCCTCCTAGACGGTGACATGGAGGTTTGCATCATGGTGATGACAACCCTGCTAGTTATCAACAGGCCGTAGGAAGTAGTGACTTCTGACTAATGGTTGTATACCTAGTTATCCAAGTTGGACTCCATGCACTGCAACAAAGTATTGATTTTGTTGGGTGCTTCTGAAGTGGTAAAACCCATTAGAAGTAAGTAGATCTTCCAAAAGAATATCAGTGCAGATGGAAAGGTATTAACCTAATAAGATTAAACTTACAGAAGAAGGTTTTCATCAAATTCCAGTGTGGATTGTGATGAAACTTTTTACTTCAATATCTGTGTCGAAATCCATATGGATATAACTTGCCACTGTTGTTTTTCATGACTATGAGATCTAGCAAGTGGATGATTATAACATCTTTCTAAATGGGAATTTAGAAGTGTACTTGTATATGACTCTGCCAGAGGGTTAACGTAGTCAGTGGGAGCAGCAGAAGGTGTGCAAGTTGCTTAAGTCTACTTATAGACTAAAGCAGGCATAGCGGAAATGGATTATCTATTTTGATATTATGGTCAAAATGTTTGACTTCATCAAAATAATAGATGAACCTTGTATTTGTAAGAAAGATATAGGGAATACTGTGTCATTCCTCATATAGTATGTAGATGACATACTCCTTATTGGAAGTTATGTTGCTATGCTACGATCGGTCAAACTATAGTTGTCATAGATATTTCTCCATATAGGAGTTAGGCAATATATATCAATCGATCTGGAGATTAGATCTATATAGATAGATCTAGAAGGATTCAGCGAGTGTCCTAATTCGGGCACTATGACACCATTCTAAAGGGGTTAGAATGGACTACTCCTGATGCGGTAGTGTACCCACATGAGTTGGAGTCACCCTCTCTAAAGAGATGGGACTTGCATATATGGCAGTAACGTCAATCCTGTGATGTTAAGTACTAGACCCGATATAGCTTATAGAGTTCATGTAGTAAGAAGATATTAGTCTAATCTTGGAGAAACATAGAAAAGCAGCGAAGAACATATCAGGATATTCTTGGTGTATGGTAATTGCATCCTCCTTTTGGAGACGGTTACCGATTCCAGCTTCTATGGTGACATAGATGACAATGTGTCTATCGCGAGTTATAAATTTATCCTATTCTGAGAAGCGGTATATTGGAAAGAGCTCCAAACAAGATACTAAGGTTGACGTGACGCCGGATGCTGATTATGACTCAGCAGAGGATACAGTCTAATAAGTTGTTGGATAAAATTTTTCATTTATGAACTTGAACCCATCATCTATTCAGACAAATTCTAAGGCAAGTATCGATCAATTTGGAAGATAGTTGATCTACGCAAGATTGAGAATAAGAGAGATAAAGTTGGAAACATTATAGCGGATCCATTCACTGAGGCTGTTTCTCGAACTCATTTTGCGAAACTGTTATTAGAGATGTTGGGTATGCGATAGCACATGAGATGTGGGTATACGATACTCACAATAATTGGCCTTAAGTGCAGGTGGGAGATTGTTGGATATAGTGCCTTCAAGGCAGTTATTGTGACTGGGGAATGACAATTACTTAATTGAAGGAGGACTTATACGGAGAACAGTTTTTCTCTAGATGATAGTATGCTATCCGGTTTGTCTTTATGTTAACATGCGTATACGTTTTACTCATTATTACTGTAGGGTTGTCTATCACGGCAGCAAGGTTTTGGGAGGTATCGTTCATGCCAATTTCAAAAATTTGCCATTCTAGCTAACCCTAACCCTAGAATCGTTACTTGAAAATCAGACGAAACTATATGTAAACAACTTTACAACTAAGTGAATGCAGAATACAACCTTTGTAGACCGGTCCTTCACTTCAAATGCTCCATATAGACGTCCCTTCGCAGCGAGTAATTATCTCCCGAACTCTTGAGAGGATCCATAAGGTGAAAGATGCAAACTTGCTCGAAGTTTTCGAGGCCGAAGATGATCTACGTCGAGGAGACACAAACTCATGCTATCTCTTCACTAAATTAAGGTTTAGTGAAGCAAACACCCTAAACTAAATGGCTAATAGTAGAGAATGATGAAGTAGGAAATGGGCTCTCTTTAGATTTCTTTTTCTCACAAGATTTCATCACCTTTAGAAAAGCTAGTAAGCTTTTTACATGAGGAAGAAGAAGCTCAAGTGAAGAAGAATGAGAGAATAACTCATGAGGTGAGAAAATAAACCATGGTGAGTATATGACATACACTAACCCTTGTAGAGAGTTAATCATGGCTAAATATAATGGTTGGGTTTATAAAATATCTTAAGCAAAATAAAACTAGTTGAATTAGTCATAGTTATCCAAGCTTCTCCAAGCTTCTAGCCATAACCAATATGCAACCATTTTGAATTACTTAACCAATTAATAAACCCTAATTTATACATAGCATGGTGTAAGTCACACACACACCCTTGTTGCATGTATCATCAAGCATGACACAAATCATGTACACAAATATATATCACATATATATTATGTGCACAAAATCAAGTGAGAAAAGAAATGTTAGTGAGAAAACATTAGTTAATGTAATTTAATATATAAAATATATAATTATACATTAAATTATTAAATCAACACTTGATTTAATAATCCGGCTAGATCACATATAACCAACTAATATCAGATGTAACAATACATCGAATCAACACTTGATCCGATAACCCGGCTATATCACATATAATCGACCGATATTATATATCGTGAGAATAGAATGCGGTATCACATACACTCATTAATCTCGGTCCTGGACATATCACATATGTGCTCCTACTTCGTTTTGCATGAACCAGGAAACCTCTGTGTAGGACTCTAAAGACTCGTCAATACGCCGGCAGTAGGTGATGATCATATCAAACACCCACAAGCCGCAAGCGGTCTACTAAACGTAACGACCATCCAGGTATTGAGCGATCAGAAGATCAACAAGCAAGCCTGCTCGTACTCCTGCGAATCCAATCAATAACACTACCGTACAGTCCGGTCTCTTCGTCTAATATGTCGCATATCACAGCCTGGGGGTGTTATAACGTCAGACCCCAATAGCCTGATAAGTCATGCCGATACAAGGTCCATAACGGTTCGAGAAACTACTGATAACACTTACCAGTAAATCTCAGCAACCCTGACCAGGGATTTCCTGTTATGGCCAATCGAACATAGCGCAATATCAACTCCTAATACCGGGAGAGACGAAACCCCTCCTATCGCTCATTGCCTCAATGTGACTCAGGACTGTACCCAAAAACCACCTTTTTGCACGATCTCTTGACTATGGTATGGTGGAAATCAAAACACAATGGGAATCACACAAGACTCTATGACGATCTCGGGTCAACAGACTAACCTGTACCAGTATCACCTGAGAACTGCTATCCAACGATAGGTATAATACCATCTAGGAGTTCTCGACGAGTCCGTTCAGTGTACCCAGTCTCGACTGAGCACCCGTATACCTTCTCTGATATCAAACACCAATAGAATCCTCATCCATTGCCCATCATGTGGGTCGAGAAGCGTATAAGCTAGTCTAATCTGGAGTATCGATGCCCCGTCTCGATACTCTCTCGACTAGGAACAATTTTAGGGTGTACTTATGGACTACCCTTGGCCCCACTAGTATGATCTACATCATAGTCCTGGTCGTCAAGTATACATCCTAAGGGTTTTATCAACATGTGAGAGTAAGACAGTATCACTTATACAAATCAACATGTTAAGACAAAGAGCAACCAGATAGCATACTATCATATCAAGCAAGAATGTACTCCCTATATATGTCTAAGCATCCACTACAATATACATCCCATGTACAGTAATGGCCTCTAGGGCATACATATAGCTAACAATTACGTATCGCTGATACATGTTGATAAAACCCGTAGGATATTTGCTTGACTACCAGGATTATAATAGGGATCATACTAGTGGGGCCTGGTTAGTCAAAAAGTACATCCTTAAATGTTCCTAGTCATAAGAGTATCGAGACTGGATATCGGTATTCCAGTTTAGACTAGTATATACGTTTCTTGACCCTTTATAGGGCGATGGTTGATCCTATAGCCATTAGTGTTTTACACCGAAGAATGTATAAAAGTGCTCATTAGGTTATGAGTTACACTGGACGGACTTACCGAGAACTTCTAGATAGTATTATACCTATCGTCAGATAGCAGTTCTTTAGTGACATGAGTACAGGGTAGTCTGTAGACCTGAAATCGTCATAGTGTCTTGTCTAGTTCCCACTGTATTTTGATTACTACCATACCACGCTTTAAAGAGCCATGCAAACAGGTTTCAGTTGGATACAATCCCGAGCCAGATGGAGGTAGTGAGAGATCGGAAGGGATTCGTCTCTCCCGGTAGTTGATGTTGCGCAATGCACGATTGGCTATAACCATAAGTCCCTGGCCAGGACATATGAGATTTACTGAAAAGTGTTATCGGTAGTTTCTCGCTTGGTTATGAGATAGACATCAACATGACTTATCGGGTTATTGGGGGTCTGACGGCTACCGCCCCCAGGCCCGATATGCGATACTCTTGGACGAAGAGACCGGAATATACGGCGACTGTTACTGATAGACTCTGTAAGGTTCGAATGAGCTTGCTTGTCGGTCTTGTTTCGATCAATACCTGGGTAGCCGTTACGTGCAGCTAGTACCGCTGACGTGCTTGTGAGTTGTGGATATAATCCTAAGCTACTGCCAGCATATTGTCGAGTCTTTAAAGTCCAACACCAAGGTTTCTCGGCTCAGGTGAAACGATGTAGAGTGCATATAGAGATACGTGTAGTTTGTTTAGGAACATGTTGTTGCGCCACGGCAGCGCCCCGGCCTTCTACTCGAGGCCAAAATGCGGAATCAAAAATTTTCTTAACTTTAAACCGACGCTACCGCGGACAATATACCCGGATCGTAACCATTAACCTATACTAGCTAACTAGAGATGGGGTGAGAGATATACCAAGCGATCCGTGTCCTTCGGTCTTCGTCTCCACTCCGATCTCCCGCGGAATCTCCGTCCATCACGTCTTCGTCGGAAAGGCACCACGTAGCCGGGTTCGTATACGGGCTCCCACCTCTGGACCGAGGCAACTCAGGCGCGAAGTTGGCTAGCCGACGCGTCCAAGATTTGCTGTAGACTAGTGTAGAAACTTGTCTCTTTCGGGCTTATGGAAGTTGCCATGGATGTGGAGGAAGTGAATGAACTTGAGAGAAGGAAATGTAGCTCTCAATTTTTCAACGCATGAGATGAAGAGAATGCTACACACAAATGAAAAACTCTCTCATTCTCACTCAAGGAATGGCCGGCCCCTCTCAAGAATGGAGGAGAAAAATGCAAGAGGAAAACATATCAAGAAAATGGTGTGTATAAAAAAGGAATATATGTCACAACCATTTTCAAATCTCATCATATCAAAGCACCATCATATGAAAAGCAAATGAGTAAGACAAGAATGGAATCTCATCATGATAAAGGCACAAATGCAATAAAGCCCACCACAAAAGAGTTATTTGCAAACTACAAATAACCCCCTCCAACTAAAAAGTCCGGCCGTGAAGGAACAAAGGAAAACCGGCCGGAACAGAATGCAAACTGGCAACTTCAGAAAACTGATCCCGTAATAAATTACAGGAAAACCCCGCTACTGCATATACATGCCCGCATTTGTATTCCCACTGAACACAAAAGCAAAGAGACAAAATCTACACTGTCTAATACTAGGATCCGGCTTAAACCAAAGCTGGCTAGTAAAAACCGTCCGATCACGATCCGTGCAATACCGCAAGTATCTGATCGAACCCTGCCATATCTCCATACGGCCTCTACAGCGTTTCGCCCGAAACTTGAGTAACTGTCTGTGTGGTGGACTCTAAAGACTCGTCAATACTATGGCTGTGGATTTAACCACTAGCACGTCAGAGGTATTAGCCATACATGACGGGCCACCAGCTATTGACCAAAAGGGACGTCGATGAGCGAACTCATCCTGACACCCTACTGAGCCTGTCAGTGACAATATCCGTACAGTCCGGTCCGTTCGTCTATGAGCATCGCATGGCGGGCCTACGGGATTGGTAAAAGTCAGACCCCCAAAAGCGGTACAAGTCGTGTCGGAGTGAAGCCCAGAACACCCTGAGATATTGCTGGAATACCTACCAGTAAATCTCCTGCCTCGGCCGAGGGCTTTGTGTAATGGATCTCCTAAACACAGCGCGACCTCACCCCCAATACCGGGAGAGACGAACCCCTGCAGATCCGCTCACTGCCTCCATGTGGCTCGGGGCTGTACCCAACTAAAACCTGTTTGCACGACTCCTTTGAGCCATGGTAGGGTAGTAATCAAAGCACAGTGGGAACTCACACGAGACAAATGACGATCTCAGGTCGATGAACTAACCTGTACACATGTCACCAGGGAACTGCTATCTGACGTCTGGTATAATCCCAACTAGCAGGTTCCCGGCGAGTCCTGTCCGGTGTACCCATAACCCAATGGGCACCTGTATACATCTTAGGTGAACCAACTGACACCAGTGGCTTGTGAGACCAGCCACCGCCCCTCGTCGGGGTCTCGACTGTATACACTAGTCTACTAATGGAGTATCGATACCCAGTCTCGAAACTCCCATGACTAGGGACCTTTTAAGGATGTGCTTATAGACTCCAGCTCTCACTTATATGATCGTCCTCATACTGCTGGTAGTCAAGCAAGAATCCTAGGGGCTCTATCAACGCGTAATAGCGACTCGTAAGGTCACCTAAAGCAGTACACGATGATAAAGATAAACCAGATAGCATACTATCATCTTGAGTAAGACTGTCGTACTGGGATAGGTCCTCCTTCAATCATTGCAATCACGTGCCTGTGATCCAATAATTGACTCTGAGGGCACTATCTCCAACAATCTCCCACTTGCACTCAAGGCTAATTATTGCGATGTCGCATACTCACAGCCCGTGTGATACCGAACACCCAACTCCTCTACTAGTCAGTCTAACAAAGCTCGTTTGCGAAACTATTGCGTTCGAGGAATAGCCTCAGTGAGTGGATCCGCTGTGGTGTTTCTTTCTATGTTTCTCTGTATCTCAAGTTCGCGGAGAAAGCCATCTCCCGAAATGAGCAATACCTGTCTTAGAATATGTCTGGATATCTGATGGGACCTAGCTCATAAGTGAACTTCAAATCCAAACTTCTTAGACTGTATCGTCAACTGAACTTAATCAGTATCTTGCGCCATGCCTCCCTCAGTATCCACTTGGACTACCTGTCCATAATACTGCCCCTCGTCAGAGGGAAAACTATAACTCTGACAGTCACTCTGTCATCCAGGTCACCTTGGAAGCCTGGAATGATAACCGTCTCCCGAAGGAGAATACCGTTATCATATCCGTAGAACATCAACTTATGTTCTATAACTGCTTCCTACTGTTTCTCCAGAATTGGATCAATATCAACTTATTGCATCTACTGCAAGAACAACATCTGGTGTGGTACTTGACATCTCATGATTTTGACTCAATTGCCTAAGCAAGTGATCTGCCAATCATGCACATCCCTTTCCCCTTTAGTCTGTAAGACACTTTTAGAGAAGGTGACTCCATCACCTGCAGGTACACTACCGTGTCAGGAGTCGTCCATTCTAAATACTTATAGAATGCTGTCTTAGTACCCAGATTGGGAAACCACCCAAATCTAGATCTAAAACCATAGATCTAGTAACCAGAATGTCTGATATAATATCCAAGTCTCATGTGGAGAAACTACTGTGTGACAACCAAAGAATAACCGATCGTAGTGTAGGAATTTTACCTCCTACTCTGTGTATGTCATCCAAATACCAGGACATTACACCCTACTACCTTCTTAACAGATCCATCCCCTATTCTGATGAAGTCAAACCTATGACTGTCACATCAGAAATAGATAATCTATCTCCGCTATATCTGCTTTAGTCTATAAATAGATATAAGCCACCTGTCCACCAATGCTTTCGCTGCTCCCACTGACCACGACAACCCTCTGGCAGAGTCATATACACGTACACTTCTAAAGCAAGTTTAGAACGACGCTATACTCATCCTCCTGCCGGGTCTCACAGTCTGGAATCAACAGCAATGGCAAGTCTGGGTAAACAAGAACCTCCCTGTCACCGTCCTTGAGCATACCGTAATATCTCTCGGGTGCCTGAGGTTACCCACTATATCTGCGGAGTGGCCAATGGAATGTCAAACCAGATTGAATCTTTAGGTTCTTATCAAATTTTCAGTAATCGTTTGCGGTTCTGGAATTACTTCCAGTTCTGCCATACTTCCACTACTGTTTTCTGAAAAAATCCACTTTTATTTAAAACTGTGGCGAGTTAAGAACAATATCACTATTGATCTTCCAGATGGTAGAAAATCAACCCTCGTCATAGCCTGGGTCAACCCACAAACAGCCATTACAGAAACGAGCCTTGAGTTATCCGGAGTCTGGTTTTAAGCATAAGCCGGACAACTCCCCGTACCTTAACAATGTCAAGATATGAACTGTTCTGTATCCAATACAGAAACAGAGGCACTGATTTAGTTGGAACCAGATTCAAATCATGCAGCTGTCTTTAGTGCATGTCAACTAAATGGAAGGAGGCCGATCAGCGTTACTCAACTTAGGAGTACTTCCAATTATGAGCAACCTGAAAGAAAAGCTAGTTCTCTTAATCATTACTATCAATTGAATACCATTCACAAGTATCTACATCTTCGATCACCTTGAAGAATCCCGATACTTGCAATATCTGGTTCTCTACTTTATTCATATACCTATAACTTCTCAAAATTCGGACCCTGTGTTTCTACGAAACACATGTCTAAAAACTAGAGAAGTCATAAGTAAACCGAATATAGTACGAGAACCAACCCCTCTGTCCTCATGGACGCTGGACAACATACAATACTCTGTATAAGTCCCTTGAGTCTAATAACTCATTCACTGTGTGTCGTAGGTTGAAAACTGTACTATGGTTATGAAGAATTACACCGCTGTTTAATGCTCCTTACCTAACCATCCACTGATATAGGTAAATGTCATAGACATAATTTCAAAAAGGTATATCTCACTCTATAAAAAATAGACGTACAGATATATCAATTTGAAATTGGTGCATAACAGCGGATATTCAAAACCATATATTTGCCGTCCGGCAAACAACCCAGGTGACTTCCTCAAATATCACCAATTACAACGAATCCCGATATAATGAGGATGATCACCTAATTCCCAATAACTTACTCCCACTCATCATCTGTAAAACCATACAGATGTGAGAATCATACCTGGTAAATACATACCCTGGAGCAAGTGTCAAATTAGGAAATCAGTTTTCTTTTAACAGTACACAGTGAAATTGAAACATTTAAATGTTTCGATGGGGTATCCTGGTATTCCTAGTAATGCCTCTTCCATTATCCAGATTCACAACTATAACCGTATAATTCTTTGCCATCTTTCCAAATCTCTTTATATGTCTTTAGTCATTACCTTCTTCACACCCCTTTAGGCCAAATGGTTTTCTTCCTTCCCTACCGTTCGGCACCAGCCTATGGTTTGGAAGAAGACTATCCAATAAGCATAATGGGTGTACTGTCATAATCCTAGGAACACTCGCAATGCGAGAGAAGGTGAAGATAAAAGACAACCGAATAAACCTTATTCCTATTTCTCCTGAACCAGGATCCATCCCCGAACTGGAACAAGTTCCTTTCGAGTTCGTATATAACCATACGATGGATTATCCACTAAATTGGGATCTTCGTAGTGATACGGAGTGTCCTGGAGAAATACAAAGGTGATTTAGGATTGGCGAAGAAATACTTGGTTCGGTCGTGAATAGCAGTCGCAATTTACTTTGCCCTCCTTCTAATCCCTTTCTTTGTCTTAACTTAATACCTTCTGTACACCGTTTAGGCTAATTGGTTTTCTTCATTCCCCACCGGTCGGCACCTACCTATGGTTTGGAAGAAGACTATCCAATTTGCGTAACAGGTGTACTACTCCTAAACCAAGGAGTACTCGCAACCTGAGAGAGGGTAAAAGGAAAAGACAACTGAATAGTCCTATTCGTTTTCTCCAGAACCAGAAACCATCCTCGAATTCCTTCGAGTTCGTATATAACCATACGATGGTTTTGTCCAATGGAAGTGGACGTTCGTAGTAATACGGGGTGTCCTGGAGAAAAAGGTAAAAGTAGGAGTGGCAATAAGGTTTGCAACTCTGACAATCCAAAAGCCAGTGTTAAGAAGGTTCGGTCAACTTGGTCACTGAGTCATTGTCTAGGGTCGGGTCAATGGTCGCTGCCAGAGAGAGAGAGAAAAGAAACACTCAGCGTGCACTCTAACCTAGATCAGAATGGTTATCACCTTATCTAATCTGGAAACCTCCCACTGTAACGTCAAATTCTTCCCCAAACCTGAAAGAAGAATTAGCCGGGATCACCCGAGGAGTAAACCGACTCATCAGTGGGAATCGGGATCCAACTATCATCGCATGATAACTTGACGGAATCCACTCAAGTCACCACACTCCAGAAGGTATGTGCATGCCTGGCAAGTTTCAGTTTCTTTAGAAACTCCCGATGTGATTTTTACCCCTAGGACCCAAGTGACCTTGACACAGTCAACAAATCAAAGAGTCCTAGTCAAGTTCAACCCTTCATTATCCTGGATTGCATTAACCCACCCGTACGAGCCCTTGACACAGTCAATAAGGCCGCACGACTGTCCTAACCAATCCCATTAATATGCTACAAACAAACACTACTTAGCTACCGCACACTACGCCTTGACACAGTCAACAAACGCAGCACGAATACTAAGTAATACTTGTAAGAAATGACGGAGGGCTACGTCTAGTTTTTGGCGAAAAACTTTTAACGTAATGAACTTGATATCGTTGAAGGAACTGCATAGTTTTTTATAAAATTATAGTGACGACAACCCTTTGCTAAAGAGGTCACTCCCGGTGAAGGGATCTCAGCTCTTTCCCCGTAGAATGAGGTGCAGGATATTCCAACTGAATACCACGATGCAAAGCAAAAGGCAATTGGCTATAGTGAAGTTATTGCCCTGACGCAAACTTCTGTCCAAGGGGTCACTCCCGGTGAAGGGATCTCGGCCCTTGCCTCGTCGACTGAGGAGCGGGATATTCCAACTGAATACCACGATGCAAAACAAAAGTGAACGTCCTTGCAATAACAGCTTTTTGAAAAATTGTTCCAACAACATCAGAATAGGTTTGTTAATCTTGCATTGATCCGAATCAGCGCAGTCCCATCATATGATCACACCAATAAAGAACGAAAATAATGATGTACGTATATGCCATCCGCATTCGCCACCGGGTCCCGTCATCACCCGTTAGGTTACTTAACTAACGACAGAGCGGGGACTGGACTAGCGTGGATGCAAAACATATACAACATCTACTAGTATATATACAATATATAATTTTCGCTCAAGGTGTGATAAAATGCAACATCACAGAAATGTAGAGCATCACAGAACGGTACAGATATCTGGGATCCCTGTGTTTCACAGAGCCGCTGCTGAAACCCGACGTTCCCCTGGTCGTGTGGATAGCCTGTGCAATGAAATCCTAGACCCCTACGGGCGCGGTAAGTTACCCGCCAAAACCTGAAGCGAGGCAGCCCCCTTCAGCAACGTGAATGGACCACCCAAAACTTCACGGAATCCGGTAACTTGGGCACCCCTCCTTGGGTCAACCTGTACCCCCTACGAGTGCGGCGAATAGCCCGCCAATTCTAGAGTAAAGTCCCCTCCGTCTCAACGCCATGAGATGCGGGCTTGTTGCCCTCTAGAACCTGGCTATTCGTGCACCCCTCCGCGGGGTAATCCTAGTACAGAAAGTAAAATATGCATACAACGGGTACATCGACCACAACCAGGTCGTGCCCCAAAAGAATAATACAAACAGGCAGTGACGGCAGTCCACATGTCGGACGCTCGCCCCGCAATATCAAATGTACATATAAAACAAAACTGTACTACCACTGCAACCAGGCTATCCCCCACGACCGATCCGCAATAACACAGCACAATCACTGAACATCAACGTGAATGTCACGTTCGCAAATCCGTCTAACCGGGCTATAGCAGTTAGACAGGATTTACCAATCAAGTGATATTCACGGTCGCAGATATAATGTAAATACTGAGAACTAATGTGTTTAAACTTTTCGATCGATCAAATTTATCGAAATGGGCCCCAAGCATTACGGTAGCACTTAAAGAGAGTCTAAGCCCAAAAAGAATATTCCAAAAACCCCATTTTCAACCCAGGAGCTCACTGCAAAAATTTGGTCCAATGAATAGTAAAAATGGCCGCGGAACCGCCGCAAATACGTGGGTTTGGCCGTGGTTCCGCGGTGGAATAGTGAGATCACGCTACCAAATTTTCACAGAATGCTTAGAATTCCCTGCACATGTCACTGCAATGTACTGAAAAATTTTTGGAGCCAAAAAAAATTTCGACAGAAAACTGTGCAAATGAAAATGGGTCTTCGAAAAATCCGTTCGATCGAACTTGTAAACACGTTAGAGCAAGCTAGACTAGGTTAATGGCGTGGCTCTGATACCATGTTGCGCCACGGCAGCGCCCCGGCCTTCTACTCGAGGCCAAAATGCGGAATCAAAAATTTTCTTAACTTTAAACCAGCGCTACCGCGGACAATATACCCGGATCGTAACCATTAACCTATACTAGCTAACTAGAGATGGGGTGAGAGATATACCAAGCGATCCGTGTCCTTCGGTCTTCGTCTCCACTCCGATCTCCCGCGGAATCTCCGTCCATCACGTCTTCGTCGGAAAGGCACCACGTAGCCGGGTTCGTATACGGGCTCCCACCTCTGGACCGAGGCAACTCGGGCGCGAAGTTGGCTAGCCGACGTGTCCAAGATTTGCTGTAGACTGGTGTAGAAACTTGTCTCTTTGGGGCTTATGGAAGTTGCCATGGATGTGGAGGAAGTGAATGAACTTGAGAGAAGGAAATGTAGCTCTCAATTTTTCAAGGCATGAGATGAAGAGAATGCTATACACAAATGAAAAACTCTCTCATTCTCACTCAAGGAATGGCCGGCCCCTCTCAAGAATGGAGGAGAAAAATGCAAGAGGAAAACATATCAAGAAAATGGTGTGTATAAAAAAGGAATATATGTCACAACCATTTTCAAATCTCATCATATCAAAGCACCATCATATGAAAAGCAAATGAGTAAGACAAGAATGGAATCTCATCATGATAAAGGCACAAATCCAATAAAGCCCACCACAAAAGAGTTATTTGCAAACTACAAATAACCCCCTCCAACTAAAAAGTCCGGCCGTGAAGGAACAAAGGAAAACCGGCCGGAACGGAATGCAAACTGGCAACTTCAGAAAACTGATCCCGTAATAAATTACAGAAAAACCCCGCTACTGCATATACATGCCCGCATTTGTATTCTCACTGAACACAAAAGCAAAGAGACAAAATCTACACTGTCTAATACTAGGATCCGGCTTAAACCAAAGCTGGCTAGTAAAAACCGTCCGATCACGATCCGTGCAATACCGCAAGTATCTGATCGAACCCTGCCATATCTCCATACGGCCTCTACAGCGTTTCGCCCGAAACTTGAGTAACTGTCTGTGTGGTGGACTCTAAAGACTCGTCAATACTATGGCTGTGGATTTAACCACTAGCACGTCAGAGGTATTAGCCATACGTGATGGGCCACCAGCTATTGACCAAAAGGGACGTCGATGAGCGAACTCATCCTGACACCCTACTGAGCCTGTCAGTGACAATATCCGTACAGTCCGGTCCGTTCGTCTATGAGCATCGCATGGCGGGCCTAGGGGGTTGGTAAAAGTCAGACCCCCAAAAGCAGTACAAGTCGTGTCGGAGTGAAGCCCAGAACACCCTGAGATATTGCTGGAATACCTACCAGTAAATCTCCTGCCTCGGCCGAGGGCTTTGTGTAATGGATCTCCTAGACACAGCGCGACCTCACCCCCAATACCGGGAGAGACGAACCCCTGCAGATCCGCTCACTGCCTCCATGTGGCTCGGGACTGTACCCAACTAAAACCTGTTTGCACGACTCCTTTAAGCCGTGGTAGGATAGTAATCAAAGCACAGTGGGAACTCACACGAGACAAATGACGATCTCAGGTCGATGAACTAACCTGTACACATGTCACCAGGGAACTGCTATCTGACGTCTGGTATAATCCCAACTAGCAGGTTCCCGGCGAGTCCTGTCCGGTGTACCCATAACCCAATGGGCACCTGTATACATCTTAGGTGAACCAACTGACACCAGTGGCTTGTGAGACCAGCCACCGCCCGTCGTCGGGGTCTCGACTGTATACACTAGTCTACTAATGGAGTATCGATGCCCAGTCTCGAAACTCCCATGACTAGGGACCTTTTAAGGATGTGCTTATAGACTCCAGCTCTCACTTATATGATCGCCCTCATACTGCTGGTAGTCAAGCAAGAATCCTAGGGGCTCTATCAACGCGTAATAGCGACTCGTAAGGTCACCTAAAGCAGTACACGATGATAAAGATAAACCAGATAGTATACTATCATCTTGAGTAAGACTGTCGTACTGGGACAGGTCCTCCTTCAATCATTGCAATCACGTGCCTGTGATCCAATAATTGACTCTTAGGGCACTATCTCCAACACATGTATTTGATACACGTACTTTATTCGGCGTTTAATGATATTATCCGGTATATATATAGTGATATGACCAGATTATTAAATCAAGTGTTCACTTGATAATTAAATACACACACACACATCTTGATATATGCATATGATACAAATATCAATTATCATGTATGATGATATATGATAGTTGTGTATATGAGACACACATGGATGAGTAGATGAGAACAAAACATTTTCTTTATTTTTTATAAAAGAAAGAAATGAGTTAGTTTTAAGGAGAAGAGTGTAGTAAACTTTGGACTTCTCTTATTTTTATCTTGGAGATAAGTATGTCTAGTATTTTTTTATCCCATCCTCATTCTCAACATTGTCTTATCTCTCTTAGAAAGTTTAAAAGAGAGCTAAGGAATCAAAAGAAAGGAAAAGGAGTAAGAAGGAATGATATATATATATATATATATATATATATATATATATATAAAGTCAACACTTGATTTAATAATCCGGTCATATCACTATATATACCGGTTAATATTATTAAACACCCGAATAAAGTACGTGTATTATTCATCATGAATAATTGCATTTGATACCACTCATTCTGTATCATTTTATGAACAAACTTGTGCTATTAATGCATGCCTGCTCATTAAGTACAGATTACATGTACACAGGGTAATATCACTGAAAACATGCACATCATGCACGGTTATGACAGATTCAAGTCAAAACTGCAACCAGACGGAATTCTAAATTAATATCCAAAAGTTTTGCAACAAAAATGAATTTGTGTACAAATAAATACAAAATAGTCTAACATGATGCAAGTATAATAGGTGGGAACACAAATGGGACAACCATGAGCAAGTGGGCTAGGGGCTAGTGTTATGATGTGTTTTAAAAAGATTTGATTTGATGGTTACAAGTTTGATTCATTGATCTCAGGCTCCAGAATGCAAATGAAATGATATTATAAAAAAGGAAAAATACTAAAAATCAAATGAGGAGCACAAATAAGAACAAAAGAAAGATGGGGGCCCACAACCATTGTAGGGCCGACCAAAAAATAGCTATGGCCACCTGGGTGGGCCCCACCTCTACTTAACACACTCGGGCTTCTCTTGAGTCATCATCATCATTAGTGGAGCCCACTTGTTTCATTCTTTTTTCCTGAAGAGAGTTCTATAAATAGCAGATGAGAATTGAAGCCAAGGGATATACATATGTACATTATAGTTTTATTTTTCCTAGTTTGTTCTTGAGTTCTTTGCTTTTATCTTATCTTGCAATCTCATTTGTGAGCATGCAAGGTCAGATTTAAGTATTTGAACTCATTAACTTGTACTTTGAAATGCAATTTCAATAAAGACTTCACTTTGTGCAACTTGGTTCTTAGTATTTCCGTGTTCTTACTTTTCTTGCAATTTTAAGATGTTCTTGATTGTTTCTTTACTTTCTTTTGTTCATATTATGATGTGTGAGTAGTTAATTTGCTTAGGCAATGGTGAGATATGTTAATGAATGGCTTGCCTTCCAACCCCTCTCTCTTGATTTAATTTTGTTAGTGTATATGCCCTAGAGGCCATTACTGTATCATACTAGTATGTATATTACTTGATGGAAGCTTGGGATATTCACCTTGTATTGACAATCTTGCTCAAAATAGTAGTATGCTACTTGGTTTGTTTCTGCTTTAATGTGTGCATGTGTTTCTTTTAGCATATCGCCTTTACACATTAGTGGAGCCCTTAGGATCTTTGCTTGATTACCAGCGTTGTGATGGCAGTCACACTCGTGGGGGCTGGGTAATCTACAAGCATATCCTTATGCAGGTCCCTAGTCGTAGGACTATCGAGACTGGGCATCGATACTCCGGAGTAGACTAGCGTATGCGCTTCTCATCCCAGCTTGGGAGACGGCCTGTCCCACAGCCGTCAGTACATCGTACTTGGGATAGTATACGGGTGCTCGTTAGGTTACGAGCACACTGGACAGGACTCATCGGGAACTGCTGGTTGGTATTATACCTATCGTCAGTTATCAGTTCCCAGGTGACATGAGTACAGCTTAGTCCATTGACTTGACACTGTCACTTCGCCTCGAGTGTGTTCCCACTGTTCTTTGATTACTATCCTACCACGGCTCAAAGGAGTCGTGCAAACAGGTAGTTTTTGGGTGCAGTCCCGAAGCACTTGGAGGCAGTGACGGTTAGACAGGATTCGTCTCTCGCGGTATTGGGGGTTGATATCGCGCTGTGTCTAGGAGAGCCATTACACAAAGTCCCTGGCCAGGGCAAGAGAGATAGACTGGTAGGTTTCCAGTGTTATCTCAGGTGTTCTGGGATACACTCTGACACGACTTGTTCCGCTATTAGGGGACTGACGTTTACCGCCCCGTAGGCCCGCCATGCGATGTTCTTAGACGAACAGACCGGACTGTACGGAGACTGTCACATTCAGGCTCAGTAGGAGTTCAGATGGGTTTACCTCGTCAGTCTTCTTATCGGCATCTACCTGGGGACCGTTACGTACAGCTAGTGCCGCTTGCGGTCTGTGGTTAAACCCACTGCCAGCGTAGTGTCGAGTCTTTAGAGTCCCACACAGAGGGTTATTCGCCTTTAGGCAAAATGAGTAGAGGTCGCATGGTTTTGCGACAGGGTTCGTTCACATCCGCGCACTTGTGCACGTTTGGTGTCCGGGCAGTCATTACTAGCGGGCTCTGGTTTGAGCCGGATCCTAGTATATGTTTTGGGGTTAGTTTTATCTCATTGTATTCGTGTTCCTCGGAACACGAATGCGGGTGTGTATGCACAGTTGATTGAGGCGGAGGAAGAGATTTTTCATTAGGGTTTCGGAACTGGTGTGTATGCACAGTTGACAGTTGTCTTTTTCCAAACCCTAATGGACATGTGAAATATCAATTAATAATATTAATTAAATGAAATTGTGTCATGGTTAGGGTTGTTGACTTGTTGACCTTGGTTGACTTGTTGACCATAGTTGAAACTTTGACCATCATCATTACACTCCAAAGATGCTCTTTGATCTTTGCAAAAAACATTTAATGTGATATGATAATGGTATCATCAAACCAACCATCACCTTTTTCATTTTGGATTAATATTATTAATTAGATAATTCATATATATTGTTATGGTTGTAAAACTATTCTCATTCTATCATTATCATTCTCTTTCCTCCTCTTCCTCTCTCTCTAGCTCTCCCCTCTCATGAGTTGAGAACCATTTGAGCTTGAGATAAAACCCTCAAAAATACTCTCTACTCTTTATAAGGTCCTAGGTTTAGCACACCAAGCACCTTAGTTACTTCTAGTTTGAGGTTGGAGCCAAAGGTAGAGGCCCTCGGGTGGATCTTTCTTCGGCAAGAGAAGGCGATAAGGAGAACCCGTTCTTTCACTCCAAGGAGCAAGAAGAGAAGGACTTGAAGACCTAGGTATAACCCATTTTCCGAGTAGCTAACTCTTTTAGCTTGTTAGTTAGTTTTATTTAGCAAAGATCCCTCCTTTAGCATAGTCCATGTTGCCTAGTGTTGTAAAAATACGATTTTTCATAACGTTTCCACCTCCCCGCAAGCACCGGGGTGGGCAACGTGGACTTACAAATTTATGCTTGATGACTTCAATTCTAATATTTACAATGTGTTTGTTTTATTGTTTGATAGTGTATATTGTGTTAAATGGTTGCAAATCAACATCTAATACATACCCTATTCTTGCTTTATCTCTCATTTTTGCAAATATTGACATTGAAGTAGAATTTAGGGTTTAAACTTAGCTAAGTGTAGGTGATTTGCTTGATAGGTTATGTAGTTACATAGCATATGCCCTATAATTGCATAACCTCATTAAGTTAGTCTAAATTCTAAGTTCATATTCATTTTTCCACTTCTTGTTTGCCACTTGTCATGTTTGATGTCGTATGCCAAAACGATTCGTCGAAATCGGTTTAGATACGACATGCTTATCATTTCAAGTTGTAAATAGGATTTGTCGCGTTGAATCAAGATAGAGAGTTGGGGGTATTTCCATGTATCAACTTACCAATCCGGAGCCTAGGTGTTCCGTAATATCGTATTTTCCCATAATCTCGTATTTTCAATAAACGTGACAAACCAGCATTCCAACATATTCTTTAAATCTAAGAGACGCTTCGAGATATTCATACCATGTGGATTGATCCGTACTTTCTGGCTAGCTACAACGAGCCGTGCACTTGCGATATTTTTATTACTTGAGAATCAAATTGTGTTAAACTTTGCATAAAACCGACATAACTGATATTTAAACTTAATATCTTGATTTGCACAATACAGTCAATCCGAACAAGTTTCTAGCACCGTTGCCGAGGATAAATAGTCATTAGGGGTTGTTATTTCAAGTTCATTTTGTATATACCAAACTAACTTTAACAAAATTTCAAAACCAAACAAAAAATATGACTTTTCTAACATTTAGTTTTTTGTTATTTGAATCTGTTGTTACTATGAGATTTTAAAATTTTTTAGGTATGAAAATGGATCAATAAATAGACAAAAAGTACACTGTCAAAAGACGGAACCCTAATTTTTACTTTTGGACGACCAAAAATGTAACAACTCTAAAATCTTGTACTGAAATTTTACTGTTAATATACAAGAAATGAGTTTTACAGTCTGAGTTTGAGTTATAATTTATTTTTTTTAAATAACAGCAAGAAACAACTTGTAGCTCACTGGTAAAGCCCTTGCACTGCGGTGACGTAGCCTCTTTGTTCGATTCCCATCAGACAAATTATTTTTTTTCTGAATTTTTTTAAAACTTTTTGGAAGCCCAAAAGATTGCACATGCAATACACGGGAAATAAAAAGTTCAGAAAAATCAAACATGTGGTAAATAGTTTAAACATAGATTTGATCAAGTGACACGAATTTCGAGGCAAATGCCTCGAGATCGACCAGCCGTTCTTAATGGAAAACCGGCAGAGACGGCTATGATAAGCCTAATTTGTCCCAGGCTTTGCACACTCGTCTCTTCACCTACCTCTAACTCCCCTGCACTGTTTGATTTCCTTGCAATTAAACAGAGACCTTTCGATTCACACTTTATCACAATTTTAATACTTTTTAATCCACCATTTTAATTCCAAAACCCTAATTCTCCACTATAAATACCATCCACTACTTTGGCTCAGCACTATTCTGAAAATTATAGCAAAATTCTCTCAAAAAGTTCCTAAGTACAAGTGGAGTAAATAGGAGTTAGCGAGCAAGCAACTTCCGGTGAAAATCGAAACAACATCCGGAGCTCCCGCGATGACACTCTTCCTTTCTTAACCCTCTCCTTGAAACTCCTAAACCATAAGTCCCTTCCAAACCCTCTTTCTCTTCATTGAATTTCACCTTTAATCTTATGTCAGTAAAAGTAGAGTTATTATTGACATCTTTTTCTAAACCCTAGAAAACTCATTCTCCTTAATACTTTGTTCAATCTAATTTTTACACAATACTTGTAACCCTAAATACTAATGTTTAGAATCAAGTTTAACCAAGAATCTCATGTGAAACATTCATACTTGAACTTTTTCATTAAAATACCATGAACTTTATAAATACCTCTTTTAGTATTTGTTAAAACAATGCTTTTAGGAAAACTTCACGGGGTAATGACCTACCCCACACGCACACTTGGTTCCATAGCATGATGCCTTTATTGTATGAATAATGGTTACAAAGAAAATCTTACAATAAAATACCACCTACTTTAAAAACCGAATTTTTTTTAAAGCGGTATTTCATATCCTTTGCGATTACGCATCTACAACCCTTTTTAGAGGACCCGCTAATGGATGGTGCGGATTATCGTACATCCTTGGGTTAGTAGAGCGAAATGCAGACCTCCTCATGGAGCATTCGATCTCGAAATGATTTAAATACGGTTTTTAAGAAATACGAATATTCTAAATAAAATAAAATTATTTTTAAAATTAAAATTATATAAAATTATAAATCCATATTTTCAAAATATAATAAATCTATATTTTTCAAAAAAATGAAAAGATTATCAAATGTCAATAAAATACCATCAAGATACCAAAAAGACAAGTTTTACAGTAAAATACTATGAACTTTCCAAGCTAAGTAATTATCACTAAAAATACCCCAAATACTTAAAATCCATGCTTATGACAAGCTCAAGAATACTAATCACCCTCGAGGTTTACATTTAAATTATATTAAAATATTTTCATAAAACCCCCTTGAGATATATAAAACAATATTTAAGGACTTTAGTAAATATATGTTTAAGCGGGATCAATTCTTTTGAGCCCCAGGGAGCCTGAGAAAGTGAGTGCTTGCCAGAAAACTTAACGGAGATATTAATGGTAATTGTCTTGGAAAAAGACACAAATCATGCCATCCATGTGCAGCAGATACTGATGACTCCCGAACCTAATTCAAGAGCTAAATCTGTTTACAAGTGTCTGACTCGGTCCGAGTCTAATTCAAACCTGAATCCAAAATCAAACATGAATACTTGATCATGAACATGAATACTTAAATTCAAATATCAATATTAAACATGTATACTTGAACTGGCTTGACCGAACCATGGTTATAACTTGACTTGACTACTTGAATACTTGATTACATCCTGAACATGACTACTTGAACATTTTGTATCCATGGTTTCGACAAGTCTGATAATTATAATCTATATATTACATTACGCGGGGATAAAAGGGGTAGATTAGTACGGAACATATATCGTAGTACGAGAAGTCACTTAAAAAACACTTACATGAATTCTTGTGACGTTGTCCCGTGGGTTATGACGGGGCCATGTACTACATGTTACCAAGTCCATAGGGTAAGATGGACTCCTCTCGTATACATGAATTCATTCTGTATCAAGCTACAAACAACCACGTTATAATAACCATCATACACCTGTACAACTTACCTGTTCACTTCACATTACTTGTTATATTCTCTTTATTCTTTTGGGGACTTGCCGAGCGCTAGTTCGCTGACGACATTCCTTTCTATTTCTTTGTTTGGAATGTTCGTCAGGAGGACAGGACTCTCAGGAGATCGAGCCTAACCAGGAGGACTTGGACCAGCTTGCGATACAGCCTGACTTCTAGTTCCTTATACTTACTTTCCTGTATACCACTGTTTAGGCACTGCTTATTATCATTGTATCTTTTCATTTTCAAACAGTTGTATATAAAGATGAATGTAAATAAAGTTGCTATTTTATTTTAATACTCTTTTTATTATTGTACATACTATATATTGCTTAATTACGCTTAACGTATTTATTTCTTAGTAAATACGTTGCGGCCTGCCACATCATCGTTCCGTCTACTGGGAAGCGGGGCGTGACAAAAAATTCCTAAAAACCGCCTGTGTCGGCCCACTATTGATTGTTGGGTCTCGTGTTTTTATAGTTGTTTTCTTGTTATATTATTGCTCTTAATTTATAATTTAAATTCGACAATTATTTAGGTACATCAAATTAGTCAAATATATCGCTTTCTAGCTAAAAAGTTTCGATTTCTTGATTTTTGAGTTTAACGAGTTAGCGAGCAGCAAAAGCATGGAGGCGAATTGGACTGGGAGTGCAAGGAGAAAATTCAAGTTCAGTGCCAAAGATCCGGATAGATATGCCTGTAAGTCTAAGTTGCATGATCTACAGTATTTGTAGAGAGGTGGAATTTTCAAAAAACTATTTTTGAAGCATGCAATAAAGACAACAACCCAAGATGTACCATAAGCTCTAAATAGCAAAACAACATAGGCAATTATTCTACTATGTTAGAATGTTATACCTATCGGATTTGTATCCTTCGGGTCTTAATTCCTCTTTTAAGCTCTTTTTTGGGTCCTTGATGTAACTTGATTGCCGGTTTCCTGAATCCTAGATGATCCACCCGAAATTTCTAGGTTCAAGTTTCAACTTTCAAAAGAAAGTAACTGAACTAGCTAGTTTACTAATCTAGTTAGTTTAGATTGTGTGGAGAAGATTAGTAGTAAGTTTTTCTATCTCAAGACGCTTGTTTCTCAACTCATGAGAATGGTAGGGTTGAGGAAGAGGAGAAGGGAAAAAAGAAGAGAATGGCAACTCAAGAAAATGAGCAAGCAAAAAACTAACCATGAAGAATGGCTTCATCACATAATATCAAGCATTTTCCTTTACTTTTAAAATTAGCCATACTTTAATAAATGCTCCAATTAATGCCAAAGCCATACTTCATGCCATGCCTTCTTTACACCTCATTTTTCTATTTATTAATAAATAAAAAATACACAATATGAGGTGTTCCTTTCTAGAAGGTATTTTGTATAAATACAAAATACTTTTTACCGTATATGCATACCCGTATTCGTATCGAAATACGAACACCTAAGAGATAGAATAATACCACTAAAATAATACTAGCATTAAATCAATATCTGATTTAATAAACCAGCTCAATCCTAAGCCCGCTGGTATTAAAATCCGTCCGATTAAATTCCGCGCAACTAGTACACGTAATCAATCGGGACTCTACACATATAAACATATGATCTCCACATCGTTTCGCCTGAACTAGTGAAACTTTCTATGTGGGGCTCTAAAGACTCGACAGTACGCTGGTAGTGGGTTTAACCACAAGCGCGTCAGCGGTACTAGCAGTACGTAACGGCTACCCAGGTACCTGTCGAAATGAAGGCCGACGAGCAAACTCATCTGAACCCCTGCTGAGCCTAACCATGACTATATATGTACAGTCCGGTCTGTTCGTCTATGAGTATCGCATACCCAGTTTATGGGCGGTTAACGTCAGACCCTTACTAACTTGATAAGTCATGCTGGTGTGGCTCATGACCATCTAAGAAATCACTGATCTAACTATCAGTTATTCTCAACTATCCTAACCAGGGGCTTATGGTGTTGACCAACTAAACACAGTGCGACATCGACTCTCTATACTGGGAGAGACGAATCCTTAACAATCACTCACTACCTCCATGTGGCTCAGGACTGTACCCAACTAAAACCTGTTTGCATAACTCTTTTGAGCCATGGTAGGGTAGTAATCAAAGCACAGCGAGAACTCACACAAAACAAATGATGATTTTAGGTCTACAGACTACCTGTACACATGCCACATGAGAACTGCCATCTGACGCTAGGTATAATACCATCCAGCAGTTCTCGGCGAGTCCGTCCAGTGTACCCACCCACAGTGAGCATTTGTATACAATCTTAGGTGAAGCATACCAATGGCTGTGAGACTAACTATCGCCCCTTGTTGGGGTCTAGAAACGTATACACTAGTCTACTCTGGAATATCGACGCCCTGTCTCGATATTCCTTCGACTAGGGACAGTTTAAGGATATGCTTATAGACTACCTAGACCTCACAAGTATGACCGTCATCAAAACGTTGATAGTCAAGTAGATCCTACGGGCTTTATCAACATGTATAAGCAATACGTAATAACCAGTAAAATATACGCACATGTTAAGATAAAGACAATCCAGATAGTATACTATCATTTCGAGCAAGATTGTCATGTATATATCTATACATATACATCCATAGCATCCATTACAAATAATGGCCTTTAGGGTATACATATATCCTACAATGCCCGAACAAGCTAACATTTTAACCACTCGGAATTGACTCAATGGGGGTTTCTTAACCCAAAATATTCGGTACGTATTTTTCTAACTCTTCTCTCGAATCCCGGCACTTTCCAATATTTCTATCTTCTGCAGGATTCTTCGCAAACTTCACCGCAAAAGAATAGAGAACTAACCCGTATTTGGTACGGCGCTTAAGCCTAAAATGAAAAAGATGTACTTGATTGTTTAATTGATTAAATTTTTTTATTGATTGCGCATTTGATCTTAATACGGACTTTAAGGGCAAGCGAACTCCAACAAGATACGGTAAGGGATTTCATTACCCTTTCCGTGGCACACAAATCACAAAAACTGTATGTTGCATTCCCCCATTAATTTTAAAATCAATTAGAACTTGGCCTCTCACGATTCACGCTCACTAGGAAAAGTTAATTGTGTTTAGAACACTGCATAAACGGTACATTGTTCAAAGGTGTCTAGGCAAGTGTAGAGTGGAGATTATTATAATTAAGGAACTTCGTGAAAAATTTTGAAAAACCTCCCCGATCTCTACACCTACCTACATTCTTGATCAGTATATCTTGAGCCCGTTTCTCTACACAATTTTACTTCAACAATCAGGTTCTTGAGCAGGTCTAGTTGATTTAGCAAAACATAAACTGCTAGGGGTGTGATATTCATTTCTTTTGTGATTTTTGTGAATGTTTGTTGATATGGGTGATACACATTTTAATCCGATTCTTTACAATCCATAATTTTTTGTTAATACACATTCCCAATTCATTTGTTCAAATTGTCAAGATTCTTCCTACATTCTTGAAAACTGTCCTTTCTTAAGGTGTATCCAACCGTGCCAGAATTTTGATATTAGTCTACACCCTAACACTCTTGATCCCAATCTCGCTTCAAACTTACAACAAATGATTGAGAACTTATAGAAAGAGGTTGACCGGATGTTTGTTTACGCATCGCTACCATCATAATCCTCCTTTCTCGAAACAACTATCACATATATAGGGTTTGGTAGTGAGATAGATGCTAGGTTGATCGCTTTATTGAAAAGTTTAGAAGTGATGATTGTGGTTGAGAATCAAACAGTTTCGACGCTAACCATATTCATACAACAATTTGATCAATTGTTTCATGCTCAATCGCAATCATTGGCGAGAATTAACGAACAAGTAAAACAATTAGCTGTACAGATTCTAGGGAGTGAACACTGTAAGTCTACGGTAGCACCCCGGCCGTCGATCCGAGGCCAAAATGCAGAAACAAAAACTTTTTCATAAACTTGAAACTGGCGCTAACGTATACTATAAACCCGGATCGAACCATTAACATTAACTAACAACTAGAGAAGGGTTAGAAAAGCTATACCGATCGATCCGTGTCCTTTGGTCTTTAGCCGCCATCCCTAACTCTTCACGGCATCTCCGATCTCCGGTCTCCTCGTCGGAAGGGCACCACATCATCGAGTCTTTTTATGGGCTCCCACTTAATCCGAAGCAACTCGGGCACGAAGTTCTCTAGCCGACGTGTCCAAGGTGAAGTAGAGAATGTGTGCGATCACTTTGTCTCAAGCATCCATTGATTCTCAACGCATGAGAGTGTATGGATGGAGGTTGAAGTGGATGCCATTAATGGAGATAGTGAGCTCAAGAAGAAAGAGGAAGAAGAAGAGCTTTCTTTTATGTTGTATGATAAAAGGAGAGTGAGCTAGAATGATAAACACAAGAGCAAACTCTTGACCCTTGGCTGCCCTCCCTCTCTCCTCTTATCATTTCATCACATAAATCAATCCAAATTATGACATATGCACAAATAAAAAGACCATGAGTCATCACTTGTGCATGTGTCACAATTAATGCTCCTAATCATGACTTTGAGCTCATTATTTGCATTTGCAAACATTAATCCAAATGTTTGCAACAATAAAAAAAGAATGGCATCTACTAAAGTAAACTCGTAACGGATCACAAGAGTACCCATCACCTGTATATACATACCTGTATCCGCATTCCGACTGAATGCGAATGCAATGAGACTAAAGTAATCCAACAAATCAATACTAGGATCCGGTTTAAACCAAAGCCCACTAGTATGATCCGTCCGATCATGATCCGTGTACTACTGCACGTATATGATCGAACCCTGCCATAATACCATACGGCATCTACAATGTTTCACCCGAAACTTGAGAAACTGTCTGTGGGGGACTCTAAAGACTCGTCAATATTTTGGCTGTGGATTTAACCACTAGCACGTTAGTGATACTAGCTGTACGTAACAGGCTACCAGGTATTGACCAAAAGGGAGGTCGATGAGCAAACTCATCCTGACACCCTACTAAGCCTGTCAGTGACAATATCCGTACAGTCTGGTCCGTTCGTCTGAGAGTATCGCATGTCGGGCCTAGGGGATTGGTAAAAGTCAGACCCCCAAAGGCGGTACAAGTCGTGTCGGAGTATAGCCCAGAACACCCTGAGATACTACTAGAATACCTACCAGTAAATCTCCTGCTTTGGCCAAGGACTTTGTGTAATGGCTCTTCTAGACACAGCACGATCTCACCCCCAATACCGGGAGAGACGAAACCCCTGCCGATCTGCTCACTGCCTCCATGTGGCTCGGGACTGTACCCAACTAAAACCTGTTTGCACGACTCCTTTGAGCCGTGGTAGGGTAGTAATCAAAGCACAGTGGGAACTCACACGAGACAAATGATGATCTCAGGTCGATGAACTAACCTGTATACATGTCACCAGGGAACTGCTATCCGACGTCAGGTATAATACCAACTAGCATGTTCCCGGCGAGTCATGTCCGGTGTACTCATAACCCAATGAGCACCTGTATACATCTTAGGTGAACCAACTGACACCAATGGCTTGTGAGACCGGCCACCGCCCCTCGTCGGGGTCTCGACTGTATACACTAGTCCACTAATAGAGTATCGATGCCCAGCCTCGAAACTCCAATGACTAGGGACCACTTTAAGGATGTGTTTACAGACTACCCAACTCTCACGTATATGATCGCCATCATACTGCTGGTAGTCAAGCAAGAATCCTAAGGGCTCTATCAATGTGTAATAGTGATCTGTAAGGTCACCTAAAGCTGTACACGATGATAAAGATAAACCAGATAGCATACTATCATCTTGAGTAAGACTGTCCTGCCGGCATAGGTCCTCCCTCAATCATTGCAATCACGTGCCTGCGATCCAATAATTGACTTTGAGGGCACTATATCCAACAATCTCCCACTTGCACTCAAGGCTAATTATTGCGATGTCACATACTCACAGCCCGTGTGATACCGAACACCCAACTCCTCTACTGATCAGTCTCACAAAGCCCATTTGCGAAACTTTTGCATTCGAGGAATAGCCTCAGTGAGTGGATCCGCCCTGATGTTTCTTTCTATGACTCTCTTTATCTCAAGTTCGCGGAGAAAGCCATCTCCCGAAATGAGCAATACCTGTCTTAGAATATGTCTGGATATCTGATGGGACCTAGTTCATAAATGAACTCCAAATCCAAACTTCTTAGACTGTATCGACAACTGAATTTAATCAGTATACTGCGCCATGCCTCCCTCAGTATCCGCTTGGACCATCTGTCCAAACTACTGCCCCTCGTTAGAGGGAAAGCTATAACTCTGACAGTTACTCTGTCATCTAGGTCACCTTGGAAGCCTGGAATGATAACCGTCTCCTGAATGAGGCTGTCGTTATCATATCCCTAGAACATCCACTTGTGTTCTAAAACTGCTTCCGAATGTTTCTCCAAGATTGGATTAATATCAACTTATTGCATCTAGTGCAAAAACAACATCTGGTGTGGTACTTGACATTTCGTGATTGACTCAACAGCCTAACCAAGTGATATGTCAATCATGCGCATCCCTCTCCACTTTAGTCTGTAAGACACCTTTAGAGAGGGTGACTCCATCACCTGCAGGTACACTACCGTGCCAGGAGTCGTCCATTCTAAATACCTTTAGAATGCTGTCTAAGTACCCAGATTGGGACACTTCCCAAATTTAGATCTAAAACCATATATCTAGTAACCAGAATGTCTGATATACTATCTATATCCTATGTAGAGAAACCACTGTGTGACAACCAAAGTATAACCGATCGTAGTATAGGAATTTCACTTCTTACTCTGTGTATATCATCCAAATACCAGGACATCACATCCTACTACCTTCTTAACAGATCCATCCCCTATTCTGATGAAGTCAAACCTATGACTGTCATATCAGAAATAGATGATCTATCCTCACTATATCTGCTTTAGTCTATGAATAGACATAAGCTACTTGTCCACTATGCTTCCGCTGCTCCCACTGACTACGACAACCCTCTGGCAAAGTCATGTACACGTGCACTTCTAAAACTAGTTTAAAACGACGCTATACTCATTCTCCTGCCGGGTCTCATAGCCTGAAACAACAGTAGTGTCAAGTCTGGGTAAATAAGAACCTCCATGTCACCGTCTTTGAGCATACCGAAGTACCTCTCGAGTGCCTGAGGTTACCCACTATATCTGCGGAGTGGCTAATGGAATGACAATCCAGATTGAATATTTAGGTCCTATTAAATTTTCAGTAATCGTTTGCGGTTCTGGAATCACTTCCAGTTCTACCATACTCCCACTACAGTTTTCTGAAAAAATCCATTTTACTAAAACTGTGGCGAGTCAAGAACAATATCACTATTGATCTTGTAGATGGTAGAAAGTCAACCCTCGTCATAGCCTGGGTCAACCCACAAACTGCTATTATAGAAACGTGCCTTGAGTTATCCAGAGTCTGGTTTTAAGTATAAGCCGGAAAACTCCCCGTACCTTAACAATGTTAAGATATGAACTATTCTATATACAATGTAGAAATAGAGGCATTGATTTAATTGGAACCAGATTCAAATCATGCAGCTGTCTCCAGTGCATGTAAATTAAATGGAAGGAGGCCGATCAGCATTACTCAACTTAGGAATGCATCCAGATATGAGTAACCTGAAAGAGAAACAAGTTTCTCAAAATCATTACTATCAACTGAATACCATACACAAATATCTACATCTTCGATTACCTTGAAGAATCCTGATACTTGCAACACCTGGTTCTCTACTTTGTTCTTATACCTATAACTTCTCAAAATTGGATCCTGTGTTTCTACGAAACACTTGTCTAAAACTAGAGAAGTCACAAGTAAACAGAATATAGTATGAGGACCAACCCCTCTGTCCTAATGGACACTGGACAACATACAATACTCTGTATAAGTCCCCTGAGTCTAATAACTCATTCCATGTGTGTCGTAGGTTGAAAACTGTACTTATGGTTAAGAAGAATTACACCGCTGTTTAATGCTCCTTACCTAACCATCCACTGATATAGGTAAATGTCATGGACATAATTTCAAAAAATTATATCTCACTTTATAAAAATAAACGTACAGATATATCAATTTGAAATTGGTGCATAACAGTGGATATTCAAAACCAAATATTTGCGGTCCGGCAAACAACCCAGGCGATTTCCTCAAATATCACCAATTACAACGAATCTCGATATAATGAGGATGATCACCTAATTCCCAATAACTTACTCCCACTCATCATCTGTAAAACCATACAGATGTGAGAATCATACCTGGTAAATACATACCCTTGAGTAAGTGCTAATTGGGAAATCAGTTTTCTATTAACAACGCATAGTGAGACTGAAACATGAAAATGTTTCGAAGGGGTATCCGGGTATTCTTAGTAATGCCTCTTCCATTATCAGATTCACAACTGTAACCGTATATTTCTTTGCCATCTGTCCAAATCCCTTTATATGTCTTTAGTCGTTACCTTCTGCACATCATCGTTCGGCTAAATGGTTTTCTTCCTTCCCTACCGTTCGGCACCAGCCTATGGTTTGGAAGAAGACTATCCAATAAGCGTAATAGGTGTACTCTCCTAATCCTAGGAGCACTCGCAACGCGAGAGAAGGTAAAGATAAAAGACAACTGAATAAACCTCATTCCTATTTCTCCTGAACCAGAATCCATCCCCGAACTGGAACAAGTCCCTTCGAGTTCATATATAACCATACGATGGAGTATCCAATAAACTATGGATCTTCGTAGTGATACGGGGTGTTCTGGATAAATACAAAGGTGAAGTAGGAGTGGCGATGAAATACTTGGTTTTTTCGTGAATAGCAGTCGCAATTTACTTTGCTCTCTTTCTAATCCCTTTATTTTGTCTTTACTTATTACCTTCTGTACACCTCACTTAGGCTGATTGGTTTTCTTCCTTCCCCACCTTTCAGCACCTGCCTATGGTTTGGAAGAAGACTATCCAATATGCATAATAGGTGTACCGTCCTAATCTAAGGAACACTCGCAACCTGAGAGAAGGTAAAAGGAAAAGACAACTGAATAGTCCTATTCATTTTCTCCAGAACCGGAAACCATCCTCGAATCTGGAACAAGTTTCTTCGAGTTCGTATATAACCATACGATGGTTTTATCCAATGGAAGTGGATGTTCGTATTGATACGAAATGTTCCGGAAAAAAAGGGTAAAAGTAGGAGTGGCAATGAGGTAAGCAACTCAGACAATCCAAAAGCCAGTGTTTTTAAAAAGGTTCGGTTAACTTGGTCACTGAGTCATAGTCTAGGGTTGGGCCATGGTCGCTGCCAAGAGAGAGAGAAAAGAAACTCTCTGCGTGCACTCTAACCTAGATTAGAATGGTTACCAATTTATCTAATCAGGAAACCTCCCACTGTAACATCAAATTCTCCTCCAAACCTGAAAGAAGAATTAGTCGGGATCACCCAAGGAGTAAACCAACTTATCAGTAGGAATCGAGATCCAACTATCATCGCATGATAACGTGATGGAATCCACTCACATTATCACACTCCAGAAGGTATGCGCATGCTTGGCAAGTTTCAGTTTCTTTAGAAACTCCCGATGTGATTTTTACCCCATGCTTTTATGACCTTGACGAAGGTCAACAAATCATAAGTCACATGTCAAGTTCTACCTGTCATTGTCCAGGTTAATTTGAACCCACCCGTATAAGCCCTTGACGAAGGTAAACAAGGCTATACGACTGTCCCAAACCAACGCATCTATCTTTGCAATAGAAAAGTAACAAATAGCTACCATACACTATGCCTTGACGAAGGCCAACATACATAGCATGAATACTAAGTGCTACCTTTCTGAAATGACGGAGGGCTACGAATGGTTTTTGGCGAAAAACCTTTAACGTAATGAACTTGATATCGTTGAAGGAACTGGATAGCTTTTTATAAATATAGTGGCGAAAACCTTTGCTAAAGAGGTCACTCCCGGTGAAGAGATCTCGGCTCTTTCCCCGTAGAATAAGGTGCAGGATATTCCAACTGAATAGCACGATGTAAAGCAAAAAGTAATCGACTATAGTGAAGTTATTACCCTGACGCAAACTTCTGTCCAATGGGTCACTCCCGGTGAAAGGATCCCGGCCCTTGCCTCGTCGACTGAGGTGCTGGATATTCATAACCGAATACCACTGTGCAAAACAAAAGAAGACGTCCTTGTAATAACAGCTTTTTGAAAAATGTTCTAACAACATCAGAATAGGTTTGTTTAGCTTGCATTGATCCGAATCAATGCAGTCCAATCAATTGATCACACCACAAAAGAACGAAAATATGATGTACGTATATGCCGTCCGCATTCGCCACTGGGTCCCGTCATCACCCGTTAGGTTACTTAACTAACGACAGAGCGGGGACTGGACTAGCGCGGGTGTAAAACATATACAACATCTACTAGTATATATATCAATATATAATAATCGCTCATGGCGTGATAAATGCAACATCACAGAAATGTAATAAGCATCACAGAACAATACAGATAATCTGGGAGCCCCGGGTTTCATAGAGCCGCAACTGAATCCCGACGTTCCCCTAGTCGTGTGGATAGCCTATGCAATGAAATCCTAGACCCCTACGGGCGCGACAAGTTACCCGCCAAAACTTGAAGCGAGGCAGCTCCCTTCAACAAAGTGAATGGACCACCCAGCACTTCACGGAATCCGATAACTTGAGCACCCCTTCTTGGGTCAACCTATACCCCCTACGAGTGCGGCGAATAGCCCGCCAATTCTAGAGTAAACCCCCCTCCATCTCAAAGCCATGAGATGCGGGCTCGTTGCCCTCTAGAACCCGGCTATCCATGCACCCCACCGCGGGGTAATCCTAGTACAGAAAGTAAAATATATACAACGGGTACATCGACCTCAGCCCGGTCGTGCCCCAAAAGAATAATATACAAACAGGCAGTGACGGCAGTCCACATGTCGGACGCTCGCCCCGCAATATCAAATGTACAAATATAACCAAACTGTACTACCATTGCATCCAGGCTATCCACCACGACAAATCCGCAACATCACAGCACAATACAGAACATCAACGTGAATGTCACGTTCGCAAATCCGTCTAAAAGAACTATAGCAATTAGACAAGATTTACCGATCAAATGACATTCACGGTCACAGATATAAAGTAAGCACTGTGAACTAACTTATTTAAAATTTTCGATCAACAAAATTTCCCGAAGTGGGCCCCAAGCACAACTGCTGCACTTAAAATAATCTGGGCTAAAAACAAAAATTCCAGAAACCATAATTCCAAGAGAAAGACCACCTGAAGAAAAATGGTGCAGCGAAGCCCTAGAACGGTGGCGGAATCGCGGCCAAAACTTGGGTACCGCCGTGGTTCCGCGGCGCTCCTGTGGGATCACTCTACCAAATTTCTACAGCGATCTTAAAAAAGCTTGCCTGATTTTTTGAAACACTCAAAATAATTTTTCGACGACAAAAAAATTTCGACAGAAACTGCATAAATTGGAATCGCGGTTTTGGAAATTTCGTTCGATCGATAATTTAAACACGTTAGAACAAGCTAATAAAGGTTAATTGCGTGGCTCTGATACCATGTAAGTCTACGGTAGCGCCCCGGCCGTCGATCCGAGGCCAAAATGCGGAAACAAAAACTTTTTCATAAACTTGAAACTGGCGCTAACATATACTATAAACCCGGATCGAACCATTAACATTAACTAGCAACTAGAGAAGGGTTAGAAAAGCTATACAGAACGATTCGTGTCCTTCGGTCTTTAGCCACCATCTCTAGCCCCTCGCGGCATCTCCGATCTCCGGTCTCATCGTCGGAAGGGCACCACATCATCGAGTCTTTTTACGGGCTCCCGCTTCATCCGAAGCAACTCGGGCATGAAGTTCGCTTGCCAACTTGTCCAAGATGAAGTAGAGAATGTGTGCGATCACTTTGTCTCAAGCATCCATTGATTCTCAACGCATGAGAATGTATGGATGGAGGTTGAAGTGGATGCCATTAATGGAGATAGTGAGCTCAAAAAGAAAGAGGAAGAAGAAGAGCTTTCTTTTGTGTTGTATGATAAAAGGAGAGTGAGCTAGAATGATAAACACAAGAGCAAACTCTTGACCCTTGGCTGCCTTCCCTCTCTCCTCTTATCATTTCATCACATAAATCAATCCAAATTGTGACATATGCATAAATAAAGAGACCATGAGTCATCACTTGTGCATGTGTCACAATTAATGCTCTTAATCATGACTTTGAGCTCATTATTTCCATTTGCAAACATTAATCCAAATGTTTGCAACAATAAAAAGAGAATGGCATCTACTAAAGTAAATTCGTGACAGATCACAAGAGTACCCCTCACCTGTATATACATACCTGCATCCGCATTCCGACTGAATGCGAATGCAATGAGACTAAAGTAATCCAACAAATCAATACTAGGATCCGGTTTAAACCAAAGCCCACTAGTATGATCCGTCCGATCATGATCCGTGCACTACTGCACGTATATGATCGAACCCTGCCATAATACTATACGGCATCTACAACGTTTCGCCCGAAACTTGAGAAACTGTCTGTGGGGGACTCTAAAGACTCATCAATACTTTGGCTGTGGATTTAACCACTAGCACGTCAGTGGTACTAGCTGTACGTAACGGGCTACCAGGTATTGACCAAAAGGGAGGTCGATGAGCGAACTCATCCTGATACCCTACTGAGCCTGTCAGTGACAATATCCGTACAGTCTGGCCCGTTCGTCTAAGAGTATCGCATGTCGGGCCTAGGGGGTTGGTAAAAGTCAGACCCCCAAAAGCTGTACAAGTCGTATCGGAGTATAGCCCAGAACACCCTGAGATACTACTGGAATACCTACCAGTAAATCTCCTGCTTTGGCCAAGAACTTCGTGTAATGGCTCTCCTAGACACAGCGCTCACCCCCAATACCGGGAGAGACGAAACCCCTGCCGATCCGCTCACTGTCTCCATGTGGCTCGGGACTGTACCCAACTAAAACCTATTTGCACGACTCATTTGAGCCGTGGTAGGGTAGTAATCAAAACACAGTGGGAACTCACACGAGACAAATGACGATCTCAGGTCGATGAACTAACCTGTACACATGTCACCAGGGAACTGCTATCTGACGTCAGGTATAATACCAACTAGCATGTTCCCGGTGAGTCCTATCCGGTGTACTCATAACCCAATGAGCACCTGTATACATCTTAGGTGAACCAACTGACACCAATGGCTTGTGAGACCGGCCACCGCCCCTCGTCGGGGTCTCGACTGTATACACTAGTCCACTAATAGAGTATCGATGCCCAGTCTCGAAACTCCCACGACTAGAGACCACTTTAAGGATGTGCTTACAGACTACCCAACTCTCACGTATATGATCGCCATCATACTGCTGGTAGTCAAGCAAGAATCCTAAGGGCTCTATCAATGTGTAATAGTGATCTGTAAGGTTACCTAAAGCTGTACACGATGATAAAGATAAACCAGATAGCATACTATCATCTTGAGTAAGACTGTCCTGCCGGCATAGGTCCTCCCTCAATCATTGCAATCACGTGCCTGCGATCTAATAATTGACTTTGAGGGCACTATATACAACAAACACTGTCAAACTAAAACCGACAATGGAGAAATCTTTCAACTAGAAAATCAACCGAGTGAGTTACATGATCAAACAATTTTTGATGATTTCATAGACAATGTTGAAGATACAATAATTGATTTGACTGAGTGTTATAAGGACAAGCAAGAAAACTCTCCGAGTTGGTCTACACCGATTTATTATAGCGAGAAATTTTTTTAGGAGGCTGGTGAATTTGACGGGTATGGTTTTGACATACTGTTCACAGAAATTAAGGATATGGAACCCATGACTCTAGTTTTACCAATTGATGAAATTTTTGATGAATCTCTAGAGTGGGAACCAACATTTTTGGATGATATAGACCTACCCATAAGTCAATGTGATGAGGGAGAACTTGAATTGAGAGATAAAATCTATAATGATATTCATGAGAATATGATTGTAGAGGAGTATAGGGAGAAAGATAACATTGACAAATATTCTTTCACGTCAGGTTTTGAGGAAATTTATGTGGATGAACTTGCTATTCTTGATAAGTTTGAGTCACAATTAATTTGGGAACATCCTAATGACCTCTTTTTTACTAAATTTTTTGAGGATGAACTCCGGTGTTTAAACGACTTTGACAACGAAACTCAGCACATGATACTTGTAAATAAAGTTCATATGGGAAACATTTGTTTGACTCCTTCAAAATTTCGTCTTCATCTTCAACGTTTTCTGATCCCTACATTCACGCACCCATGCCCAACACTAATATCTAACCATAACACTAACATTTTCTTTTTTTATATACTATTCATTTTACTAGCCCTGGTCTTATATTGACAAAAATTTTGAATAGCCGATACTAATTTGAGGACTAACACAATCTCCAAACATCAATTGCGGTAATTAGTTAACGTTTTGTAAATACCTTTTTAACTTCTTAGTTCTTAGATTACCTTTTTGTGAATAAAATCTCACCCTATATGTCTAAGTCAAGCAACCGAAGACGGGGGTAACGATGAGAACATCGTCAATATCAGATTTGGGAGTGAGCACTCCGTTTGATTTTTCCGCATCTACATCATGTGTAAATTCTGCATTGTATATATATTAGATAACCCACAAAAAATTGAAAAAAAAATCAGAACATAAAAACTTTGTCGTCAAGTTAGCTAGTGGGGAAGCTTAGACTCAAAATCTGACGGTTTAGCTTGATAAGTTAGAAATAAATAAATCCTAGTTTTAGGAATTGAAAGCCCGATAGATAACCATTCTTGGAGTTTAACTATAACAAATTTACATTTTTGTATCACACTACATGTGTCATGAGTTTTGAGAATTAGATGACATATTTGAAATGTCTAAAATTCTTTTAAAATTGATAATCTTCTTAAGATCGAATAAGTTTGTTTAGAAATAAGTAATATTGAGTCTAATTCATGAGTGAAGTTGATATGAAGGGAAATTATTGATACCTTTAATTCCAACTTTTCTGAAAAATAACACATCTTGAGATTGATTGAAGTGATTACACATCTTATACACACGAACACGTCTTGAGATAAAAAAGAATAACTGAAAATGTCTTCATTGGTTTTCTTTCTAAGTATTTTCACGCAAAAAAATAAGTTTTAGTTTTGTGGCCTCGGTGACTTGGGTAATTAAGTCCTAAAAGTATTTCTATACCTAATGCTCTAAAACCATCTTCTTTGGGAGTCATTGACCCAAAACTTGTTAAGTCTCCAATCGCTAAATAAAACAAGTCAAGAAATTATTCTCTCAGAGTTAAAAGTCTTGGTGGTTCTTTGTGGGAAAATAATCTTGGCCAGGACATGTCTCAGATGCAAAACTTAAAAAAACTTAAGTTCTTAAAAAGGGGAATTCAACGGGGATATGCAAGTTAACAAATTGAAAAGACTATTGCACTGATCACGAAGGTGTGTGTGAACAAAAACAAGTGAAATGTGGAGTGAAAAACAAGACGAAATTTTTATTAAAAATGACAGAAATCCTTGACTTGAGACATAGCTGTAGAATGAAAATCGAGAAAAATTTAGGACTTTACAAACTCGTTAGATGTTTTTGAAGTTTTTCCTGGTCTTTACTACTGACATTTAGATTTTAATCAAAATTTTTGAAACGAAACGATACTAATCACATGCACGTATTGACGTAAAAGTGCTTAAGGTAAAACTAAGTGAGGAGTGATAATACGGGTTGGATACTTCTAAAATAGGGTTATAGAATTTCTAACTTCGATTCTAAACTTTAGTGTTAGAAGTTGACAGTTAAAACTCACAAAACTAGCTTGACGGGATTTTGTAGGTGTAATCAGCAAAAATCCTCCTATAGGTTAACCGAGAGATTTAACGGCTTGTTTCACATGCTCAGTGCAATTGCATTTTCCTGTGAAAGTGTGATTATGATTTTATTTTGCTCGGGACGAGCAAAAGATAAGTTTGGGGGTATTTGTTCATCATAAATAACTGCATTTAATACATCTCATTCTGTATCTTTTTGTGAAAAACTTGTGATGTTAATCCGTGTCTGCTCATTAAATATATGTTACAGGTACACAGGTAATATCACAGAAAAGATGCACAACATGCACGATTACGACAGATTCAATCCAAAACTGCAACCAGACGGAATTCTAAATCAATATCCAGAAGTTTTGCAACAGAAATGAATTTATATACAAATAAATACAAAATAGTCCAACATGATGCAAGTATGAACAAGTAGGAACACAAATGGGACAGCCATGAGCAAGTGGGCTAAGGGCTAGTGTTATGATATGTTTTAAAAAGAGTTGATTTGATGGTTACAAGCTTGATTCATTAATCTAAGACTCCAGAATGCAAATGAGATGATTTTATAAAAAAGGAAAAATACTAAAAATCAAATGAGGAGCTTAGAGAAGCACAGAAGAAAGATGGGACCCCACAACCACTTTGGAGATGACCAAAAATGGCTCTGGCCACCTGGGTAGGCCCCACCTCCACCAAACACACTCGGGATTCTTCTGAGTCATAATCATCATTAGTAGAGCCCGTTTGTTTCATTCTTTTTCCTGAAGAGAGTTCTATAAATAGCAGATGAGGATTGAAGCTAAGAGATATACATATGTACATTATAGTTTTATTTTGCTTAGTTTGTTCTTGAGTTCTTTGCTTTTATCTTACCTTGCAACTTCATTTGTGAGCTTGCAAGATCAGATTTAGGTATTTGAACTCATTAGCTTATACTTTGAAAAGCAATTTCAATAAAGACTTCACTTTGTGCAACTTGGTTCTTAGTATTTCCTTGTTCTTAATTTTCTTGCAATTTTAGGATGCTTTTGATTGTTTATTTGCTTTCTTTTGTTCATATTATGATGTGTGAGTAGTTAATTTGCCTAGGCAATGATGAGGTAGGTTGATGAATGGCATGCCTTCCAACCCCTCTCTCTTGATTTAATTTGTGCTTAATGACTTCAATTCTAATATTTACAATGTGTTTGTTTTATTGTTTGATAGGGTACATTGTGTTAAATGGTTGCAAATCAATATCTAACACATACCCTATTCTTTCTTTATTTCTCATTTTTGCAAATATTGACATTGAATTAGAACTTAGGGTTTAAACTTAGCTAAGTGCAAGTGATTTGTTTGATAGGTCATGTAGCTACATAGCATATGCCCTATATTTGCATAACCTCATTAAGTTGGTTTAAATTCTAAGTTCATATTCATTTTTCCACTTCTTGTTTGCCACTTGTCATGTTTGATGTCGTATGCCTAAATGATTCGTTGAAATCGGTTTAGATACGACATGCTTATCATTTCAAGTTGTAAATAGGATTTGTCGCATTGAATCAAGATATAGAGTTGGGAGTATTGCCATGTATCAACTTACCAATCCGGAGCCTAGGTGTTCCGTAATATCGTATTTTCCCATAATCCCGTATTTTCAATAAACGTGACAAAACCAACATTCAAACCTATTCTTTAACTCTAAAAGATGCTTCAAGATATCCATTCCCTGTGCACTTATGGTATTTTTATTCCTTGAGAATCGAATTGTGCTAAACTTTGCATAAAAACCAACATAACCGATATTTGAACTTAATCTCTTGATTTGCATAACACAGTTTCTCACGAACATGTATCAAATACATGTGCCTAAACGGCTCCAACACGTATCCCTATACGCACTCTATATCGTTTTGGCTGAGCAAGGAAACCTTTGTGTGGAACTCTAAAGACTCGACAATACGCTGGTGATTAATAGAGATTTATCGTGTCTACTAAGTTTTAAAACACCACAATCTTGACGGTGTTGCACGTAGTTAGACGAGACGAGTACGAGTCGTCTGCAGGGAGAAGATACGTTTTTAGTCTTGTTTTAACGAGTTAAATTTGAAAAGTTCGAGAGTTTGTTTGTTATCCTAAGTGTTGTGAAATGTGTTCAAAAGAAAGATTTGTTAGGGATAGAGTTAAGTTAGTTTGAGCTAGAACAATATTTATTCCTTTCTTATGAATCTCATAAGATATTGATGCTAAAGTAATCGTCAATAACGTGGATTAGGACGCTTAAGTACGGTATTTGCGATTGTGCACTAAATATGTACTTATTGTCCCTTGTCATTCCGTTCTTGGCACTTTTACATAGCCTCTGGCGAAATGAAGTGCAACCGGTCTCAATTAGAAATCACCGCTATCATGTAGGATAGGGTGCCTAAAGGAGCGAATTGCGAGTTTTTTTATCGAAATTCAAACTTACAAAATGTTGGTTAAAGGAAAGGGTAAATCACTTATCCATTTCATACTAACCCCCTCCTACCCTAACAAGTGAGGTTACTACTCACACATCATCATAAAAACAAAGAAAACACAAAAAAGAATAGAGAACATAGAAACCATTGCAAGTGAAAGAAAAGAGTTAGAAATATACAAAGAACCAATGTGCAAATCAAAAGCAGCCAAGTGAATCCTTATTGTTATGTTCAATCAAATGAATCTAATAAGCTCAATCAAACTTGTAGGCTCAATGAAGAGATTGCAAGATGAGAGAGAAATAAAGAATTTAATATCAAAGTTCTAAATATCACAAAGCATACAGCTTTGAAGCTTTGAAATGAAACTTGTATTAAATTGGTAAAAGAGATACAAACTATTGAGTTCAAGAACCTAAAATTTAAGCTTGTAAGTTCAATGAAAAAGGTACAAGGTCAAGAGAAAAGGTAAGAACTCAAGATTACAAAATGGAAATTACAAGATAACATCTAAGAAATTGGTCTAAAACCTGGAACCTTCCCCTTCTTCTGATTTACTATTTATAGGCACTGCAAGTTCAAAAACAAACTACAAAAATGGAATAATAAGACAATGTGGGGGCCATAGAAGAAATACGAGCCTAAATGGAGAAGAGCAGGCCGCCAATTGCGGCTAAATGGGATAAATTGGCGGCCATGTTAGGGATTCTGGGTCCCATCTTCTTGATGTAGTTCTCTGTCTTCAACATCTTCTCTATGGCATTGCTATTTCTTTAAATTAGCATGAGGGTGATATCTGGAAGCTTTTTTTAGAGGGAAAGATCAACTTTTTAATACATCACATCAACACTTTTTAAGCATTCATCACTTCAAATCCACTTGCAAGTTGTAACAACTCCAATTTCAGTGCACATAAAAAAATTTAAAAATTAATGTACAATTAGGGTGTTTACAATTTATGTGAATGCTATAAGAATTTGATTTGCTTTAGAACAGCAAGAAAGCACTTGTAGCTCATTAGTAAAGCCTTGTACTGCTGTGACGTAGCCCCTGTGATCGAATCCCCTCCGCCACATTATCATTTTGTTTTATTTTCTTTTAATTTTTTTAGAAGCCCAAGAGTCTGCACGTGCACAACATGTAAATTGAAGAGTTACAAATTATTTAAACATGTGCACTGAAGTATACGAGATGACACGACATGTGGCACCCAACCCTAGCCCCCTCCGTCGGTATTGGCCCGGCGAGATGACCAAAAAGCCCGGCACCGCCGGTCTAGACCGTCGGAAATGCTCTGATTTCTTTTCCCCTGCACCCTTTCACCTACCCTACTCCCCCTACACTGTTTATTCTCTCTGCACATTTCCAGAAAGCAATAAAACCCCCTTTAATCTAATTTTTAATACATATTTTAAATACAATCTTTAACACACCAAGCCCTAATTTCTCCTATAAATACCACATCTTATTTCACCCCTCCTCACTCACAATTCCCTGCCAAAACACTCAAAAACTTTCAAGTCTCAATAGTGTGCAAGTGGAGTTAGCGAAAGGCAAAGCTCCGTCGAAGTTCCGGCGACGAAGCGACGCCCCAAAACATTCTGTAGTTTCCTCTCCCTCTCCTCTTGACCCCAAGCAAGTAAGTCCTTTCTTTCCCTCTTATCTCAAATTCTAAAATTTTCAAATTATAAAACCCGGCGGAAGTGGAGTTAATCCGACTTCTGATTCGGTTTTTCTTCAAAACTCAACCTTTCTTAATCCAGAACATACCATGCTCTCACATATTATTTAACAAACATTAATAAATCTATTAAAACAAGTTTCACCTTTAAAAAATCATTTTTCTAACTTTTATCGCACTTTTACAAATAAATACCATATATTTTAAGTTTCGACGTAATAACTTATTTCCATGATATACCTTTAGATAACTCACGAGGTAATGACCCACCTCACCATAACACACATTTTTGACATGGCATGATAAATTTTGGGACAATAGAATAAGGGAAAATACGACTTTACAAAAAAATACCCTAAACTTACAAAACCGTTTTCTTTAAAACGATGTATTAAACATTTCCTTGTAATTGCGACTCTACAACCCAATTTAGGGGACCCCGTTCGGGATGATGCGGATTATCACACATCCTTGGGTTTAGTAGAGCGAGATGCAGACCACCGCAAGGAGCATTCGATCTCGATGGAATTTTTATGCATTTTTTTTTAGAAAATGAGATTTCTACAAGAAAATAAATAAATTATTTTCATTAATTATATATATATATTATCAAAATACCTAATTATATAAATATTCTAATTTTTTCTAAATCAAAGGAATCACTATTACATGAAAATATCATTCAAATACAACACAATTCCAATATTACGATAAAATACCATATACTATGAAAATTAGGTTCTACTCACTAGAAATTTCACAATTATAAAATATACATCTATGAAAATCCTAAAGACGATAATTAAAAACTTGAGATGTATTTTGAAAATTATATCAAACTACTTTTACATAAAACCCTCTCAAGCAATACTAAATTACAATAAGGGTCATAGTAAACATAGGTTTAAGCGGGACCAGTCTCTTGAGCCTCAGGGAGCCGGAGATATGGGTGCTTGCCTATTAAGGTAGATAATCTAACAAACAGTATTATCAACACGGTAATAATCTTGGAAAAGGACACAAATCCTGACGTCAATGTGCAGCAGTTACCGATGACACCAAAACCTAATTCAGGACTTCAATTTCTTTTCTAATTGACTGATTCAGACTGAGTCTCAATCTAATCAATCTGACTTGATTATGAATCAAGTATAAACTACAATTCAATATGAATCTATGTATTCAATCTATTTAATCTGTACAACTTGACTGAACCGAACCATGGATATTCTCCATCTACATGGACATCCATTATATCCGTTCCATTACTGATGTCATGGTTTCGGCAAGTCATCCATATACAATTTACAATACAATACAAACAATACAATTAAAACATCGCGGGGTTTTATAAGGGGTAGATTGGTACGGAAGGTGTTAAAAGTGGCACGAGACTGTAAGCATAATACACCTAACCTGAATATCCATTGCCGTTGTACCGTGGCTGAACGGTTCCTTGTGCTCCGTATACCTTAGTCTCCGGAATAGTGGGACTCCTCTCATATACACTGGTATTTTATATACCAAGCTACAAACAACAGCGTTAACAATATAATACAACTTTAAAGGTTACATTCTCTTTCTGTCTATTCTGTCTATACCTATTCTTTGGGAGTTACCGAGCGATTGTTCGCTGACGACATTCCTTTCTTCTTTCTTTGGAATGTTTTCAGGTGGATCGGATCTTCTGGAGACAGAGCCCAGCAGCGAGGGCTTGGATCAGATACTCTTCGACCCAGAGCTCTAGATTACTTGTACATATTTTCATTTCTGTTATGCCATTGTTTAGGCATTGCTTTCATTCCATGTATTTACATTTCAGCTGTATTGTAAAAAGAATGTTTAATAAATAAAGTTGATCTTCATTTACATCTTTCTCTTGTGTACTTTACCTTATATTTCTTAGATACGCTTAGCGTGTTTACTTCTAAGTAAATACGTAGAGGACCTCGTCGCGCTCTCTGCCCCTACACCGGGAAGCAGGGCATGACAGGTTTTGTTGGCGGCCCATGCAGGTCAGCTCTGTATGGACATGCAGGTCAATTCTGCATAGACATGTAGGTTAATTCTGCATGAAGTCCTATGCAATGTAATACAAGAATTAGCAACTAAAATCATTCTTTACAATTCATATTCCTTGAATCTTACAATTTCATATATTTTGAATCTATCCTAACCCTATTTTTCTTTCAAGGTTATTGATTCCCCAAACAACACCAGCACAAATGTCAACAACACTCCCCCACCTCTACCACTTACACCTGCGTCGCTGCTCCGATCAATGAGTAAATGGTCTTGCTTGAGGCGATCCGCAGCCTTCTGGAAGGACAGCAGCAGCAGACTGCTATCTTAATGAACCGTCCAGAGGCGGAAGCATCAGGGGTAAAGCAATTCCGAGCTTTACACCCCAAGAAATTTTTCGGGAAAGAGAGCCCTCTAGAAGTTAAGGAATGGGCTCAAGGTATTGAAGATGACCTGGCAGCGGTACAAGTGCCAGAGATAGCTTGGGTTCGAGTTGCGAAGCTGCAGCTCACTGACAATGCACGGGTCTGGTGGAAGGCGGAAGAAAGCCGTCTCACCCAACCGATCGAATGGAGGACTTTTCGTGATATGTTTGACGCGAAGTACTTTCCTGAGACTACGAGATTCGACATGGAACATCAATTCATCCACTTACAACAGGGTTCAATGTGGACCAAATCAATGGATGAGTACGATGCTGAGTTTACCATGCTCAGTTGGTAAGATACGTATCAATATTTCGATTTTTAAATATCAAATACTACACAGCTAATACAATACCTTAACAGATTCACAACACACTTGATACCGATGGATGAGATCAGAGCCCGTCGATTTCAGCAAGGGTTAGATTCAGAAATCCAAGCTGCTTTAGCCACAGGGGATTTCCCAACCCACGAGTTGGCTCTGAAAGCTGCCCGCCGATATGAGACAGTAGTGAAAATGAGGGGCAGACCTCAATCTGCCGGGATGAAGCGCCCTGCCACTCAGATAGCAGGAGGAGCCTCTTCAAGGCTACCATTTTTTCCCAGGAGACCGGAAGTACCGAACAACCGGCCTAGCCCAGCCTTTTGTACTTACTGCATGAGAGATGGACATTCGGTGAAAAGCTGTCGGCAAGCAAATCGCCTTTGCTTATTCTGCGGCTCAGCTACTCATGATATTGGGTCTTATCCTCATAGACACAACCCAAATGCTGCACCCAGGCCAGCAATTGCTTATCAGCAGCGCCCAGCCATCCTGGCACCTGCTCCACGACTCGCACTACCTGCTCCACCTCCTCATGGACTGACTGCACCTCCTCCTCGTCAGTTCCATCAAGCTCAACGGAATGTACCTCAAGGACAAAAGAACGGATAGAGGAATGCTCCTCCAGCAAGGAGGAATGTGCCGAGGCGACAGGCTTTCACAATGATTGTGGAAGAGGCTGAAGCCATCAGCCAAGTCATCACTGGTAACACTTCCCTTTCAAATTCTCTTTCATTCCATAGTCATACCTTTATACATTTTCCCTTATACCTAAAACATATTTCATATAACTTAGGTACAATCTTCGTGGCCTCACTTCCTGCACTCGCACTCTTCGATACTGGAGCATCTCATTGCTTTATGTCGCAACGGTTCGTCCGAACTCATGCGATTCCAGTCACACCGCTTGTATCCAGCTGGAATATCAGTTCAGGGAACGGCATTCTAAAGGCAACAATGGGATACAACCTGTGTCCAGTGGTCATCTGCAGTAGAGAATTCTATGCTGACTTCAAGGTGCTGGATATACCGAACTTCGACGTCGTCTTGGGTATGGATTGGCTCGGAATATTCTATGCTACCATTGACTGTCGTCAAAAGAGGGTAGTATTCGAGATTCCAGAGCATCTGGTCTTCTATTTCAAAAGTGGAGACCGTACCCTGGAGCCAAGTACATACAAGGCGAAACCAAAGAAGGCAGTGATTGCCGCAATTCAAGCGGAGGAAGGATCAAGACCAGAAGTAGTTCGAGAGTTCGACGATGTGTTTCCTGAAGACATATTAGGTTTGCCTCCCGATCGAGCTCTTGAATTCAGTATTGATTTAGTATCAGGAGCACAACCGGTGATTAAAGCACCGTATCGGTTAAGTCCGGAAGGTTTGAAGTAAGTCCGAACTCAATTGGACGAATTATTGGCGAAAGGATGGATTCGTCCCAGCACTTCAAGTTGGGGATCACCAGTTCTACTTGTGAAGAAGAAGGAAGGTTCATACAGAATGTTCATTGATTATAGAGCCTTGAACGAAATAACGAATAAGAACAAGTATCCACTACCGCGCATCGACGATCTATTCGATCAGCTAAGTGGATCTTGCGTTTTCTCCAAGTTAGATCTTCGTTCGGGTTATCATCAGGTGAAGGTCAAAGAATCTGATATCCATAAAACGGCATTCAAAACTCGCTATGGACATTACGAATTTCTTGTGATGTCATTTGGAGTGACCAACGCACCGGATCTATTCATGAACCTAATGAATCAAGTTTTCCGGGAGTACCTAGACAGGTTTGTTTTCATCTTCATCGACGACATCCTTGTGTATTCTAAGAGTCGGAATGAACATGCCGAGTACCTACGAATTGTCCTGGAAACCCTACGACAACATCAACTCTATGCCTGGTACAGCAAATGCGAGTTTTGGCTAGATCAAGTTGGTTTTCTTGGACATATTGTATCAGGTGATGGAATCTCTGTGGATCCAGCTAAAGTTTCAGCAATAAGCGAATGGCCGACACCGAAGCCAGTGAAGGACATTCGAAATTTTTTGGGTCTAGCAGAATATTACAGAAGGTTCATTGAAGGATTTTAGAACATTGCAACACCCATGACCAAGCTCATACGTAAAGATGAAGAATTCGTGTGGTCAGAAGCATGCGAACAAGTTTTCGTAAAACTCAAGTCAAGATTTACATCAGCGCCTATTCTCGTTATACCGGACCAATCTGGAGGTTTTGAAGTACATTGCGATGCATCCGGTAAAGGATTAGGATGTGTTCTGCATCAGCACGGTAAGGTTGTGGCTTATGCTTCAAGACAGCTGAAGATTCATGAGCGTAATTATCCGACGCATGATTTGGAGTTGGCAGCCGTAATCTTTGCCCTTAAGATTTGGCGCCATTATCTTTTTGGTGAACGAGTGAACATATACACAGATCACAAGAGTCTGAAATATGTGTTTACTCAGAAGGAACTTAATATGCGGTAGAGAAGTTGGTTAGTACTCATGGCGGACTTTGACATCAACCTGCAATATCATCCAGGAAAGGTGAATGTAGTACCTGATGCCCTTAGTCGCCAACCATTAGTATTGAATCTCACCGCACAGTGAAAGCTTCAACAAGACTTACATCAAATGGAGATTGAAGTAGTCATGCCAGGTAATGCTTTGATGAACTTACAAGTTCAATCTACCATTGTCAATCAGATCAAAACAGCTCAAGCAAGTGATGCTAAGTTGCAAAAGATCAGAGAACAAGTAGAGAATGGACTTAGAACAGACTTCATCATCCATGAAGACGGATCTTTGAGATACGGTAGCAGACTGTGTGTACCAAAAGGTTCTGTTCGGGAAGAATTAATGAAAGAAGCTCACAGCTCTCCCTACTCAGTACACCCTGGAGGTACAAAGATGTACAAAGATCTGCGTCAAAATTACTGGTGGCATGGAATGAAGAGTGAAGTAGCCAGAAGCGTCGCTAAATGCTTGGTGTGTCAGCAAGTAAAAGACGGACATCACAGGACTGCTGAGTTACTTCAACCGTTACCTATCCCAGAATGGAAGTGGCAACACACACAATGGATTTTGTGACTGCACTTCCTCGCAGCACAAAGGGTAACGATGCAGTATGGGTTATTATGGATCGGCTCACAAAGTCAGCTCACTTCATCCTATTTCGAGTTGGCCAATCTACCGAGACTCTAGCAAAGAAGTACATAGAGGTAAGAATCTAAGAAAGATTTATACTCTTCATGATGTACTATCTCTGACACCCATGAACTCATGCAGGAAATCGTGAGACTTCATGGAGTACCGGTGTGCATTGTCTCCGATCATGACACTAAGGTCCGATCACAATTTTGTAAAAGTATGCAAGCGAGCTTGGGACCAAGTCTGAACTTCAGCACGGCTTATCATCCAAAAACAGATGGTCAGTCTGAGCGAACTATTCAGATCTCGGAAGATATGCTCAGAGCGTGTATGCTAGACTTCAGAGGATCGTGGGAAGATCACCTACATCTTGTGGAATTTTCATACAGCAACAGCTACCAAGCAAGTATAGGAATAACACCTTTTACAGTACTTTATGGAAGGAAGTGTTGATCACCATTAAGTTAGGATGACATCAGAGATAGAGAACTCTTAGGACCTGATATGATAGTAGCAACTGTGGATGTGGTCCACACTATCAGGAAAAGAATGCGCATAGCCCAAAATCAACAGAAACACTGGGCTGATGCAAAGCGCCGTCACTTGGAGTTCCAACCGGGAGAACATGTATTTCTGAAGATATCACCAAACCGTGGAGTGATTCGTTTTGGAAGAAGGGATAAGCTTAGTCCAAGGTATATTAGACCATTCGACATATTTGAACGAGTCGGTGAAATGGCTTATCGCTTGGCACTTCCACTTTCATTGGAAGGAGTGCACAATGTGTTCCATATATCCCAACTCGGAAGGTATGTGAGTGACCCCAGCTATATTCTTGATCATTCAGAGCTCAATGTACACCCAGATTTATCTTGTGAGCAACAACCTGTTGAGATTCTGGACAGAAAAGTGAAGTCACTTAGGAACAAGGAAGTCAACTTGGTTCGAGTGATGTGGAGAAAAGACATATCAGGAGAATCAACATGAGAAAGGGAAGATGAGATGCGTGTAAGATATCCTCACCTATTTATAAACTAGTCCTTGAAATAAATTATAAATTTCGAGGACAAAATTTTTGTAAGGATGGTAGACTGTAACAACTCCAATTTCAGTGTACATAAAATTTTTTAAAAGATAATGTACAATTGGGGTATTTACAATTTTTGTGAATGCTATAAGAATTTGATTTGCTTTAGAACAGCAAGAAAGCACTTGTAGCTCATTGGTAAAGCCTTGCACTGCTGTGACGTAGCCCCTGTGATCGAATCCCCTCAGCCACATTATCTTTTTGTTTTATTTTCTTTTAATCTTTTTAGAAGCCCAAGAGTTTACACGTGCACAATACGTAAACTGAAGAGTTACAAATTATTTAAACACCTGCACTAAAGTATACGAGACGACACGACACGTGGCATCCAACCCTAGCCCCCTCCGTCGGTATTGGCCCGGCGACATGAGCAAAAAGCCCGACACTACCGGTCTAGACCGTCGGGAATGCTCTGATTTCTTTTCCCCTACACCCTTTCACCTACCCCACTCCCCCTATACTTTTATTCTCTCTGCACATTTCTAGAAAGCAATAAAAAACCCTTTAATCCAATTTTTAAAGCATATTTTAAATGCAATTTTTAACACACCAAACTCTAATTTCTCCTATAAATACCACACCTTATTTCACCCCTCCTCACTCACAATTCCCTGTTAAAACTCTCAAAAACTTTCAAGTCTCAATAGTGTGCAAGTGGAGTTAGCGAAAGGCGAACCTCCGACGAAGTTCCGGCGACGATACAAGGAGTGTCCGACGACGAAACGACGCCCCGAAGCATTCCGTAGTTTCTTCTCCCTCTCCTCTTGACCCTAAGCCAGTAAGTCCTTTCTTTCCCTCTTATCTCAAATTATAAAACCCGATGGAAGCAGAGTTTATCCGACTTCCGATTCGGTTTTTCTTCAAAACTCAACCTTTCTTAATCCAGAACATACCATGATCTCACATATTGTTTAGAAAACATTAATAAATCTATTAAAATAAGTTTCACCTTAAAAGAATTATTTTTGTAACTTTTATCGCGCTTTTACAAATAAATACCATATATTTTAAGTTTCGACGTAATAACTTATTTCCTTGATATACCTTTAGATAACTCACGAGGTAATGACCTACCTCACCACAACAAACATCTTTAACATAGCACGATGAATTTTGGGACAATAGAATACGGGAAAATACGACTTTACAAATAAATACCCTAAACTTACAAAACCGTTTCTTTAAAAAGATATATTAAACATTTCCATGCAATTGCGCCTCTACAACCCACTTTTGGGGAACCCGTTCGGGATGGTGTGGATTATCGCATATCCTCGGACTTAGTAGAGCGAGATGTAGACCACCGCAAGGAGCATTCGATCTCGATAGAATTTTTATGCATTTTTCTTTAGAAAATGAGATTTCTACAAGAAAATAAATAAATTATTTTCATTAAATATATATATATATATATTATCAAAATACCTATTTTAATTATATAAATATTCCAATGTTTTCTAAATCAAAGGAATCACTATTACATGAAAATATCATTCAAATACAACACAATTCCAATATTACAATAAAATACCATATACTATGAAAATTAGGTTCTACTCACTAGAAATTTCACAATTATAAAATATACATCTATGAAAATCCTAAAGACGATAATTAAATACTTGAGGTGTATTTTGAAAATTATATCAAATTATTTTTACATAAAACCCCCTCAAGCTATACTAAATTACAATAAGGGCCATAGTAAACATAGGTTTAAGCGGGACCAGTCTCTTGAGCCTCAGGAAGCCGGAGATATAGGTGCTTGCCTATTTAAGGTAGACAATCTAACAAGCAGTGTTATCAACACGGTAATTGTCTTGGAAAAAGACACAAAGCCTGCCATCCATGTGCAGCAGTTACCGATAATACCAAAACCTAATTCAGGACTTCAATTTCTTTTCTAATTGACTGACTCAGACTGAGTCTCAATCTAATCAATCTGACTTGAATATGAATCAAGTATAAACTACAATTCAATATGAATCTATGTATTCAATCTATTCAATCTATACAACTTGACTGAACCGAACCATGGATATTTTCCATCTACATGTACATCCATTATATCTGTTCCATTACTAATATTATGGTTCCGGCAAGTCATCCATATACAATTTACAATACAAGACAATACAATACAAACAATACAATCAAGACATCGCGGGATCTTATAAGGGGTAGATTGGTACGGAAGGTGTTAAAAGTAGCACGAGACTGTAACCATAATACAGCTAACCTGAATATCCATTGCCGTTGTACCGTGGCTGAACGGTTCCTTATGCTCCGTATACCTTAGTCTCCGGAATAGTGGGACTCCTCTCGTATACACTGGCATTTTCTGTACCAAGTTACTGTTAGTTATATGTATGCCCTAGAGGCCATTACTATACATAGGATGTATATTGTAGTGGATGCTTGGACATATATAGGGAGGACTTTCTTGCTCGACATGATAGTATGCTATCTGGTTACTCTTTACCTTAACGTGTACACTGATTGTCTCTCTGTTACATGTTGGTAAAGCCCTTAGGATGTGTACTTGACTACCTGGACTATGATGCGGATCATACTAGTGGGGACATGGTAGTCCATAAGTACATCCTTCAAGGTCCCTAGTCGTGGGTATATCGAGACGGGGCATCGATATACCAGAGTAGACTAGCGTATACCTTCTCGACCCATACAGATGGGCGATGGATGATCCCATATCCATTGGTGTTTGACATCAGAGATGATATACGGGTGCTCAGTAGAGACTGGGTACACTGGACGGACTCGCCGAGAACTCCCAGATGGTATTATACATTACGTCAGATGGCAGTTCTCTGGTGACACTGGTACAGGTTAGTCTGTAGACCCGAGATCGTCATAGAGTCTTGTGTGATTCCCACTGTGCTTTGATTTCCACCTTACCACGTCCAAGAGGGCGTGCAAAACGGTGGCTTTTGGGTACAGTCTCGAATCACATGGAGGCAATGAGCGATAGGAGGGGATTCGTCTCTCCCGGTATAGCAAGTTGATGTTGCGCTGCGTTCGATTGGCTATAACCGGAAATCCCTGGCCAGGGTTGCTGAGATTTACTGGTAAGTGTTACCTGTAGTTTCTCGAACTGTTATAAACCTCATATCGACGCGACTTATCGAGCTATTGGGGTCTGACGTTTACCACCCCTAGACGAGATATGCGACATATCAGACGACGAGACCGGACTGTACGGTAAGTGTTACTGGTTGGATTCACAGGAGTGTGAGCGGGCTTGCTCGTCGATCTTCTGATCGCTCAATACCCGGGTGGCCGTTACGTTTAGCAGACCGCTTGCGGCTTGTGGGTGTTTGATATGATCATCACCTGCTGCCGGCGTATTGACGAGTCTTTAGAGTCCTACACAGAGGTTTCCTGGCTCAAGCGAAACGAAATAGGAGCGCATATGAGATATGTGCGGGACCGAGAATTATACCAGTATGTGATACTGTATTCTATTCTCGCGATTTGTATCATTGGTCGGTTATATGTGATATAGCCGGGTTACCGAATCAAGTGTTGATTCGATACATTGATACACTTGATATTAGTCGGTTATATGCGATATGACCGGATCGTTAAATCAAGGGTTGATTTAATGATTTAGTGTATAATTATATATTTGATATATTACTTTACATTAACTAGTATTAGTTCACTTAAGATGGATTTTCTCACTTGATGTGCACATTGTATATTTGATATAGTTTTGTGCACTAGTTTGTATCATGTTTGATGATACATGCAAACTTGGGTGTATGTTTGATTTAAACCTTGGTTAAGTAAATGGTTAGGGTTTTAATTTATTTATTTATTTATTTCATTTTGGCAAGAAATGAAATGGTTGCTACTTTTGTTTTACATTGAAGCTTCATGAAGCTTTGAAAAAGTCTACCATTTTTGTTTCATGCCTAACCTAACCATTCACCTAACATGAGTTTACTCTCTACACATAACCATGGTTTCTAATATGATAAGAATCACTTATTTTCTATTATTCATTAATTCTTATCATATTCTTTTTCTTCTTCTTCTTCTTCTTCTTTAAGAAGAATGAAGCTTGCTTGCTTCAATGGTGACTTGAGAAAAAGAGTGAGAAATCCAATTCTAAAGTGAACCCACTTCCTATTTCTTCATCCTCTACCACTTGCCAAGTAGTATAGGGTGTTTTCTTCACAAGTTTCATGGCTTGGTGAAGTTGGAGCTTGATCTTGTGTTGCCTCGACGTAGATCATCTTCGGCATCGAAGTCGACGACCTAGCCCGCCCATTTCTCCGATGAAGCCGACGCTAGAGCCCGGGATCCGATGATCGCAGCGAGGGGACTTCATCACGGAGCTATGGAGGTGGAGGACCGGATCTACAAAGGTTGTATTTCCGTTCACTTAGCAGTTAAGTTGTTAACTAGCTTGTAGTTTCGCCTAAACTCTAGTTAACGATCCGTATTAGGGTTTCTCGGCACCGGAAAAATTTGAAATTGGCATGGTTGATGCCTTGTGAGACCTCATTAGTGTGACTAGGAACCCTACAGTGGTATCAGAGCCTAACTAGAGCATTAGGCTATGTGTTTACGAAATTAAAACCCCGATCGAACCCGGTATCGACAAAATAAATCACTCTCTGTACATTTTTCAAAATCTGGGATTTTTCCATATTAAAAATGCTTTAAAAATTCAGCAGGGTTTTATATGAATTATCATAAAAAACGTACCCCTAAATCCTCTAAATGGCCGTGGAACCGCGGCAATAACCCCCCATTTGCGGTGGTTCCGCGGCAAGAATAGGGAATTAGGGACGGGTTTCTGTACAGTAATATCAATAGTTATTCCTGCAGTTTTTTGGGTATTTTTAATACTGACTCAAGTGTTGAGTATTATGTGGTTTATTTTGTAGTCGTTGTTTCGATCGGAATTTTTAAATTCGTAATCTTTTCCGGATAATTTTAGAATATGTTAAAAAGTTCGACCGGATATAAATACCCACTTTTTCCCCTGTCGGGAAATTTCCAAGTGTTGGATCTTTCCGTAGTTTAATGACGTTCTAAGTAGTGCAAGTAACGCGATGGACCCTCTAGAAGACAACAAACCTTAACTCGATTATGTGATCGTCTTGAACTGCCCTTTGAACCTTAGGGTTTGGGGCAGTACGGCGTGCCACATGTGAGGCGTAGGCTTGACCCTTCTACGGCTGGACCGTTGGTACTGAGGCATGAACTGGATGTTTTTAAACCTATTTCATGTGTTGAGCTGTATCGGGAAAACTTGGGTGTTTGGTTGTTCGATCGGAAAGTTTAAGATTTCTATTTATCCGGAATGTGATACAATAATTGGAATTCACAAGAAGTTATGAGATAACTGAATGAATGTTATAAACATAGCACTTTAGTCTCACTTGATCGGTTGCCACGGAATTTTGATGCGATCAAAAGTCCGTCGCAATCACGTAGCGTACGCGGATACTCGCCGGTAAACTTAATAGACAGCTACGCCCCATAGCCCCGACCAAGTGACTGTAGGAGAACTCCGTCGCCGAAAGCATCCGTTCGGGTGCTCGCGGCAGCGGTGTTCCGCCTTGGTGCACTTCATCGGCGGCATCGGGGGTGCAGTCGTCTACTGAAGTTTGCGACGAGCATTCGATCAGGATGTCGGGAATCTTGTTGAATTGCCCGACTTGATATTGAAAAGAGTTTTCGATAATGAGACTAAAATGCGGGGTTTATAATTGTTAGGCATGCGATGTCTAAGGAATTCATTTGATTAGGCATGCAATGTCTAAAGAGTTTGCGGATTCCAACTGTTGTAGTTTTACACTTTCTTTTCTGCGACCGTAAGTGTAATATGTGATATCGCCGGTTTCGTTGCTATATGTCAACGACAATTGGGATACGCATGTTTACTTACGTTGATGACATGTGATGTTATGTGTTGCTGGATATGTTGTATTGGATCGTCGTGTTTGAATAGACGGGGGGGTTTTATGTGAGATGAGTGTTTTTCATTTTCATTCATGTAAAAACTTGTATGTAATATTCTTTTATTGGGGCACTTCCAGGTTGCGGAAGATGTCACCGTTTGTATATTATTTACTTTTCCGCTCTAGGATAGACCCAAGGAGGGGAGCACAAGTAACCGGGTTCTGGAGTCCAGTGGGAGACTAACTCGAGGAGTCGAGTCCGGGTCTCCTAACTCTAGAATTGGTAGGGTTGCTTGCCGCTCTCGTAGGGGTCTTGGGGTATGGGTTTGGCTATTCATCGCGACCGTGGAATCCGTGTTTTATACTGGCTCGTATTAAAATCACGGACGTCCTAGTATATCCAATATTTCATATGTTTCTTCTCCTGCGATATCTGTGATGTGATCATTTGATGTTCTGTGATAAATATTGTATATAGTATATATGATATATGATATAGGCGTTACTTATGTTTTACACCCGCGCTAGCCCTGCCCCGCTCTGCCATTAGTTACCTAACCTAACGGTGCACGAGAGGACATCGACGTGAATGCGGATGGCATAAGTGTACGTCGTATTTATCTGTGATGTTTAGGTAAATTTAAATGATGGGACTTCATTAATATGATTAATGAAAGAAAAAGAAACCTAAGATGTTGTGGAATCGAATTTCTAAATAAAACAGGTGGCTACAGTTCTTGCTTTGCATCGCGGTGTTCCTTGAAGAACATCCTGCACCTTATTCGATAAGGAAAGGACCGAGATCCCTTCACCGGGAGTGACTCCTTTAGCAATAACTGGCAGATGCTACAACTCTCGGTTTGTCTTTTGATTGCTTCTATAGTTTCTGCTTTGCACAGTGGTATATATGATATATCCTGCACCTTATTCGATGAGGAAAGGGCCGACGATCCCTTCACCGGGAGTGACCCCTTTAGCAAAACTAGAAAAGCCTAAAAAACACTCCATTTTAAAATCATTTGATTCTACAACGATATCAAGTTCATTACGCAATAGGTTTTCAGAAAAACCTGTCGTAGCCCTCCGTCATTTCAGATAAGTAGTAGTTAGTATTCGTGCTACGTTTGTTGGCCTGCGTCAAGGCGTAGTGTGCGGTAGTTAACTAGTATTTATCTGCTTATGCATATGATGCAGATTGGATTAGGGTAGTCGTGCGACTTTGTTGGCCTGCGTCAAGGGTCGTGCGGGTGGGTTTAATTCAATCAGGAAATGACGGGTTGAACTTGACTAGCGCACTATGGTTTGTTGGCCTGCGTCAAGGTCATAGAACGCTAGGGGCAAAATTATCGGGAATTTCAAGTGTTGAAATTTGCAATGAGATTGCATACCTTCTATGAGATAGTTGGATCCCGATACCCGCTGCGAGTAAGAGTTACTCCTGGGAGAGTTTTACACATTACAATTAGCCGATCAAGTAGGTGTCTAGAAAGGTGTTAACGAGGTTACGCCTCTGGGAAAACGAGGTTTACATTAATTAGGTTCGTGCGAAAGCACGGGGGACCTCCCTCAAAGTACCAACACTGGCCTGGCTGAAAGATTGGCGAACTTGTAGTGTAATTAATCCCGGATAGTCTTTCCTTTTAGGGTTTGAAGGAAGATTTGATAAAAACAGTGGGAGCCATCCTGATTAGATAAAATAATAACCAATCTATTCTTGCAAGAGCGCACGCTGAGTGTTTTCTTCTCTCTCTCTCCAGGTAGCGACCATATCACGCCTTAATCAAGATAATAATACGGAATATTGACCGAACCCGCTTGTTATACTGAGCTGGGGAACGTTGGTCCCGCTCCAACTTATAATTGTTATAAAACAGAGCAGGAAATTGGGGAATACCAGATTTCCCGTGCCGCCCAAACGAAGAAAGTGCATATGATGCATCTCCTTCGGGTGTGTTCATTACAAAGAACTGTTTCTCTGTATCCTCTACGTCCTGGGTATTTGATACCGGATCAGGATCCCAATTATGTAATCTGTTACATAGGGCTACAGAAAGGTAGAGAACTGAGAACGGATGATAGGTTTCATGAGACAGAAAACGGTGCAAGTGTTGCAGCCAAGTCTGTTGGTCACTGTCACCCTGTATTCCAAATACATTGATTCTGAACGAATGTTATTAGATACCGAACCTGATATACAAAATCATATCACCCTCTTTATTAGTAAAGAAATGATAAAATTTTGTATTGTTGAATAATGTTTTGAACATTTCCTATATCAAAAGTTGATCGGTTCAGGCACGTTATCTAAAAGCATTGATGTTCTAAATCAAACTACAGTTCTTAGTATACGGAACACACACAAGAGAAAGAGTTCAGAAATGAACGGATCCTTCTTGAGGTATTGTAGACTAGGTCATATCAATGCGACCCGACTGGCTGAAGTAACATTTAGATGTATGTTTAAATCAGTTTGAATTTACATCTTGTGAAACTTACCAGTCATGTCACAAAGATAAGATGACCATAGCTCCGTTTACTGGAAACAGAGAAAGAGTTAGTAAACTCTTGGGACTGATACATGATGATGTATGTAAGGTCCCCCGTCTACACATGCCAGGACCGGTTCTTTGTACTTCATTACATTCTCTGATGATCTCTCAAGATTCAGTCATATGTTCCTGTTGAAACACAAGTCCGAACCTTTTGAGATATTCACAGAATATAAGTTAGAAGTAGAGAACCAATACGGGTATAAGTATTATGTCCTTTGATGAGATCAAGGAGGAGAATACTTGTGCATAGAATTCCTGGACTATTCTAAAGGAGAATGAGATTCTCTCTCAGCATTACTCCTCCGTATACACCATAGCACGATAGTATATCGGGGTGGAGCAATAACACCCTATGTGATATGGTGTGCTCTATGATGAGTACTACTGAGTTACCTATTTCCTTTTGGGAGTTATGCACTTGAGAAGCTGCATACCTATTGAAAAGGGTTCAATCAAATCAGTTGCCTACCGCTTCATATGTGATATGGAAAGGGAAGAGCCCATATCTTAAGTTAGTTAAGATCTGGGGTTGTCCGGCCTATGTCTAAAAGCAAAATCCGGACAAGATCGAGGCCAGGTCTGTTATGTACAACTGGAAAGGTTCCAGCTATACAAACTACAACAGATGATTTGATAGAACCAAAGGATTCAATAGTAACCGACGAACCTCAGCCTCTCTGCCGATCTAGTAGGGTTCCTCACCCACCTGAGAGATACTTCGGTTTCTCTATGACAGTGGGAGCGAGGATTGCATCATGAGATGATGACCCAACTAGTTTCGAGCTGGCCATCAGGAGTAAGACTCTATAAGAATGGCTAGATGCTTAGTGATCTGAGATGGAATCCTTATACACCAACAAAGTATGGACTTTGGTTGCTATATCTGAAGGGTTAAATCCCCATCAGGAGCAAGTATATCTTGAGAAGATTACTTGGTGTAGATGGAAAGGTTGAGACTTTCAAAGCTAGACTTGTTAAAGGTTTTCGTCATCGACCAGGCGTGGACAATGATGAAACCTTTTCCAGTGGCTATGCTTAAGTCCATCCGGATCCTACTTGCCACGGCTACATACCATGACTACGATATCTGGCGGTTGGGTGTCATGACTGCTTTTCTAAAATTTTGTTTTAGAAGAAAGCGTCTATAAGTACACAGCCAGAGGGCTTCGTAGACAGTGGGAGCAGCGGAAACGTGTACAAGATGCTTTATAGGATAAAGCAGGCATCGCGGAGTTAGAACATCTGTTTTGATGTAGTAGTCAAATAGTTTGACTTCATCAAAATGGTAGATGAACCTTGTATATACAAAAAGGTAGTAGGGAGTATGGTGGTGATCCTCGTAGAGTACGTGGATGACATACTTTTGATAGGGAAGGAGTTTCCTATGCTACGCTCGATCAATCTCCGCTTATCACTATGATTCTCCACATAGGATCAAACTGATACCTACTAAATCCTGAGTTGTGGATCTATGAGATAGATCTAAATGGATGTTAGGATTCTCACTAGTTGTAGTGAGATGGTATCAATTGGTCCTGGGGAGAATCACTGGAAGTGTTCCAGGGTGATAAGGACGACTGAATGTCAGTCACAGGCATTGTCTTTACCCTCAGTAAAGGGACGGTATGTTGGAAGAGTTCCAAGCTAGATACCGTGGCATACTAGATGATTAAAGGCAAGATACATCGCTACTTAAGATGCTACCAAAGAGGCAGTCTGGGTGTATATTGGTTCATGAGATGAACTTAGTTCCTCCCATTGTGTGACAATGGAGTTGTGGCTTATGCCAAGGAACGTCCGTCCCATCAGTGATCCAGACATATTCTAAGGCAGTATCACCTGATCATGGAGATGGTTGATCTCCAGGGTGATCGAGGTTAGGAGAGTAGACTCAGAGGACAACACGGCGGATCCACTCACAAAGGCCTTTTCCCAGAGAGAGACTTTTATGGGATGGTTGAGTATGAGATACTACAACCACTGCTATCAGATGGCCCTAGTGCAAGTGGGAGATTGTTAGTTATATGTATGCCCTAGAGGCCATTGCTATACATAGGATGTATATTGTAGTGGATGCTGGGACATATATAGGGAGGACTTTCTTGCTCGACATGATAGTATGCTATCTGGTTGATCTTTACTTTAACGTGTACACTGATTGTCTCTCTGTTACATGTTGGTAAAGCCCTTAGGATGTGTACTTGACTACATGGACTATGATGCGGATCATACTAGTGGGGACATGGTAGTCCATAAGTACATCGTTCAAGGTCCCTAGTCGTGGGTATATCGAGACGGGGCATCGATATACCAGAGTAGACTAGCGTATACCTTCTCGACCCATACAGATGGGCGATGGATGATCCCATATCCATTGGTGTTTGACATCAGAGATGATATACGGGTGCTCAGTAGAGACTGGGTACACTGGACGGACTCGCCGAGAACTCCCAGATGGTATTATACATTACGTCAGATGGCAGTTCTCTGGTGACACTGGTACAGCTTAGTCTGTAGACCCGAGATCGTCATAGAGTCTTGTGTGATTCCCACTGTGGTTTGATTTCCACCTTACCACGTCCAAGAGGGCGTGCAAAACGGTGGCTTTTGGGTACAGTCTCGAATCACATGGAGGCAATGAGCGATAGGAGGGGATTCGTCTCTCCCGAAGGACGGAGCCGTTACTTAAGCTTTAGCCCTCTTACTGATGGGTTATAGGGAGTTGATGTTGCGCTGTGTTCGATTGGCTATAACCGGAAATCCCTGGCCAGGGTTGCTGAGATTTACTGGTAAGTGTTACCTGTAGTTTCTCGAACTGTTATAGACCTCATATCGACACGACTTATCGAGCTATTGGGGTCTGACGTTTACCACCCCTAGGCGAGATATGCGACATATCAGATGACGAGACCGGACTGTACGGTAAGTGTTACTGGTTGGATTCACAGGAGTGTGAGCGGGCTTGCTCGTCGATCTTCTGATCGCTCAATACCCGGGTGGCCGTTACGTTTAGTAGACCGCTTGCGGCTTGTGGGTGTTTGATATGATCATCACCTGCTGTCGGCGTATTGACGAGTCTTTAGAGTCCTACACAGAGGTTTCCTGGCTCAAGCGAAACGAAATAGGAGCGCATATGAGATATGTGCGGGACCGAGAATTATACCAGTATGTGATACTGTATTATATTCTCGCGATTTGTATCATTGGTCGGTTATATGTGATATAGCCGGGTTACCGAATCAAGTGTTGATTCGATACATTGATACACTTGATATTAGTCGGTTATATGCGATATGACCGGATCGTTAAATCAAGTGTTGATTTAATGATTTAGTGTATAATTATATATTTGATATATTACTTTACATTAACTAGTATTAGTTCACTTAAGATGGATTTTCTCACTTGATGTGCACATTGTATATTTGATATAGTTTTGTGCACTAGTTTGTATCATGTTTGATGATACATGCAAACTTGGGTGTATGTTTGATTTAAACCTTGGTTAAGTAAATGGTTAGGGTTTTAATTTATTTATTCATTTATTTATTTATTTCATTTTGGCATGAAATGAAATGGTTGCTACTTTTGTTTTACATTGAAGCTTCATGAAGCTTTGAAAAAGTCTACCATTTTTGTTTCATGCCTAACCTAACCATTCCCCTAACTTGAGTTTACTCTCTACACATAACCATGGTTGCTAATATGATAAGAATCACTTATTTTCTATTATTCATTAATTCTTATCATATTCTTTTTCTTCTTCTTCTTCTTCTTCAAGAAGAATGAAGCTTGCTTGCTTCAATGGTGACTTGAGAAAAAGAGTGAGAAATCCAATTCTAAAGTGAACCCACTTCCTATTTCTTCATCCTCTACCACTTGCCAAGTAGTATAGGGTGTTTTCTTCATAAGTTTCATGGCTTGCTGAAGTTGGAGCTTGATCTTGTGTTGCCTCGACGTAGATCATCTTCGGCATCGAAGTCGACGACCTAGCCCGCCCATTTCTCCGATGAAGCTGACGCTAGAGCCCGGGATCCGATGATCGCAGCGAGGGGACTTCATCACGGAGCTATGGAGGTGGAGGACCGGATCTACAAAGGTTGTATTTCCGTTCACTTAGCAGTTAAGTTGTTAACTAGCTTGTAGTTTCGCCTAAACTCTAGTTAACGATCAGTATTAGGGTTTCTCGGCACCGGAAAAATTTGAAATTGGCATGGTTGATGCCTTGTGAGACCTCATTAGTGTGCCTAGGAACCCTACAGTTACAAACAACAGCATTAATAATATAATACAATTTTAAAACTTACATTCTCTTTCTGTCTATTCTATCTATACCTATTCTTTAGGACTTACCGAGCGATTGTTCGCTGACGACATTCCTTTCTTCTTTCTTTGGAATTTTGTCAGGTGGATCGGACCTTCTGGAGACAGTGCACAGCAGCGAGGTCTTGGATCAGATAGCCTTCGACCCAGAGCTCTAGATTACTTGTACATATTTTCATTTCTGTTTTGCCATTGTTTAGGCATTGCTTTCATCCCATGTATTAACATTTCAGCTGTGTCGTTAAAAGAATGTTTAATAAATAAAGTTGATGTTCATTTACATCTTGTCTCTTGTATACTTTACCTTATATTGCTTAGATACGCTTAGCGTGTTTACTTCTGAGTAAATACGTGGTGGGCCTCGTTTCTCCCTCTGCCTGTACACTGGGAAGCGGAGCGTGACACAAGTCCACTTGTGTTTGCTCATGATGCAATTTGTGTTCATACATGTTCTATTGCTGGTTCATGCACCTCATGAGCAAAGTTCACACTTGTATTTTGTACATGTTGGACCATTTATTAAACAATGCTGCATACACAATGTTTATTGCAAAAACTCTTGAATATTGATTGGTTCTCTGTCCGGGTTGCAGTATCAACTCATATATGTCGTATCCGTGCATATTGAGTGTGTTTCCTGTATTTTATCACGAATACCTATATCCTGTACTTATTGAGCAGACACGGATTAATAGCATCGATTATTCACAAAAATGATATCGAATGAGCGGTATTGAAATGCAATTTGTCATTATAAAAAAATACCGCCAAACTTATATTTTGCTTGTCCCAAGCAAAACAAAATCCTAGTCTCACTGTCACAGGGAACGCGATTGCACTGAGCCCGTACAACAAGCTGTTCAATCTCTAGGTGTTCCTACTAGGAAGAGTGTTGTCTCCTGAGGGTTTTCAGTGGATTACAACCACAAAATCCCGTCCAGCTAGTTTCGTGAAATAACGGTCGATTCTAATCCTAAGGTTCATTATCTAAACTAGAAATTCTATCATCCTAAATTAGAAATATCTAACCCTAATTTTTCACAACTCATTTCTTATCTAACTTATGATCCTATACGTCTTTACGTGCATGTGCAAATAGCGTCGTTACGTTTCAAAAATTTCGATTAGAGTCTTTATGTCATAAATACGGACTGGACAAAACTTCAAAAGGATCACATGAGTTTGTAAAGAGTTATGCTTTTCTCAAGTTTCATTCTCCAGTTAGGTTTCAAATTATGAATTTCTTTCATCTTTAACGGAAAACTAAACCTTATTCTTCACTCCACCTTTTACTTGTTTTCGTTCATACACACTTTTGTGAACGTGCAATAGTTTTTATCATCGCACAAAACCTTCATATCTCCGTTAAAAAATATTTTTATAAAAACTCGTCTTAAGCCAAGATTTTTATTACACAAAGAACCGCAAAGAATTTTAACTCGGAGAGAGCACTTGCATGAATTTTTTTATATTGGATTTTCTAGGTTTCTTAGCGATTTTTGGGCTAATGCACTCAAACCAGTTGGTTTTAGGGCATTAGGTGTAAAAACACACCAGCAGACTTAATTGCCCAAGTCACCTAGACCCTAAAACAAAAAGACTCATTTTAGCGTGAAAATCATAAGAATTCAATGCGAACAGAGATATAGCCAGTTGTTCATTTTTTTAGAACAAAAACGTGTTTATGTGGATCAGGTGTGTAATCACTCCAATCAAATTCCAGATGGGTTATTTTTCAGACTTAGTTTCCATTAAAACTTCAATAATATCCTTTCATATTCACTTCACTTTATAAACTATTCTTCTTGATATTACTTATCTTAGAAAAAACCTGTCCGATCCTAAAAAAGTTTATCAATTTAAAAGAGTTTTAAGACATATCAAACTTGTCATCTAATTTTCAAAACTCACGATACGTGTAGTGTGATGTAAAAATGTATATTATTTACGATTAAACTCAAAAGAGGGTCATCTTTTGGGTTTTCAATATCTAAAAGTAAGATTTAGTTGTTTCTATCTTACCATACTAAACCGTCGGTATTTTGAATCTAAGTTTTCCCACTAGCTAACTTGATGACAAAGTTTTCTGTTTTTTGGGGGGGAAAATCAATTTTTATGGGTTTTCAAATATGTATGCAAATGCGGAATTTATAAATAAATACAAGGATAGAAAGTTTACCAAGTATACCCCCAAACTTAAATTGGACAGTGTCCTCGCTGTCATGCTATACACAGAAGGTAAAAATTGTGTGTAGGGTTCCTAGGGACTCTCAATAGGTCTCACAAGGCACCAACCATGCCAATTTCAAAAATTATGGGTGCCGAGAAACCCTAATACGGATCGTTGACTAGAAGTTTAGGCGATATGTGAATCTAGTTAACAACTTAACTAAAAGAAGAGAGCTACAACCTTTGTAGATCCGGTTATCCACTTCCTTAGCTCCATGTAGGCATCCTCTCGCTGTCCATCTCGAATCCCGAACTCATACGTCGGCTTCATCGGAGATTTGGGCGGACTAGGTCGTCGGCTTCGTGCCGAAGATGATCTACGTCGAGGCATCACAAGTTCAAGCTCCAACTTCACAAAGTTGTGAAACTTGTGAAGAAAACACCCAAAACAACTTGGCAAGAGGTAGAGGGTGAAGAAATAGGAGGTGGGTTCACTTTAGAATTGGATTTCTCTCACTTTAGCTCAAGTTGCCATTGATGGCATCAAGCTTTCTTTCTTGAAGATGAAGATGAAGAAGAAGAAAGAATATGATAAGTGTTGAGTTAAAATGAATAATAATTCAATACTTATCATAAGCTAACTATAGTTAAGTGTAGAGAATAGACCATGGTTACTTGGATGAGTTAGGGTTAAGGATGAAGACAAGAATGGTTACAAAAGTCAAAGCTTCATGAAGCTTCAACTTAAAACAAAGAAAGCCACCATTCTCATTATAATCCTTTTCAAATAAATAAATAAATGAATATGCAAAACCCTAATCAACACTTAACCATGGTTTTAATTCTTTACACTTAACAAAATGATCAAGTATCATCAAACATGATACAAATATGTGCACAAAAGTATATCACATATACTTCTTACACATCAAGTGAGAAAATCCATATAAAATGAACCAATACTAGTTAATGCAATGTAATATATCAAATATATAATTATACATTAAATCATTAAATCAATACTTGATTTAACGATCCGGTCATATCGCATATAACCGACTAGTATCCAATGTATCGGCTTATCGAATCAATCCTTGATTCGATATCTAGGTTATATCGAATATAACCATTCGATACATCCATCGCGAGAATGAAATACGGTATCACATACACGCATTATTCTCGGTCCTGCACATATCTCATATGCGCTCCTATTTCGTTTCGCTTGAGCCAGGAAACCTCTGTGTAGGACTCTAAAGACTCGTCAATACGCCGGTAGCAGATGATGATCATATCAAGCACCTACAAGCCGCAAGCGGTCTGCTAAACGTAACGGCCATCCGGGTATTGAGCGATCAGAAGATCGACGAGCTAGCCCGCTCACACTCCTGTGAATCCAATCAGTAACACTTACCGTACAGTCCGGTCTGTTCGTCTGATATGTCGCATATCAAGTCTAGGGGTGGTATACGTCAGACCCCAATAACCGATAAGTCGTGCCGATGTGAGGCTCATAACGGGTCGAGAAACTACTGGTAACACTTACCAGCAAATCTCTGATCAGCCCTGGCCAGGGACTTCCCTGTTACGGCCAATCGAGCACAGCGCAACATCAACCCCCAATACCGGGAGAGACGAAACCCCTCCTATCGCTCATTGCCTCCATGTGACTCGGGACTGTACCCAAAGACCACCGTTTTGCACGCCCTCATGGACGTGGTAAGGTGGAGATCAAAGCACAGTGGGAATCACACAAGACTCTATGACGATCTCGGGTCTACAGACTAACCTGCACAAGTGTCACCTGAGAACTGCCATCTGACGTGAGGTATAATACCATCTGGGAGTTCTCGGCGAGTCCGTCCAGTGTACCCAGTCTCCACTGAGCACCCGTATACCATCTCTGATGTCAAACACCAATGGATATGGGATCATCCATCGCCCATCTCATGGGTCGAGAAGCGTATACGCTAGTCTACACTGGTATATCGATACCCTGTCTCGATACACCCACGACTAGGGACCTTGAAGGATGTACTTATAGACTACCATGTCCCCACTAGTATGATCTATATCATAGTCCAGGTAGTCAAGTACACATCCTAAGGGCTTTACCAACATGTAACTATAAGACAGTATAAAGAGACAAGTGTACATGTTAAGATAAAGAGTAACCAGATAGCATACTATCATGTCGAGTAAGAAAGTCATCTCTATATATGTCCAAGCATCCAATATAATATACATCATCTGTACAATACTGGCCTCTAGGGCATACATACAACTAACATTGTGGAGGTCTCAAAACATGTCGGAAAGCCTTTTTTAAAGGAATTTCACCAAAAAAGAAATTTCCCAAAAAAGAAAACGAATATTCACAAGAAAAGAATAAATATTTACAAAAACAAGAAATCGGTAAGTAGATACCCCCACACTTTATTTGAAACTGTGTTTCCACTATTTATGGCTGCAAAAGCAAAGTGTGAAAGATGGATGGCGGAAGATTGCTCATGATAAACTGGCTCCTGAAGCAACAGGAGCTCCTCTGATGGTTCAATGGTAAAGAACGGTTTTAATCTGTGTCCGTTCACTTTAAATAGTGAACCGTCTATTGGATTTTCCAAATCCATCACACCATGCGGGTATACACACCGCACCTGAAAAGGTCCTGTCCAGCGAGATCGCAACTTACCTGGATGAAAATGTAGTCAGGTATCGTAAAGAAGGACATGTTGTCCTGGTGTGAACGTTTTTCGCAAAAGGTGTTTATCATGAAACACCTTCGTCTGGTTCTTTACTATAACCGTGTTATCGTATGTTTCATCCCAAAGCTCGTTCAGTTCATTCAATTGCAGCTTCCGATAGCTGCCCACTTGGTCAAAATCGAAGTTCAACTCTTTTATCGCCCGCATTGCGCAATGTTCGATCTTGACAATAAGGTGGCAAGCCTTTCCAAATACAAGCCGATAAGGAGACATACCAAAATAAGTCTTATAAGCAGTACGGTATGCCCAAAGAGTATCAGTTAATTTCAAAAACCAATGCTTATGGTTCATAGAAACCATTTTCTCCAAATTCTGCTTGATTTGTCGATTAGAAAGCTCGGCTTGCCCGCTCATTTGGGGATGATAGGGCATTGACAGCTTGTGGTTGATCACGTATTTCCGCATCAAGGCCTCAAAAGCCCGATTGCAGAAATGTGTCCCGTTATCACTAATGATAGCGCGAGGGTATCCAAACCGGGAAAAGATGTTTTCTTTTTGGAATCTAATGACAAATTTGTTGTCGTTCATCCGGCTCGATACTGACTCGGCCTATTTTGAGACATAATCAACTGCTAACAGAATGTGTAAGTTCCTCAAAGAGTTGGGAAATGAGTATATGAAGTCTATCCCCCAAACATCAAACATCTCAACTACCAAAATTGGTTGGAGCAGCATTTCGTTTATTTTCGAGATCCAGCCTAGGTGTTGACAACGGCAGCAAGTTTTGCAGTGTTCATGTGCATCTTTGAATAGCGTCGGCCACTAAAAGCCGCATTGCAGGACTTTTCCGCAATTTTCCTAGGGCCAAAGTGTCCACCACATGCTTGATCGTGGCAGAAAAACAGGATACTCTTGAACTCGGTGTTCGGGATGCACGGATGGATGATTTGGTCAGGACAATATTTAAACAAGTAGGGTTCGTCCCAGTAAAAGTGTTTTACTTGGGATAGAAATTGGTATTTGTCCTGACTCGACCATTCCCTAGGTACAAGTCTAGTTACTAAATAGTTCACAATATCTATGAACCATGGTTTGCAAGATACGGTCAAGAGGTACTCGTCTGGAAAAGAATCATTTATAAGCAGTGGAAACGTCGGCGAAAAAGGAAGTCGAGAAAGGTGGTCGGCAACTATATTTTTGCATCCTCTTTTGTCCTTAATGACATGGTCAAATTCTTGCAGTAAAAGAATCCAACATATTAACCGAGATTTGGCATCCTTTTTCACGAAAAGATACCTCAAAGATGAATAGTCGGTGTAAAAGACGACTGGGAGCCGATAAGGTATGGCCTAAATTTCTCTAAAGCAAATACAATAGCAAAGAATTCCTTCTTAGTCATCGTATAGTTCAATTGGTCGTCATTCAGGGTATGGCTCGTGTAATAAATTACGTATGACTTCTTATCGATATGCTACCCTAAAATAGCACCATGGAAATGTCGGAAGCATCATACATAATTTCGAATGGGTGGTTCCAGTCAGGTGATGATAAGACAGGAGCAGTAGTGAGTGATTGTTTCAGTGAGTTGAAGGAGACAAAACATTCTGAGTTGAAATGGAATGTCGAGTTCTTGGCCAGTAAAAAATTTAAGGGTCTAGCAACTTTACTAAAATTCTTGATGAACCATCTATAAAAACCGGTATGGCCAAGAAACGAACGGATGTCTTTGACGCAGTTGGGAGCAGGCAGATCTGAAATGCTGTCGACTTTAGCCTTATCGACTTCAATGCCATTTTGTGAGATAATATATCCTAAAACAATTCTTTCACGAACCATAAAATGGCATTTCTCAAAGTTTAGAGTTAAATTATTTTCCTTACACCGGGTAAAGACAGTGTCAAGGTGTTTCGAACACTCGTCGAAAGAATCTCCATAGATTGAGAAATCGTCCATGAAAATTTTCAGAAAGGTCTCAACCATATCAGAAAAGATTCCCATCATACACTGCTGGAAAGTAGCGGGAGCATTGCACGACCCGAAGGGTACATGTCTGTATGCGAACGTGCCGAAAGGAAAAGTAAAAGTTGTTTTGTCCTGATCTTTTTTAGCGATGGGAACTTGGTTGTACCCTGAGTAACCTCCAAGAAATAGTAAAACTCATATCCAGCTAAGCGCTCGAGCATCTGGTAAATAAATGGAATCGGGAAGTGATTTTTCCACGTATCAGCGTTGAGTTTTCGGTAATCGATACAAACTCGCCACCCGGTTTGGGTGCAACGCGAAATTAACTCATTCTCTTCATAGTGATGACCGTGATGCCCGATTTCTTAGGGACAACATGGATTGGACTTACCCACTGGCAGTCAGAATTGGGTAAATGATACCGTTATCCAGACATTTAACGATTTCTTTCTTAACAGCCTCTTTTATGGTGGAGTTCAACCGTCTTTGTGGGTCCCTAGCTAGCTTAGCTTCATCCATCAGATTAATATGATGTTCAATGATCAAGGGACTAATCCCTTTGATGTCAGCCATGGTCCAGCGGAAATGTAACACCCTAGTTCATTTATATCAGTTCTTTTGGGTATTTCTTTATTTATGGCTATTTCTTGATTTATTGTATTTTGGGTGCGAATAGAGTAATTGGTATCTGTATTTGCATCCGATCCGACCCGCTTGCTGGAAACCCGTCTTAATTCCCATGTATGATTTATCCCGGCTAGTTTTGAGGATCCATGCATTTTCATGTTGTATAACTGCATTATATCAAGTATCTGCATTTTTTAATAAAACAAGTAAAGTCAAATAAAATATTTTTAAAATATCTAACATAGCCTGCATCATACCCCTGACCCTGTGGTAGGATCCGCACCTCGTGTTCTCGTCCCGTTCGGTGAAACGGACTCGTTTGGATAGCTACGTGCACGCTGCGTGCATCCGTTCTTGGGGTATGCGTTTTCTATACCCGGATATCATATTTTGGTTTTGGTTGATACGCATATTATCCGTATTTTCAAACCGTAATTTTAGACCCGACCCGAATGTGTTTTGTACTATATTTGTTTTAACCGAAAACTCAAATTTTCTTAATATTTTAATTCTCTATTCTTTAACTGTTTTCATATACGATTTTTTTAACGAATTAACAAAATATATAGTTGTTAAATATTTTTAATCCGAAATCTTTTAAGTTAAATCTCACAGCTCTCTCTCTCTCTCTCTCTCTCTCTCTTCTATAAATTTTCTTTAACCCCCACCACGAGAATCCCGTCACCGCCTTTCCCACTACTCTTACCTTTCTTCTTTCCCTTTCGTCCCTGTCGTAACCCACAACCCCGAGAACCCTAACCCCTAGCCTTTGCCCTCGCCGAACTCCGATCCTCCCCGTAGGCGTCACCTCGTCCACGCCTTCTCATCCTCTTCCACACCACCACCCCGGCGCCTTCACCCATACCCATCTCCAACGACCTCATCCCAAGAACCCAACCTTTACCATGCACCTCGCCGACCTCGCTTCGCCGTCTTTGTCGACACTTGCTCACCCCCTCATCTCCTTCCTCTTCTCCTTCTCGTCTCCCCGACGAACCTAGCAACCCTTGCCTGCACCCATCGTCACCCACACACCCCGCCTCCACCGCCGGCGACCACGCTCGTCATCGTCTAACCCTCAACCTCGCCTCCTCCTTCTCCTCACCAACACCCCAGCCAAACCCTGAACCCACAACACCTAAACCACCCACTCCCCGACGATCAAGAAACATCACTGCCTTCACCGTGTACTTGGCCGGAAAACCCCCATCATCGACGTCGTCACCAGCTCTGTTCTAGCCTCTGTCCCATAACCCTCGAACCAAACTCCAGAGCACCAGCCCCTTCTTCTTCCTCTTCTTCTTCTTCTTTCTTCTCTTTTCTTCTTCTTGTTTCTTATTTTTCGGTCATTGCCGGAGTCGTGTCGTCGCTGACGATCAGGCCGACCCAGTGGACGTTCCAAGCCAGCATGGTCACCTTCTTGCTTTACCTGGTCATGTCCCGTGTGCGCGTGTGTACATTGTGACGTTTACCCAACATCGGACGCAGCGTACGTATTCCGTCATGAGATCCGATCAGGCAAGTTTACCTTGCTACATGCTATGATACTTATTTTGCATCCATATGAATAAAAATATCACATGTTTACTGCATTGTACATCCATGTTACTGTTTTACTGTTTTCGGATAGCCGTACGCATCCATATCATTAATTACATATATGGTTGCATCCAAGTTAACTTGATACATGCTATATTATTATGCTTGTATCTATATTAATAAAAATATTGCATATTTATTGTATTGTGCATCCATGTTACAGTTTTACCGTTTTCCCGATATCCGTTCGCATCCGTACAATTTATTATATATCTAGTTGCATGCCATGTCATATTAATTCATATTACTATTACATTAGCACCCCATGCTTGATAATGTGCATCCTACGTAGTCATGGAGTTGCAGATGAAATCCCTGATAGATATTTGTGCATTCGTGTTTTACTGTGCATCTGTACTTTTATCGTGCATCCGTACTTGCTAGAGTTTTACTACCTATTGTCTTATCCGGTACTGCTTCTCGGGCGCATGGACCCGCTCAAGTATCTCTATGAGCATCCGTTTGATACCTGTGCACTACCTGTCATAACCTGATACACCACTACTTGACATGTTACCAGATCCTGTTTCTAATGCCGACAATCCTGACATGTTGTCCTGACGGACATATCCTGTTGTCTACATAGACAAACATGTACCTCCTTGATCCTGTGTTGGCATTAGCTCCAGATTTATCAATACCTGACTTGAACACATAATCTTGGGGGTAAGGGAAAATCAAGAATGTAACCGAACGTAACTCAAAGGGCTATTATATTGTTTGCCATTTTTCCGGGCGTTATGGAATAATCCTGTTACCATGATCCCGTGGGGAATGAACGGGGCATAGACCGAATAATCCTGTTACCGTGGTCCCGTGGGGAATGAACGGGGTATAGAATGATGGGTTGCGATGAGGATTACATTAATTGATTTCGAAGACTTTAGATTAGATAACTTAGAGTCCAGAATTAGGTTGCACGCCACATGTACATACACCTCACTGTTTCATTTCCGTGTTTACTTTCTATATTCATGTCATCGTTTATATTCATGCCTGCATATCTCATGTATCCTGTTCATTTATTATTGTTGATATTATGACGCATTGACGTCTGGGTTTTGCATGGCCCAGATCTTCTGTCTTTGTAGCCGAGCAGTGAGGATCCTGTTAGCATCTAGTTTAGTTTAGTTTTATTTTCGTACTTTCATTTTCTGATGTGAGCCTATATTTGGGACGTATTTTCCAGATGTTATTGTTTATTGGATTTATTGCTTCCGCATATTATTTCTTGACTCGTTTATTCTGGCATATGGACATGTACTAGATAGTTTATTTTATTTCTACCGTTCTTAATATCTTATAGACAGACGTAATGTGACTGTGGAAGGATGTTTCCTAGCCACAGGTAGTATGGTTGGCTCTGTCACGTGCCGCTCTTAGCGCACTCTGGGAAGCGGGGCGTGACAGGGTTTGTTTGGTATCAGAGACATAGGATTTAGATTAATCGGGTTTGATTCTTTTGTAGTTGAGTATTGGACCCAATACACATATCAGAAAACCCGTAATTAGGAACATGTCCTGCCACATTGTTGTCGTGATTCTTGAATCTTATCTTCATTTTGACCCTTTATCTTGACGAGATGGAATGACTTTGCATCTCGACTTGAAATCCCTTTGGTTCCTTATTGTTTCTCCCTTCCTATTTCTTCGATTCTGATACTTGGATTTCGGCGACTTGAACGGAGTTATGTGATTGTAACTATGAACTGCAGTATGGTTACAAAGCGGTACTCTATTTAAGTAACTTGGAGTCCTATTCTTGATTCATTTCCTTGATTTATGGTCATTATATTACCTTTCTTCTCTCAGTTTCATTACTTACCAGTTCATGTTTTATCGCAAGATTGAATCCTGTTTATCGTTCTTATCTTCTTCAGTGTCTTGGCTTCAGATGAAGTCATTTCGGGTATCCTACTTGTTCATGATTTTCCCACATTAGCATTATTCGATTCTGGTGCATCCCATAGTTGTATGTCGTCCAAGTTTATTGTTGCACACTTGATTACTTGCACGACCCTGTCTTGTTGTTGGGACATACTGTTTCCTGATTTAAAATCAGGAAAAGTTACGAAGGAGGCATCACGTACTAGCACGTGACCAGCAGTCACGTGTTGGCACGTGACACCTAAAAGCATCGGCAAGGCAGATTCAGCTTCCCGACTACATCAAAGAAAAGGGGTTCAGAAAGGGTCACGTGCTCACACGTGACCAGCAGTCACGTGTTGGCACATGACATTTAAAAGCGGCTTCAAAGGCACATCGGTTCCCTGATCAAGTCAAGGAAAAAGGCTTCAGAAGAGGTCACGTGCTCCCACGTGACCAGGGTCACGTGTTGGCACGTGACACTCAAAAGCAGCAGACTCAATTCCCTGATCAAATCAAGAAAAAGGCGCCAGACGAGGGTCACATGCTCACACGTGACCAGGGGTCACGTGGTGGCACGTGACGGTTAAGCAACGGCAGAAGGCTGGGCATAAAAAGAAGAAGAGGGCTCGTTCCAAGGGGGTCACGTGCCCATACGTGACCGGCTTTCAAAGCCTATCTGTTAACAGAATTAAATTCTGAGAAAAGGCCTCTCAAATCTTTCCAAAGGAACCGATTGAATTAAAGATTTAAAGATTCTTAAATATCACCTATCTATGGAAAAAGCCTGAACTTGGAAAGGTTTCCCCTTAAAATCTAACCGAAATAACAAAGGAGAATCTCTGGATTTAAAATCCAATGGTGATTAAAATTCACATAATAATCCAAAGGTCCAAAACGAATGGTGAATACAAATTAAATCTCTCAATGAAAGATTCACCAAAACTAATTGATTCGGCTGCTTCTCCTATAAATAGGAGCCAAGAGACACACAGGAAAAAAAAAAGAAAGGAATCGATACATAAAAAAAGAGGAGAGCCTTGATACTTTGGAGGAATTTGGATCTTCTGCAAAAGAAAACCCTAGGTAAGGAAGGGAAGGCTTTTTGAAAGGAAAAGAGAATTTAATTCTCAACAGAGTTTAACTCTGATATAAAACAGAAGAACATAGTTCTCTCTTTAGTGGAGGATCTGTAAAGTGCACATCTCCCCTCGAATTGAGAATTTAATTCTCATTGGGTTGAGATCCTGCCATGCAGATCCAAAGCATAGAGAGGGAATGGAAGCTTGAGAATTTAATTCTCGCAGAACTATAGGAATTTAATTCCTTTAAAATAAAATTAGGGTTTGACCCTATGTTATGGGAATTTAATTCCTTCAGAATGAACAGAATCAGGGTTTAACCCTACTTAAGAACTTAGTTCTGTTAAAATAACAGGAATTTAATTCCCTCAAGAAAGAAGAAATTAGGGTTTCACCCTATGACAGAATCTCAGAATAATTCTTTAAAAGAGAGTGGGAATTTAATTCCTTTTAAAGCTTTTATTAGGGTTTAACCCTATGATGGAATTCAGTTCTTCACATATATGAGGGATTTAATTCCTACAGAAAATTCAGAGTTCAACCCTATCCCAGAATATAAATCTTCAGAAGGGAATAGGAATTTAATTCCTCTTAAATTTATCGTTAGGGTTCAACCCTACGAAGAATTTAATTCTTAAAAAAGGATTAACGGATCTTCTAAAAAAACATATAAAGAGGCAGGGTCACGTGCCACCACGTGACCCCCGAAAAGAACCACAGAGAAGGACCTTTGAGGCAGTGTCTCACGTGACCCACGTGACCCTTGGCAAAGGCTTTAACATACAAGCATTTAAATGCCCATCATGTGATGGCACGTGATGCTTTAAAAGATGCAATATTCTCAGCAGAACAAATGAAGGGAGGGCGCCCTCACGTGCTATCACGTGACCTCTCTTGCCTTAGTGTTTAACACTAAACTGGAACCCGTGAATCCAGTGTTAAAACACTGTTTGGCCTTAGTGTTCAACACTAATCAAAGAACTTTATTTGCAGTGTTTAACACTGAATTTCTTAGTGTTTAACACTAATTTGAAGCCTCTGCTGCTAGTGTTTGACATTGATTTGCTCTAGTGTTTAACACTAGTTTGAATCCCCTGTTGCTGGTGTTTAACACCAACTGTCTTTTAGTGTTAAAACACTAACTTGATCCCAGTGTTCAACACTGTTGAATTAACGTTAGGCTAATTGGCTAAATGGCTAGAGGCAAAGCCTCTCCTTCAATGGACCAACAGCGAGCCAATATTCCAAACATGATTGGACTTAGCCCAAGATGGCCATAAGTCCTCAATTCAGACTTAACTGGGCTAATGGGCTCACAACATAATTAATTGGTCTTGATCCCAAAATTGGGCCAAAGACTATTTAATCCACCCCGGCTCAAGGGTACATCTCTTCACTCCTTTGATACTTGGCGTTGTAATTCCTCAACGTCTTCAAAGAGGTGACGGGTCCCGATGACCACACATTGACACGGACTGTGGGGTCCTTAAACTCATGGACTATGAGGTCCTTAACCTTGACCGGGATGTCTTAAAACTAACGACGGACTGTGGGGTCCTTAAACTCATGGACTATGAGGTCCCTAACCTTGACCGGGATGTCTTAAAACTAACTACGGACTGTGGAGTCCCTAAATCCACGGACTATGAGGTCCTTAACCTTGACCGCAATGTCTTAAAACTAACATTGGACCGCAATGTCCTTAAACTATCCATGGACCGCAATGTCCTTAAACTACTTATTGACCGCAATGTCACTAAACTAAACAACAGGGCTCCCTTAATTGCTCTATTGTTGGATCTAAACGATCCCATTAAGTTGATCTTAGTCTGAAAACTAGACTAACGTATCCTTAACAAACGTTTAAGTCGATCTTAGTCTCGAATGAGGCTAACGTATCCTTAAACCCAAAACCCCCAAAACCCCCAAACCCAAATCTAAGATAATACGGATTTGGACTAGTCCACGCCCTACGGACGACGACATAACTCAGTCTCCGTATACAATCCACGGGCAACCAAAAGCAAAATAAACACATGCGACACGAAGTGACCATCTGGAGAAGGAGAAAGTTGTTACCGCGATGCGGTAGCGTAATTAACTGCAGGGGCTTGCGCCTGCAGGGAAGAGCGTCCCCACAATCAAAAACCCCTCAAGCGAGGGGGAATCTGACGAAGTCTGCTACATCGGACGCATCCGTTCAAACCTTCGATACATGGTGCCATAAATCAACTTGGCATCTTCGGAGAGGTGGACGGATAGCACCAATTAGCATCTGCCCCGAATCTCAGGCGAGACGCCCGCGTCTCGGCCGCCGTTCGGAGGGGAACAGATTCTGGCACGCCCGGTGGGACCTTTTCCTCTTCCCACTCCACACTTCGTATGTCGTGACTCGCGAACCAAACACGGTTCGCTAAAGGTTGCCCTTGGGTTACAAGGTACTAAGATTTGGCGTTTTGCTTATTGCAGAAAGCAAAAGGATCAATGGCATCTACTTGTATGAAGTGTTCCAACTGCAACTGCAACTCACGCTTCGCCTCATCTGGAGGCATAGCCTACGGGCCCCAAGCGGCCTCCTTGTTCACGATGCCGGTGGACCAGGTGACTCAGGCCACTACCGGATTGTTCTTTGGGACTATGCTCCCACCGATGAGTTTCAGCACCTCTGTACCAACACCAGAAGCTCCTAAAAAGTCGGTCTTTGATCGGCTTGCTACTACCGCGGCCCCCCTCAACGGGTCGTCCAGCTTCAGCGCCTCGGTCTTCTCTAGATTGGGCCAGAACTCCTGTGGACCCACGATGGGGCCTACAATCCCAGAGAAGGCTGCTTCTAAGAAAGTGACCGGTCCTGCTCCTGAAGTCGTCAAGGCGGCTTCCCTTGCCAAGAAGTCGGTCTTTACAAGATTGACGGCTCCAGCTCCCACTCCTGCTACCCAAAGGACATCCGTCTTTAACAGGCTGACACCAGCAGTGACCCCCCACCTACACAGGGGGCAAGACGAAGCCATCCTCACCGCTGAACCAACGCCGTCCGCTCGACATGCTCGACGTCGCCACTGGCGCCGAGTAAGGAAGGCTGGGGGCAATTCCCCCTCTGGGCTAACTCCACCAGCCCCGATGGCAGAAGTTAATGCTGATGTTCCAACTGGGAACAGCTTTGAGATGCTAAATAGGGTGCGTAGGAATTCTCCTACCGCGGCGTTTAAGAAATCTCCCCATCCACTGAAAAGAGCTATAGAATTAAAAACAGAACAGCCCCAATCTCCTCAACGGCTGTCTTCCAAGATCTATAAGGTTTGGCGGCAGGCCCGAGACTCGATGATCGATCCAAACTTCTCCCGCCAGCACAAGAAGCTGAAAATCCAACAGGAAGCCAGTCACCAAGCTAAGCCACGAAAAGCTGTCTGTGTACCCACCCCAACGGCCCCCTCAGCTTCCACTGCTCATAAAAAGAGGAGGCCGGAGAAGATCCCCGGGCCTGCAACAAGAGCTAAAAGCGCTAAACCTAGACGCCCTAAGGCTGGGGGCAGGATGGTCCATACCGTATACATGGCGTCGGGGAAGGAAGACAGCCGTGCGTCTACAGGCCATAGACCGCTTACACGGTCGGTGACCAAAGCTCAGGAGCAACAGCAAAAGCTTCAGGAAATGATGAATGCTATGGCTGCACTTACCGGGCCAAAAGAAAACCCAGAAACATCTTCGGACGAACGCCGGGAGGAAGAAACCGACGTCGAATTCCTTCGCCGAATATTGGAGAAAAAGGACAAAGAGGCTGCTGAACAAGCAGCCAACATACAGCGTATGGGCCTCCTCTTCCAAGATATGATAGGAATGATGATCCAACAGGATCCACCCGCTGAGGATCCCCCGATCGTCCTTGAAGACGACAGGAGAGAAACGTCAAATCCACCACCGGCCCTCTCAACGGCCAAGGAGGAGACAATCTCTAGGGCTGACTTGGTCGACTATATAGCCCAGCAAATCCGGGTTCATCATGCGACTGAGGCAGCTGGTCAAGTCGTAAAAACGGGACGGCCATATCCAAGATGGTACGACCAAATCAAGTACCCGCCAGGTTACACAATTCCCAAGTTCCATGTTTACAAGGGGACCGGCAATCCCCACCAACATGTCGCCCAGTTTAGGGCCCTTTGCGGTAATACCGGCGGAGATGATAAACTGTTGCTTCGCCAGTTCGTGGGCAGCTTATCAGAAACAGCGTTCGAATGGTATTCGGAACTCCCGAACGATTCTATCAAGACGTTCGCTGAAATGGAGTTGCTATTCACTCAGCGATTCGCAAGCGCCAGCGAACGCACTCCAATAACGGCATTGATTAACGCCAGGGTAAAACCAGGTGAAACTTGGGTCCAGTATGCTATACGATGGCAGAATTTGTGGTCGAAATGCGAGCAACGCATTGAGGAAGCGCCCGCGGTGGGCATGTTCGTGGGAACCCTAGACCCTCATGCAACTATCTCCCAGTTTATGATGTTCTTTAAGCCAACCACATTCCAGGCTTTAATCGACAAGTTGGCTCAGATGGACCAGATGGGTCATAGACTACCTCCCCCGAAGCCAGAACCTCGGAATGACAAGGGTAAAGGAAAGGCCACCTTCGTCGCGAATGCTCAGCAGCAACCCAGTGCCTCAAAGCTGGCGGATCAGTTGGAAGAAAGACGGCGGTATTATAATGAGAAGATGAAGCGTCCCTACTCGTTCCCACGGGACAACACGAAACGGCTATTCAAGCTGGCAGTACGTAATAGACTTATAAACTTGCCAAATCCAAGGCGACCGCCACAACCCACTAGGGTGAATAACCCCAACTATTGCCCTTACCATCAAACGGTAAGCCATCCGATTGAGGATTGCTTCATTTTCAAAGGATGGATTGAAGATCAATACCTCCAGGGGAAGTTTGCACTGTCCGAAAAGTGGAAGGTGAACCCGCCACAGCCGCATACTCCTAAGAAGACAGACGCACCGGGGGCGACTTGTTCCTTTATTGAAGAAGCTCCATGGGAAATCATACTATCAGCTAAAACCGAAAGGATGCTGAGTGACCTTCATGCGTGCCCAGCGGTTGAATGGAAGAACCCGCTTGAACCTCAAATCATCGAAGGGATGTTGAAGCCGCGCCCAACTACAAAGATTCGTGGTGATGGCCCAAGTACCCATGCCCTACCGTCAAAATCTTCGAAGAAAAAGAAGAGGAAATCCAAAAAGCCCATGAAGCCTGGAGACAAGCGCACGGATTTGCAGAAACAGATTGACGCGCTGGAGGAGTACAATCAAAAGGCACGGACTCCCGTCACACTGCAAGAGTTCCTCAACCACGTCTTTCAGAAGGAAGATGAGGAAGAGAGCTCATCGGATGAATCCGAGGGATATGTGGCGAGTTGTCATGTGATTTCCCACTCAGAAGATGAGAAAACTCCTGGCACCGAGAAACTGGGGGCACACCCTGAGCCAGGACTTGTGTGGCCAATAGATGAAATGATCGACGCCTTTCTAGACGAGATTCGTCTAAAGAGTAAAGCAGATCAGGAGCGTGAGATGGTCGCATCGGAAGGAGCCGAACGCAGGCGACTAAACGAAAGAGTTGAAGTACTCCCGCCAGATTGAAAGGCGTCTGAGGCAGACAAGAAGATAATCAAGACGAGGAAAAGGTTTGCCAAAGCCATGTCAATAGGAATGAAGCTACCACCCTCGGAAGAAAACACGCTCAATGGGGCGGAGAGGCACCCTGATTATTGCGCATATCATCGGAAAATTTCACACCCCACGGAGGAGTGTGACGCCTTTAGGATATGGTGGCAGGAATATGTTGCTCATCGACAACATTTTAAGCGCATGAAACGCAAGACTCGTCGGGAACGAAGAAGTACTGCCGACGGGCATGACAGAACCACTGGCAACTGTTACGTGGTTAACGCCGGAGGGTCACAAGTTCTCACCTTTAGGAGCGACTCTGATGAAGAAACGGCTCTGGGCCTTCTCTTTAAAGAATCCGTTTTAGGGAAAGAGGAGGAATCGGAGACCTGCGAAAACATTCAGCTGCGCAATCGTACGCTCCCGGAAAAGAATCTCGGGCCCGCAAATAGAAAAGATAAGGGAAAGGAAAAGGTCACTGAGGATATCACTTTAGATGACCAAGTCATGAAAGAGCTGACTACCAAAGACCCTCCCAGGAAGGGTAAGGTGGACTACAATATCCTGGCGCACCTAAGGAAGCTACCTTCTCAACTTAGCATTCTCGATGCCCCCTATTATCAAAAGAAGTGCGAGATTCACTAATTAAGGCGTTACAAGAACCTGAGCAATTCCAAGCCTTCCTCGCCACGGAAAGGATGAAGGATGAACTGGAGGAAGTGCATACGGCCGACATCACTTTCGGGGACGAAGACCTCCTTCTTGGGACGTGCGACCACAACCGTCCCCTATATGTCTCTGGATACTGCCATGATATCAAGATAGGCAAGATCCTAGTGGATAATGGATCCTCCGTCAATCTCCTTAACGTTCGGGTGTTAAAGGAAATCTGCATGAGTGTGCAACACCTCGCTCGCGACAAAATTACCATCTCCGGTTTCGATTCACAATCGTCACGGACTCTCGGATCTGTAATACTAACATTACGCTTCGGACTGCTCGTCACGGACATCAAATTCCATGTCATTGATGCCAAGACCTGCTAAAACGCCTTGCTCGGTCGCCCTTGGTTACACGAGTACAACATCATCCCTTCTACACAACATCAGTGTATGAAGTACTTTAAGGATGGTTTCGAGTATACCGTAACAGGTGAGCTGAACCCATTTTCCGTGAACGAAGTCCGCAAATACGAAGATGCGAAGTACTTTTTGCCAGATTTCGAGGATACAGAAAGGTGTCGCAAGCCGGAGAACAAAGCCGCCGCCACCATCCATGTCTTCGGGAGCGATACCGAAGAAGAAGAAGAGATAGTTTATGCTGGGCCGTCTCAACGCAACAACCCGGGGACGTCCACCCCCATGTTGATCTTCGGAAGTGACTCGGAAGATGAGGTTAATGCCGTGTTCTCCAATCGGCCGCCAATACAAGCATCACCTAGCGATGATCAGAGCTTGCAAATCACCATGGTGCCGCAAGAACACTACAAGGATCTTGACACACTTCAAGCTTACAATGTGCAGGACCTGCAAACGTTTTACGTCCCTCCCAGGCACAGGGGTGATAAGGCAATCCTATTCTACCGATCCTCAGAGACGAAAGTAGAGAAAGAGATCTGGCATGGCGCGGATGCTACACTCGACAGGCTCCAACCCATCCGTTTGCCCAGATACTACACAAATGGACTAAAGAGGCTATTGTTCGACAAGCTCGGTTCTACAACAGGATTTGGGATGTCCCTGGGACCCAACGCAAATTGCCCAACGGGAAAATAGAAACACTTGGGCTTGGATACTCGAGAACCGGAAAACGGGAACCGGCCCACAGTAACTACGCCATATATACCTTTGATGAAGAAGAGGACGCCCTGTCGGGAAATGCCAACCCCTCATCAAAACCAGATCCCGCGATCGAAGTGCCGAGTCCGTCGTTTGAAGAACGAATGGACAAGCTTATCAGGAAAGCAGGTCAAAAAGCTCGGGAAAACCACAACCGCGAGATGGCCATCTACGAGAAGGCCAGGACAAAACGTCTGTTTCAACAGGCTGCAAAAGACAAAGATGCTCATCCCTGTCAACCCGTTGTCCGAAAGGCCCAACGCAGAGGCAGAAATAAATCAAGAAGCGGAAAGAGGAGCCGACAACAACGACGCAGGATTAGAGAGTTACGCGGTCCGGATTTGTCCCTCATGAAGAAGATGAGTCGAGCGTATTCCTTCCCTCGAGACAAGACGGAGAAGTTACTCGAGCTCGCTATAAAACATCAAATGATCGCGCTTCCAGAGTCTAAGCACCCTGAGCGAGCTAACAAGGCTTCCCATCTGAGCTATTGCTCTTATCACCGAGCCATAGGACATCCTACCGAAGACTGCTTCACCTTCAAGAACTGGGTTAAGGACCAGTACCAACAGGGCAGATTCGCTTTATCCAACGGCTGGAGGGTAACGCCGCCACAAAAGCACGAACCCAAAGCCGCAAAAGCGGGACCAGATCTATCTCAGTCCCGGAAGCGGATTCGCACCTGTTACACGATTACGATATTAAAAGAAGAGCCCGAGAACATGGATGACCTTCCCTTGTGCTTTGAGAACAGCAGTAATGAGGTGATCTCAGAATTTCCGCCAGCTCCGAAAGAACTGGAAGATGGCATACATACTACTGCAGATAACCTCAAGAAGATTGAGCTGGGATCGGCAGATGATCCGCGACCGACATTAGTCAGCGAGCTGCTATCTGAAGAGAGGGTGGCCGCGTTAAAGAACGTGCTTCTACAGCATAAAGACTGCTTCGCGTGGAACTATTCCGAGATGCCAGGATTAGATCCGGAGATTGCTGTGCATAAATTAGCAATATCCCCAGATATCAAGCCAGTCAAGCAGGCGCCGAGAAGGATGCGACTCGAGCTTGAAATGAGCATCAACGCCGAAGTTAAGAAGCTGATCGATTCTGGATTTATCCAAGAAGTCCAATATCCCGACTGGATCGCCAATATCGTCCCGGTAATGAAGAAAAATGGGACGGTACGCATATGCGTGGATTTCAGGGATCTCAATAAAGCCTGTCCGAAGGACGATTTCCCAGTACCGGTAACCGAGCTAATGATAGATAACACGTCCACTCACGAGATTTTCTCCTTTATGGACGGTTCATCAGGGTACAATCAGATAAAGTTGCATCCCGAAGACCAGAAGCACACCGCTTTCCGGACCCCTTTGGGTATATTCTGCTACAGGGTTATGCCCTTTGGTCTAAAGAACGCCGGCGCTACCTATCAAAGGGCCATGACAAAGATCTTCGACGACCTCATACATGACATCGTCGAGTGCTATATCGATGACCTTGTAGTAAAGAGCATGTCATACGAAGAGCATTTAAAGCATCTGGAGACTGTATTTCAATGCCTTCGGCAATATAATTTGAAGATGAATCCCCTCAAATGCGCGTTTGGAGTCTCCTCGGGTAAATTCCTGGGATTCATCATCCGACACCGAGGTATCGAAGTGGATCCATCTAAGATCAAGGCGATCATGGAAATGCCTCCGCCAAGAACCCTCAAACAGTTGCGGTCTCTCCAAGGGAAGCTCGCATACATCCGGCGATTCATCGCCAATCTTTCAGGCAAGTGCCGTCCTTACAGCCACCTGATGAAGAAGGGAACTCCATTCGTTTGGGATCACAAATGCCAAGGCGCACTAGACGAGATCAAGCAGTACTTGCAGAACCCTCCGGTGTTGGCTGCGCCAGTCAAGGGAAAACCCCTCATTCTTTATACGACCACCCTCGAAGGTTCCTTAGGCGCATTATGGGCACAAGAGAACGATCAAGGAAAGGAGAGAGCACTCTACTACTTAAGTCGAGTTCTGCTCAGGGCAGAAAGCAACTACTCTCCCATTGAAAAACACTGCTTGGCATTGATCTTCGCGATAACAAAGCTCAGGCACTATGCGTTGGCGCACGAAGTCCGTCTCATTTCGAAGGTGGACCCTCTTAAATATTTGATGTCAAAGGCTATATTGACGGGTCGACTCGCTAAATGGGCTCTACTCCTGATGGAGTTCTCGATAACGTATCGACCTCTTAAGGCAGTGAAAGGCCAGGCCATTGCCGACTTCCTTGCTGAGCATCCAGTACCTACCGGTTCTCCTCTGAACTGCGATCTGCCGGACGAGCATGCATTCGATGCGATCAGCGGCGGTAGTACCCGATGGGAACTCTATTTCGATGGAGCGTCTTCCGTAAAGAAGCGCAAACAGGGTATCCCAATGATCAAATCTGGGGTAGGCCTCATCTTCGTAACTCCACAAGGAGGGATAATGCGCTTCGCCTTCTCCTTAACAGAGCCGAGAACAAACAATGAAGCCGAATACGAAGCTCTAATAGCAGGCCTCGAGATCGCCGTCGACATGGGAATTGAAGACCTCCTTATATATGGGGATTCTCAACTGGTCGTTAGTCAAGTAAATGGTGACTACCAAACGTGCAAACCGGAGTTGGTGAAGTACGGCGAAAAGATGCAACAACTGTTGACCCAAATTCCTTCCTATACTTTGGAAAGCATACCATGCGCGGAAAATAGCAAAGCGGACGCGTTAGCAAAGCTCGCTAAAGAATTGGCTAACGAGAACCTCGATGACGTTAAAATCATGGTACAAAGCCGTCGAGTGCTTGCCCTAGCAGAAATATCTCCGGAATCATACAAAGAAAAAGGATCGACTGAGCAAGCGACCCTACAAATAAAAGACCGTGAGAAGGCTGAGGACTGGAGGGAAATCTTCATAGACTACTTTAAGTCCCACCGAATGCCCGAAGAAGCGTCCTCAAGACATCAGCTCATGAAACGAGCTCTATCTTTCGCTTTCGTCAATAATACTTTGTATAAGAGGTCGTTTGATTCTCTGTGGCTGAGATGTTTAGGACCTGACGAAGCAGAAAGAGTCGTTCAAGAGGTTCATGACGGAATCTGTGGTTCTCATCAAGCAGGCCCAAAGATGAAGTTAAAAATTAAACGGATGGGTTACTACTGGCCCACGATGATCCAGGACTGCCTCGAATATGCGAAGCAGTGCCACTCGTGCCAAATCCATGGGGATTTCATCCACCAGCATCCGAATCCACTACATCCGACGGTGGCTAGCTGGCCATTCGAAATGTGGGGAACTGACATAGTCGGCCCCATCGAACCAGTATCGTCCCGGGGATATCGTTTCATCCCGGCGGCAACTGATTACTTCTCCAAATGGGCAGAAGCAGTACCGCTGAGGGAAGTGAAGACGGAGAATATCCTCCACTTCTTCAAGACGCACGTCATCTATCGGTTTGGAACTACACGGCGGATTATCTCCGATAACGGGCCAGCCTACAGAAGCCATAAGATTAGCCGCTTCGCGCAGCATCATAATATAGACTGGAGATATTCCTCAGTTTACAATCCGCGAGCTAATGGTCTAGCCGAGGCCTTCAATAAGACCTTGACAAAAATCATGAAAAAGACGGTGTCCCGAAATAAGAAAGACTGGCACGAGAGGCTGCAAGAGGCCCTTTGGGCCTATCGAACTACGTTCAAGACGGCCATAAACACAACGCCGTACGCACTGGTATTCGGTACGGAAGCGGTACTCCCTCTCGAAATAGAGCTACCCTCTCTACGGATGGCAGTCCACTATGAACTGACGAACGAAGAAAATGCTAGCCTCCGGCTCGAGGAGCTTGATGCTCTTGAAGAAACACGGCTCATAGCGCAACAAAATCTAGAAGCTTATAAAGCAAAGATGATGCGCTCATACGAAAGATTGACCATACCGAGAACATTCCGCCAAGGCGAACTCGTACTAGTGGTCAAAAGACCTATGATCCCCAATCGCGTCAAGCGGGAAAAATTCGAGCCAAACTATGAAGGCCCGTACATCATAGATAAGGTCTACCAGGGTGGAGCCTACCTACTCATGGACATGCATGGTGAAAGGCCTTTCAGGCCAATAAACGGCCGCTTCCTAAAGAAATACCACGCTTAATGAGCCACGGCCCAGGTCAATGATAGATGACGATGACTATGTCCGCTCGCTATCTTCCTAAAGCTCAAAGCTCTATAAGTAGTAGCAGGCCCTCTCCTCGACGGACCGAAATGTCCTTAAACTAATAACAGACCGAAACGTCCTTAAACTAATGACGGACCGAAATGTCCTTAAACTAATAATGGACCGAAACGTCCTTAAACTAATGACGGACCGAATGTCCTTAAACTAATAATGGACCGAAACGTCCTTAAACTAATGGCGGACCGAAACGTCCTTAAGTTATCGACGGACCGAAACGTCCTTAAACTAATGACGGACCGAAACATCCTTAAACTATCGACGGACCGAAACGTCCTTAAACTAATGACGGACCGAAACGTCCTTAAACTATTGACGGACCGAAACGTCCCTAAAACTACTACCGCAGCATCCTTAGGCTGACGAGATAAAAAAAAGAAAGAGAAAGAAAAAATAAAAAAGAATAATAAAAAAAACGGTATGTCCATAAGAAAAATGGGCACGGATGAAAACCCGAAAGGGCTCCGTGAGTAAAAACAGTAGGGCTACCAGCGAGTGCTCGTGAAAACCCGAAAGGGCGCGACCTTGTAAAAAGAAGAAAGAGAGAGAAAAAGAATAAAAAAAACGGTATGTCCACAAGCGAAAAGGGCACGGATGAAAACCCGAAAGGGCTCCGTGAGTAAAAACAGCAGGGCTACCGGTGAGTGTTTGTGAAAACCTGAAAGGGCGCAACCTCGTTAAAAGACACTTACAGGGTCCTCTCGACCTTGTAAGGAGAAACCACCCGCGTGAGATCCTTACGACTCACAAAGGAGCAACACACTTAGGGATCCTCACGATTCCTAAGGAGAAAATACACTTGCGAGATCCTTACGACTCGTAAGGAGAATTCTCTTATGGGACCCTCACGGCTCATGAGATTTGAAAGTCTTAAGTTACAGAAACCTAAACCTGTTCTTAAGCAAATCCCCCACAACCTTCGATGCTGCCCTACAAGTGGCTCAATACTGACCCTTGTATACAATCCACGGGCGCGAATAAACATTTCCCCAGTAAATTCAAACCCGTGACTAGGGACATGCCCATATGGTGAACAACCCTTATGATTCCTCTCGACTTATAAGGAGAAAACCCTCCTGTAGGATCCTTACGACTTACAGAGGAACATGCACTTAGGAATCCTCACGATCCCTAAGGAGAAAATACACCTGCAAGATCCTCACGACTTGTAGGGAGAAATACCTTTGCGAGACCCTTACGGCTCATGAAGTCAAAAGCCTTGGTCGACAGGATCCTTAACCCTGTTTACTAAGCCACCTTTGTTCGACATCGACAAAGGCAAATGATGATTCGCTCCTGGCAACATCCCAGTTGCAGCGGTGCTGATGCCGAAATCGGTGTCTAAAATCCAAGCTTGAGGCGAAAAAGCTAGCAAGCCGCACATGCATACGAAATAGCCGAAATGATGGGGCAACTTGCAATAAAAAGCAGCAAGTAAAAATGTATGCATGAAAAATAGCCAAAATGATGGGGCAACTCGCAATAAAAAGCAGCGAGTAAAAATGAAATAAATAGCCGAAATGATTGGGCACCGCGAAAAATAGCCGAAATGATAGGGCAATCGCGACCCTCGCGATATAAAAGCTGAAATGATAGAGCATCGCGGAAAAAGAAAAAAAAAGAAGGTTTTAATTTATGCCCTACAGGTGATGTTCCATCACACCCTGTACACAATCCAAGGGCGTAAACAAAAAGGGATCATACTTCTCCCTCAGGTTTCATCAGAAGAAGAAGCCAAGTCTCGACGGGCCAAAGGAGACCTAGAGACCGTTTCAACACTCGTCTCGTAACAACGGACACAACTCTAAGCTAAGCGGAACAGCGGCAACTCCCAGTTTCATGGCTCGGTGGTATACATATCGCCAACAGTCAAACCTCCATCCTGTGAAATGCGGATACAATCAGCAAAATTCCGGGTTACGTGGAACGCGGATAACGTCACTCTTTGACCCCGTGGAAAACGTCCAGAGCGGATCCTGGTCCTCGCAGAGCACGGCAGTGAACCCGTGTGAAGTATCCAGAGCGGAGCCTAGTCCTCGCCGAGCATGGCAGTGAACCCGTGTGAAGCATCTAGTGCAAAATTCCTGGTTACGTGGAATGCGAATAACGTCACTCTTTGACCCCGTGGAAAATGTCCAGAGCGGATCCTGGTCCTCGCAGAGCACGGCAGTGAACCCGTGTGAAGCATCCAGAGCGGAGCCTAGTCCTCACCGAGCACGGCAGTGAACCCGTGTGAAGCATCTAGTGCAAAATTCCTGGTTATGTGGAACGCGGATAACGTCACTCTTTGACCCCATGGAAAACATCCAGAGCGGATCCTGGTCCTCGCAGAGCACGGCAGTGAACCCGTGTGAAGCATCCAGAGCGGAGCCTAGTCCTTGCCGAGCACGGCAGTGAACCCGTGTGACGCATCTAGTGCAAAATTCCTGGTTACGTGGAACGCGGATAACGTCACTCTTTGACCCCGTGGAAAACGTCCAGAGCGGATCCTGGTCCTCGCAGAGCATGGCAGTGAACCCGTGTGAAGCATCCAGAGTGGAGCCTAGTCCTCGCCGAGCACGGCAGTGAACCCGTGTGAAGCATCTAGTGCAAAATTCCTGGTTACGTGGAACGCGGATAACGTCACTCTTTGACCCCGTGGAAAACGTCCAGAGCAGATCCTGGTCCTCGCAGAGCATGGCAGTGAACCCGTGTGAAGCATCCAAAGCGAAGCCTAGTCCTCGCCGAGCACGGCAGTGAACCCGTGTGAAGCATCTAGTGCAAAATTCCTGGTTACGTGGAATGCGGATAACGTCACTCTTTGACCCCGTGGAAAACGTCCAGAGCGGATCCTGGTCCTCGCAGAGCACGGCAGTGAACCCGTGTGAAGCATCCAGAGCGGAGCCTAGTCCTCACCGAGCACGGCAGTGAACCCGTGTGAAGCATCTAGTGCAAAATTCCTGGTTATGTGGAACGCGGATAACGTCACTCTTTGACCCCGTGGAAAACGTCCAGAGTGGAGCCTAGTCCTCGCCGAGCACGGCAGTGAACCCGTGTGAAGCATCTAGTGCAAAATTCCTGGTTACGTGGAACGCGGATAACGTCACTCTTTGACCCCGCGGAAAACGCCCAGAGCGGAGCCTGGTCCTCGCCAAGCACGGCAGTGAACCCGTGTGAAGCATCCAGAGCAAACACCGGACTGTGGAGTCCTTAAAATCCAAGGACTATGATGTCCTTAACCTCGACCGTAATGTCTTAAAACTAACAATCAACCACCCTGATTCTGTACTGATTCTACTTTGGTTTAAGGGTACATCTCTTCACTCCTTTGATGCCTGACGTTGTAATTCCTCAACGTCTTCAAAGAGGTGACGGGTCCCTGCAACCAAACATCGGACTGTGGAGTCCCTAAATCCACGGACTATGAGGTCCTTAACCTTGACCGTGATGTCTTAAAACTAACATCGGACTGTGGAGTCCCTAAATCCACGGACTATGAGGTCCTTAACCTTGACCGTAATGTCTTAAAACTAACATCGGACTGTGGGGTCCTTAAACCCATGGACTATGAGGTCCTTAACCTTGACCGTGATGTCTTAAAACTAACATCGGACTGTGGAGTCCTTAAATCCACGGACTATGAGGTCCTTAACCTTGACCGTGATGTCTTAAAACTAACATCGGACTGTGGAGTCCTTAAATCCATGGACTATGAGGTCCTTAACCTTGACCGTGATGTCTTTAAACTATGATACCCTGTGCGACCCCTGACCCCGTGAAACACGGATAAGGGCGACCACACCCAGCACTTGCAGGTCCTCACGACCTGTAAGGAAGAAAACTCTCTTGTGAGATCCTTACGACTCTCAAGGGAAAAACTCGCTTAAGAATCCTCACGATTCTTAAGAAGAACTTACACCTATGGGACCCTCTCGACCTATAGGGAGAGAAACTCTTTACGAGATCCTCGTGGCTCATAAAGTACAAAAATCTTAGGAAGCAGATCTTAACCCTGAATCCTAAACCACCGATGCCCTGCAAGGAGATCAAGATAAATTGTCCGCGGAATGCATTCGATGAAAGAGACACGCCTTCGAGAAGAAAAATGTATCTTTTATTCATAAACCAAAATGGATACAAAGTACAATTCATGAAAGAAACAAAAAAAAAGGTACTCTCATCCATGAGTATGTACAAAAAGAGAAAAGAAAAGATACAAGTCTTCAAGCCGGCGGGCGGTGTAGTAATTTTACCAGCTCATCATTTTGTTGCTGAGCCACGGCTTCATGACGCAAGATCTCCAGAAGACGAGCCTCCGCCTGAGCCTACTGGGCCTGATATGAAGCAAGCCGAGCTTCAAGCTCTTTCTCAGTGGCCTTATGGTCCTCAACCCTTTCACGAGTGAAAGTGGCAGCTTTATCGAGAACCACCACCTCTTTTATGGACTCCTGAAGCACCCGCCAGAGTTCGTATGCTTTGTTGGCTTTGGCTGTGAGGCTGGCCTGAAGCTCGCTCAGCGCCTTAGAAGCCAACTCCATCTCCGAGAATTTACGACCGAACCCTTTTCTCGCACAACAATGTGTTCGCCACGTGTCGCCTTATCAGGCTATTTAAGCCCACTGTCATGACCGCAGCTTCTGAGACAGGATAGGAACGCTCTGGACTGTATAAATAAGCTCCGGTTGATAGCAGTAGTCGAACTAAAACACGCGTACATCATCAGGTATGGGAAGCAATAAGAAAATTTCTGACGTTATCCTGTCAAGCATGCGTTCGCAATTATAAAAAAGATGAAATAATATGCGAAGCTCCGATGTGCATGCAACATGATGATAATATTGGTGACTAAATAAAGTCTTCATGAGAAGAACACAAAGTTTATTTATGCAAGCGAAAACATACATACGAGAGGAATGTGAGGCCTACATGGAGGTTCAGCATGAAGCATACAAAAAAAAGGGACTAATTTAAATATTCTACGCTAGCGGGAAAAGGTCACCAAACACGGGATCAGTAGCACAAGGGTTAACAAAGTAAAGAACAAAATTCTCCATCTCTCTCTCCGCTCTCTCCAGCACGTCAAAGCGACGGTTCTCGCGAGGAGTCGCTCCCCATCGATTGGTGCCATGTTCGTCCGCGAAAGCAAACATAATAGCTCGCCGGGCCCTTATTTGGCTCAGCAGGTGAATCGAGCAGTCCTTCAAAGCCTGAGTAATCAGGCACGCTTCGTGAAAGCCCTCGAGCTTCTCTTCAGCCGCATCAAGCATCGCCAGGGTCATCTCTGCCGGGTGAGGAGGAATGTCGGCAAGCACGGCTGTGAGGATCATTCGGAGCCAGAGGGAACCCATTGGGAGAGGAGAACCCCTATGGATCGAAAGTTCATACATCGCCGAGTCGCATTCATCATCGGTAAGGAGTGGATCCACCAACCGGGCGGCAAAACGGGGGATCATCTCCTCGATAGGAACTTCCCATGGCTGCCGACGAGCGTGTGGACGGTTGCAGGCCATGGCACTTAGTTGTCCTCGAATTAAATCGCGTTAAAATGGGAATAAAAGTTCTCTGTGAATATTGATTTTCACTTGATTGAGGATATAGACGCCGGGAATATTTCGGATGATGAACCTGTCGATTTGCTTGAAATTTTATGTTCAAATCATCATCCTGAGTTATTAAATGTTTCTCCCGAATCTCACATGCGTCTTGATTTTGATGATAATGGCATGGATGAGTTAAATATTAAGGATAGTATTGAGGAGAGTCTTGAGGATAATAATGAGGTTGAATCATTTTTGTTTGATGTGTCTGATTTTCCAATTCATCCTCCTGAACCTTTGACTGTTATATCACCCTCCCTCCTTCCCATCGTTCCGACCCCGCTTGAAGACTGTGAGCTTGAAAGATTTTCCTTTGAATCCGATACTGTTCTCACAGATGATAACACTTACGAGTGTTTCACTTTTTCGGACGATGTTGATGACTCACAGCCCGAGTTTGAGTCCTTTACATTTTCAGATGAGCCATCAGACTCGGTTGATTATAGTAGTTTCGAACCATTAATGGAATCTTTCAAGTTCGAAACAGTTTACTACGGTGAGAAAGATGCTATCCCTAATTCACTCCCTTTCGTCTTTCCCATTGTTCCGACCGAACAAGTGAACGTTACGCTTTCATCTACTATACCAAGTTCGGCGTACCCATGTTTTCTTGCGAATCTTGAGAGATTTGACCCCATTGCACGACGAGTTGATAGCTTAGCGCAATCACTTTTAACATATCGGTCATCACATATTGCGCTAATTTATTCACTCAATTTACACCCTCAAGATCGTACTCTACTTCCTTCTTCTTTTCGCCATTCTTCTCCCCTACCGAGACCATATTCTACCATTCTTCTTTCCACACGGTCTCGCGTGCTTTTCATCTCTTTCATCTCCACCCCATTCTTGCACCGACTATACCTTTACCATGATAAGATTTTTGAAAAGTTGGTGCTAACCTTTGGCTTGTGTAAGGCCAAGCTTAAGTTTGGGGGGGACCTTTGTATATATGTGCATATATTTTTTGTTTTCTTTTATAAAAAAATAAAAAAAAAATTCAAAACAAATAAAAAAATAAAAAAAAATTATAAATAAATAAACAGGGAAGTGTCGGTATTTTGACCCTCTTGGTTTAGCATGACAGTGAGGACACTGTCAAGTTCAAGTTTGGGGGTATGCTCGGTACGTCTTCTTCCTTCGCATTCATTTGTACATATTTTTGCATTTGCATATTTATTTGAAAACCCATAAAAATTTGAAAAATTTAAAAAATTATAAAAATATTGTATTCAATTTTGGCCATATTTGATTTGAGTTTGACAGATAGGTTAACTGGCTAAGAACAACTAGATTTTAGACTTAGTAAATTAAAAACCCTAAAAATAACCTTTCTTAAAGTTTAACAGTAGAAAGTATATGCCTTATAGTTTATTTAGAAATAGGCAAATTTTGGGTTGACTTCTTGGGCTAAGTCGAAACAAGGGAAAAGTATTGATGTTCTTATTAGAGTATAAGTTTGAAAAATAGTTCCTAGCTTAAGTCTAGATTCTGAAAACGTATACCCTACAACTTGCACAATCACGCACCTTGAAACTTGGAATAGTAAAAGAGACCTTGAAATGCTCTTGTCTAAAGTCCTTAGTACAATGAAAATAAAAGAAAAAAAAAGTGAATAAAGGAAAAAAATGGACACTGGTTTTTGTGATTACTTAAGGCTGTAAAAATAGAAAAATCTTTAGCGAGGGTGCTTCATCACCTAGTGCCTTAGACCAACTGGTTTGGGAGTCACTGCTAAAAGCCTTGGGTGTTGCAAAACTAGGAAGTACGCTTTAAAGTGCTAACGCATCTTGTAATCGGTTGTTGGTACCTCAAGAAGTATTAACAGTCGCATGAAGGATGTGTAAGCAAATTTCATTTAAAAATTCACTAATCAATAAGTGCTTTGGACAATGGACGAGAGTACGATTGCTTGATTTGAATTTCCAAGTGTAGGGGTGATATTTAAACACACGTGGGGATATGTGATTAGAGTTTAGATGAGAGAAAGGAATGAAGAATAAAACTTGTATCTTTAGTAAGGTTGATAGAAATTCCTGAGTGGAGATGTAACCCTAGAAGGAAAACTTAGGAGATGCCGAAAGCTAAGTAGGTCTACATAACATGTATAATCTTAAGTTAAATAATGAGGAAGTGTGAAGAATGTGGGTGGATAATTTGCGAGTCAAAAGATAATAGAATTCCTTGTTAGAAAACCTAATTGGAGAACAAAAGTCAATGGGCCGAGTTGATAGGATTTTGTGGGTGTAATCCGCTGAAAACCCTCAGGAGACAACACTCCTCCTACTAGGGACACCTAGAGGTTCAACGGCTTGTTGCACGTGCTCAGTGCAATCGCGTTTCCCTGCGAAAGTGTGGTTAGGATTTTAGTGAATAAAAATAAGTTTGCTCGAGGACGAGCAAAAGATAAGTTTGGGGGTATTTGTTCACACCATAATATTGCATTATTATATTCCCCATTCTTATTCTTTTTATAAATAAACGGGTGCTTTTGACGCATGCCTGCTACATGTTACAGGTTACAGGTCCTTGGACAGAAAACAGTGAAAACGATATAAAGATGATGAAAAAGTGGACTTTAACCAATGAACAGAAGATCTTGATCAAGCCTACATCAAAGATACGGTTCATAATTAACAAGGCAACTCAAGGTCCAAAATTACAAAGTGTACGGTTAAAAATCCACTGTAAATTGTTCACTGGAGATCTGGAACCAATGTAGAAGCCCAAATGAAAAAGGAACAAAAGAATAAGAAGACTAAAAAGACCCAGAAGAAGTCTACAAAAGATCAGCATCTGAGTCGACCAATGGGCCGAGGAACCGCGGCCCAAGCCTACCAAGGCCGCGGTTCCACGGCCGTCAAGAGAGATCTGTGGAATTAAATTTTACTATAATTCGTTTGTGGCTTTTACTAGTCAACCAGGGCTATTTTTGTAAATTTAGACATGCGGTTCAAGATGTAACCCTAGGGTTTCCTATTCTCTATAAATAGGAACTCTACAGATTGTAATTCTTTATGCCTCCCTTCATTAATAAATTTCAGCATTCTTTTGGAGAGCATCATTTTTTGTAAGTTCTTTATTTTCTGCCCTAGGTTAATTTTCTATTCTTGCCCTAGATAAATTTAATTTCTTGCCCTAGTTAATCTTTTATTCTCTGCCCTAGATAAATGTATTTTAATTCCCTAATGAGCGAGTAGTCTCCTCGCTTGTTAGGGTTAGATCTGGGGAAGGTTTGAGAGATGAAGATCTCTCATCCCCTTTCTTGCCCGTCATATATTTTCATAGGACTTCATGCATATATGCACATACCGCTCCCTACGGCACCCTATCCCACGAGGTAGCAGTGATACCGTAGTATAAAGGCCCGGTTGTGATGTTTTCCATGGAGGTTAGGGTAAGGATTGATAAAGGAAGGACAAGAAACTAGAGGAAGAAAACATCTTCCCGATGATTCTAATCCCTTTTATTAATAATTGCCATAACACCTAATTAGATCTTCATATGGGTATAGAAAGCGGTGAGATTTATAGACTTTCCAAACTTAACCTAGACCTAACCCTAGCAAGACTTAGATATAGATTAATTTAGTTTTTAGATTTAATCAATCCGGCTCCCATCGGAATTAACTCGTTAGAGCGAATAGGAAATTCACAAAATCCCTGTGGACCGACCCGTACTCACCGGCTAGCTGCAAAGCGACGCCGTTCTTGATTGCGGTAATAGATAAGTTTTTGAGACCAATCAGGGGGAATCTGACGAAGTCTGCTACATCGGACGCATCCGTTCAAACCTTCGATACATGGTGCCATAAATCAACTTGGCATCTTCGGAGAGGTGGACGGATAGCACCAATTAGCATCTGCCCCGAATCTCAGGCGAGACGCCCGCGTCTCGGCCGCCGTTCGGAGGGGAACACATACACACTGGGAATGGTAAAATCATATCTAATAGCGAGTGCGAGGATTGTTCGATTGTTATCTGCGGACGAGAGTTATTTGCAAATTTCTTGGTGATTGATACTGGCAGTTTTGATGTTGTCTTGGGAATGGATTTTCCCGGCACTTTCCACGATCACATTGATTGTAGGGAAAAGAAAGTGATTTTCCAGATTCCCGGACATACGGAGTTTGTTTTTGCTAGAGGCAGCAGTTCTGTCAGGCCAGTCGAGTTTAGGGCTAGGCCGACAAGCGCCGTTCTTTCGTCGATGGAAGTTGATAAGGGGAAAGTGCCAGCTGTAGTTCGAGAGTTCATGGATGTGTTCGAGGACATCTCGGGTTTACTGCCAAAACGAGATGTGGAATTCGCGATCAATCTTGTTCCTGGAGCAGCGCCAATCTCAAAGGCGTACTATCCGGTGGCACCAGTGGAGTTGGAAGAAATCAAGAAGCAGGTTACCGAATTGCTAGAGAAGGGTTGGATTCACAGCAGCAATTCACCTTGGGGAGCTCCAGTTCTTCTAGTCAAGAAGAAAGATGGCACAAGGAGAATGTGCATCGATTATCGAGAATTGAACCGGGTGACTATTAAGAACAAGTACCCGATCCCTCACATTGGCGAATTATTCGAGCAACTTAGTGGCGTGAGGGTATTCTCGAAGCTAGATTTGCGATCCGGATACCATCAAGTTCGGGTTAAATCAGAGGATATTTGCAAGACTGCGTTCCGAACTCGATATGGACATTACGAGTATTTAGTGATACCATTCGGAGTCACGAATGCACCGGTGATATTTATGGACTTGATGAACCGAATCTTTTCACCGTTCTTAGACCAGTTTATAGTGGTGTTCATCGATGATATTCTGGTCTACTCGAGGAGCCTAGAAGAACATGCAGAATACTTGAAGATCGCACTGCAGACATTGAGGCAAGAAAGATTATATGCAAAGATGAGCAAGTGCGAGTTTTGGCTCGAAGAAGTGAAATTTTTGGGGCACGTCATATCCGGAGATGGAATCGCCGTTGATCCTGAGAAGATTGCAGCAGTTCAAAATTGGCCGATTCCGAAGAATGTAGCGGACATCAGAAGTTTTCTGGGACTTGCAGGATACTACAGAAGGTTCGTGGAGAATTTTTTTCGTTTAGATGAGCCTTTGACCAAGCTTACGCGAAAGGAGGTACCGTTCGTGTGGACGGATAGATGTGCGTCAGCTTTTGAGGCGTTGAAGCAAAGATTGATAACCGCTCCTATTTTGACCGTGCCAGACGGTTCCGGAGGATTGGTGATTCACAGCGACACATCTGGGAAAGATTTGGGATGTGTTTTGATGCAGCATGGGAAGGTTATAGCCTACGCATCGAGACAGTTGAAGACCCATGAGAAGAATTACCCAACTCATGATTTGGAGCTTGCAGCAGTGATTTTCGTTTTGATAATTTGGAGACACTACTTACTGGGCGAAAGGGTCGAAGTATTCACCGATCACAAAAGCTTAAAGTACGTGTTCACGCAGAAAGAGCTCAACATGAGGCAGCGTGGATGGTTGGAGCTGATGGCTGACTATGATCTTGATCTCAAGTACCATCCGGGGAAAGTTAATGTAGTGCCGGATGCGCTTAGTCGGTTGCCAGCAATTCAGATGTTGACTGCACAGAAGGAGATTATCGAAGATTTTCGGAGATTCGGGTTGGAGATCGTGCTACCGCATTTTTCGGGACAGTTGATGCAGCTGCAAGTACAGTCGTCGTTGATCGAGAGTATTAAAGCAGCGCAGTCACAGGACCCAAGATTGCAGAAGTTTCGAGAATAGGTAGAGGCGGGACTTCGAACAGATTTGTTGATTCATGAAGATGGTTCGTTGCGATATGGTAGCCATTTGTGTGTGCCGAAAGGAGACATTCGTGAAGAAGTTATGAAGGAGGCCCACAGTTCTGCATATTCTGTACATCCAGGAGGCACGAAGATGTACCGTGATCTACGACAGCATTTCTGGTAGGAAGGTATGAAAAGGGAGATTGCTCGCTTTGTAGCGAAGTGCTTGGTGTGTCAGCAAGTTAAGGCTGAACATCAAAGAGTTGCTGGTTTACTGCAACCACTTCCGATTCCTCAGTGGAAGTAGGAACATATAACCATGGATTTCGTGACAGGTTTACCGCGGAGTCAAAAGGGCAACAATGCAGTTTGGGTGATTGTTGATCGATTGACCAAGGCAGCTCATTTCATTCCGTTTCGAGTTGGTCAGTCGACGGAAGCATTAGCAGAACGGTACATGCAGGAGATTGTGAGATTCCATGGAGTACCTGTGAGCATCATTTCCAATCGTGATACCCGATTCTTATCGCACTTCTGGAGGAGTTTACAGGAAAGTTGGGGACGCGATTGAAGTTTAGCACTGCTTATCATCCCCAGACAGATGGCCAGTCGGAGAGAACGATCCAAACTCTTGAAGACATGTTGAGAGCTTGCATGTTAGACTTCAAGGGTTCATGGGAGAATCATCTACACTTGGTGGAGTTTTCTTACAATAACAGCTTTCAAGCGACTATTCAGATGGCTCTATTCGAAGCATTGTATGGTCGCAAGTGCCGCTTACCCGTTTGTTAGGACGATATTGGAGAACGAAAATTATTGGGACCGGATCTTGTCGTGTAAACAGTAGAGAAAGTTATTACTATCCGGAATCACATGAAGGCAGCACAAGATCGGCAGAAGAGTTGGGTCGATATATCGAGAAGACCTCTAGAGTTCACTGTTGGTGATCCTGTATTCTTGAAGATATAACCGACAAGAGGAGTGATTCGTTTTGGGAGCTGAGGTAAGCTTAGTCCTCGATTCGTGGGGCCTTTCGAGATTATTGAGCGTGTTGGAGAAGTAGCTTATCGATTTGCTTTACCACCATCTTTGGCGAGTGTTCATGACGTGTTTCATGTATCTCAACTCCGTAAGTATGTTCGAGATGAAACACACGTGCTAGATCATTCGGAGCTGACTGTAAGGGAGGATTTGACCTACGAAGAACGACCGATGTCGATTGTTGATCGAAAAGAAAAGGTTCTCAAGAACAGGGTTATCCTTCTCGTACTTGTTTCGTGGGGGAATCGCTCGCACGGAGAATCGACTTGTGAACGAGAAGACGAGATTCGACAGAAGTTTCCACACCTCTTCTCGTAGTTTCATGTTTGTTTGTCTTTTCTTGTTTTGGGAATTTCGAGGACGAAATTCTTTTGTAGTTGGGTATAATGTAACACCCTAGTTCATTTATACCAGTTCTTTTGGGTATTTCTTTATTTATGGCTATTTCTTGATTTATTGTGTTTTGGGTGCAAATAGTATAATTGGTATCTGTATTTGCATCTGACCCGACCCGCTTGCTCGAAACCCGTCTTGATTCCCATGTATGATTTATCCCGACTAGTTTTGAGGATCCGTGCACTTTCATGTTGTATAACCGCATTATATCAAGCATCTGCATTTTTTAATAAAACAAGTAAAGTCAAATAAAATATTTTTAAAATATCTAGCATGGCCTGCATCATACCCCTGACCCTGTGGTAGCATTCGCACCTCGTGTTCTCGTCCCGTTCGGTGAAACGGACTCGTTTGGATAGCTACATGCCCGCTGCGTGTATCCGTTTTTGGGGGTATGCATTTTCGTTATCCGGATATCCTATTTTGGTTTTCGTTGATACTCATATTATCCGTATTTTCAAACCGTAATTTTAGACCCGACCCGGACGTGTTTTGGACTATATTTGTTTTAACCGAAAACTCAAATTTTCTTAATATTTTAATTCTCTATTCTTTAACTGTTTTCATATACGATTTTTTTTAACGAATTAACAAAATATATAGTTGTTAAAGATTTTTAATCCAAAATCTTTTAAGTTAAATCTCACAGCTCTCTCTCTCTCTCTTTTCTATAAATTTTCTTTAACCCCCACCACGAGAATCCCGTCACCGCCTTTCCCCCTACTCTCATCTTCCTTCTTTCCCTTTCATCCCCGTCGCAACCCATAACCCTGAGAACCCTAACCCCTAGCCATTGCCCTCGCCAAACTCCAATCATCCCCGTATGCCTCACCTCGTCCATGCCTTCTCATCCTCTTCCACACCATCACCCCGGCGCCTTCATCCATTCCCATCTCCGAAGACCTCATCCCAAGAACCCAACCTTCACCGTGCACCTCGCCGACCTCGCCTCGCCGTCGTCGACTATCCCACATCCTCGTCGACACCTGCTCACCCCCTCCTCTCCTTCCTCTTCTCCTTCTCGTCTCCCCGACGAACCCAGCAACCCTCGCCTGCACCCATCGTCGCCCGCACACCCCGCCTCCACCGCCGGTGACCACGCTCATTGTCGTCTCACCCTCAACCTCGCCTCCTCCTTCTCCTCACCAACACCCCAGCCAAACCCCGAACCCACAACACTTGAACCATCCACTCCCCGACGATCAAGAAACCCCACTGCCTTCACCGTATACTTCGCCGGAAAACCCCCATTATCGACGTCGTCACCATCTCTGTTCTAGCCTCTGTCCCATAACCCTCGAACCAAACTCCAGAGCACCAGCCCCTTCTTCTTCCTCTTCTTCTTCTTCTTTCTTCTCTTTTCTTCTTCTTGTTTCTTATTTTCCGGTCATCGCCGGAGTCATGCCATCACTGACGATCAGGCCGACCCAGTGGACGTTCCCAGCCAGCGTGGTCACCTTCTTAGTTTGCCTGGTCCTGTCCCGTGTGCGCGTGTGTATATTGTGACATTTACCCGACATCGAATGCAGCGTACGCACCCCATCGTGAGATCCGATCAGGCAAGTTTACCTTGCTACATGCTATGATACTTATTTTGCATCCATATGAATAAAAATATCACATGTTTACTGCATTGTACATCCATGTTACTGTTTTACTATTTTCGGATAGCCGTACGCATCCATATCATTAATTACATATCTGATTGCATGCAAGTTAGCTTGATACATGCTATATTATTATACTTGCATCTATATTAATAAAAATATTGCATATTTATTGTATTGTGGATCCATGTTACAGTTTTACCGTTTTACCGATATCCGTTCGTATCTGTACAATTTATTATATATCTAGTTGCATGCCATGTCATATTAATTCATATTACTATTACATTAGCACCCCATGCTTGATAATGTGCATCCTACGTAATCATGGAGTTGCAGATGAAATCCCTGATAGATATTTATGCATCCGTGTTTTACTGTGCATCCGTACTTGTATCGTGCATCCGTACTTGCTACAGTTTTATTATGAGCATCCGTTTGATACCTGTGCACTACCTGTAATGACCTGATACACCACTACTTGACATGTTACCTGATCCTATTTCTAATGCCAACAATCCTGACATGTTGTCCTGACGGACGTATCCTGTTGTCTGCATAGACAAACATATACCTGCTTGATCCTGTGTTGGCATTAGCTCCAGATTTATTAATACCTGATTTGAACACATAATCTTGGGGGTAAGGGAAAATCAAGAATCTAACCGAACGTAACTCAAAGGGCTATTATATTGTTTTTCATTTTTCCGGGCGTTACGGAATAATCCTGTTACCGTGGTCCCATGGGGAATGAACGGGGCATAGACCGAATAATTCTGTTACCGTGATCCCGTGGGGAATGAACGGGGCATAGACTGATGGGTTACGATGAGGATTATATTAATTGATTTCGAAGACTTTAGATTAGATAACCTAGAGTCCAGAATTAGGTTGCACGCCATATGTACATACACCTCACTGTTTCATTTCCGTGTTTACTTTCTATATTCATGTCATCGTTTATATTCATGCCTGCATATCTCATGTATCTTATTCATTTATTATTATTGATATTATAACGCACTGACGTCTGGGTTTTGTATGGCCCAGATCCTCTGTCTTTGTCGCAGGCTGACCAGGAGTATTTTAGCCGACAGGCCGAGCAATGAGGATCCTGTTAGTATCTATTTTAGTTTAGTTTTATTTCCGTACATTCATTTCCTGATGTGAGCCTGTATTTAGGACGTATTTTCCAAATGTTTTTGTTTATTGGATTTACTGCTTCCGCATATTATTTCTTGACTCGTTTATTCTGGCATATGGACATGTACTAGATAGTTTATTTTATTTCTACTGTTCTTGATATCTTATATACAGCCATAATGTGACTGTGGAAGGATGTATCCTAGCCACAGGTAGCATGATTGGCTCTGTCACGTGCCGATCTTAGCGCACTCTGGGAAACGGGGCGTGACACGAAAGCTTGCCGATTGGTTTGCAAGACCGAAAGAAGTGCTTTCTCCTGCTCTAAAACTAGAGAAGCAGAGACGATTACGGGATGTACCTTGTTCTCACCTAAGTAAGCATACTTAAGGTAAGATGGAAAAGGTTTTAACTTGAGGATTGGTGATGAAATAATTGACGGAAAAGTTGGAGACCGGCTTTTGAACTCGAATGATTCCATGAGTGGTTCAAAATGATTGTAAGCAACGGACTCGGATGGTGCAAAAGACTCGTTCGTGAAATCGAAAGATTCAAACTCAGGTCATTCGTCCAGAATATCCGCAAAGGTGAAACATTCGTATTCTCCGTCAATTCCAGAAGCAATCGGATCGAAAAGAAACTCACTGGTGACGTCAAGGTTATCAGGATCAAAAAGGAATTCTTCAAACTCGCAAGTTTCGGGATCGATCTCTTGGACATAACAGATATCCAGTATATGAGCACTCGAATCAGATGGCTGATTCCCTAACCTGGAAATCATGAGCTCAATTGTCATTTTACCGAATGATAGGTTCATAGAACCATTTCGATAATTGATTACAGCATTTGAGGTGGCTAGAAATGGACGATCGGAGGTTAGCTACAGGCTATGTTTCTAAGACTATGAAGTTCACAGGGAATATGAAGTCCCCGACCTTGATTAATTCATCCTCTATCTCACTACTAGGATAGGTGATGGATCGGTCGGCCATTTGAAGCGTACAGTGTGTGGGTTTTAGTTCCCCTACCCCGAAGTTCTCATAGACGAAATATAGAAGCAGGTTAACACTGGCACCGAGATCTAAAAGAGCGCGGTTGATGTTCTTATCTCCAATGGTAATTGAAATCGTAGGACAACCAGGATCCTTCTAATTTTTAGGTAAATCTTAGGTAAGAGCATCACTCACGTTATTTGCTAAGAAAACTTTCTTCGGTACCTAGGATTTCCTCTTCTTAGTTCACAAGTCTTTCAAGATTTTCGCATAAGAGGGGACTTGTTGGATTGCATCTAAGAGAGGAATGTTTATATTAATCTATTTAAATAACTCCATAACATTATCCATTTGTGGACTTTGTTTATTGGACCTCAACCGGTTTGGAAATGGAGCTTTGTTTAAATGGGTTGAGTCCAATACTTGTGAAGGAAATTGTGGAGACATAACGGAGCCCAAAACTAGGGTTTGTGTGGAGTGAGATGTGGGTCCATTGGAAGTAGCAGATTTTGAAGAAAATCCCGGTGAAGAATGGAGAAAGGGCTCGGAAGAAAAGGTTGGGATAGAAGAAGAAATCGCCAGGATGTCGTCGTCATCGATTTGTACGCCAATATTGTTGTTCAGCATTCTTCCCGATCACAATGCAGTAACTGCACTCATATTATGATTCTGCTGTTCGAGAACAACATGTGCATTATATGGGTGACCAGGATTTGGTAGTGGCTGAGACGGAAGCTTTCCCTTCTCTCTCTCGCTCAATGCCGTGTTTAACTGTGTAATCTGAGCTACGATGGTTTTTATGCTCTGACCGTGTAAAGCGGTATGTTGCACAAGAGATTGAATTGAAGATTGGATGTTGGTGGTGGATTGAGTAGATTGCTTCACAAAAGCATCGATACTCCATTCAAGAGAGAAGACTTTTATCATTTCCAGACGGAACAAAGTTGTTCTAAGGGAACGAATTGTTATACGAAGCAAAGTTCTTCGTCGTGTTTTGGAATTGTTGCTGCTGTTAGAAGAGTCGCTGAAATTGTTGCTGAGCTTATTGTTGTTAAGGAGGAGGAGGCCTTTGAAAGTTGTTTTGGCCTTTGAACTGGTTTTGGTTATGGCTTTGATTTTGGTTCCATGGGAAATTGGGATCATTTCTGGGTCATTCTGGAAAGCAGCATTGGCTTGATCCTAACCTTGAAATAGTGGATTTAAAGGACATTCTTCCGTTAAATATGACGGATCAGAACAACAAGCACAAATGGTTCGAAGGAGAGAAACAGGGCTAGGAGAAGGAGCTAAAAATTTACTTTCGATTGACTCGAGTTTCCGTGTTATTGCAGCCCTCTCGGCTTTCATTGCAATTGAGATATCAAGTTGATGAACTCTTGCTCTATATTGACCGGAAGAAGATGTTGAAGAAGATGAAGCGTCCGGTCGGGTGCTCCCCCATTGCAGCGTTTGTTCCGCGAGATCGTCAAAAAATTGCCAAGCTCCTTCGTCGGATTTGGATAGAAAGTGGCCTTGACAAATGGTTTCCATCAACTGTCTAGTTGCTGGATTTAGGCCCTCGTACAAAGCTTGGCAAAGTTGTCATTTCTCAATACCGTGGTGAGAATACTGAACAAGGAGATATTTGTACCGGTCAAAACACTTCCAAAAAGGTTCATTTGGAAGGTGGGTGAATTGATTTATTTCATTTCGGATTCTTGCGGCTTTGTGATTTGGGTAAAATTTCTTCAAAAACGCTTTCATAAATTCATCCCAACTAGTTCTGGGATAAGATATGGTGCTATATAGCCATTTTTCCGTAAGATCACAAAGAGTGAAAGGAATAACACGCAGCCGAATCGCATCGTCGTACAATTGGGTTGTTTTCATCATCGCGCACACGTTTTGGAATTTGTTGATGAAGATATAGGCATTTTCTTATTCAAGCCCATGAAATTTGGGCAACATGTTGATGAAGTTGGGCTTAATTTCAAAATTTTCCCCATTAACTGGTGGAAGAGAAAGACAAATGGGAAGCGCTGTGTGGGTTGGATAGAAACAGTCTTGAAGCACAATTCGCTACGGCGCTTCTGGAGGTGGTGGAACAATACCCGAAGGTGGTAAAGTGATGTTCGGTGGAAGTCCTGACATATCGAAAGAAGATTTACATGAAAGAGAAGGCGAAGATGTATGAACAAAATCACGGTTAATGTCGGAGTTGACCGGCAAAGGCAGAGGTGAAGGGTGCGTAGAAGAAGTTTCGACTTCGGGGTCAATCACGTAGTCGGTAGCGACTAACGAAACACGAACTAAACGAGCACTAGGGTCCTGAGTCCAAACGGACATACACTAAACAAGTTTAGTGTTGTCAAAGCGTAGAAGGTGAGGATAAAAAAACGTCAATGGAGAAAATGTAAGTGAAGGTGAAAATGTGGTAAAAAAATGGAGAGTTTTTATTTTGTTTTGGAAAAAATGTGAATAACGGGCTCAAAACAAACAATCGAAAACGCAAATGCACAATCAATACCTAGAGTTAGAGTCTTCAAAGTCTAAACTAGACCGCTACTAGACTTCCAAGCGACAACTTACAGGATAAACCTTCTGGCTGACTCTTCACTGATCAAGCATGGCCAGGTAAGTGCAAGTGAGGTGGGGAAGTTTTACAAGGCTTTAACCAAGTTCTTTAATTAAAATCCCCCTCACTTTGCAGGATTCTCATCCCTAACACTTTCCTTAGACATCATAGGATCGAGTTTAGATAAACAGTAGACTCCCCACAACCTTCACTTGTCCTAATTGAGCGCGACAAATCCTTAAAAGCTTGGTCTAGATATTTTTTAATTAACTCAAGGCAATGTTTATACAATTAGTGATTTTCGGGGCTTAGGAAGGGTGATGAAATCCCTACCTAATTTGAATTTGGTTCCGTGCCCTTTAATGTCCGTATTAATGATGCAATGCGCAATTCAAATAAACGGGTTGTTCACAACATCAAATAATCGTTGTTTTAATTAAAACGGTGGCGCTACAATAAATACGGTTAGTTCTCTTTTTATCTTTTGGTGGCAACTTGCAAAAAATCCTGCAAAGATAGAATATTGGAGTGTCAGATTTGAGTGAGAAGGTGTTAGAAAACACGCACCGAAATTTTTCGGGTTAAGAAACCCCTGTTGAGTCGATTCTCGAGTGCTTGAATTTTCGTTTGCATGAGTCAAACTATCCGAATCTTTATCACTGTAGTTTTCTATCGCCTTGATCTTGAATGTGCACTTTGCTCCATACAATCGCTATTCGCTAATCCATAAAAATTTGCAAATGTCAGAAAAACGGATATTGAAGTGAAAAAGCGATATAGATAGCCAATGTTCTGCAAACAAAAAATTATGAAATTTAAAGTATGAAAATAGGGTAATAACATAACAAGAGAGAACCACACAAAAATTTGGAGAAATCGAGACAAGTCTGGCAGCCAATTACGGCCAGAAAGAATAAATTGGCAGCCCACAGAAGAAATTGGGGCTCCAACTTTTTATGGTCTTCTCTGTGTTCTATGAGTATCCCATTTTTACACTTCAAATATTTCTATGAATTTCCGAGAGATAGCAGATCAAAAATATAGAGAACAAAATGTCAAAACGATTAAATTTTTGTTTTAGTTTTTGAAATTTTTTCGATTTTTGTTTTGATTTTTAGAAAATTTGTTAGTTTTATGCACAAAATATACACAAATTAATCCAAGATCACATGAAAAGCATTACCGTCTCCCCGGCAACGACGCCATTTGATTGAAAGAGATCTATCGTGTCGTACTAAGTTTTAAAATACCGCAATTAAGACAATACCGCATGTAGCTAGCCGAAATGAATACGGGTTGTCCGCAGGGAGAGGTACGTTTTAGTCTTGTTTAACGAGTTAAGTCCGAAAAGTTTGAGAGTTTGTTTTTTATCCTAAGTGTTGTGAAATATGTTCAAAAGAAAGATTTATTAGGGATAGGGTTAAGTTAGTTTGAGCTAGGATAATATTTACTCCTTTCTTATAAACCTCACTTGATGTTGATACTAAGATAATCGGCAACAACATGGATTAGGATGCTTAAGTACAATATTTGCGATTGCGCGCTAAATCTGTACTTATTGTCCCTTGTCGTTTCGTTCTTGGCTCTTATCCATAGCCTCCGGTCAAATGAAGCGCAACCGGTCTCAATTAGGAATCACCGCTATCATGTAGGATAAGGTGTCTAATGGAGCGGATTGCGAGTCTTTTATTCAGAGTTCAAACTTACAAGATGTTGGTTAAAGGAAAGGATAAATCACTTCTCCATAATAAACTAACCCTCTCCTACCCTAACAAGTGAGGTTACTACTCACACACCATCACAAAAACAAAGAAAACACAAAAGAGAAGAGAGAACATAGAAACCATTGTAAGTGAAAGAAAAGAGTTTAAAATATACTAAGAACTAATGTGCAAATCAAAAGTAGCCAAGTGAGTCCTTATTGTTATGTTCAATTAAATGAATCTAATAAACTCAATCTAAACTTGTAAGCTCAATGAAGAGCTTGCAAAATGAGAGAGAAATAAGGAATTCAATATTTAAGTTCTAAAAATCTCAAAACATACAACTTTGAAATGAAACTTGTATTAAATTGGTAAAAGAGATACAAACTATTGAATTCAAGAACTTAAAACTTAAGCTTATAAGTTCAATAAAGAAGTTACAAGGTCGAGAGAAAGGGTAAGAACTTAAGATTACAAAATGGAAATTACAAGATAACATCTAAGAAATTAGTCTAAAACTTGGACCCTTCCTCTTCTTCTCATCTGCTATTTATAGGCAATGAAAGTCCAAAAAACTATAAAAATGGGATGATAAGACAATGTGAAGGCCACAGAAGAAATACAGGCCCAATTGGAGAAGAGCAGGTCGCCAATTGCGACTAAATGGGATAAATTGACAGCCAAGTTGGGGCTTCTGGGTCCCATCTTCTTAGTGCGGTTCTCTATCTTTAATATATTCTCTGGCATTGCTATTTCTTCAAATTAGCATGAGGGTGATATCTAAAGGTTTTTTTAGAGGGAAGATCAACTTTTTAACACATCACATCAATACTTTTTAAGTATTCATCGCCCCAAATCCACTTGCAAGTCCACTGTGTTTGCTCATGATGCAATTTGTGTTCACACATGTATTTCTGGTTCATGCACCTCATGAGCAAATTTCACACTTGTATTTTGTACATGTTAGACCATTTATTAAAAAATGTTGCACACACATTGTTTATTGCAAAAAATCTTGAATATTGATCGGTTCTCTGTCCGGGTTGCAATGTTGGCTCATATATATCGTATCCGTGCATGTTTAGTGCGTTTTCAGTGTTTTGTCACGAATACATATATCCTGTACTTATTGAGCAGACACGGATTGATAGTACCGATTATTCACAAAAATGATATCGAATGAGCAGTATTGAAATGCAATTTTTCATGATGAACAGCTGGCAGTGGGTTAGGATCATATCCATAACCCATAAACACGTCAGCAGTACTAGCTGCATATAACGGCTATCCAGGTATTGATCGAAAGAAGGTCAACAAGCAAGCTCATCTGAACCTTGCAGAGTCTATCAGTGACAATCGCCGTACAGTCTGGTCTCTTCATCTAAGAGTGTCACATACCAGGTCTGGGAGCGGTAGCTGTCAGACCCCCAATAACCCAATAAGTCATGCCGATGTCTAACTCATAACAAACCGAGAAACTACCGATAACACTTATCAGTAAATCTCATCTGCCTTAGCCATGGACTTATGGTTATAGATAATTGTGCACTGCGCGACATCTGTTAGTTATATGTATGCCCTAGAGGCCATTACTTTACATACGATGTATATTGTAGTGGATGCTTGGACATATATAGGGAGGACTTTCTTGCTTGACATGATAGTATGCTATCTGGTTGCTCTTTATCTTAACATGTACACTTATTGTCTCTCTATTGCATGTTGATAAAGCACATAGGATGAGCACTTGACTACCAGGACTATGATGCAGATCATACTAGTGGGGCATAGGTAGTCGGTAAGTGCATCCTTCAAATGTTTCTAGTCGTGGGAGTATCGAGACAGGGTATCGATACTCCAGAGTAGACTAGCGTATGCACTTCTTGACCCATATAATGGGCGATGGATGATCCCACATCCATTGGTGTTTGACATCAGAGAAGGTATACGGGTGCTCGGTGGAGACTGGGTATACTGGACGGACTCGCTGAGAACTCCTAGATGGTATTATACCTATCGTCAGATAGCAGTTCTCTGGTGACACTGGTACAGATTAGTCTGTAGACCCGAGATCGTCATAGAGTCTTGTGTGATTCCCACTGTGCTTTGATTTCCACCATACCACGTTCAAGAGATCGTGCAAAAAGATGGTTTTTGGGTACAGTCCCGAGTCACATGGAGGCAATGAGCGATAGGAGGGGATTTCGTCTCTCCCGGTATTAGGGGTTGATGTTGCGCTATACTCAATTGTCCATAATAGGAAATCCCTGACCAGGGTTGCTGAGATCAACTAGTAACTGTTATCAGTAGTTTCTTGAACAATTATAGACCTCACATCGGCATGACTTATCAGGCTATTGGAGTCTGACGTTATACCACCCCCAGGCTGTGATATGCGATATATCAGACGAAGAGACCGGACTGTACGGTAGTGTTACTTATTGGATTCGCAGGAGTATGAGCAGGTTTGCTTGTTGATCTTCTGATCGCTCAATACCCGGGTGGCCGTTACATTTAACAGACCGCTTGCGGCTTGTGGATGACTGATATGATCACCACCTACTGCCGGCGTATTGACGAGTCTTTAGAGTCCTACACAGAGGTTTCCTGGCTCAAGCGAAACGAAGTATGAGCACATATGTGATATGTGCGGGACCGAGATTAATACGAGTATGTGATACTGTATTCTATTCTCGCGATATGTGATATCATTCGGTTATATGTGATATACCTGGGTTATCGGATCAAGTGTTGATTCGATAAGTTGTTACATTTGATATTAGTCGGTTGTATGTGATATAGCCGGATTATTAAATCAAGTGTTGATTTGATAATTTAATATATAGTTATATATTTGATATATTAACTTACATTAACTAATATTTTCTCACTTAAACATTTCTTTTTCTCACTTGTGTGCATATAGTATATATGGGATATATATTAATGTACATTTTTTGTGTCATGCTTGATGCCACTTACTTCATGGGTGTATGAGACTTACACTATACTTAAGATAATATTAGGGTTTTTATTTATCCAAGTAATTCACAAATTGGTGGAATTATGTCATGGCTAGAAGCTTGGAGAATCTTGATGTGCCCATTGACTTAGTCCACTAATTTGTTTTACTTAAAATATTTATTAACCTAACCATTATCCTTAGCCATAGTTTATTCTCTACATGAGTTAGCATATGACACTAACTCACCCATGGTTGCTATTCTCACCTCATGAGTTTCATTTTCTCATCTCCACTTCATCTTCTTCCTCATCTCCAAAAGCTTTCTACGGTTTGAAGAGATGAAGAAATATTGTGAGAAAAATAAATCTAAAGTGAGCAAAATTCCTACTTCATCATCCTCTACTATACTAGCCATTTAGTTTAAGGTGTTTTCTTCACTAAACCCTAATTTCGTGAAAAGGTAGCTTGGGTTGGTGTCTCCTCGACGTAAATCATCTTCGGCCTCGAAGACTTCAAGCAAGCTTGTTCCGTTCATCTTGTGGAGCCTTTCTAGAGTCCAGAAGTTCACTACTTGGAGCGAAGGGACTACTACACGGAGCTATTGAAGTGAAGGACCGGTCTACAAAGGTTTTATTCCTTATTCACTTTAGATGTAAAGTTTTTTACATTGTTGTTTCGTCTAAATCTCTAGTTAAGATTCTAGGTTAGGGTTCTTTAGTACGGTAAATTTTTGAAATTGGCATGGACGATACCTCCCGAAACCCAGCGGCCGCCTAGGGAACCCTACAGTGGTATCAGAGCCATACTAGAGAATTATACGATATTTATTAGATTACGAAACCGAAACAACTCCGAAACACCCGATACTAAAACCTAGTTTCTGTCGTTTTTAAAATGGTTTCTAAAAATTTTTTAAGCAACTACAGAATGTTGCATGAGATGTAACATGAACACGGTACAAATTTGAACCCTCGTCGCTGGAATTTGGTCGGCCACAAGTCATTAAAATCCGGCCTGGCCAGTTTCAGGTGCATTTTCTGGCTTCAAATTTCTATCTTGTTCCAGTCTCTGGGTTTTGGTATTTCAGGTGTTGCTTGTTTTTGGTAAATTTGCATGTGATGTTATCTTTGTGCAAAGGCAATTCAGAGTGTTTCGTAGTCGTAATTCTAATATCTATTCGGGTTATTTAGACGACGTTAAAGAGTTCAAACGGATATCAATAACCCAATTTTTCCCTTGCTGGAAATTTTCCAAGAGTTGGATTTTTCCGAGTTTAAAATCTTCAGAAAATCATGCAAGCAATTCTGTAGACCCTCTAGAAAAACGATACCCAAACTCGAATTTTTGGATCGCGGAACCGCGGCCATACGCTAGAGTTTGCGGCAGTTCCACGGCGACATGAGTGAGGCATGGGTCAGCCCTTCTACGAATGGTTCATAGGTGCTGTGGCATGTTCTGGGTACTTTTTGAACTCCGCTCAAGTGTTGAGCTCTTTGGGAAATTTTGGGTGTTTGTTGATTCGATCGAAAAATTTAACATCGTCTACCTATCTGTGATTGTGATACAATATTTGAAATCCACATATTTAGTTTTGTGAAAACTAATTTGAATTTTATAAATCTAGCAGTTTAGTCTCATTTGATCAGTTGCCACGGAATTTTGATGTGGATCAAAAGTCCGTCGCAATTACGTAGCGTACGCGGATGCTCGCCGGGTAACCTTACTAGATAGCCACGTCCCATAGCCCGACCAAGTGACTGTAGGAGAACCCCGTCGCCAAAATCATCCATTCAGGTGCTCATGGCCACGGTGTTCCGCCTAAGTGCACTTCGTCGACGGTATCGGGGGTGCGGCCGTCTACTAAAGTTTGCGATGAGCATTCGATCAGGTTGTCGGGAATCTTGTTGAATTACCCGACTGATTATTGGAAAGTGTTTTCAATATCGAGACTAAAATGCGGGGTTTATAATTGTTAGGCATGTGATGTCTAAGGAATTCATTTATTAAGGCATGAAATCCAAAGTATGTGATACATTGGGTTTATGATGTCTAAGGTGGTTGCGAATTCCAATTGTTGTATTTTTTCACTTTCTTTTCTGCGACCGTAAGTGTAATATGTGGTGTATCGCCGGTTTCGTTGCTATATGTCAACGACAATTGGGATACACATATTTACTTACGTTGATGACATGTGATGGTATGTGTTGCTGTGATATGTTATATTGGATCGTCGTGTTTCGAATAGCCAGGGGTTTTTATGTGAGATGAGAGTTTTTCATTTTCATTCATGTAAAAACTTGTATGTAATATACTTTTATTGGGGCACTTCCAGGTTGAAGATGATGTCACCATTGATGTATATTATTTACTTTTCCGCATTATGATAGACCCAAGGTGGGGAGCACAAGTAACCGGGTTCTTGGGTCCAGTGGGAGACCATCTCGAGCAGTCGAGACCGGGTCTCCTAACTCTAGAATTGGTAGGGTTATTTGCCGCTCTTGTAGGGGTCTAAGCATATGGGTTTGGCTATTCATCATGACCGTGGAATCCATGTTTTTTATTGGCTTAAATAAAACACGGAATTCCTAGTATATCCAATATTTCATATGTGTTCCTGTGATGTGATCACTTGATATGTTGAGACGAATACTTATATTATATATATGATATATAATAAATATTAATACTTTCGTTTCTTCTGTGATGATTAAGAAGCATAATTGATAGGACTTCATTAATGAGATTAATGAAATAAAAGAAACCTAAAAATATTGCAGAATCTTATTTTAAAAACTGATAGCTCTAGTTCTTACTTTGCATAGTGGTATTCCTTGTAGAATATCCAATACCTTATTCGATAAGAAAAGAGCTGAGATCCCTTCACCGGGAGTGACCTCTTTAGCAAAACTGGCAGATGCTACAACCCACTCGGTGTTGTCTTTTGATTGATTTTTTAGTTCATGCTTTGCATAGTGGTATTTGTGAAATATCTAGCACCTCATTCGATGAGAAAAGAGCCGAGATCCCTTCACCGGGAGTGACCTCTTTAGCAAAACTAGTAAAAGACTCAAAAACACTCCTTTTCAAAATCACTCGATTCTATAACGATATCAAGTTCATTACGCAAAGGGTTTTCTTAAAAACCTGTCGAAGCCCTCCGTCATTTCAGATAAGTATTACTTAGTATTCGTGCTATGTTTGTTGGCCTGCGTCAAAGCGTAGTATGCGGTAGCTAACTAGTGCTTATCTGTTGCATACGATGCGACTGGATTAGGGTAATCGTGTGACTTTGTTGGCCTGCGTCAAGGGTCGTACGGGTGGGTTTAATTCAATCAGGAAATGTACGGGTTGAACTTGACTATCGGACTATAGTTTGTTAGCCCGCGTCAAGGTCATAGGACGCTAAGGGCAAAAGTATTATCGGGAATTTCAAGTGTTGAAATTTGCAATGAGATTGCATATCTTCTATTAGATAGTTAGATCCCGATACCCACTGTGAGTAAGAGTTACTCCTGAGAGAGTTTTACACATTACAATTAGCCGATCAAGTAGGTGTCTAGAAAGGTGTTAACGGGGTTATGCCCTTGGGAAAACGGGGTTTATTTTAATTAGGTCCATGCGAAAGCACGGAGAACCTCCCTCAAAGTAACGACACTGGCCTGGCTGAAAGATTAGCGAACGTGTAGGGTGTAATTAATCCCGGCTAGTCTTACCTTTTAGGGTTTGAAGAAAGATTTGATAAAAATAGTAGAGGCCATCCTGATTAGATAAAATAATAACCAATATGATCTTGCAAGAGCATACGCTGAGTGTTTTCTTCTCTCTCCCCTGGTAGCGACCATGTCACGCCTTAATCAAGATAATAATATGGATGCATTGACCGAACCTGCTTATTATACTGAGCTGGGGAACGTTGGTTCCGTTCTATCTTATAATTGTTATAAGTTCGAGCAGGAAATAAGGGAATATCCGGATTTCCACGCAACCCAATCGAGGAATGAGCATGTTGATGCATATTCTTCGGGTGTGTTCGTTACCGAGAACTGTTTCTTAGTATCCTCTATATCCTAGGTATGAAATACTGGATCAGGATTCCACATATGTAATTTGTTACATGGGATACAGAAAGGTAGAGAACTGAGTTTGGGTGATATGTCTCTAAGTGTTAGAGAATGGTGCAATTGTTGCAGTCAAGTCAGTTGGCAAATATCACCTTGTATTACCAAATGGTAAATACATTGATTCTGAACAAATGTTATTAGATACCGAACCTAATATACAACATTACATCAGATCTTTATTAAGTTAAAGAAGGATATAATTCTATATTGGAGGATAATGTTGTGAACATTTTCCTGAATCAAGATTTGATTAGATCAGGCACGTTATGTAATGGCATATACGTTCTAAATCAAACCACTGTTCAAAGTATATAGAACACACACAAGAGGGGTAGTTTAGAAATGAACGAATCCTTCTTGTGGCATTGTAGACTAGGTCATATCAATGCGACACGACCAGCTAAATTACATAAGGATGAATATGAGAATCTGTTCGAATTTTCATCTTATGATACTTGCCAGTCTTGTCACAAAGGTAAAGTGACCAATACTCCGTTTACTGGAAACGAAGAAAGAGTTAGTGAACTCTTGGACAAATACATGATGATGTATACAGTCCTATATCTACAAATGCCATGGTTGGTTCTTCGTAATTCATTATATTCACTGATCTTCTCTCAGGATTCGGACATATGTTCCTGTTGAAACACAACTCTGAAACTTTTGAGAAATTCAAGGAATATAAGCTTGAAGTTAAGAACCAGTAAGATAGAAGTATTAAGTCCTTCGATGTGATCAAGGAGGAGAATACTTGCGCATGGAGTTCCTGGAGTTTCTAAAAGGAGAATGGGATTCTCTCTCAGCTTACTCCTTCGTATACACCACAGCACAACGATGTATTGGGGTAGAGGTATCGCACCCTGTGAGATATAGTGCGCTCTATGATGAGTACTGCTGAGTTATCTGTTTCCTTTTGGTGTTATGCACTTGAGAAGTTGCGTACCTATTGAATGGGGTTCCATTCAAATCAGTGTCTACCACTCCATATGAGATATGGTATGGGAAAAGACCATGTCTTAAACGAGTTAAGATATGGGGTTGTCCGACCTATGTTGAAAAGCAGAATCCGGACAAGCTCGAGGCAAGGTCAGATCTGTATAAGTTTGTTGGATATCCCAAATATTTGCGAGGGAATATCTTCTACCACACTGAGGAGAAAAATGTGTTTTGTTTCTCAGCATGCCACCTTTTTAGAAAAGGAATTTCTTTTAAAGAAATTCGTGGTCATGAGGTAGAACTGGAAGCAGTTCCAGCTAGACAAACTAACAGCTGATGATTTGGTGAAACCAAAGGATTCAATAGTCTCCGACGAACCTCAGCCTCTCCGCGAATCTAGTAGGTTTCCTCATCCACCTAAGAGATACTACGGTTTCCTCGGTGACGGTGGGAGCGATGATTGCATCATAGATGATCACCCAACTAGGTTCAGGCAGGCCATCACGAGTGGGGACTCTGTGAAAAGGCTGGATGCTATACTTAAGTCCATCTGGATCAATGCACGCATCGCGGAGTTGGAACGTCTGTTTTGATGTGGAAGTCAAAAAGTTTGACTTCATCAAAAAGGTAGATGAACCTTGTATATACAAGAAGGTTGTAAAGAGTAAGGTTTTCTTCCTCGTATTGTACGTAGATGACATACTCTTGATAGGAAATGGTTTCCTATGCTACACTCGGTCAAGCTCCTCTTATCACGAGGATTCTCCATGGAAGATCTTGATGATACCTACTACATCTTGTGGATAATGATCTATGGTGATAGATCTAAGTGGATGTTGGGAATATCCCAAATCCAGGTACATTAACACCATACTAAAGGGGTTTAGTATGGAGGATTCTAAGCGTGGTGGTTCGCCCACTTACTCAGAAATCATTCTCTCCAAAAAGATGTATTCCGAGACTGATTTGGAGAGAGCTCGCATGCAAGGGATACCCTATGCTTCGGCAGTAGGCTCTATCATGTATGTGATGTTATGTATCAGACCAGATGTAGCTAACTCACTAGATGTAGTGATCAAGAATCAATCGGATCTTGGGAGAATCACTGGATAGCTATGAAAGACATTCTTAAGTACTTGAGAAGCACTAAAAGAATGTTCTTGGTTCAAGCCTCCAGAGTGATAAGGTCGACCGAAAGTCAGTCACAGGCATTGTCTTTACCCTCAGTGGAGGGATGGTATGTTAGAAGAGTTTCAAGTTAAATACCATGACATACTAGACGATAAAGGCTAGATACATCGCTACCAACGATACTACCAAAGAGGTTGTCTGGATAATTCTTGTTCATGAGATGAACATGGTTCCTACCATTGAGAGTCCAATAATTGTTATTGTGACAACAATGGAGTTGTGGCTTTGGCCTAGGAACGCCGGTCCCATCAGAGTTCCAGACATATTCTGAAGACAGTATCACCTGATCAAGGAGATGATTGATCTCCAAGGGATTGAGATTAGGAGAGTAGACGCGAAGGATAACACGGCGGATCCACTCACAAAGGCCTTACCCTAGAGAGACTTCTATAAGACGTTGAGTATGAAATACTACAACAAATGGTCTTAGTGCAAGTGCGAAATTGTTAGTTATATGTATGCCCTAAAGGCCATTACTGTACATACGATATATATTGTAGTGGATACTTGGACATATATAAGGAGGACTTTCTTGCTCGACATGATAGTATGCTATCTGGTTGCTCTTTATCTTAACATGTACACTTATTGTCTCTCTATTGCATGTTGATAAAGCCCTTAGGATGAGTACTTGACTACCAGGACTATGATGCAGATCATACTAGTGGGGCAGAGGTAGTCGGTAAGTGCATATTTCAAATGTTCTTAGTCGTGGGAGTATCGAGACAGGGCATCAATACTCCAAAATAGACTAGCGTATGCGCTTCTTGATCCATATGATGGGCGATGGATGATCCCACATCCATTGGTGTTTGACATCAGAGAAGGTATACGGGTGCTCGGTGGAGACTGGGTACACTGGACGGACTCGCCGAGAACTCCTAGATGGTATTATACTTATCGTCAGATAGCAGTTCTCTGGTGACACTGGTACAGGTTAGTCTGTCGACCCGAGATCGTCATAGAGTCTTGTGTAATTCCTACTGTGCTTTGATTTCCACCATACCATATTCAAGAGATCGTGCAAAAAGGTGGTTTTTGGGTACAATCCCGAGTCACATGGAGGCAATGAGCGATAGGAGGGGATTTTGTCTCTCCCGGTATTGGGGGTTGATGTTGCACTATGCTCGATTGGCCATAACAGGAAATCCCTGGCCAGGGTTGCTGAGATCTACTGGTAAGTGTTATCAATAGTTTCTTGAACCGTTATGGACCTCACATCGACATGACTTATCAGGCTATTGGGGCCTGACGTTATACCACCCCCAGGCTGTGATATGCAACAAATCAGACGAAGAGACCAGACTGTACGGTAGTGTTACTTATTGGATTCGCAGGAGTATGAGCAGGCTTACTTGTTGATCTTCTAATCGCTCAATACCCGGGTGGCCGTTATGTTTAGCAGACCGCTTGCAACTTGTGGGTGACTGATATGATCACCACCTACTGCCGGTGTATTGACGAGCCTTTAGAGTCCTATACAGAGGTTTCCTGGCTCAAGCGAAACGAAGTATGAGCACGTATGTGATATGTGCGGGACCGAGATTAATACGAGTATGTGATACCGTATTCTATTCTCGCGATATGTGATATCGGTCGGTTATATGTGATATACCCGGGTTATCGGATCAAGTGTTGATTCGATAAGTTGTTACATTTGATATTAGTCGGCTGTATGTGATATAGCCGGATTATTAAATCAAGTGTTGATTTGATAATTTAATGTATAATTATATATTTAATATATTAACTTACATTAACTAATATTTTCTCACTTAAATATTTCTTTTTCTCACTTGTGTGCATATAGTATATATGTGATATATATTAATGTACATTTTTTGTGTCATGCTTGATGCCACATACTTCATGGGTGTATGAGACTTACACTATACTTAAGATAATATTAGGGTTTTTATTTATCTAAGTAATTCACAAATTGATGGAATTATGTCATGGCTAGAAGCTTGGAGAAGCTTGATGTGTCCATTGACTTAGTCCACTAATTTATTTTACTTAAGATATTTATTAACCTAACCATTATCCTTAGCCATAGTTTATTCTCTACATGAGCTTGTGTATGACACAACTCACCCAGGGTTACTATTCTCACCTCATGAGTTTTATTTTCTCATCTCCACTTCATCTTCTTCCTCATCTCCAAAAGCTTTCTAGGATTTGGAGAGATGAAGAAATATTGTGAGAAAAATAAATCTAAAGTGAGCAAAATTCCTACTTCATCATCCTCTACTATACTAGCCATTTAGTTTAGGGTGTTTGCTTCACTAAACCCTAATTCAGTAAAGAGATAGCTTGGGTTGGTGTCTCCTCGACGTAGATCATCTTCGACTTCGAAGACTTCAAGCAAGCTTGTTTCGTTCATCTTGTTGAGCCTTTCTAGAGTCCGAGAGTTCACTACTTGGAGCGAAGGGACTACTTCATGGAGCTATTGAAGTGAAGGACCGGTCTACAAAGGTTTTATTCCTTGTTCACTTTAGATGTAAAGTTGTTTACATTGTTGTTTCGTCTAAATCTCTAGTTAAGATTCTAGGTTAGGGTTCTTTAGTATGGGAATTTTTTTAAATTGGCATGGACGATACCTCCCGAAACCCAGCAGCTGCCTAGGGAACCCAACAACATCAACTCTCTATACTGGGAGAGACGAATCCCTTCCGATCGCTCATTGCCTCTATCTGGCTCAGAACTGTACCCAACTAAAACCCGTTTGCATGTCTCTTTAAAGCCATAGTGTGGTAGTAATCAAAGAACGGTGGGAACCAAAAAAGACGCTATGACGTTCTTAGATCTACAGACTACCTTGTACACATGTCACCAGAGAACTACTATCTGACAATAGGTATAATACCATCTAGAAGTTCTCGGTGAGTCTGTCCAGTATAACTCATGACATAATGAGCACCTGTATACAATCTTCAGTGTCAAACACCAATGGCTATAGGATCACCATTGCCCCATACAGGTGTCACGACCCGAAAGTACGGAACGTGACTGGCACTTAGATTACGAGACGTCTAAAGGCGTAATGTAACCTAAGTCAGCCAAAGCCCAGAAAAATCTAAACCAAAATCAAAAGCGAATGAAGGAAAACCTTTAATGAAGACTTTTTTTAAATCATTCAAGTTGCATAGAATCCCTTTAAAAAGAAAACATCAAAAATTTCCGAAAATTTCGGCAGAGTCTCCCCTGTATTTTCTATCCCCCAAAATGGGTACAACAAGATAATAAACCTGTAATCATAAAATGGCATCCCCAAGCGGGAGCTAGCTCTTCGCCCAAGGCGGATCACAACCACATGCAATATAATAGCAATATCAAGAAAAGAGCATGGAAGAAACACAAAATATCAGAAACACAACGCCAGCTCAAGTGAGCTCGACCCAAAAGAAACCACAAATATACAAATCTCTCAGTCTCATCACTAGGTCACATATACAATATAAAGTGGTAGATGGAGAATACTAGATACAATGATAAAGCAAAAAGAAATAAAGTGTGCTCGCAACCCACCTACGGGCGATGTCGCGAGTCTGAGCAAAAGGAGCTGATGATAGGATAGCCCGCCGCTACAAGGGTGACGGGTCCGACCTGCAAGACACTGTGGCACAACGGGGGTGAGTTGCCAGTTCGTGAGTAGAATATAACATCTAGTAAAGCAATCGTAAGAATGCACGCAATGCACCACAACATGTATGTCCATATGTGATACAATAGCTCTAGTATGCATGCACATGTATGCAATGTCATTACTAAATCTTTAAGTGTTTTAAATGCTAAGGATACTACATTCTTAATTTTAGAAAATGAATATCTGTATAATAGCTAAGTACCATCAAGAAATCATCTGAAAACCCGTGTCAAGCATCGACACCAAAAATGAATCATCTCTGTCTCAATATATCACTGTATCAATGTCTCAAATATCGGGCTCCGTCAGTCCGGATCGGCCCATATCATCAATCTCACGACAACGGTCGGTATCCTCCGGATATCCGCCGCGCCAGACATCACCGGTAGGTAGTCTTCCCCTGCCAGGCTCATCGTCTACAACTCGATCTTCTTGCCCCGGGGTACCATACCGGGCCCACCATGTACCCGAGACGGTTCATCCACTCCTCGAATCGGGTCTCGAAATCCAACAGAAAACATGAAAACTCATGGTGGACGACACATACATCACGAGAAAACCGTAACTTTGTTTTAAAAATGATAAATATAAGTTTTTGTTAAATTCTTGCGGTTTTCCCAAAAAATCCAGAAATCGCAGCAATACTGAAATCCTCAAGAAAATCATAATGTTCACATGCTATATATGCTAAATGTCTATGATATCAATGTATATGATGTGAATTTTGGCTAGAAAGCTATGTAAATATGATGAAAATGCGAGGTATATGCAAGCTATGCAATTTCAGATATCATGTATGAATACAAGTGACGATACTAAGTTAAACAGGTTCTATAGTGCACGTGGCATGGCAATTACCAAAGGCATGTGTGTCACATGAATAGTGCGCGTGCAACAGATGCCAATGGTAATGGTGTTCGTGTCCTACGAAGTGATATCGCATAAGTGTAGATGAATGTCCATGCAATCTAATATACGGTTAGCTATAAGGGTATGCAATGTACATAAACGGATAAGCTAGCTAACAATATAAATCTTGCAAAAAGTAGGGTAACCCTAACTAGGGGGCGCATCACGCCATCCAGACAATTCCCCCATAGATGAATACATCTACTCACCTGAAATCCCCGCTAATCCGATCCGACCACCGCCTTGCCTTTACGCGCCGTGTCCGCTGTTTCCCCGACCGATCCTATATTTGCACAACACCAAGCATAAGATTACAAAACCTAAAACGATGCAAGTCACAATATACAATTATCGACGCTCTCGAATTAAACGTAACATGCACTCGGTGCGCGGGAAAACGCACGAAAATCGCTAATCTTTAACTAGAACCGTCATTTCGGGGAAATCAACAAAACTAAAACCCGACTGGAGGAAACCCCGCATTCGCGCACTCTAATAGTCCTATATGAAGCTAATTATATCGCTAAAATAACGCAATTTGATCGCATTCTATTTTGCATAAAAATCTAGCAAGCAAAAGCATACCGATTCGATGCAAACGTCGCAATTTATCGATTTAGCGAGCGTAACCTTACACAATTAACCACTCTAACCAATTAGGTAACCAAAGCCCTAACTTAATCCATCAACCATGCTTCAAACCCTAGTTCAAAATCAATCCCATTCTTTATTTTTATGAACAATTAATTACAACTAAATTAATGCTTCAAATATCAATTTTTATCACAATTAAACTACAAGTTAACAAACTAGTTTAGAATTTCACCTCACAAGTGGAACCCTAGCATGATCAAGCCACCAAAGAAGCCTCCTTTCTTCAAGTTTTGAGCTAAATTTGGTTGAGGAGAGAGTGGATTAGGGTTTGGCTTTGAATGGGTTAATGAATTTGTGGATTTTTAATGAATTTTAGCATGAAAATTGAAGCAAAAAGAAGTGAGAAGAGAGGGGATTTCTGCAGGAATGGGTCGGCTAGCAGCAAGAGGGGATGGTGTGGGATTTTTGGAGAAGTTTCTAGGTCTAAAAACACCTCATGTTCTCATTTAATGCATTTCACATCAACTTTTTACAAAAAAAACCCTTTTTACTTCATTTTTTCACAAATTTCCAACCATAAAACTAAAATCTTAGCAAGTCATGATACAATTAACACCATATTTTAGCTTATAAAGATTCCTAATTATGAAATTTACCTAATTAAATTTGTATTTATCACTAATTTAATGTATTTTAAAAAGCCTAAAATAATATATAAAAAAAATAATTAATTACGAAAAAAAAATTATTTAACTAGAAAATTATAAGTGACATTTTAGTGACAAAATTATAGTAATATCTTATCTAAATTTTGTATAATTAAGTCTATAATGAAAAATATCTATTTTGACTTTTTACGGAAAAAACCGAAAAATTAGCCGATTACCGAAAAACTGCCTAAACGATTTTCGAAGGGTTACAACAGGTTCAAGAAACGTATACACTAGTCTAAACTGGAATACCGATACCCCGTCTCGATACTCCTGCGATTAGGGACATTTAAGGATGTGCTTATGGACTAATCAGGCCCCACTAGTATGATCTCTATTATAATCCTGGTAGTCAAGAAAAGATCCTACGGGCTTTATCAGCATGTAATAGCGATACATAATAACGAGTGAAACGTATACACATGTTAAGATAAAGACAAACCAGATATCATATTATCATCTCGAGCAAGATTGTTCTCCGTATAGGTGATCCTTCAATAAAGTAATTGCTATCCCGCAATCACTATAATTTCCTTAAGGGCACTGTATCCAACAGCTTGTACATGCTCAAGAGCAAGTGTGCACCAGAAGCTTGCGATTCAAGCTTCAATGTAGCCTGCGCTACAAGCAAAGGGTGCGCCCTATTTTAGGTGGGAACAAATGCCCTCCACTACTTTGCCCACATAAATATGTACATGGGTTAAGTAGTGCAAAGTGATTGTTCAGTTGATAAAACTGCACATTTGTTATTACATTTTTCCTACTATTTCTATATTAAAAAGGTCTTTATTATAATATATCATACATATGAGGGTTTATCTGTAAAAATACTATTTTCCATGTGTTGATATATTATAATTAGCATTTGGTAGGAAAATGTATACAAATAATATCATTGACCAAATCCTAGTAGAACAAAGTCTACTAAATATTATTTGTTAAGTTGTTGTGCAGAATTTGCAAGTCTAAAATCAAGAAAATCAAGTTGTTAAAGCTAACTTGCCTAATTAAGAAAGCGAAACTTGGAGACCAAGTCTGGCAGCAACTACGAGAAGATTTCAAAGATCTAAAGGTCCCAGATATTGCCACATGTCACAAGGATGAAGTCCTAAAAAATTGATCAAGTGATCAACACCCTTGGCCGCGGATCCGAGGCCAAACCCCCCTGTTGGCCGCGGATCCACCGCAGGGTAAGGGAATTAGGAGATGAGAATTTTGGGGGTGAATCTATACTGTTAGCTTCCAATTTTGGAAGCTAACTTTCTGGCTTTAGGACTATAAATAAAGACTGAGAGCCTCTTGGAAAAATCATCAAGTCGACGCGATCACGAAGTCCCAGACGGCTCACGCATCCAGACTGATCATCAACTGTTCGTCTACCTTCTTGGAAGAGATCGAGAAGCAAACTAGTCTTTGTAATCATTTTCTAAGGAATCAAAGTGTAATGAATATTGTTGATTAATAAAGGTAGCTTTCTTTTTCTTATTATGCAATTTCTCTCCATCTCTTTTTCTCCCAACATGCGCGAGTAATTCTCCGCTTGTTAGGGTTCGTAGGATTAGGGTAGGCTAATGGACGATGAACATCCCTAAACCCTTTTTAAGTCCTATAAAGTTTAAGAACTTTATCAAAAGAATCATTAACATCCTAATCGGGCGTGCTAACAATTCCTTGCTAGTTCTGACCGCGATTAGAGATTAGATTAATGATTGTTTTGGTAAAGGCTAGATATGAACGGAGTTCCGTGTCGAGATAAGGGTTAAGAGTGGGATTCCTTTTCCTTCCAGAAACCCTAATCTACACGCATCACCGTCGTTCTAGTTTTAAATCTATTAAAGGATAAAAATGGTAACTTTTAATTAATCGTCCATAACTACTAAATCCTAACGAACCCTACAAGCCCCCTTATTATATTAACTATATCCTTAAAATAATCTAGAACTATATTTTTGCATTCTTGCTTAACGTAGATCTAGAAACCATTCAACAAATTCTTTCTTCCTCCTCCCTTCTCAACACATCTAAAGTAAGAGTAAAAGATTCAACGTTTTCCAGAGGACGACCCGTACTCATCTCGGTCTAGCTACACGCGACACCGTTATTGATTGCGGTTAACTACTACATACACTTTTTCACATCAAATCAAATGGCGCCGTTGCCGGGGATACGTGCGTAATTTTTTATTCTTACTATTTGTGTTGAATTCTTATACGATCTATATCATAAATAAAACAAAACTGCAAATTGTATATTTAACGATTATTGTGTGAATTTTGCGAGGGAATCTGGAGTCACAGATTTGAGGATACAGAGATTCAGAGACATTTCTCTGGTAAGATTCTAACCACATTCTCTCTCTTCTGAAATCCAATAAAATCTCTTTTCTGCAGGATTCTTTGCAAAATATCGCCGCTCAAAAATCTTTTTGCAAAGTTTTGTTATTGGTTTGTTATTTCATATTTTAATACGGAATTTTAAGGGGCAAGACCAAAATCCAGATTAGGTGGGGATTTCATCACCCTTCCTAAGCCCCACAAATCACAAACCGAGCATCTGCATCAACCCTACATTAATTTAAAAAATATCTAGACCAGACTCTAAGGACTGTCGCGCTCAATAAAGACAGAGTAAGGTCGTGGGTAATCTATCGCTTATCCGCGTTACTTTTGTGGTGACTAGGCAAGTGTGTCCAAGGCGAGTGGTTACTTAATTAGGACCACTACTTTTGTAGTGGGGAGCCTCCCACTCACCTGGCACTTATCTGGCTACAAGGGTAGTAAAGAGGCGGTAGAGGATTGATCCTATGGCTTGTCCTTTGGAAGTCTAGGAGCGGTCTAGAGACTGACCTAGGTAACCTTAGTTTCAGGGTTGTTTGTGCATTTTTGTGTGATTTGTCTAAATCCGTCATTTTTCAAAACAAACCAATTATTTTCTCCCATTTTTACCCTTCCCCCTTCTTCTCTTCTTATAATGGGTGACCCAAACAGAAGAACACTTGCCGAGCTTTGCTGTCCACAACCAGATATCTCTTGTTTTCGTAATCCCTTCGGTATACCGTCCGGCTCTTCCATGTCCTTAAGAGATCATATAGAACAAGCAGGAAGAAACAGTTGGCCACCTCAGTCTGGGTCTTATCAACCGTATCCTAATCCTACACCTGTTTCAGTTGATACCCAGAGTGAGGAAGCCCCTAGACGAATGTCCATTGCTGAGCACATAGCTAGGGCTAGAGGCCAAAGTTTAAACCCGGACCAATATCAACCATCACCACCACTGTCCAGAAAAGAGTTTGATATGCGGTTTGTGGCATATAAGATGTCTATTGAAAATAGCCAACCAACCAACCCATATCAATATTCTTCTTATCATAATATTGATCCTACTCCTACCCAAGTTTCGCAACCATTCTATTCCTATCAATCCAATCCGACTTTTCCACCTTCTCTAGACAGTCCTTCTAATCAGTCATTTGGGAGTTTTAATCGTCCACAAGAATTTCAATCTTATCCTGAAACCCTTTATCAACCCAAGTCTAGTCTTGAGCAAACATTAGAAAAGTTTCTGGAATTGTCGAACTAAATTAGGAAGGATTTGGGTAGTAAGACAGAACTGTACACCCTTCCTAATCAAACCTCCCCATTCCAAACTGAAATCCACAACTCCAGTTTCATTGATTCATCAAGTACACCAAATAGAATGACTGATAAGTTGTGTGACTTTGTAGTGTTTGATTTACCCGACTGTGAAGGGTCCATTTCAAGTGAAACCATACCCAACCCTTATGATCTCTACGCCTCCACTCTTGAACCAAAACTGATTGAAAACCATACTTTTGATGAGGTGTTTGAGAATTTTAACCTTCACATATCAAACTCACTCATTAACAATTCACTTCCTTGTGATCGTCATCTTGAGCCTTTAATTCTTCCCGAACCCCAAATATGTCTTGAAGTTGATGATAATGGTATACCCGAAGAGCAGACGGAAATACAGCCTCCATCTTCCACATCTGGTTCAGCAACACTCGACACACCAATTTGTTTACCCATTTCACCTTCTAATTTCTCCGGTTCTTCTTCTGTTTCTATAGTTTCAGTGAGTTTTGATGAATCACAATCCGTTAATTCAAGTTCAATAATACCAGAAATTCAACTTGTTTTGGGTATTTTTGAAAATGAGGTAGATGAGTTTTTCGAGCCCTCTACCTCAATGATTTTTGATGAATCAAGTAGGATAAATTCTGGCACAAAACTCTTTGACAGCAAAATATTCAATCACACCATTGATAAAAGTTTTGAAGAACTTTTTGCTGACGAACTTGAATTTTTAAACAATACGGATTTTGTGATTGATCAATCTCCACCTATAGAGGTTGAACCGTCACCATTCCTTCTTCCTAATCATTCACATTCATCCTCATTCTTTCTTTTCTCTAATTTCAAACCCTTTCCAGACCACCTCTTATCCCTTCCCCGTTTTTTCTTGAGTCGATACAACACATTCTTCCACCGACCTATACGCTATACTGATAAAATCTTTGAATGATTGGTGTTAACTTTTGGTCTTTATAAAGTCTTACTTTGACCAAATGTCTCACTCCCTCTTAAAATACTTCATATTGTCTAACTCATGTTTGAGGGGGAGTATATTTTTGGCTCTTGATCATAACTTTTGTCCTCAAATTTGTGAGCCAAAAATAAGTTTGGGGGAGCATTTTCACTTTCATATATTCTTGCCCCCATTAATAATGTCCTCCCAAGCTTACAGGTTTTTGTGATTCAGCAGATAGCAACAGTGAGGACACTGTTGAAAACAAGTTTAGGGGAGGTTTGTACTTATTTACGCATACTTTGCATTATACTATATTTAAGCAAAAAAAAAAATTTGATAATAAAAGAATAGAGAGTGAAAAATTACATCCAAAAGATAGGAATAGTTTAAGAAAACTAAGAAAATTAGAAGTTTTCTTAAACGAACTAGTAATAAGTAGTTATAAGCTGTTGTCCCAAGGGTTAGTAAGATGAAGGAAGTCACTAATCTGAGGATAAAAATAAGTCTGAAAAATAGTTTCTATTCTGGAAGCCAAACATTTGAATGTTGATACCCTACTATTTGCACTTACACACGTCTTGAAACTCGGGATAGTAGAGGATACCTTGAAATGCTCTTGTCTAAAAGCCAAAGTATGAAGGAAATGAAAAAAAAATGAAGAAAATATAAAAATGGTGAAGAAAAAAAAATGAACACTGGTTTTGTTATCGCCAAGGCAGCAATAATAAAATATAGCGAGGGTGCCTCTTCACCTAGTGCCCTAAGGCCAACTGGTCTGAGAGTCACTGCTAAGCCTTAGGTGGTGCAAGACGAGGAAAATACTATCACCTAATCAGCAAGCACATAAGTAATCGGTCGGTTAGTACCTCAAGAAGTATTAACGGTCGCATGAAAATGTGTGAGCAAATCTAAATATTCATCAAGTTAAAAAGTACTGAGGTAGATGGACAAGAGTATGATAGCTTGAATTGAATTCTCCGAGTGTAGGGATGTCCATTACACACACGTAGGGGTATATGATCGATGTTTGGATGAAAGGTAGGAATGAAGAATAAAGACGATGTTTTATTGAGGGATAATGTGATTTCTAACATTTTTTCATGACTATTAAGATAGGGCTCATGACAACTGAAAAGCTAGTGTAGTTGGAAACTCTTATTTTCAAAGTCTTTCTTTTATGGTTCTTATCTTTATATGTAAATTTCACCATCTCTCTTTTATTATAGGATTTTGTGGGTGTAATCCGCTGAAAACCCTCAGGAGACAACACTCCTCCTACTAGGGACACCTAGAGGTTTAACGGCTTGTTGCACGTGCTCAGTGCAATCGTGTTTGCCTACGAAAGTGTGCTTAGTTTTCTCCTTTCTTTTTCTCCTTCTCTTGAATAAACTAGTTTGCTAGGGACGATCAAAGATAAGTTTGGGGGTATTTGTTCAGTTGATAAAACTGCACATTTGTTATTACATTTTTCCTACTATTTCTATATTAAAAAAGTCTTTATTATAATGTATCATACATATGAGGGTTTATCTGTAAAAATACTATTTTCCATGTGTTGATATATTATAATTAGCATTTGGTAGGAAAATGTATGCAAATAATATCATTGACCAAATCCTAGTAGAACAAAATCTACTAAATATTATTGGTTAAGTTGTTGTGCAGAATTTGCAGGTCTAAAATCAAGAAAATCAAGTTGTTAAAGCTAACTTGCCTAATTAAGAAAGCAAAACTTAGAGACCAAGTCTGGCAACAACTACGAGAAGATTTCAAAGATCTAAAGGTCCCAGATATTGCCACATGTCACAAGGATGAAGCCCTAAAAAATTGATCAAGTGATCAACACCCTTGGCCGCGGATCCGTGGCTAAACCCCCCTGTTGGCCGCGGATCCGCCGCAGGGTAAGGGAATTAGGAGATGAGAATTTTGGGGGTGAATCTATAATGTTAGCTTCCAATTTTGGAAGCTAACTTTCTGGCTTTGGGACTATAAATAAAGACCGAGAGCCTCTTGGAAAAATCATCAAGTCGACGCGATCACGAAGTCCCAAACGGCTCACGCATCCAGACTGATCATCAACTGTTCGTCTACCTCCTTGGAAGAGATCGAGAAGCAAACTAGTCTTTGTAATCATTTTCTAAGGAATCAAAGTGTAATGAATATTGTTGATTAATAAAGGTAGCTTTCTTTTTCTTATTATGCAATTTCTCTTCATCTCTTTTTCTCCCAACATGCGCGAGTAATTCTCCGCTTGTTAAGGTTCGTAGGATTAGGGTAGGCTAATGGACGATGAACATCCCTAAACCCTTTTTAAGTCCTATAAAGTTTAAGAACTTTATCAAAAGAATCATTAGTATCCTAATCGGGCGCGCTAACAATTCCTTGCTAGTTTCGACCGCGATTAGAGATTAGATTAATGATTGTTTTGGTAAAGGCTAGATATGAACGGAGTTCCGTGTCGAGATAAGGGTTAAGAGTGGGATTCCTTTTCCCTCCAGAAACCCTAATCTACACGCATCACCGTCGTTCTAGTTTTAAATCTATTAAAGGATAAAAATGGTAACTTTTAATTAATCGTCCATAACTACTAAATCCTAACGAACCCTACAAGCCCCCTTATTATATTAACTACATCCTTAAAATAATCTAGAACTATATTTTTGCATTCTTACTTAACGTAGATCTAGAAACCATTCAACAAATTCTTTCTTCCTCTCCTTCTCAACACATCTAAAGTAAGAGTAAAAGATTCAACGTTTCCCAGAGGACGACCCGTACTCATCTCGGTCTAGCTACACGCGACACCGTTATTGATTGCGGTTAACTACTACATACACTTTTTCAAATAAAATCAGTAATGCACCGCTAGAGATTTGATGGCTTAGAAAACAAGTTTAGGTCCATGTCACCTAAGCCTTTTTCAATCTTCATGAGCCGTAAGGGTCTCACAAAGTTGTTTTTTCCCTACAAGTCAAGAAGATCTCGTAGGTGTAATTTCTCCTTAGGAGTCGTGAGGGCTCCTAAGTTGGTTTTCTCTTGTAATTCGTAAGGATCTTATAAGAGTGTTTTCTCCTTACAATTCGAAAGGACACATAAGTGGCTTTTTATTCTCATTGGTAGTTTGTTTAGCTAATGGAGGATGTTTGGGTGTAAATTCATTACGAATAGCCTATGAATCGTATATGGTAGTCAATGTGGTGACAGGCCATAGGGTAACACATATTGGGGGGCAACTTAACCTTTGGGTAGCCTGTGGATTGTGTACGGTAGTCAATTTGGAGACTGGCTGTAGGGCAGTGATGGCTTAAGAGACAAGTTTAGATCCCTGTTATCTAAAGATTTTCAATTTTATAAGATGTGAGGGTCTCATAATAGCATTTTCTTCCTATGAGTCGAGAGGATCTCATAGGAGTATTTTCTCTTTAAAAGCCGTGAGGACTTCTAAGTGTCTTTTCCATCAGTGAGTCATAAAGATCCCACAAAGGTGAGTATCACTTTTTTATGCTAACATGAACTGACTTAGCTTATTTACTCATCTCAGAGCATTCAGTTTATCCTCTTTTTAGGCGTAGATAATCTTAGACTAACGATAATATACCCCCTGGTATAAGAGGCCGTCAGGTTTGTGATACGAAGTGTAGTCCATCGCACAGCTGCTTTGGCTGATTTCTTCTCGATTTGCATTCCATTAAAATGTCGTTTGAGTAGCTGTGCACTTACCGTATCTCCAATCCCTTATGAGGCGAGACACGACATCTCAAGTAATCTTCCTAGGCTGGTATATGCATGTTGTCGTCAGAGATTCAGCATTAGGCGTCTCCATGACACTTTACCTTGAGGTCAAACTCTTTTAAGTCCCGGAGAAATCATAACTGCACTCTTCTGAGGTGAGATGACATCCAATGGTCTTTAGGCTTGTATGTGCTGCCATCGAGACCTGGAGCTTAGAATTTTCCTTCACTCCACTTTGCTTCGGCTCTTTTGAGCTTTGTGGATGCCATATCTGTACTCTGCAGAAGTATAATAGACATCCAAATAGACTCTAGACTGTATGTGTTGCCATCAAGACTTTGAGCTAGGAGAATGTCGTCACTCCGCTTTTGTTTCGACGATTTAGTCTTTACTGACGCCATGTATGTACTCTGCTGGAGTAAATTGGACGTCGACGTATTCTATATGCTGTATGTATGCCGTCAAGACTTGATTCTTCATTTGGTAGAGCCTGGGGGAACGTATTGCTCACCTTCATTTGTTTGTGTCTTTGGATTGTATATAAGAGTCGAGATCGAACTACTTGTAAGGCAGAAAAATTTTCTTTTCTTTTTCTTCTTCTTCTTTTTATATTAGCAATTGCTCTATCATTTCAGCTTTTCTTATCGCAAAAGTCATGGTCGTCCAATCATTTTGGCTATTTATTCACAGTCACTCAATCATTTCGGCTATTTTATTATTTTACTCGCTAATTTTTATTATGGGCTGGCCAATCATTTCGGCTATTTCTTCTCTTTTTTTATTTCCCAGTTTAACGATTTAGGGGTCGAGATTTTTGAACTTCAAGCTGACATCAGCGTTGCTAATACTGAAGCACGCATGCTAGGAGCAATTCATCATGTGCCTGGGTAAACTTAGGATTTGATACCTGTTTTGGTATCAGTATCGCTACAACTGGAATAGTGCTAGAAGCGACTCATCATTTGTCGTTGCCCGTTGGACAGTGGTGGCTTAGAAGACAGGTTTAGGTCCATATCATTTAAGGCTTTTTTCAACTTTATGAGCCGCAAGGGTCTCATAAAGGTATTTTCTACCTACGAGTCGAGAGGATCCCGTAGGTGTATTTTCTCCCTAAGAGTCGTGAGGGCTCCTAAGTGTGTTTTCTCTTGTAAGTCGTAATTATCTTACAAGAGTGTTTTTCTCCTTGCAAGTCGAGAGGATCTCGCAAGTGGCATTCACCATCGGTGGGACTTTGTTGAAACACATATTTTGTGTGCCTGTGGATTGTATACAAGAGTCTATATAGAACTACTTATAGGGCGGTTTCTTTCTTTTCACGAGTTCGCGCTCTTTCGGGTTTTCATAAACTTGCTAGTAATCCTGTTATTTTTACTCACAGAGCCCTTTTAGGTTTTCATCCATGCCCTTTTTGCTTATGGACGTACCCATTTTTTTACGCGTTGTTCTCCTTATGGGTCGTGAGAATACATGAGTAGGTTTTCTCCTCGTTAGTATCCTGGTTGACCAATAGAGAAGGTCTTGGAAGCGATTTTGTCGTGGGTAGCCCGTGGATTGTATACGGTAGTTAATTTGGAAACCAACCGTAGGGTAGATTATACCTTTTTGGGAGCATCGGCACCTGTGGGACTTGGAGGTGCAACTTTGATGTAGATAGCCCATAGATTGTATACGGTGGTCAATTTGAAGACCATCCGTAGGGCAACATATACTTGGGGAACATTTCTCACCCGGTAGAACTTTGGGGTGATATGGATTGCTTATGCCTATGAATTATATACGGTAGCCAATTTGGAGGCCGGCCGTACGGCAACAGATATTTAGGTGATATTTGTTCACCCGAGAGGCTTCGAAGATGCAGCCTTTGTTACGAATTGCCCATAGATTGTATACTATAGTCAATTTGGAGACTAACCGTAGGGCAGTGATGGCTTAGGAGACAGATTTAGATCCTTTTCACTAAAAGCTTTTCAATTTTTATGAGCCATGAGGGTCTTATAAAAATACTTTCTCCCTACGAGTCGATAGGATCTCGTAGATGTATTTTCTCCTTAGCAGTCATGAGGACCCCTAAATGTCTTTTTCCCCTTCATGCGTCGTAAGGACGCATAAGTAGGTCTTCCCCTTTTGGGTGCAATTTTGTTGCGAGTCACCCACGGATTGTATGCGGTAATCAATTTAGGGACTGGTCTTTAGGTAATGGCTTAAGAGACAGTAGTTCCATGTCATCTAACGCTTTTCAATGTTATGAGCTATAAGGATCTCATAAAAGTGCTTTCTCCCTACGAGTCGATAGGATCTCATAGGTGTATCTCCTCCTTAGGGGTCGTAGGGAATCATAAGTGTCTTTTCTCTTCATGCGTCGTAAGGACGCACGAGTGGGTCTTCCCTTTTTGGGTGCAACTTTGTTTCGAGTCGCCCATAGATTGTATACTGTAGTCAATTTTGAGACTGGCCGTTGGGCAATGACGGCTTAGGAAACAGGTTTAGATCCTTGTCACCTAAGGCTTTTCAACTTTATGAGCCGTAAAGGTCTCATAAAGATATTTTTTCATACGAATCGAGAGGATCTCTTAGGTGTATTTTCTCCTTAGGAGTCATGGGGACTCCTAAGTGTCTTTTCCCTTGTGAGTCGTAAGGATCTCACAAAAGTATTTTCTCTTTGCAAGTCGAGCAGACTCATAAGTGTCGTTCAGTATGTTGGGAATATCGTTAGCCTTTGGTGGGACTTGGTCGAAACTTTTTCCTATTTCTTTTTCTTTCACAAGTTTGCGCCATTTCGGGTTTTCACAAACTCACGGACAGTCCTGCTATTTTTACTCACGGAGCCCTTTTGGGTTTTCATCCGTGCCCTTTTTTCTTGTAGACTAATCTCATTTTTTATCCCAGTTTAACGACTTAGTGGTTGATTCACTCCGAGTGAACTAGCTTGTCAATGAGCTCTTGGTATGTAGCGGGTTTGGTGAAAGATAGGAATGGATAAACTTGCAATCGCGGATACAGGATGCCTATGACCATTCCGACGGCTGAAGCTTCGGCAATCGGCTTCTCACACTTCGAGGCGAGGTTCCTCCACCGAATGGTATATTGCACCGGTGTTTCCTTTAATCTCCTCTCTTCATTGATCAGAGTGGAGGTGGTGGTGCACTTGCTAACATTGATGAACCTCCATGTAAAGAGAAGCTCCATGTCACTGAAGGTCTCTACGGAGTCATTTGGAAGATCTGAGTACCATTCGAAGGCAATATCCGCCAGGCTGCTGACGAACTGTCGGAGGAGTAGCTTATCATCGCCTTCGGTATTACCGCATATTTCTTTGAACTGTACGATATGCTGGTGGGGATTTTCCATTCTTTTGAATGCTTTGAACTTCGAGATTGTATATCCTGGAGAATATTGCTTCTGGTCGCAGCATGCTAGATATGGACGAGCGGTCTTGACCAACTTGGATTTTGCTACGCTGGCATTGAGGAGTTTGACCTGTTGGGCTATGTACTCGCTGAGCTGAGCCTTCGAGATTGTTTCATCTTTGGAGATTGAAGGGGCCTGCAGAGAGCTCGTAGCACCTCCCTTCTCCTTATCAGGGACCACTAGCGATTCTTCGACCGGCGGTTCTAACGACTGAGCCATCATCCCATACATCTTTGCATGAAGAAGGCCATTTTGTTCATATTGGCGGTTATATCCGCCGCTTCTTTGCTTTTCTTGTCGAGGGCACGTTTCAAAGAGTCAACTTCAGACCCTTGTCTCTCAAGATTTTCTTGTTCGTCGTCCGGACGCGTCTTGGGCGGTGGGCTGACGAGTGCTACTGCTTGAGCTGCCATTTCTTGCAGCTGTTGTTGCCTTTGACCTTGACTGAGTTTGGGGTCGATGACTGGTGGAATCATTGTTTTCACTTCCATTGAGATGTATCATCCGCACAATATGGACTACTTCGGCCTTCTGCGTGTAGCTTTCTACATTTCACCTCTTAGGATTTACCATAGGCGAGGGAAACCTTTGTGGCCTTTGTTTTTTAGGAAGGGCCACTTTAGACTTGGAAGCCGAGTCATCAGCTTTTGGCGGATTCCCGAGCTTCTCAGATTTTGGAGATGGGTTACTGTTGATAATAGAGCCACAAACTTCTTTCTAGACTTTTTAGATCGTCGAGAAAATTTTTAGCTTGAGCATTGGCTTTTTTTCATTTGATACCCCCACAGATGGTGGGGACTTCTTCAAAACGGTGGTAGATGAATTTCGCCTAACCTTTCTAAGCGGCTCGAAACTGTTTTTGGTCAAGACGGCTGCATCAATAGTGGAAATGGATAGAGTTAGCCCTAATGGGGAGATGCCCCCAGCCTTTCTTTGCCAATGCCAATAGAGACGTCAAGCACATCTTGGAGCCGGAACCTCTTCAGTTTTGGGAGTCTCGTAGTCATGCCTCCTGTATGGCTTTGGAGCTTCAGCAGGTGTCAGCCTTTTGAAGACTGACGTTTTCAGTTGCGCCGGAGCATTGAGCGCTAGTCTGTGGAAGACGACCCTTCTTGATGGTGAAGAATCTTTTGGCGCTTCGTGAGCAGCATGAGCCAGCCATTTAAAGACTGAGCTTTTGGAATTCACAGGCTTCTTTGCTGAGCCTGTGGAGCTTGATGCCAGCATCTTAAAAACTGAGCCTTCTGGTTTTGCGGGCCTTTTTGACGGGCCCACAGAGCTTGTATTCAGCCTGTTGAAGATTGAGCTTTCCGATTTTGCAGGCTTCTCGGAAAGGCATGCGGAGCTTGTTGTCAGCCTATCAAAAACTGACTTCTTTAAAGCCTCCCCCTTTGGCGTTGTAGCACCAATGGTTGGAAAGAGTGGGGGAATTTGCTCGAATTGGAGCCCGTTCCATTCTTGCATTGGTTGGGCTGTTGGGATGTTGATCGGTGGGGCCATAATCTGCCCAAAGAAGATCAGCTGAGACATGGTAGTCTTGGAGTTGTTGCAGAATACCATTGAAGTCTGCATAGGGGAGAAAACACCAGATTCGGTCTTCCTCGAAATTCAAGAGCAACTATAAACATAATAGACCGCGATTTTGTTCGCGAAATACGATACACGAAGTATGGCGTGAAAAGAAAAAAATGGTCCTACCGGGCGTGCCAGAATCTATTTATCGCCGAAAACGGGTCAGAGACGTGGAGACATCTAGCCTGAATTTGGGGGAAAATGTATAGGTTTGATCCATCCACCTCTCTAAAGATACTAAGTTGATTTATAGTGCCATATATCGGAGGTTTGGATAGATGCAACCAATATAGCTGGCTTTCAGATTCTCTCTTAGGGTGAGAGGTTTATTGATTGTGGAGTATCTTTCCTACAAACGCAAGCCCCTGCAGTTAATTGTGTTATCGTGAACGATAAAAACTTTCTGTACTCCAAATTTTTAGCTTCATGTGTCGTGTTTTGATTTTTGTTTATTTTGAGTTGCCCTGGGATTGTATGCGGAGACTAATTTTGTCGTTGCCCGTAAGGCACGGATTAGTCCAAATCCGTATATCTTTTAGATTTCGTTCAAGCATTTGCTTGATGGGGTCCACGCTGGTGTTTTAATTTGCCAACGGGGGTGAACTTAGGACGCATTTCCTACATTTGTGAAGTCCATGGGTTCACATGGTTGCATAAGCCTTATCTAAGAATCACCAGTCTTATTTGAGAACTAAGATCAACTTAGATGATTTTTGGGTCAAGTATTTGCTTGACAGGGTCCACGTTAGTGATTTGATTTGCCAACGGGGGTGAACTTAGGACGCATTTCTCATATTTGTGAGATCCGTCAGTTCAGATAAAACTTAGGCTTTATCTAAGAGTCGTTAGTCTTATTTAAGACTAAGATCAACTTAGATGACTTGGCCATATCTTGAGAACATGTTCTCAATTGATCATTTAATCATATAGGAAGCATGGGCTTTCATACTTAGTTTATTTACTAAGTTTTGAAGATTTTGCTTGGCATCAGGTGTGTTTGCGCCTTCATGGGATGCGTTTGGTATCGGCTCATACGCATGACGCGTGGTACGCCTTCCTTGCTTGGCGCACGATAGGTCAGGATTTGGCATTTTTCCTGGCGCATGCGCATGTGTATTGCACGTGATACGCATGGTTTTATAGTGAAACAAAGCGGCTCTTTAGAAGAGCGCACTTAGTATTGGCGCATGTGCTTTTCACCTGGCGCGGCACATGGTGCGCTATTTATTTTTGCGAAAGGTATTTGCTCTTTTTAGAAAGCTTTTATTTTCAGCGAAGTCAAAACTCCGATTAGTCAAATTTTGGGAGATGTGCTTCTATAGTGTGCCAAGATTTATGTGCTGGGCTCTAATTTAGGGTGCGCCCAAGAAAATTTTTCTTTCTGTTAAGTCAAAATTCTATTTTTCTGCATCTTTTAAGATGCGCTTTTATGATGTGTGCGTTCGTATGGGTGTGTCTCAAGGTTTGGGCGAACCATGTTCTCTGTGAAAGTTAATAATTTTCAAGAAATTATTGATTTCGAAGGAGTCGAAACTCATAAAGAAGCAAAACCTTCGATTTTTTCTTATATGTTGAAACACTTTCAAATGGAGTCTTTTTGCCAAGTTTTAGATCTTAGGATCGATTCCTTCATGCAGGTTTAAACCTTCATAGAAAGTGGATAAACCCTAAGATCTTTTGATCTTGTATATGAGATTCAAAACTTTAAATAAAGCCAAAGTTTTATGTATGAAAAAGATAGACTTTTCTCTTTTTATTTACCTAGTTGAGACTAGGGGTTGAGGTTGAAGAGGGTCTTCTTCTTTTAGAAAAAAGCTCTCGGCTTCTTTGAGAATGATGATGGAAATTAAAATCTATCCCTTCCTCTGTATCCCTCTATTTTCCCCTAGAAGGATTCTATTTATAGGAAAAAGATTTGTTATAGTAAATCCCTAACAAAAAAATTGGAATTTATACGTATCAATTCAGGGTGCATGTACACCATTGGATCTTGGATACTGGATCCAGAGATCTATTTATTAAAATATGTAACAAGGAAGATATTCTTCTAAAAGAACTTCGGTTCAGTCAGAAGTGCGCTTGCGCGCGTGCTTTGCATAAAGCGCGGCTCTTGTACATACGCACGTGCATTGCACGCAGCGCTGCGCTTGTACATGTGCAAGCGCAAGTGCGCACCAGAAACTTGCACTTTAAGTTTCAATGTAGCCTGCACTACAAGCAAGGCGTGCGCCCTATTTTAGGCGGGAACAGGCGTTCCTTCATGAAGATTTGGAGGATGAAATCTATATGATATAGCCACCGGGATACGAGGTGAAGGGGAAAGAAAACATACTTTGTAAACTGCGAAAGAGTTTGTATAGTCTCAAACAAGCTCCAAGGCAGTGGTATCTCCAATTCGATCAGTTCATATTAGAGACAGAATTTGTGCGATGTGATTCAGATCACTGCGTCTACGTTTAGACTTTTGAAGATGGCGACTATATTATTTTGCCACTTTACATGGACGATATGTTGGTAGAGCATCCGAATTTCCAGAAAATTCAAAATTTGAAGAAGATGATGCTGAAAAATTCTCCATAAAAGATTTGGGAACAGACAAGCAAATTCTGGGCATGAAGATTATGAGAGATAGACAGCAACGAAAGTTGTGGCTATCGCAAAAGGACTATGTGAAGAAGGTTTTGAATCGGTTCAATATGGACAAATCAAAACTGGTAAGTACACATTTAGCGAAGCACTTCAAACTTAGTAAAGAGTTGTGCCCGACAACTCAAGAGCAGAAGAATGAAATGGCACGAGTACCGTATACATCTGCGGTTGGGAGTTTGATTTATGCAATAGTAGGTACAAGATCAGATATTGCACAAGCAGTGGGAGTTGTTAGCAGGTACATGCAAAACCTGGGGAAGGAACATTGGAATACATTAAAGTGGATATTGAGATATCTCAAGGGAACGTCCGGTCATTTTTTATGTTTCGGGGTGATGCTCTCAGTGTGCAAGGTTATATTGATGCGGACTACTCAGGTGATCGAGATAGTGGAAAAAGCATAACAAGGTACATATTCATGGTAGGGAAACGGCAGCCAGTTAGGTATCCCAGTTGCAAAAAGTTGTGGCATTGTCAACGACGGAAGCCGAATATATGGCCATCACAGAAGCCAGCAAAGAGATGGTATAGTTACAAGGATTACTCGAGGAATTGGGTAAGAAACAAGATTTTAATATCTTGTGGAGCGACAATCAAAGTGCGATCACTTGGTCAAGAAAACTGCATATCACTCTCGAAAGAAGCACATCAAGGTGCGGTACCATTTTATACACATAGCATTAGAAGATGGTAAGTTGACACTGCAGAAGATCGTAGGAGAAAAGAATTCTGCAGATATGTTTACCAAGGTCGTAGACATAGATAAGCCGGATGTCTGTTGCAGCTTGGTGAACCTCTCCATGAAAATTTAATGAGAAGAGAGCAGATAGATGAATTGTGTAAAATCTACCAGTTTTGGGAATCAAGATGGAAGAATCTCCAAGTGGGAGAATATTGATATTGTGGAGTTTCTTCTGAGAGTTGATCTTGAGCCGGCTCAGGAGACGTTGAGACAGCTCACAAGTGCTCTAGAATCGTCACAACTCTCTGGGTGTATGAGCCGGCTGTTGAGCCGGCTTGACCCTATGCTTAAGATGGCTCAAGTTTTTATGAGCCGACTCACAAGATGATGGAATTACCCAATATTCTCTGTGTACATGACCCAACTCATGGGCATGTTGAGCCGGCTCATAGAGGCAGACATGGTCTGTTATGGAAATCGAATATTTTGGTAATTTCTGAATTTATCTCTAATCTGTATAGGATTAGGATTAGGCTATAAAAAGGGTCTCTCATATGATATTTTGTAAGGTAAATTAAAAGGCTATTGAGACTATTGTAAAGAGAGAAGGTGATGGCTACGAATCTAGAGAGATTTGAAAGAAATCTCTTAAGGTTGCTCATGGGTGTAATACTTGATTCAAGATCTAATAGAACTTTATAGATTTCGCTCTGTCGGGAATTAGCCATACGGTGGGTGAACCTTATTGACAAATCCCTTGTCTCTTTTAGTCTGTGATTCTCTTATTCTCGCGTACTTTTGTGTTTTATCTTTTTTTGTTATTTGAGTTGTGATTGCGTAGATTGGCCGTTAGCATTGTTCCGTGTATTGTCTTTTCTACGATATTATATTATATCCACAACATCTATTTCTTTCTACATGCACGTTCAAGCAATCAAACTCTTCCATATGTAAAGCAATCCTCTAGTTCTCCATAACCCCAAGTTTACCATGACATATGTGAATATGCCTTAATACATAGCATCTTGTCTCGTATTAATTTTCTTAACCAAAGATAATAAGGTTACTAGAATAGTGTGGTGAGAATCAAAAATAAGATTTCTATCTATTCTAGTTTACTTCGTCATTCCAACAGATTGACAGATTAGATTCTTCTGTATGACATGAATTATCAAGTTTTATGCATACAACAAAAATGGATGTTCTGCTTTCAAAAGATATGGATGTAAATAAGCTGGGGTCATCTTGACTTCCTATCGCTTACTTTTGGTTGGTCAAGTTTGGTTCAAGTTAACCGATCCTGTGCGGATTGTATCATTTGTCTTAGCTTAAATTTGATTGGTTAATGGCTCATATGCTAAACAAACAGAGCTCATAAACAAACAAATAAGTTTGGCCCGAACTGGTTTATAAGTTTGGCTCGTTGACCAATAATACAAAAAACCATTTTTAAACTTACAAATAAAATAAATCTTTAAGTATTATTAGATATTTGATTATATGATATTAGGTAATATTTTTATTGGGTATCAATTCTTAAAAAACCCAGTTATTATGTACCATGGCTTAACCTAACAGATATGTAGCTCAACAAAAAAGCTTAAGCTATTTTACGCTATTTCTAAAAAAAACGTACGCTATGCAAGACATAGATAGCGAGAGTGGAGCCTACGCTATTTCTAAATAAGATTTTGCATAGGGATATTTGTCATCAAACTGGATTTACACCTTAATAGATCAAATGAATCTACTATGGTAAGTAAAATTCCCCATAATCTAAAGATTAAAAAAATCCTTATCCCACCAGTTGACGTTCAATACCTAAGCCGACTCATTCTTAATCCCCATTTGTCGCCGGACATCATTTTCTTATTTTCCTCTATGCGACCCGATATCTAATGCTAAACTATGAAGTCGCAAAGTATTAGTTTATCTTGTCTACGTATTGAATTCAGAAAGTCTTAAACTCATAATTCAATTGTATTCAATTCAACCATTTATCTCTTTAAATCTTCTTCTTTTTTCTTATTTGAAGCATTCAACCTCTTCAATCCTTCTCCTTCGAGCATTCAAATCGAGCAATTCATTTCCCTTCACCATTTCAGTAATAACTGTGAAGTTATAGACTTGGTGTGTAATTTTTTCACTTATCATTATTTTCTTTGTCATCGGTTGATTTTGTTGTTCGTTATTTTGCTTTCTCAATTACTTCATTGCTTGATTGTCTTTGAACATGTATAATGCTATTTTGAAATATGGATGTAAACTTGTAAAATAAAAGGGTATTTTTTTATTTTGCCCACCAACTTCTTCTATATTTTCAAAAAACACACCAAATTTTTTGTATTTTTAAAAACAATACCAAATTCTTTAAATTATCTAAAAAGAAACCTCTGTCAACTTTCCAACCAGATTACATTAATTTTATGTTATTATGATATCAAAAGACGAAAATATCCTTTCCATCTCATCCCTCTCCTTTCCCAAACCCCCACCCACCCACCCACCCACCCACCCATCCATTTCGAAACCCTAGCCATCCGCCTTCTTGGATCTCCCTCTCCCTCCTCCTCATCTTCTTCACCCCTTCGAACACACCTTCGACGACCCGCTCTCCCCTTCAACCCTCTCCCCTATCGGATCCCCCAATTCGCCACCCTCGATCTTCCCGAGAAATGGGAGAAGATTGCTGAGGCTATCAAAAGCATCTTCGTCTTTTCGAGCTCCTAACAGTTAATATTGACTGAAAATTTAATGAAACCGTCCTTTTTAGATAAGTTAAAAGTAGTTGATATTGTTTTTAGAAATAACAAATATTTTGTGGTCTTTTTTGAAAATATCCAAAAAAAAATTGGTGTCCAAAATCAAAGAAAAAGAAGGAACTTGTTATGTTAATTACTGGTAGTGCTTGCATTATATTCTTAAATCTTTAAATTATTTTTGTTTTTAAAACTAATTTATTTATATTTGTAAGTAAATATGAATAAACATAATAATTAAAATTCATTAATTAATAACCAATTTCGCATTTTTCTCTCTCAAAGGCAAAGCGCAATACTTTAAGGTTTTGTTATTTTCTACATTGTTGGATATTTATCAATTTAGATTGACTATTTAAATAATTTAAAAATTATTGAAAAATATATAAAATATAAAATATTATTTAGAAATATATAAACATAATATAATACACACGAATAAGCCAAACTTGAGTTATAAACAAACGGGTCATGGCCAACTAGAGTACGACTCATTAGCGAAAGATGCCTAAATTTGAGGTCTAAACGATCCAAAGCCAAATCAGGCCTCAACTTCCTTGGATCAATTCTCGGCCCTATCAATCTGTCCGATTTCGTCTGGTTCAAGTTTTGTTTGGAAAAAATTTCGGGTTTTTAATTTATATGAATTAATCGAAATCCAAATTGAACCGAGTAAACCTAATAAATTATTCTTGAGGAAATGTTTTATTGTAAACTATAGCTTCAAACTAAAATATAGTTACTAAATAAAATCCAATTGATTCCATCTTTTAAGTGGTTCGCTCTTTCAGATATAGTTCATGAGAATCAATCTAAACCTGTTGAGTATCCATCTCTGCTACCGTCGGATAAAAAGACGGATAGACTCCAAAACAGATTAATAAGAAAATGATATTGAATTGACAATATAGAGATTCCTTCCCCTAGCATTCAAACTAAATGGCACAAGAAAAGAAAGAAAAGGGGAGGAAAGGTACAAAGAGGCTAAAGAAGATGGACAAAGCCTTTGATGATTTCACAAGGAAAGGGTGAGGCAAAAATCAAAGAAGGCATGTGATTCTTTCAGAGAGAGAGGGGGGGCCCACACAGGACACAAATAATAACTTCTAAGCGATGAGAGATAGAAGAGGGGTTGAGGTTGTTGTCATGGCCTTGGCTCTCACCTCTCATCACCTCAAACAACAAAGCAAGCATCGAATCAATCCAATATTTATTAAAGATACAGCCCTCATTTTGGCAACCATCCTTGACACCTACAGCGCATTTTTTTTCTCCTTGTGCATTCAATAATAGATGACAAAGAACCAAAGGGGAAAAGGGAAGATTTCTTTTTAATAATGCATCCCGAATATTCCTTTAATTCCAAACAACTAATCTTGAGAATTTGATTATAGCATTTATCGAAGAAAAAACGGCTTATAAAGTGGCACTGAAGCACGGTAGGATTTAAGCTTGAGAGTTTATTTATAACGTTTATTTAAGAAAATCGAAGTATAACGTGGTCCTGTGGTAAGCGCCGCAGGAATTTTATATATTGGTGGGACATATGACATAATATTATTCATTGATTCACTAGCATTAGAGTGAGAAAAGATAAGGCAATGAATAGTGTGTCGCAACATGTCTTTGCTTTCTCAAGTTCCACTCAATATTTTGCACCCTCGTTATCAAATTGTTTCTTATTTTCTTCCAAAAAAAACTAGTGATATTCTCAATATGTTTTAAACTTTAGCCTTAAAATTCTTGACTTGCTCAAAGAGTTCTCTATGATATTACCTCAAACAGAGTTCCTTTAGCATGTTGATTTCTCTATATGAATATATTATAAAACTTTTGTCATGTTAGATTCACTTTTACTGTTTTACCAATAGCTTGGTATTGTTATTTAGATATGTAGATGTTCATGCCCCTGCACCAAAATTTTGAATTTTTAATATTTTTAACATGCCTCCACAGGTTGAAACCTTTTTGGTCAACACCTAGACTTTTGTGCGCGGTGGTAATTTTTTTAATCCTCAATTTATGACGCATATAATATGAATTGAACCCGAATTGATCTGATACCATGTTAAATATCTCTGTCGTTGCACCATACTCTGAAGGTCATAGCATCATTAGTTTAGTTTAATGTTGTGTGAAGGGTTAGGGAATATATTTTTATATATGGAAAGCTTTTGAAATAAATATGTTCTTGAGATTTAATTAATTAAGATTTTTTTTTCTTTGCTAAATGTAAAGGTATTGAGACTATAAGATTGGCGTTTTTCGTACGTGTGTTGCATGTAAGTATAAAAAAATTATGATGATTTTCTTTATTAATTTACCAATGTGTATCACACTTGTAAAATAATAATGACGTGTCAATTTAATTAGGTGCATCACTTATAAAATAATAATATCTATTCCATGACCGGAACAAAGATGACATGTCATTTAATTACGTGCATTGAACATAGAACATTGTTTTTTTTTGTTTTTTTTTTTTTGAATTCTCTAAAAAAAAGAAGAAGAAGCAGCCAAATCATCCATCAATTTCAAAATTAGATGAGCTTTTTCTTTTTGCCATGTAATATAACAATAGTAGAGATTTACTAAACATAAGTACATAAGAGGTTGGTTGGTATGGGCTCAAGGTGGCAAATGGGCCCGTTGCCGTCCCGGGCCGGTCCGGCTGAAGGACCGGCCCGGTTTGAGGCTGGGCTAGGCTTGGCTCTGCGGTCCGTTGGTCTGCCCGCCTGCCGGCCTGGCCCAGAAGGCTCACGGAGAAGGCTCGCGGGCCCGATCCGAGCCGTCAAGGGATTTCAAAATTTGAAATTTAAAATATTTTTTTTACCTGAAACACGAGGCAGTGGTCAAATTTTCAAAGTTTAAATTAAAAATTTCAAAGTTTCAAATGTCCATTTTAACCCTCCTATCGGCTATATAACGGCTAGTGTAGAGCATATTTTGATTATTTTCTGCATCCAAAATTCTTTAAACACCTTACTACACTTTTCATTTTCATCACAATTCGCAACAATATAATTTTCATTCTCTGCATCTCTCTTTAATTGTCAAGAAGTTTACTGTTAAAATTTGTAATCAAGCAATTTTCATTCCTGCAATCTCAATTTTCACTTCAGTCTTCAGCAATTTGATTCTACTATTTAGAATCAGATTTTTTGGGTATTAGTTATATATTTTTTTCTCGTCTGATTTTTTTTATCATATCTCTTCCTCTCTTTTTCATTTTTTCTAATTAAGCACGGATGGTTCATCATCACCACAAGATAGGGATGGTTCATTATCACGTAGATGTTCTTTTCAACTTGATTCGAATTCACAAGATGCAATTAAATTAAAAAATATAACCAGTACATCATCATATAGACGTTCTTTTCAAATTGATTTGGATACACAGGATACAATTAGATTATGTAATATAGTGTCAATAACTGATTCTTATTTTTCTAATTTTGATTCTGCTAATTTTGAAATGGCTGCTAATTTTGAAATGCTTACACCACAGAGCCGCGTCCCTCAAGAAATTTATGCTCCTGATGTTCCTGATACTGGTGTTTCTGGTCCTGATATTTCCAAACCTGAAAGAGAGAGAACTTCTGAAGTTTGGAAATATTTAGTACAAGAAGAAGCTGCGGGTAAAGGCCAACGGGCTATTTGTAAAACTTACAAAAAAGATTTTACCTGTGCTAGAAAAGATGAAACTAACCATCTAAAAATACATGCAAACTCCCATCAAAAAGCAGATTCTCGAGAGACGACTCTAAATATGCCATCTAATTTTTTAACTGGTTTTTGTTATTCTTAAGAAACTAATAGAAGAGAACTTACTAGATATATTATTCATGCTGAACAACCATTTGTTTTTGCTGAAAATGAAGAATTTGATAGAATAGTAAAAACTGCATATAATACTGCATTTCAAACAGTACCAAGAAATATAGCTTAGAGGTGATACTTTAAATTTTTTTATGAATCTAAAGATAATTTATTTGGTATTTTTGTTAATCTTAAAAGTAAAATTGCATTAATTTCTGATTTTTGGACAACAAAATGGGACATTATTTATATTTGTATTACTGTACATTTTATTGATTAATTGGTTGTTACAAAAAAGAATTATTGGTTTTTCGAAAATGGAGTATCTACGTACTGAAATAATATAAGTAAATATATTATGACCACTGTACGTGACTATGATATTCAAAATAAAATATTTTCAATTAGTTTTGATAATACTACTAATAATACTGCTATAACAATTTTAAAAAATAATTTAAATCCTATTTTAAATGGAGTATTATTTCATCAAAGATGTGTATACTATATTTTAAATTAAATTGTAAATGATGGCTTAAAATTATTGATCCTTATTTATCAAAACTTAGAGATGCCATGATATTTATTGAAAGCTCTGAATCTAGAAAACAAATTTTTAAGCAAATTTATGACCGGTTATGTTTAAAATTTAGATCTTTCAAATTCAACGTTCCAAATAGGTGGAATTTTACTTATGAAATGTTGAAATGTCTTTTTAAATATAGAATTTATATTACTTTATTTTATCAGGAACAAATGCCCACTAATGATTTAGAGGATCTTAATTGGTTTGTTTGTGAATATGTTATGAATTTTTTAAAAATATTTTATACTGCAACTACTATAGTATTTTATCCGATATTTATTATCCAACTATATATTTAGCGGCAGAACAATTATTTTATATTAATAAAGTTATTAATGATCATATACTTGATACTGAAGGTCTGTTTTCTGGAATTTTAGATAGCATGCTTTCTGAATTGAACAAATATTGGGGGGAAATTCGTACATTGTTTTGTTTAGCTATAGTTTTTTATCTTAGAATTAAACTAAATAGTTTATTTGATTTATTAGAGGGATACTAAGATAACTTGAATACTGAAATAGAAAATTATAAAAATATTTTAAATTCTTATTTGCAAAATATGTATTCCATACATGACTCGCAATGCAGTAAAACAGAACTTCATCTTCATCTTTCTTTTCACTTCAAATTTCTAAAAAAGACATTTTTGAATTTTTAAGTAAAAAGGAACAAAAAATAGGTGCCGTTTCTATTTATTTTTGTAATGAATTTACAATGTAGCTACAGAATGATTTCAATAGTTTTCTCACTTCTGAACAAATAGAAATTTTTGATATTAAATTGGTGGAAAACACATGAATACATGTATCATGTGCTTTCTGTCATGACTCATGATTTGCTGACAACTCCGGTGTCCACGTTAGTTTCGGAGTGTGCTTTTAATGCAGATAACAGAGATCTTAGCATCAAGAGAGCGAGGCAGTCGGATAAAGTAGTGGAGATCGCGATGTGCCAAAAAGATTTATTCTATACTGAAGCCAGACAACACCATCTTAAAGTTAATAAAAATCCGACACTAATGAAGAATAAATATTGACTGGGGTTCACTAATTAATTTTTTTTAAATGAATTGTATTTTTAAAATTTTTTTGGCTATTTTATGAAGGGTATGATTTACAAACTTATGCCTCCTCTCAGAAAAAAATTAAATCAATAAAATATTTAGGTCTGATCCGGGACCTAAACGAAGTTCGGACTAAAAAATATCCAAAAAAGCTAGTTAAATAAAGTGGGGCCGGGCCGGGCCGGTCCAAGCCTAGTCTAAGGCCGAGTCCGGCTCGCGGATGAGCTCTCGGGCCGGCCGGCCGGATTATTGTAAGATTGGGCTTGCCATGGCCCGAAGACCGGCCAAGCCTGGTGGGCTTAAGGCCAGGCAGGCTGGGCCTGATGGCCCAGGAGTGGAGAAAGAGCAGAGATGAATCACTCTCTTTTTATTTTTGGGAGGAGGGTGGGGTGGGTTGGGGGGGTTGGCGCCGCGGGGGGTTGCTTTTGACCCCATGCATTGATTCAGATACGTCCCAAATATCCTTTGCATGCCATTAATTTTATGGCGAGATTATATAATTCAGGCTCTAGCGGCCGGCTTTGGAATTTTGGTGTGTGCGGAGCCGAAAAGGTTTCAAGATCTATTAAAAAACTCCAAATTAAAGACATGCGAATCTTCATTCCGATTTAAAACAAGACAATAAAATTTTAAGTTATCTGGCCATCGGTATTTTTTACAATAAAAAAATTTATGCATATATGTTCGAATAGTTTCATGATAACTTCTTGTAAATGGTATCAAATGTCTTTCTCAATATATCCACCACTGCCTGTCGAGCTCTAAACATATCGAAAACGAAACGGACATAAATGTTATCATAGCTATATATGGTAGCAATTGACGGATGTCAATATATATATATATAGAGAGAGAGAGAGAGAGAGAAAAGAGGCCATAGGAAGGGATTTCCTCCTATGGCGTGGAAAAAATGCAAACCCCACCATTTTTCCGACGATCGGGATCCATCATCATCATCGTTATCATCTAGGATGTGCATACACCAAATTTCATGTGATTCCACTACTTTCCGCCGTTGAATTAGCAATGTAAAAAGTTCTACTGTCGGTAAACCATTAATTTTGCACCAACTAAATCAACGGTGCAAAAACGGTATAATCACATGAAATTTATTGTATCCACATCTTAGATGATAAAGGTGGAGGTGGTGTATGCAGACCGTGGAAAAATGCAAAAAAATCATGAATACGTGCATTTTTCCGACGCTATATATATATATATTCACCGTTAATTTAGTTGGTGCAAAATTAACGGTTTACCAACAATAAAACTTTTTACATTGCTAAATTATCGGTGAAATGGTTGTAGAATCGCATGAAATTTGGTCTACCTGCATCTTAGATGATAACGATGAATATGGTGGGTGCCGATCGTCGGAAAAAATGAGGGAGGATGTATTTTTTCGACGTCATAGGAGGAAATTTCCTCATATGGCCTCTTTCCTCCATTATTCTCTCTCTCTATATATATAGAAAGAGAGAATAATGGAGAAAAGAGGCCATAAGAGGAAATTTCCTCCTATGGCGTGGAAAAAATACAACATCCACCAATTTTTTCGACGATCGGCTCCCACCATATTCATCGTTATCATCTAAGATGTGGATACACCAAATTTCATGTGATTCTACAGCTTTTTCACCGTTGATTTAGTAATGTAAAAAGTTCTATTGTCGGTAAACCGTTAATTTTGAACCCACTAAATCAACGGTGAAAAAGTTGTGGAATCACATGAAATTTGGTGTACGCACATCTTAGATGATAACGATGATGATGATGGGTGCCGATCGTCGGAAAAAACGGTGAAGATTGTATTTTTTCCCCGCCATCGGAGCAAATCCCCTCCTATGGCCTCAATCCTCCATTAATCTCATATATATATATATATTTTGAAAATATATTGAAAACTAAAACTATACAAATACGAAATGGATAATGAAAAAACTATATTCGCTTAGCAAGCGTTACTGTTTGCACATGTCCAACAAGTAATCAATAAAGTGATCCCTCTGCAGATTTGAGGAGCACATATTTTAGTTTTATGGTCATAAGAAACTATTAGTCAAATTTTTCTTTAGTTTGAAATGACTCTCCACACATTCGTGGAAAGAAAATTCCCTGCAGCATTTATATACCGATCTAAAAAATAACTCATCAGATATTTTTGGATCCGGATTCTCTCCTTGGCAAGCATGCGAATTGGTCGAGAATGGAAATGGGGGTAAAATAGGGGCCAATGGTTTGTGTGGGTTAAGGAGAGCTCCAACGTCTGGGAGTGGCCAGAGCAGAGCAGGGTTCTTATCCAAAAAAAACAAGCAGAGGATCCATTCCGATATTTTGATATAGAGAGACATTGGCATGTTTAAAATTGGGAATAAAAGAGTCAAATAAAATATTTAAATAGGAAGATGATGTGGATAGGATTATGCTAAAGACTTTCAATTTTTTTTTCCCAAAAAAAATCTTGTTAAAAGGAAAAATTATCAATGGATTTACATGATTTACACATTTTGAGTTTGCATTAAATAATAGTAAAGTTACAGACTAAATCAGGTTTGCTATCTGTCTCCTGGTTTTCGAGTTATAGCAATAGAGACATGTCAAGCCAAAAATATCGCCCAAGGTACCAAACCATCTCAACCTAACCAAAAATCAAATTTATTTGATGAATTAGTTCTAATAAGTTCTTATAAAATTGTTCTATTTGATGAATTAGTGCTCATACAATCTTACACAATAACTTTTATGGGAAATGGGTGCTAATACAATCTCATATTCAACGCATCCTTTTCTTGCACGATGAACTACGCAGCAGACACGGAAGTGGTGGGCCCAGCTCACAAAGGCTCTGTCAGTTGCGCAGCTCCTTGCGTAGGGGCGGTGCGTAGGCACCCTTTCCCCCAATCTTATTATTATTTTTTATTCCATGAGTGCCAACCAATTTATGATGAACAATGTAAGAGGAATTTCCTTTTCTTTTTTTTCAATGTACTTTTTGGGGCCTCACTTCACTTAGGCCACTAGTTTAGAAAGATGGTCCAAGCATTCTACAGTGTTAACTGGGCCTTAATGTATTGCTACCTTCGATTATCAAATGGAATATATTGAATTCTAATATCATATCGGCCCAATATATAGCTTAGCGATCCTACACATCTGGGCCTGGGCTATGTTGAGATTATCTTCAAGAACAATAACCAAGACCATCAAGACAGTACGGCTAAATTTACTTCAAAAGCGTGATTAAGTGGTTCTCGGAAGACATCTAGAAAACTCCATCAACCGTCTTATTCTCTTTCAAGAGGTCAATGGAGAAGAACATCTATGCAGACGAACATCTAGTTTTTAGTTATGCGGTAGAAAATATCATTTTAGACGTTGGTGATAGACATGCTCTTATTTTCATGTGCTTTTCAACTTGAATTGATAAAATATTTCTATTTTGTTTATAAAGATGGTTGTGGGAATTATTGACAAAACATACTTGGGAGTAAAGTAGCCTCGCTAGGAATATAAGTTGAAATCAAACATGTAAGCAACTTCTTCTTCTTTTTCTTTTGGAAAAAAAGAACCATCTTTTGTAAGTAAAAAGTCTCTTGAAGATTTAACTATAACATCCGAACTTGCTCACATTGTGCAATTTTTTACTGGTGTTTGTTTTTTCTATATATTCCTCCTGGAATTTGGTCAAATTTTTTGTGTATCCAAGAAAAAGGAAGGCAAAATTTATGAATATGTTTTAAGGTACATTGGATCAAGGCCAGGCCCAAGAGGACCAATTCTTAAAAAATTAATGAATATTAACCAAGTTGGTATGATTTTCTCCCGTCTCCTTCTTGTTTCATTTCATTTTTGTTATGTTTGTTTTTCTTTCTTTAGTATTTTCCAAGAAAAGTAGGTGAAGTTCATTTTCGTTAACGGATGACTTCTAGTTGAATTGATTTAACCAGGTTTTGATCTACACTCGACATGGCATTTTAGAAGATGAGAAGGAGAAGAAAAGGAGGTGATGCAGAAGAGAAGAGTCGGTTTGCTACGAAAACAGTAAGTTTGCAATAATGTTGATCCAGTTTTGAACACTTCCCAAACTCTTTTACATGGTCATTGGAAAATTAGAATTCCATTCCATAGCCTTATAGAAAACTATGATTGCAACCAATGCTATGATATCAAGTAGTAACATGGCCATTTATTGATTTGATTCTATGTGTCATTATAAATTTCTATCAATTTGGGGGCCCAAAATACCCTGGCCTTTTCAAGATGCGGAAGTTGTTGATACATAAATGACAATTTTAATTAGCAAATATTTTACTTTAGGGCATGTTTGGCTGTTAGAAATCAAAAGAAAGAGAGAGAAAAGGGGGAAAGTGAGATGGGGAAAAAGCAACAAGAAATTATTAATTCTTGTTTGTTTTGTTAAAATGAAAATGAGAAAATAGCTGAGCTGGTATTAATGTGGCAGTGGAAAACGAGTTTGGATTGTTTGGTTGAAATAATAAAATGTGAAAAAGCCCGAGAGAAAAATGAAAAGTAAAAGTAAATTATAATAAAAATCTACACTTTCTCCGCAGAGAAAGTGAGATTAGAAAAAAAAAGGATGATGTGAAGGAAAGTACCTACTTTCCTACTTTTTTTCCAACACCCAAAGGACAATAAATTAGAAAGTGCATTCACTTTCTAACCCTTTTTTATCTACAGTTTCCTTCTTCCAAACAGCCCTCTGTTATGTGATTCTCTCTAAATTCTTTTTTATTTTTGCCCTGCCTCACATGAAATTCGGGCTCTACCATCAACTTTCTTTATTTTGTTTTCACCCAGTTCTGATTCTCGTTACATCGTTAATCTTTTTGCTATTAAAAAATCCTTCTTTAATCTCACACCTTATTTTCCCCGTTCTACTTTTTTGTAAAATTGAGTTTTTCCCACAGAGTTTTTTTCCCCTCTATTTTCTTTTCTATCAATAATTTTTTAGCTTATGTTTGCACCCAAAAATAGTTCGACTCATGAAATAGGCAGAATAAAAAGTTTGTGGCCCATGGTACTTATCGGCCTGATGGAAGATATGATAAATTGCAAATATTTGCATATATTATATGTTAAAAGCCGATAAGAAAAGAGTCAAGCGGGAAAGATTGAAGGAGATATTGCAAGAGGAGCGGTATCAATTATTAGAAGAAAAGATTAATCTAAATCTTATCAAAAGAGAGGAAATCATGAAAATCTTATTTGGAGATCAAGGAAAATCTAGAGTTTTGAACTATTTCTTAACAAACCCCAGTCTTATAAAAGCCAGAGTTGAAGACGAAGAAAAATATATACCTATATCAATCAATCAATCATCAAATCAACTCACATTTTAATTTCTCAACACCCATAGCAACCGAAGTATTCGGTCCTTGGGATTCAGAACAAGAACCGCCTAACATTGAATCTTTCGTCTATTCTGATGATACGGATTTTAAGAAAGATTCATATCTCTCCGATGAACTGTTAAACTCAAGGGAGATGAATTTCTATACTGAAAGATTCGACGAGAATCTCGAGGATGAACTCATATTTCTCGAAGAATTAGAGGCAATAATAAATTAAGCACCTCCGATATTTTAAGCACTTCCTTTGCCAGATGAAGAGGCACAAAATATACCATTTTGTCCTCATATCACAGTTCTATTGGATATAGATACCTTCAAGACAATTATTGTAATTGAAGGAAAATATATACAAGAGAGCAATACTCGAGATGATATTATGCCATCTTATTTGTCTTTATCTTTCATATGATGTGTTTATTCATTATCATGTTGTTGGGGTCGAAAATTTCATCCCGGTTGACCAAGTCAAAGTCAAGGTCAACCCCATGCCAAGTGGGCCCAAGCCCAGATCAAGTGGGCCCATGCCCAAGTCGAGTCCGAACATGAAGCGGCCGGCCCCCCTCCATGCCAAAATAAAAATCATGTAATAAATAATTTTGATGTAAGCAAAATGGGCATAAAGCCAAATTTTTGCAAAGCTCATGGCTTATGTGCAAAAAGAAAGAGTACATGAGGCATGGGATGGACAAAATGCCATTTTGTAAAGCCCAAGGGTCTATATGTAAATGTGTAAGCATATATAAGGCAATATGATGATGAATAAAAGATAGACTTTTCATTCTCTCAAACTCTAGGGTTTCTTGTGCCTCCTTCTCCTTCTTCAAGATTCTAAACCTTCTTCAATTAAATCAAGAGTTTTACTCTTTCTTTTCCAAAAATAAATAGTTTTCCGCCACAAAACCCAACAAAGGGAGCTCGGATCTTCCATTAGATCTCAAAAAAGGGAGATTTTTAAATCTCACCCCCCTCTTGTTCTCCAAGATCCGGCCAACAGAGGAGGAGGAAGGAGACTCATCTCCAAAGATCCTATTTTGGGAAAGATCCAAGGCTCAGGGGAGAAGAAAGGGGTTCCCTTGAGCATTTATAAAGATTTCATGGAGTTTAACTTCATAAATTAAAGTTCCTGGGAATTTAAGTCCATATTAAAAAAAAGAATTCTTTCTTTCTAGGAGTTCAACTCTAAAAATCAAATCGGGAGCACAGCTCCCAGTGCAGGGACCAAGTCCCTTTCCTGCTGACGACTAGCGCCCGCGTGCCATTCACGTGGGGCGCCGGCGCCCAGCGCCCGCGTGCCATGAACGTGGGGCGTCCAGCGTCCGCGTGCTATGCACGTGGGGCACCGGCGCCCAGCTCCAGCGCGCCCACGATATATCTGATTCCCCTTCAAAACACAACACTGCACATTGAGTTCGCATGACCTGTTTGACCCGTCAATCGGAGCTTCTCTCGCTCCAAAAGCGAAGGGTAATTAACGACAGTTTAGTCCGCAGCTGCCGGAGATTCGGATCCCCACAATCAATAAACCCCAGCCTACCCTAGACAGGGGGAATCTTTAATGCACCTGAAGCGTGTGTGTATACCCATCTCAATGGGGTGACGAAAAACACCCTACACACGTATCGTTTAGACATGAGATAAAGCCTTTAGGATTTTGCTTGACTACCTGGATGATGATGGAGATCATACAAATGGGGCAGGGGTAGTTTATAAGCACATACTTAAATGTCTCTAGCCGTAAGAGTATCGAGATTAGGTATCGGTACTCTAGTTTAGACTCGTGTGTACGTTTCCTGATCAGGTTGGAAGGCGATAGCTGATCCTATAGCTATTGTTGTTAGACACTGAGAATTGTATATAGGTGCTCATTGGGAATGAGTATCACTAGACGGACCCATCGAGAACTCCTAATTGGTATTATACCAAAATCAGATAGCAGTTCTCTGGTGACATAAGTATAGGGTAGTCCATAGACCTAAGATCGCCACAGTGTCTTGTATGTGTTCTCACTGTACTTTGATTACTACCATACCGCGGCTCTACTGAGTCGTGCAAATAGGTTTTAGTTGGGTACAATCCCGAAACACGTAGAGGCGGTGAGCGATCGAAGGAATTCGTTTCTCACGGTATAGGGGGTAGATATCACGCTGTGCATGATAAACCATAACCGGAAGTTTTTGGCCGAACCAGTTGAGATAAAATAATAAGTATTATCAGTTGGATCTTAAGTGGTTATGCGGTTTACATCAGCACGATTTATTTGGTTTTTAGGGGTCTGACAGATTCCACCCCCAAGACCCGATGTGCGATACTCTAAGACGAAGAGACTGGACTGTACGTCGACTGTCACTTATAGGCTCTGATTGTGTTCGGATGCGTTTGCTTGCCGGCCTTTCTTCTGATTAATACCTGGATAGCTGTTATGTGCAACTAGTACAACTGGCGTGCTTGTTGGTTGACGGACATGATCCTTACATACTGCCAGTGTATTGATTGAGTCTTAAGAGTCTCACGCAGAGGTTTTTCCCGCTCAGGCAAACCGATGTAGTGCGCGTATGAGGATACGTGTGGAAGTTCGATTATATGCGATAATCGAACGTTTAATAATACTATCATGTTTAGCTTTAAACCGGATTATTAAATCATGTGATGATTTATATATATAAATATATATATTTATATATATATATATATATATATATATATTATCGTATTATGTTCACATGATATTCCTCTCTCATTTGATATTTGTATTTGATACAAATACGGGTATATGTAATAGACACATATGCTTGATGTATTTTAGATGTTTTGTTATTTATGTGATAAATAAAATAAGCATCTTGAATCAAACACCTCATTTCAAAATTGAAGAAAAAGAAAAAGAAAATGAATATGTGTCTTGAATGAATAGTAAGAAATACAGTTGCTAGTTTTTTAATGTAAAATGTTTTCATTAAAATGATAAAGAGATAATCATTATCTACACAACTATTCATTCAAGAGAAAATAATCATTCATTCTTCTTCTTCCTTCTTGAAAATGGGAAAAAAGTTTTTTTATGCGGGAAAAAATTTGTGAGATTTTACATCACTTGATCAAGTTGATTAGCATCCCATTTGATCAAGTTTCTTCACTAGATTTGTTTAATTGTGAAGTTGAAACATAAAGTGGGGTTTTCTCAAAGTGGATAATCTTCAGCATGGAGACTGGCTTGCAAACACGTCTTGGATAGTGTAGGAGCGTAGATGGGATCTTCCGAAACTAGCCGGACACGCTACCAATAGCTCACATTTTACTCTCTTGTTTTTCTTGTAAAGCAATTTAGTGCATGAAACGATTAATTGGGTGTTTGTTGAGGCTAAGCATACTTAAAATTATGATTTTATTATTCCGCTGCAGTCATAAATATTGCGACCCTAGCCTTGATGAACCTACTGTCGTATCAGAGCCGATCATGCGCTTTAAATTATTTTTTGTGGTCATTGAAATAGACAAACCATTTCATTTAAAAACAGTTTTAAAATTGTCCCAAACCAGGGACGTTTCTTGCTTATTTTCATGCCCCGGGGCTCTCGGTTCAAACCGAGAGCCCCGTGAACCCTCCCGCCAATGCCCACCCAAGTCCCGCATGGCTTGGGGCTGGATTGAGCCCCTTACAAGCTTGTATCATCGCTGAACCAGGGCCGAATTCGGCTCTGATTCAGGGCAATTCCTAAGCCCAATTTAGGCTTAGGAAAGTCCCGGGTCACCTTCGTCTCAGGGTATTTTATGGTGGGGTTCACCCGTGAATATTTTGGGTCATTCTTGATTCAATTTGAGCAAGAAATGCGATGGTTTTTACGGCTGGAACGAACATCAATTTCAGTTTTTGTGGAATTGAAGTTTGTGACTCCGTCGGTTTGGAAATTCATTGGCCATGGGTTTCATATTGACCCGATTAAAGTGTTTAGTCGTGTTGATGCGTTGGAGTATAGTGATATTCCGTGTTTAACGTCGACGAATTGATGTGATCAATTCAACGTGGTTGCACAAATGCGTCTGAGATATTCTATGCTTGTTGACATGTGATATATGATATCTTGTGTTTGTTTGGAATGCGTTAGATTGTCACAAAGTGAATAACCTCGTGCTTAATTGAGATGTTGTAATGATTTTTTATTCTTTGTTGTAGCCAAACGTGTATATTCATATGTTCGGGACGAGCTCCAACATGTGGCGCCGTTTCCGCTATTTGTATATTATTTTAATCCGGACGTAGTGGTTCACATGTGGCCATAGTCACCGCTTATTGTATTATTATTTATCAGAGCACGACCAGGTTGCGGTCTTGGCTGCCGTTGTAAATAATGCCGGAAATCGGGAAGACTGATGTCTTGCCTGAATCTGCGGGCAGAAGTTAATAGGTGCTATCCGTCCACCTCTCCGAAGATACCAAGTTGATTTATGACACCACGTATCGAAGGTTTAAACGGATGCGGCCGATATAACAGATTTCGTCAGATTCCCCCTCGTTTGAGGGGTTTTTGATTGTGGGGACGCTCTTCCCTGCAGGCGCAAGCCCCTACAGTTAATTACGCTACCGCATCGCGGTAACAACTTTCTCCTTCTCCAAATGGTCACTTCGTGTCGTGGGTGTTTATTTTATTTTTGGTTGCCCGTAGATAGTATATGGAGACTAATTTATATCATCGCCCGTAGGGCATGGACTAGTCCAAATCCGTATTTTCTTAGATTTGGGTTTTGGGTTAGGTTTAAGGATACGTTAGTTTCATTTGAGACTAAGATCAACTTAAACGTTTGTTAAGGCTACGTTAGTCTAATTTTAGACTAAGATCTACTTAACGGAATCATTTAGATCCAACAAGAGAGCATTTGGGCTATATTGTTTAGTTTAGGGACATTGCGGTCGATTACCAGTTTAAGGACATGGTGGTCCAATGTTAGTTTAAGGACATCTCGGTCCAAGGTTGAGGACATCATAGTCCGTGGGTTTAAAGGGACCCCACAGTCCGAGGTTAAGGACATCATAGTCCATGAGTTTAAAGACCCCACAGTCCAGTTTAAAGACGTCATAGTCTGTGAAATGTGTGGTTGTCGGGACCCGTCACCTCTCTGAAGACGTTGAAAGATTACAACGACAAATATCAAAGGAGTGAAGAGATGTACCCTTGAACTAAAGTTGATTGGGAGATTTATAGTCCAATTTGGAACTGAAATCAATTAATTAGATTATGAACACATTGGCTCAGTTAAATCTGAATTGAGGACTTATGGCCAATTTGGGCTAAGTCCAATTAAGTTTAAAATGTTGGCCCTTTATTGGACTATTGAACACTCGCCTGGGTTCAGCCCATCATTATTTAGCAATGCTAAACAAGAGTTTGAAGGCTCTGATAACATTTTGTCTTTGAGCATTAAATATTATAGCTCTGGATTTTTAAGGCTCATTTGAAGGGGATATTTGCCTCTGGAAAACTTAGCCAATTTGGGCTAAGCTGGTTTTAGAATAGTGTTAAACACTAAAGGACATCTGGCGGTCACGTGTCCTCACGTGATGTATTTAAAACAGTGTTAAACACTGGAGACAAAATGTTCAAAATAGTGTTAAACACTAGAAAGGAAGGGGTCGCGTGAGGCGCTTGAGATGGGGCCAGACCTCCTTTATTTTATTCTCAAATCTGCAAATAAGTGTTAAACACTTCTGATCTTCTGGCCATCACGTGTTGGCACGTGATGGATATCTATGTATTGCTTATTAAAGTGTTTATTAAGGGTCACGTGAGGACACGTGAGAGCGCCCAAAATCAGTACTGCCTTTGCCTTTGTTCTCTTTATTTTGAAGGTCACGTAGGAGCACGTGAGGCATTGCCTCTGGACTAATTCCTTCTTATTTTGGGGAGTCTGTTTAAGGGTCACGTGGGAACACGTGACCTAGTCTTGTTCTTCCTTTTCTGATCATTGAGAATGGGGGTCACGTGTTACCACGTGACCAAGTTCTTTATGTGCATGGAGAGCTTTAAGTCTCTTGTTTTAAGAGTTAAATTCTCTGTAGGGTTAAACCCTAATTCTTTTTTTTTTTAGAGGAATTAAATTCCTATGCATGTGGAAGAATTAAATTCTTATGTAGGGTTAAACCCTAATTCTGTTTTAGAGAAATTAAATTCCTGTGAATTTGGGAGAATTAAATTCTCATATAGGGTTAAACCCTAGTTCTGTTTGGAGGAATTAAATTTCTATGAATTTGGGAGAATTAAATTCTTATATAGGGTTAAACCCTAGTTCTGTTTTAGAGGAATTAAATTCCTATGAATTTGGGAGAATTAAATTCTCATATAGGGTTAAACCCTAGTTCTGTTTGGAGGAATTAAATTCTTATAAATTTGGGGGAATTAAATTCCTTAAACTCAAATTCTCCCTCTAGGTCTTAGATCTGCATGGCAGAATCTCCCCGATGAGAATTAAATTCTCAATTTGTGGGGAGATTTGCTTCTGCAGATCTTCAACCGAAGGAAGAACTAAGTTCTTATTCAGAAGAGTTAAACTCTTAAACATGAGAATTAAATTCTCTTTTACTTTATGGAGCTTAGATCTCTTTCCCCTTTCTCACCTAGGGTTTCTTTTCTCTGAAAGGAACTTCTTTTCTCTCTTGAGAATTAAATTCTCCTACCTTTTTTCTCTCTGTTGTTGTTTTTCTCCAGAAAATCAAAATTCCAAGATCCCTTCTCTTCTCTTCTTGGCTCCTATTTATAGGAGAAAGAAAAGAATCAATTTATTTAGTGAATCTTTCATTGAAAGATTTTTGGTTGCTTTTGTAACCAACATGATCTTTTAGATCACTCAGTGAATTTTATTCACCATTAGATTTTTAATCCAAAAGATATTCTGTCTGTTATTCCTGGTGAATTTTAGGGAAATCTTTCCTTTTATAAAATCTTTCCATAAATTGGTGATTTTTAATCACCATTGGATTTTTAATCCAATGGTGCTCTAATTTACAGAGCACCATATTTTTTTGTTTGGAAAGATTTAAAGAAATATTTTCCTAGTTAAGGTCTTCGATTTCCCTTAATTAGAATTTAATTCTATTATTTCAGAAAGCTTTTAAAAGTCTATCACGTGTTGGCACGTGACCCCTTTATTTGATTATTAAATAGAATTTAATTCTATCAATTAAAGAGTTTAGGAACCTGTCGCGTGTTGGCATGTGACCCTCTTGATTAAACATTTTATTCAGAATTTAATTTTTCCTTTTAACAGAGCTAAGGAATCATCACGTGTAAGCACATGACCCTTGGTGACGTGTGAGCACGTGATGCCCTATTGGGGTTTTTCCTTAGTGTCTTATTATATTTTTGTTTGACTAGAATTTAATCCTATAAAGCAGAGATCACAGGAACCTATCACGTGTCAACACGTGACCCTTGGTCACGTGTGAGCACGTGATACCCCATTGGGGTATTTCCTAGCTGTTTTGTTATATTTTTGTTTGACTAGAATTTAATTCTATAAAGTAGAGATCAAAGGAACCTATCACGTGTCAGCATGTGATACCCCATTGGGGTATTTCCTGATATTTTGTTATATTTTTGTTTGACTAGAATTTAATTCTATAGAGCAGAGATCACAGGAACCTATCACGTGTCAGCACGTGACCCTTGGTCACGTGTGAGCACGTGATACCCCATTGGGGAATTTCCTGATATTTTATCAGGAAACAAGGTTTACCCCTCCAGCGTTGTTCTCACGTGTTTGCACGTGAGTGCAACGATGTCACCTTTGTGACCGTTGGATCTGTCTTGGAAACAGGGGAGATGAACCGTTCCTTATCACGTCCTATAAATGCAAGAGTCCTTTCAGAAGCACCCCCACTTTTTCCATCTTCTTCCTTACTTATTTTTCCTTTGAGAATTTAATTCTCTTTTCCAAAGCTTTGTTCTCTGATTCAAAATATTTCCAGAGTTTAACTCTGTCAACAAAGATTTCCTTTTTTCAGGTGAGAATCTTGGACGGCTGAGGAACTCCTTGTAGAAATTTGGATTTTAAATTCACACCAAGCGTTTTTCCCTTTAACAAGAACCCATTTTTTTTAAGTTCTTTTAAAAAGAAAACCGCTCAATCTTTAAATAATAAACCTCTTAGGGCTTCTCTGATCTTCAGGGATCGATGGTGATGCTTGTCTTCTCTCTGGAATTTAATTCCATTCTAAAGAGTTTTGGCTCTGAAAAATATTTTCTGGGAATTTAATTTCTCTATTCAAAAGGAATTTAATTCTTCTAAAGAACTCAGTTCTTCTCAGAGAACTTCTTGGGGTTTTCTTGCCCTGAGTTGTTCTTTGCAAAAAAGAATTGCAGTAGAGTTTTCTGGGAATTTAATTCCCCTGTTCTGCTTGATTTTCGCAGAGTCCAAGATAGGTTTCTCTTTTGGGGGAATGTGTAGAATCATTTGAATTCATTGAAAATCTTCCCTTTATTCTCATGATGATTGCTTGGCCTCATTATTAGTGAGCCGCCATCTTTATTTTGTGGGACCCATGTGTTTTGTAACCAATGGTCCCATAAAATAAGTCATCTGTCGCTTTCTTCCGCTGTCTATACACACACACACACACACATTTATAAACATATATATATATATATATACACACACGTGTTGGCTTCGCTTAACAGTTTCCCCTTCTTTTATTTCAGGCATAATGACTTCTTTTCCATACTTCTCTTTCACCCGCTCGGAGGCTGCCTTTCCTCAGTCACTGTCTGACGAAGAGGTGATGGCGATGATCAGGGTTCATGACCCGGATTGCACCAATCTACTTTTATGGGGGATCTGGTATGGTCACATCATCCGCGGTCGCCGCAGTTTCCTTTGCGAGACACCGACAGAGCTTACCTATCCATTCCTACCGATAGATCATCCACGGACCGCCTTTGCTGTAGAGATGCTGAATTGGACCCCTATAGGACGGCTTGAGCCATCAACAACTGGTACTCCGAACCATCCTGTGCCGGCTATAGACATTTTAGTGCGCCGCATTTGCCAAGGCGAAGCCCTGCCATGGGGACAGATTTACAAGATAGGGCTTACCCTTCGACATCCCATGGGCTACCTTCTCTGGGCCCGTTATATCATGTCCGCCCATCGTGCGCGACTACAGAGGGTCGGACTTTATTAGGCGCTATATGCGTCTCTTTTCCACTATCAGTCTCCTCATGTCTGGTGGGTTAAGGCCTTCTTAAACTAATGGAATCTTCCCACCAACACCTTTTTTTCTAGGGGACCGTGAAGTTTCAATTTCTCTGGAGGAGTTTCGCGAAATCTCAGGGTTTCCGGTTAGGGGGACACTCTATGAAGAACTACTGCCTCCCGATGAGTATGTCTTCGAAACCGAGCCTGCTATGCTTGACGGCCTGTCAATCGAGAATGCCGTCCGCCACAAGTGCTCAAGTTTGATCAAGACCCTGAGTATTTTTTAGAAGCTATTCCCAGAGTCGGAGGAGCAGGGCGTCACTTTCAAAAGCTTTATCGCTTGCTTCCTTCGCGAAGACGTTCTGTCGAAGACGGCTCCGAAGTTCGCAAACATCAACAACCCCTTTGGGTTTGGTTTAAATAAGCGGCCTGTTAAAGAAGAGGACTTGCCGCAGTTCTACATTCCCATCATGTCGGCCGTGTCTTTCGAGTCGATCGCAGCTCCTGGTATGGATGAGGAGACTTTTTTCGTGGGCTTCATCAGTGTCTGGCTCAGTTGGTTCGCTATTCTCATGCACCGTCGTTTCATGAGAGTCTCAGTTATTTACCCCGCTCATCGCATTGCCGAGGGGACGCGACTAGCTGTGGGCATTACGGGGCTAGCGCATCTGTATCATGGGTTAAGTGCCGCGGCCAATACTTCAACTCCAGGCGTAGATGTGGTAAATTTCTCTCTTCATTACTTTACGTCCTGGATTGAGATGCACGTGCTGGGGGCATTTGCTGCGCACCAAAGACCCAGCTTTTATGACGCTTACACTTTTCCGCGACTCATGCGGCTGGTGGACGCTTCTGCTCCTGACCCGACTCAGTTTGGGGCTATTCGCGTGCTGGTTAATCCTTATGCCAATACAGGCGGGATGGTATTCAACGACCGAGTCCTCTCTGCTCCCTCAGGGCCGGTTCAACAGCTCTGCGACTCGTCGAAAGAAGGGGTAACTTCTCTGAGGCCTGGAGAAGCCATGCACCTATATTCGATCAGACCAGCTTATCTGGTATTTTGTCAGAACGGTGCGGCCCTTTTTATGCGGTACAACCCACACCGCTTTACTCGGCAACTCGGATATGACCAGGGCGTCCCCTTTGAGGCATTTATAGTGGAGCCTAGCCCGTCGTCAGAAGTTGTTCGTGACGCCGCTCATCACTTCATGCGGCTGAACACTGGTTCCCGCTTCGTGATTCCTGAAGCTGATCATATTTCTCGATGTGTGGGGTCTTTCACGGGCTGGTACCTCTACCGAGTCAGTCCAATTATTGCCGAGGAGAGCAGGGTGCTCCTCGGATACAGGGCTCCCACTCCGATCCAAACCACGGGAGTTTCGCCGCAACCGCGTGCAGCGGTTCGCTCTCCCTTGAGAGATACCAGCGTCGTGCTTATTCCGGAGGCGGTGGAAGTGGATTTAACTCCCACAGCTGGTATGCCACTGCATACTAGAGCTCAATCAAGGGCCAATAGGACGCCAGTAGCAGTGTCATCAGCTGCGGCGTCATCAATGGCCGTGTCGTCATCGGTAGCACCACCGAGCGAGGACATTGAAGGCGAAGTGGGTCAACGCCATACCAAAGCACCAAGGGGAAGGAAGCGATCTTCTTCGGCGGTTAGTTCTGGGCCCAAGAGGCGGAGGAAGACGGTCACCAATCTGCTTGAATCTTTAGTGGAATCCGAGCCTATTCTTCAAGATGAACCACTAGCCATGCAAGAATCGGATGGTGGTCTACTTTTCCCGGGTTCATCTGCCGAGGAAGCCGCACAATTGGCTGAGGCTATAAGACGCTCACAAGATGAATCCGAGAACGTAAGGATCCCGAAGAGGCCTTATCCTGCCGTCATTTTTTACGAAGACCCTCCATCGATACGGCGGCTATTCATAGGCCCTTTGGAAGAATGAGGTGAGAGGGCCCTTAAGCAGGCTGTTTCAGCCGACGCCGAAGACGCACTTTCATTGTGGACTGGTGGCCATGAGTCTACTCTCGAATTTCGGCGAGCATACCTCCTCAGGAAGGAGCGTCGGCTTGAACAAGCCATACTAGAGGCTCCTTTGCGCATCGGTATGTTCATGTATCTCTTTGTAATATTTTGTATTGCTCATATACATATATACATACGTATATATATATATATCCTTATCCTCGTACAAACTTTGCAGGGACTTCGGCGATGGCGGAGGATCTGAGTTCGAGTCGTGCTTTGACTGTAGACTCCGCCAATATTCCCAATGAAACACTAATCAGTGTGGAGGGGGTTGATGCAACTGTTGCTCCTGTGATGGAGCTTCCCTCGGCGATTCCCGCTCCCCAAGTGCTTGCTCCCCCAGGAGAGGCATCTTTGTTGGTCGCCGATTCAATAGATCTTTCTGGGGGCGGCCCGGAGATTAGGGAACAGGTAGTCGAGGCTACCGTCCTTCCGCTGGAGCCTGCAGTAGCGGCCACTGCTCCTCGCTCGGAAGTCGTTATACTGGCCCACGTCCCCGATGATGTGCCTAGGGGCACGGAGGAGGCCGCCGAAGCTGCTATCCCTCCAGCCCAGGATGGGAGAAGTATCGAAGGTAGCCTTCTATATTTTACATTAATAATCTCTCCATTATCTGAACCCTTCTGTCTTTTCAGAATTGCGCGGATTGGCGGCATTTATTGACGATCTGTCTCCCAGGAAGTCTTTTCAGCGCCTGTTGGAGATGGTCGCTCCGCAGGCGATATCTCCTCAATGCATCGTCCTCTCTTCCGGGCAAGGTTAGTGTCGTTTGCCTTCTCCTCACGGTGTTATTATTATTTCATATAATGACATTGATGTCTTTTACAGTTCTGGAAGCTGATGACGAGGTTGAGATTCTTGATGGGCCTGGGGAGCCTTCAGACCCCTCTTGCATGACTGTGGGTAAGTAAAGTCTCAACGTTGTTCCATTTGCTCTTTGCTTACAAGTCTTGCTGACTATTTATAAATCTGAACAGCTTTGCCAGTTCTTACCACCCTGGAATCTCGCATCGTCATGCCACCCGGCCCCTATGCTCTACGTGCCTCGGAACGGATGGCAAAGCTAAGCCTCCACTCCCTGTCAGCCCTAATTGAAGACCTTCGCGCTGGCAGTCTGATCACGGCCGAAGCGTTTGCCGCGAAACATTGGTGCAAGTCTGGGTTGAGTTTTGTCGGCAGGTGGAGGCTTGCTTGCATATTCTTGAATGTACACGCCTTCCTTCAGAGGTTGTGGCCGTGAAGGCGAGCTTACAGGGGCTGATTGAGCGGTGCGCTGCGAACATGATATCATGCGAGAAGAGGCTTAGCCGCAAGTTTTCGGAGAGGGAGCTGGCTTCCAAAACGCTGAGGGAGCATCAAGCCAATCTTACGGCCAAGACCACTAGGGCATATGAACTTTGGCGGGTGCTTCAAAAATCTATCAAGGAAGTGGTAGCCATTGATAAGGCCGCCGTTTTTACTCTTGAAATGGTCGAAGCCCATAAGGTTACTGAAAAAGAGCTTGAAGGCCGGCTTGCCTCATACCATGCCCAACAGGCTCAAGCGGAGGCCCGTCTTTTGACGATAATGAATAATGAAGCCGAGGCCCAGCGGAAAAGGGGTGAACTGGAAAATCTATTGAATCATCCGCCGGCTTGAAGAATTGTATATATATATTTTTTATTCTTCTTTTGTACATACTCCTGAATAAGAGTATATTTTCTTTTATTCTTTCATAAATTGTACTTTGTATTCATTTTGATTCATGAATAAAAGACATATTTTGCTTCATGATGGTGTGTCCCTTTTAGTAAATGCATTTTATGGATAATCTATTTTGATTTCTCTGTAGGAAAACGATGGATTAGGATCCAGGGTTAAGATCTGCCTCCTAAGACTTTTCAACTTTATGAGCCGTGAGGGTCTCATAAAGAATTTTCTCCCTGCAAGTCGAGAGGATCCTGTAGGTGTAATTTCTCCTTAGGAATCGTGAGGATTCCAAAGTGCGTTTTCTTCTGAGAGTCGTAAGGATATCCCAAAAGAGTTTTCTCCCTTATAAGTCGTGAGGACCTGTAAGTGATGGACGAGGTTGACATTATCCACATTTCACGGAATCAGGGGTTGCTCTGGCCATTTCCCATGAGGTCAAGATTGACTTTAGCCGTGTTCTACGGGACCAGGATTTGCTCTGGATGCTTCCCATGGGGTCAGGATTGACATAGGCCATGTTCTGCGAGGACCAGGCTCCGCTCTGGATGCTTCCCACGGGGTCAGGATTGACATAGCCGTGATCTGCGAGGACCAGGATCCGCTCTGGACGTTTCCCACGGGGTCAGGATTGACATAGGCCGTGTTCCACGTAACCAGGATTTTTGCTTTGGATACTTCCCACGGGGTCTGATTGATATAGCCGTGTTCTGCGAGGACCAGGCTCCGCTCTGGACGTTTTCCACGGGTCAAGATTTACATAGGCCGTTGTTCCCCTCCGAAAGACGCGACGGACGTCTTGCCTGAATTTCGGGGCAGATGCTAATTGGTGCTATCCGTCCACCTCTCCGAAGATGCCAAGTTGATTTATGGCACCATGTATCTAAGGTGTAAACGGATACGGCCGATGTAGCAGACTTCGTCAGATTCCCCCTCGTTTGAGGGGTTTTTGATTGTGAGGACGCTCTTCCCTGCAGGCACAAGCCCCAGCAGTTAATTACGCTACCGCATCGCGGTAACAACTTTCTCCTTCTCCATATGGTCACTTCGTGTCGTGGGTGTTTGTTTTGTGTTTGGTTGCCCGTGGATTGTATACGGAGACTAATTTGTGTTGTCGCCCGTAGGATGTAGATTAGTCCAAATCCGTATCTTTCTTAGATTTGGATTTGGGGGGTTTGTGTTTAAGAATACGTTAGCCTTATTTGAGGCTAAGATCAACTTAAACGTTTGTTAAGGACACGTTAGTCTAATTTTAGACTAAGATCAACTTAACGGGATCATTTAGATCCGACAAGAGAGCAATTGGGCTCTGTTGTTTAGTTTAATGGCATTGCGGTCGATAATTAGTTTAAGGACATTACGGTCCAATGTTAGTTTTAAGATATCACGGTCAAGGTTAAGGACATCGTAGTCCATGTGTTTAGGGACCCCACAGTCCGGTGTTAGTTTTAAGACATCACGGTCGAGGTTAAGAACATCATAGTCCGTGAATTTAAGGACTCCACAGTCCGATATTAGTTTTAAGACATCCCGGTCGAGATTAAGGACATCATAGTCCGTGAGTTTAAGGACTCCACAGTCCGACGTTAGTTTTAAGACATCACGGTCGAGATTAAGGACATCATAGTCCGTGAATTTAAGGACTCCACGGTCCGACGTTAGTTTTAAGACATCCCGATCGAGGTTAAGGACATCATAGTCCATGAGTTTAAGGACCCCACAGTCCGTAGCAATGTGTGGTTGTCGAGACCCGTCACCTCTCTGACGACGTTGAAGGATTACAACGACAGGTATCAGAGGAGTAAAGAGATGTACCCTCGAACCGGGTGTAAATTGATTGGAAGAGCAGATGAGCTCAGTTAAATTTAAATTGAGGACTTATGGCCAGAATTGGGCTAAGTCCAGTTAAAAATGTTTAACATTTTATTTTTGTTCTTCCTGTTAGGCCTTTATTTGGGCTCTGCCCTTTCAATAATGCTAAGTATTGGGCTCTGACATTTTTTTGTCTTGCATAGTATTTATCAGAACAAAGTATGTTCTGACAGCGCGTCACGTGGCACACTAGGCGCTTTGCGCCAGTAAAAGAGCGCATTGCGCTTCTGTCGGTTAGCGCACACGAGGAGGACACGTGTCGCGCTTAGCGCTAAGCGCTAGTTTGTTAGCGCACTGCGCTTTTAATTTATGAGCGCGCTGTGCTAGTTTATGGGTGCGCCAGTGAGTGACACGTTGCGCGCTTGGCGCTGAGCGCCAACCCAAGAGCACAGTGCGCTGTTTTCAGGAGCGCAAAGCGCAGATCGTGTCTATGGTTGACACGTGGCACGTTTTGGTGCTGAGAGCCGATCCAAGGAGCGCAAGGGCGCAGTTCATGAGTGCAAGGCAATTTTCAGTAGCGCAAAATGCATCTGATCAAATTTTAAGATCAAAGAACAAGTTTATGTTCTTCTTAAAGGTGGTTTTGCTTCAAGATTCAAGAACAAAGTTCTTATTCTTATTAAAGGCTCTGCCTTTATAGATCAAAAGATCCGTGAATGAAGTCAAATACTTCTTTTTATATTTTTATGATTAGATCTTTTGATCTTCTCTTTTTATCAAAGACTTTGGTCTTTTTTCAGATCTATGATCTTCTTAGAAGATGTTTCTTCTTTTTACGAGATGATTTTATCTCTGTTGTTCAAGAATTAATTCTTTACCTTAAAGATGAAGAAATGATCTTTTTTCTAAAGGCTTGTCTTTCTTTCTCTTTAAGTTTTTCTCAAACATTGCAGAGGGTTTTCTCTCTGTTCTTCTGTATTTTCTCTCCTTTTTTTTTCAGAATTGAAATCTTAGGGCCTTTATATAGGGCCAATTGATTTGTTAAATCAGTTAAAGAGATCTTTCCCTGATTGATTTTGGAATATTTCTCACCGTTGGATCTTTGATCCTAAGGTTTCTGTTTTACAGAAGATAATCTTCTTATTTTAATAAGATTGAAAAATCTTTCCATAATAGAATTTTAATTCTGATTAATTAATAATTTATTATTATTAGATCTTTTGATCTAACGGTGGGCAATTCTTTTAATTCCAGCGCCGGCGCACTTTGCGCCGGCGCACCTTCGTTCAACACGTGGCGCAGAGCGCAGCGTAACTGCGCTAGCGCACACGTGTTTGACACGTGGCGCGCAGCGCAGAGCGCAGCACAACTGCGCTGCGCACCTTGTCTGACACGTGGCGCGCAGCGCAGAGCTTTGCTCAATTGAAGCATCTGAAGCGTTGCTTCAATTTTATTTTGAATTTTAAAGCAGAGCTTTGCTCTGATTGGGGGTGCGCTGTCTAGGGCACAGCGCACCTGGCACTAGCGTGTCTGCTTTTGACACGTGGCACCCAACGCGCGGCGCACGGGATCTGAAGTTTTGCTTCAATTTTTGAATTTTGAAATTCAAAACAGAGTTTTGCTCTGATTGGGGGAAACAAATGCCCCCCCACCGTTGCGCTCACGTGGTGCATACGTGAGTGCAGCGGTAGCAACATCTGAGCCCTTGGATCAACTTAGAAGTTGAAGAGGCGTTTCACTGCCTATAAATAGGACTTTTGGTTCTCAGATGATTATCATCTTCTTCTTAAGAATTTTATTCAGAGCCTTGCTTTTTTGTTTGAGAATTTCTCAAAAGTAGAAAAGAAACTCTTTCCAAACCTAGGTAAAATTTTAATAAATCTTTAATGAGTTAGGGTTTTACCTATTAACAGAGCTTTGCTCTTAATAGATTTTTGATCTTCAGAAAACTCATTTAGGGTTTCACTAGCAGTGCTTTGCTCCATAGGTCTAAAGAGATCTAAAGAGAACCCTATTGGGTTCCATTAATAGAGCTCTGCTCTCTAAAAGGATTTTACTTATGATTTCTTAATTCATTAATAGAGTTTTGCTCCTTTCAAATCATATAGAAGAACTCTTAAGAATTTTTTATGGATCTTGAAGATTAAAAATGGAATTTTATTTTTGATGAATTATATCATCTTCTCAGAGCAAGGCTCTCAATGTTCTCGGGGGATTTCTTTAAATTCCCCTCATAATTGATTTTGACAAGTGTCACTCCTGTCTGTAGAGCATTGCTCGAGGAGTTTAACTCCCTGTGCTTGTTTTTTTAATAAGAATTCGCTTAATCAGTCTGTCCGCTAATTTTGTTGATTTTCTTTTTTAGGAGTAATGGACGCTCACATGTATGATCTCGACGAAATTATCTCCTACGGAGACATCCGCTCACTCGGCCGTTCTCAGAATCGAGAATTCACAAACGCCGAGTGTGCCGAAATTATGAGCCGCTTTGACGCATACGATGGTCAATTGCTTCCTCGACGTTCCTCTCTCCTGAAGCTTATTGTGGGAGCGATCTGGGAAGCGCTTCCTCTATTCTGTACTGGCGTGCCGCTTAGGGCATTGAATGCCGCCGAGGATAAGGTGCATTCGGTGTATTTGATGAGCCTAATCACGAAGTGAAGGCGAGACAATCTTATCGACCTCCTGCATCAGGCTTTTCAACAGTCGGCCATACTTGCTGCCTATCGGAGGGTGGAGGACATCCGTGGGGATCCCGACGCTTGTGATCGTGAGAGAAAGCATACTAGGATGGTTCAGAATGACTGGAAGATTCTGGACAAAGTTACTTTTGAGTTCCTCAATCCATGCCTTGGATCTGAGGTTTTTCCATTGTAATTGTTTGGCTAATGTTTTTGTTTACTGCTTTCATAATTGTAAGAACTTTTTCGCGGTATGAATGGCAAGTTTCTCGTTTCAGCTTGTTTTATTTTACATACTAAATCTTTTGCGCATGCATGAACGGGTATGCCTTGAACGCTTAATTAAATGCGAATCACATGTTCTCCTTGTCGCTTTCTTCTCTGTGCTGTGTTGTTGCCATTTGATTCTAGCAACTGTGGCCTGTAGATAACATATAATTGTCCATCCTGTGCTCTTTGCGAGGTAGTGATGGCTTAGAAAACAGGGTTAGGATCTGTCACCTAAGACTTTCCAACTTTATGAGCCGTGAGGGTCTCATAAAGAATTTTCTCCCTACCGGTCGAGAGGATCCTATAGGTGTAATTTCTCCTTAAGAATCGTGAGGACTCCTAAGTGTGTTTTCTCTTGAAAGTCGTAAAGATCTCATAAGAGAATTTACTCCCTTAGAGTCGTGAGGACCCGCAAGTGATGGATGAAGTTGTCTTTATCCGCATTTCACGGAGCTAGGAGTTGCTCTGGATGCTTCCCACGGGTTCACTGCCGTATTCTGCGAGGACCAAGTTCCGCTCTGGACGTTTTCCAGGATACCGTAGTTTAAAGACATCGCGGTCGAGGATAAGGACATCATAGTCCGTGGATTTAAGAACTCCACAGTCCGTCGTTAGTTTTAAGACATCACGGTCGAGGTTAAGGACATCATAGTCCATGAGTTTAAGGACCTCACAGTCCAATGTTAGTTTTAAGACATCACGGTCGAGGTTAAGGACATTATAGTCCATGAGTTTAAGGACCTCACAATCCGATGTTAGTTTTAAGGCATCACGGTCGAGGTTAAGGGCATCATAGTCCATGAGTTTAAGGACTTCACAGTCCGACGTTAGTTTTAAGACATCACGGTCGAGGTTAAGGACATTATAGTCCATGAGTTTAAGGACCTCACAGTCCGACGTTAGTTTTAAGACATCACGGTCGAGTTTAAGGACATCATAGTCTGTGAGTTTAAGGACCTCACAGTCCGATGATAGTTTTAATACATCACGGTCGAGGTTAAGGACATCATAGTCCCTGAGTTTAAGGACCTCACAGTTCGACGTTAGTTTTAAGACATCACGGTCGAGGTTAAGGACATCATAGTCCATGAGTTTAAGGACCTCACAGTCCGACGTTAGTTTTAAGACATCACGGTCGAGGTTAAGGACATCATAGTCCGTGAGTTTAAGGACCTCACAGTCCGATGTTAGTTTTAAGACATCACGGTCGAGGTTAAGGACATCATAGTCCATGAGTTTAAGGACCTCACAGTCCGATGTTAGTTTTAAGACATCACGGTCAAGGTTAAGGACATCATAGTCCGTGGATTTAAGGATTCCACAGTCCAATGTTAGTTTTAAGACATCACGGTCGAGGTTAAGGACATCATAGTCCGTAGATTTAAGGATTCCACAGTCCAATGTTAGTTTTAAGACATCACGGTCGAGGTTAAGAACATCATAGTCCGTGGATTTAAGGATTCCACAGTCCAATGTTAGTTTTAAGACATCATGGTCGAGATTAAGGACATCATAATCCATGGGTTTAAGGACCCCACAGTCCGTGAAATGTGTGGTTGTCGGGACCCGCCACCTCTTTGAAGTCGTCGAGGAATTACAACAATAAATATCAAAGGAGTGAAGAGATGTACCCTTGAACCAAGGTAAAATTAGTTGAAGGACATTACGGTCCATTGTTAGTTTTAAGACATTACGGTCAAGGTTAAGGACATCAAAGTCCGTGAGTTTAAGGACCTCACAGTCCGATGTTAGTTTTAATACATCACGGTCGAGGTTAAGGACATCATAGTCCGTGGATTTAAGGACTCCACAGTCCGTTGTTTGCTCTGGATGCTTCCCACGGATTCACTGCCGTGTTCGGCGAGGACCAGGCTCCGCTCTAGATGCTTCACACGGGGTCACTGCCATGCTCTGCGAGGACCAGGATCCTATCTGGACGTTTTCCACGGGGTCAGAAGTGACATAATCCGCGTTCTACGTAGCCAAGAATTTTGCTCTAGATGCTTCCCACGGGTTCACTGCCATGTTCGGCGAGGACTAGCAGAAGTGACATAATCCGCGTTCCACGTAGCCAGGAATTTGCTCTGGATGCTTCCCACGGGTTCACTGCCGTGTTCGGCGAGGACTAGGCTCCGCTCTGGATGCTTCACACGGGTTCACTGCCGTGCTCTGCGAGGACCAGGATCTGCTCTGGACATTTTCCACGGGGTTAGAAGTGACATAATCCGCGTTCCACGTAGCCAGGAATTTTGCTCTAGATACTTCCCACGGGTTCACTACCGTGTTCGGCGAGTACTAGGCTCCGCTCTGGATGCTTCATACGGGTTCACTGCCGTGCTCTGCGAGGACCAGGATCCGCTCTGGACGTTTTCCACAGGGTCAGAAGTGACATAATCCGCGTTCCACGTAGCCAGGAATTTGCTCTGGATGCTTCCCACGGGTTCACTGCCGTGTTCGGCGAGGACCAGGCTCCGCTCTGGATGCTTCACATGGGGTCACTGCCGTGCTCTGCGAGGACCAGGATCCGCTCTGGACGTTTTCCACGGGGTCAAAGGTGACATAATCCGCGTTCCATGTAGCCAGGAATTTGCTCTGGATGCTTCCCACGGGTTCACTGCCGTGTTTGGCGAGGACCAGGCTCCGCTCTGGATGCTTCACACGGGTTCACTGCCGTGCTCTGCGAGGACCAGGATCCGCTCTGGACGTTTTCCACAGGGTCAGAAGTGACATAATCCGCGTTCCACGTAGCCAGGAATTTACTCTAGATGCTTCCCACAGATTCACTACCGTGTTCGGCGAGGACCAGGTTCCGCTCCGGATGCTTCACACGGGGTCACTGCCGTGCTCTGCGAGGACCAGGCTCCGTTCTGGACGTTTTCCACGGGGTCAGGAGTGACATAATCCGTGTTCCACGTAGCCAGGAATTTTTGACTTTATCCGCATTTCACGGATTCGGGGTTTGACTCTCGGTCATCTGTGCACCACCGAGTCATAGAACTGGGGGATGCCGCTGTTCCGCTTTGCTTGATGTTGCGTCTGTTGTGATGAGACGAATATCGAGATGATCTCTAGGCTGTCTGTGAACCATTGAGATTTGGCTTCTCCTTCTGATGAAGCTTGGGAAGGAAGGGTGTGATTCCCTCTTTGTTTGCGCCCCTGGATTGTATACATGGATTGATGTAATATCACCTGTAGAGCTTAAATTTCATTCATTTTTTTCTTTCCGTGATGCTCTATCATTTCAGCTTTTTACATCGCGAAAATCGCGATTGCCCAATCATTTCGGCTATTTTTCACGGTGCCCAATCATTTTGGCTATTTTTTTTATTTTTACTCGCTGTTTTTTATTGCGAGTTGCCCAATCATTTCGGCTATTTTGCATGTATATGCTTTTACTTGCTGATTTTGTTTGCAAGTTGCCCCATCATTTCGGCTATTTCGTATGCATGTGTGGCTTGCCAGCTTTTTGTTGAAAGCTTGGAATTAGACACCGATTTCGGCATCAGCACCGCTACAACTGGGATATTACCAGGAGCGAATCATCATTTGCCTCTGTCGACGTCGAACAAAGGTGGCTTAGCGATCAGGGTTAGGATCCTGTCGACTGAGGCTTTTGACTTCATGAGCCGTAAGGGTCTCATGAAGGTATTTCTCCCTACGAATCGTGAGGATCTCGTAGGTGTGTTTTCTCCTTAGGACTCGTGAGGATTCCTAAGTGCATGTTCTCCTATAAGTCGTAAGGATCTTATAAGAGGGTTTTCTCCTTATAAGTCGAGAGGACTTACAAGGGTTGTTCACCATATGGACATATCCCTAGTCACGGATGGGATTTTGTTAGGGAAATGTTTATTCGCTCCCGTGGATTGTATACAAGGGTCAGCATTGAGCCGCTTGTAGGGAAGTATCGGAGGTTGTGGGGACTGCTTAAGAACAGGTTCAGATCTTTATAGCTTAAGACTTTCAAATCTTGTGAGCCGTGAGGGTCCCATAAGAGGGTTCTCCTTACGAGTCGTGAGGATCTCGCAAGTGTAATTTCTTCTTAGGAATCGTGGGGATCCCTAAGTGTGTTGCTCCCTTGTGAGTCGTAAGGATCTAACGCAGGTGGTTTCTCCTTACAAAGTCGAGAGGACCTTGCAAGTGTCTTTTAACGAGGTTGCGCCCTTTTGGGTTTTCACAAAACTCGCCGGTAGCCCTGCTGTTTTTACTCACGGAGCCCTTTCGGGTTTTCATCCGTGCCCTTTTCGCTTATGAACATACCGTTTTCTTTTTCTTTTCTCTTTTTTTTTTATTTTTAACGAGGCTGCGCCCTTTCGGGTTTTCACAAAACTCGCCGGTAGCCCTGCTGTTTTTACTCACGGAGCCCTTCCGGGTTTTCATCCGTGCCCATTTTGCTTATGGACATACCATTTCCTTTTTTTTATTCTTTTTTTTTGTATCAGTTTTGGGATGCTGCAATCCACCGTAGTTTATCGACATCTCGGTCAGTTGCAAGTTTTAGGACATTGCGGTCCGTTGTTAGTTTAAGGACGTCTCGGTCCGTTGTTAGTTTAAGAACGTTTCGGTCCGTTGTTAGTTTAAGGACGTTTCGGTCCGTTGTTAAAGAAGCCGGCTACTACCTTTAGAGTTTGGGCTTAGGAAGATAGCGAGCGGACATAGTCGTCGTCATCCATCATTGACCTAGGCCATGACTCGTCAAGCGTAATATTTCTTTAGGAAGCGACCATTTATTGGCCTGAAGGGCCTTTCGCCATGCATGTCCATGAGTAGATGGCTCCACCCTTATAGACTTTGTCTATGATGTACGGGCCTTCATAGTTTGGCTCGACTTTCCCCCGCTTGGCGCGATTGGTGATCATAGGTCTTTTGACCACTAGCACGAGTTCGCCTTGGCGGAACGTTATCGGCCTAGTCAGTCTCTCATATGAACGCGTCATCTTTGCTTTGTAAGCTTCCAGATTTTGTTGCGCTATGAGCCGGGTTTCATCAAGGGCATCGAGCTCCTCAAGCCGAAGGTGAGCGTTCTCTTCGTCCGTTAGCTCGTAATGAACTACCACTCATAGAGAAGGTAACTCTATCTCGAGGGGGAGTACCGCTTCTGTACCGAATACCAATGTGTATGGAGTTGTGTTCGTGGCTGTCTTGAACGTAGTTCAATACGCCCAAAGAGCTTCATGCAGTCTCTCGTGCCAGTCTTTCTTATTTCATGACACCGTCTTTTTCACGATCTTTGTCAAGGTCTTGTTGAAAGCCTCAGCTAGACCGTTAGCTCGGGGATTATAGACTGATGAGTATCTCCAGTCTATGTTATGCTCTTGTGCGAAGCGGCTAATCTTGTGGTTTCTATAGGCTGGCCTGTTATCGGAGATGATCCGTCATGGAGTTCCAAACTGATAAATGACGTATGTCTTGAAGAAATGGAGGATATTCTCCGTCTTCACTTCCCTCAGCAGTATTGCTTCTGCCCATTTAGAGAAGTAATCAGTTGTCGCCAAAATGAATCGATGTCTTTTGGACGATGCTGGTTCGATGGGGCCGATTATATTAGTTCCCCACATTTTGAACGGCCAGCTAGCCACTGTCGGATGTAGTGGATTTGGGTGCTGATGGATAAAGTCCCCATGGATCTGGCATGAGCGGCATTGCTTTGCATACTCGAGGCAGTCTTGGACCATCGTGGGCCAATAGTAGCCCAATCTTTTAATCTTCAGCTTTATCTTCGGCCCGGCTTGGTGAGAACCACAAAGTCCGTCGTGAGTTTCTTGGACGACTCTTTTTGCTTCTTCAGGTCCCAGGCATCTCAGCCATAAAGAATCAAATGACCTCTTGTACAGAGTATCATTGACGAAGGCAAAAGATAGGGCTCGCTTCATGTGCTGATGCTTTGAGGACGCATCTTCAGGTGTTCGATGGGATTTGAAGTAGTTTATAAAGACTTCTCTCCAATCCTCAGCCTTTTCCTGGTCTTTTATTTGCATATCCCTTTGCTCAGTCGCTCATTTTTCTTCGGACGACTCCGGAGATATTTCCGCCGGCGCAAGAACCCGACGGCTTTATACCACGATTCTTACGTCATCGAGGTTCTCATCGGCCAATTCTTTAGCAAGCTTGGCTAATGCATCCGCTTTGCTATTTTCCGCACGCGGTATGCTTTCCAAGATGTAGGAAGGTATTTGGGTCAGCAATTGTTGTACCCTCTCTCCGTACTTTACCGGTTCTGGTTTGCACGTTTGATAGTCGCCGTTTACTTGGCTAACGACCAATTGGGAGTCTCCGTATATGAGGAGGTTTTCAATTCCTATATCGATGGCGATCTCGAGACCTGCTATCAAGGCTGTAAGTACGCGGCGGTGCCCCGGCCGTCAAACAGACGCCGATATGCGGAACAAAACTTTTACGACTGGCGCTATCGCGTACTTTATCCCGGATCTTCCATTATTGCTAAACTAACAAACTGTAAAGAGGGTAGAATTGTTATACCGAATGATCCGAGTCCTTCGGTCTTCAACCATCATCCCACGCTATGTTGCAACTGATCCGAACTTGCTCGATCTCCGGTTTCGTCGTCCGGGTGGCACCATGTCGACGGATCTTTAAACGGGCTCCCGCCTCTGAACCGAGGCAACTCGATCGTCAAGTTTGCTAAAAGAGATGACCAAGATGAAGTAGAGAATGAGTAGAACACTTTGTCTCGTTACGTCCAAGGTCACGGACGAACGGTTATAGAAGTTGCCTTTTGGAATCGGATGAATGGAAATTGAACTAGGAAATTTCCATACACTTGTATCATAATCTTTTTGCCAATTTGAAATGATTCAAAAATCACACCCACACACAAAGAGGGGCCGGCCACTATTAGTAGAAGAGGGAGGTGAGTGTAGGAGTAGCAAGTGGTGACCATATCCCTTCATACTTATCATCACAAAATAAAGCAAGAATGAATCATCAACTAACATTAAAAGCAACCAATGAACATAAACCTAGTCACCTTGCATCATTAATGAACCATTAATGACACAAATGAGTCATATGCCTAATCACCACTTCTAGAACCTTCTAGAAGCATGACTCACCTCGAAGACGAAAAGACAAATCCGTATTTAACCGAATGTCAAAATACGGCTGATAGAAAACTGGAAACTGGCAACTTCCAAAAATCATCCCGAAACGAATTTCAGGATAACCCCGTATTGGTATAAACATACCCGCATTTGTATTACGACCGAATACAAGTGCAACTGAGACAAAGATATTATATCTACACAGTATAATACTGGGTTCCGGCTTAAACCAAAGCCTACCAGTATTATCTGCCCGAAAACTGACACGTGCGAAAACGCACGTGCATTTTCCGAACCTTGCCATAAACCCATACGGCCTCTACAACGTTTCGCCCGAACTTGGGAAAGTGTCGGTGGGGGACTCTAATGACTCATCAACACACTGGCACTGGGTATAACCCTTAGCACGTCAGAGGTACAAGCTGTACGTAACGTTTTGCCTATGTATTGATTGGAAGGGAAGCTGACGAGCGAACTCATCTATAAACCCTACTGAGCCTGACAGTGACAATATCTGTATAGTCCGGAACATTCGTCTATGAGTATCGCATATACGGCCTAGGGGGTCGGTAAACGTCAGACCCCCAATAGCTGCATAAGTCGTGTCAGAGAGCAGCCCAGAACACCCTGAGATACTACTGGTATACCTACCAGTATATCTCGGTTACCCTGGCCAGGGATTTCGTGTAATGGCTCTTCTAAACACAGCGCGATCCCACCCCCAATACCGGGAGAGACGAATCCCCGAAGAACCGCTCACTTGCCTCCAATGTGGCTCGGGACTGTACCCAAAATATACCTGTTTGCACGACTCCTTTGACCCGTGGTAGGGTATAAATCAAAGCACAGTGGGAACTCAAACGAGACAAATGACGACCTCAGGTCGATGAACTAACCTGTACACATGTCACCAGGGAACTGCTATCTGACGATATGTATAATACCAACTAGTATGTTCCCGGCAAGTCCTGTCCGGTGTACTCATAACCTAATGAGCACCTGTATACATCTTAGGTGATCCAACTGACACCAGTGGCTTGTGAGACCGGCCACCGCCCCTCGTCGGGGTCTCGACTGTATACACTAGTCTACTCTGGAGTATCGATGCCCTGTCTCGAAACTCCCACGACTAGGGACACTTTAAGGATGTGCTTATAGACCCCAGCTCCCACATATATGATCGCCATCATACTGCTGGTAGTCAAACAAGAATCCTATGGGCTCTATCATCATGCAATAGTAAACTAAAGTATATATACGATGATAAAGACAAACCAGATAGCATACTATCATCTCGAGTAAGACTGTTTTATCGGTATAGGTCCTTCCTCAATCATTGCAATCACGTACCTGCGATCCAATAATTGACTTAGAGGGCACTATATCCAACAATCTCCCACTTGCACTTAAGGCTAATTATTGCGATGTCGTGTACTCACAGCTCGTGTGATACCGAGCATCCAACTCCTCTACTAATCAGTTTCACAAAGCTCGTTTGCAAAACTATTGTGTTCGAGAAATAGCCTCAGTGAGTGGATCCGCTCCGGTGTTTCTTTCTGTATCTCTCTTAATCTCAAGTTCGCGGAGAAAACCATCTCCCGAATTGAGTAATACGTGTCTTAGAATATGTCTGGATATCTGATGGGACCTAGTTCATAAATGAACTCCAAATCCAAACTTCTTAGACTGTATCGATCACTGAAAATAATCAGTGTTGAGCACTATGCCTCCCACAGTATCCTCTTGGACCACCTGTCCATAATACTGTCCCTCGTCTGAGGAAAAACTATAACTCTGACAATCACTCTTTCATCCATGTCACCTTTGAAGCTTGGAATGATAACCGTCTCCCGAAGGAGGCCGTCGTCATTAAATCCGTAGAACATTCACTTATGTTCTAAAACTGCTTCCTGATGTTTCTCCAGGATTGGATTAATATAAACTTATCGCATCTAGTGCAATAACAACATCTGGTGTGGTACTTGACATCTCACGATTGACTCAATTGCCTAAGCAAATGATCTGCCAATCATGTACATCCCTCTCCCCTTTAGTCTGTAAGACACCTTTAGAGAGGGTGACTCCATCACCTGCAGGTACTCCACCATGCCAGGAGTCATCTATTTTAAAATACTGTCAAAATACCCACATTGGGAATCTACCCAAATCTAGATCTAAAATCATAGATCTAGCAACCAGAATGTCAAATATTATATCCATATCCTTTGTGGAGAAACAACTGTGTGATGACCACAGTACAACCGATCGTAGTATAAGAATTTTACTTCCTACTCTGTGTATGTCATCCAAATACCAGGACATCACACCCTACTACCTTCTTAACAGATCCATCCCCTATTCTGATGAAGTCAAACCCATGACTGTCACATCAAAAATCAGATGATCTATTTCCGCTATATCTGCTCAAGTCTATAAATAGACACTAGCTTCTTGCCCACTATGCTTCCGCTGCTCCCACTGACTACGACAACCCTCTGGCAGAAAAATATATATATACATTTCTAAAACTAGTTTAGAACGACGCTATACATATCCTCCTACCGTGTCTCATAGTCTGGAACAACAGTAGTGTCAAGTTTGGGTAAACAAGAACCTCCCTGTCACCGTCCTTGAGGCTACCGGAGTACCTCTCTGGTGTCTGAGGTTACCCACCACATCTGCGGAGTGGCTTATTGGAATGTCATACCTGATTGAATATATAGGTCCTATTAAACTTTCCGTAATCGTTTGTGGTTCTAGAATCACTTCCAGTTCTACCATACTCCCACTACTGTTTTTCTGAAAAATCCATTTTAATAAAACTGTGGCGAGTCAAGAACAATATCACTATTGATCTTCCAGATGGTAGAAAATCAACCCTCGTCAAAGCTAGGGTCAACCCACAAACTGTCATTACAGAAACGTGCCTTGAGTTTTCCAGTGTCTGTTTTAAAGCATATGCTGGACAACTCCCCTTTACCTTAACATCGTTAAGATATGAAGCAATCTATATCCAATATAGAAACATAGGCACTTATTTTAATTTGGAACCAAATTCTAATCATGCAGCTGTCTTCAGTGTATATCAACTTAATGGAGAGAGGCTAATCAGTATTATTCAACTTAGGAATCCATCCAATTACGAGTAACCTGAAAGAGAAACAAGTTTCTCAAAAACCATTACTATCAATTGAATACCATTCACAAGAATCTACATCTTCGATTTCTTTGAAGAATCCCGATACTTGTGACACTTAGTTCTCTACTTTATTCCTATACCCACAACTTCTCAAAACTTAGACATTGTATTTCTACGAAACACTTGTCTAAAAACTAGAGAAGTTACAAGTAAACAGAATATAGTACGAGGACCAACCCCCTTTGTCCTGACGGACACAGGACAACATACATTACTCTGTATAAGTCCGCTGAGTTGAATAACTCAAAACATGTGCATCGTAGGTTGAAAAATGTACCCAGGAGATTTCCTCAAATATCACCAATTACAACGAATTCCGATATAATGAGGATGATCACCTAATTTCCAAAAACTTGCTCCCACTCAACATCTGTATTCTCATATAGATGTGCGAATGAAACCTGGTAAATACATACCCTGGAGTAAGTATCCAATCGGGAAATCAGTTTTCAATTAACAATTCACAGTGAATATGAAACATAAATATGTTTTGTAGGGCTATCTTGGTATTCTTTAGTAATGCCTCTTCCACAATCCAAATCATGACTTTAACCATATATTTCCCTTTATTTGTCTTTAGTCGTTACCTTCTGTACACCATCATTAGGCTAAGTTGTTTTCTTCCTTCCCTACCGTTCGGCACCAGCCTATGGTTTGGAAGAAGAATATCCAGTAAGCATAATAGGTGTACCCTCCTAAACCTAGGAGTACTCGTAACTTGAGAGAAGGTGGCGATAAAAGACAACTGAATAATACCTTATCCCTATTTCTCCTGAACCAGAATCCATCCTCGAAAAATATCCTTCGAGTTCGTATATAATCATACGATGGATTTATCCAATGGAATTGGATGTTTGTAGTGATACGGGTTGTTCTGGAGAAATCAAAGGTGAAGTAGGAGTGGCGATGAAATACGTGATTTGGTCATGAATGTAAATAGTCGCAATTTACTTTGCCCTCTTTCTAATTCCTTTATCTTGTCTTTACATATTACCTTTTGCACACCCTACTTAGGCTAATTGGTTTTCTTCATTCCCTACCGTTCGGCACCAGCCTATGGTTTGGAAGAAGACTATCCAATAAGCGTAATAGGTGTACTTTCCTAAACCAAGGAGCCCTCGCAACCTGAGAGAAGGTGATAATAAAAGACAATTGAATAAACCAATTCTATTTCTCCTGAACCTGGATCCATCCTCGGAGGAGTCTCTTCGAGTTCGTATATAACCATACGATGGATTTATCCAATGGAAGTGGATGTCCGTAGTAATACGGGGTGTTCTGAGAAATACAAAGGGTAAAAGAAGGAGCGGCAATGACTTATGCAACTATAGACAATCCAAAAAGCCAGTATTTTAAGAAGTTTCGGTCAACTTGGTCACTGAGTTAAAGTCTAGGGTCGGTCAAAGGTTGCTGCCATAAGAAAGAGAGAAAAGAAACACTCTGCGTGCACTCTAGCCTAAATCAGAATGGTTATCACTTTATCTAATTTGGAAACCTCCCACTGTTTTCTCAAATTCTCCTCCAAACCTGAAAGAAGAATTAGTCGGGGTCACCCGAAGAGTAAAAACCAACTCATCAGTGAGAATCAGGATCCAACTATCATCGCATGATAACTTGATGGAAGCCACTCAAGTCATCACTCTCCAGAAGGTATGCGCAAATCTGGCAAGTTTCTTGTATGTTTGAAACTCCCGATGTAATTTTTATCCTATGCTCTTATGATCTTGACGTAGGCCAACAAATCATAAGCAACATGTCAAGTTCTGCCCGTCGTTGTCCTGATCAACTTAAGTCATCGTACAAGCCCTTGACGTAGGCCAACAAGGTGTACGTCTGACTTAAACTAATGCATCTATCTATGCAACAAATGAATACCCAGCAGCTACCAAACACTATGTCTTGACGTAGGCCAACAAACATAGCTTGAATACTACTGACCATCCATAAGAAACGACGGAGGATTACGGCTGGTTTTTGGCGAAAAACCTTTAACGTAATGAACTTGATCTCGTTGAAGGAACCTGATAGCTTTATAAAAATATATAGTAGCGAAAACCTTTTGCTAAAGAAGTCACTCCCGGTGAAGGGGTCTTGACTCTTTCCTCGTGGAATGAGGTGCAGGATATTCCAACTGAATACCGCTATGCAAAACAAAAGGAAACGTCTTTGTAATAATTTTAAATTTGTTCCAACAACATCAAATATAGGTTTGTTTTATCTCTGCATTGATAAGAATCAACGCAGTCCCATCAATCAATCACACCAGAAAAGAACGAAAATAAAATGTACGTATATGCCATCCGCATTCGTCACTGGGTCCCGTCATCACCCGTTAGGTTACTTAACTAACGACAGAGCGGGGACTGGACTAGCGCGGGTGTAAAACATATACAACATCTAATAGTATATATACTAATATACAGTAATCGCTCCAGGCATGATAAATGCAACATTACAGATAAGTAATAAGCATCACAGAACAATACAGATAATCTGGGATCCCCGGGTTTCACAGAGCCGCTACTGAAACCCGACGTTCCCCTGGTCGTGTGGATAGCCTGTGCAATGAAACCTGGACCCCTACGGGTGCGGCGAATAGTCTGCCAATTCTAGAGTGAGGTCCCTTTGCCTCTCAATGCCATGAGATATGAACCCGTTGCCCTCCAGAACCCGGCTATTCGTGCACCCCACCGCGGGGTAAACCTAGTACAGAAATAAAAATAGTACAATAGGTACATCGACTGCAACCTGGTCGTGCCCTAAAAGAATATTATACAAACAGGCAGTGACGGCAGTCCACAAGTCGGACGCTCGCTCCGCAATATCAAATGTACAAATAAATTTAAAACAACACTATCATTCACCCTGCTATCCATCACCACAAATCCGCAACATTACAGCACAACACAGAACATCAACGCGAATGTCACGTTCGCAAACCCGTCTAAAAGAACTATAGCAATCAGACGCGGTTTACCGATCAAATGACATTCCCGGTCGGAGATATAATGAAAGTACTGAAAAACAAACAAGTTTAAAATTTCGATCGACCAAATATCACAAAGTGGGCCCCACGAACATCTGGTGTACAGTAACAAAATCTGGGCCCAAAAGATATATACCAAAAACCCCAAAATCCAACAGAGAACCCACTGAACAAATTTGGAAGCATGAGCTCACCAAGTGGCCGCGGATGCGCGGCCAAACCATGGGTTTGGCCGCGTTTCCGCGGCGATTTGGTGGAGTCACGTGCCCAAATTTGGTCGTGGTTCTTAGAAAAGCCTGCACAGATTTTTAAGACATGTAGAAAATTTTTAGGAGACCATTTAAAATCGACAGAAACTGTGAGCTTGGAATTTTGCAATTTTCGATTTTCGGTTCGATCGATGTTTTAAACGCGTTAGCACAAGTTAGCATAGCAAAATGGTTAGGCTCTGATACCACTGTAAGTACGCGGCGGCGCCCCGGCCGTCAAACAGACGCCGATATGCGGAACAAAACTTTTACGACTGGCGCTATCGCGTACTTTATCCCGGATCTTCCATTATTGCTAAACTAACAAACTGTAAAGAGGGTAGAATTGTTATACCGAATGATCCGAGTCCTTCGGTCTTCAACCATCATCCCACGCTATGTTGCAACTGATCCGAACTTGCTCGATCTCCGGTTTCGTCGTCCGGGTGGCACCACGTCGACGGATCTTTAAACGGGCTCCCGCCTCTGAACCGAGGCAACTCGATCGTCAAGTTTGCTAAAAGAGACGACCAAGATGAAGTAGAGAATGAGTAGAACACTTTGTCTCGTTACGCCCAAGGTCACGGACGAACGGTTATAGAAGTTGCCTTTTGGAATCGGATGAATGGAAATTGAACTAGGAAATTTCCATACACTTGTATCATAATCTTTTTGCCAATTTGAAATGATTCAAAAATCACACCCACACATAAAGAGGGGCCGGCCACTATTAGTAGAAGAGGGAGGTGAGTGTAGGAGTAGCAAGTGGTGACCATATCCTTTCATACTTATCATCACAAAATAAAGCAAGAATGAATCATCAACTAACATTAAAAGCAACCAATGAACATAAACCTAGTCACCTTGCATCATTAATGAACCATTAATGACACAAATGAGTCATATGCCTAATCACCACTTCTAGAACCTTCTAGAAGCATGACTCACCTCGAAGACGAAAAGACAAATCCGTATTTAACCGAATGTCAAAATACGGCTGATAGAAAACTGGAAACTGGCAACTTCCAAAAATCATCCCGAAACGAATTTCAGGATAACCCCGTATTGGTATAAACATACCCGCATTTGTATTACGACCGAATACAAGTGCAACTGAGACAAAGATATTATATCTACACAGTATAATACTGGGTTCCGGCTTAAACCAAAGCCTACCAGTATTATCTGCCCGAAAACTGACACGTGCGAAAACGCACGTGCATTTTCCAAACCTTGCCATAAACCCATACGGCCTCTACAACGTTTCGCCCGAACTTGGGAAAGTGTCGGTGGGGGACTCTAATGACTCATCAACACACTGGCACTGGGTATAACCCTTAGCACGTCAGAGGTACAAGCTGTACGTAACGTTTTGCCTATGTATTGATTGGAAGGGAAGCTGACGAGCGAACTCATCTATAAACCCTACTGAGCCTGACAGTGACAATATCTGTACAGTTCGGAACATTCGTCTATGAGTATCGCATATACGGCCTAGGGGGTCGGTAAACGTCAGACCCCCAATAGCTGCATAAGTCGTGTCAGAGAGCAGCCCAGAACACCCTGAGATACTACTGGTATACCTACCAGTATATCTCGGTTACCCTGGCCAGGGATTTCGTGTAATGGCTCTCCTAAACACAGCGCGATCCCACCCCCAATACCGGGAGAGACGAATCCCCGAAGAACCGCTCACTTGCCTCCAATGTGGCTCGGGACTGTACCCAAAATATACCTGTTTGCACGACTCCTTTGACCCGTGGTAGGGTATAAATCAAAGCACAGTGGGAACTCACACGAGACAAATGACGACCTCAGGTCGATGAACTAACCTTTACACATGTCACCAGGGAACTGCTATCTGACGATATGTATAATACCAACTAGCATGTTCCCGGCGAGTCCTGTCCGGTGTACTCATAACCTAATGAGCACTTGTATACATCTTAGGTGATCCAACTGACACCAGTGGCTTGTGAGACCGGCCACCGCCCCTCGTCGGGGTCTCGACTGTATACACTAGTCTACTCTGGAGTATCGATGCCCTGTCTCGAAACTCCCACGACTAGGGACACTTTAAGGATGTGCTTATAGACCCCAGCTCCCACATATATGATCGCCATCATACTGCTGGTAGTCAAACAAGAATCCTATGGGCTCTATCATCATGCAATAGTAAACTAAAGTATATATACGATGATAAAGACAAACCAGATAGCATACTATCATCTCGAGTAAGACTGTTTTATCGGTATAGGTCCTTCCTCAATCATTGCAATCACGTACCTGCGATCCAATAATTGACTTAGAGGGCACTATATCCAACAAAGGCTTCATACTCGGCTTCATTATTTGTCCTCGGCTCAGTTAAGGAGAAGGCAAAGCGTATTATCCCTCCTTGTGGAGTTGCGAAGATGAGGCCTATCCCCGATTTGATTATAGAGGTATTTTGTTTGTGTTTCTTCATGGAAGATGCTCCATCGAAGTAAAGTTCCCACCGGGTATCACTCCCGTTAATCGTGTCAAACGCATGCTCATCTGGCAGTTCACAATTCAGGGGAGAATCGGCAGGTATTGGATGCTCAGCGAGGAAGTCGGCGATGGCATGTCCCTTCACTGCCTTAAGAGGCTGATACGTTATTGAGAACTCCATCAAGAGCAGGGCCCATTTAGCGAGTCACCCCGTTAATATGGCCTTTGATATCAAATATTTGAGAGGGTCCACCTTCGTTATGAGACGGACTTCATGCGCCAACGCATAGTACCTGAGCTTCGTTATCGCGAACATTAATGCCAGGCAGTGTTTTTCGATGGGAGAATAATTGCTTTCTGCCCCCAGTAGAACTCGACTCAAATAGTAGAGCGCTCTCTCCTTCCCTTGGTCGTTCTCCTGTGCCCATAATGCGCCTAAAGAACCTTCAAGGACGGTTGCATACAGAATGAGAGGCTTTCCCTTGACCGGAGCGGCCAGTACTAGCGGATTCTGTAGGTACTGCTTGATTTCGTCCAGCGCGCTTTGGCATTTGTGATCCCAGACGAAAGGGGTTCCTTTCTTCATCAGGTGGCTGTAAGGATGGCATTTGCTCGAAAGATTGGCTATAAATCGTCGGATGTACGCGAGCTTTCCTTGGAGAGGCCGCAATTGCTTGAGAGTTCTCGGCGGGGGCATCTCCATAATTGCCTTGATCTTCGACGGATCTATCTCGATACCTCGGTGTCGGACGATGAATCCTAGGAACTTGCCCGAGGAAACTCCGAACACGCATTTGAAAGGGTTCATCTTCAAGTAGTATTGCCGGAGGCGTTGAAACACGATCTTCAGATGCTCTAAATGTTCCTCGTATGATTTTCTTTTCATCACGAGGTCGTCGATATAGCATTCGACGATTTCATGTATGAGGTCATCGAAGATCTTCGTCATGGCCCTCTGATAGGTGGCACCGGCGTTCTTTAGACCGAAAGGCATCACCTTGTAGCAGAATATGCCCAAAGGGGTCCGGAAAGCAGTATGCTTCTGATCTTCGGGATGCATCTTTATCTGATTATATCCTGACGATCCTTCCATGAAGGAGAAGACTTCGTGGGTGGACGTATTGTCTATCATTAGCTCGGTGACCGGTACCGGGAAGTCGTCTTTCGGGCAGGCTTTATTGAGATCCCGAAAGTCCACACATATGCGCACTGTCCCATTTTCATCACCGGGACGATGTTGGCAATCCAGTCAGGATACTGAACCTCTTGGATGTAGCCTGAGTCGATCAGCTTCTTGACCTCGGCGTTGATGCTCATCTCAAGCTCGAGCCGTATTCTTCTCGGTGCTTGTTTGATTGGCTTGGCGTCTGGAGATATCGCCAATTTATGTACAGCAATCTCTGGATTTAGTCCTGGCATCTCGGAATAGTTCCATGCAAAGCAATCTTTATGCTGCATAAGCACGTCTTTTAATGTGGCCACCCGTTCTTCATACAGTAACTCACTAACAAACGTCGGTCGTGGATCACTTGCCGTTCCCAAATCAATTTTCCTGAGCTCATCTGCAGTGGTATGTATTCCATCTTCCAGTTCTTTCGGCGCCGGCGGAAACTCCGAGATCACCTCGTCGTCGTTGTTTTCGAAGCACCATGGGAGGTCATCCATATCCTCAGGCTCTTCTTTTGATAGCGTTATCATATGACAAGTACGAGCTCGCTTCCAAGACCGATGTTGATCTTGTTCTACTCCCGTTATATGCGCGGCTTTTGGTTCGTGTTTCTGTGGCGGGTTTATCCTCCAATTGCTGGATAGAGCAAACTTGCCGAGCTGATATTGGTCTTCGACCCAGTTCTTGAAGGTGAAGCAGTCTTCGAGAGGATGTCCTACTGCTCGGTGATAAGAGCAATAGTCTGGGTGAGAGACCTCATTGGCTTGCTCGGGGTGCTTGGACTCCGGGAGCGTAAGCATTTGATGTCTTATGGCAACGTCAAGTATCTTCTTTGTCTTGTCTTGAGGAAAAGAGTATGCTCGACTCATTTTCCTCATAAGGGACAAATCTGGACCGCTCGATTCCCGATCGCGTGACTTCTTTGTCCCGCTTTGTCGCTGTCGAACGCCTTTTCCACTCTTTGACTTGTTTCGGCCTTTGCGTCTAGCCTTTTGTACAATAGGTTGACAGAAAGGGGCATTTTCATCTTTCGCAGCCTGTTGAAAAAGGCGCTGCGTCCTGGCTTTCTTGTAGATGGCCATTTCGCGATTATGGTCGTTTCGAACTTTTTGACCAGTTCCCTTATAAGCTTGTCCATTTGTTCCTCGAACGATGGACTGGGCATCTCACGTCGGGGGCTCTTTCTGGTTAGCATTCTCCTATTGAGCGTCTCCTTCTTCATCAAAGTCATGTACGACATAGCAGTTGCGGAGTAGCTCCCGTTTCTTGGACTGGACATATCCAAGCCCGATCGCTTCCATTCTCCCGTTGGGCAACTTGCGCTGAGTTCCGGGAACGTTCCAGATCCTGTCATAGAACTTAACTTTTCGAGCGGTCTGTTTGAAGGGTATTCCTTGGCACTTCAATAGCCTTTTCAAGCTTTCTATATAATATCTAGGCAGACGGATGGGCTGGAGCCTGTCAAGTATAGAATCCGCGCCATGCCAAACTTCTTTCTCCACTCTTGTTTCTGTGGATCGGTAGAATAGGATTGCATGTTCACCTTTTCGCCTGGGAGGGATGTAAAATGTTTGTAGCTCTTGGACGCTATAAGCTTCAAGTGCGTCGAGATCTTTGTAATGCTCCCACGGAATCATGGTAATTTGCAAACTCTGATTACCACCAGCGAATGCTTGTATTGGTGGCCGAGCGGAGAATATAGCATGGACCTCATCTTCTGAGTCGCTGCCAAAGATCAATATAGGAGCGGACGGTCCCGGCTTGTTGTATTGGGGTGGGCCTGAATAAACTATCTCTTCCTTTTCCTCAGTATCACTCCCAAAGACCGGAATGGTGGTGATAGCTTTGTTCTCCGGTTTGTGACATCTCTCCGTGTCCTCGAAATCTGGCAAGAAATATTTTGCATCTTCATACTTGCGGACTTCGTTCACGGAGAACTGGTTCAACTCTCTTGTTACGGTATACTCGAGACCATCCTTAAAGTATTTCACACACTGATATTGTGTAGAAGGGATGATGTTGTACTTGTGTAACCAAGGCCGGCCGAGCAAAGCATTATAGTATGTCTTGGCGTCAATGGCATGAAATTTAATGTCTGTGACAAGCAGTCCGAAGCGCAGCGTCAGTATTACAGACCCGAGAGTCCGTGATGACTGGGAGTCGAAACCGGAGATGGTAATTTTATCGCGAGCGAGTTACTAAACGCTCATGCAGATTTCCTTCAACACTCTCACGTTGAAGAGGTTGACGGAAGACCCATTGTCAACCAGGATTTTGCCTATCTTTATATCGTGACAGTATCCAGAGACATAAAGAGGACGGTTGTGCTCGCACGTCCCGAGGAGGAGATCTTCATCACCGAAGGTGACATCGGCTGTGCGCACTTCTTCCAGCTCATCCTTCATCTTTTCTACGGCGAGAAAAGCTTGGAATTGTCCTGGCTCTTGTAGCGCTTTGATCAATGAATCTCTGGCTTCTTTTGATAGTAAAAGGGCGTCGAGAATGCTGAGCTGTGAAGGTAACTTCCTCAAGTGCGCCAGAACATTGTAGTCCACCTTACTTTTCTTTGGCGAGTCCTTGGCAGTCAGCTCTTTCATGATTTGGTCATCTAGGGCAATATCTTCAGAGACCTTTTCTTTTCCTTTATCTTTTCTACTCGTGGGTCCGAGATTCTTTTCTGGAAGCGTACGGTTGCACAGCTGGATATCTTCATAGGCCTTCGGTTCTTCCTCTTTCCCCAAGGTGGATTCTTTAAAGAGAGGGCCCAAAGCCATTTCCTCGTCAGAGTCGCTCCCAAAGGTGAGAACCTGCGATTCTCCGGTGTTGACTATGCGACAGTTACCGGTAGTTCTTTTATGCTCCTCGGTCGCACTTCTTTGCTCCCGACGAGTTTTGCGTTTCATCCGCTTAAAATGTTGCCGGTGAGCCACATATCCCTGCCACCATCTTTTAAAAGTATCGCACTCTTCGGTAGGGTGCGAAATCTTTCGATGATATAAGCAGTAGCTAGGATGTGTTTCTGCTTCACTGGGAGTGTTTCCTTCGGAGGGTGGTAGCTTCATCCATATTGATATGGTTTTGGCGAACCTTTTTCTCGTCTTGAACTTGCTTTTATTCATGGCGGATGTACCTTGATCTGGCAGGAATGTCTCGACTCTTTCGTCCAGTCACCGGCGTTTGGCCTTTTCAAATATGGCCATCTCACGCTCCCGATTGGCTTTACTTTTCAGATGAATCTCATTTAGGAAGGCATCGATCATTTCGTCTGACGGCGATAGAAGTTCCGGCACGGGACCTGCCTCCAGTCTCTCTGCGCAGGGAGCTTCTTCATTGTCTAGCGATGAATGAGAGATCATATGGCAGCTTGCTACGTAATCCTCAGATCCATCCGACAAGTCTTCTCTATCATCTTCGTCCTCAAGGACGTGGCTGAGGAACTCTTGGAGCGTGATTGGAGTCCGCGCCTTCTGGTTATACTCTTCCAGCGCGTCAATCGGTTTTTGTAGGCCCGTGCGCTTGTCGCCAGGCTTCACGAGCTTCTTGGATCTCTTCTTCTTTTTCGAAGATTTCGACGGCTGGGTGTGGGCACTTTGGCTATCACCATCAATCTTTGGAGTTGGGCGCGGCTTCAGCATCCCTTCGATGATTTGGGGTTCCAGCGGATTCTTCCACCTGATTGCTGGGCATGTATGGAGATCATTCAGCATCCTTTTGGTTTTGGCCGAAAGAGCCACCTCCCATGGACTCCTTCAACAAAAGAGCATGTTGCCCCCGGTGTGTCCATCTTCTTAGGAGTGTGCGGTTGTGGTGGGCTCACTTTCCACTTCTCAGACAGCGTAAACTTGCCTTGTAGGTACTGATCCTCGATCCATCCCTTAAAGACGAAGCAATCTTCGATAGGATGGCTTACCGTTTGGTAGTAAGGGCAATAATTGGGATTATTCACTTCGCTGGGTTGCGGTGGTCGCCTTGGATTCGGCAAATTGATAAGCCTGTTGTGCATCGCCAGCTCAAACAGCCTCTTCGTTTTATCCCGCGGGAATGAGTAAGGACGCTTCATCTTCTCATTATAATAGCGTTGTCTCTCTTCCAGTTGATCCGTTAATCTTGGAGCACTAGGCTGCTGTTGGGTGTTTGCAACGAAGGTCGCCTTCCCCTTACCTTTTTCGTTCCGCGGCTCCGGCTTCGGAGGAGACAGTCTATGCCCCATCTGGTCTATCTGGGCTAGCTTATCGATTAAAGCCCGGAACGTGGTCGGCTTGAAGAACATCATGAACTGAGAAATAGTTGCATGAGGGTCTAGAGTGCCCACGAACATGCCCACCGCTGGTGCTTCTTCGATGCGCTGTTCGCACTTCGACCACAGGTTCCGCCATCGGATTGCGTACTGAACCCATGTCTCGCCCGGCTTCACCCTGGCATTGATCAATGTCGTTATTGGGGTGCGTTCACTAGCACTTGCGAATCGTTGGGTGAACAACAACTCCATTTCCGCGAAAGTTTTGACGGAATCATTTGGAAGTTCGGAGTACCACTCGAATGCCGTCTCCGATAAGCTGTCGACGAATTGGCGGAGCAAGAGCTTATCATCGCCACCAGTATTGCTGCAGAGGGCCCTGAACTGAGCAACATGTTGATGGGGATTGCCTGTCCCCTTGTACACATGGAATTTCGGGATCGTGTAGCCCGGCGGGTACTTTATCAGATCATACCAGCCTGGATACGGCCGCCCAGTTCTAACGATTTGCCCAGCCGCTTCATTCGCCTGGTTAACTCGTATCTGCTGAGCGATATAATCGTCCAGGGCGGCCTTGGAAATTGTCTCCTCCTTGGCTGTTGACAGAGCCGGCAGAGGATTCGATATTTCTCCTCTGTCATCTTCAATTATTACTGGAGGATCTTCGGCTGGGGGATCCGGCTGGATCATCATGCCTACCATATCTTGAAATAAAAGGGCCATTTGCTTTATATTGGCCGCTTGTTCCGCAGCCTCCTTGTCCATCTTTTCGAGCATTCTCCGAAGGAATTCAGCATCAGTCTCATGTTCATGAAGTTGTTCTGATGACGCCTCCAAGCTTTCTTTTGGCCCGGTAAGTGCGGCCATTGCAGTCAGCATCTCTTGGAGCTTCTGCTGTTATTGTTCCTGAGCTCTTGTGATGGATCGGGTGACCGGTCGATGACCCGTAGAAGCGCGGCTATTCTCTTTCCCGGAAGCCATGTAAACAGAATGTACCAGCATGCCCCCAGACTTAGGGCGTTTGGGCTCAGTGCCTTTGACGTTTGTCGCAGGCATGGGGATTTTCTCCGGCCTTCTTCTCTTATGCGCGGTCGAAGTTGAGGGGGCCGTTGCAGCGGGCACCCAAGTGGTCGTCACCTTCTGTGGCTTAACAGGATAGTTTTCTTCCTGTCGGACCTTCAGCTTCTTCTGCCAGTGGGGATAGTCTTGATCAACCACTGACTCTCGGACTTGCCGTCAGATTTTATAAACTTTGGAAGACAGCCATTGAGAGGACTGTTCTGGCTTTGCTTCCGCAACATTCTCCACCGGAGGAGGAGATTTTTTCAGTACGGCGGTAGGAGAATTCCTACGCACCTTATTCAACAGCTCGAAACTGTTCCCGGTTAGAACAACAGCATTAATTTCCGCCGTTGGGGCTGGTGGAGTTAGCCCAGAGGGGGGGTTGCCCCCGACCTTCCTTACCCGGCGCTAGTAGCGACGTCGAGCGCGTCGAGCTGATGGAGTTAGCTCGGTGACGGGGATGGCTTCGTCTTGCCCCCTGTTCAGGTGAGGGGCTGTTGCTGGTGTCAGCCTGTTAAAGACTGATGTCATTTGAGTAACAGGAGCGGGAGCGGGAGTTGGGACAGTCAGTTTTGTAAAGACCGACCCCTTGGCAGGAGAATCCGCCTTGACGACTTCAGGAGCCGGGTTGGTTGCTCTCTTCGGAATAACCTTCTCTGAGATTGCAGGCTTCATTGTGGGCCCACAGGAATTTTAGCCTAGTCTGGCGAAGACCGGGGAGCTGGAGCTGGACGACCCGTTGAGAGAGGCCGTAGTAGCTGTACGCCGATCAAAGACCGACTTCTTGGGAGCTTCTGGTACGGGCACGGGGGTGCTGAAGCTCATCGGCGGAAGCATAGTTCCGAAAAACAACCCTGTGGTGGCTTGAGCCACCTATTCCATGGGCATAGTGAACAGGGAAGACGCTTGGGGCCCGTAGGCTATGCCTCCAGATGAGGCGGAGCGCGAGTTGCAATTGCAGTTGGAACACTTCTCACAAGTGGATGCCATTGATGTTTCGCTTTCTGCGCCAAGTAAGAAACCAAATCTTAGTACCTCGAACCCAAGGGCAACCATAGCAAACCGCGATTCGTTCACGAACACGACACACGAAGTGTGAAGTGGAAAGAGGAAAAGGTCCCACTGGGCATGCCAGAATCTGTTCCCCTCCGAAAGATGTGACGGAGACGCGGCGGACGTCTTGCCTGAATTTCGAGGCAGATGCTAATTGGTGTTGTCCGTCCACCTCTCCGAAGATGCCAAGTTGATTTATGGCACCATGTATCGAAGGTTTAAACGGATGCGGCTGATGTAGCAGACTTCGTCAGATTGTCCCTCGTTTGAGGGTTTTTTTTATTGTGGGGACGCTCTTCCCTGCAGGCGCAAGCCCCTGCAGGTAATTACGCTACCACATCGCGGTAACAACTTTCTCCTTCTCCATATGGTCACTTCGTGTCGTGGGTGTTTGTTTTGTGTTTGGTTGCCCGTGGATTGTATACGGAGACTAATTTGTGTTGTCGCCCGTAGGACGTGGATTAGTCCAAATCCGTATCTTTCTTAGATTTGGGTTTGGGGGGTTTGTGTTTAAGGATATGTTAGCCTTATTTGAGGCTAAGATCAACTTAAACGTTTGTTAAGGACACGTTAGTCTAATTTTAGACGAAGATCAACTTAACGGGATCATTTAGATCCGAAAAGAGAGCAATTGGGCTCTGTTGTTTAGTTTAATGACAATGCGGTCGATAATTAGTTTAAGGACATTACGGTCCAATGTTAGTTTTAAGACATCACGGTCAAGTTAAGGACATCATAGTCCATGAGTTTAAGGACCTCACAGTCCGGTGTTAGTTTTAAGACATCACGGTCGAGATTAAGGACATCATAGTCCGTGAATTTAAGGACTCCACAGTCCGATATTAGTTTTAAGACATCCCGGTCGAGGTTAAGGACATCATAGTCCGTGAGTTTAAGGATCCACAGTCCGACGTTAGTTTTAAGATATCACGGTCGAGGTTAAGGACATCATAGTCCGTGGATTTAAGGACTCCACAGTCCGACGTTAGTTTTAAGACATCCCGGTCGAGGTTAAGGACATCATAGTCCATGAGTTTAAGGACCCCACAGTCCGTAGCAATGTGTGGTTGTCGGGACCCGTCACCTCTTTGACGACGTTAAAGGATTACAACGACAGGTATCAGAGGAGTAAAGAGATATACCCTCGAACCGGGTGTAAATTGATTGGAAGAGCAGATGAGCTCAGTTCAATTTAAATTGAGGACTTATGGCCAGAATTGGGCTAAGTCCAATTAAAAATGTTTAACATTTTAATTTTGTTCTGTCTGTTAGGCCTTTATTTGGGCCCTGCCCTTTCAATAATGCTAAGTATTAGGCTCTGACAATTTTTTGTCTTGCATAGCATTTATCAGAACAAAGTATGTTCTGACAGCGCGCCACGTGGTGCACTAGGCGCTTTGCGCCTGTCAAAGAGCGCATTGCGCTTCTGTCGGTTAGCGCACACGAGAAGGACACGTGTCGCGCTTAGCGCTAGTTTGTTAGCGCACTGCGCTTTTAATTTATGAACGCGCTGCGCTAGTTTATGGGCATGCCAGTGAGTGACACATGGCGCGCTTGGCGCTGAGCGCCAACCCAAGAGCACAGTGCGCTGTTTTCAGGAGCGCAAAGCGCAGATCGTGTCTATGGTTGATACGTGGCACGTTTTGGCGCTGAGCGCCGATCCAAGAAGCGCAAGGGCGCAGTTCATGAGTGCAAGGCAATTCTCAGTAGCGCAAAGCGCATCTGATCAAATTTTAAGATTAAAGAACAAGTTTATGTTCTTCTTAAAGGAGGCTTTGCCTCAAAATTCAAGAACAAAATTCTTATTCTTATTAAAGGCTCTACCTTTATAGATCAAAAGATCTGTGAATGAAGTCAAATACTTCTTTTTATATTTTTATGATTAGATCTTTTGATCTTTTCTTTTTATCAAAGACCTTGGTCTTTTTTCAGATCTATGATCTTCTTAGAAGATGTTTCTTCTTTTTACGAGATGATTTCATCTCTGTTGTTCAAGAATTAATTCTTTACCTTAAAGATGAAGAAATGATCTTTTTTCTAAAGGCTTGCCTTTCTTTCTCTTTGAGTTTTTCTCAAACTTTGCAGAGGGTTTTCTCTCTGTTTTTCTGTATTCTCTCTCCTTTTTCTCTCAGACTTGAAGTCTTGGGGCCTTTATATAGGGCCAATTGATTTGTTAAATCAGTTTAATAGATCTTTCCCTGATTGATTTGGGAATATTTCCCACCGTTGGATCTTTGATCCTAAGGCTTCTGTTTTACAGAAGATAATCTTCTTGTTTTAATAAGATTGAAAAATCTTTCCATAACAGAATTTTAATTCTGATTAATTAATAATTTATTATTATTAGATCTTTTGATCAAACGGTGGGGAATTCTTTTAATTTCAGCACCGGCGAACTTTGCGCTGGCGCACCTTCGTTCAACACGTGGCGCGCAGCGCAACTGCGCTAGCGCACACGTGTTTGACACGTGGCGCGCAGCGCAGAGTGCAGCGCAACTGCGCTAGCGCACACGTGTTTGACACGTGGCGCGCAGCGCAACTGCGCTAGCGCACCTTGTCTGACACGTGGCGCGCAGCGCAACTGCGCTAGCGCACCTTGTCTGACACGTGGAGCGCAGCGCAGAGCGCAGAATCTGAAGCGTTGCTTCAATTTTATTTTGAATTTTAAAGCAGAAGTTTGCTCTGATTGGGGGTGCGCTGCCTAGGGCGCAGCGCACCTAGCGCTAGCGCGTCTGCTTTTGACACAAGGCACGCAACGCGCAGCGCACGGGATCTGAAGCTTTGCTTCAATTTTTGAATTTTGAAATTCAAAACAGAGCTTTGCTCTGATTGGGGGAAACAGCCGTGTTCCACGTGACCAGAAATTTTCTCTGGATGCTTCCCACGGGGTCTGATTGACATTACCGTGTTCTGGGAGGACCAGGCTCCGCTCTGGACGTTTTCCACGGGGTCAAGATTAACATAGGCCGTGTTCCACGTGACCAGGAATTTGCTCTTCCCACGTGGTCGGTTTGACATAGCCGTGTTCTGCGAGGACCAGGATTCGCTCTGGACGTTTCCCACGGGCTCAGGATTGACATAGGCCGTGTTCCACGTGACCAGGAAAGGTTAACTCTCGGTTGTTTGTGTATCGTCGAGTCATGGAACTGGGGATTTTGCCGCAGCTCCGATTTGTTGATGTCGTGTCTGTTGAAATGAGACAGATATTGAGATGATCTCCAGGCTGTCTATGAACCATTGAGATTTGGCTTCTTCTTCTGATGGAGTCTGGAGAGGGAAGGTATGATTCCTTCTTTGTTTTTGCTCCTGGATTGTATACAGGGATTGATGTGATATCACCTGTAGGGCAAAAGATTTCATTTTATATATTTTCTTTTCGCGATACTCTATCATTTCAGCTTTTATATCGCGAAAGTCGCATTGCCCAATCATTTCGGCTATCTCTCGCGGTGCCCAATCATTTCAGCTATTTGTTTTATTTTTTACTCGCTGCTTTTTATTGCGAGTTGCCCAATCATTTCGGCTATTTTTCATGCATACATTTTTACTTGCCGATTTTGATGCAACTTGCCCCATCATTTCGGCTATTTCGTATGCATGTGTGGCTCGCTGGCTTTTCGCTGCAAGTTTGGAATTAGACACTGATTTCGGCATCAGCACCGCTACAACTGGGATATTGCCAGGAGTGAATCATCATTTGCCTTCGTCGACGTCGAACAAATGTGGCTTAGTAGACAGGGTTAGGATCCTGTCGACTAAGGCTTTTGATTTCATGAGCCGTAAGGGTCTTATAAAGGTATTTCTCCCTACGAGCCGTGAGGATCTCGTAGGTGCGTTTTCTCCTTAGGGATCGTGAGGATTCCTAAGTGCATGGTCTCTTATAAGTCGTAAGGATCTTACAAGAGTGCTTTCTCCTTATAAGTCGAGAGGGCTTACAAGGGGGGTTCACTGTGCAAACATATCTCTAGTCATGGATGGGCCTTTATTAGGGAAATGTTTATTCGCGCCCGTGGATTGTATACAAGGATCAGCATTGAGCCGCTTGTAGGGCAGCATTGGAGGTTGTGGTGGCCGCTTAAAAACAGGTTCAGATCCCTGTAGCTTAAAACTTTTGAATCTTATGAGCCGTGAGGGCCTCATAAGAGAGTTCTCCTTACGAGTCGTGAGGATCTCACAAGTGTAATTTCTCCTTAGGAATCGTGGGGATCTCTAAGTGTGTTGTTCCCTTGTGAGTCGTAAGGATCTCACGCTGGCGGTTTCTCCTTACAGGGTCGAGAGGACCTTGCAAGTGTCTTTCAACGAGTTTGCGCCCTTTCGGGTTTTCACAAAAACTCGCCGGTAGCCCTACTGTTTTTACTCACGAAGCCCTTTCGGGTTTTCATCCGTGCCCATTTGCTTATGGACATACCATTTTCTCTCTTTTTTTATTATTTTTTTTATTTTATTATTTTTTTTGTCAGCCTTGGGATGTAGCAGTCCATAGTAGTTTATCGACGTCTCGGTCAACAGCTAGTTTTAGGACATAGTGGTCCATTGTTAGTTTAAGGAAGTTTCGGTCCGCAAACCGGCTGCTACTTATAGAGTTTAGGCTTAGGAAGATAGCGAGCGAATATAGGCGTCGTCATCTATCATTGACCTAGGCCATGACTCGTCAGGCGTAGTATTTTTTTAGGAAGCGACCGTTTATTGGCCTGAAAGGTCTTTCACCATGCATGTCCATGAGTAGGTAAGCTCCACCTAGGTAGACTTTGTCTATGATATACGGGTCTTCATAGTTCGGCTCGAACTTCCCTCGCTTGGCACGATTAGGGATCATGGGTCTCTTGACCACTAGCACGAGTTCGCCTTGGCGGAATGTTCTCGGTCTAGTCAATCTTTCATATGAGCACGTCATCTTTACTTTATAAGCCTCCAGATTTTGTTGCGCCATGAGCCAGGTTTCATCAAGGGCGTCGAGATCCTCAAGCCGAAGGTGAGCATTTTCTTCGTCTGTTAGCTCGTAGCGAACTGTCACTCGTAGAGAGGGTAACTCTATCTCGAGGGGAAGTACCGCTTCTGTGCCGAATACCAATGCGCATGGCGTTGTGTTCGTGGCAGTTTTGAACGTAGTTCGATATTGTAACGTTTTGAAAATCGTTTCGGTGAAATTTCAGAAAATCGGTAAAATAAGGGGGGTTTCTGTAAAAAATCAAAATACAAATATCTTTATTATAAAAATTAAATATACATATTCTAGCTATGTAATTGCTAGTATTTGGTGTTTATTGAGCCACTGGTGAAATTTCAAATTTTCTGAAAAAAATTTATTTTAATATTATTTTAAGCCGTCACTAATACATATAATTAGGGAAAATTACAGATTGGAATGGGTTGATACAAATTTTATAATTCTTGACACACTAAACTGACATGTAAAATATTGTCTCTGAAACGAAATCGTTTGCCAAAACGGTTTAGAAATTATTGAAGAAAAAAGGCTTAAATAGTGAATTTAGTGTAAATGGATGTTTGGGGTATATTATTATTCATTTTCCATCACCCCACACCCATACCCACACTCACACACCCCCATTTTTCCTTCCCCTTGGCTGAATTCAGCAGCCCCTCTCAATTTTCCCCACTTTTGCAAAAGAAAACAAAAGGAAAAGTATAAGAAAGAGGTATGGTTGTGTTGACCTTGGACTTCTTCGACTTAGCAACACTTTCCCCACCTCATTCTCTCTCTAATCCCTCCCCATTTCAGCCGAAACCCCTTCCCCCTCTCAACAGCAGCAACTCCCTTTTCTCCCCTCATTTCTCTTGAAAAAATTTCATCAAAATTGCCTCAAAACCCATCAAAAAAATCCCAAAATCCAAATCCAACTCCTACCCATTTTAGTTTAGGCTATCAAGCATGGATTGTGGTGAAAAGAGAGCTTTTTGGATGGCTAGATTTCTAGTGAGATCTACAAATTTGTGGAGGTATAATTTTAACCATGTAGTTAAAATTGTTGGTTAATGCTTATGTTAGCTTAATTAAGTGTTAATTAGGTTTTATATGGGTTCAAATTGCATGATTGAAAAATTCATTAGAAGGGGTTATGATCAAACTAGAATTTTGGGTATTTGGATCATGATTTGTGTGTTGTAATTTGAGATCTTAAGTCATGCAAGGAAAAGCTAGTTACTAGTTGCTAATTTTTAGTTTAAATTTTGCTAATTGTGTTAATTTTGTTAACTAGGTTTTGGGAATTTAATTAATCAATTGGGATAAAAATCTTATTGGGGTATTCATGATATTATTAGCATTTTAAGATGTAGTTTAATACTTTAGATCATGCAAATCCAAGCTAGATTGTTGTATATGCATTTTTGCTAAAATGGTTGAAATTCGGGTAACATTGTAAACTAGTTTTTTTTGAACGTATATAGTTTGGTGAAATTAAATTGTGGAAATGGTTTGTATGGCTTATTTAAGTTATTTAGTAAATATTATGGTCGTTAGTTTTGTTTAAACATCAAGATTTGTATTAATACGGTTAACGACCGCTAACTAGATTTTTGGGGAATAAAACGATTTGTTTACTTTTATGGTTTTGATGAATTAAAACCTATTTCTTATATGATTAGTGAGTTTTGAAACCACGATTGGTGCGTTTGAGTTTTTTTGCGATCACTCGGCATTTGTACGCCGATGTCGAGGGTTTTGGGTTGATTTGTGAAAGAAAACCATAGGTTTTGACCTATGTGGGATTCATGTGTCGTTTTGGTCATGAGTTGGATTTTAATGCGATATGGTCCGTTATGATATGTAGGTATCCCATGTGGACTTCGAGACGACAAGCAAGCGCGTGGCGACGTCGGCACCGGCGAGCGAGGAACAGGTGAGTAGATTTATATCTACGGGGAGAAGTCGGGTGGATGGCGTATAGCACCCCCGCAGTTCGTGGTGATGTATACGAATACATATACACACATATATTTTGATTATATATTTTATGTTGATATGAGACTTGATGATAAAGGTAAATTTTCTAGGTGTTCATGGATTAGTTTAGTGTTAGTTGCGAAACCCTAGAGTAGTCCTTACACCCACACACGCACACACATATGCATACATCTATGTTATTACCTGTGCGTATTTGGGGAGATGTGTTTATGTGTTCATCTAGGTATGGGACTAGGTGTTCACATACTGGATTTGCGGATGATACTTGGGATTGAGATGAGTCGATGAGATTTGAGTTGAGACCGTGAGATCGGTGATATGGCAAGATTCGTACTTGAGATACGTCCTGATGTTATAGCGGATCTTTGAATGACAATGCCATGTGAATAGTGATTTTAGTAGTGTACTAGACATAGGTCAGTACCCCAGATGATGATCTTGATAAAGAGGATATCAGATGAACAGTGTGATGAGTATGATATTGACCCGTACCCAAATCTGGGGATGCCGTACGACGGATTTACGTACGAGCTATATATTGATGATTGATCCGCACTCTTGACTTGGGATGTCTGATTATAGATATGGTATCGGATATGATATTATTGAGGCGGGATCACCGACTAATATATATACAGGTATGTATACGTATCGACACAGATGTTAAGCGGTTTCCTTACCTGTAGTCCAGCTTGTTAGTTCAGCCGTATAGTTTAGTGTAGTTGTTAGAATAGATTAGACTCCTACCTTTTTCAAAACTAACGAATCGTGGGTATTTTAAAAGACAGGTCAAGAGATTCTACGGATATTTCAAAAGATGTAACTTTTCATAAAAACACCGTAGCCCTTATTTTCAAAACACCGCGATTCGTGTTATTTAAAAAGGCACTATTGTAGGACTTATATTAGGTTAATGCAGTTTAGTTATCGTTGTGTCTAGTATTCAGCTCCCGCATATTATTGCTGTTGCTCCGCATCGCATACTTATTGTAATTCATATTTCATTATTGATATCATGCTGTTAGGACACTATCACCATTACCGATGATGCGTATGTACCACGTACACTTACTTGCCGGCTCACACACATCTTCATCGGTAATTGCCATGTCACGTACACTTAGAAAATACTATTACGTTGACATAGCCTGTTAGCTAATAGTTTAGACATGATATTGGTGTACTTGCCTTATATGTTAGTTTAGACATTGTAGTTATTACCTACTACTTCATGCATACTGTTATTCATTGTTATGCCGCATTCATGGATTCTCATGCATATATTCACTATTTTACGTGCTATTGAGGTTTTGGATTCGGATTTCCATGAGATTTTCTGGATTTAGGGGAAAACCGCAAAACTTATATAAACTTCTTCTCTATCTTTTTAAATGAAAAGCGCGGTTTTCCCATGATGTATGAGTCGTCCACCATGAGTTTGCTGATGGATTTCGAGACCCGATTCGAGGAGTTGGATGAACCGTTTCAGGTACATGGTGGGCCCGGTGCGGTACCCCGGGGCGAGAAGGTCGTGTTGTTGATGTTGAGCCTGGCGGGGGAGCACTACCGACCGGTGATTTTACCCGACGCGTCGGATATCCGGAGGATACCGTCGTGGTCTTGAGATGGATGGTAGGGGCCGGTTTGGACTGACGGCGCCCTAGATATTATGATTGAGACATTGAGATTTTGAGATATTGAGGTACAGAGATATCGAGACATTTGGACACTTGTTTTGTGTCGATGCTGGGCACTGTTTTATACTGATTTCATTTATGGTACCTCATTTTTAGAATACAGAAATCTCACTGATTTATGAAAGCAGTTTTCTTCAGTACATGCATTCTGTTTCATGCATTCATACATCATCTATATGATACATTGCTACCTGAGGCACTGACACGGGCACATGAGATTACACTTGGGTTAGATATTTGCCCTCGCCATGGTTATAGATTGCTGGTTATATATTTGAGGATTATATATTATGATCGTATGACCTAGGATTGTGTCATACATGCGATTTCTATTCGTAGATGTTTTTCTATTCACAAGTTGGCAACTCACCCCCGTTGTGCCCCAGTTTCTTGCAGGGTTGCCGTACAGGTTTCATTACGGCTTTGCGGGCACAGTTTCGTTCGGGTGACTTGCTAGTAGGTGGGTTTATTGGTATCGTACCCATCATATTACCTTGTATAATATTATTCAGTTGTATCTAGTAAATTCCATCAACCAAACATATATTATTTCTGAGATAGAGACCAGTGATGTTATTCTTTCGACCATAGAGTCGCGCGTTATATTTCTGTGGATTTCTGGTGGTTTTGAGTTTCCTTTTGAGTTTTGATCCTCGCCCTTGGAGTTTTATATTATATTGCTTGTGTGGTTGTGACCGTCGATTGACGAAGAGCTAGCTCCGGCATGGGGATGCCTTTTATTGATTTCGTATACTATTCATATTATATCCCGTTTGGGAGCCAGTTTTTACAAAGGAGACTCTGCCGAAATTTTCAGGAAATATTTGATGTTTTTGAAACCGCATAATTCGGCTTATGCTATTAAAACTACTTGTTTTAATTTGGTTTTTCCTTCACTCTACTGCTTCTTTGGTTTTGATTTCTGGGTTTTGGCTTACTTAGATTACGTACGCCTCGAGACGTTTCGTAATTTAAATGCCGGTCATGTTCCGTTCCTTTCGGGTCGTGACAAAGTTGGTATCAGAGAGTTAGGTTTTACCTTCGGAGCTTAGGATGACCCTTGGTTGATGGAATATGTGACTAAAGTAGAGTGACGTACCGTGGGTATGTTCCGCGGCATACTTACGATACGCTACTCCACTTAAGAAGCCTTAGGATGTACATTTCTTTGTTCAGTATTATATTCATTCCTGATCTACCCTCATCGGTACCAGTTATGGTTTTGCTGCCACGATTACGAGCAGGGAGAGCTACGGCTAGAGTTGCGGTCAGCACGAGCTCGTTACGAACGAGGACTGACCAGGGCGTGATTCCGGCGACATACGATTGCATTGAGATGCATCGTTTGGTTGTGTTTCTACGCCATGAGCGTTTGGATGGATCGCTGTATGAGATTACTCGGACGTGCAGATCAGCGCCAGAGGATTGAGCCAATGATAGAGGCCAGCCAGATTTTGAAGACCGTTGGCGTATTGCTTACTCCTGATGATTGAGGCACTGTTCAGCGTGCAGACGAGTGAGCCGGTCATTGCTGCGAATAACGAGATATCGCCCCAGATGTTGGAGCTTTTGCAGTACGAGTGATACTAAGAGATGATAGAAGGTCGCTAGTCACCAAGGATGAATGACTAGGACATGCGGTTTGTTTGCTACCCCGATGCGAGGTCATCAGATAGATTGATTCCAGCTAGAGACGACTTCACGCGGAGACGTTGAGAGTCGACTGAGATGATCGAATGTCAGCAACCTATTATTCCAAGTTTAAAGTATTCGGAAAGACATGCAGGTAATTCTATGGACCCTCTAGAAGAATGAAACCCTAAATCGACATAATGACCGTGTGAAAGCCTTTGAACCTTAGGGTTTGCGGCAGTTCCGCGGCGCCATTAGTGAGGCTTGGGTTTGCCCTTCTACGGCTGGACCATCGATGCTATGGTACGTACTCGATACTATTAAACTGTACCTAAGATGTTGAGCTCTTGGGGGATTATGAGGTTTTGACGAATCGATCGAATGGTTCGACTTCATTCGGATGCTAGGTGATGAGATGCATTTCTTGGGAGACTCCAGATGCGAGGATAGCCATAGGAGCTCAGTCCATGCAGCCACGATGAGACGAGTCCGAAGCAGTCGACAGTAGAGAAAGTGGAGCAAGAGGTTCGTACGAGATCTTGATGAGACGACGTTCCACTCCGCTGACACCAGAGATGCGATACACGTGCCGAGGCATTGTGCTTGGATATACCTTCCAAAAGGAGTCGCGATGAGTATGCAGCCGTTCCGGAACAAGAAACAGATATAGTAAAGGACGATGACTTCCGGATAGCTCGGCAGAGATGAGATTTGGGAGAGGTCTCGACAGGACCTTTCTGGAATGAATTACGAGAAGACTAGGACTCAGGAGTGGTCATGTTGCGCACGCCGGCAGGCCAGAGTTCAGGATCGTCGACGAGACATGCTATGAGTGACCACGACAGTTAGCCAGAGGTTCTTAGAGGAAGTGCTTCAGCGGGGACTATTCCGCCATATTTGATTTCGGTATTTTGGACGATCTATTCGCATGATTGATTTTGATGATTGAGTTTCATGATATTTGTTTTCATGCGCCATGGTTGCACCTACTGAGTATTTACAATTTTTGCACAGTTGTTGCACTTGAGATAGTTTTCGTGCCTTGGTTTCTCATGTTTGTGATTATATGGATTTCATACAGTTGAGTTGATTTGTACATATATGCGCATACGATTTGGTTTTTGCACTCGGTATAGTTCACATATGCTTGCAGTGCAGTGATACGCATTTTGTGCACTTAGATGCACTAGACTTCGATTTCGATTGTGATACTCGATATTTGTTTTGTGTAGCTTGTGCACCTAATTTGATTTTGCGCATGTTCGGCGCTTAATATTGGATTTCATGATTTTGTGCATGATGGATGCACCTGGTTTTGATTTTCGCGCATGTTTTGAGAAGCGATTTCGGTGCACACCAGATGCACTAAATCGAGATTCTTCGTGCGTGTCAGACGCATCTGTCCTTGCTGTCAGGCACACACGTTGCCTATGACAGATGTTGTGTGCACACCCGATGCACTTAGATATTGTTTCTGTGCGCATGTATGGCACATATATGGATTTTGATTTCCGTGCGCACCAGACGCACGTAGTATTCATATGCATATTTTAGGATTGATTTCTTATAGAGCAGTACGTTTTTATGATATTTGCTATGTGTTTTCGTACTGAGCAGGACTAGCCAGAGGACAGTACCTGAATATATTTTGCATGCATTGATAGCTATCGAAGGGAATTCCAAAAAGTGAGCTATAGTCTCAGTATTTACCTACGTGTCTGATATGACACGAGATGTTTAAACAAGGAAACCCTTCTAAATTGTTTTCCAAAATGGCGGAACGTACATTTTAAATAAAAGGAATATATGCATATGGTTATTTTCTTACAATAGACGTCCGCCACTGTGCAGTGCTGCGAGCATCGCACAGCGATTTGAGGAAGATTTGGCATGCATTGCTTCCAGATGTTTTAATGATGTATATCTTATTAATTTTCATTTTGGGATTTAGACATTGTGTCTTCACCAAGACTCCGATGATTGCGGGATGCTTGACGGAGTTTTGATTTTGAGTTATATGCTCATTTTTCATGCGCATGCGCTGCGCTACGACTTGTTTTATGTATTTATGAATTTAGAGCCCCGACGACTTGATGGTTTTGCTTAGATATTTTAGTATTTAGGAGATTTTTTAATTTAAATTCGGGGACCGAATTTCTTTAAGGGAGGAAGATTGTAACGTTTTGAAAATCGTTTCAGTGAAATTTCAGAAAATCGGTAAAATAAGGGGGTTTTCTGTAAAAAATCAAAATACAAATATATTTATTATAAAAATTAAATATACGTATTCTAGCTATATGATTGCTAGTATTTGGTGTTTATTGAGCCACTGGTGAAATTTCAAATTTTCTGAAAAAAAATTATTTTAATATTATTTTAAGCCGTCACTAATACATTTAATTAGGGAAAATTACAGATTGGAATGGGTTGATACAAATTTTATAATTCTTGACACACTAAACTGACATGTAAAATATTGCCTCTGAAATGAAATCGTTTGCCAAAACGGTTTAGAAATTATTGAAGAAAAAAGGCTTAAATAGTGAATTCAGTGTAAATGGATATTTCGGGTATATTATTATTCATTTTCCATCACCCCACACCCATACCCACACTCACACACCCCCATTTTTCCTTCCCCTTGGCTGAATTCAGCAGCCCCTCTCAATTTTCCCCACTTGTTTTGCAAAAGAAAATAAAAAGAAAAGTATAAGAAAGATGTATGGTTGTGTTGACCTTGGACTTCTTTGACTTAGCAACACTTTCCCCACCTCATTCTCTCTCCAATCCCTCCCCATTTCAGCCGAAACCCCTTCCCCCTCTCAACAGCAGCAACTCCCTTTTCTCCCCTCATTTCTCTTGAAAAAATTTCATCAAAATTGCCTCAAAACCCATCAAAAAAATCCCAAAATCCAAATCCAACTCCTACCCATTTTAGTTTAGGCTATCAAGCATGGATTGTGGTGAAAAGAGAGCTATTTGGATGGCTAAATTTCTAGTGAGATCTACAAATTTGTGGAGGTATAATTTTAACCATGTAGTTAAAATTGTTGGTTAATGCTTATGTTAGCTTAATTAAGTGTTAATTAGGTTTTATATGGGTTCAAATTGCATGATTGAAAAATTCAAGAGAAGGGGTTGTGATCAAACTAGAGTTTTGGGTATTTGGATCATGATTTGTGTGTTGTAATTTGAGATCTTAAGTCATGCAAGGAAAAGCTAGTTACTAGTTGTTAATTTTTAGTTTAAATTTTGCTAATTGTGTTAATTTTATTAACTAGGTTTTGGGAATTTAATTAATCAATTGGGATAAAAATCTAATTAGGGTATTCATGACATTATTAGCATTTTAAGATGTAGTTTAATGCTTTAGATCATGCAAATCCAAGCTAGATTGTTGTATATGCATTTTTGCTAAAATGGTTGAAATTTGGGTAAGATTGCAAACTAGTTTTTTTTGAATGTATATAGTTTGGTGAAATTAAATTATGGAAATGGTTTGTATGGCTTATTTAAGTTTTTTAGTAAATATTATGGTCATTAGTTTTGTTTAAACATCAAGATTTATATTAATACGGTTAAAGACCGCTAACTAGATTTTTGGGAAATAAAACGATTTGTTTACTTTTATGGTTTTGATGAATTAAAACCTATTTCTTATATAATTAGTGAGTTTTGAAACCACGATTGGTGCGTTTGAGTTTTTTTGCGATCATTTGGCGTTTGTACGCCGATGTCGAGGGTTTTGGGTTGATTTGTGAAAGCAAACCATAGGTTTTGACCTATGTGGGATTCATGTGTCGTTTTGGTCATGAGTCGGATTTTAATGCGATATGGTCCGTTATGATATGTAGGTATCCCATGTGGACTTCGAGACGACAAGCAAGCGCGTGGCGACGTCGACACCGGCGAGCGAGGACCAGGAGAGTAGATTTATATCTACGGGGAGAAGTCGGGTGGATGGCGTATAGCACCCCCGCAGTTCGTGGTGATGTATACGAATACGTATACACACATATATTTTGATTATATATTTTATGTTGATATGAGACTTGATGATAAAGGTAAATTTTAGGTGTTCATGGATTAGTTTAGTGTTAGTTGCGAAACCCTAGAGTAGTCCTTACACCCACACACGCGCACACACATACATGCATACATCTCTGTTATTACCTGTGCGTATTTGGGGTGATGTGTTTATGTGTTCACCTAGATATGGGACTAGGTGTTCACATACTGGATTTGCAGATGATACTTGGGATTGAGATGAGTCGATGAGATTTGAGTTGAGACCGTGAGATCGGTGATATGGCAAGATTCGTATTTGAGATACGTCCTGATGTTATAGCGGATCTTTGAATGACAATGCCATGTGAATAGTGATATTAGTAGTGTACTAGACGTAGGTCAGTACCCCAGATGATGATCTTGATAAAGAGGATAACAGATGAACAGTGTGATGAGTATAATATTGACCCGTACCCAGATTTGGGGATGCCGTACGACGGATTTACGTACGAGCTATATATTGATGATTGATCCGCACTCTTGACTTGGGATGTCTGATTATAGATATGGTATCGGATATGATATTATTGAGGCGGGATCACCGACTAATATATATACAGGTATGTATACGTATCGACTCAGATGTTAGGCGGTTTCCTTATCTGTAGTTCAGCTTGTTAGTTCAGCCGTATAGTTTAGTGTAGTTGTTAGACTAGATTAGACTCCTACCTATTTCAAAACTAACGCATCGTGGGTATTTTAAAAGACAGGTCAAGAGATTCTACGGATATTTCAAAAGATGTAACTTTTCATAAAAACTCCATAGCCCTTATTTTCAAAACACCGCGATTCGTGTTATTTAAAAAGGCACTATTGTAGGACTTATATTAGGTTAATGCAGTTTAGTTATCGTTGTGTCTAGTATTCAGCTCCCGCATATTATTGTTGTTGCTCCGCATCGCATACTTATTGTAATTCATATTTCATTATTGATATCATGCTGTTAGTACACTATCACCATTACCGATGATGCGTATGTACCACGTACACTTACTTGCCGGCTCACACACATCTTCATCGGTAATTGCCATGTCACGTACACTTAGAAAATACTATTACATTGACATAGCCTGTTAGCTAATAGTTTAGACATGATATTAGTGTACTTGCCTTATATGTTAGTTTAGACATTGTAGTTATTACCTGCTACTTCATGCATACTGTTATTCATTGTTATGCCGCATTCATGGATTCTCATGTATATATTCACTATTTTACGTGCTATTAAGGTTTTGGATTCGGATTTCCATGAGATTTTCTGGATTTAGGGGAAAACCGCAAAAATTATATAAACTTCTTCTTTCTCTTTTTAAATGAAAAGCGCGGTTTTCCCATGATGTATGAGTCGTCCACCATGAGTTTGCTGATGGATTTCGAGACCCGATTCGAGTAGTTGGATGAACCATTTCGGGTACATGGTGGGCCCGGTGCGGTACCCCGGGGCGAAAAGGTCGTGTTGTTGACGTTGAGCCTGGCGGGGGAGCACTACCGACCGGTGATTTTACCCGACGCGTCGGATATCCGGAGGATACCGTCGTATTCTTGAGATGGATGGTAGGGGCCGGTCTGGACTGACGGCGCCCTAGATAGTGTGATTGAGACATTGAGATTTTGAGATATTGAGGTACAGAGATATCGAGACATTTGGACACTTGTTTTGTGTCGATGCTGGGCACTGTTTTATGCTGATTTCATTTATGATACCTCATTTTTAGATTACAGAAATCTCACTGATTTATGAAAGCAGTTTTCTTCAGTACATGCATTCTGTTTCATGCATTCATACATCATCCATATGATACATTGCTACCTGAGGCACTGACATGGGCACATGGGATTACACTTGGGTTAGATATTTGCCCTCGCCATGGTTATAGGTTGCTGGTTATATATTTGAGGATTATATATTATGATCGTATGACCTATGATTGTGTCATACATGCGATTTCTATTCGTAGATGTTTTTCTATTCACGAGTTGGCAACTCACCCCCGTTGTGCCCCAGTTTCTTGCAGGGTTGCCGTACAGGTTTCATTATGGCTTTGCGGGCACAGTTTCGTTCGGGTGACTTGCTAGTAGGTGGGTTTATTGGTATCGTACCCATCATGTTACCTTGTATAATATTATTCAGTTGTATCTAGTAAATTCCATCAACCAAACATGTATTATTTCTGAGATAGAGACCAGTGATGTTATTCTTTCGACCATAGAGTCGCGCGTTATATTTCTGTGGATTTCTAGTGGTTTTGAGTTTCCTTTTGAGTTTTGATCCTCGCCCTTAGCGTTGTATATTATATTGCTTGTGTGGTTGTGACCGTCGATTGACGAAGAGCTAGCTCCCGCTTGGGGATGCCTTTTATTGATTTCGTATACTATTCATGTTGTATCCCGTTTGGGAGCCAGTTTTTACAAAGGAGACTCTGCCGAAATTTTCAGGAAATATTTGATGTTTTTGAAACCGCATAATTCGGCTTATGCTATTAAAACTACTTGTTTTAAGTTGGTTTTTCCTTCACTCTACTGCTTCTTTGGTTTTGATTTCTGGGTTTTGGCTTACTTAGATTACGTACGCCTCGAGACGTTTCGTAATTTAAGTGCCGGTCATGTTCCGTTCCTTTCGGGTCGTGACAGATATGCCCAGAGAGCTTCATGCAGTCTCTCGTGCCAGCCCGTCTTATTTCGAGACACCGTCTTTTTCACGATCTTCGTCAAGGTCTTGTTGAAAGCCTCAGCTAGACCGTAAGCTTGAGGATTACAGACTGAGGAGTATCTCCAGTCTATGTTATGCTGTTGTGCGAAGCGGCTGAACTTGTGGCTTCTGTAGGCTGGCCCGTTATCGGAGATGATCCGTCGCGGAGTTCCAAACCGATAAATGACGTGCGTCTTGAAGAAATGGAGGATATTCTCCGTCTTCACTTCCCTCAGCAGTACTGCTTCTGCCCACTTGGAGAAGTAATCAGTTGTCGCCAAAATGAATCGATGTCCTCTGGACGATGCTGGTTCGATGGGGCCGATTATGTCAGTTCCCCACATCTCAAATGGCCAACTAGCCACCGTTGGATGCAGTGGATTTGGATGGTGATGGATAAAGTCCCTGTGAATCTGGAACGAGTGGCATTGCTTCACGTATTCGAGGCAGTCCTAGATCATCGTGGGCCAATAGTAGCCCATCCTTTTGATCTTCAGCTTCCTCTTCGGGTCGGCTTGGTGAGAACCGCAAAGTCCGTCGTGAGTTTCTTGGACGACTCTTTTTGCTTCTTCAGGTCTCAGACATCTTAACCACAGAGAATCAAATGACCTCTTGTTCAGAGTATCATTGACGAAGGCAAAAGAAAGAGCTCGTTTCGTGAGCTGATGTCTCGAGGATACATCTTCGGGTGTTCGACGGGATTTGAAGTAGTCTATAAAGACTTCTCTCCAATCCATAGCCTTTTCCTGGTCTTTTATTTGCAGAGCCGTTTGCTCGGTCGCTCCCTTTTCTTCGGACGACTCCGGAGATATTTCCGCCGGTGCAAGAACCCGACGACTTTGCACAATGATCCTCACGTCATCGAGGCTCTCGTCAGCTAGTTCTTTAGCGAGCTTGGCTAATGCATCCGCCTTGCTATTTTCCGCACGCGGTATACTTTCCAAGGTGTAGGAAGGAATTTGAATTAGCAGTTGCTGTACTCTCTTACCGTACTTTACCAACTCTGGCTTGCACATTTGATAGTCGCCGTTTACTTGACTAACGACCAGTTGGGAGTCTCCGTATATGAGAAGGTTTTCAATTCCCATGTCGATAGCGATCTCGAGACCTGCTATCAAAGCTTCATATTCGGCTTCATTGTTTGTCCTCGGCTCTGTTAAGGAGAAGGCGAAGCGCATTATCCCTCCTTATGGAGTCACGAAGATGAGACCTACCTCTGATTTGATTATGGGGGTGCTTTGTTTGCGCTTTTTCATGGAAGATGCTCCATTGAAGTAAAGTTCCCACTGGGTATCATTATCTCTTCTCTCTTCGTCGATCGTGTCAAACGCGTGCTCGTCTGGCAATTCACAGTTTAAGGGAGATTCGGCAAGTATCGGATGCTCAGCGAGGAAATCGGCGATAGCCTGGCCTTTCACTGCCTTGAAGGGTCGATAAGTTATCGAGAACTCCATCACGAGCAGGGCCCATTTAGCGAGTCGTCCCGTTAATATAGCCTTTGCCATTAAATATTTGAGAGGATCCACCTTCGATATGAGATGGACCTCATGTGCCAACGCATAGTGTCTGAGCTTCGTTATCGTGAAGATCAACGCCAGGCAGTGTTTTTCAATGGGAGAGTAATTGCTTTCTGACCCAGGAGAACTCGACTCAGATAATAAAGGGCTCTCTCTTTCCCTTGGTCATTTTCTTGTGCCCACAGTGCGCCTAAAGAACCTTCGAGGGCTGTTGTGTACAGGACGAGAGGTTTTCCTTTAACGGGAGCGGCCAGCACTGGCAGATTCTGCAGGTATTGCTTGATTTCATCCAGTGCGCTTTGGCATTTGTGATCCCAGATGAACGGAGTTCCCTTCTTCATTAAGTGACTATAGGGGCGGCACTTGCCGGAGAGATTGGCTATAAATCACCGGATATACGTGAGCTTCCCTTGGAGAGACCGCAGTTGCTTGAGAGTCCTTGGCGGAGGCATTTCCATAATCGCCTTGATCTTTGAGGGATCTATCTCAATGCCTCGGTGTCGGACGATGAATCCTAGGAATTTGCCCGAGGAAACTCCGAACGCGCATTTGAGAGGGTTCATCTTCAAGTTGTATTGCCGAAAGCGTTGAAATACGATCTTCAGATGCTCTAGATGTTCCTCATATGATTTGCTTTTAACTACAAGGTCGTCGATATAACATTCGATGATTTCATGTATAAGGTCATCGAAGATCTTCGTCATGGCCCTCTGATAGGTGGCACCGGCGTTCTTTAGACCGAAGGGCATCACCTTGTAGCAGAATATGCCCAAAGGGGTCCGGAAAGCGGTGTGCTTCTGGTCCTCGGGATGCATCTTTATCTGATTGTATCCTGACGAGCCATCCATGAAGGAGAAAACTTCGTGAGTGGATGTGTCATCTATCATCAGCTCAGTGACGGGTACTGGGAAGTCGTCCTTCGGGCAGGCTTTATTGAGATCTCGAAAGTCCACACATATGCGCACCGTCCTATTTTTCTTCATCACTGGGACGATGTTGGCGATCCAGTCAGGATACTGAACTTCTTGAATGAAACCGGAGTCAATTAGCTTCTTGACCTCGGCGTTGATGCTCGTCTCAAGCTCAAGCCGCATTCTTCTCGGTGCTTGTTTGATCGGCTTGACGTCTGGGGATATTTCCAATTTGTGTACAGCAATCTCTGGATCTAGTCCTGGCATCTCGGAATAGTTCCATGCGAAGCAATCTCTATGCTGCATGAGCACGTCTTTTAGCGTAGCCACCCTTTCTTCAGACAACAGCTCACCGACGAATGTCGGTCGCGGGTCACTTGCCGTCCCCAAATCAATTTTCTTGAGATTATCTGCAGTAGTATGTATTCCATCTTCCAGCTCTTTTGGCGTCGGTGGAAACTCTGAGATCACCTTGCCATCATTGTTTTTGAAGCACCAGGGGAGGTCATCTATATTCTCGGGCTCTTCTTCTAACAGCGTTATCACGTGGTAGGTACGAGATCATTTCCAAGACCGATGTTGATCTGGTTCTACTCTTGCTATACACGTCGCTTTTGGTTCATGCTTCTGTGGCGGGCTTACTCTCCAGCTGCTGGATAGAGCGAACCTGCCTTATTGATATTGGTCTTCTACCCAGTTCTTGAAGGTGAAGCAGTCTTCGAGAGGATGCCCTATTGCTTAGTGGTAAGAGCAATAGTCTGGGTGAGAGACCTCGTCCGCTTGCTCGGGGTGCTTGGACTCCGAGAGTGTCATCATCTGATGCTTTAGGACGAGATTGAATATCTTCTTTGTCTTATCTTGGGGAAAAGAATATTCCCGGCCCATATTCTTTATAAGGGACGGATCCTGGCTGCTCGACTCTTGCTCGCGTGGCTTCTCAGACCCGCTGGGCTGCTGTTGAACGTTTTTTCCGTTCTTTGGTTTATTTTTGCCTCTGTGCCAGGTCTTTTGTATGACGGGCTGGCGACGAGGAGTATTGTCATTCTCCACAGCCTGCTGAAAGAGGCGATGCGTCCTGGCTTTCTCGTAAATGGCCATTTCACGGTTATGGTCATCCCGGACCTTTTGACCCACTTCCCTTATTAGCTTGTCCATCCGTTCTTCAAACGACGGACTCGGCATTCTGATGGCAGGATCTCGTTTTGGTTCAGGGTCAGCGTCTTTTAACAGGGCATCTTCTTCTTCATCAAAATCATGTATGACGTAGCTGCCATGAACTCGCTCCCGTTTTTTGGATTGAACATATCCAAGCCCGATGGTTTCCATTCTCCCGTTGGGCAACTTTCGCTGAATTCCGGGGACGTCCCAAATCCTGTTATAGAACCGAGCTTGTCGAGCGGTCTGTTTGAAGGGTACACATTGGCGCCTCAACAGCCTTCTCAATGTTGGTGTATATGCCCTAGAGGCCATTACTGTATCATACTAGTATGTATATTACTTGATGGAAGCTTGGGATATTCACAGTTGTACAGACAATCTTGCTCAATATAGTAGTATGCTACTTGGTTTGTCTCTGCTTTAATGTGTACATGTGTGTTTATTTATTATATCACCTATACGCATTAGTAGAGCCCTTAGGATCTTTGCTTGATTACCGGCGTTGTGATGGCGATCACACTCGTGGGGGCTGGGTAATCTACAAGCACATCCTTATACACGTCCCTAGTCGTGGGAGTATCGAGATAGGGCATCGATACTCCGGAGTAGACTAGCGTATGCGCTTCTCATCCCAGCTCGGGAGACGGTCTGTCCCACAGCCGTCAGTACGTCGTACTTGAGATAGTATGCGGGTGCTCGTTAGGTTACGAGTACACTGGACAGGACTCGTCGGGAACTGATGGTTGGTATTATACCTATCGTCAGTTATCAGTTCCCAGGTGACATGAGTACAGCTTAGTCCGCTGACTTGACACTGTCACTTCGCCTCGAGTGTGTTCCCACTGTTCTTTGATTGCTACCCTACCACGGCTCTACTGAGTCGTGCAAACAGGTAGTAGTTGGGAGCAGTCCCGAAGCACTTGGAGGCAGTGACGGTTAGACAGGATTCGTCTCTCCCGGTATTGGGGGTTGACATCGCGCTGTGTCTAGGAGAGCCATTACACGAGTAGTCCCTGGCCAGGGCAAGCGAGATATACTGGTAGGTTTCCAGTGTTATCTCAGGGTGTATTGGGCTTCACTCCGACACGACTTGTACCGCTATTAGGGGACTGACGTTTACCGCCCCCCTAGGCCCGTCATGCGATGTATCAGACGAACAGACCGGACTGTACGGAGACTGTCACATACAGGCTCAGTAGGAGTGCAGATGGGGTTCACCTCGTCAGTCTTCTTATCGACATCTACCTGGGGACCGTTACGTACAGCTAGTGCCGCTTGCGGTCTGTGGTTAAACCCACTGCCAGCGTAGTGTCGAGTCTTTAGAGTCCCACACAGAGAGCTATTCGCCTTTAGGCAAAACGAGTAGAGGTCGCATGGTTTTGCGACAGGGTTCGTTCGCATCCGCGCACTTGTGCACGTTTGCTGTCCGGACAGTTTATACTAGCGGGCTTTGGTTTAAGCCGGATCCTAGTATATGATTTGAGATTGGTTTTTCTCATTGTGTTCGTGTTCCTCGGATCACGAATGCGGGTGCGTATGCACAGTTGCTTGAGATTGGGGGAGAGGACCTTGTTTAGGGTTAATGGCTTTTGTCATTTCATTAACCCTATTGATTTTGTGTGGATTATTGTTAATTGATAATTAGCTTAATTATTGTGCATGGTTGTTGTTGACAATTTGACTTCATTGACTTGTTGACCATGTTGACAACTTGACCATAATCATTTCATTTGGAAGATGCTCTTTGATCTTTGCAAAAATTGAAATGATAATGGTCAAGTCATGATTTATCATGACAATTTTCAAGCTAATTATCTAATTAGAATTATCCTCACATATTAGTGAGAATGGCTCTTTTATTTTTCATTCTCTCATTCTATTTCTCTTTCTTGCTCATCCTCTCCCTCAAGCTCTCTCCCTCTCATGTGTTGAGAAACAAAAAGCTTGAGAAAAACCCTCTCTTGATCTTCTCTACTCACTTCTAGGGTTCAAGTCTTAGCATTTCTTGCACTCTAGTTACTCCTAGCTTGGAGTTGAAGCTAAAGGTGGTGGCTTTCAAGTGGATCTTTCTTTGACGGATGAAGACAAGCAAGGTGAACTCTTTCTACCATTCCGACGAGCAAGGAGAGAAGGAGTTCGAGCTCAAGGTATAACCTTTCTACAACTTACTTAGTTGTTAGATTACTTTAGCTAGTTTTCGTTTAGCAAAGATCCTCACAAGCAAGGTCCATGTTGCCTAAGTCTTTAAAAATCCGTTTTTTTTTATTATGTTTTCCGCCTCCCCGTAAGCACCGGGGTGGGCAACGTGGACCTAACAGTGGTATCAGAGCCTAACTAAACATAAACTAGCTTGGTAGTAAAGTGTATCGAAGTTCGAAACGGAAAAATCGAAAAAACCAAGTTATAAAAATCTGAGTTTCTGTTAAAACTTTTTCTGGTCAAAACAAAATTTGTTATATCCCAAAAATCATCTCAGGCTTTTTAGAAGAAACCCACCAAAAACGACACAGCAACTCACCAGATCGGCCGCGCTTCCGCGGCAATAGCTTGCTATTGCCGCGGAAGCGCCGCACTCTGGTGGAGTTGCTGTCTCGTTTTTGGTGCAGTTTGTTTCTTACATGGTTTTAGGATTTTTCTGATATATTATATGTGCCCAGATTTTCCAGAACACAAATTTGTTTTTGGGGGCCTATAATTCCGTATTTTTTTTTTTTCGAACTTCAATATACTTTGACTATAAAGGTTATATCTGTGATGTTCTTATGTATTGAACGTCGGCTAATCGCTATATGTCGATTAGTCGGGGTTATACATATCTGTGATCTGTGATTGTTGTTGATGGTTTGTGTATATGAACTCGTTGGATTGTCGCGGATGAATAGCCGGGGTGGATGTGAGATGAGAGTTTCTTTTTCTTTCATTCATGTAATAAATTTGTAAATTGATGTAATATTATTTGTTTGGCCGCACAATCGGGTCGGGGTTGTAGCCGTCATTGTATAATTCTTTTTACTGTTTTTGCTCCTAGGATAGACCCATGGAGGGGTGCACAAACTACCGGGTAGCTCGAAGTGCCGAGTGGCCTACTCATGGCATTGAGGGAGGTTGCTTCGCTTCGGGGACTTGGCGGGTAGTTTGCCGCACCCGTAGGGGTCTTGGGTGGGGTTTTGGCTATTCATCGCGACCGTGTAATCCACTTTTCGTTGCAGGCTCGAACGAATTACGGATTCCTAGTATATCCAAAGTGTTCATCTGTGATCTGGATTGGCTATCATTGCTATATTGCTATATATAATAACTATTTAGGCGTTGCTTATGTTTTACAGCCGCGCTAGCCCAGCCCCCGCTCTGTCGTTAGTTAAGTAACCTAACGGGTGATGACGGGGCCCCGTGGCGAATGCGAATGGCATAAGCGTACGTCATATTTTGGTTGTTTTCTGCAATGGTAGGATTTAAATGATGGGACGCATTAAAAGAACTAATGCAAGAAAATAAACCTAAAAAGACGTTGTTGGAACAAGTTTTTCAAAAAGCTGTTATTACAAGGACGTTCATCTTTTTGTTTTGCATCGCGGTATTCGGTTATGAATGCCCAGCACCTCAGTCGACGAGGCAAGGGCCGAGATCCCTTCACCGGGAGTGACCCCTTGGACAAAACTTTGCGTCAGGGTAATAACTTCACTACAGTCGATTATTCTTGCTTTGCATCGAGGTATTCATCTTACGAATGCCCAGCACCTCACTCGACGAGGAAAGAGCCGAGATCCCTTCACAGGGAGTGACCTCTTTAGCAAAAGTTTTCGCCACTGTATTTTTCCAAAAAGTGCAATCGGGTTCCTTCAATGATATCAAGTTCATTACGTTAACGGGTTTTTCGCCAAAAACCCAGCCGTAGCCCTCCGTCGTTTCGGATAATTAATACTTAGTATTCGTGCTGCGTTTGTTGATTATTCGTCAAGACACAGTGAACGGTAGCTAAGTAATAATTCTCTGTTGCACTGATTGATGCGATTGGTTAGGACGGTCGCATGATTTTGTTGATTATTCGTCAAGGATCATGCGGGCGGGTCTAATGCAATCCTGGATAACGACGGGTTGAACTTGACTAGGACCTTTTGATTTGTTGATTATTCGTCAAGGTCACTTGGGTCCTAGGGGCAAAAACCACATCGGGAGTTTCAAAAGTACTGAAACTTGCAGATTTAGCATACCTTCTGGAGTGTGGTGACTAGAGTGGATTCCATCTAGGTCTTCACACAATGATGGTTGGATCCCGATCCCACTGATGAGTTGGATTACTCTCGGGAGATTATTTCACTTAACGATCAATGCTATAAACCTAGTAGGTGTCTAGAAAGGTGTTAGCGGGGTTACGCCCCCAGGGAAAAGAGATTCTTTAATTAAGGAACTTCGCGAAAGCGTTGGAAAACCTCCCTCGAAGTACCGACACTGGCCTGGCTGAAAGGTTAAGCAAGTATTGTGACGTGAATTAAAACCCGACTAGTTCTTCTTTTAAAAGGTTTTAAGAAGAATTTGAGTAAACAGTGGGAGACATCCTGGTTAGATAAATTAATAAACCAATCTAATCTTGCAAGAGCATACGCTGAGTGTTTCTTTTCTCTCTCTCCAGGCAGCAACCTTTTCACGCCCTAATCAAGATAATAAAATGTATCGCTTGACCGATCCGAATTCTTATTCGGGACTGGGGAAAGTTGGTTCAGCTCTAACTTGTGACAACAGTCATGAGTATGAGAATGGGAAAGAGGAAAGTATGGATTTCCAGGATACCCAGTTGAAGAAGAAGCATGGTTTTGCATCTACTTCAGGTGTTCTTGTAATTGAGAACTGTTTTACGGTCAGCCCTACCTCCTGGGTACTTGATACCGGATCAGGATCTCATATCTGTAATTTATTGCAGGGACTGAGAAAAAGTAGGATAGTTGCACCGGGTGATATGTCGCTCAGAGTAGCGAACGGAGCACAAGTTAATGCGGCAGCCGTCGGTGAATATCACCTAGTATTGCCTAATGGCAAGACTATGATTTTGAACGATTGCTACTATGTACCCTCCATGGTTTGCAACATCATATCAGTTTCTTTACTCGATAAAGATGGATATGACTTTGTTCTTGAAAAGAATATCATGAACATTTACCTTCATAAGGTACTGGTTGCAGAGGGTACACTGTGTAATGGTATCTACGTTCTAAATCAGAATACAGTTCTTAATATACAAAACACACGCAAGAGGAAGAATTCAGATACGAATGAATCCTACTTGTGGCATTGTAGGCTTGGTCATATCGGAGAGAAAAGACTGAGTAAGTTGCATAAAGATGGACTCTTGAATACGTTCGAGTTTTCATCTTATGAAACTTGTCAGTCTTGTCTCAAAGGGAAGATGACCAAATCTCCGTTCACCGGACATGGAGAAAGAGCAAGAGAGCTCTTGGGACTCATACACAGTGATGTGTGTGGTCCGATGTCTATACATGCAAGGGGTGGGTTCTCGTACTTCATCACATTCACTGACGATCTCTCTAGGTTCGGATATGTGTATCTGATGAAACACAAATCTGAAGCTTTTGAGAAATTCAAGGAATTCAGAAAGGAAGTAGAGAACCAGATTGGAAAAAGTATCAAGATCCTCCGGTCTGACAGGGGAGGGGAGTACTTAAGCAGGGAATTCCTAGACTACTTAAAAGAGAATGGTATTCTCTCTCAGCTTACTCCTCCTTATACACCACAGCACAACGGTGTTTCGGAGCGGAGGAATCGTACCCTATTGGATATGGTTCGGTCCATGATGAGTAGTGCTGAGTTGCCTCTTTCATTCTGGGGACATGCGCTTCAGACAGCGGCATACCTTTTGAATCAAGTTCCGTCCAAATCAGTGCCTAAAACTCCGTATGAAATATGGAGCAGTAAGAAACCATGTCTTAAGTTTATTAAGATATGGGGTTGTCCGGCCTATGTGAAAACACAGAAACCGGACAAGTTAGAGGCACGGTCAGTTCTCTGTAAATTTGTGGGATATCCTAAAGACTCACTAGGATATCTGTTCTACCACACTGAGGAACAGAAGGTGTTTGTATCTCGCCACGCTACCTTCTTGGAAAGGGAGTTTCTTGCAAAAGAAACTAGTGGGAGTTCGGTAGAACTGGAAGAAATTCAGCGACCACAAAATGTAACTGAAAATTTGGAGGAACCGCTAGATTCAATAACCCCAAACGAACCTCCGCCACTCCGCAGATCTGGTAGGATTTCTCATCCGCCCGAGAGATACTACGGTTTTCTCATAGACGGGGATCGAGAGGATTGCATCTTGGAAGAAGATGACCCTACCAGTTTCAGGCAGGCCATTATCAGTAGGGACTCTGATAAGTGGCAGGAAGCAATGCAATCCGAAATGGAGTCCATGTACGCCAATAAAGTGTGGACCTTGGATATTGCTCCGGCTGGGGTAAAACCCGTTGGATGCAAATGGATCTACAAAAGGAAACTTGGTGTAGATGGGCAGGTGGAAACCTATAAAGCTAGGCTCGTTGCAAAAGGTTTCCGTCAAAGACCTGGTTTGGACTATGACGAAACTTTTTCTCCGGTGGCTATGCTCAAATCCATTCGGATCCTACTTGCCATTGCTGCCTTCCATGACTATGAGATCTGGCAGATGGATGTTAAAACGGCTTTCCTAAACGGTTGTTTGGAAGAGTGCGTTTACATGGATCAACCAGAAGGTTTCGTAGACAGTGGGAGCAGCGGAAAGGTGTGCAAGTTGCTTAAATCCATTTATGGATTAAAGCAGGCATCGCGGAGCTGGAACATCTGTTTTGATGAGGCAATCAAAGAATTTGATTTCATCAAGAACGAAGATGAACCCTGTGTTTATAAGAAGATTGTAGGACGAACTGTCGTATTCCTAGTCTTGTACGTGGACGACATTCTTCTGATAGGAAATGACATTCCTATGCTACAATCGGTCAAGCTGTTTTTGTCACAAAGGTTCTCCATGAAGGACCTGGGTGATGCCTCGTACATTCTGGGGATCAAGATCTATAGAGATAGATCCAAGAAACTGTTGGGACTTTCGCAGTCCAGGTACATAGAGACCGTACTAAAGAGATTTAGTATGGAGGATTCCAAGCGCGGTAACATACCCGCATTGCACGGAATTACCCTCTCCAAGAAGATGTCTCCTAAGACTGACGAGGAGAGGGTTCGCATGAGCACTATACCCTACGCTTCGGCGGTAGGATCTATAATGTATGCGATGCTATGTACAAGACCAGATGTAGCTTACGCGTTGAGCACGGTAAGCCGGTATCAGTCGGACCCAGGGGAGGACCACTGGACAGCAGTGAAGAACATTCTCAAGTACCTGAGAAGGACTAAGGAGATGTTCCTGGTTTACGGTAATGGAGACCTCAGGGTCGAGTCCTTTACCGATTCAAGCTTCCAGAGTGACAAAGATGATAGCAAGTCCGTCTCGGGTTTTGTGTTTACCCTCAACGGAGGGGCGGTATGTTGGAGGAGTTCCAAGCAGGATACCGTCGCAGACTCGACGATGGAGGCTGAATACATTGCTGCAAGCGATGCCGCAAAAGAGGCGGTCTGGATTAAGAAGTTCATTAGTGAACTTCAGGTGGTTCCGTCCATTGTTGACCCAATACCTTTGTATTGCGATAACAATGGGGCTATAGCTTTAGCGAAGGAACCAAGGTCCCATCAGAAATCCAGGCACATCTTAAGGCGGTATCACCTGATCAGGGAGATCATTGATCGACAGGAGATCGAGGTGCGGAGAGTGGACACAAAGGACAACACTGCGGACCCATTCACGAAGGCTTTACCCCAGACTCAGTTCGAGCGGCTGATCGAGATGATAGGTCTTCGATACGCCAGTACATGGCCTTAGTGCAAGTGGGAGATTGTTGGTGTATATGCCCTAGAGGCCATTACTGTATCATACTAGTATGTATATTACTTGATGGAAGCTTGGGATATTCACAGTTGTACAGACAATCTTGCTCAATATAGTAGTATGCTACTTGGTTTGTCTCTGCTTTAATGTGTACATGTGTGTTTATTTATTATATCACCTATACGCATTAGTAGAGCCCTTAGGATCTTTGCTTGATTACCGGCGTTGTGATGGCGATCACACTCGTGGGGGCTGGGTAATCTACAAGCACATCCTTATACACGTCCCTAGTCGTGGGAGTATCGAGATAGGGCATCGATACTCCGGAGTAGACTAGCGTATGCGCTTCTCATCCCAGCTCGGGAGACGGTCTGTCCCACAGCCGTCAGTACGTCGTACTTGAGATAGTATGCGGGTGCTCGTTAGGTTACGAGTACACTGGACAGGACTCGTCGGGAACTGATGGTTGGTATTATACCTATCGTCAGTTATCAGTTCCCAGGTGACATGAGTACAGCTTAGTCCGCTGACTTGACACTGTCACTTCGCCTCGAGTGTGTTCCCACTGTTCTTTGATTGCTACCCTACCACGGCTCTACTGAGTCGTGCAAACAGGTAGTAGTTGGGAGCAGTCCCGAAGCACTTGGAGGCAGTGACGGTTAGACAGGATTCGTCTCTCCCGGTATTGGGGGTTGACATCGCGCTGTGTCTAGGAGAGCCATTACACGAGTAGTCCCTGGCCAGGGCAAGCGAGATATACTGGTAGGTTTCCAGTGTTATCTCAGGGTGTATTGGGCTTCACTCCGACACGACTTGTACCGCTATTAGGGGACTGACGTTTACCGCCCCCCTAGGCCCGCCATGCGATGTATCAGACGAACAGACCGGACTGTACGGAGACTGTCACATACAGGCTCAGTAGGAGTGCAGATGGGGTTCACCTCGTCAGTCTTCTTATCGACATCTACCTGGGGACCGTTACGTACAGCTAGTGCCGCTTGCGGTCTGTGGTTAAACCCACTGCCAGCGTAGTGTCGAGTCTTTAGAGTCCCACACAGAGAGCTATTCGCCTTTAGGCAAAACGAGTAGAGGTCGCATGGTTTTGCGACAGGGTTCGTTCGCATCCGCGCACTTGTGCACGTTTGCTGTCCGGACAGTTTATACTAGCGGGCTTTGGTTTAAGCCGGATCCTAGTATATGATTTGAGATTGGTTTTTCTCATTGTGTTCGTGTTCCTCGGATCACGAATGCGGATGCGTATGCACAGTTGCTTGAGATTGGGGGAGAGGACCTTGTTTAGGGTTAATGGCTTTTGTCATTTCATTAACCCTATTGATTTTGTGTGGATTATTGTTAATTGATAATTAGCTTAATTATTGTGCATGGTTGTTGTTGACAATTTGACTTCATTGACTTGTTGACCATGTTGACAACTTGACCATAATCATTTCATTTGGAAGATGCTCTTTGATCTTTGCAAAAATTGAAATGATAATGGTCAAGTCATGATTTATCATGACAATTTTCAAGCTAATTATCTAATTAGAATTATCCTCACATATTAGTGAGAATGGCTCTTTTATTTTTCATTCTCTCATTCTATTTCTCTTTCTTGCTCATCCTCTCCCTCAAGCTCTCTCCCTCTCATGTGTTGAGAAACAAAAAGCTTGAGAAAAACCCTCTCTTGATCTTCTCTACTCACTTCTAGGGTTCAAGTCTTAGCATTTCTTGCACTCTAGTTACTCCTAGCTTGGAGTTGAAGCTAAAGGTGGTGGCTTTCAAGTGGATCTTTCTTTGACGGATGAAGACAAGCAAGGTGAACTCTTTCTACCATTCCGACGAGCAAGGAGAGAAGGAGTTCGAGCTCAAGGTATAACCTTTCTACAACTTACTTAGTTGTTAGATTACTTTAGCTAGTTTTCGTTTAGCAAAGATCCTCACAAGCAAGGTCCATGTTGCCTAAGTCTTTAAAAATCCGTTTTTTTTTATTATGTTTTCCGCCTCCCCGTAAGCACCGGGGTGGGCAACGTGGACCTAACACTCAAGCCTTCTGTGTAATACCTAGGCAGACGGAAGGGCTGGAGCCTATTGTTCCCTGATTAAAAATCAGGAATTACCACAATGAGGTATCACGTGTTCACACATGACCAAAGGTCATGTGTTGACACGTGATGTCTTTACAGAATTAAATTCTGTCAAGCAAAAGCATAAATAAGCGGCTTAGAAAAAGACCCAATTGAGGGTCTCATGCTCACACGTGACCAAGGGTCACGTACCAGCATGTGACAGGCCTTGAAAGCTTTACAGCTTAATAGAATTAAATTCTAAATTTCTCTAAATCTTTCCAAAGGGAAAAAGGTTATGGGGAACCGTTGGATTGAAAATCCAAGGGTGATTAAAAATCACCAATTTATAGAAAAATCTTAGACAAGGAAAGATTTCCCTAAATCTCACCGAAAATAACAAACAGAATATCTTTGGATTGAAGATCCAACGGTGAATAAAATTCACTGAATGATCTAAAAGATCATATTAATTATGAAAACAAACAAAATCTTTCAATGAAAGATTTTCTAAAACAAATTGATTCTTTTCCTTCTCCTATAAATAGGAGCCAAGAGGAGAAGAAAGGGAGAGAATTTTGGGATCTTGAAATTTCCAAAAGGGCAAATAGCAGAGATAAAAGAAAGGAGAATTTAATTCTCAACAAAGAAAACCCTAGGTGAGAAAAGAAAGGGGATCAAAACTTCAAAAAAAGAGAATTTAATTCTTAAATCTAAGAGTTCAACTCTTCTGCAAAAAGAACTTAGTTCTTCCTCTACTTGAAGATCCGCAGAAGCAAATCTCCCCATAGGTTGAGAATTTAATTCTCATCGGGTTGAGATTTTGCCATGCAGATCCAAGACTTAGAGGGATAATTGAGTTCAGAGAATTTAATTCTTGTAAATTTATAGGAATTTAATTTCTCCAAGATGAAATTAGGGTTTAACCCTATATGAGAATTTAATTCTCTCAAAACTCACAGGAATTCAATTCCTTCATGATAAAACTAGGGTTTAACCCTATATGAGAATTTAATTCTCCTAAAATTATAGGAATTTAATTCCTTCAAGATGGACAAAACTAGGGTTTAACCCTAATTGAGAATTTAATTCTCTCAAATTTTCAGGAATTTAATTCCTCCTAAATGAAATTAGGGTTTCACCCTATATAAGAATTTAATTCTTTTACATATATGGGAATTTAATTCCTCTAAAAAGAAATTAGGGTTTAACCCTACGTAAGAATTTAATTCTTTCACAATAGGAATTTAATTCCTCCAAAATCATAATTAGGGTTTAACCATTCAAAGAATTTAGTTCTTAAAGATAAAGAGAATTAAAAGATCTTCATACATGCAGAGAGCAAAGGTCACGTATTCCCACGTGACCCCTGAAAAGGTCCATAAAAATAAGAAGGAATCAGCCCAGAGGCAATGCCTCAGGTGCTCCCATGTGACCTCCAAAACACAGAAAGAAAAAGCAAAGGAAATCTAAGCTTTGGGCGCTCTCACGTGTTACCACGTGACCCCTTAGCAAATGCCTTAGTGATCAGCGCACAGATGTCCATCACGTGCCAACACGTGATGCTAAAAAACAAAAAGTGTTTAACACTTATTTGCAAAGCAAAGTAAAAGGGATCTGGTCCCACTTTTGGGTGCCCTCACGTGGCCCCACGTGACCCATTCCTATTTAGTGTTTAAACACTAATTTAAAGGACTTATTTCCAGTGTTTAACACTGTTGTTTTCTAGTGTTTAACACTAATTTGAGAATCTGATTTCCAGTGTTTAACACCGATTGTTTTCCAGTGTTTAACACTAAATTGAGGATTATATTTCCAGTGTTTAACACTGATTGTCTTTTAGTGTTTAACACTAATTTGAGAGTACTATCTCAAGTGTTTAACACTGCTGTTCTCTAGTGTTTAACACTACTTTTAGCCAAATTGGCTAATTTCTCAAAGGCAAAAGCCTCCCCTTCAACTGAATCTCAAAATTGAGTAAAATTCAGAGCTACAATGTTTAATGCTCAGCCAAAGATAGAAATATTATCAGAGCCCTCAAACTCTTGTTTAGTATTGCTAGATAATGTGGGCTTGAACCCAGACAAATGTCTAATGGTCCAACAAAGGGCCAACATTTTAAATCTAATTGGACTTAGCCCAAGCTGGCCATAAGTCCTCGATTCAGACTTAACTGAGCCATTGTGCTCATAATACAATTAATGGATCTTAGTTCCAAATTGGACTACAGATCATTCAATTCACCCTGGTTCAAGGGTACATCTCTTCACTCCTTTGATATTTGTCGTTGTAATTCCTCAACGTCTTCAAAGAGGTGACGGGTCCCGACAACCACACATTTCACGGACTATGATGTCCTTAACCTTGACTGTGAGGTCTTTAAACTCACGGACTATGATGTCCTTAACCTCGACCGTGATGTCTTTAAACTAACATCGGACTGTGGGGTCCTTAAACTCATGGACTATCATGTCCTTAACCTCGACCGTGTTGTCTTTAAACTAACATCGGACTGTGGAGTCCTTAAAACCATGGACTATGATGTCCTTAACCTCGACCGTGATGTCTTTAAACTAACATTGGACCGTGGGGTCCCTAAACCAATGGACTATGATGTCCTTAACCTCAACCGTGATGTCTTTAAACTAACATTGGACTATGGGGTCCTTAAACCCATGGACTATGATGTCCTTAACCTCGACCGTGATGTCTTTAAACTAACAACGGACCGAGATGTCCTTAAACTAACAATGGACCGTAACGTCCTTAAACTAATCGACCGCAATGTCCCTAAACTAAACAATAGAGCCCCAATTGCTCTTTTGTCGGATCTAAACGATCCCGTTAAGTTGATCTTAGTCTAAAATGAGACTAACGTATTCTTAACAAACGTTTAAGTTGATCTTAGTCTCAGATGAGGCTAACGTATGCTTAAACCCAACCCCCAAATCCAAATCTAAGAAAGATACGGATTTGGACTAGTCCACGCCCTACGGGCGACAACATAAATTAGTCTCCGTATACAATCCACGGGCAACCAAACACAAAACAGACACCCACGACACGAAGTGACTATATGGAGAAGGAGAAATTTGTTACCGCGATGCGGTAGCGTAATTAACTGCAGGGGCTTATGCCTGCTGGGAAGAGTGTCCCCACAATCAAAAACCCCTCAAACGAGCGGAAATCTGACGAAATCTGCTACATCGGCCGCATCCGTTTAAACCTTCGATACTTGGTGCCATAAATCAACTTGGCATCTTCGGAGAGGTGAGCGGATAGCACCAATTAGCATCTGCCCCGAAATTCAGGCGAAACGTCTATCGCGTCTTCGTCGCGTCCTTTGGAGGGGAACACCTGTCAAGTGTAGAATCCGCACCATGCAAAATTTCTTTCTCCACTTTGGTTTCCGTGGATCAGTAGAATAGGATCGCCTTTTCATCTCTTCACCTGGGAGGGACGTAGAATGTTTGCAGTTCCTGCACACTATAAGTTTCAAGTGCGTCGAGATCTTTGTAATGCTGCCACGAAACCATGGCAACTTGCAAATTTTGATCTTCATTAGCGGAGGCTTGTATCGATGGCCGAGCAGAGAATACAACGTTGACCTCATCTTCCGAGTCGCTGCCAAAGATCAACATAGGGATGGATGGTCCCGGCTTGTTGCATTGGGGCGGCCCTGAATAAGCTATCTCTTCTTCCTCCTCGGTTTCACTCCCGAAGACCGGAATAGTGGTGATAGCTTTGTTCTTCGGTTTGTGACATCTTTCCTTGTCCTCAAAATCTGGTAAGAAGTATTTTGCATCCTCATATTTGCGAACTTCGTTTACGGAGAATGGGTTTAGCTCCCCTGTTACAGTATACTCGAGACCATCCTTGAAATATTTCATACACTGATATTGTGTAGAGGGGATGATGTTGTACTCGTGTAACCAAGGCCGGCCGAGCAAAGCGTTATAGCAGGTTTTAGCATCAATGACATGAAACTTGATGTCCGTGACAAGCAGCCCAAAGCGTAGTGTCAATATTACAGACCCAAGTGTCCGTTATGACTGGGAGTCAAACCCGGAGATGGTGATCTTATCATGAGCAAGGTGTTGAACGCTCATGCAGATTTCCTTCAACACTTTCACATTGAGGAGATTGACGGAGGACCCATTGTCAAGCAGGATTTTCCTATTTTGATATCATGACAGTATCCGGAGACGTAAAGGGGACGGTTGTGCTCGCACATCCCGAGGAGGAGGTCTTCATCGCCGAAGGTGATATCGGCTGTGTACACTTCTTCCAGCTCGTCCTTCATCTTTTCTTCGGCAAGGAAAGCTTGGAATTGCTCGGGCTCTTGCAGTGCCTTGATCAAAGAATCTCTTGCTTCTTTTGATAACAAAAGGGCATCGAGAATGCTGAGCTGCGAGGGTATCTTCCTCAGGTATGCAAGAACGTTGTAATTCACCTTACTTTTCTTTGGCGGGTCCTTGGCTATCAGCTCTTTAACGACTTGGTCATCTACGGCGATATTCTCAGGGACCTTTTCTTTCCCCTTATCTTTTCTATTCGACCCACTGTTCGAGGGCCCAAGATTCTTCTCGGGTAGCTTACGATTGCGCAGCTGAATATTTTCACAGGTCTTCGGTTCTTCCTCTTTTCCTGAGGTGGATTCTTTAAAGAGAGGGCCAAGAGTCATTTCTTCATCAGAGTCGCTCCCGAAGGTGAGAACTTGTGATCCCCTAGAGTCAACCATGTGACAGTTGCCGGTAGTTCTTTCACGCTCCTCGGTCGTATTTCTTTGCTCCCGACGAGTTTTGCGCTTCATCCGCTTGAAATGTTGCCGGTGAGCAACATATCCCTGCCACCATTTTTTAAAAGCGTTGCACTCTTCGGTGGGGTGCGCAATCTCTCGATGATATAAGCAATAGCTAGGATGTATTTCCGCTTCACCAAGAGTGTTTCTTTCGGAAGGTAGCAGCTTCATTCCCATCGATATGGCTTTGGCGAACCTCTTCCTCGACTTGAACCTGCTTTTATTTACGGTGGATGTACTTTGATCTGGCAGGGGTGTTTCAACCCTTTCGTCCAGTAGCCGACGTTTGGCTTTTTCGGATATGGCCAACTCACGCTCTCGAGCAGCTTTGCTTTTAAGAAGAGTTTTGTCCAGGAATGCATCAATCATTTCGTTTGATGGCCCTAGAAGTCCCGGCTCAGGATTTGCCCCTAGTTTATCTGTGTAAGGAGCTTCTTCATCGTTTATTGATGAGTAAGAGATCATATGGAAACTTGCCACGTAATCTTCAGATTCATCCGACGAGTCTTCTCCATTGTCATCATCTCCATCCTCAAGGACGTGGCTGAGAAATTCTTGGAGTGTGACTGGAGTCCGCGCTTTTTGATTATATTCTTCCAACGCGTCAATCTGTTTTTGCAGGTCCGTGCGCTTGTCACCGGGCTTCACGGGCTTCTTGGCTTTCTTCTTTTTCTTCGAAGACTTTGGCAGCTGGGTGTGAGTGCTTTGGCTGTCACCACCAACCTTTGTTGGGCGCGGTTTCAGCATTCCCTCGATGATCTCGGGTTCCAGTGGATTTTTCCACCTGATCGCCGGGCATGTTTGGAGATCCTTCTGCATTCTTTTCGTCTTGGCTAAAAGAGCGATCTCCCATGGAGCTTCTTCTACGAAAGAACATGATGCCCCCAGTGTGTCTGTCTTCTTGGGAGCGTGTGGTTGTGGTGGGTTCACTTTCCAATTCTCGGACAGGGCAAATTTTCCCTGTTGGTATTGATCTTCAATCCAGCTTTTAAAGACGAAGCAATTTTCAATTGGATGGCTTACCGTTTGATGGTAGGGGCAATAATTGGGACCATTAGCCTCGCCGGGTTGCAACGGTCGTTTTGGATTCGACAGATTGATGAGCCTGTTGTGCACCGCTAGCTTGAACAATTTCTTCGTTTTGTCCCGGGGAAACGAATAAGGGCGCTTCATCTTCTCATTATAAAATTGTCGCCTCTCGTCTAGGCGATCAGTTAGTTTTTGGCCCTTGGGTTGCTGTTGAGTATTTACGACGTAGGTCGCTTTCCCTTTGCCCTTTTCGTTCCGTGGCTCCAGTTTTGAAGGAGACGGTCTATGACCCATCTGGTCCATTTAGGCCAGTTTGTCAATCAAGGCTTGGAACGTGGTCGGCTTGAAGAACATCATGAATTGGGAAATAGTTGCCTGAGGGTCCAGAGTGCCCATGAACATGCCCACTGCCGGCGCTTCCTCGATACGCTGCTCACATTTTGACCATAAATTTCACTATCGTATTGCGTATTGCACCCACGTTTCACCTGGTTTTACCCTGGCATTGATCAATGCCGTTATTGGGGTGCGTTCACTAGTACTCGAGAAACGCTGGGTGAATAATAGCTCCATCTCTGCAAAAGTCTTGACGGAGTCGTTTGGAAGTTCAGAATACCACTCGAATGCCGTCTCCAACAAGCTACCAACAAACTGGCGGAGCAGAAGTTTATCATCACCCCTGGTGTTGCCGCACAAAGCTCTAAATTGAGCGACATGCTGATGTGGATTCCCCGTCCCTTTATATACATGAAATTTAGGGATCGTATATCCCGGCGGGTACCTTATTTGGTCATACCAGTCTAGATAAGGTCGTCCAGTCTTAACGATCTGTCCAGCCGCTTCGTTTTCCTGGTGAGCTCGTATTTGCTGAGCAATGTAATCATCCAGAGCGGCCTTGGAGATGGTCTCCTCTTTGGCTGCTGAAAGAACCTGAGGAGGGTTCGATGTCTCCCCTCTGTCGTCTTCAATGATGATCGGGGGGTCTTCAGCTGGAGGTTCTGGCTGTAACATCATCCCAGCCATGTCTTGGAACAAAATAGCCATTCGTTTTATATTGGCCGCCTGCTCTGCAGTCTCTTTTTCTTTCCTCTCGAGCATTCTTCGGAGGAATTCAGTATCAGTCTCTTGTTCCCGACGCTGCTCTGAGGTCTCTGGATTTTCTTTTAGCCCAGTGAGTGCGGCCATTGCAGTCAGCATCTCCTGAAGTTTCTGCTGCTGTTGTTCCTAAGCTTTCGTTATCGATCGGGTAAGCGGTCGATGACCCGTAGAAGCACGGCTTTCTTCTTTTCCGGAAGCCATATAAACGGTATGTATTACCATGCCCCCGGACTTGGGGAGTTTAGATTCGACGTCCTTGCGGCTTGCCGCATTCATGAGGGCTTTCTCTGGCCTCCTTCTCTTGTGAGTAGTTGAAGTCGAGGGGGCCGTTGCAGCGGGCACACAGACGGATGACGTCTTGTGTGGTACCACGAGATGGCTCTTTTCTTGCTGAGCTTTGAGCTTCTTTGACCGGCGAGAGTAGTCCTGGTTAATCACAGATTCCTGGACCTGTCGCTAGACTTTATAAATTTTGGAGGGCAGCCGCTGAGGGGGTTGCTCCGTCTTCTTTTCTGCAGTAATCTCCATAGGTGGAGGAGATATCTTCAGCACAGCAGTCGGAGAGTTCTTGAGAACCCTCCTAAGCGGTTCAAAGCCGTTCCCAGTTGGAACAGCAGCCTTGATTTCCACCATCGGAGCTGGCGGAGTTAGTCCAGAAGTGGAGCTGCCCCCAGCCTTCCTTACTCGGCGCCAGTGGCGACGTCGAGCATGTCGTGCGGATGGGATTGTCTCAGCTGTAGGGATGACTTCGTCATGCTCCCTGTGTTGGCGAAGGGTTGTCGCCGGCGTCAGCCTCTTAAAGACCAATGCCCGTTGAGAAGCAACGTCCAATCTGTCAAAGACAGACCTTTGGGCAGGGGAAGCAGTTTTGGGGACTTCACCTGGAGCAGGAGCCGGGATGGCCAGCCTTGTGAAGACTGACATCTTGGCAGAAGAAGTCTCTCCGATGATTTCGTCCGCTTGAACCGGGATGGTTATTCGCTTAGGGATGGCTGCTTCAGGTATCACGGGCTTGTTAGCATTCTGGCCCAGTCTGCTGAAAACTGAGGCAGTGGAGTTAGGCGACCTGTTGAGAGGGGCCGCAGTAATGGTAAGTCGATCAATGACCGACTTCTTTGGTGCTTCTTGCGGCAGCATCGGGGCATTGAAACTCATGGGTGGGATCATAGTCCCAAAGAACAGTCCAGTTGTGGCCTGAGTTACTCGGTCCACTGGCATCGTGAACAGGGAGGCCGCTTGGGGCCCATAAGTCACTCCACCGGATGAGGCGGAACGGGAGCTGCAGTTGCAGTTGGAGCAGTTGGAGGCCATTTCTTTTTCTGCACGAGAGCAAAACCAAATCTTAGTACCTCGAACCCAAAGGAAACCATATCAAACCGCGATTCATTCGCGAACACGACACACGGAGTGTGGAGTGGAAAGAGGAAAAGGTCCCACCGGGTGTGCCAGAATCTGTTCCCCGCCGGAAACCGGGAAGACTGACGTCTTGCCTGAATCTGGGGGCAAATGCTAATAGGTGCTATCCGTCCAACTCTCCGAAGATGCCAAGTTGATTTATGACACCACGTATCGAAGGTTTAAACGGATGCGGCCGATGTAGCAGACTTCGTCAGATTCTCCCTCATTTGAGGGGTTTTTGATTATGGGGACGCTCTTCCCTGCAGGCGCAAGCCCCTGCAGTTAATTACGCTACAGCATCGTAGTAACAACTTTCTCCTTCTCCAGATGGTCACTTCGTGTCATGGGTGTTTGTTTTGTTTTTGGTTGCCCGTGGATTGTATACGGAGACTAATTTATGTCGTCGCCCGTAGGGCGTGGACTAGTCCAAATCCGTATTTTCTTAGATTTGGGTTTTGGGTTGGGTTTAAGGATACGTTAGTCTCATTTGAGACTAAGATCAACTTAAACGTTTGTTAAGGATACGTTAGTCTAATTTTAGACTAAGATCAACTTAACGGAATCATTTAGATCCAACAAGAGAGCATTTGGGCTCTATTGTTTAGTTTAGGGACATTGCGGTCGATTACCAGTTTAAGGACATGGTGGTCCAATGTTAGTTTAAGGACATCTCGGTCTAAGGTTAAGGACATCATAGTTCGTGGGTTTAACGGGACCCCACAGTCCGAGGTTAAGGACATCATAGTCCATGAGTTTAAAGACCCCACAGACTAGTTTAAAGATGTCATAGTCTGTGAAATGTGTGGTTGTCGGGACCCGTCACCTCTCTGAAGATGTTGAAGGATTACAACGACAAATATCAAAGGAGTGAAGAGATGTACCCTTGAACCAAAGTTGATTGGGAGATCTATAGTACAATTTGGAACTAAAATCAATTAATTAGATTATAAGCATATTGGCTCAGTTAAATCTGAATTGAGGACTTATGGCCAATTTGGGCTAAGTCCAATTAAGTTTGAAATGTTGGCCCTTTGTTGGACTATTGAACACTTGCATGGGTTCAGCCCATCATTATTTAGCAATGCTAAAGAAGAGTTTGAAGGCTCTAATAACATTTTGTCTTTGAGCATTAAACATTATAGCTCTGGATTTTTAAGGCTCATTTGAAGGGGATATTTGCCTCTGGAAAACTTAGTCAATTTGGGTTAAACTGGTTTTAGAATAGTGTTAAACACTAAAGGACATCTGGCGGTCATGTGTCCTCACGTGATGTATTTAAAACAGTGTTAAACACTGGAGACAAAATGTTCAAAATAGTGTTAAACACTAGAAAGGAAGGGGTCACGTGGGGTCACGTGAGGCGCTTGAGATGGGGCCAGACCTCCTTTATTTTATTCTCAAATCTGCAAATAAGTGTTAAACACTTCTGATCTTCTGGCCATCACGTGTTGGCACGTGATGGATATCTATGTATTGATTATTAAAGTGTTTATTAAGGGTCACGTGAGGACACGTGAGAGCGCCCAAAATCAGTACTGCCTTTGCCTTTGTTCTTTTTGTTTTGAAGGTCACATGGGAGCACGTGAGGCATTGCCTCTGGGCTAATTCCTTCTTATTTTGGGGAGTCTGTTTAAGGGTCACGTGGGAACACGTGACCTAGTCTTGTTCTTCCTTTTCTGCTCATTGAGAATGGGGGTCACGTGTTACCACGTGACCAAGTTCTTTATGTGCATGGAGAGCTTTAAGTCTCTTGTTTTAAGAATTAAATTCTCTGTAAGGTTAAACCCTAATTCTTTTTTTAGATGATTTAAATTTCTATGCATGTGGAAGAATTAAATTCTTATGTAGGGTTAAACCCTAATTCTGTTTTAGAGGAATTAAATTTCTGTGAATTTGGGAGAATTAAATTCTCATATAGGGTTAAACCCTAGTTCTGTTTGGAGGAATTAAATTCCTATGAATTTGGGAGAATTAAATTCTCATATAGGGTTAAACCCTAGTTCTGTTTGGAGGAATTAAATTCCTATGAATTTGGGAGAATTAAATTCTCATATAGGGTTAAACCCTAGTTCTGTTTGAAGGAATTAAATTCCTATGAATTTGGGGGAATTAAATTTCTTAAACTGAAATTCTTCCTCTAGTCTTAGATCTGCTTGGCAGAATCTCCCCGATGAGAATTAAATTCTCAACTTGTGGGGAGATCTGCTTCTGCAGATCTTCAACCAAAGGAAGAAGTAAGTTCTTATTCAGAAGAGTTAAACTCTTAAAGTTGAGAATTAAATTCTCTTTTACTTTATGGAGCTTAGATCTCTTTTCCCTTTCTCACATAGGGTTTCTTTTCTCTGAAAGGAACTTCTTTTCTCTCTTGAGAATTAAATTCTCCTCTCTTTTTTCTCTCTGTTGTTGTTTTTCTCCAGAAAATCAAAATTCCAAGATCCCTTCTCTTCTCTTCTTGGCTCCTATTTATAGGAGAAAGAAAAAAATCAATTTGTTTAGTGAATCTTTCATTGAAAGATTTTTGGTTGTTTTTGTAACCAACATGATCTTTTAGATCACTCGGTGAATTTTATTCACCATTGGATTTTTAATCCAAAAGATATTCTGTCTGTTATTCCTGGTGAATTTTAGGAAAATCTTTCCTTGTATAAAATCTTTCCATAAATTGGTGATTTTTAATCACCATTGGATTTTTAATCCAATGGTGCTCTAATTTACAGAGCATCATCTTTTTTTATTTGGAAAGATTTAAAGAAATATTTTCCCAGTTAAGGTCTTCGATTTTCCTTAATTAGAATTTAATTCTATTATTTCAGAAGGCTTTTAAAAGTCTATCAAGTGTTGGCACGTGACCCCTTTATTTGATTATTAAATAGAATTTAATTCTATCAATTAAAGAGTTTAGAAACCTGTCACGTGTTGGCACGTGACCCTCTTGATTAAACATTTTATTCAGAATTTAATTCTGCTTTTTAACAGAGCTAAGCAATCATCACGTGTCAGCACGTGACCCTTGGTTACGTGTGAGCATGTGATGCCCCATTGGGGTTTTTCCTTAGTGTCTTATTATATTTTTGTTTGACTAGAATTTAATCCTATAAAGCAGGGATCACAGGAACCCATCACGTGTCAACACGTGACCCTTGGTCACGTGTGAGCACGTGATACCCCATTGGGGTATTTCCTGGCTGTTTTGTTATATTTTTGTTTGACTAGAATTTAATTCTATAAAGTAGAGATCAAAGGAACCTATCACGTGTCAGTACGTGATACCCCATTGGGGTATTTCCTGATATTTTGTTATATTTTATTTGACTAGAATTTAATTCTATAGAGCAGAGATCACAGGAACCTATCACGTGTCAGCACGTGACCCTTGGTCACGTGTGAGCACGTGATACCCCATTGGGGAATTTCCTGATATTTTATCAGGAAACAAGGTTTACCCCGCGGAGAAGCGCACGGGCGACAGGGTTCTAGATTGCAGCAGGTGGCCATCTCAAGAAGTCGAGATCGAGTCACTCGAGTCTTGGATTAGCGGGTTGCTTGCCGCGCTTGTAAAGGGTATAGGATAAACCCTAGGAGTAAAGCTCAAGTCACCGGATTTAAGAAAGTGTTTGGTGGCCCCTTATAGTGATGATGTTGGGTTGCCTCGCTTTTTGGGTTGGAGATCATACTAATGGGGCCTGGGTAGTCGATAAGCACATCCTTAAATGTCCCTAACCGTAAGAGTATCAAGACCGGGTATCGGTACTCTAGTTTAGATTATTGTGTACGTTTCATGACCCGGTTGGCGGGCAATAGCTGATCCCATAACTATTAGTGTTTGACACCGAGGATTGTATACAGGTGCTCGTTGGGAATGAGTTTCACTGGACGGACCCACCGAGAACTCCTAATTGGTATTATACCAAATGTCAGATAGCCGTTCTCTAGTGACATGAGTACAAGGTAGTCTCTAGACCTAAGATCGCCACAGTGTCTTGTGTGTGTTCCCATTGTACTTTGATTACTACCCTACCACGGCTCTAATGAGTCATTCAAACATGTTTTAGTTAGGTACAATCTCGAAGCACATGGAGGTAGCGAGCGGTCAAAGGAATTCATTTTTCCCAGTATAAGGGGTAGATGTCGCGTTGTGCTTAATAAATCATAACCGGAAGTCTTCGGCCGAAGCAGTTGAGATTGACTGATAAGTGTTATCAATTGTATCTCAAGGGGTTATGCAGTTTATATCATCACGACTTATCTGGTTATTGGGGATCTGACAGATTCCACCCTAAGACCCTGTTGAAGTCAAAATTTGCACCCCGGTTGACCAAGTCAAAGTCAAGGTCAACCCCAAGTCAGGTGGGCCCAAGCCCAAGCAAGTGGGCCAATGCCCAGGTCGAGCCCGAACATGAAGTGTCTGGCCTTCCGCCATACCAAAATAAAAAATCATGTAACAAATAATTTTTATGTAATTTTTGTGCATGAATGTATGTAAAATGGGCATAAAGCCAATTTATTTGTAAGTCCATGGCTTATGTGTAAAAAGAAATGGCACATGAGCCATGGGATGGCCAAAATGCTATTTGTGTAAAGCCCAAGGAGTTATATGTAAAGTGTATAGTCTATAAAGGCAAAGATAATGAAAATATCTCACAACTTTTTCTCTCTCCAAAAAATCCAGATCTGTGATCTTCTTCTTCCTCAGGGTTCTAAAACCTTTTTTTTTCTTTTGAATTAAATCAAGAGTTTTACTCTTCCTTTTATAAAACAAAATAGTTTTTCACCACAAAACCCACAAAGGGGAACTCAGATATGCCATCAGATCTCAGAAAGGAGAGATTTTTAAAATCTCATATTTCTTGATATTCAAGATCCAGCAAACGACAGGAAGAAGAAGGAGACCCATCTCCAGAAACCCCACTTTGGGGAAGAATTAGGGCTCAAGGGGAGCAGCCCCCTTCATCAGCTTCAAAATATCCTAGGAGTTTAACTCCTTATATATATATATATATATATATATATATATATATATATATATATATACAGAGAACAATAAGTGCTCCTTTCTGGGAGTACAACTCCCATTGCAGGGACCAAGTCGCTTTTACGCTCAGAGCGCTAGTGCCCAAAGCGCTAGCGCCCGAGCGCCCACATGCTGACACGTGGTGCGCTAGCGCTTTTGCGCTCAGAGCACTAGCGCCCAAAGCGCTAGCGCCCAAGCGCCCACGTGCTGACACGTGGTGCGCTAGCGCCTTGAGCTCAAAGCGCTGGCGTTTTTCCCACACATCCTTTGGATGACCTTTCCTTTTTTTATTTTATATATATATGTATACACACACACACACACATACTCTACAACACTATACCCCCGTAAAAACTCTGTGTGGCTCCCGATATATCCAAAACCCCTCCAAAACACGACACTGCACATTGAGTTCGCATGACCGGTTTAACCCGTTAATCGGAGGTTCGCTCGCCCCAAAGGCGAGGGGTAATTAACAGCAGCTTAGTCCACGGCTGCCGAAGATTCGGATCCCCACAATCAATAAACCCCGGCCTACTCTAGGCAGGGAGAATCTGTAGTACATCTGACAAGCGCGCGCGTATTCCCATCTCAATGGGGTGACGAAAAACACCCTACAGATTCTGGCACGCCCGGTGGGACTTATCTCTCCTCCCATATTTCGAGTTAAACGTTCATGCGAACTCAATCAATATACATTTCTATATTTATACTAAAATAATGATTTTTCATGCAGGTTTTCAAGCAATCACTTTCCGACAATGTCTCCAAAGATGAACTCAGCTCTCATCTCATACTCGATGAAGATGGACTCCAGGACGGTCCTCCAGGCAAGTCTCGGACGACAGTGGGAAGAACCGCTGCTACAATTTGGGTCTATTCTGTTTGTCTCGGCTAATGCCATCCCTGCACCTCAAGCCCCGGTGACAGACAAGCCGGTCTCGAAAGGCAAGATGCCAAATGTGGTGGTCTCGAAGACGCCCCAACTCAAACGCAAGTCGGTGTTTGAACGACTCTCCTTGGCCCCAGCTGGGGGTAAGGCCATCAACACCAACAAAGCAATAAGGCATCTCGGGCAAGCTCCAGCGGTGCCCCTGACAACTGCTCAATTGGGTATCTTCTCTAAGCTCCCCATCACTCAGCCTATGGCCGCTTTCCAAAAGGCAGAAGCCTGCCAAGCGCTCAAGGCAGAGAAGCTAAGGCAGAAGCGGCTAAGATACATAGCCAACATAAGGGCTAGGGCTCTGGCCATGTTAAAATTTATGAATTTCCAAAGCCCGAACCGCTTCGCGAAATCAGCCGCCAAAGATAAAGAGATGGCTGGGTATGTGGTCCACACTGTCTACATGGTCGGACATGAAGAAACGAATCTTCCTCTTCTTCACAGCCATGGTGGTGATATGATTGACGCTACCCAGCATCAGCTCGATCTAAGTGATGAAGAGCCCGCTCAGGACGATAAGCCAGAGGAGCCCGTGGTTCCGGCGGAATTGAGCTCAGGCAATAAAGATGACCCGGTTGTCATAGCCGGAACTACAGAACAAGCGTTATTCCGATGGATTCAGAGGCGGCTTCAGGATAGGGATGAGAAGTTAGCCAAGGTACAGTTCAAGGTCGACGAATTGGCAAACGTCGCGGCAGATCTCGTGACCCAAGTCGCCCGATTGCAATTACAGCAGAATCAAATTTTAGTCCGTGAGCCAGGGACTGATACCCGGAGGCAGCCAACTGATACCCCCTTCAGAGCGGAGCGCCTTCGCGAAAAACGGCCACGATCAGCCTCCATTTCCTCCGATACATACACCGAAGGGGAATCTCCTCTGAAAGAGAAACCGGATAAGGTATATTCCTTCAAAAGGGACAAAGTCCACAAGATATTCAAGGACGCCCTAAGAAACGGTCTACAACTACCAGAATCAAAGAGACCGCAAGAAGCGAATATGACTGACGACCCAAGATATTGCCCCTGTCATAGAGTGATAGGTCATGCCATTGAGGACTGCTTCGTCTTTAAAGATTGGGTCGAAAGGCAATACAGTACGGGAGAGATAGAACTGTCTAAAAGCGTGTTTGCGAACAGTCAAGCTACGACCGCCGATTTCATACAAATGGAGACCGAAGCTTTTCGGGTACCTAATCCTCCCAGACATGTGCCGTTATCTGAAAAGGGCGAACCAAAGACTGATCGGCATCGGGGTCCAGCATCAGTAAGGGCACCTATTCCTATGGAGAGAAAGAAGACAGTATACTCCTTCAGGAGGGATAAAGTCCGCGAAATATTCATGGACGCCTTGAACAACGGTCTTCAACTGCCTATTCCAAAGAGGTCACATGAGATGAACATGACCGGAAATCCCATATACTGCCCATATCATAGAATGGTGAGTCATACCATTAAAGACTGCTATGTTTTTAAAGATTGGATGGAGAACCAATACAAACTCGGGAATGTCTCACAGTCATCAGATGTACCGACAAGCCATAGAGCTACGGTCATCAAAACAACTCCGCCAAGATCAAAGTTCAAGGAGCTGGGATAAGCAAGCTGACCACCACATCGTTAAACTGGGAACAATCGACCACCACGTTATTAAACTGGGAACAGTCAACCTCTAAGTCGTTAAACTGGGAATGTAATAAAATGTAAATAAACAAAAAATGTGTAAATAAAAGAAAAATAAAGAAAAGCCGAAATGATGGAGCAACTCACAATAAAAATCAGCGCGTAAAATAAAGATGAAAAATAAAGCCGAAATGATAGGGCAACCGCGAATAAATAGCCGAAATGATAGGGCAATCGCGATCTTCGCGATAAGAAAAGCTGAAATGATAGAGCAATCGCGGTAAAACAAAAAAATGCAAAAAATAAAAATAAACGGCGAATGATGAGTCGCTCCTGGTACCATATTCCAGTGCAGCGATCCAGACGCCAACCAAAATCCAATTCCCTAAAATCCTTCCGGCCCTACGGTTGGTCCCCAAGTTGACCACCGTATACAATCCACGGGCTCAAATAATTCTCATCATACCCATGCCCCACCGCAATCACCAGTCCCGCGGTTGGTCTCCGCCCTTGGAATTATGCTCCATTGGAAAGACCCATTCATGTGTCCTCACGATGCATGAGGAGAACAAACCTTCGTGGGATCCTTACGACTCACCAAGGAAAAACACACTTGGGGGTCCTCACGACTCCTAAGGAGAAAATACACCTACGGGATCCTTATGACTCGTAGCGAGAAAATGCTTTTATGGGACCCTCACAGCCCATAAAATTGAAAAGCCTTAGGTGACAGGGATCTAAACCTGTCTCCTAAGCCATCGCTCCCCAATCCCCAAGTGGCGAATGATGAGTCACTCCTGGTACCATATTCCAGTGTAGCGATGCATACGCCAACCAAATTCCAAATCCCAACGGCGAATGATGAGTCGCTCCTGGTACCATATTCCAGTGTAGCGATGCAGACGCCAACCAAATTCCAAATCCCAACGGCGAATGATGAGTCGCTCTTGGTACCATATTCTAGTGCAGAGATGCAGACGCCAACCAAATTCCAAATCCCATACCCCAACGGCGAATGATGAGTCGCTCCTGGTACCATATTCCAGTGCAGCGATGCAAACGCCAACCAAATTCCAAATCCCATACCTCAACGGCGGATGATGAGTCGCTCCTGGTACCATATTCCAGTGCGGTAATGCAGACGCCAACAAAATACCGAAATTTTTCCGGCCCTACGGTCTGGATTATATATCCTGCAAAACCGTATACAATCCACGGGCGTAAACAATCCCAATCTCTCCCAAGTTCTACCGGTGAGACCACATTCAAAGTCCCACCAAAAATAATAACAAAATAATAATAAAAAAAAAACAGAAAAAACGGTATGTCCACAAGCAGAACGGGCACGGATGAAAACCCGAAAGGGCTCCGTGAGTAAAAACAGCAGGACTGCCGGCAAGTTTGTGAAAACCCAAAAGGACGCAAATTCGTAAAAAAAAAAGAGATGAAATGCACTTGCAAGGTCCTCTCGACTTTGTGAGGAGAAAATTCCCGCGTGAGATCTTTACGACTCACAAAGGAGCAATACACTCAGGAGTCCCCACGACTCCTAAGGTGAAAATACACCTACGGGATCCTTACGACCCGTAGGGAGAAAATGCTTTGTGAGACCCTTACGGCTCGCAAAATTGAAAAGTCTTAGGTGATAGGGACCTAAAACCTGTCTCCTAAGCCATCGCTTCCTGATAAGCAAGCGCAAATGATGATTCGCTCCTGGTACCATATTCTAGTGTAGCGATACTGATGCCAAGCAAAAACCAATTCCCAAATCCTTTCGGGGCAAATGATGAGTTGCGCCTGGCATTATTCCAGTGCAGCAATACTGATGCCAAACCAAAACAAAGTCCCTAATTCCTCTCATGGCAAATGATGATTCGCTTCTGGTACCATATTCCAGTATGGTGATGCTAATGCCAACCCAAATCAAACCAACAATCTCTGCGGCGGAATCATGCTTCATCCCAGAATATACTTCGTGTCGAAATCATGCTTCGCCTCAGGCGTATCTGCCTCCCATGTCGGAATTATTCTTCGACTCGGAATCAACCAGCGACACTCCGTGCCGGGGACAAGTCGAACATCAGCGACACTCCGTGACGGGGACAAATCGACCAGCGACACTCCGTGTCGGGGAAAGTCGATCAGCAACACTCCGTGCCGGGGACAAGTCGCACAGCGACACACCATGCTGGGGACAAGTCGACCAGCGACACTCCGTGCCGGGGACAAGTCGAACATCAACGACACTCCGTGCCGGGGAAAAGTCGATCAGCGACACTCCGTGCTGGGGACAAGTCGACCAGCGACACTCCGTGCCGTGGACAAGTCAAACAGCGACACTCCGTGCCGGGGGAAAGTCGATCAGCGACACTCCGTGTCGGGGACAAGTCGATCAGCGACACTCCGTGCGGGGGAAAGTCGATCAGCGACACTCCGTGCTGGGGACAAGTCGAACAGCGACACTCCGTGCCGGGGACAAGTCGACCAGCGACACTCTGTGCCGGGGAAAGTCGATCAACGACACTCCGTGCCGGGGAAAAGTCGATCAACGACACTCCGTGCGGGGGACAAGTCGAACATCAGCGACACTCTGTGCCGAGGACAAGTCGAACATCAGCGACACTCTGTGCCGGGGACAAGTCGAACAGCGACACTCCGTGCCGGGGACAAGTCGACCAGCGACACTCCGTGCCGGGAAAAGTCGATCAGCGACACTCCATGCAGGGGACAAGTCGAACAGCGACACTCCGTGCCGGGGACAAGTCGAACATCAGCGACACTCCGTGCCGGGGACAAGTCAACCAGCGACACTCCGTGCCGGGGACAAGTCGAACAGCGACACTCCGTGCCGGGGAAAAGTCGAACAGCGACACTCCGTGCCGGGGACAAGTCGACCAGCGACACTCCGTGCCGGGAAAAATTCGATCAACGACACTCCGTGCCGGGGACAAGTCGAACATCAACGACACTCCATGCCGGGGACAAGTCAAACAGCGACACTCCGTGCCGGGGACAAGTCGACCAGCGACACTCCGTGCCGGGGACAAGTCGATCAGCGACACTCCGTACCGGGGACAAGTCAAACACCAGCGACACTCCGTGTCGGAGACAAGTCGAACACCAGCGACACTCCGTGCCGGAGAAAAGTCGACCAGCGACACTCCGTGCTGGGGACAAGTCGAACATCAGCGACACTCCGCGCCAGGGAAAAGTCGACCAGCGACACTCCGTGCCGGGGACAAGTCGAACATCAGCGACACTCCGTGCCGGGGACAAGTCGACCAGCGACACTCCGTGCCGGGGAAAAGTCGATCAGCGACACTCCGTCTCGGGGAAAAGTCGATCAGCGACACTCCGTCTCGGGGAAACGTCAAGCAAACACTCCGTCTCGGGGATACGTCAAGCAGACACTCCGTCTCGGGGACACGTCAAGCAGACGACACTCCGCCTCGGGGAAAAGCCAAGCAGACACTCCGTGCCGGAGGCACGTCGACTACAGACACTCCTTGCCGGGGACACGTCAACCAACAGACACTCCGCCTCGGAGAAACGTCGACCAGCGACACTCCATGCCGGGGGCACGTCTACCAAATCACTCTGGGCCAGAGAAACATCTACCATAGACACTCCATCTCGGAGACGCGTCAAGCATCGACCATCCATGTCGTAAAAATGGCAGTGCATCCCAAAAAGTGGGAACCAAAGCAAGTCGCCTCCACGCGAAAGAAGATCCATCAATTTCATGCACACGACTCACATGTGTGGTGTGCAATTATTGATGGGGGGCACTTTGTTGAAGTCAAAATTTGCACCCCGGTTGACCAAGTCAAAGTCAAGGTCAACCCCAAGCCAGGTGGGCCCAAGCCCAAGCAAGTGGGCCAATGCCCAGGTCGAGCCCGAACACGAAGCGTCTAGCTTTCTGCCATACCAAAATAAAAAATCATGTAACAAATAATTTTTATGTAATTTTTGTGCATGAATGTATGCAAAATGGGCATAAAGCCAATTTTTTTGTAAGCCCATGGCTTATGTGCAAAATGAAATGGCACATGAGCCATGGGATGGCCAAAATGCCATTTGTGTAAAGCCCAAGGGGCTATATGTAAAGTGTATAGCCTATAAAGGCAAAGATAATGAAAATATCTCACAACCTTTTCTCTCTCCGAAAAATCCAGATCCGTGATCTTCTTCTTCCTCAGGGTTCTAAAACCTTTTTTTTCTTTTGAATTAAATCAAGAGTTTTACTCTTCCTTTTATAAAACAAAATAGTTTTTCACCACAAAACCCACAAAGGGGAACTCAGATCTGCCATCAGATCTAAGAAAGGAGAGATTTTTAAAATCTCATATTTCTTAATCTTCAAGATCCGGCAAACGACAAGAAGAAGAAGGAGACACATCTCCAGAAACCCCACTTTGGGGAAGAACTAGGGCTCAAGGGGAGCAGCCCCTTTCATCGGCTTCAAAACATCCTAGGAGTTTAACTCCTCATATATATATATATATATATATATATATATATATATATATATATATATATACAGAGAACAATAAGTGCTCCTTTCTGGGAATACAACTCCCATTGCAGGGACCAAGTCGCTTTTGCGCTCAGAGCGCTAGAGCCCAAAGCGCTAGCACCCGAGCACCCACGTGCTGACACGTGGTGTGCTAGCGCTCAAAACGTTAGCGCTCTTGCGCTCAGAGCACTAGCGCCCAAAACGCTAGTGCCCGAGCGCCCACATGCTGACACGTGGTGCGCTAGCGCTCAAAACGCTAGCGCTTTAGCGCCCAGAGCGCTAGCGCCCGAGCGCCCACATGCTGACACGTGGTGCGCTAGCGCTCTTGCGCTCAGAGTGCTAGTGTCCAAAGCGCTAGCGCCCGAGCGCCCATGTGCTGACACGTGGTGCGCTAGTGCTCAAAGCGCCACCGCCCAAAGCGCTGGCGCTTTTCCCACGCATCCTTTGGATGCCCTTTCCTTTTTTTTATTTTATATATACACACACACACACACACACACATACTCTATAACACTATCCCTCTCATTTGGTATTTGTAATTACACACACACACACACACATCCTTTGGACCCCCGTAAAAACTCTGCGTGGCTCCCGATATATCCAACCCCCCTCTAAAACAAAACACACGTACACTGCACATTGAGTTCGCATGACCAGTTTAACCCATTAATCGGAGGTTCCCTCGCCCCAAAGGTAAGGAGTAATTAACGGCAGCTTAGTCCGCGGCTGCCGGAGATTCGGATCCCCACAATTAATAAACCCCGGCCTATCTTAGGCAGGGGGAATCTGTAGTACGCCTGAGAAGCGTGCGCGTATTCCCATCTCAATGGGGTGAGGAAAAACACCCTACAGACCCGATATACGATACTCTATGACGAAGAGACCAGACTGTACGTCGACTGTCACTTATAGGCTCTGATTGCGTTTGGATGCGTTTACTTGCCGGCCTTTCTTTTGATTAATACCTGGGTACCTGTTACGTGCAGCTAGTACCGCTGACGTGCTTATGGGTTGATGGTTGACGGATATGATCCTTACCTACTGCCAGTGTATTGATTGAGTCTATAGAGTCCCACGCTGAGATTTTTCCCGCTCATGCAAACTGATGTAGTGCGTGTATGGAACGTGCGGGATTTCGATTATATGTGATAATCGAACGTTTTATAATACTGGCCAGTTTAGATTTAAACCGGATTATTAAATCATGTGATGATATATATATATATATATATATATATATATATATATATATATATATATATATATATATTATTCTATTATCATGTTCACATTATATTCCTTTCTCATTTGGTATTTGTATTTGATACAAATATGGGTATATGTATCGGATGCATGTGCTTGATGTATTTTAGATGTTTTGTTATTTATGTGATAAATAAAATAAACATTTGGAATCAAACACCTCATTTCAAAATTAAAGAAAAAGAAAAAAAATGAATATGTGTCTTGAATGAATAGTAAGAAGTATTGTTGCTAGTTTTCTAATGTAAAATGTTTGCATTAAAATGATAAAAAGATAACCATTCTCTACACAACTATTCATTTAAGAAAAAAATTTCATTCTTCTTCTTTTTCTTTCTTGAAAATGGGAAAAGGGTTTTTTGATGAGAAGAAAATTTTGTGAGCTTTTACATCACATAATCAAGTGGATTAGCATCCCACTTGATCAAGTTTCTTCACTAGATTTTTCGAATTGTGAAGTTAAAACTTGAAGTGGGGTTTCCTCGAAGTGGATCATTTTCGGCATTGAGACCGACTTGCAAACGCGTCTTGGATGGCGTAGGAGCGTAGATAAGGTCTTCCGGAATTATCCGGACACACTATAAAGGTTGTAGCTCTCATTTTGCTCTCTTGTTTTTCTTGTAAAGCAATTTAGTACAATAAATGATTAATTGGATGTTAGTTGAGGCTATGCATGCTTAAAATTATGGTTCTATTATTCCACCGCGGTTACAATTGTTGTCGCCCTAGTCTCGATGAACCTACAGATTCTTCCTTCCATCCCATCGCTCACCCGCTCTCGGTTTCACCCCCAATGTTTCTTCTGCTTACACCAACTTCGGCGAAAAACCAATTGGCATCTTTCTTTCTTATCATACAATGCCTATGATAATGCTATGATTTAAAAAAAAACGAAGATTTTCCATGATAAAAAGATTTCAAGTAAAGATTTTCAAATGGGCCAAAAAGTTTTACTTTATGATTCGCGATTGCATCTTTCCTGGAAAATTAAAATCGCAATGAACCGGGTCTTTTATTTTCAAAAACGTTTTTTCACATGGAGCTATCGAGATTAAAAATCCTAAAAATGGTGAGGTGTTCAAGGTTAATGGTCAAAAATTGACACCGTTTTTAGAAATTTCTGCGGATAATGAGACAGAACTCATGGATCTTCATGAGACGAAATACACTTAAAAATATTTTTAAACCCCTCATTTGTAATATATATGTATATCATGAGTTTCTTAGTCGTGTTCATGGTCAAGGAAAGGGTCGCGGTAGACAGTGAGAGCACTGTTAAGTTTAAGTTTGGAGATAGTTTTGTACATAGTTTTAGTTTAAAAAATAGAAAATTAGAAAATTTTGAAAATAGAAATGAAAAAGTGAAAAAAATATATAAAAGAGAGAATTAGATTTTAAGAAAAATAAGAAAAAGAGATGGTTAAATAGATCTAGTAATAAGTTGTCATGATCCCATTCCCAAATGGTTAGTATCATGAAGGAGTTATTACGATTGAGAAGATATAAATGGAGCCTGTTTTCTTAAGTCCAAACATTTGAACGTTGATACCCTAGTATACACACATGCACACATCTTGAAACTTGGGATAGTAGAAAAGACATGTTATGCTGTTGTCTGTAATGCTCTAGTACGGCAAAAAATTTGAACACCGTCTTGCAATTATCAAGATGGCATTAAAAAATTCAGCGAGGGTGGTTCATCACCTAGTGACTTAGACCTACTGGTTTGGAATCATTTGTTGTGTCTTAGGTGCTACAAGATTAGGATACTGTTATTTACGCTAAATAAGTGATCACATTCGGTAATCGGTTGGTTAGTGTTTCACGAAGTATTAATGGTCGCATGAAAAATTTGGGAAAAATCCATTAATTTGATCATCAATTGAAAAATAATAGGGAGTTAAAGGCAAGAGTATGGGAGCTTGAATTGAATTCTTCGAGTGCAAAGATAATTTTACACACACGTAGGGGTATATGATCATATTTGGAAAAAAGATATATGGGAAGGATTGGAAGAATGTTGAGAAACTAATTTTCGGTATAGATCAAAATCTATTAAAGTATGGTTCATGACGACTGAAAATCTAATGAAGTTTAAACTCTTGTTTTTCGTAATTTTCTTTTCTATTCATATATTTATATATAGTTTTCATTTTCTTATTTTTTTTCCTTTAGTTTCTTTTATAGGAGTAAGCATAGCAATAGGAGTAGGAATAGAAGTAGGATTTAGCTAGATTGTAATTTAGTTTAGTTTAGAGTTTGAAACCCTAAATTTTCTTGAGAACTAGCAAAAGATAAATGTGGGGGTATTTGATAGGTGTAATTTATTGCACATTTTTCTAACCCAATTATCATTTTATTATCATATATTATGTTGTTCCTGATATCTTTTATGAATTATTACAAATAACATGGCGTAGATGCAAAATGACAAAAAAATGTCCTAAAAGAATGATTATGTGCATACAATGGAGAATTAAGGGAATTATCCAGAAAATCAAAAGAATAATCTGCAAATTTAGGAATATCATTACAAATCAGAAAATGTTGCAACAAATAAAGGTGAATCAATCATCACAATAATAAATCAGTTGGAGAAACCAAACCAAATTAAAAGCAATAAATAAATCTGCCTAATTATATGCCAAATTTGGAAACAATTCGGTGATCCACGCAACTGCAAAGCAACGAGAATAATTTTCATAATCTGATAGATAAAAAGAGCTTAACAAATTAAGAGCATTGAGCACAAAAAAATTCGTGCAACGAAACCAACAAAGTGCGGCGGATCAGCCGCACAATCTGGGCCATTCATCATCAATTTTTATGGGCACGATCGTCTTATCTCATACATCGTTTTAAGATATATCATTTTATTTTTCGAAGATTCTGAAAGCTCGCAACAGTATCCAACAGAGTAATTAGATTAGATTTTCATAGTTGTTTGCAAGTTGATTCTTTTGTATCTTCTATTACTTGTTCTCCAAGCTTTCTTAGCCCTATATAAGCAGCTGTATAGCGTTAGGGTTTCATATCTCTCTCATAGGCTTCTCATTAAGGTTTTCAAGAAGAAAAGATCGAGTCTATTGTAAGTATTCTTGATTATGAATAAGATTTATTTTTCTTTTATAAACATGGGTAACTAATTCTTCTCTAGGGTTTTGTTTGTATTTATTATGTGGTTGGGTGTTCTTTTATCTCGTCTTTTCTATACTTTTATGATGTATGTCTTGTGATTTATTTATTCTCTTTTTTGTTTTCATCTAATAAACTAATCTCATAATGAAAGTTGGCGTCTGAAATAAGATTAGAGAAGAATGATAACACCAATAATCTAATTAGGTTAAGGAAGGTTTAACAAACTAGAAATTTAATTAGGGAAGGTAAGAAAATAATTTAATCATAAGATATTCAATTTAGGTAGTTAAAAGATATCTAGATTAATCGAAAAGATAATAAATGTAGATCGCCTACAAATATTTATTAAAGATTAAAACTAGGTTACTTTTAATTAACTAGAACCAGAGTTTTAATATGTTCTAGATGATATTATAATTTTGATAGGCTGTGTTATAATTTAAATATAACCTATACTTAGTTATAATTAATGGAAAGATATTGGAACTAAATTAAGAAAAGAAGATGAATTTTTTAATCCAACCATAGAAATAAAGCAAATAAAAACCCTAGAACTTTCTCTCTCTTGAAAGCCAACTTTTATTTTATTTTGCATTTAAATTTTTAGATTTTAAAAACAACTCAACTTTAACTTATTTTAAAAGTAGTTAACACACCTCTCTATGGGAACGATTCTCAAGTACGAGTGCAATAAGCTGTATACTTGCGGTTAGATTTGGAGATAATAAAAATCCCTATCACAGGTCGACAAGCAAACTCATCCAACAGAGCCTATCAGTGACAATCATCGTGTTGTCCGGTCTCTTCGTCAAAGAGTGTCTCATACCGGGTATGGAGGGTAGAATTTGTCAGACCCCCAATAACCCAATAAGTCATACCGATATGAAACTCATAACCATCCGAAAAACAACTAATAACCGCCCTGGCCAGAGACTTATAGTTATAGTCTATCATGCACAGTGCGGTATCAACTCTTTATACCGAGAGAGACGAATCTCATCTCGACCGCTCACTGCCTCCATGTGCTTTGGGACTATACCCAACTAAAAGCTATATGAACAACTCTTTAAAGCCAAAGTTGGGTAGTAATCAAAGTATGTGGGAACACACACAAGACACTATGGCAATCTCAGGTCAAAAAACTACTTTACACCATTGCCACCAGAGAACTGCTATCTGATAATAGGTATTGTTTACCGCCAAAAACCGGAGATGAACTGGGTCGGAACATCTTGCATGAATTTAGAGGCAGATGCATGGGTATATCTTTTCACCTCTCCGAAAACGGTGAGGGATTACAGCACCATGTATTGAAGGTTTGAATAAATGCGACCGATATAGCTGACTTCAAATTCCCTACCAGGATAAGATCTTTATTTATTATGGGACGTATTTTCCTACATGCGCAAGCCCCTATAGTTAATTACATTATCACGAACGATAACAACTTTCTACAATTCAGATTGTTTTCATTGTGTCTCGTTTCTTTTGGTTTTTTATTTAGTCTGCCCTTGGATTGTATACGGAGGCTAATTTCATCGTTGTCCGTAGGGCGCTGATTAGGCCAAATCCGTATATTTTTATATTATGGATCAAGCTTTTCTTGACGGGGGCCCACGTTGGTAACTTGGTTTTCCAATAGGAGTGAACTTATGTTCAATTCTCGCATTATGAAGTCCATGAGTCTCTTTTCTGAAAGCGTAAGTTTTATCTAAGCACGCATTAGTCACCTTTGAGAACTAAGGTCTACTTAGATAGTTTGAGATAACATAGGCTCAGCATAGAGATACTTAGTCTCATTTGAGAACTAGGTCAATCTAGATGGTCTGAGAATTTTATTCTCAACAGGTCATTAGATCATAGGGGAAGCTTAAGTTTCAATACTTAGTCAATTTGCTAAGTCATGGATTCTAGTCTTGGCGCTCATATGCGCTTGGTGTGGCGTTGCCATTTTATTTTGCGCAAGACGCTGGTCCACATGTGTTGCACGTGGTGCATCGGTAGGACATGGAATTGGTGCTTGCGCCTAGTGCTGGCGCATGTGCATTGCACGTTGTGTAGCGCGGTCTTAAGAGCTTAAGCTCTGGTGCAACTTAGCAGAACAACATTGGCGCCGGCGCCCGTGCATGGCATGTGGCGCAGCGCAAGGGTTTTGGGAGCTTAAGCTCTATTTTCTTCTTGGTTCAAAATGGTTAACCTTTCTTAGTTTTCACGGCCTAGGTTTTATGAGACCTAGAATGGTCCTTTGATCATCAAATAAAGATGATGATTTTTTCTTATGATCTCTGGAACTTTTGGGTTCTATATGATGGTATAAGTCTCTTCATGGGAACTTTCAGTTTCATGAAGCCCAAAGTTTCAAACTTTCATGTTCTCTTGACGATCTTTCATCTCTCAAGGGAAAGGATATTAAAGTTCTATCTCCAAGATCTTAGATCTTATGATCAAATCTCTTATGAGAGGTTAAGCTTTCGGGCAAAGATGATTTAAATTACGGATCTTTAATCCAGAAGAACTTCAGTTCTTCTGAAGCTTAAGCTTCATAGATGGAGGAAAAGGAAGGCAAAGGAGAGATTTTTCTCTCTTCCTTATCTAGGTTTTTGAAGAAGGAGTTCTTCTGCAAAGGATGTGGTCACTTTTGAGATTAATCTCTATCTTTTTCTCTATATTGATTTTTATATTGTAGATCGTTGATTTCTCCCCTTCTACTCCTATTTATAGGAGGGGAGGTAGTTGGAAACGGTGGAGAGAATCTCTCATTTGAGAGATCTCAATTGATCCTATGATTAACCGGCGGTGCTTAAGCACCATTGGATTTTTGATCCGAGAAATTTTATTGTTCAGAAAAAATCTTTCTATTTTAGAAAGATATGGGGAAATATTTTCCCAAATAGAGCCTTTGGCTCTAATCTGAAACATGTGTTTCACCATGCGATTGCGTCACGTGCATTGCACGTTTGGCACTTGGCGCTAGCGCTTACACCCATTAATTGGCGCGTGTGCCACGTGCATTGCACGTCGCGCTGCTAACAACAATTGGCGCTTGCGCCACGTGCATTGCACGTAACGCTGCACACAACAATTGGCGCAGAAATTAGACGGGAATGAGTATAATATCATCTATGAGTTCTCGGCGAATCCGTTCAGTGTATTCATTCTCTAATAAGCACATGTATACAATTTACGGTGTCAAACACCAATGGCTGTGAGACCAGCCATCGTCCCGGTAGAGGTCAAGAAAAGTATACACTAGTCTACTCTGAAGTACCGATGCCCCGTCTCGATACTCCCACAACTAAAAACGTTTAAGGATGTGCTTATATACTACCTAGACCCCACTAGTATGATCACATCATAATCCCGGTAGTCAAGTAAGGATCTTAAGGGCTTTATCAACATAAATTAGCAATACATAATATCAAGTAAAATATATACACATTAAAAATAAAGCAAACCAAATAACATACTATCATATCGAGTTAGAAACTTTTGTACATATAGGTCCAAGAACAATTACAATAATTGCCTCTAAAGCACCTATATCTGTCACGCCCCGCTTCCCGGTGTACGGGGAGAAGACACGGTGAGGCCCACTACGTATTTACTCAGAAGTAAACACGCTCAACGTAACTAAGCAATATAAAGTAAATTACACTAGAGACAGGAATGTAAATGAACAACTATTTTATTTATTAAACATTCTTTTACAGGTACAACTGAAATGTAAATACATGAGTAGAAAGCGATGCCTAAACAATAGTATAACTGAACTGAAATAACTATGTACAAGTGTCTAAAGCTCCGGATCAAAAGCAAACTGCTCCAAATCCTCAGTGTTGGGCTCGGTCTCTAATGCGTCCAAAACACCTGACAACATTTGAAAGAAAGAAGAAAGGAATGTCGTCAGCGAACAATCGCTCGGTAAGTCCCAAAGATGAGTAGAGATAGAATAGACAAAAAGAGAATAATACTAGTAATGTTTGATTATATTGTTAACGCAGTTGTTTGTAGATTGGTACAAAATAGGCCTGTGTATAAGAGAGGAGTCCCACTATTCCGCAGACTAAGATATACGGAGCACAAGGAACCGTTCAGCCACGGTATAATGGCAATGGATATTCAGGTTAGGTGTATTAAGGTTACAGTCGCGTGCCACATCTAACGCATTTCGTACCAATCCACCCCTTATAAACCCCGCAATGTCTTTTGTATTGATTGTATTGTTTTGTTATATAGATGGATAACTTGCCGAAACCATGATATCAGTAAATGGAATGGATATAAATGGAGAGTCATGTAAACGGAGTATATCCATGGTTCGGTTCGGTCAATATAGATTGCTGTAGGTTGAATAGACGGATTCATGGATTCATGTTGTAATGTAGTTTATACTTGAATCATATTCAAGTCAGATTGATTAGATTGAGACTCAGTCTGAGTCAGACACTTTGAAAAGAACTTGAAATCCTGAATTGGTTTTGATGTTATCGGTAACTGCTGCACATGGACGGCAGGATTTGTGTCTTTTTCCAAAACAATTACCGTGTTGATAACACCGTTTATTAGATTTTCTATATTAGATAGGCAAACACCCACATTCTCCGGCTCCCTGAGGCTCAAGAGAATTGGTCCCGCTTAAATCTATATTTACTAGGGTCCTTATTGTAAATTAGTATAACTTGAGGGGGGTTTATATAAAAATAGTTTTGATATAATTTCAAAATATACGTCAAGCATTTAATTATCGTTTTTAGGGTTTTCATAGATGTATATTTTATAAAAGTGAAATTTCTAGTGAGTAGAACCTAGATTTCATAGTATATGGTATTTTATTGAAATTTGAAATTGTTTTGTATTTTGATGGTATTTTCATGTACTGGTGATTCCTTTGATTTAGAAAACTTGGAATATTTATATAATTAAAATAGATATTTTGATATTAACTATATATATATATATATAATAATTTTTATTTATTTTTATTTTAAAATCTCATTTCTAAAGAAAAATGCATTAAAATTCTATCGAGATCGAATGCTCCTTTCGGAGGTCTGCATCTCGCTCTACTAGGTCCGAGAATGTGCGATAACCCGCATCATCCCTAACAGGGTCCCCAAAAGTGGGTTGTAGAGGCGCAATTGTAAAGAATTGTTTAACACACTTTTTAAAGAAAATAGTTTTGCAAGTTAATAGTATTTATATGTAATCTCGTATTATCCCATGAATATATTCCCAAAATCTCATCGTGCTATATCAAAAATGTGTGTTGTGATGAGCTAGGTCATTATCTCGTGAGTTGTCTAAAGGTAATACAAGTATTATGTTGTTTTATGTCGAAACTTAAGTATGTGGTATTTTACCGTAAAAATGCTATAAAAGTTGCATAAATGATTCGTTTGAGATGAAACTTGTTTTAATGCGTTTGTTAATGTTTGTTAAACAATATATGAGAGTGATATTTTCTTGTTTAAGAAGAATAGAGTTTTTAAAGAAAAACCGAATCGGAAGTTGGATTAACTCCGCTTTCGTCGGGTTTTAGAAATTAAAGTTTTTAGAATAGAAGAAGAGGGGGGGAGAGAGGACTTACTGGCTACAGAACAAGAGAAGAGAGAGAGGAAGCTAAGGAAGGTGTCGTTTCGTCGCCGGAATCTCCTCGGAACTTCGCTGGAACTTCACCCTTTGCTAACTCCACTTGCACACTATAAGGACTTGAGAATTTTTGAGAGTTTTGGCAGAGAATTTCTGAGTGGGGATGGGTGAAATGGAGTGCGGTATTTATAAGAAAAATTAAGGTTTAGCGAGTTGAAGAATGCATTAAAATTTGCATTAAAAATTGGATTAAAGGGCATTTTATTGTTCTATGAATCAATGCAGAGTAAACAAACAATATGGGATAGTGGGGTAGGCCAAGGGGTGCTTGGGCAAAAATCTCAAGGCATTACCTACGGTTTAGCCCGGCGGTGTCGGTCCCTACTGCATGTGTCGCCGGTCCAAGTCTGGTGGAATGGGCTTGGATTGGTGCCACGTGTTGGTCTCGCTTGGTTTTCTTTAATGCACATGTTTGATTAATCTATAACTTAACATATTACGTGTAGTGCGTGTGCAAACCTTTGGGTTTCTAAAAGATTAAAAGAAAATTTAATAAAAAGATAATGTGGCTGGAGGGATTCGATCACAGGGGCTACGACACAGCAGTGTAAGGCTTTACCAATGTGCTACAAGTACTTTCTTGCTGTTTAAAAGTAAAATAAATACTTATAGTGTACACAGGATTGCAAATACCCCAATTGTACATTAATTTTTAAACAATTTTCTGTACATTGAAATTGGACTTGTTACAATATCTAACACCCAATTCTAGGGCTTCTCAGTCACTCTACTGTAGTTCATGTAACCTAAATTCCAGCTACTAACGCCATCTCCATCGAGGTCCTGTCGAGACTTGAGACGACCAACCCTCCTCGATCAGGTATGCCTCCACGTTCTTTTAAATTTATAGAAAGCAGAGCATGAAGATGAAGGACAGCCCTTGGTCCTTCTTTCGGCGTGCCAGCACTCATATAGCGCCAATTGGGATATGGTTGAGGGCGCCGATGGCCGGATCATGGCTGTTATCATGCCTACGAAGGTTCAGACGCCTATCTTTACTATCGTAAGATGATAATAGAACTGATTTCGACCTCCGAACGTATCAATCTTAGTGGTCACAATACCGAGGATTTAGACGTCCATTCATGACCTTATGTTGAGATTCCAGGTTGGTCTCGGTCTAGGTGAGGCGATCAGCCCTCCGCTCAGTCTGGTAATAAATGACCGATCGGTTTAGACGTTCAATTCTGTGCTCGAGTATTAAGAGTAGACCGAGCGATGTGACCAATGAATCATGATTCGGCTTGTGGCTCGTGGTGTAGAAGATTTAGATATCCATTTCTGCTCTTGCACTCGGTCTTCAAGACGATTTCATGATCCAAGAGTTTGAGAGTTTGTTTTTATTGTCAAATCATATATAACCGTAACCCAATTTTATCAATAATACGATGGCTGGATAACTTTTTCCTTTATTGTGCTATTTATAAATTCTGTATATGCAATCAAGGGATCTATTTCTATTTATTTAAGGAAGAATGTTCTCCTCTTTCTCTAACGACGGCCCATCCGTTGACGGAGACGGTGTCGCGCTCATTATTTTTGTATTTAGTACAGATCTAATTTTAGAGCAAACATTTTAATATCTTAGTTTCAAAGGATCATCAATTGTAGATGGAAAGCAATTCAGCTAAGCTCATCAGTAATATACCATAGATCTCCGGTTCGATTTCCGAGAGGGAAAAAAATAACATCAAAAAAGGGAAGCCGACAAAAGACAGCTAAGCCCATGAAAACCTGTCTGATATCAATGTACCCACCACCCACTAATTCCTTTGGACCACAGTCTTGGGTTGGGTGGTGGGCTCCACCATAAATCCAGATTCTTTGTTATTCTAAAATGGCCATTGGAGAAGCCCATGTTGCACAAAACTTTTTGTATCCAGAGCCATTTACAAATTTATAATTTAATAGATGAAATAATTCCGAAAGCTATTGTGAATTACAAAGGATATATTCAAAGTAAAAAGTATGAAAACTAGTAAGTGGGGATGATATGATTAAAGGAGTTACCAATATTATTGGATCTAATTCCGAGTAGAATATTCATTTGCAACCTCCGTAGCATAAAATCACTGGAAAATCCTTTGGATAAATTGCTTGCATCAATCATCCGTCCTTAGAGATCCTACATTAATCCTCCCAATCCTTCTAATTCACGTACCTGAGCTTCCAGAAAGGACGCGAGATAGCCTCGATAAGGTAGATTGATCATCCGAAAATCAAACATAACATACGATGCAGCATATTGATGGGTAGTTTGGTTATAGAGGCGGCAACAATTTTGTTTTGATCCAAGATTACATTAATAAAAACTGTAGATTGTGAGGTCCCCCGCTCTTATTTCTTTCTCGCTGTTACAGGAAAAAACTAGTATGCAAGGGCTTGCACCATGTAACTCATTTGCGAGCCTTTAGATGGTTTTGGGTTTTGCTTCGTAAGAGAAGCTATTCAAAAGTTTATAAGTGACTTGCACCATACAAAGCCTTGCATAGAATTATTTTCCGCTGTTACACCCTGTTTTCCGAGCGGTGCGAGTTAGGGCATGGGAGGGACCCACAAGTTCTGTTTCGATCTGTGATGTGGAGCTAGAATGATGTAATAATAGCGATTTCAGACACGTGTGACTTTTCTATGGGACCTCATTTGTTTTTCAATCCAAGTGGAACACGCGTCCATTACTCACAAGTCCCAAGAGATTCACAGCTTCCAAGGGAATGCATTAAGTGACTCCATAATTTTAAATTTTTATGCCGGTTACAAATTGGAATGCTAGATGCTCTAGGGGACACTCTCACATGTAAGAAATATATTTTATTTTATAATAGAGGGTAATAAGGAAAAAAGATTGAAAAAAAAGTATTAGTAAAGATGCTAATTAGGGGCTTGGCGGAGCCCGGGGCTCCGAGTAGCCCAAGGGAGAGACCCGAGACCGAGCCCGAGGTCTTCCATTTATGAGGGAGTGGCTAATTTATCTCATCCATTATCTCAAAAACGGTGTATGGAGTCGTCACATGTGTGATTGCGGTATGGTCTCTACAGACAGGGTGTATCAGGCTACCCGCAGACGGGTTATTACAAAACTTTTAGAATATTTGCTAAATTCTATTTCCATTCCTGTCACCATATGATGACCGTACGATCAATCTATGAAAAATTATCCATGACAAGTGTCTTACATGTCGATCCACTAGTAGAAGACCATTCTTGACACCAGCATTCATGCAGCGGTTTACTCTTTTCATCGATTAAGCATTAGGGTTAAATGTGCATGTTGCTTGTGACGGTGTCTTTGTGGTGAGGTCCTATGCAAGATTAATTCAAACAAGATAGTCATATTAGAGATAAGATTATTAAAGTAAATTTAGTTAGAAATAATATTTGATTTCTTGAGAATATCATTGATATTTTTATTGTTAGAATCAACGTTGTTTAGTTATTGTCTATCTTCTTTTAGCTAGATGATGATTTTTAGTGCATATACACTTCTTAGATACAGTTATGCAAAGATTAGTTCATTTAGAGATTTGTTATTAGAGTCGATCTCAAGAGATACTCTACAACAATATATTCATATCTTGATTATATTCAATCTAGCTATCTAACTATAATAACTATTATATATATAGGAAGCTATATGAAGGAAGATTCACTCCCTTTTCTTAGACATATATGAATGCAAGATTAATCATGTCCTTTACTTTTCTTGCGATTACAACTTGGACCTCAAAATATCAATCCTAAATTAAAAGAATTTATTTTTCATCAAATCATTAAAATATATCTTTTATATATAAAAAGTCTATACAAAAATAGGCTTTTGTTTATAATTTGGAAAATGTATACAGCAGCTAGTAAAATATCGAAAAGAAACAAAATTTTTAAGAGTTTTAAAATTTTAGCAATTTTTGTATGCAATAACAAGCAAAATATTAAAAAACAGAAAAGAACAAAAAAATATAGAGATTTTTAAAATTTCTTGATTTTCGTGATACTGCAACATGCGAAATATTGAAGGATGGAAGAAAACAGAAAATTTATGAGATGGTTAAAATTTTCTTAGTGTGAGAAAATTTATAATTGTTTTCTTAGTGGGAGAGAAAGTTGTGTTTTGATTTTGAAAATAGAGAGAGAGTATTGATTTTGAAAGTTGAGAATGAGCGGTTACCATATTTAGAATATACGGTAGAAAGTACTTATGAATATGACATGAAAATTTATACTTTTTTTATGTATTTTTTTAAAAGGAGAGGATGCCATCTAAGTGATCATTTTAGAAAATTTTGCACCCCATCCTTTTAGCATTATAGTAGTAGAGATTTAGCATTATAATAGTAAAGATAAAATAATGAAAATTGAATAAAATAGAAAAAAGTTTGAATCTTTTCAATATTTGGAAAGTATTGCATGGTAGCATACATAATTTTTTTTGAGATTTTTCAAAATATCATAATTTTCGTGTGTTATAACTAATGCTGTTAAAAAACCTCAAAGCTCAGAGCTTGGTTTGTTAAAAGCTTGCTTAGCCTCGTTTGACAACTAAACAAGCCGAACTTGAACAAAAATCTAAACTCGGAGAAATAAATGAACAAACATGAAGACGACGGGCTCGATCTCGGCTCGAGTTCAAGCTCAGCACGTTTAAGGTTGATGTAAAATTGGAAGACTCATGTAAAATTGGATAATCTGTATCTTATTTGGTATTCAGTTTGAATAAACATATGATTCCTTATTCTTAAATTTATATTATAATTATTAGCTCGTGGATATCACTACTAAAATAGGGGGTTGCCCCTACGGATAACAGCATCCGTAGGGGCAGATTTATTTTGGCCCTACGGATTACTCCGTAGGGCCAAACGGTTGCCCCTACGGTCCTTCCATATTTATTTAAAAATTATTAAATCTTAAAATGTTGTTTGTCCCTATGGAGCTGCAAACCAAGCACCTACGGGTATATCCGTAGGGGCATCTAAATAGAGATTTAAGTGATCGATCCCTACGCTGATTATTTCTTATTCCCTTATCAGTTGCGCGCGAACCCAAATCCCCAAACCCTCGTTTCCGCCGATCGCCGTTCTCGTCGTCACCAGCGTCGGCCGAATCGTCGTCGCCACTGCCTGCTTCTTCCTCATCTCCGTTCGTCGTCGCCATCGCCTGGTTCTTCAACCTACGGTCGATTCGTCGTCGCCACCGATTCGTCGTCGCCACCGTCTGCACAGGTTAGGAAATCTTAATTAAACAAAATTTTGATTGTTTTAGGTCTATGGTTCATGGTCTGGGTAGGCATCGGTTGGGGTTAGCGTTAGGGTTAGGAGTGGGGCTGGGGGGCTGCTGTTGCGGTTGGGGTTGGGGTTCGGCAGGGGGTAGCGGTTGGGGTTGGGGTTGGGGTTGTGTGTCCCTGAGCACTTCTTGATTGGGGCTGGGGCTGGGGCTGCGGGCTGGGGCTGGGGCTGGGACTAGGGTTGGGGCTCGGGCTGCAGCTAGGGCTGTGGTTGGGGTTGGGGCTCGGGCTAGGTCTGCGGTTAGCATTAGGGCTGGGGCTCGGGCTGGGGCTCGGGCTCGGGCTGCGGTTGGGGTTGGGGTTCGGCAAGGGGTTGCTGTTGGGGTTGGGGTTGGGGTTGGGGTTAGGGTTAGGGTTGGGGTTGGGGTTTTGGATTTCAGGATCTAAGTTAATTTCCATTCTAATTAGCATTAAGCTCGTAAATTGAAATGTTAATGATGATCATAAGAGGAAAATGTGTCTAGTTTGAGAAGGTGTTGGAAACTGGACTAATAATGTGGGTAAAGCCCAGTTTAATTAATAATTTTATTTGTCATTCTCAAATTTTCTTGTAAACGGAGACTGTTTTGTTGAACTTTTAGCCGTTGGGCATGTTGGGTTGAATTTGTTTGCTAATAGCATAAGATGCTCATAAGATTCTGGATTTTGAGGATGTGCCGTTGTAATTGGAAATACTTAGAATTGTAGGAACTTCTTTGTTTTAGCTATATATAATTGCAAAAAAAAAAAGACACATTTCTGATTTGAAGAAAAGGAAGGGCAAGATAGGGATTTAGTTATGAATTTTACTTGGGCGTCCCCTCTTTTAATACATGTCTATCTTTACAAGAATATCGTGTCACATATTCGGTTTTAGCATCTGTACGCAACTGCTTTGATTATCATCATGTTATTAACATCTTTAACTTCTATCATTTTTCTAATATGTTTCATAGTTAATATAATAATTCTTTGTCTATATTTGTTGACAGTGGCATTTCTTTTGGATGAACATGTTTTTTGATGCATGTTTCAGTCATGTGAATTCATATGTTGCGTATAACACTTTATGATATCAGTATCCTATATTTATAGTTTTAATTGTTGATTGTTATAGATGAATGCCATTGCAATAATAGTTTTTTGTAGATGAATGCCATTGCAATGTAGGATGATCAGTTCTATCAATCTTGATCTCAATGGTTTAAAATCATGTTACACATACAACACGAATGCACAACAAACGCATCATTAGAGAGTAATTCAAGATGTTCAGGTTAAAACCAATATATGATACTCGATAATAATATGAAACCTTCATATTCTCATCGATACTCATATATGAAACTAAAAGCGCCACTTAGTCCCCGTCTATCAGTTAACATACGTGCGATGCTCGTCGTGACATAGAACTATACGAATGTTGTTAAATATCGGACAGTATAGCTCGATACTAACAACCGTCGTATAGTCTACGCAACGAGAAAATTCAATCGTATGGTAACCTATAGATTTGTCCCGTGTGGACAAGTTAAGAATGTATAAAGCAAACGCCTTCATTCACTTGTGTTTTCATCCGTTTCGAGATATTTCGTCGGTACCTTTCCGCTGGTTCTCCGTGTACAAAGATAGATTAGATGTTCATTTCAACGTTGTTTTACAGCTTTGAAATGATTATCTATTCTATTACAGTGTACTCGGAGAACAGCGGGGAGGTGCTGCCGAAATTTACTCGAAATGGTTGAAAGCACAAGTGATGGGTGTTCGCTCTATACATTCTTAATGGGATAGAAGCCTACCCCCGACAGCCGGAACACACACATACAACAAAAATACACAACAAACGCATAATTAGAGAGTGATTCGAGATGTTCAAGTTAAAACCGATACTCGATGATAATATGAAACCTTCATATTCTCATCGATACTCATATATGAAACTAAAAGCGCCACTTAGTTCCCGTCTATCGGTTAACATACGTGCGATGTTCATCGTGACATAGAAATATACGAAGGTTGTTAAATATCGGACAGTATAGCTCGATACTAACAACCGTCGTATAGTCTACGCGACGAGAAAATTCAATCGTATGGTAACCCATAGATTTGTCCCGTGTGGACAAGTTAAGAATGTATAAAGCAAACGCCTTCATTCACTTGAGTTTTCATCCATTTCAAAATATTTCGTCGGTACCTTTCCGCTGCTTCTCCGTGTACAAAGATAGATTAGATGTTCCTTTCAACGTTGTTTCACAGCTTTGAAATGATTATCTATTCTATTACAGTGTACTCGGAGAACAGCGGAGAGGTGCTGCCGAAATTTACTCGAAACGGTTGAAAGCACAAGTGATGGGTGTTTACTCTATACGTTCTTAATGGGATAGAAGCCTACCCCCGACAGCCGGAACACACACACACAACAAGAATACACAACAAACGTATAATTAGAGAGTGATTCGAGATGTTCAAGTTAAAACCGATACTCGATGATAATATGAAATCTTTATATTCTCATCGATACTCATATATGAAACTAAAAGCGCCACTTAGTCCCTGTCTATCGGTTAACATACATGCGATGCTCGTCGTGACATAGAACTATACGAAACTTGTTAAATATCGGACAGTATAGCTCGATACTAACAACCGTCGTATAGTCTACGCGACGAGAAAATTCAATCGTATGGTAACCCATAGATTTGTCCCGTGTGGACAAGTTAAGAATGTATAAAGCAAACGCCTTCATTCACTTGTGTTTTCATCCGTTTCGAGATATTTTGTCAGTACCTTTCCGCTGGTTTTCCGTGTACAAAGATAGATTAGATGTTCATTTCAACGTTGTTTCACAGCTTTGAAATGATTATCTATTCTATTACAGTGTACTCGGAGAACAACGGGGAGGTGCTGCCGAAATATACTCGAAACGGTTGAAAGCACAAGGGCTGGGTGTTCGCTCTATACATTCTTAATGGGATAGAAGCCTACCCCCGACAGCCGGAACACACACATACAACAAGAATACATAACAAACGCATAATTAGAGAGTGATTCGAGATATTCAAGTTAAAATCGATACTCGATGATAATATGAAACCTTCATATTCTCATCGATACTCATATATGAAACTAAAAGCGTCACTTAGTCCCCGTCTATCAGTTAACATACGTGCGATAATTTATTCTTTTCAACGGCAAACGCACACACAAAGCATATACACGGATTTTCTCCTTCGTCAGTAACTATCCCGTTCTTATATTTCTCAATATAGTCAGCATAACCTACAATTTATATGTTATACAGTCTAACATGGCCCTTGAGTACGTCAGAGTTAAGGACTGGATGTATGTGGATTGGAAACAACGTATGCAACCCAAGTTTGTCGCAGGAGTTGCTGCTTTCCTTGAATTTGCATGCGCACATAATAAGATCATAATAGAGAAGATTCTCTGTCCGTGCGATAGATGTGGCAATAAGTACTGGCAGAAGGTAGAATTGGCAGAGCTTCATATTGTAAAACATGGGTTTACTAGACTTTATACAACTTGGAAATATCACGGGGAAGGAGAAGAATGCAGTACTGCGGCAGAAGAAGTAGAACACGATAATGCGGTAGGAAAAGAAGAAGAATTCGGTAATGCGGCAGAAGGAGAAGGCGGTAATTTATTTCCATCAGAAGAAATGGAGGATATGGTAGAGGCTGCCCTAGGTGAATCTATTCGTACCGAAGATTACATTCCTTCCGGTCAAGGACCGCGTGCGGATAAATATAAAAATTTCATGAATGATGCTAGGAAACCAATTTATGAGAATGCAAAGTATTCCACCCTCTCATGATTCGTCCAACTTTTCCAGATTAAGTGTCTAAATGGATGGAGCAACAAGTCATTCACAATACTTCTTTTGTTCTTGAAAGATTCTATGCCTCCGGGAAATAATGTGCCCGACAGCTGGTATGAAGCCCAGAAGATGATGTCTGATTTAGGTCTAAAGTGCGAGAAGATTCAAGCATGTCCTAAAAATTGCGTGTTGTACCAGAAAGAGAATTCAGATTTGAAAGAGTGTCCAACATGCGGAGAGGCCAGGTATAAGCCGAAAGATTCTGATAAGAAGCCTGATATACCTGTGAAGATAGCACGATACTTTCCCATAACACAGAGGCTACAGAGGCTATTCAGGTGCAAGAAAACAGCCGAGGCAATGATTTGGCATCACCGTGCTCCTCCAAGTGAAGATGGAAAAATGAGTCATCCAAGAGATTCACCGGCATGGAAGGATTTCGATAGGAGGCATGCAATATTCAGTAGCGATCCTCGCAATGTCCGGTTCGGACTGGCTACTGATGGCTTCTGCCCATTCAACTATATGGCTGGAAGTCACAGCACATGGCCGGTTGTAATGATAATTTATAATCTGTCACCTTGGTTGGTTATGGACCAATCATACTTTATGATACCTCTTCTTATCGACAGACCAAACTCACCGGGGAACAATATCGACGTCTATCTCCGACCTCTGATCGAGGAGTTGAAATCTTTGTTCATCGATGGTGTAGAGACATATGATGCAAACACAAATACAACCTTCATACTGCGTGCGGCTTTAATGTGGACAATTAATGACTTTCCTGCGTATGGAATGCTATCAGGTTGGTCCGTACATGGTCACAGAGCATGTCCTCATTGCCATGAACACACAACATCGAAATTCTTGAATTTTAGCAGGAAGGTTTGTTATTGCGGCCATCGACGTTTCCTGCCTCCAGACCACCCCTATAGGTTAGACACGGTTCACTTTGATGGTCATCAAGAGCTTCTTGGACCTCCATCCCCATTGTCCGGAGAGGACGTGACTGCTAAATGGGATGGTTACAATAACGTGACCTTCGGGATGGATCCGACGAAACAGGTCAAACCACCATATTGGAACAAGTTAAGCATTTTCTTCAGGCTTCCGTACCGGTCTACAAATTCAGTACGTCATTGTCTAGACGTCATGCATAAAGAGAAGGGAGTATCAGAGCACATATTTAACTTGCTTCTTTGTAAAGACAGGAAATCTAAAGACAACATGAATGCTCGGATGGATCTACAAGAGTGGGGAATAAGAAGTGAATTGCACCCTAGACCGGTAGCGGGTAAACCGGGAAAGTTTGTACTTCCCAATGCTGCTTATCATATGTCACAACCGGAGAAGAAAAGATTCCTGCAGGTGTTGCATGATTTGAATGTCCCCACAGGTTTCTCAGGATCATTCAGTAAGAAAATAAAAATTGTGAAGGGCAAGATCGATGGGCTGAAAAGTCATGATCACCATGTTATCTTGGAGCACCTTCTTCCCTTAGCCCTCAGGACTGCTCTCCCCGACTTGGTTGGTCTAGTAATCAATGACCTATGTTGTTTTTTCAGGGAGTTGTGTGCTAAAACACTGGAGGTTGTGACGCTGGATAAACTAGAAAATTCTATTGCGTTGATACTTTGCAAGTTTGAGCGTATTTTCCCACCGTCATTCTTCGATATCATAATACACTTGACGGTTCATCTTGCAACTGAGGCGAAATTAGCCGGACCGGTACAATATCGATGGATGTATCCCGTCGAGAGGTACGTGTAATTTTTCGTTTCGCGCAATTTAAAAATTTATTGTTGTCCTGTATGCCCGTATTTATTTATTCAACATATTTTCATTAGGTACCTCTATACTCTTAAGAAGTATATACGCAATAAAAATCGACCAGAGGGTTCTATCATGCAAGGTTATCTTCTTGATGAAGCAACCACATTTTGTTCCCACTATCTGGACGAGAACATTGAGATAAGGCTTAACCGACCACGAAGAATTCAAGACGGACCATATGGTAAAGCCGAGTATAAGAGGGTAGACACTATGTTTATCAACAAGATATACCGGTTTATCTTGCTTAATTGCGCATGTCTTGAACAAATTAGAGAGTAAGTTTTTTTTGGATTAATTGTTATATCTGTGTTTGTGTGTGTATGAAATGATATAATATTAATGTCACCATTATTTGTCGAAAACAGAATTCATTTTAACGAGGTACGTGAGGGGCATCCTGATTGGAATGAAGAACAATTGGAAAAATATCATCAGGATAATTTTTGTGATTGGGTCACAGATCATGTAAATTATTCGAATAACATTTTATTGCTAGCAGTTTTAATCTAAACTTGTATCGTTATGTATTTGTCGTAAAATTTGTTTTGTTAGATCCACGATCCGAACTTGTCTGCATCATTTGAGAGTGATTCAAGATGTTTAGCTCAATTTCCTAATATGGAGGTTGCATATTACAAAGGATTTGGTGTCCTTGGATACAAATTCGAAGTTAAGGAATTAGAAACATTTAGAACCACTAAGAATAGTGGGATTGCGACGGTAGGATCGGACGGTGTGATTTATTATGGGTACTTAAATTGTATACTCGGCATCCACTATCCCGGACGATCAGAACCCTTTTATATATTCCAGTGTACTTGGTACGATGCGCGAACCGATACGGACAGGTGGAGAAGCAATCTTGGGACTTGGAAAGATGAATATGGATTGACCGGTGTGAACACATTTCGATTTTACTGTCAGGAAGATCCGTTTATGTTTCCGAACCAAGCGTTCCAAGTATACTACTCACAGTGTTTGAAGCATCCGGGGTGGAGTGTTGTATGCCGATGGAAACCCAGAGATATCTACGATGTCCCAGAATACGAGGACAGCGATGAGGACGAAGAAGAGAGAAGTCTTAAAATGCTCTGACCGTCTGTTTCGAAGGACGGGATGTCTTTGACCGATCTAGAAGTTACGTGGGTTAGAAATGACATCGATGATGAAATCCAAGTAGATATGTATAATGCGCCCACGAAACGAAAAAGGTTATCAGTAATGTTATATTATTACTTCACATTTTACGCTTTATACATATATAGTCAATACTTTTAATGATTGTCTAATGCGTCCACGAACCGTTTATCTAGATTTGATGACGATGTCGGGAGCAGCGAGGGGCGGCAGGAGCTCCAGCTGCGGCAGAGGCAGAGGCAGAGGTAGAGCGGTTCTGCCGCCCGGAGAGCTTCGTAGGGAGCTTCAGAGGGCCGGTCTTGCACCCAGATCGGAGACCCCTTCGGATACCTCCTTCCGTATGGATTTTGCCACACCTCCAGGTATACTGCACGCATATCCATTTTGAATGTAATATTACAGATATTTATGCCTGTTTATGTCAAAATTACTTATATTGTCAATGTTTGATTGTCTAGTTGTTGGTGATGCGTCCACATCTGGGACAGAGGCCACTCCCGCTCCTCCAGGTATGTTTATATATCATATAGTGCATGTATATTGATTTAGAATGCTATATCATAAATATACACACATTCTTTTTGCTCTTACTTAGCAATTTTTAATATTGTCTAGCTGTAGGTGGTGACACCACCGCACCTGCGGGTATGTTTATATATCCTATAGTACATGCATATTGATTTAGAATGTTATATTATTGATCTACACGTTCTTTTTGCAATTACTTATATAATCTATTTTTAATTGTCTAATTATAGGTGGTGCGTCCACATCTTCCGCAGGGGCCACTCCTGCCGCTTCCATACCATCCGCATCGTCTGCAGGTTAGTATGAATAAATATAAAATATTTATTCATTTTACATATGCTCTATAGAATAAATATGAACTTCATGGAAATTTAGCGTCAATGTTTATTTTCTAGTTACAGGGGATGCGTCCGCATCCGGGACCCCGCTTGTTCCTCACCGGAGGAACTATCATCCCGCTCGTGCTGCTGCCCGGGCCCAGGCTCGTGCGATTGTCACCAGAGGTATATATCACACTTCAATTTTCACTTAAGCTTGATTTCTTAATACAACTTTGTCTTAATATTGATTGTCTTGATATTTCGTGCAGACGCAGGGCCTCCCCATCCCCAGAGGGGGACTCGAGGCCCGAATCAGTCCCATAGCTTGAGGCCTGACAGAGCTAGGGGGAGGCACCATTCCCCCTCCTTTTAACCCTAGACTATCGCTATACCGGTCCTCATGCCGAGAGGTTCGGCCGGTATATGGGGGATGAGAGCCGGCTTGTGAAGAACTATCTACTTCACGTTGAGTGGGGCGAGCAGCACCGGCGCTCATTCGTCCTCTTCTTTGATCAGGCTCGGGTACGTATTAACGGCCTATTTTCATTTGATTTATCCAATATATTTATTATTAACACTTGCAATCTAATAACAATGTTTTTTTTTGTATTTTCAGTCAGATTACGATTTTCAGCCTGTACCCGACCCTGATCACCCTGGGAGGGTGCTCGACCTTCATGCTCTGTACAATGGCCTGATGAAGAACATGCAGACCAAGGTCCGATACAACAGGAATGAGTTGAAGGCCGACTGCTACTCCCTGTGGATGGCGACCCCCGAGGCAGAGAGAGCGGCCCTCCTATCTACTTCGGCGTTTGCGAGAGTCGACGTAGAGACATGGCCTCTATTGTGCGATTATTTCGACTCCCAACGCAAACAGGTATGTATTTTAAATGTAATTCATTGTTTATGATATAATTTATTTCTTTGTGTTCCTTAATTAGAAAACTAAATGTTAATGCGTTGTGCAGAAACAGGCCGCTCAGAATACAGAGAATAGGAAGTCGGCGAAGAGGGGTCGCCCCACTTACACAGGTGGCTCGAGGAATATTACTCGAGCCATAGAGTTATCGGTAAATTACAATAGACCGACCTTTCTGAAATTCTGCAATATTAAGAGTTATTTTCTAATATTTCTAATATTAAGAGTTATTTTCTAATATTGCAGACAGCTCGGACCGTGGCGCAAGGTGGTACACCGAGCGTGCTGTCCGCATATTTTGCCGTCCACGGCACCTCGACAGATCCCGCCACGGGCGAGCTTCGATATCCCGATGTCGCTACCCAGGAGTATTGCGTAAGTGTTAAATATTTATTCTTCCCATATTTGAAATTTTAGTTTTGGAAGTTTCAAGTTTAAATTTTATACTTATACTTTACTGTTTAATGTGGGTGTAGGAGCGGGTGGTTGAGCAGGCCGAGGTCTCGGGGATCGATTTTACCGGACAGAACGATCCGAGGCTGCTGACCCCAGTTCTGGACGCCGCACACGGAGGGCACCACGGAGGTTGGAAGAGAGGCCGGGGACTGGGCCCTAGCAGGGCCCATATGAGGTTGGACTCCACCCCGGCGGTTACTTCTTCCGTTTCCAGTGAGCGACGTGTCCAGCAGGAACTGGAGAGCTTGAGGGCCACCGTTGAGGAGTTGAAGGAGATGCTGGTATGTATACTACTTTATAGTAAAATATCATGTCATATTATACATATCAACATATCCATAATTAGTACGTAGCTTGAGCTTATTTGGTTTTAGAGTTAGGTTTGATTAATCATATATACATATGTAATTAAAATAAACAACGGTTATCCAAACTAGATATCCAAATGGGATTTCGAAATAACTTGATAATGATACGAATTCGAGTAATACACAGTTCTTACACGCTTCTTACACACGTTAGGTCCAGAGGCGACAGGGTACATGTCATGCATCTCCTTCGGTTGCGGCTCCGCAATCCACTACATCGGCTGCGGTTCCGCAGACAGCTCGTATAGCTCCAGCGCCCGCTCAGACTCCCGCAGCCGCGGCTCCGCAAGCGACCCCCTCGACGGCGGCTGCGCAGACTACATCGCCAGCTCCACAGGACGCTCAGACTCCCGCTCGCGCCGAATTGCAAAGTTTATTGACCGAGGAGCAGGCGCGCGTTATTCTATCGTTATTCAGAGGTGGAGCTGGACCGAGGTAGGGTAGCTTTTTGGTTCTTATTTTTTGAAACATATATTTATTTATATCATACATATTGTACTACATTTTGAAACGATATTGATATTGATATTGATATTGGTTTATATTTATATCATATTCAGTATTTGGGTTTCTTTTGTATATTATATGCGTGAGATGTGATTATGAATACTGCGATATATGTTGTGTGATGATTAATTTTATATTTTATTTATGTATATATTATTGTGCACATGGCGAGAAAAAATAAGACAGACCTTTTTTTTAAAAAAAAACAGATAATCTGTACCTACGGATTAATCCGTAGGTACACATGTTGCCCCTACGGATTAAGCCGTAGGGGCAAAATATCAGCAGTACCTGATATTTCCCCCCTGATCTCAGTGTCAGGGGGGTTGGGCTTGTCCCTACGGATATATCCGTATGGACAAACAAAGACTCCTACGGATATATCCGTAGGGGCATAATATCAGGATTCCTGATATTTTGCCCCTACGGATATATACCTACGTATATATCCGTAGGGGATACTTCTTGGACCTACGAATAAATTCGTAGGTACAGTTAATATAATTAAAATAACCGTAAATAAAATAACTTTTTTTCCCCTACGCCCTAATCCGTAGGTGCAAATGTACCTACACAGAACCCCGTACGGACAAGTTTTTGACCGTAGGGGCAAGTGCAGGGCTTCAACTTGCACCTACGGCGTTTGCGCCTACAAATGAATTTTTTGTCCCTACGGATATATCCGTAGGGGCAGTGGGTTGCCCCTACGGGTAAATCCGTAGGGGCAACCCTTATTTCTAGTAGTGTATTAACTTGGGCTTACATCAAGATAAATATCGAATCAAATATTGTTTATGTTAAAATATTAAAAAATTCAAATAATTAACAACTATAAATTTTGTCGACAAAATTCAAAACAAGTTTTAAACTTATTTATTTAATAATAATAACTGAATTTCTTGCTGCTCGTTTTATTAGATATAATATTTAACATTGATATCAAGTTTTTAAATATTGATGTAATTATTTATAACTTTTTTGGATTTTAGATAGGCTCGATAAAGCTCGATACTCAATGAAGGGTCAGCTCGGGCTCATTTGATAAATAAACGAGCCAAACTTGAATAAGTTTCTAAACTCGTTTAAATAACTGAGCCAAGCCGAACAACCTGAAACTCGGCTCGTATGTCTCATTTAACAGCCCTAGCTATAACAACTAAAATATTAAAAATGGATTAAACAGAGAAATTTGAGATTTTAGAAAATTTTGCCGATTTTTTCTACAAGAAAAATGTAAAAATAAAAACAAAAATTAAAATTTTTGTATGTCATGCATACAAAATATTGAAATGTTAGAAGAAAACAATTTTTTAAATTTCTTGATTTTCGAATCCTAAGATGCAAAAGTTGACTAACAGAAAAGGCAAAAAACTTTTGTGATTTTTTCAAATTCCATGATTTAAAATTTTAATAAATTTTAGGATCTACAAAAAGTTTCTGATTTGCACGTGCACGCGAGATATCGAAGAACAAAAGAAACTAAAATATTTTGAAAATTTTGAAGTAATGCGTTTTTTATGTTTTGGCACACAAAATTATAAAAAGGGAAGCAAGCATAAAATTTTTAAGTTTTCAGAATTTTTTGGGATTTTTTCTTGTTATAGCATATAAAATATTGAGAAAATAAAGTAAACGGTATTTTTTCAAACTTTACATTTTTTTATTTTTTCAAACTTTACAATTTTCGATTTCTATAGCAAGCAAAATACTGAAAATGCCAAAAGAATTATAAATTTTTTGAAAATCTCCTGAATTTTTTCTGTTATTTTATAACCTACAAAAATTTTAAAATTTTGCAATCTTCCTGTGCTAAATATTGAAATACTCGAGGAAAAAATTGAGATTTTTAAAAAAATTATGATTTTGGTATGCTAAGAAAAAAGGAATTTTTTGATATTTTTAAAAATTTCTCGATTTTCGTGTAAGCAATAGTAAACACAATATTGAAATTCCCACGAAAATAGAAAAAATTCAGATTTTTTAAAATTTCGCAATTATTGTGTGTTATAAGTAAAATATTGAAAAACCGAAGAAAAATGAAAATTTAGAGATTTTTTAAATTTTGCAATTTTCATGTGTTATATGCAACATATATAATATATGAATAGAATAGAAAAAATTTAAATAGTGGAAAATTTTACGAATTTTTTGTGATGTTACAAGCAAAATATAACAAGTAAAATATTGAAAAAACCAAATAAATCATATAATTTTCGGATTTTTGAAAATTTCGTGATTTTCTTGTAGAAAGTTTTTTTTTTTTGAAAATTAAAAGAAAATATAAAATTTTAGGACTTGTCTAGGTTTCGCAAATTTCTTGTAACATAGCAAGCTAAAAAAACAAAGAAAATATAATACTTTGAGATTTTCTAAAACTTCAAGATTTTGGTTTGTTATATATCATGAAGAATATTGATAAACAAAAAGCCAAAGAAACTTTTGAGAGTTTTTGAAACTTTTATTTGTCTATTATAGCTAACAATATTAAAAACAAACGAATACTTTCATAAGCAATATAAAATATACATTAAGCAAAATATTGAAAAGGCTTATTTTTAAAAATACTCCTTTATAGTTTCAGGATTTTCCTGAAAACTACCATATACTTTCAATACTACAGAAAACTACCTTTCTAATATCGCTACGTCAGATCTAACCCCCACATTATCGCCACATCAGCTTAAATGTCACATCATAATTTATTTTCCAAATATCCTCAACTTCATCTTCTCCAAATTCTAGCTCTAACCCTAGCCCTAGGCCTCCTGCTGCCTCAATGCCGTCGCCACCGGCCATACTCGACCACTTACTGCACCTTTTGCCCCTGCTCCCCAAACAACCACCCCATCCCCCAACACTTCCCCTTCCTACCCCACCACTTCTCCCTTCATCCCGACCTACATCAACCTCCCTTTGCTTATTTCCTCTCCTCCTCGAACCCCCAAAACGCATCATATCCACCCCTCACCGTCATTTCACCCTCATGTCGACCACCCATCATCTAACCCAAACTGTAACCGCCATCTCACCCCCACCACCTTGTTGGGTTCCTAGCGTCCTGGCCGTCTATCGCGGCCGTTGCGGAATGAAAAAATTTAACTTTTAAAAATCTGGCGCTAGAAAATACATTCTAGAATCTAACCATAAACCGAAACTAGCTAGCTAAAGAGATCTATCTACTGTAATAGAGGCTTATACCTAAAGATCCGTGTCTTTCGGGTCTTCACTCCTCTTCTAGATCTCCTCGGGATACTTGATCAATTTTGCTAGATTGCCTTCTTGATTCTAGATGATCCACCCGAGAGTTCCTGATTCAAGATTAGCTTCATAAATGAAGCAACTTAGTGACCTAGTTTGCAAGTCTAGGTTACTAAGGAGATATAGTTATTTTTCTAGTGTATTTCTATCTCTTTTCCTCCCTTAATTCTAAACGCATGAGATGGTAGGGAGGAAGATGGAGATGAAAGAGGAGAAGGAACTCAAGAGATGCAAGTAAGAAGAGAGAACCTTATGTTAAAAATGAAAACTCTTGTGTGAAGATAATCATGAAGTATGGTTTTGTAAAAACCAATTTTGCAATAAAATAACACAACCATGCTTGAATAGTTTGCACAAATAAATTTACAATTCATTTGTCAACACTATTCAAGCATGGTTTACATCATTCTCTCTTTTACACCTCATTTCCTATTTTACACCTCATTTTCTATTTTGCAAATAAAATGGAAAATACATGATGAGGTGTCCTCCTTCTAGAATGTCTTTCCGTATAAATATGGAATACATTCTACCATATGTAAATACCCGTACTCATATCAAAATACGAACACCCAAAAGATAGATTAATTCCATTAAAATAATACTAGCATTAAATCAATATCCGATTTAATGAACCGGCTTAATCCTAAGCCTGCCAGTATTATCAACCGTTCGATCAAAAAATCTGGATAACACTAGAATATACATATCAAAATATGTACACGTAAATTATTAAATCAATACTTGATTAAATAATCCGGCTTAATCATAAGCCGATTAGTATTATCATTCGATTGAAACCCTGCACGTAAACATATAAACACCACATTGTTTCGCCTGAATCAGATAAACCCTCTGTGTGGGACTCTAAAAACTCGACAGTACGCCAGCAGTGGGTTTAACCATTAGCACGTCAGCAGCATTAGCTGTACGTAACGGCTACCCAGATATCTGTCGAAAAGAAAGCAGACGAGCAAGCTCATCCAGACCCCTACTAAGCATATACATGACAATCTCCGTACAGTCCGGTCTTTTCGTCTAAGAGTATCACATAACGGGTCTAGGAGGTGGTAAACGTTAGACCCCTCCTGACCCGATAAGTCGTGTCGATTTGGCTCAGAACCAAATTGAGAAACTACTAATCTAACCAATAGTAGTTCTCAACCGTCTTGGCCCATCTCCCACAAGTATGATCGCCATCATAACGCTGATAGTCAAGCAAAATCCTACGGGTTTTATCAACATGTAACCCCTATATATTATATCGAGTATAACATATGCACATGTTAAGATAAAGTCAAACCATAATAGTAACTACTACATCGAGTCTTTATCAATATGTGCAAGAAATATAAAACATCAATAGAAAGAAATACACATATCAAGATAAAAACAGCTCAAATAATATACTATACACAACTGAATAAGATTATCATGTACATACATATCCCCAGTATCCTATACAATACAGGCCGCTAGGGCATACATATCCAACAATCTCCCACTTGCACTAAGGCCTGTAATTGGCATACCGAATACCTAACATCTGCTCTAAGGACAGTTTGTGGCGTACCGCATACCCAACATCTCAAAATGTCGCTCGAACTGCGCTTGAGGGAGGGCTTTGGTAAATGGATCCGTCGTGTTGTCTTTCATATCTACTCACCGGACCTCGATCTCTCGGCAATCTACGATCTCCCTGATCAGATGATACCGCTTTAAGATGTGTCTAGATTTCTGCCATGGTTCCTTCGCTAAAGTTATAACCTTATTGTTATCGCAATACAAAGGTATCAGATCAACAATGGACGAAACCACCTCAAGTTCAGTAATAAACTTCTTCATCCAGACCGCTTCTTTTGCGGCATCGTTCGCAGCAATGTATTCAGCCTCCATCGTCGAGTTTGCGACGGTTTTCTGTTTGGAGCTTTTCCAACACACCACCCCTCTATTGAGGGTAAACACAAAACCCGAGACAGACTTGCTGTCATCCTTGTCACCCTGGAAACTTGAGTCGGTAAAAAACTCGACCTTAAGGTCTTCATTACCGTATACCAAGAACATCTCCTTAGTCCTTCTCAGGTACTTGAGAATGTTCTTCACAGCTGTCCAATGATTCTCATCTGGATTCGACTGATATCGGCTCACCACGCTAAGCGCGTATGCTACATCTAGTCTAGTACATAGCATCGCATACATTATAAATCTTACTGCCGAAGCGTAGGGTATAGTGCTCATGCGAATCCTTTCCTCATCAGTCTTGGGAGACATCTCTTTGGAGAGGGTGATTCCGTGCAAAGCGGGTATATTACCGCGCTTATCTTCCATACTAAATTTCTTTAGTATGGTCTCTATGTACCAGGACTCTGAAAGTCCCAATAATCTCTTGGATCTATCTCTTGTAAGTCCACGGTAGTGCTCCGGCCGTCTAACAGACGCCAAATGCGGAACAAAAACTTTTACAACTGGTACTATCGCATAGTATAACCCGGATCTGCCATTAAAGCAAAACTAACAAACTACAAAGTGGGTAGAAATGTTATACCGAACGATCTGAGTCCTTCGGTCTTCAACCATCATCCCAAGTTTTGTTGCGGCTGCTCCGATCTCTCGAATCTCCAGTCTTCTCGTCCAGGTGGCACCACATCGACGGATCTTTAAACGGGCTCCCGCCTCTGAACCGAGGCAACTCGATCATCAAGTTTGCTAAAAGAGATGACCAAGATTGATATAGAGAATGAGTAGAACATTTTGTCTCGCTTCGTCCAAAACTATGGACGAACGGTTAATGAAATTGCCTTTTGGATCGGGTGAAAATGAGAAATGAGCAATCTTAATTTTCATGAAGCAAAATCCTAATCTTTTTTCCAAATGAACAACCATTAACCATCACCAAGAATGGTCGGCCACTATATAGAGGTGGGGGGTGAGTGTAGGAAACAAGGAGGGTAACCATAACAATAAATGAATGGGTGAGTCAAATAAATACCTTGCATTAACATTAATGCAAGAATGATTCATCTAACCTAGTCACCCTTTCATTAAATGCAACCAATGAACTAAGAACACCTCACCATCCTAGTCATCATCTAGAAACTTCTAGAAGCACGACTCACCCTCATGACTCACCCAAGTGGCGAAAAGATAAATCCGCATTTAACCGAATGTCAAATACGGGTGATAGATAACTGGAAACTGGCAACTTCCAAAAGTGATCCTGAAACAAATTTCAGGATAACCCCGTATCAGTATAAACATACCCGCATTTGTTTTACGACCGAATACAAATGCAACTGAGACAAAGATATTATATCTACACAGTATAATACTCGGATCCGGCTTAAACCAAAGCCAACCAGTATTATCTGCCCGAAATATGACACGTGCATAAACGCGCGTGCATTTTCCGAACCCTGCCATAAAACCATACGGCCTCTACAACTTTTCGCCCGAACTTAGGAAACTGTCTGTGGGGGGCTTTAATGACTCATCAACATACTGGCACTGAGTATAACCACTAGCACGTCAGAGGTACAAGCTGTGCGTAACGGTTGCCTATGTATTGATTGGAAGGGAAGCTGACGAGCGAACTCATCCAGAAACCCTATTGAGCCTAACAGTGACAATATACATACAGTCTGGTCTGTTCGTCTATGAGTATCGCATATCATCCTAGGGGGCTGGTAACGTCAGACCCCCAATAGCGGTATAAGTCGTGTCAGAGAGTGGCCCAGAACACCTGAGATACTACTGGAGTACCTACCAGTAAATCTCCTGTCTCGGCCGAGGGCTTTGTGTAATGGCTCTCCTAGACACAGTGCGATCTCACCCCCAATACCGGGAGAGACGAATCCCCTTCCGATCCGCTCACTTGCCTCCATGTGGCTCGGGACTGTACCCAAAAAAGACCTGTTTGCACGACTCCTTTGAGCCGTGGTAGGGTAGAAATTAAAGCACAGTGGGAACTCACAAGAGACAAATGACGACCTCAGGTCGATGAACTAACCTGTACACATGTCACCAGAGAACTGCTATCTGACGCTAGGTATAATACCAACTAGCAGGTTCCCGGCGAGTCCTGTCCGGCGTACTCATAACCCAATGAGCACCTGTATACATCTTAGGTGAACCAACTGACACCAATGGCTTGTGAGACCGGCCACCGCCCCTCGTCGGGGTTTCGACTGTATACACTAGTCTACTCTGGAGTATCGATGCCCTGTCTCGAAACTCCAACGACTAGGGACACTTTAAGGATGTGCTTACAGACCCCGGCTCCTACGTATATGATCGCCATCATACTGCTGGTAGTCAAGCAAGAATCCTATGGGCTCTATCATCATGCAATAGTGAACTCAAGCATGTATACGATGATAAAGACAAACCAGATAGCATACTATCATCTCGAGCAAGACTGTCATATCGGTATAGGTCCTTCCTCAATCATTGCAATCACGTACCTGTGATCCAATAATTGACTTTGAGGGCACTATATCCAACAATCTCCCACTTGCACTTAAGGCTAATTATTGCGATGTCGCATACTCACAGTCCGTGTGATACCGAACACCCAACTACTCTACTAATCAGTTTCACAAAGCTAGTTTGTAAAACTCTTGTGTTCGAGAAATAGCCTCAGTGAGTGGATCCGCCCTGATGTTTCTTTCTATATCTCTCTAAATCTCAAGTTCGCGGAAAAAGCCATCTCCCGAATCGAGTAATACCTATCTTAAAATATGTCTGGATATCTGATGAGACCTAGTTCATAAATGAACTACAAATCCAAACTTCTTAGACTGTATCGTCAATTGAACCTAATCAGTTTCCAGCACCATGCCTCCTACAGTATCCTCTTGGACCACCTGTCCAAATTACTGCCCCTTTCAACAGAGGGAAAACTATAACTCTGACAATCACTCTGTCATCCATGTCACCTTTGAAACCTGGAATGATAACCGTCTCCCGAAGGAGGCTTCCGTCATCAAATCCGTAGAACATTCACTTATGTTCTAAAACTGCTTCCTTATATTTCTTCAGGATTGGATTAATATAAACTTATCGCATTTAGTGCAAAAAAAAATCTGGTGTGGTGCTTGACATTTCACGATTGACTCAATTGCCTAAGCAAGTGATCTGCCGATCATGCTCGTCCCTCTCCCCTTTAGTCTGTAAGACACCTTTAGAGAGGGTGACTCCATCACCTGTAGGTACACCACCATGCCAGGAGTCATCTATTCTAAAATACTATTAGAATACTGTCAAAGTACCCAGATTGGGAAACTACCCAATTCTAGATCTAAAACCATAGATCCAGTAACCAAAATGTCTGATATTATATCCATATCCTTTGTGGAGAAACAATTGTGTGACGACCAAAGTATAACCGATCATAGTATAGGAATTTTACTTCCTACTCTGTGTATGTCATCCAAATATCAGGACATTACACCCTACTACCTTCTTAACAGATCCATCCCCTATTCTGATGAAGTCAAACCCATGACTGTCACATCAAAAATAGATGATATATCTTCGCTATATCTGCTCAAGTCTATAAATAGACATAAGCTACTTGCCCACTATGCTTCCGCTGCTCCCACTGACTATGACAACCCTCTGGCAGAATAATATATACGTACACTTCTAAAACTAGTTTAGAATGATGCTATACTTAACCTCCTACCGGGTCTCATAGTCTGAAACAACAGTAGCGTCAAGTCTGGGTAAACAAGAACCTCCCTGTCACCGTCCTTGAGGCTACCGGAGTACCTCTCGGGTGTCTGAGGTTACCCACCATATCTGCGGAGTGGCTATTGGAATGTCAAACCTGATTGAATATATAGGTCCTATTAAGTTTTCCGTAATCGTTTGCGGTTCTGGAATCACTTCCAGTTCTACCATACTCCCACTACTGTTTTCTGAAAAAATCCATTTTACTAAAACTGTGGCGAGTCAAGAACAATATCAATATTGATCTTCCAGATGGTAGAAAGTCAACCCTCGTCAAAGCCAGGGTTAACCCACAAACTGCCATTACAGAAACGTGCCTTGAGTTATCCAGTGTCTGGTTTTAAGCATAAGCTGGACAATTCCCCGTACCTTAATATTGTTAAGATATGATCCATTCTATATTCAATATAGAAACATTTGGCACTTATTTAATTGGAACCAAATTCTAATCATGCAGCTGTCTTCAGTGCATATCAACTTAATGGAGAGAGGCTAATCAGCGTTACTCAACTTAGGAATCCATCCAATTATGAGTAACCTGAAAGAGAAACAAGTTTCTCAAAACCATTACTATCATTTGAATACCAATCATAAGAATCTACATTTTCGATCTCTTTGAAGAATCCTGATACTTGCGATACCTGGTTCTCTACTTTATTCTTATACCCACAACTTCTCAAAACTTAGACCTTGTATTTCTGCGAAACACTTGTCTAAAAACTAGAGAAGTCATAAGTAAACAGAACATAGTACGAGGACCAACCCCTTTGTCCTGATGGACACTGGACAACATACAATACTCTGTATAAGTCCGCTGAGTTGAATAACTCAAAACTTGTGCATCGTAGGTTGAAGACTGTACCCAGGCGATTTCCTCAAATATCACCAATTACAACGAATTCCGATATAATGAGGATGATCACCAAATTCCCAATAACTTACTCCCACTCATCATCTGTAAAACCATACAGATATGAGAATTAAAACCTGGTAAATACATACCCTGGAGTAAGTATCTAATCGGGAAATCAGTTTTCCTTTAACAATGCACTGAAACATGAAAATGTTTCGTAGGGGTATCCTGGTATTCCTAGTAATGCCTCTTCCATAATCCAATTCATGACTTTAACCGTATATTTTATTGCCATCTCTCCAAATCCCTTTATTTGTCTTTATTCATTACCTTCTGTACACCAACGTTAGGCTAAATGGTTTTCTTCCTTCCCTACCGTTCGGCACCAGCCTATGGTTTGGAAGAAGACTACCAAGTAAGCATAATGGGTGTACTCTCCTAATCCTAGGAGTACTCGTAACTTGAGAGAAGGTGATGATAAAAGACAACTGAATAATACCTTATTCTATTTCTCCCGAACTGGGGAAAAAGGCAAAGGTAAAATAGGAGTGGCGATGAAGTACGTGTTTTGGTCGTGAATGATAACAGTAGCAATTTACTTTGCCCTCTTTCTAATCTCTTTATTTTGTCTTTAGTTATTACCTTCTGTACACCCTACTTAGGCTAATTGGTTTTCTTCATTCCCTACCTTTCGGCACCAGGCTATGGTTTGGAATAAGACTATCCAATAAGCGTAATAGGTGTACTCTCCAAAACTAAGGAGCCCTCGCAATCTGAGAGAAGGTGATAATAAAAGACAACTGAATAAACCAATTCAATTTCTCCTGAATCTGGATCCATCCTCGAAGAAATCCCTTCGAGTTCGTATATAACCATACGATGGATCTATCCAATGGAAGTGGATGTCCGTAATAATACGGGGTGTTCTGAGAAATACAAAGGGTAAAAGAAGAAGCGGTAATGACTTATGCAACTTTAGACAATCCAAAAACCAGTATTTTAAGAAGGTTCGGTCAACTTGGTCACTGAGTCATAGTCTAGGGTCGGTCAAAGGTCGCTGCCAAAGAGAGAGAAAAAAGAAACACTCTGCATGCACTCTAACCTAGATCAGAATGGTTATCACTTTATCTAATCAGGAAATCTCCCACTGTTATCTCAAATTCTCCTCCAAACCTAAAGAAGAATTAGTCGGGATCACCCGAAGAGTAAACCAACTCATCAGTGAGAATCGGGATTCAACTCTCATCGCATGATAACTTGATGGAAGCCACTCAAGTTATCACACTCCAAAATGTATGCGCATACTTGGCAAGTTTCATTTTCTTTAGAAACTCCCGATATAATTTTTGCCCCATGCTCTTATGACCTTGGCTTTGGTCAAAATGTCATAAGTCACATGCCAAGTTCTACCCGTCACTATCCAGGTCAATTTGAACCCACCCGCACATGCCCATGACTTTGGCCAAAATGGCAGAACGACTGTCCCAAACCAACTCATCTATCTATGCAACAAATGAATACCCAGCAGCTACCAAACACTATGCCTTGACTTTGGCCAAAATACATAGCTTGAATACTACTGAATACCCAAAAGAAATGACGGAGGGCTACGGCTGGTTTTTGGCGAAAAACCTTTAACGTAATGAACTTGATCTCGTTGAAGGAACCTGATAGCTTTTTATAAAAATATAGTGACGAAAATCTTTTGCTAAAGAGGTCACTCCCGGTGAAAAGATCTCGGATCTTTCCTCGTGGAATGAGGTGCAGGATATTCCAACTGAATACCACGATGCAAAGCAACTTGTAATCGACTATAATAAAGTTATTACCCTGACGTAAAATTCTGCCCAAGGGGTCACTCCCGGTGAAGGGATCTCGGCCCTTGCCTCGTCGAATGAGGTGCAGGATATTCTAACTGAATACCGCTATGCATTACAAAAGGAAATATCTTTATAATAACACCTTTTAAAATTTGTTCCAACAACATCATATATAGGTTTGTTTTATCCTTGCATTGATAAGAATCAATGCAGTCCCATCAATCAATCACACCAGAAAAGAACGAAAATAAAATGTACGTATATGCCATCCGCATTCGTCACTGGGTCCCGTCATCACCCGTTAGGTTACTTAACTAACGACAGAGCGGGGACTGGACTAGCGCGGGTGTAAAACATATACAACATCTAATAGTATATATACCAATATACAATAATCGCTCCAGGCGTGATAATATGCAACATTACAGAAAAGTAATAAGCATCACAGAACAATACAGATAATCTGGGATCTCCGAGTTTCACAGAGCCGCTACTGAAACCCGACATTCCCCTGGTCGTGTGGATAGCCTGTGCAATGAAACCTAGACCCCTACGGGTGCGGCAAGTTACCCACCAAAACCTGAAGCGAGGCAGCCCCTACAGCAAAATGAATGGACCACCCGGCACTTCACGGAATCCGGTAACTTGAGCACCCCTCCTTGGGTCAACCTGTATCCCCTATGAGTGTGGCGAATAGTCTGCCAATTCTAGAGTGAGGCCCCTCTGCCCCTCAATGCCATGAGATACGGACCCGTTGCCCTCCAGAACCCGGCTATCCGTGCACTCCGTCGCGGGGTAAACCTAGTACAGAAATAAAAATATGTACAACGGGTACATCGACCTCAACCCGGTTGTGCCCCAAAAGAATATAATACAAACAGACAGTGACGGCAGTCCACAAGTCGGATGCTCGCCCCGCAATATCAAATGTACAAATAAATCCAAACTGCACTTCCATTGCACACTGCTATCCAGCACGACATATCCGCAACACTACAGCACAACACAGAACATCAACGCGAATGTCACGTTCGCAAACCCGTCTAAAAGAACTATAGCAATTAGACGTAATTTACCGCTCAAATGACATTCCCGGTCGGAGATATAATGTAATTACTGTATACTAACAAGTTTAAGATTTCGATCGATAAAATTTCCCGAAATGGGCCCCACTTACATCTGGTGTACAGTAATAAAATCTGGGCCCAAAAGAACAGTACCAAAAACCACAATTCACTGTGTAAAGCTCACTGGAAAAATTTAGTGCACTGTTCCCACATACTGGCCGCGGTTCCGCGGTCAAACCCTAGTTTTAACTGCGGATCCGCGGCGGTACTGTGGGATCACGTGCCCACATTTTCCCTGAATACTTAAAAAAACCTGCTCTGTTTTCTGTGATATGTAAAATAATTTTTATACCCTTTTAAAAATCGACAGAAACTTTTGTGCAGAAAATTGCGATTTTTGAAAATCCGTTCGATCGATATTTTAAACGCGTTAGCACAAATTAGTAAAGCTTAATGGTGAGGCTCTGATACCAATGTAAGTCCACGGTAGCGCCCCGGCCGTCTAACAGACGCCAAATACGGAACAAAAAATTTTTACAACTGGCGCTATCGCGTACTATAACCTGGATCTGCTATTAAAGCTAAACTAACAAACTACAAAGTGGGTAGAAATGTTATACCGAACGATCCGAGTCCTTCGGTCTTCAACCATCATCCCAAGTTTTGTTGCGGCTGCTTCGATCTCCTGAATCTCCAGTCTTCTCGTCCAGGTGGCACCACGTCGACGGATCTTTAAACGGGCTACCGCCTCTGAACCGAGACAACTCGATCATCAAGTTTGCTAAAAGAGATGACCAAGATTGATGTAGAGAATGAGTAGAACATTTTGTCTCGCTTCGTCCAAACCTATGGACGAACGGTTAATGAAGTTGCCTTTTGGATCGGGTGAAAATGAGAAATGAGCAATCTTAATTTTCATGAAGCAAAACCCTAATCTTTTTTCCAAATGAACAACCATTAACCATCACTAAGAATGGCCGGCCACTATATAGAGGTGGGGGTGAGTGTAGGAAACAAGGAGGGTAACCATAACAATAAATGAATGGGTGAGTCAAATAAACACCTTGCATTAACATTAATCCAAGAATGATTCATCTAACCTAGTCACCCTTTCATTAAATGCAACCAATGAACTAAGAACACCTCACCATCCTAGTCATCATCTAGAAACTTCTAGAAGCACGACTCACCCTCATGACTCACCCAAGTGACGAAAAGATAAATCCGCATTTAACCGAATGTCAAATACGGGTGATAGATAATTGGAAACTGGCAACTTCCAAAAGTGATCCTGAAACGAATTTCAGGATAACCCCGTATCAGTATAAACATACCCGCATTTGTATTACGATTGAATACAAATGCAACTGAGACAAAAATATTATATCTACACAGTATAATACTCGGATCCGGCTTAAACCAAAGCCGACCAGTATTATCTGCCCGAAATATGACACATGCGTAAACGCACATGCATTTTCCGAACACTGCCATAAAACCATACGGCCTCTACAACTTTTTGCCCGAACTTGGGAAACTGTCTGTGAGGGACTCTAATGACTCGTCAACACACTGGCACTGGGTATAACCACTAGCACGTCAGAGGTACAAGCTGTACGTAACGGTTGCCAATGTATTGATTGGAAGGGAAGCTGACGAGCGAACCCATCCAGAAACCCTGCTGAGCCTAATAGTGACAATATACATACAGTCCGGTCCGTTCGTCTATGAGTATCGCATATCAGCTTAGGGGGCTGGTAACGTCAGACCCCCAATAGCAGTATAAGTCGTGTCAGAGAGTGGCCCAGAACACCCTGAGATACTACTGGAGTACCTACCAGTAAATCTCCTGTCTCGGCCGAGGGCTTTGTGTAATGGCTCTCCTAGACACAGTGCGATCTCACCCCCAATACCGGGAGAGACGAATCCCCTGCCGATCCGCTCACTTGCCTCCATGTGGCTCGGGACTGTACCCAAAAAAGACCTGTTTGCACGACTCCTTTGAGCAGTGGTAGGGTAGAAATCAAAGCACAGTGGGAACTCACACGAGACAAATGACGACCTTAGGTCGATGAACTAACCTTTACACATGTCACCAGGGAACTGCTATCTGACGCTAGGTATAATACCAACTAGCAGGTTCCCGGCGAGTCATGTCCGGTGTACTCATAACCCAATGAGCACCTGTATATATCTTAGGTGAACCAACTGACACCAATGGCTTGTGAGACCGGCCACCGCCCTTCGTCGGGGTCTCGACTATATACACTAGTCTACTCTGGAGTATCGATGCCCTGTCTCGAAACTCCAACGACTAGGGACACTTTAAGGATGTGCTTACGGACCCTAGCTCCCACGTATATGATCGCCATCATACTACTGGTAGTCAAGCAAGAATCCCATGGGCTCTATCATCATGCAATAGTGAACTAAAATATATATACGATTATAAAGACAAACCAGATAGCATACTATCATCTCGAGCAAGACTGTCATATCGGTATAGGTCCTGCCTCAATCATTGCAATCACGTACCTGCGATCCAATAATTGACTTTGAGGCCACTATATCCAACATCTCTATAGATCTTAATCCCCAGAATGTAGGAAGCATCATCCAGGTCCTTCATTGAGAATTTTTGTGACAAGAACAGCTTGACCTACTGCAGCATAGGAATGTCATTTCCTATCAAGAGAATGTCATCCACGTACAGGACGAGGAATACAACAGTTCTCCCTACAATCTTCTTGTAGATATATGGTTCATCTTCGTTTTTGATGAAGTCAAATTCCTTAACTGTCTCATTAAAACAAATGTTCCGGCTCCGCGATATCTGCTTTAATCCATAAATAGAATTAAACAACTTACACACCTTCCCGCTGCTCCCACTGTCTACGAATCCCTCCGGTTGATCCATATAAATGCACTCTTCTAAACTTCCATTTAAAAAGGCCGTGTTTACATCCATCTGCCAGATATCGTAGTCATGGTAAGCAACAATGGCAAGTAGGATTCGAATGGATTTCAGCATAGCCACTGGAGAAAAGGTTTCGTCATAGTTCACTCCTGGTCTTTGACGAAAACCTTTTGCAACAAGTCTAGCCTTATAGGTTTCCACTTGTCCATCTGCATGAATTTTCTTTTTGAAGATCCACTTGCATCCAACGGGTTTTACCCCAGGAGGAGCAACATCGAAAGTCAAAATTTTGTTGGTGTACATGGATTCCATTTCGGATTTCGTAGCTTCAAACCATTTTACAGAGTCCCTACTGTTAATGGCCTGCTTATAATTAGTAGGATCATCTTCTTCCAAGATGTGATCCTCTCAATCCCCATCTATGAGAAACCGTAGTATCTCTCGGGCAGACGAGAAATCCTACTAGACCTGCGGAGTGGCTGAGGTTCGTCCGGGATTATTGAATCCTCTGGTTCTACCAAATCTTCAGTTGTAGTTTGTCTTTCTGAAATTTCTTCCGGTTTTACCGTGCTCCCACTAATATCTCTTACAAGAAATTGCCATTCTAAAAAGATGGCGTGCCAAGCAACAAACACCTTCTTTTCATCGGTGTGGTAGAATAGATACCCCCATGAATTCTTAGGATATCCCACAAACTTATATAGAACAGATTGTGCCTCCAGTTTGTCTGAATTTTGTTTTTTAATATAAACCGGAAAACCCCATATCTTAATGAATTTAAGACATGGTTTCTTGCCAGTGGTAGGCATGGATTTGGTCGGAACCCTATTCAATAGATATGTCGTTGTCTCAAGTGCATATATCCATAATGAAAGAGGCAACTCAGCGTTACTCATCATGGAGCGAACCATGTCCAATAGGGTATGGTTCCTCCACTCCGATACACCGTTGTGTTGTGATGTATACGGAGGAGTAGGATGAGAGAGAATACCATTCTCTTTTAGAAAGTCCCGGAATTCCGTACTTAAGTACTCCTCTCCTCGATCAGATTGAATGATCTTGATACATTTTCCTGTCTGGATCTCTACTTCGCTTTTAAATTCTTTGAACTTCTCAAAAACTTCAGATTTATATTTCATGAGAAACACATATCCGAACCTAGAGAGATCATCAGTGAATGTAATGAAGTACAAGAACCCATCCCTCGCATGTATAGACATCGGGCCACATACATCACTGTGTATGAGTCCCAAAAGCTCTGTAGCTGTTTCTCTGTGTCCGGTGAACGGATATTTAATCATCTTTCCTTTGAGACAGGATTGGCGAGTTTCATAAGATGAAAATTCGAATGAATTTAGATAACCATCTTTATGCAACTTACCTAGTCTTTTCTCACTGATATGACCAAGTCTACAATTCCACCTGTAGGTTTCATCTGTATCTAAACTCTTCCTCTTGCATGTGTTTTGTATATTGAAGACTGTGTTTTGATTTATAATGTAGATATCATTACACAATGTACTTTCTGCAACCAATACCTGGTTAAGGTAAATGTTCATGATATTTCTATCCAGAACAAAATTATATCCATCTTTATCAAGTAAAGATACTGATATGATGTTGCAAAGCATGGAAGGTACATAGTAACAATTGTTTAAAATCATAGTATTGCCGCTTAGCAATACTAGGTGATAAAGCGACAATACTAGGTGATATTCACCGACGGCAGCAGTATCAACCTGTGCTCCATTCCCCACTCTGAGGGACATATCATCTGGTCCAAACATTTTAATTTTTCTCAATCCTTGTAATAAATTACATATGTGAGTCCTGATCCGGTATCTAGTATCCAAGAAGTAGGGTTGAACGAAAAACAGTTTTCAACAACAAATACACCCGAAGAAGACGCATTAGAATGCTTCTTCTTCAATAGGGTTATCTAAAATTCCTTACTGTCACGATCCGAAATGGCACGTGACTGGCACTTGAATCATATGAAGTCTATAGGACCCCATCTAATTCAAGTGAGCCAAAAAATCCCAGAAATCTAAACCATTTTAAAAGAAGAAGGTGAAGAAAACTTAATTTAAAGTAAGTGGTTTTAATAACATAAACCGAATATCCATTTTTAAAATCCCAAGTCTTTCCTGAAAATTTCGGCAGAGTTTCCTTTGTAAATACTGGCCCCAAAAGGGTACAACATGCATAATATGAATAAAGACATCCCCAAGAGGGAGCTAGCTCTTCGTCAATTGACGGTCACAACCACGCAAGCAATATAATATACAACGCCGAAGGGCGAAGATCAAAACTCAAAAGGAAACTCAAATTATCAAGAAAACCATAATAATACAACGCGCGACTCTAAGGTCGAAAGAATATACAACTGGTTTTCTAAGTCTATAAATAATACAAGTCTGGTTGATGGAGTTACTAGATACAACTGAATATAAATAAAGTATAATGGTGGTCACAATGCAAGTGATCCCACCTACCAAAGCAATCACCCGGAATGAAAGCAATGTGGCAGCAAATCCGCAACGAAACCTGTACGGCAAAACCTGCAAGAAATATGGCACAACGGGGGTGAGTTGCCAGCTCGTGAGTAGAAAATATCACAGAGCAGAAATCGTATGTATGACTCAATCCTAGGTCAATATGATCAATAATATATATCCTCAAAGATAATATGGCCTGAAATATAATATAAAGGCAAGGGTAAACATTTATGCATAAGTGTAATCCCAAGTGCTCGTGTCAGTGCCTCAGGTAGCAACATATCATAAATATGAGGTATGAATGCGGTATAATGAAAACGGAATACATCATAAATGAGAAAACTGTTTTCTTAATATTGTGAGATTTCTGTATAAATATTTAAGTATCATCAATGAAATCATCAGAAAATCAGTGTCAAGTATCGACACAAAGTATATATCTCAATATCCCAATATCTCAATATCTCAGGCTCCGGCTATCCGGACTGGCCTGTATCATAAATCTCAATAAAATCACCGGTCAGCAATGCTCCCCTGTCACAGGCTCAAACGCCATCCTGTGCGATCTTCTCGTCCCGGGATACTGTTCATACTATAATATTGCATTATAGTACTCCCCATTTTTATTCATTTTATAAATAAACAGGTACTTTTGATGCACGTTTGTTGCATGTTACAGGATACAGGCTCTTGGATGCGAATACAGTGAAAAAGACGAAAGTTGATACAGAAAAGGGACTTTTGACCAACAAGTAGATGGATCCTAGTCAAGCCTAAACGAAGAACAGTGCAAGGTCCAAAATGTTAAGACAAACGGTTAAAAGATCGCTACAAGTTTTCACTGAAATATCTGGAGAAGAATTAGAAGCCCAACAGAGAAAATAACAATGGAAATAGAAAGCCCAAGAAGTAAAGAAGGAAGTCCAGAAGTTTGGTGAGCTAAGCTCACCAAAGGGCCGCGGAACCGCGGCCCAAGCCCATCATTGCCGCGGTTCCGCGGCCATTAAGTGCCCGTGTCAGTGGATTTTTCCCGTGTCGGTGCGTCGGTGCGGGTGTTGGGATTTTTCGTGGGCATATCTGTAATTGCACATGCGCGAGACTCTGTAACCCTAGTTTTCCTGTTTTCCTATAAATTGTAATCACAGATCTGTAAAACTCATGCCTCTTTTCAATAAACAAATTCAGATCTGTTCTGTATTCTTGCTTGGAGGGAGCCATCAATACAATTAGTAAGTTATTTTTCACAGCTTTGTTTTAATTCTCTTTTAATTTAGAATGTTTATTAATCCCCTAATGAGCGAGTAATCTCCTCGCTTGTTAGGGTTAGCCTTAGGGAAAGGTTTGAGAGATGAGATCTCTCACCCCTTTCATAACTAAGAATTAGAACTCCATGCATGCACGTACAACCGTCCCCTACGGCATCCTACCCCTCGAGGTAACGGTGAACCGTAGTATAAAGGGCCGGTTGCGCGCGTTTTCCATGGAGGTTAGGGAAATTATCAATAAAGGAAGGATAAGAATCTAGAGGAAGAAATATCTTCCCAAAAGACTCCAATCCACTTTATTGATAATTACCGTAACATCTAATAGATCAAAAAAATAAGGCATTGAAAGCGGTGAGGAAACCTTTAATCTCCAAACTTCCCCTAAGCCTAACCCTAGCAAGACTTTAATTTAGATTAATTTAGTTTATTGATAGATCTAGGTTTTTTAGAAATAATAAATCAATCCAAACAACATTTGGAATCAACTAGTAAAAACACATTTAGAAAATTACACATCTCTGTGGATCGATCCGTACTCACCGGCTAGCTGCAAAGCGACGCCGTTTCTGATTACGGTTAACTTAGTATTTTTGGACTAATCAAATGGCGCCGTTGCCGGGGATGGCGTAAAATTTCTTTCTGTGTAATTTCGGGTTGATATAAATTTTTAAAAAAAATTATATCAATAAAAAATTATAAATAAATAAACAGGGGAGTGCCGACATTTTGACCCTCTTGGTTTAGTATGACAGTGAGGACACTGTCAAGTTCAAGTTTGGGGGTATGCTCGGTACGTCTTCTTCCTTCGTATTCATTTGTACATATTTTTGCATTTGCATACTTATTTGAAAAACCATAAAAATTGAAGAAAAAAAATCAAAAAAAAAATTTATAAAAATTATTGTATTCAGTTTTGGTTAATTGACTTGAGTTTGAAAAATAGGTTAACTAGCTAGGAGCAACTAGATCTTAAATTTAGTGAATTAAAAATCCTAAAAATAACATTCCTTAAAGTTTAACGGTAGAAAGTATATGCCTTGTAGTTTATTTAGAAATAGGCAAATTTTGGGTTCACTTCTTGGACTAAGTCGAAACAAGGGAAGAGTATTGATGTTCTTATTAGAGTATAACTTTGAAAAATAGTTCCTAGCTTAAGTCTAGATTCTGAAAATATATACCCTACAAATTGCACAATCACACACCTTGAAACTTGGAATAGTAGAAGAGACCTTGAAATGCTCTTGTCTAAAGTCCTTAGTACAATGAAAATAAAAGAAAAAAAAAGGTGAATAAAGGAAAAAAAAATGGACACTGGTTTTTGTGATTACTTAAGGCTGTAAAAATAGAAAAATATTTAGCGAGGGTGCTTCATCACCTAGTGCCTTAGACCAACTGGTTTGGGAGTCACTGCTAAAGCCTTGGGTGTTGCAAAACTAGGAAGTACGTTCTAAAGTGCTAACGCATCTTGTAATCGGTTGTTGGTACCTCAAGAAGTATTAACGGTCGCATGAAGGATGTGTAAGCAAAATTCTATTAAAAATTCACTAATTAATAAGTGCTTTGGACAATGGACGAGAGTACGATTGCTTAATTTGAATTTCCAAGTGTAGGGGTGATCTATACACACACGTGGGGATATGTGATTAGAGTTTAGATAAGAGAAAGGAATGAAGAATAGAACTTCTATCTCTAATAGAGTTGATAGAAATTCCTAAGTGAAGATGAAACCCTAGAAGGAAAACTTAAGAGATGCCGAAAGCTGAGTAGGTCTACAGAACATATATAATCTTAAGTTAAATAATTAGGAAGTGTGAAGAATATGGGTGGATAATTTACGGGTAAAAGATAATAGAATTCTTAGTTAGAAAACCTAATTGGAGAACAAAAGTCAATGGGCCGAGTTGATAGGATTTTGTGGGTGTAATCCGCTGAAAACCCTCAGGAGACAACACTCCTCCTACTAGGGACACCTAGAGGTTTAACGGCTTGTTACACGTGCTCAGTGCAATCGCGTTTCCCTGCGAATGTGTGGTTAGGATATTAGTGAATAAAAATAAGTTTGCTCGAGGACGAGCAAAAGATAAGTTTAGGGGTATTTGTTCAGACCATAATATTGCATTCTTTATTCACCTATTCCTATCCGTTTTATAAATAAACAGGTACTCTTGAATCACGTTTATTGCATATTACAGGATACAGGCTCTTGGAGCGAAGACAGTGAGAAAAGACAAAAGATGATACAAAAGAGAGACTTTTGACCCACAAGTAGAAGAATTCTAGTGACGAAGAACAAGTCACAATTGTATAAGGCAATGCAGACCGAAATGTCAAAGTAAGCGGTCAAAAGATCATTACAAGTTGTCACTGAAGATCTGGCGAAGACTCAGAAGTCAAATGGAGAAAAGAAGTATAAAAGTAGAAAGACCAAGAAGCCCTGAACCAAGCCCAGAAATTTCATAAGCTGAACTCCTTAAAGGGTCGCGGAACCGCGGCCCAAGCGCCCTATTGCCGCGGTTCCGCGGCCGTCTAATGCCCGTGTCGGCGCAAACTTTCTGAGTTGGTGCGTCGGTGCGGGTGTTGGGATTTTCCGTGGGCAAATCTGTAATTGCACATGTGTGAGAGTCTGTAACCCTAGTTTTCATGTTTTCCTATAAATTGTAATCACAGATCTGTAAAACTCATGCCTCTTTTCAATAAACAAATTCAGATCTGTTCTGTATTCTTGCTTGGAGGGAGCCATCAATAAACTAGTAAGTTCTTTTTAATTCTTTGTTTTAATTCTTTATTAACTAGAACGTCTTTTAATCCCCTAATGAGCGAGTAATCTCCTCCCTTGTTAGGGTTAGCCTTAGGGAAAGGTTTGAGAGATGAGATCTCTCACCCCTTTCATGCCCTTTCACAACTAAGAATTAGAACTCCATGCATGCACGCACAACCGCCCCCTACGGCACCCTACCCCTCGAGGTAACTGTGACACCGTAGTATAAAGGACCGGTTGCGCGCGTTTTCCATGGAGGTTAGGGAAATTATCAATAAAGGAAGGATAAGAATCTAGAGGAAGAAACATCTTCCCAAAAGACTCCAATCCACTTTATTGATAATTTCCGTAACATCTAATAGATCAAAAAATAGGGCAATGAAAGCGGTGAGGAAACCTTTAATCTCCAAACTTCCCCTAAGCCTAACCCTAGCAAGACTTTAATTTAGATTAATTTAGTTTATTGATAGATCTAGGTTTTTTAGAAATAATAAATCAATCCAAACAACATTTGGAATCAACTCGTAAAAACACATTTAGAAAATTACACATCTCTGTGGATCGACCCGTACTCACCGGCTAGCTGCAAAGCGACGCCGTTTCTGATTACGGTTAACTTAGTATTTTTGGACTAATCAGGTACCGCACCGAGTCCACCATGCACCCATAGACAGTTCATCTCCTCCTCGAATCGGGTGTATGATATCGCTCAGGAGCCGAGAAAACTCATGGTGGACATATCACAATCATAACATGAGAAAACCGCACTTTTATCTTTTAAAATGATAAACGAGTTTATTAAGTCTTGCAGTTTCTCCAAATCCAGAAATCTTATGGAAAATCCAAAATCCAAAATAAAAAGTCAATAATAATAAATGCTGGGCTCCGGCAATCCGGACTGGCCCTTAATATATTGCATGACTAATGAATATAAAAATATGCATGAAATATCAAGAAATGAATGCAATAATTAACTAGCATATGAAACAATAACATATAGAAACTACCAGCTGGCAAGCTATGTCAATGAAATAATATTATCTAAGTGTACGTGACATAGCAATTACCGATGAAGATGTGTGTGAGCCGGCAAGCAAGTGTACGTGGAGCATACGCATCATCGGTAATGGTGCGGGTGTCCTAACACAGGTTTCATCATTACTCATAATTATATAGACATGCAATGCAATGCGAACAGCAGAATAAATGGCAATGAAAAGTAAATGCAGCAATAATGAAATATACATTCCTTTATACGAGTCATACAGTTTTTGGTATCTGAAATCGCACGAATCGTGGTGTTTAGAAAATAGGGCTACGGTGTTTTTATGAAGAAGTACATCCTTTGAAATATCCGTAGTATCCTTTGGCCTGTCTTTAAAATACTCACGATTCGTTAGTTTTGAAATAGGTATGACTCGAGTCTAGTCCAACATCTACAAGCAATCTACAGGACTAAACTAACAGACTGATCAAAAAGGGTAAGGAAAGCCACTTAAGTCTGAGTCGATATATATATATATATATATATATATATATATATAATAGTCGGTGATCCCGCCTCAATAGTATCCCATACGATACACTATATAATATGACATTCTCGAGTCGAGAGTGCAGATCTATTATCAATATAGCTCGTACGGTAAATCTATCGTACGGCCTCCCAAATCTGGGTACAGGTCAAATATCACATTTATGTCATGATTCATCTGGTATCCTTATCATCACATATCGTGAACCTGGGGGTACTGATCTACGTCTAGTACAATACTGATACCATTTATATAAATATATTGGTGTGTATGAAACACAACGCCTAAGGACCCGCTATAATATCATGTCGTATCTCATAATACGAACCAAATCATATCACCGATCTCATGGCACCATACCCAATCTCATCGACTCATTTCCAAATACCATATACTATCCTTATAATCCATGTATATATATATACACACACACACATAGTCCCATACCTATGTGTGTGTGTGTGTATACATATCCCCATATACGCACAAGTAATAAAATGTATGTAAGTGTGTGTGTGTGTGTGCGCGTGTATGTAAACCTTATTCTAGGGTCCGCGACTACAACTAACTAATGACACTATCAAATAATTTCACTAAACTTACTTGCTAGCTATCCATGATTCACATAACATATAAACACACACACACACACACACACACACACACACACACACACAGTATATATAATATACTACACTTCGAACTGCGGGGGTGCTATACGCCATCCACCCGACTTCCTCCGTAGATATATATCTACTCACCTCGATCTTCGCTTGCCGATACCGATATCGCCACGCGCTTGCTTGTCATCTCGAAGTCCACGTGGGGGTACCTACAACCAATACACAATCGCAAATGCGTATTAAAATCAAGTCGGAAAACCAAAACGACACACATTTCGCTCATAGGTTAAAACCTATAGTCTCGCATGCAAAACACAACTAATAACCCTAGTCGTTGACGTTCAAACGCCACACGACGGAATACAATATCAAATACTAAATCCCAAATTAAAACGAAGTCGCAAAACAATACAGCAATTCAAGAAAATGGTCCCAGATTTTACCCTAGGTCAAATTAGCCAATTTTGCATATATGGAGGGTCTATTTTACTGATAAAGGAGCCATAGAACAAACACTAACCAATTTGCCCCTACTCTGGCCGGAAATTGCGTCCAGAATGATTAAATTTGAGGCCTTAGCTTGGGGGTTGGGACTCGGGTCTCTGTGGTAGCTTCCTAGGTGCCTGCATGTATCACTGTGTTTGCAAAATAAATCTTAGGGTCCCCGGGTGATAGCAGATCTCCAATAACATCACAAATTTACACAATTTCCCGATATCGGGGTTTCTATGTTTTGGGGTTTGGGGTTAGTCTCTGGTTTCAGTCCAATATACTATCATTAAAGGGGGGTTTAAGGTTACTACTAACTCAATTACACCAACCCAATTCAAGAATTCCTTAAAACCCTAACTTGAAATCTTCAAACCCCACTAAACATCACTTAATCACTTCCAAACTTACATAGGTGCTAAAGTGAATGAAATGCAATACTAATGGTAAAGGAATTACCTCATTTGGCAACTCAAGAATTTTCTTGAGTTGCCCCAAGTCTTCAAAATCGAATTTTTCTTGGTCCAAAGTGTTTGTAAGGAGCTTGTGCATGTTTTTAATGAAGGAGAGATGGAGTTTTGATGAGTATTTGAGGGTGTTTGTTAGGGTTTGAGGTGGTGGGAGATGAGAGGGTAGCCGTGGGTGAAGGAGAAAAGAAATGATGAAGATGATGAAGTGAGACCAAGTCAAGAGAACCCCTCACCTCACTCTCTCTCATGCCCATCCATCTTTGTCCCCAATTCTTTATTCTATTTTCTTTTTCTTTTGTTTTGTTTTCTTTATCTTTCCTTATCATTTAAAATTAAAAACCATGCATGATAAAAGAAAAGACCATGTAAGAAAATGTAACAAAGTATAAAATGATATGGTGCATGTCATGTGCATAAAACAAGTTTAATGCACGATTAGCGATATTTAATCGCGATTAACATTAAAATTGTATATAATAAATTATAAAATTTCATAATTTGCTTAAATCACATAAACGCCCTCATTTAAGAAATTCCTGTAATTTTCCAAATATTTTCCACTTTATCGGTATTTAATTATACCGCATTATTAAAATATTCATAATATTTATTATTTTATTATAAAAATTCCTAAAAATAATATTTTATTTTTCTGAAAAGTTACACTTACAGTCCTCCTTCTCTCGCTCGTACTTATGACAGTTGTCACAAGTTTGAGCCGAACAGACGTGCCCCAGCTGTAACGATTCTAAAATCTTGTACGGAAATTTTACTGTTAATATACAAGAATGAGTTTTTCAGGATGGGTTTGAGTTATAAGTCAATTTTGTGAAATAACAGCAAGAAACAATTTATAGCTCACTGGTAAAGTCTTGCATTGCTGTGACGTAGCCTGTATGTTCGAATCCCATCAGACACATGATTTTTTTCTGAAATTTTCTTTTAATTTTTGGAAGCCCAAAAGATTGCACGTGTAATACACAGGTAAATGAAAAGTAAGAAAAAATCAAACATGTGGAAGATGGAGTAAACAGAGAGTTGATCAACTGGCACGAATCTCAAGGTAAGTAGCCCTAGATCGACCGGTGGAATGCATGTTTGGGCCGGCACCGCTGGATGATTCATGGCCAAATGTCCCTGGGCTTTGCACACTAGTCCCTTCACCTACCCTTAACTCCTCTGCACTGTTTGATTTCCCTGCAATGAAACAGAGACATTTTATTTCATAATCAAACCACATTTTAATACTTTTTAATCCAAATTTTTAAATCCAAAACCCTAATTCTCTACTATAGATACCATCCCCTACTTTGGCTCAACATCATTCTGAAAACTATAGCAAAATTCTCTCAAAAAGTTTCTAAGTACAAGTGGAGCAAAGAGAAATTAGCGAGCGAGCAACTTTTGGCGAAAATCGAAGAAACATCCAGAGCTCCCCGCGACACTACAAGGATCCCCTCCTCTTCCTTAAACTCTTCTTAGCGTATTCAAACCGTAAGTCACTCCCAATCCTCCTCCTTTTTCATTGCTCTTCAATTTAAATCAAATATCAGTAAAAGTGGAGTTATACTGATATCTTCTTTTATAAAACCTATAACTCCATTTCCTTTTATCATTTGGGTCAAACCACTTTTACACAATACTTGTAATCCTAAATACTAATGTTTAGAATTAATTTTAACCAAGATCTCATGTGAAAAATCCATACTTGAACTTTTTCATTAAAATATCATGAACTTTGATATCAGTTCTTTTAGTGTTTGTTAAAACAATACCTTAGGAAAAACTTCACAAGGTAACGACCTACCCCACACGCACACTTGGTTTCATAACACGATACTCATTGAATGTATTTTCGTTGCAAAGAATAATATTACAATAAAATACCACATAACTTTAAAAACCGGATTTCTATTAAAGCGGTATTTTGTATACTTTGCGATTACACATCCACAACCCTCTTTAGAGGACCCACTAATGGATGATGCGGATTATCCACACCCTTGGGCTAATAGAACGAGATGCAGACCTCATCACGGAGCATTCGATCTCGAAAGGATTTAAATACGGTTTTTAAGAAATACGAATTTTCTAAATAAAATAAAATTATTTTTAAATTTAAAATTATATAAAATTATTAATACATATTTTCAAAATATAATAAACCTATGTTTTTCAAAAATGAAAAGATTAACAAATGTCAATAAAATACCATCAAGATACTAAAAAGGCAGGTTTTACAGTAAAATATCATGAACTTTCCAAGCTAAGTAATCATCACTAAAAAATACCTCAAATACTTAAAATCCATACTCATAAAAACTTCAAATAATACTAATCACCCTCAAGATTTTATTTTTAAACTATATTAAAATATTTTTCATAAACCCACCTCAACATATATAAAACAATATTTAAGGACTTTAGTAAATATAGGTTTAAACGGGTTCAATTCTCTTGAACTCCACGGAGCCGGAAAAAGTGAGTGCTTGCCTATTTAAAATAGAAAACTTAACAGAGTTATCAATGGTAATTGTCTTGGAAAAAGACACAAATCCTGCCGTCCATATGCAGCAGTTACCGATAACTTCCGAACCTAATTCAAGAGCTAAATAAGTTTATAAGTGTCTGACTCAGTCTGAGTCCAATTCAAACTTGAATCCAAAATCAAATCTGAATACTTGATCATGAACATGAATACTTGAAATCAAACATCAATATCAAACCTGTATACTTGAGTTGACCGAACTATGGTTATAACTTGACTTGCCTACTTGAATACATGACCACATCATGAACATGTATACTTGAACAATTTATATTCATAGTTTCAGCAAGTCTGATAATTATAATCTATACAACACATTACGCGGGGATAAAGGGGTAGATTGGTACGGAACGTATATCATGGTACGAGAGGTCGCTTAAAAAACACTTACATGAATTTTTGTGTCGTTGTCCCGTGGGTTATAACGGGGCCTTGTACTACATGTTATCACAGTCCACAGGGTAAGATGGACTCCTCTCGTATACATGAATGCCTTCTGTATCAAGCTACAAATAACCAGGTTATAATAATTATCACATATCCGTAATCAATCATACACAACTCACCTATTCACTTCACAGTACTTGTTATATTTTATTTCTACTTTTGGGACTTACCGAGCACTAGTTCGCTGACGACATTCCTTTCTATTTCTTTCTTTGGAATGTTCGTTAGGTGGACAGGACTCTCAGGAGGTCGAGCCTAGCCAGGAGGACTTGGACTAGCATGCAGCACAGCCTGACTTCTAGTTCCTTATACTTTCATTTCCTGTATGTTATTGTTTAGACACTGCTTTATATCATTGTATCTTTGCATTTTCAAACAGTTGTATATAAAGATGAATGTAAATAAAGTTGCTGTTCTATTTTAATACTCTTGTCATTCTTTTACATTTTATATATTGCTTAATTACGCTTAACGTATTTATTTCTTAGTAAATACATTGCAGCCTGCCACGTCATCGTTTCCGTCTACTGTGAAGCGGGGTGTGACACCAGCCCTGTGTAACAAGATGGTTCGGTCAAGTCAAACATTTTATTATCTTGATTAAGGCGTGAAATGGTTGCTACCTGGAGAGAGAGAAAAGAAACACTCAGCATGCGCTCTTGCAAGATTAGATTGTTTATTAGTTTGTCTGACCAGGATGGCTCCTACTGTTTCCTCGAATTTTCCTTCAAACCTTAAAAGGAAAACTAGTCGGGATTATTTGCACCTCACAAGTTTGCTAACCGTTCAGCCAGATGAGTGTTGATACTCCGAGGGAGGTTCCATGTGCTCTCACACGGACCTAATTAAAATAAACCTCATTTTCCACAGAGGCATAGCTCCGTTAACACTTTTCTAGACACCTAATAGGTTGGCTAATTGTGAAGTGAAAAATATCTCCCAAGAGTAATCCTACTCATCAGTGGTATCAGGATCCAACTATCATCAAGTGATAATCTAGATGGAAGCCGCTCAAGTCACCGCGCTCCAAAAGGTATGCAACACTAGCAAGTTTCATGTATATTTGAAACACCCGATATGGTTTTTGCCCCGAACACTTATGATCTTGATGTAGGCCAACATATCATAAGTCGTTAGTCAAGTTCAACCCGTCATTATCTTAGATTAACTTAGACCCACCCGTACAAGTCCTTAACATAGGCCAAAATAACTGTACGACTGATACGCATATCTATGCAGCAAACAAACATTTACCGAACTATCATTCACTATGCCTTGACGTAGGCCAATATACATAGCATGAATACTAGGTGATACTTGTAAGAAATGACGGAGGGCTACGGCTGGGTTTTTGGCGACAAACTCTATAACGTAATGAACTTGATATCGTTGAAAGACCGAGTAGTTTTGAAAAGGAGTGGTTTAGGCTCCGCTTTTGAAAACTAGTGGTTTTGAAGAAAACCGAGCAATCTAGGGTAACATAAACTTTCGCTCAAAGGGTCGTTTCCCGTGAAGGGATCTAGGCTCTTGTCTCTTTGAATGAGGTGCTGGATATTTCTAACCGAATACCACTATGCAAAGCGAAAGAATATGATTATAGTTTTTCAAAATTTGTTCCAACAATATCTTTTAGATTTCTTTTCTTGTATTACTTAAAATTAACGCGGTCCCATCAATTAATTCCTATCACACAAGAAAAGAACGAAAATAAAATATACGTATATGCTATCCGCATTCGCCACGGGGACCCGTCATGCACCGTTAGGTTACTTAACTACCGGCAGAGCGGGGGCAAGACTAGCGCGGATGCAAAACATATACAATATCTACTAGTATGTATATATATAACCATTCGTCCCAGACATGATATAAGCAACATCACAGAACAGTATAAAGCAACATGGAATAGCGGATTATCCTGAAGCCTCGGGTTTCATTTGAGACACAAATGAGATCCAACGTTCTCAGTCATGTGGATAGCCTGTGCAATGAGCCTAGACCCCTATGAGCATGACAAGTTACCCGCCAATCTCGACAGTGAGGCAATCCCAATCAACAAAATGAATGGGCCATCCAGCACTTCACAGAATCCAGTAACTTGAGCACCCCTCCATGGGTCATCCTATACCCCCTACGAGTGCAGTAAATAGCCCGCCAATTCTATAGTAAGGCTCTCTCCGTCTCAACGCCATGAGATGCGGGCCCGTTGCCCTCTAAAACCCGGCTATTCGAGCACTCCTCCGCAGGGTAACCAAGTACAGAAAAGAAACATATATATACAACGGTAACATCGACCTCAATCTAGCCGTGCCCCAATAAAAGAATATACAATCTGGCAGAAACGGCAGACCACATGTCGGACGCTCGCTCGCAATAATGAATATACAAATGAATCTGAACTATATAACTACCATTGCACTATAGGCTATCCACCACGACAATCCATCCACAATATCAGTGCAACACAGAACATCAATGTGAATATCATGTTCGTAAACCCGTCTGATTGTACATATAGCAATCAGTCGGGTTATACCGCTCAATGATATTCACGGTCGCAAAACCAAATACACAGAAAAGCAAGAATTTAGAATTTCGATCGATTAAAACTTTTCGCATTTGCCCCTATATACAAACCAGTACACAAACAAATCAGGGCAAAAACCAAACATACCAAAAATCACATTTCTATAAAAAAGAACCCCTGAAAAAAAATTGGAGCCTTGTTGCCACAAATTGGTCGTGGATCCGCGGCCAAATGGCCTATTTGGCCGCGGATTAGAGGTCGAATTTGGTGAATAAGAGCTCAAAAAATTTTCTTGGCTCCGATAAAACCTGCACATATTTTTAAGCTCACTGAAAAGATTTTTTTGAACAACTTTAAAATTCGAACAGCGAGTAGAGTTTTTGGAAATACGATTCGGATAATTTTATCGACCGAAGTTCTAAATTAGAGCAAATTAGTTAGTAAAGCTTTATGGACCGGCTTTGATACTATGTTGGGTTCCTAGCATCCTAGTCGTCTACTGCGGTCGTTGCGGAACGAAAAACTTTAACTTTTAAAAATCAGACGTTAGAAAATACATTCTAGAATCTAACTATAAACCGAAACTAGTTAGCTAAAGAGATCTATCTACCATGATAGAGGCTTATACCTAAACATCTGTGTCCTTCGGGTCTTCACTCCTCTTCTAGAGCTCCTCAGGATTCTTGATCAACCTTGCTAGATCGCCTTCTTGATCCCAGATAATCCATCCGAGAGTTCTTGATTCAAGCTTGGCTTCACAAATGAAGCAACTTAGTGACCCAGTTTGCTAGTCTAGGTTACTAAGGAGATGCGGTGATTTTTCTAGTGTATTTCTATCTCTCTTTCTTCCTTAATTCTCAACTCATTGGATGGTAGGGTGGAAGATGAAGATGAAGGAGGAGGAGGAACTCAAGAGAGGCAAGTGAGGAGAGAAAACCTTGTGTTAAAAATGAAAACTCTTGTGTGAAGAAAATCATGAAGCACGTTTTTGTAAGAACCAATTTTTCAAAAAAATAACACAACCATGCTTGAATAGTTTACACAAATGAATTTACAATTCATTTATCAACACTATTCAAACATGGTTCACACCATTCTCTTCTTCACGCCTCATTTCCTATTTTACACCGCATTTTCCATTTTGCAAATAAAATGTAAAATACATGATGAGATGTCCTCCTTCTAGAATGTCTTTCCGTAAAAATACAGAATACATTCTACTGTATATATACCTGTATTCGTATCAAAATACGAACACCCAAAAGATAAATAATAACACTAAAATAATACTAGCATTAAATCAATATCCGATTTAATGAACCTGCTTAATTCTAAGCCCGCCAGTATTATCAACCGTCCGATCGAAAATCTGGATAACACTAAAATATACATATCAAAATATGTACATATAAATTATTAAATCAATACTTGATTTAATAATCCGGCTTAATCCTAAACCGGCTAGTATTATCATTCGATCGAAACCTGCACATATAAATATACGGCCATCACATCGTTTCGCCTTAATCAGAGAAACCCTTTGTGTGGGACTCTAAAGACTTAACAGTACGCTGGCAGTGGGTTTAACCACAAGTACGTTAGCGGCACTAGCTGTACTAAAGCTATCCAGATACCTGTCGAAAAGAAGGCCGATGAGTAAGCTCATCCGGACCCTTACTGAGCCTATCCGTGATAATCACCGTACAATCCGGTCTCTTCGTCTAAGAGTATCGCATACCGGGTCTAAGGGGTGATAAACGTCAGACCCTTACTGATCCAATAAGTCATGTCGATTTGGCTCAGGACAAATCCGAGAAACTACTGATCTAACCATCAATAGTTCTCAACTGCCTTGGCTAAGATCTTATGGTTCAAACCAACCGGATACAGTGCGATATCGACTCCCAGTACCCGGAGAGACGAATCCCTGACAATCACTCACTGCCTCCATGTGGCTCGGGATCGTACCGAACCAAAAAATGTTTGCATGACTCGGTAAAGCCGTGGTAGGGTAGTGATTAAAGCACAGTGGGAACTCACACGAGACAAATGATGACCTCGGGTCCTAAGACTAACATGTACTCATATCACCTGAGAACCGATATGTGACGATAGGTACAATACCATCCAAAGGTTTTCGGCGAGTCCGTCCAGTATACTCACCCCCAGTGAGCACCTGTATACAATATTAAGTGATCATATCAATGGTTGTGGGACCAACGACCGCCCCTCATCGGGGTCTAGAAACGTATACACAAGTTTACTGTGGAGTATCGATGCCCGATCTCGATACTCCCGTGATATGGGACCTTTAAAGATGTGCTTATGGACTACCCAGCTCCCACAAGTATGATCGCCATCCTAACGCTGGTGGTCAAGCAAAATCCTACGGGCTTTATCAACATGTAACCGCCATATGTTATATTGAACATAACATATGCACCTGTTAAGATAAAGTTAAATCACAATAGTATACCACTGCATCGAGTTTTTATCAATATGTGCAAGCAATATAAAGTATCAATAGAAAGAAATACACATATCAAGATAAAAACAACTCAAATAATATACTATATATAACTGAGCAAAATTGTCCTGTATATACATATCCCGAGCATTTTATACAATACAGGCCTCTAGAGTATACATATCCAACACACCTAACCCTAAGCTTAATCCTAATTACTATAATTATTAGTAACTTAATCAATAAATATTTAAGTTAATTAATTATATTTAGCATAAAGGAAAAATGATCATAACTAACATTATTGGACGTTGACCGTCATTGAACGTTAAAAATGATAGTTTTCTATAGTTTTGAAAGTATATATTAGTTTTCTAGAAAACCTTGAAACTACAGGGGGCTCCTTTAAAAATAAGTCTATTGAATAACTGGACAAGACTATAAATTTTAAGATTTTTGAAAATTTTAAGATTTTCGAAACTCATACAAAATATTGAAAGACGGAAAATAACAAAAAACAGAGAATTTTGAAAAATTACACAACTTTTGTATCCCATATGCAAAATATTTTGAAACCGTGGAAAACATTATAAAAAAATTGTTTTTCAAATTTTCATGTGCTATAGAAAGTAAAATATTGAAAAACCGAAAAAACAGAAAATTTATACTATTGAAAATTCCGATGAAACAAAAAGCATTGAGATTTTTGAAACATCACAATATTCGTGAGCTAGAAACAAAATAATAAAAAAATGAAGAAATCAAAAAATTTAATGTTTTAAAAAAATTCATTATTTTCTTGTGCTATATAATTCAAAATATTGAAACTTCAAATTATTTTTTCGAAAAGTTGTATTTTTAAAAAAAGTTATTGTTTAATTAAAAACCAAATACAACAGAAAAGTTTCAGATTATTGAAAATTTTACGATTTTCATGCGCTTAGCATGGAAAATTTTGAAATCAAATTTTTAGAGTTTATAAAATTTTGCGATTATCGTTTTTTTGTAGAGCAAACAAAATATTTAAAAACCAAAGTAAACAAAATAATTTAAGATTTTTGAAAATCTAGCAATTTTTCATAGCATGCAAAATATTGAGAATTTTATGAAAACAAGAAATTTTTGTTTTTTTTAATAATTTTTTGATTTTTGTGTTTCAAGAAAAATATTTAAAACTGAAGAAAACAAAAAAAAATAAATCTTTTAAAAATATTGAAAATGAAACAAAACATAAATTTTAATATTTTTTAGAAGTTCAAGAACTTTGGGTGCTGTAGAAAGTAAAAATTTAAAATTTGAAGACAACGGAAAAAAATTTAAAACCCATGATTTTCGTGTGTTATAACATGCAAAATACTGTAAATTTGAAAGGAGAAAAAAACATAATGATTTAATGATTTTTGAAGATAGCGTGATTTGTGTGTTATACCAAGCAAAATATAGAAAAACCAAAAAATACAAATGATTTAAAGATTTTGAAATTTTTGTCTCGTATATAACATGCAAAATATTTAAACGAAGAAAATTGAAAACTTTTAAGAATTTTTAAAGTTCACAATTTTCATCTGCTATATAGTAAACAAAATATTGAAAACGCAAAGTTTCATAATTTTGAAAATCACACAATTTTCATGTGATAATTTACAAAATATTATAAATTTTAAAAAGCAAATGGTTTTTGAATTTTTATAAATTTCACAATTATAAATTTCCCATACAATATGGGGTTGCCCCTACGGATAAAGGAATCCGTAGGGGCAACTATTTATTGCCCCTACGGATAGAACCGTAGGTCCATATACTTGGCCCTACGGTTCTTTACGTTTTAATTTAAAAATATTTAATCGTAATTTGATATTTGGCCCTACGGAGCCGCAAACAAAAGACCTACGGATTAGTCCGTAGGGGCATGTATATGGGTTAATAAATAATAAAAAAATGGCACAGAAAATCCCTTCGTTCCCAAAAATCTTTTTCATCTTCCCGCGCCTCGCTATCGATTTCCTCCCGTGCCGGCTCGTCGACTTCCTCGTCGCCTCCTCCGTCGCCTCCTCATAACAACCTCGTCAACTTCCTCCAGCGCCTCAATCCCGAGCCTCGTCGACTTCCTCGTCGCCTCCTCCGTCGTCTCTTCCACCGCGAAAAAGGTTAGTAAATCTCCAATTTCTACTTCTAATTTAATGCTTTTATTTTCCTCTTTTGATAATGTTAGGTTCAAGGCAGGGTACGGGTACGGGTGAGGGTTAGGGTTAGGCATCGGATCAGTTTCAGTTAGGGTTACGTTTAGGGTTAGGGTTAGGGGTCAGTTGGGGTTGGGATTAGGGTTCTGTTGCGGTTGGGGTTGGGTTAGGGTTAGGGTTCGGAATTGGGGTTAGGGTTAGGGTTCGGAATTGGGGTTAGGGTTGGGGTTGGGGTTAGGGTTAGGGTTCGGAATTGGGGTTAGGGTTAGAGTTAGGGTTCAGAATTGGGGTTGGGGTTAGGGATGTTTTTTCTTGAAAACAACTCTAATTAAAGGCTAGGGTTAATATGGGTTTAGTGTTAGAGGTTAGGGTTAATTTGGGTTAATTAAAGTGTAGGGTTAATTTGGGTTAATTAGTGATAATTTGAAAGGGTTATGGTGTTGATTAGGTTTAATTTGGTTAAGTTTGGGTTGATTAGGGTTAATTAGGTTAATTTGGGTAAATTGGGTTAAGTTTGGGTTAATTAGAGATAATTTGTGTTTGGGTAACGATTATGGTTAATTGTGGTTAATTTGGTTAATTTGGATTATTTTGGTTTATGGTGCACTATTATTTAGTAGGATACAATTGTTCATTGCAGTAGGATACTCGATGATAACGTAAATGTACAACTTTACCGTAAACGCAAGAAAAATTTACCCTAAACTTGAAATTTCGAACCCTTAATAATGAAACGTAAACGTAAAAACTATTCATGTTAAATGTTCAAGTTAAAACCAATATATGATACTCGATGATAATATGAAACCTTCGTATTCCCATCGATACTCATATATGAAACTAAAAGCGCCACTTAGTCCCCGTCTATCGGTTAACATACGTGCGATGCTCGTCGTGACCTAGAACTATACGAGGTTATTAAATATCGGACAGTATAGCTCGATACTAACAACCGTCGCATAGTCTACGCGACGAGAAAATTCAATCGTATGGTAACCCATAGATTTGTCCCGTGTGGACAAGTTAAGAATATATAAAGCAAACGCCTTCATTCACTTGTGTTTTCATCCGTTTCAACATATTTCGTCAGTACCTTTCCGCTGCTTCTCCTTGTACAAAGATAGATTAGATATTTATTTCAACGTTGTTTCACAGCTTTGAAATGATTATCTATTCTATTACAGTGTACTCGGAGAACAGCGGGGAGGTGCTGCCGAAATTTACTCGAAACGGTTGAAAGCACAAGTGATGGGCGTTCGCTCTATACATTCTTAATGGGATAGAAGCCTACCCCCGACAGCCGGAACACACACATACAACAAGAATACACAACATACGCATAATTAGAGAGCGATTCGAGATGTTCGGGTTAAAACCAATATATGATAATATGAAACCTTCATATTCTCATCGATACTCATATATGAAACTAAAACGCCACTTAGTCCCCGTCTATCGGTTAACATACGTGCGATGCTCGTCGTGACCTAGAACTATACGAAGGTTGTTAAATATCGGACAGTATAGCTCGATACTAACAACCGTCGTATAGTCTACGCGACGAGAAAATTCAATCGTATGGTAACCCATAGATTTGTCCCGTGTGGACAAATTAAGAATGTATAAAGCAAACGCCTTTATTCACTTGTGTTTTCATCCGTTTCGAGATATTTCGTCGGTACCTTTTCGCTGGTTCTCCGTGTACAAAGATAGATTAGATGTTCATTTCAACGTTGTTTCACAGTTTTGAAATGATTATCTATTCTATTACAGTGTACTCGGAGAACAGCGGGGAGGTGCTGCCGAAATTTACTCGAAACGGTTGAAAGCACAAGTGATGGGCGTTCGCTCTATACATCTTGATGGGATAGAAGCCTACCCGTGACAGCCGGAACACACACATACAAAAAGAATACACATCCATTTCCACGTTCGCTCGAGATGTTCGGGTTAAAACCAATATAGGATAATATGAAACCTTCATATTCCCATCGATACTCATATATGAAACTATCCCGTTCTTATATTTTTCAATATAGTCAGCATAACCTACAATTTATATGTTATACAGTCTAACATGGCCCATGAGTACGTCAGAGTTAAGAACTGGATGTATGTGGATTGGAAACAACGTATGCAACCTAAGTTTGTCGCAGGAGTTGCTGCTTTCCTTGAATTTGCACGCGCACATAATAAGATCATAATAGAGAAGATTCTCTGTCCGTGCGATAGATGTGGCAATAAGTACTGGCAGAAGGTAGAATTGGCAGAGCTTCATATTGTAAAACATGGGTTTACTAGACTTTATACAACTTGGAAATATCACGGGGAAGGAAAACAATGCAGTACTGCGGCAGAAGAAGAAGGAGAACACGATAATGCGGCAGGAGAAGAAGAAGAATTCGGTAATGCGGCAGGAGATGGAAATTTATTTCCATCAGAAGAAATGGAGGATATGGTAGAGGCTGCCCTAAGTGAATCTATTCGTACCGATGATGACATTCCTTCCGGTCAAGGACCGCGTGCGGATAAATATGAAAATTTCATGAATGATGCTAGGAAACCAATTTATGAGAATGCGAAGTATTCCACCCTCTCATGGTTCGTCCAACTTTTCCAGATTAAGTGCCTAAATGGATGGAGTAACAAGTCATTCACAATGCTTCTTTCGTTCTTGAAAGATTCTATGCCTCCGGGAAATAATGTGCCCGAAAGCTGGTACGAAGCCCAGAAGATGATGTCTGATTTGGGTCTAAAATGCGAGAAGATTCAAGCATGTCCTAAAAATTGCGTGTTGTACCGGAAAGAGAATTCAGATTTGAAAGAGTGTCCAACATGCGGAGAGGCCAGGTATAAGCCAAAAGATTCTGATAAGAAGCCTGATATACCTGTGAAGATAGCACGATACTTTCCCATAACACAGAGGCTACAGAGGCTATTCAGGTGCAAGAAAACAGCCGAGGCAATGATTTGGCATCACCATGATCTTCCAAGCGAAAAAGGAAAAATGAGCCATCCAAGAGATTCACCGGCATGGAAGGATTTCGATAGGAGGCACGCAATATTCAGTAGCGATCCTCGCAATGTCCGGCTCGGACTGGCTACTGATGGCTTCTGCCCATTCAACTATATGGCTGGAAGTCACAGCACATGGCCCGTTGGAATGATAATTTATAATCTGTCGCCTTGGTTAGCTATGGACCAATCATACTTTATGATGCCTCTTCTTATCGACGGACCAAACTCACCGGGGAACAATATCGACGTCTATCTCCGACCTCTGATCGAGGAGTTGAAATCTTTGTTTATTGATGGTGTAGAGACATATGATTCAAACACAAATACAACCTTCATACTGCGTGCGGCTTTAATGTGGACAATTAATGACTTTCCTGCGCATGGAATGCTATCAGGTTGGTCCGTACATGGTCACAAAGCATGTTCTCATTGCCATGAACACACAACATCAAAATTCTTGAATTTTAGCAGGAAGGTTTGTTATTGCGGCCATCGAAGTTTTCTGCCTCCAGACCACCCCTATAGGTTAGATATGGTTCACTTTGATGGTCATCAGGAGCTTCTTGGACCTCCATCCATATTGTCCGGAAAGGACGTGACTGCTAAATGGGATGGTTATAATAACGTGACCTTCGGGATGGATCCGACGAAACAGGTCAAACCACAATATTGGAACAAGTTAAGCATTTTCTTCGAGCTTCCGTACTGGTCTACAAATTCAGTGCGTCATTGTCTGGACGTCATGCATATAGAGAAGGGAGTATCAGAGCACATACTTAACTTGCTTCTTTGTAAAGACGGGAAATCGAAAGACAACATGAATGCTCGGATGGATCTACAAGAGTGAGGAATAAGAAGTGAATTGCACCCTAGACCGGTAGCGGGTAAACCGGGCAAATTTGTACTTCCCAATGCCGCTTATCATATGTCACAACCGGAAAAGAAAAGATTCCTGCAGGTGTTGCATGATTTGAAAGTCCCCACAGGTTTCTCAGGATCATTCAGCAAGAAAATAAAAATTGTGAAGGGCAAGATCGATGGGCTGAAAAGTCATGATCACCATGTTATCGTGGAGCACCTTCTTCCATTAGCCCTCAGGACTTCTCTCCCCGACTCGGTTGGTCTAGTAATTAACGATCTATGTTGTTTTTTAGGGAGTTATGTGCTAAAACACTGGAGGTTGCGACGCTGGATAAACTAGAAAATTCTGTTGCGTTGATACTTTGCAAGTTTGAGCGTATTTTCCCACCGTCATTCTTCGATATCATAATACACTTGACAGTTCATCTTGCAACTGAGGCGAAGTTAGCCGGACCGGTACAATATCGATGGATGTATCCCGTCGAGAGGTACGTGTAATTTTTCGTTTTGCGCAATTTATAAATTTATTGTTGTCCTATATGCCCGTATTTATTTATTCAACATATTCTCATTAGGTAGCTCTACACTCTTAAGAAGTATATACGCAATAAAAATCGAGCAGAGGGTTCTATCATGAAAGGTTTTCTTCTTGATAGAGCAACCACATTTTGTTCCCGCTATCTAGACGAGAACATTGAGACAAGGCTTAACCGACCACGAAAAATTCAAGACGGGCCATATGGTAAAGCCGAGTATAAGAGGGTAGACACTATGTTTATCAACAAGATATACCGGTTTATCTTGCTTAATTGTGCATGTCTTGAACAAATTAGAGAGTAAGTTTTTTTGGATTAATTGTTATATCTGTGTTTGTGTGTGTATGAAATGATATAATATTAATGTCACAATTATTTGTCGAAAACAGAATTCATTTTAACGAGGTACGTGAGGGGCATCCTGATTGGAACGAAGAACGTTTGGAAAAATACCATCAGGATAATTTTTGTGATTGGGTCACAGATCATGTAAATTATTCGAATAATATTTTATTGCTATCAGTTTTAATCTAAACTTGTATCGTTATGTATTTGTCATAAAATTTGTTTTGTTAAATCCACGATCCGAACTTGTCTGTATCATTTAAGAGTGATTCAAGATGTTTAGCTCAATTTCCTAGTATGGAGGTTGCATATTACAAAGGATTTGGTGTCCTTGGATACAAATTCGAAGTTAAGGACATAGAAACATCTAGAACCACTCAGAATAGTGGGATTGCGACGGTAGGATCGGACAGTGTGATTTACTATGGGTACTTAAATTGTATACTCGGCATCCACTATCCCGGACGATCAGAACCCTTTTATATATTCCAGTGTACTTGGTACGATCCGCGAACCGATACGGACATGTGGAGAAGCAGTCTTGGGACTTGGAAAGATGAATATGGATTGACCAGTGTGAACGAACTTCGATTTTACGGTCAGGACGATCCGTTTATCTTTCCGAACCAAGCGTTCCAAGTATACTACTCACAGTGTTTGAAGCATCCGGGGTGGAGTGTTGTATGCCGATGGAAACCCAGAGATGTGTACGATGTCCCAGAATACGAGGACAGCGATGAGGACGAAGAAGAGAGAAGGCTTAAAGTGCTCCGACCGTCTGTTGCGAAGGACGGGTTGTCTTCAACCGATCATGAAGTTACGTGGGTTAGAAATGACATCGACGATGAAATCCAAGTAGATATGTATAATGCGCCCACGAAACGAAAAAGGTTATCAATAATGTTATATTATTACTTCACATTTTACGCTCTATACATATATAGTCAATACTTTTAATGATTGTCTAATGCGTCCACGAACCGTTTATCTAAATTTGATGACGATGTCGGGAGCAGCGAGGGGCGGCAGGAGCTCCAGCCGCAGCAGAGGCAGAGGCAGAGGCAGAGCGGTTCTGCCGCCCGGAGAGCTCCGTAGGGAGCTTCAGAGGGCCGGTCTTGCACCCAGATCGGAGACCCCTTCAGATGCCTCCTTCCGTGTGGATTTTGCCACATCTCCAGGTATACTGCACGCATATCCATTTTGAATGTAATATTACAGATATTCATGCCTATTTATGTCAAAATTACTTATATTGTCAATGTTTGATCGTCTAGTTGTTGGTGATGCGTCCACATCTGGGACAGAGGCCACCCCCGCTCCTCCAGGTATGTTTATATATCATATAGTGTATGTATATTGATTTAGAATGCTATATCATAAATACACACATTCCTTTTGCTCTTACTTAGCAATTTTTATTATTGTCTAGCTGTAGGTGGTGACACCACCGCACCTGCGGGTATGTTTATATATCCTATAGTGCATGCATATTGATTTAGAACGTTATATTATTGATCTACACATTCTTTTTGTAATTACTTATATAATCTATTTTTAATTGTCTAATTATAGGTGGTACGTCCACATCTTCCGCAGGGGCCACTCCTGCCGCTTCCATACCCTCCGCATCGTCTGCAGGTTAGTATGAATAAATTTAAAATATTTATTCATTTTACATATGCTCTATAGAATAAATATGAACTTCATGGAAATTTAGCGTCGATGTTTATTTTCTAGTTGGAGGGGATGCGTCCGCATCCGGGACCCCGGTTGTTCCTCACCGGAGGAACTATCGTCCCGCTCGTGCTGCTGCCCGGGTCCAGGCTCGTGCGATAGTCACCGGAGGTATATATCACACTTGAATTTTCGTTTAACCTTGATTTCTTAATACAACTTTGTCTTATTATTGATTGTCTTGATATTTCGTGCAGACGCAAGGCCTCCCCATCCCCCGAGGGGGACTCGAGGCCCGAATCAGTCTCATAGGCTGAGGCCTGACAGAGCTAGGGGGGAGGCAGCATTCCCCCTTTTTTTTACCCTTGACTATCGCTATACCGGTCCTCATGCCAAGAGGTTCGGCCGGTATTTGGGGGACGAGAGCCGGCTCGTGAAGAACTATCCACTTCACGTTGAGTGGGGCGAGCAGCACCAGCGCGCATTCGCCCTCGTCTTTGATCAGGCTCGGGTATGTATTAATATATATTTTCATTTGATCTATCCAATATATTTATTATTAACACTTGCAATCTAATAATAATGTTTTTTTTTGTATTTTCAGTTGGATTACGATTTTCAGCCTGTAGCCGACCCTGATCATCCGGGGAGGGTGCTCGACCTTCATGCTCTGTACAATGGCCTGATGAAGAACATGCAGGCCAAGGTCCGATACAACAGGTATGAGCTGAAGGCCGACTGCTACTCCCTGTGGATGGCGACCCCCGAGGCAGAGAGAGCGGCCCTCCTATCTACTCCGGCGTTTGCGAGAGTCGACGTAGAGATATGGCCTCTATTGTGCGCTTATTTCGACTCCCAACGCAAACATGTATGTATTTTAAATGTAATTCATTATTTATGATATAATTTATTTCTTTGTGTTTCTTAATTAGAAAACTAAATGTTAATGCGTTGTGCAGAAACAGGCCGCTCAGAATACAGAGAATAGGAAGTCGGCGAAGAGGGGTCGCCCCACTTATACAGGTGGCTCGAGGAACATTACTTAAGCCATGGAGTTATCGGTAAATTACAATAGACCGACCTTTGTGATATTCTACAATATTAAGAGTTATTTTCTAATATTTCTAATATTAAGAGTTACTTTCTAATATTGCAGACATCTCGGACCGTGGCGTCAGGTGGTATACCGAGCGTGCTGTCCGCATATCTTGCCGTCCACGGCACCTCGAAAGATCCCGCCACGGGCGAGCTTCGATATCCCGACGTCGCTACCTAGGAGTACTGCGTAAGTGTTAATATTTTTTCTACCCAAATTTAAAATTTTAGTTTTGGAAGGTTCAAGTTTAAATTTTATACTTATACTTTACTGCTTAATGTGGGTGTAGGAGCGGGTGGTTGAGCAGGCCCAGGCCTCGGGGATCGATTTTACCGGACAGAGCAATCCGAGGCTGCTGACCCCAGTTCTGGACGCCGCACATGGAGGGCACCACGGAGGTTGGGAGAGAGGCCGGGGACTAGGCCCTAGCAGGGCCCATATGAGGTTGGACTCCACCCCGGCGGTTACTTCCTCCGTCTCCAGTGACCGACGTGTCCATCAGGAACTGGAGAGCTTGAGGGCCACCGTTCAGGAGTTGAAGGAGATGCTGGTATGTATACTACTTTATACTAAAATATCATGTCATATTATATAGATATCAATATATCCATAATTAGTATGTAGCATGAGCTTATTTGGTTTTAGACTTAAGTTTGATTAATCATACATACAGATGTAATTAAAATAAACAACAAACTAGATATCCAAACGGGGTTTCGAAATAACTTAATAATGATACGAATTCGAATAATACACAGTTCTTACACGCTTATTACACACGTTAGGTTCAGACGCGACATGGTACATCGGCCGAGCCTCCACATGCATCTCCTTCGGCTGCGGCTCCGCAAGCCACTACATCGGCCGTGGTTCCGTAGACAGCTCCTATAGCTCCACCGTCCGCTCATACTCCCGCAGCCGCGGCTTCGCAAGCGACTACCTCGACGGCGGCTGCGCAGACCACATCGCCAGCTCCACAGGCCGCTCAGACTCCCGCTCGCGCCGAATTGCAGAGTTTATTGACCGAGCAGCAGGCGCGCGTTATTCTATCGTTATTCAGAGGTGGAGCTGGACTGAACTAGGGTAGCTTTTTGGTTCTCATTTTTTGAAACATGTATTTATTTATATCATACACATTGTACTACATTTTGAAACGATATTGATATTGGTTTATATTTATATCATATTCAGTTTTTGGGTTTCTTTTGTATATTATATATGTTGTGTGATGATTAATTTTATATTTGATTGATGTATATATTATTGTGCACAGGGCGGGAAAAAATCAGGCAGCCCTTTTTTTTTATAAAAAATACAGATAAATGTACCTACGGATTAATCCGTAGGTACACATGTTGCCCCTACGGTTATATCCGTAGGGGCAAAATATCAGCAGTAACTGATATTTCCCCCCTGATTTTAGTACCAGGGGGTTAGGAGTGCCCCTACGGACATATCCGTAGAGGCCACTGCCTCGTCCTTACGGACTTATCCGTAGGGGCAACATATCAGGATTTCTGATATTTTGCCCCTACGGATAAGTACCTACGTAGGTATCCGTAGGGGATAGTACGTGGCCCTACGGCTATATCCGTAGATACAGTTAATATATTTTAAAAACCCGTAAATAATATAACTTTTTTTACCCTACGGATGTCTCCGTAGGGGAAACAGGACCTACACAGAAATCCGTAGGGGCAAATTCAGGGCTTCAACTTGCACCTACGGCCTTTGCACTTACGGGGTATTTTTTCGCCCCTACGCATATATCCGTAGGGGCAGTGGGTTGCCCCTACGGATAAATCCGTAAGGGTAACCCTTATTTGTAGTAGTGACCTATTACTTATAAAATATTAAAAAACCAAAATTTTTGAAAATTTCTGGATTTTCGTTTGTTATAATATCCATAATATTGAAAGAAAGAGAGAGAAAAGAATTTTTTGCAATTTTCGTGTTTTATCACAAAAAATATTGAAAACCCAAAAAAACAAATAATATTCTATTTTTGAAAATTTCAAGGTTTTCTTATGTTATAACAATCAAAATATTGAAAAATCGAAGAAAACGGAAAATTTAAGATTTTTAAAATTTTGCTATATTCGTGTGTTATATCATGCGAAATGTTGAAAATTTGAAGAAACGAAAGGTTTTAAGTTTTATGTAAATTTCGTGATTATCGTGTTCAGTTAGGTGTACAAAAAAATATTGAAAAACAGACAAAATATTTTTATTGATAATTTTAAAATTTTTGCAATTATCATATATAGTGAGAAAAATATTGAAAAGTTAAAATAAAATACCAAAATAATTGCAAGTTTATTTTTTGGAAATTGGTTCGTAAGCCCTAACCCATATGTATATAACACACTTTTCTCGGGGCCCCCTACATATTTGTGCCGAACGAGTTAAATTGTGAGCATCCTTGGCATTGATCCCCGCACATTACCATGAAGGGGAAGTGCTATGACCAACCTAGTTATGCCCGTGATCATATTTGCAAGTTAATCGTTCAGTTATTTAGATTTGAAGTTCATAAATATAAAATATTAAACTTACAAATAATATAATAATAAACCTGTAAATTAATAAGATTTTTCTTAAGTTTACACCTCGGAACCTCCTATAGGGAAATACAATGCAAAGTTTGTAATTCATACCACCGAATTATTTATTCTTTTAACTATCAACCTTTGCCCCCAAAAAAACCCTATCAACCTTAGGAAGAATTATTCGGTACATCGGTCATATGGTTCGGTCATGAAAAAAAGAAATAAGAGCATAGACTCTACTAAGTTGCCCAAAGAATATCTGAAATTTTTTATTTTTATTCGCTCTCCTGTCCGAATATATTACATCCGGCGAACCGAATAATTTCTCCAACCTTTACAGGATCCAAAGTTCCCTTCAGAAGATTGCATGGTAAAAAGATAAACTAATTCAACATTAACCTTTCTCAAAAAAGTAATGCTTTTTCTACCGGTACGGTGCGATCCATGTAGGCTGCATAGATTACCATTGGATATAAGGTGAGACATGTTATATACAACCTAGATCATTGTATCTTTTGTCCGCCTTGGTATCCAATGAGAATCTATCTGACCTAAATGGATTTCACTGCAGGTATTACCCTTCTCGAAATATCTGGTTTCCACTTTCCATTCTGAGAAAACATGGTGCTTTCTCATCTCTTTCCATTTCATTCCAAATGTGTGCTAAACTACGAAAAGCCCACCCCAAGAGCCGAGCTAGTAATGAGTCCATCAATGATGCAATCTACAGCTGGTAGTGTGGGGCCCAACGATGTTGATGGAGATAGTGGGGCCCACTCAGTAAGTGGGAATAAAGAAAGGGCTGAAAGGACTTGATGTCGAGTGAAAGTGCTAGAAGCAAGTGTTTGTCTTGTTCGGCATCTCTTTTCCAGGCATTTTTATTTTTATTTTTGATGTTACCGTCTCCGAAGTCCATCGGCAACTCCTCAAATTGAAAATAAAAGTTATATCGGATGGGGTCCCAATGATTTTATTCTAGATGTCTCTGCCAACCCAAAAAGAAAAAAAAATGCGTAGGGTTAGTTATCTTGTAAAAGCTGGCAGTTTTTTGGCGCCTGCAATATGATAGATATATTATGATAAAAATCAGTTTTATACAAAAGAAATATCATCTAAGAGATTAAATCGTGGGACTCAGAAAACTTATATATTTCCGTCAAGACGAGCGTCCATGGTGTTAATCTCTTGGATAGATAATGATAGATGTTCGAAATGGATAGTTAAAGTATTTTCCTTCATACAACATAAATATCATAATTGTAGAATTGGTGTCTAGGTAGATGGAAAGGGAGGAAGAACAGGAAATTTGAAAGTTGAATTCAGTAACTTAAAAGTTTTAGTTGGATGAAAGATTTTCTTAAATTCTTTATTATGAAACATATAGCATCTGTTGATGACATGATCAAAATAGCATTATAAGAATAAAGAATATTTGGTCGAAAAAAAAAACAGAAAAAGAAAGTTACATTTATATACCCAATACATCTTTAGCCAAATCCATATAACCCCCTGTTATCTATGATATTCCTCGGAGCCTACAGAAATCATTAAAGTTTTTAGAATGTAACACTCAACACACATTATTATTTTTTGATAATGAGCCCGTTCTCGGTACAACGTTGGATAAAATAATTTATCCAACAAATCAAGATCGTTCAAAATTATCCGTTTCTTAAAGAAGCGGTTAAAATCTAACGGTTGTTATTTAACCGATACATAAAGTAGCGGTTAACATCAAGGTTGGATAAAAAATTATATAACGTTAACCCCTTCTTTTAAAAACGGTTAAAATATATCAACGTTGGATAAAAAATTATACAACAAATCAAAACTGTTTATAGTTAATCGCTATTTTAAGCAGCAGTTAAATCTAACCATTTTTATTTAACTTATACCTAAAATAGCGGTTAAAATTAAAAGTTAATTTATTCAACAAATTAGAACCATTCAGAGTTAACTGTTACTTAAGTCAGCGGTTAAATCTAAAAGTGGTTATTTAACCTCTAGTGAAATTAGTGGTTAAAATCAAAAGTTAACCGCTGCTTAAGCAATTATTTTCATGCGGTTAAGGAATATATCACCTTTCGACCTTCGAACCCTATCTTCCGCCACAGGACGACCGCGTCTTTCTTAACGAGGTTTTTCGAAATAGTTATGGTATATTTTTTATTTCCACGTTTACACACGCTATCATGTTTATTAATCTAGCCTATGACTGGACCATCTCAGAATTAGAAGAAGAAGGAATAGTACTGGAAACAGACAAACAATAGAATTAATTGATTTATATTATAAAATCGATCTAAAAAATAATAGAATACCTAGCAACAACCACAATTCAAATCACTTGGAAAAAACGTCCAATTTATATCTGAAAAACCGAACAAAAAACCCTAAACAGATAACAAAATCTATAGTAATTAAAGTAATTAATTTAGCTTATGAAATCGATTCAAGAATCAAGAGAATACCCAGCAAGAATTACAGTTCGAATTATAGCAAAATTCGTCCAATTTCGATCTCAAAGCCCTAAACAGCTGAAACTGTTAAGACGATTTTCTCTTTTATATAATATGAACCGTAACTTTAAGCAGCGGTTAAATATTTTAACATATTTTTTAAGTAGCGGTTAAATCTGAACCGTTTATTTTAACCCCTATTTAAAAGTAGCAGTTAAAATAAACGGTTCAGATTTTTTTGAGAAATTAATTTATCCAAAGCACTATAACGATTACGTTCCCTTTGAACAATATGACTTTTGCTTTCAATTTCAACCTTTTCCATGAACTATCCACTAATTAATAAACTGCCCTTTCTCCAATAACTATCAAACTTGGCATGATCATTTTGATATTAGTGCGGGACATGAGACACACAGGTTTTTGTTTGTTTGGTTTTTTTTACACAAAAGGCGAGCAAAAGAAGCCCAATTTTAGATATTAAAAAGGAAATAAAAAGCATTTTACAAAAAGAAAAATGAAATACAAACCGACAAGATCAAGACCATTACAAAACAATAGCTCAAAATCGAACTTTTAAAATGCTAGATAATGCATTCCAATTGCGAGCAATTGAACCCACACCAAGATATGAGACATTATAGAATTTTGCAACCCTTCTTTTCATAGGTTCCAGGATGTCTGGTATTTTATCTACCGTGACCGGTAGGTGAAGCAGTTATTTTTTATTAAAAAAAAAATGCCACTGGCCCGTAAGCCTTTAACTATATCTCACAACGAACACGACACAACCACGCACAAAACATACCCAGGTGACCTACGAATTTGCTCCACAAGCATTAATTTATGGCTACTTTCCCTCCAAAGATTTCTGAGGTTCCAAGCCCGCACTCTCCCCAAGAGGGGAAGTGCCCATTGTAAGTCGATGTCGCACACTCTCCTAGGTTTGTAAAGAGACGACATTTTCAAAAATCTATTTTAAAGCATGCAACATTGACTATTATCCCAAGAATTACCATAAGCTCTACTTAGCAAAAATTTCATAAATACTGATTTACTCAGAAAGCAATTATATTTATGTAATCAAGTCTTTCGGGTCTTCTTAGTCCTCTTCCTTAGCTCCCTGTGGTCCTGGATAAGGTTTGGCAGTCGGCCTTCTCGCGTCAAAGACGATCCATCCGAGAGTTTGTGGTTCAAGATTCAACCTCAAGAAGGAGTTGACTAAAAGACTTTGTTAATATAGGTAGTTTAGATGATATAGAGAGTGTTAATTGGATTTATTTATCTAAAAAACTCTAGGTTTCTCAACTCATGAGTGGGGTTAGGCTTGAGAAAGAAGAAAAACTCAAGAGAGGAGAGAGAATGGCTAAGTGAGAATGAGGATAGAATGGCAAGGAAAAAAGATACGTATCATAATATTTTTCCCAATATAAAATCAAGCCATGCTTGAATAGTCATCACAAATAAATAAATAAAAACAATAGCCATGCAACTCACCATACTCAAAATCTCCTCATTTTGCATATCTAATTAATAGAAACAAATATAATGATGTGTCCTCGTCTAGAATCATTCTTATATAAACACAACAATATATAAACCGTATATACATAACAGTATTTGTACTAAAAAAAATATGAATACCATGAGATAAAATAACCCAATAATATAATACTAGATCATTATTAAATCAATACTTGATTCAATAATGCGGCTTAATTTTAAGCCCGCTAGTATTAACCGTCTGAACATAAATCCGTGTAGTCAGCATATATATGATCAGAACCCTACACGTATAATCATACGGCTTCTTCATCGTTTGGTCTGAGCCAGAGAAATCCTCTGTGTGGGACTCTGAAGACTCGACTGTATGCTGGCAGTGGGTTTAACCATGAGCACGTCAGTGGCACTAGCTGCACGTAACGGCTACCCAGATACCTGTCGAAAAGAAGGCCGACGAGCAAACTCATCCAAACTCCTACTGAGTCTGACCGTGACAATTTTCGTACAGTCCGGTCTGTTCGTCTGAAAGTATCACATGCCGGTTTTAGGGGGTAGAAAACGTCAGACCCCTAATAACCTGACAAGTTGTGCCGATATAGCTCAAGACCATCCGAGAATCTACTGATTTAACTATCAGTAATTCTCAAAAGCTCTGATCAAGGACTTATGGTGTTTGGCAACCGAACACAACGTGATATCGACTTCCAATACCGGGAGAGATGAATCTTCAATAATTGCTCACTGTCTCTATATAGTTCGGGACTGTACCCAACTAAAATCTGTTTACACGACTCAGTAGAGCCGCGGTAGGTTAGTAAACAAAACACGGTGGGAACTCATACGAGACATATGAAGATCTCAGGTTGACAGACTATCTGTACTCATGTCATCAGAGAAATGCTATCTGACAATAGGTATAATACTATCTGGCTAGCTCTTGGTGAGTTCGTCCAGTGTACTCACCCCCAGCGAGCACATGTATACAGTCTCAGGTGAAACACACTAATGACTGTTGGACCAATCATCGCCCTTGTTCAGGGTCTCGAAACGTATACACTGGTCTACATTGGAATATCGATGCCCAGTCTCGATACTCCCACGAATAGAGACATTTAAGAATGTGCTTATCGACTACCTAGCTCTCACAAGTATGTTGTCATCACAACGTTGGTGGTCAAGTAAAGATCCTATGGGTTTTATCAACATGTATAAGCGATATGAAATAATAAGTAAAATATATACACATGGTAAGATAAAATCAAACTAATTAGCATACCATCATATCAAACAAAATTGTCCTGTATATACACACCCTTAGTATTCTATACAATAAAGACCTACAGGGCATACATATTCAACACCCATACCAACCGAGCTACTGCTCATTGGTGGGTTAAGGAGCTGTTTGTTTCCAAAGAATTGCCAAAAAATTAGGAATCAGAAAGACAATATACTATTAAAAAACGAAAGCGGTATAATTACCATTTTATTATTTGTTTGAGAATATCAACTTTTGAGAATTGACATCAGCTTTTTGCGATTGAGGTCGGCATTTAGGCAATTCAAATTTCGAGCTTTTTCGAGAGGAATTGACAATTCCAAAGAGGCCGTAGGATTTGGATATTTAATTCATTGAAAAATGAGTTACGATTACCTTTATTTTCATCACCTCTTACTTTTTTACATTTTATTTTTTTAACTCTTATGGGGTGAGAGTTCCTTAAACTCACTCCATGAATCACTATATCAATTCCTAAAATCCAATTCCTACTTAATTTCGAAGTAAGCAAACAAAATTATAGGGACAAAACATAACACAAGTTCTTACAAACAAACAATCAAACAGCAATAACCGCAATTTCAAGGGACAACCAGAAAAGACATTTTATTACATAAAACACCATTTCCGTTTTCTAGAATTCAAGAAGACAAACAGCCTCCAAGTACTAATCAACAAAACGAAACGTTGGTAAGAAAACTAAATGGTTTTGGGAGTGCGCCCATGGATTCACATGTGGCTCTCAAAACCAGCAAGCTGTTTTGATTTGCAGCTGGGCCCACCCACCTCTGCTTATAAACCTCCCCCTCCCCCTCTCTTCTCCTTCCCAACATCGATCCACCTCTCCTTGTAATCTCAACAGAAACACTTAAAAAAAAATAAAAATACACACACATTAACAAATGGGCAACCCTACTTCACTCTCATCTTACTCATCTTACAACAACAACTATCATCATAGAAGAAAAGGAAGCAGCAGCAGCTGTAGGGCCATGGCTCCTCACTTCCTCGACTCCTGCTTCCACTGCAAAGCCTTGCTTCATGCCGGAGACGACATCTACATGTACAAAGGAGACACCCCTTTCTGCAGCGAGGAGTGCAGGCAACAACAAATCGAAGCCGACGAGGCCAAAGAGAGGAGCAATATGAAGAAGGTTTCGAATAAGTTGAAGCCTCGTGGTGCTCCTAAATCTTGCGAGGTCCATGCTAGGGCTGCTCCTACTGTTGTCGCGGGATAAATATTGTATTCAAATGGTTTGTGTTTGTGAATTAGTACATCTTAATTAGGATTGGGAAATGTAATCCAATCGGCGGTGTAAATTTTCTTGGCTAAATGTAATGAAAGCAAGAGTTAAATTTTCTCTCCAAACGTAAGAGGTCTCACTAAGTAATATGAAATAAAATTTTAGATGGTTTTCCATCTGGGGGAAAAATGAGGAAAAGAAAGTTTAGAATCCAACCCTTTATGATGAATGATCGAAATGATCAGTGATTCCAACCCTGTATGATGAATGATCAATTTGAAATAATAAAATTGCTTCTTGAGATGAGCTCTAGTTGGATCTTTTAGTTTAAAAGCGGCTGTAATTTGATTTTGTACTAGCAATCGACAAGATGGACTCCTTTCGCTTTAGTTTAATCTTGCCAACGCTCGTTATATGTTTAGAATTGTTATGTGCGGATTAAATTTAGTGATCCACATCCGTACTGCTTGATCGAATCCTATTTCAATAATTGCCAAGCTCTATATATTGGAAGATCTTATACTTGTTCGGATCTTTATTCATGTCGAGCTTATAGGACGAGCAGCTGCCGTGGACTGAGGGCTCAGCCTCGTCGTAATGGGCAGAGACCTAGGGATAGGAAAATATCTAAATTAAAACTAGATGCAGACCCCTTTTGAGGATACCTTTTACCTTCTTCTTTATGCTCTCAGAACTTTATTTAACTTTTGATTTTTAATTAATTAGCTAGATTCGATTCTGGGAGCAACAACACGTGAACCCACTAAGTACAGATAGTATTTTTTGCATAAATTTTGAACTTATATACGAAGACATGTGTAAAAAAAGAAGACGTGTAAAAAATTTTTATTATAGACACCGTATGAAAATTTCTAAAGATATCTATAGGTTTTGTTATAAAAACTGACATGTATTCAACAGTAGAGAGACGTCAGATGTCTGAGAGATATCTGAAGAAGAAGTGTTCAGAAGAACAAGTGCTCAGACGTTTGTCGACGATTTTGGTGTGAAAGGCGAAGGGTAGTCATCCTGTCACGCCCCAGTACGAATGATATTGTCCACAGACCACTTCCTAGGAGGTCATCCATGCTAGGATTTCCCTAACCCGAGCACGCTTAACTGCGGAGTTCTTCAAACTCCGGAGTGCCGGTTCATCCAAAAGACGTCTCCGTAATTGAGGGTGGATTACATTTATAATACAATTCGGTCCTCTTTCAGAATGTACTTCAGAAATCCGATCCCGTTATTCTCAAGCGGCTCCACACGAAGATCATCATGTGTCCACAACAGACCGCACTGAATGTGGACAAAGCAGATCACCATTATGTCCGAAAATCGCACAGCTCTGAGGTATTGCATTCCCCCCACTTTAGAATAATGGTTCGTCCTCGAACCACGGACCTACTGCTGAGAGACTTGCATGGGCCACCATAAATGTCATGCCCCAGTACGGGCTGTATTGTCCGCTCTGGCCAAAACTGCACAGTTTTGTCCTTCAAAGCGAGCCGGAGTCGAGAAGAGGTCTCTTCCCAAGACGTTATCCATCCTAGCATTTCTCTAGCCCGAGCATACTTAACTACGGAGTTCTAGATACTCCGGAGTATCGGTTTATCCGAAATGCGCCTCTGTAATTGAGGGTGATATCATTACATTTATAATGCACTTCATTTCACTTTTGGAATGTACTTGTCACGACCTAGAAATGGCACGCGTCTGGCATTTGGATCACGTGAAGTCTATATGATCTCACTGCAACCTAAGTAAGCTAAAAATCGGGAATTTAAATCATTTTAGAAAATAATGGAGGTGGAGTTTTGAAAAAGGGTTAAAAACTGAAATCAAATCTATTTATAAATAATGCTTAATTGAAATTAATTTTGTCGTTTAAAAATCGGACAACACATTCTTTGTAAATTTTGAGTAAAAAAAGCACAATAATATATAATATAAAAAGTATCCCCAATGGGAACTAGCTTCCACGTCCAACGGCGAAACAACCACTCAGTTAATATACGACGCTCATGGCGAAGATCAACATAAGTAATAAAACAATAGATATGTAAATAAATAACTAAAGTCGGCTCCAAACGTGTCCGACACCCAAAGATAATATATATCTATGTCTGGTCTCTAAGACGCGAATAATACAATATACAAGTGGTTGATGGAATTTTTTTAATTAGATTCAAGAATAATAATACAGGTATAAGAGATGGTTACGATACAACTGTGTAACCCACCTACCAAAAGCAATCACCAAAGAGAAAAAATGTGCCAGCAAGCCACTACGATCCGACCGGTCGATCCTGCAAGAAACTAAGGCACAATGGGGGTGTGTTGCCAATTCGTGAGTAAAAAGATATCACAAGATGTAAATCGAATACATAACGATCTATCTAAACCATAAGAAATAATACTATCATATTTTGTACTAATATATGTATAATGCACAAGTATTATAGCGCATCCCAATAGATCGCGTAATCATCTCATATATATTATGGATCCAAATAAGCCTATAAAATAGCCAAAAATTTATGTATGTAAATCGTTTCAAAATAGCCGTATGTCAGGTACAAGTAGCAGACGTTGATTTAATAAGCAATATATGCAATTTGTTTAAAGTATACGTCGCGCCTTTTGAAAAAGTTTTAAAGAAGATTTTCTTCTAAAGATTTCTTGTGTCATCATAGACACATGGAAAATAGGGAGGTTATAGTTCCTTTAAAAATCTCTTTAATATATATCGATAAATGAAAATAATATTTCAGGTACTTTCTCTAGGATAGATCATGTTCGGCTACAATATAACTTAAACCATCTCAATCTATGCAGGGCATTTATATCGATCTCTCGCATAAATTATAACATATCAATAAAGCGCATCATAATCAGATCGCGCAAATATCAACATATGAGTGTCCGGTATTAACACTCCAAATCTCATGAGTGTCCATCATCGACACTCGAAATTATCATAAATCTCATGTCACTCATTGACACGTAAAATCAAGATATTGTAAGCACCGTCTCGTCAGACCGGTCCTCTCTCGATATCAAATAGGCTTGGTCGATATATCCCAGATATCCTCCGCGCTCCCATACAATCACCGGTATCTATCAAACTCGCTAGCTCCCCGTACCTCATTATGGACTTTCTGTCTCTAGGTTATCGAACCGGATCCACTATGCATCCGTAATTGGTTTCTCAGCCTCTTCATCGATTTCGGATAATCATCATATCATCAAAATAAGAAAACTCATGGTAGGCATCCAAATCATCAAACAAAAGAATACCACATTTTAACATATACTCAAGTTTTATAAATCATACCGCAGCTTCTCAAATCCATGAAAAATATTAAGTCCTTGAGGACAAAATTCATAATTCATCTTTACCACAATTGGTAACAATCATATACGAATATCTGTAGTAATGATATTCGTATATCGCAATAATCAAATATCATGCCTACTAGTTAGGATAACTAACACGAACAAGGCTGGCAGTTTCTACTGTGTCATAGCAATACTAATAATGTGTGGTGTAGTACACACGTCTGTGCTCGTGCAATATGACAATTAATAGTAATTGTGCAGGTGTTCTATCAAGTGTATGTGCACAAGAAGGGTTCTAAATTTCCAACATAAATATCAATATCATAATCGTCAACAGTGCATCATGCATTATCTTTCAGTTGACGATTATGTTGGGGTTCCTAGCGCCTTGGCCATCTACCGTGGCCGACTGCGGAACAAAAATTTTGGTGTTTAGAAAACTTGGGGCTAGAAACAACTACCTAGAATCGAATCCAAACATGAAACTAGCAATCTAAACTTGTCTAACTACTGTGATAAAGTGTTATACCGAACGAACCATGTCTTTCGGTCTTCCACCATCTCCCTTAACTCTTTGAGGTCCATTGGATCGAGCTTGGCAGCCGGTCTTTCTCCGTCGAAGATAATCCACCTGAGAGATGTAGCTCATGGCTCTAGCTCCACATAAAAGATCAAATGAAGCAACTAGGGATTCTAGATGACTAGTCTAGAATGCTTAGGATGTAGTGGAGTGTTCTAAGTATATCTCTACCTCATCTCCTCTCTTGATTCTCAACACATGAGAGAGTAGAGAGAAGGTTGAAGATGAAGGTGAAGGAAGCTCAAGAAATCTAGAGAGGGAGTGAAGCAAATGGTGAGGAGAATAAAAATCTCATGTGAGAATGAACCATCCAATATTTTCATCTCATCCATCAAGTGGGAAAAAATTGCATGAAGAAGTGTTTTATAAAACACAATTTTCCATTTTAATATTCAACCCATGCTTGAATAGTTTGCATAAAAGAATAAACAATTCATTTGTGCAACTATAGAAGCATGGTTCTCACCATACTCCCCTCTCACTTTTTACCATCTCATATCCCATTTAAAATAAATGGATAAAATCAAAATGAGATGCTCACCTCCTAGAATGTTTTCCGTATAAATACGGATTACATTCTACTGTATATACATACATGTATTCATACTGAAGTACGAATACCCGAAGAGATAGAATAACACAGAGAACATAATAATAGAATATACATATCGAAATACATATACGTAAATTATTAAATCAATACCTGATTTAATAATCCGGCTCAAATCCGAGCCGGCTAGTATTATCAACTGTCCGATCGAAAGTATGGGTATATAGTACAATCAATCGACCGGAACCCTGCACGTATCCAATACGGCTACTATATCGTTTCGCCTGAACCAGGGAAACCCTCTGTGTGGGACTCTAAAGACTTGTCAATACACTGACAGCGGGTTTAACTACAAGCACGTCAGCGGCACTAGCTGTACGTAATGGCTACCCAGGTATTGAGCGAAAGCAAGGCCGACGAGCAAACTCATCCGAACCCCTACTAAGCCTGTCCGTGACAATCTCCATACTGTCCGGTCTGTTCGTCTAAGAGTATCGCATATCGAGTCTAGGGGGTGGATAAAGTTAGACTCCTAATAACGCGATATTTCGTGTCGGTATGAAGCCTATTGTCAACTGAGAAACTACTGATCCAAATCAGTAATTCTCGTCTACCTGGGCCAAGGATTTCTGGTGATGGACATCCGTGCACCGCGTGACATCAACCCCCAATACCGGGAGAGATGAATCCCCGACGATCCGCTCGCTGCCTCCATGTGGCTCAGGACTGTACCCAACTAAAACCTGTTTGTACGACTCCTTTGAGCCGTGGTAGGGCAGTAATCAAAGCACAGTGGGAACTCACACGAGAAAAATGACGATCTCAAGTCGATAGACTAACCTGTACCCATGTCACCTGAGAACTGCTATCTAACAATTGGTATAATACCAACTAGCATGTTCCCGGCGAGTCTGCCCAGTGTACTCATAACCCAATGAGCACATGTATACTATCTTAGGTGACTGACTGACACCAATGGTTTGTGAGACCGGTCAGCGCCCCTCGTCGGGGTCTCGATAAGTATACACTAGTCTACTCCGGATTATTAATGCCCAATCTTGATACTTTCTCGACTAAGGATATTTAAGGATGTGCTTATCGACTACCCAGCTCCCACGTATATGATCGCCATCATAATGCTGATAGTCAAGCAAGAATCATATGGGCTTTATCAACATGTTATAGAGATCTGTAATACCACATAATGCATATACATGATGATAAGGCAAACCAGATAGCATACTATCATTTTGAATAAAACTGTTCTACCCGTATATGTCCTCCCTCAATCATCACAATCGCGTGCCTGCGATTACAACAATTGAGTTGAGAGCACTATAGCCAACAGATTAAACACACAGATATATCAATCAATTAACTTCATATAATTAACATCGATATGATTAGAACACCATCGAGCATGAAAATTCTACAATGTCACGGCAGTGCAAATGATGTGTTTGTGTAGCATGCGAGTTTGTGATCGTGCAACATAGAAATCATTGGTAGTTGTGCAGTGTTCTATAAGTGTATTCATGTTAGCATAGTAAACGCAAACTAGAATATATATATATGTAACACCCGAGTTCATTTATACCAATTTCTGTTGCCGTATGTGTCGTTTGTGGTGTTTATTTCATTTACTATGTGGATGCGAATGGTAGCCTACTTTTTATTCGACCCGTTTACTTGAGCTTGTTATTCCATAATTGTAGAATACCCTAACATCACATATTTTTGCATATAACAATTTAAGTCACTTAAAATAATTTAAAAATGCATGATATGGCCTACTTGTTACCCCTAACCCTGTGGTAGCGTCCTTGCATCGTGTTCTCGTCCCGTTCAGTGAAACGGACGTGTTTGGACGGCTACGCGCACGTACGTGCGTCCGTTCTTGGGGATATGCATTTCTATTAAATAATCCTTCATTTAAATTTTTTGGAACTTGCTAATAATTTTCATATTTCGAATTCAAAATTTTGGACCCGACCCGGGCGTTTTTCTGAATTATTTTACATCCCGCTAAAATTCAATTGTTTGAATTTTAAAATTAATTTCCAAATATCTTTCAGTTCATCATATTTTCTTTAAACGATTTTAAAATCTTTTAAAATCTATTTCCTTAACTAACTTAAATCTTTTACAAAATTTTTATCAATGTTTCCCGAGCCAATCAGAGCTCTTTTGTTGCACCGGGCCCCATCACTAAATCTCTTCTATTCTCTCTCTCTTTTATTCCTCAACCAATCAGAAATCCTCCTCCTTTCGCTGGGCCCCATTGTTTTCCCCTCTCTCCTTTCCCTTTCTCCTCCTATCCCCTCCGCGCAGCTCTTTCTCTCTCTCCTCTCTCTTCCTCTCTTCCCCACTACGCTCCAACTTTCTTTTTCCTCTCTCTCTATCTCTCTCCTATCGCGATCTCTCCCTCTCTCCTCTCACGGTGAGCGGAGTCGCGTCACCTACCGCGCTGCTATTGTCACCTCCCTCCTTCTTCTCCCTCTCTTCTCGTTTAAACCGGACTTCGCCACGAGAACCCTAGCCACCTTCGTCTTCTTCGACCTTCCCTCGACCTCATCTCGTTTCATCGTCTTCGCCTCCCCTCTCACCTCTTCCTCATCACCTTCCTCTCCTTTCATCTTCCCTTCTTCTTTTCTCCTTTCCTCGCCACGAGAGCACTGCAACCAACCTTAACCACAGAACCCATCGCCTCACCTGCACCCCATCGCCGACGACTTCCTCTCCTCATCGTCACCTCACCCCACTCCTTCTCTCCTCATCTCCATCATCTCCTTCTTCTCCATCTTCTTTCTCTATCCACTGCACCCTGCACACCCGCAGAACCCATAGAATCCATCACCACCACCGTGCACCGCCTCGTCGCCGATCATTCCTCGCCGTCGCCATCTCCCTCCACCTCTTCTCTTCTTCTCCTTATCTCCTTCCTTCTCTCTCTTCTTTCACTGCAACTCAAACCCAATCACCGACTCTAGCCTAAGTACCCACTGCCGTGCTGTCGATCCTTGCCGGCGATCCCTCGCTGTAGGCCTCACCCATCACCACCACCTCTCTTATCTCTCTTGCACCAAGCTTCGACACAACCATCCCCTACACCCGAGACTCCCACTGCACAGTAACTGCAACCGTCTCGCCGTGAAACCTCGCCGGAAAACCCTCGACAGCCCATCATCGACTTCACCCCATTGCCATCTCCTATGAACCCAGAGCATTTAACCACGGTGAGCCTCATCTCTCTCTCATTCTTCCTTTCTTCTCTTTCATTCCTTCTTTCTTCTCTTTTCTTTCTGTAAATTTTTGTTTTCTGTAGCCGCCGGAGCCGGGAGGACGTCGACGATCCCGATGACCCAGCGAGCGTATCTGACCCGTGTGATCCCATTGTGCATTGTTTGGACTCATTCCGTGTACCGTGCGCGCGTCGCGACTTCTCCCGCCGATGCGTGACGTTCCATATACCGTTTCATGATCCGATCAAGGCAAGTTAATCTTGCTACATGCTATACTATTACCTTCTATGTATATTTGAATTATACTACCTCATAATGATTATTTATGCAACCCGCATTATCACTTTTCAGGTTTTATCATTTTTGGATGTCCGATTACATCCGTATCTTGTATTTCACATCTAGTGCATGCAAGTGAAACTTACTACATGCTATTTACAATATTCCATATTTATTTGCATATATATATTTTTAAACATGAAGTTTGAATTGGTGCCTATATCACATGTTACCATCCGATATCCGTTTATATCATTTTGAGTTAATTGTGAAACACACCCGGTTGCATGTTAGATTACAATATTGTATGCCCATGTCTATATTTTATAACATAGCTCTTGGTCGCATAGCCATAGTACCCTTTAAATAGTTCATAACTGTGCAACATCCGTTTGCATCCATCTAACCTGTTTTATACATATTATTGCATCCATTTAACCCTTTTACATATACTTGCATCAAACGGTCTTTTAATACATGATAGCGTGATTTTAATATTCTATGTTCATTTAAGGTATGATACTTCATGTTAGAACTACAACCCTGACTCTAATTGATGACTGTACATTCATATAGTTTAGTCTGTACCTACCTGCATATCATATTACATGTTCCAGTTTGTTGTTCTATTAGTACACATGCTTATTTTGTTTACCCATCTTATGCTAGTTAATTATGAGCACCCATATGATATCTTGTACACCTGACGTGACTTGTTACACCCATTGCATGACACGATATGGTACCGCGCAACCCTTGACATGACATGACACCTTTATACATTACCTGGCTTGACCCGATATACCATGGTCTTATCTGTTACCGATCTTGTGTCTAATGCCAACAAACCTGACCTGTTGTCCTTACGGAACGTTCCTGTTGTCTATCCAGACAAACCTGTACCTGCCTAATCCTGTGTTGGCATTAGCTCTGGATTATTTAATACCTGACTTGAATACACATAACCTGGGGGTATGGGGAAATCAATGATGAAACCTGACTTGTAACTCGACAGTTCTATACCTGTTCTGATCAGTCTTACGGGCTAGGCCAGCCCCGGAGTGATGATGCTGACATCACTCATCTTTACATACTACCCTTTTATTGCCTGGCGGTACGTCTCGGTTTCAGCCCGAGAGTCTTAGACCGTGGTCCCGGGCATGCACGAGATACTATTGAGTTATATCGATGATTCATCAAATTGATTTCAAAGACTTGAGAGTAGTTGACCCAATAGACCAGTTTAGATTACTCACTGCACACTATCTTTCACTGCCCTGTTTTATATTACTGTTACACCTGCTTTACTATTTATGATTATACTTGCATGTCTTGCTATCCTGTTTACATATTATTGCTTGATGTTATGACGCGCTGACGTCTGGGTTTTGCATGGTCCAGATCCTTCTACCTTTGTCGCAGACTGATCAGGAGTATTGCCGCTGTTAGACCGAGCGGTGAAGATCCTGTTGGTATGCAGTTTTATTTTCCATGTGTTTCATTTATTGTATCCTTTGCTTCCGCATATTATCATTCCTTGACTCATTTATTCTGGCTCATGGACATGTACTAGATAGTTTAGTTTACTTTCCTGTTCTTGATATCTCAACAGTCGTAATGTGACTGTGGAAGGATTTTTCCTATCCACAGGTAGCATGGTTGGTTATGTCACGTGCCTACTTTAGCGTACTCTGGGAAGCGGGGCGTGACATGGTTCTTTTGGTATCAGAGCCATGAGATATAGGTCAATCGAGTTTGATTCTTTTGCAATTGGGTATTGGACCCAATACATGAATCAGAATACTCGTGATTAGAAACATGTCCTGCCACATTGTTATCACGATTCTTGAATCATATCTTTCTCTTATCCTTCGCCTTAGCGATATGCAAACCACTTTGCATCTAGACTTGAAACTTTTTGGTTCTCTATTGTCTCTTCCTGTTCTTTGGTTCTGATACTAGGATTTGGGCGACTTGAGTGGAGTTATGTTATTGTTTTATCGCTAGCTTGAATCGTGTTTACCATGCTTAATCCTCTTCAGTATCTTGACTTCGAATGAAGTCATCTCGGTATCTTACTTGTTCTTGCTTTACCGCATTAGAATTATTCTGTAACAACTCCATTTTTAATGTACAAAGAATTGAATTAAATTCAATGTATACTTGGAGTATTTATTATTGCTGATATCTCTTTAAGTATTATTTCACTCTAAAATTACAAGAAGGAGCTTGTAGCTCATTGGTAATACCTTGCATTGCTGAACCAAGCCACCACAGTTCAAACCCCCTGCCCCACATTATTTTTTAATATTATTTTGTTTTGATTTTTAGAATACCAACAGTTACACGTGCGTTTCTCACAAATTTTCTTATGCACATAAAAAGTTAGATATACCATAAATCCCCCTGGAAAAAACCCCACTCGACGAGCCTTCGACTCGACCCGAGTCGGCCGGCGGACCGGCCGACTCGGTCCGGCGCCGCCGGCCGGACTTGGCCGGACGGGCGAGTCGTCAACATTGAAAACGTGCATCTTGACCTAGTCTACCCCTGCACACGAAATTCCTTGACCGGTTACAGAAAGCCCAATAAATCTCTTTTACTCCAAAGTTTAATGATTTTTAATGATTTTTTAAATATATTTTTATATTTTTTTAATTAAAAACCCTAATCCTAGCCTAACCCTATATATACCCCCATACCCTCTACACTCTCATCCTAAATTCCTAAGTCCACTCTCTCAAATTCCAAGAGAACATGGTACGTTAGAAAATAAGCGAAAGGCGAAGCGCTGACGAAATCGACGGTGAAATTTCGGTGCTCGTGCTAGGACCTCTCAACGACGATTCGACGCACCGGCAAACCCTCTACTTCCTCCTCACTCTCTAGTGTTGTCCAAACCCGTAAGTCCTTCTTCTTTACCTTCTTTTCTTTCATAAAAAATACGACTTTACAAACCCGACGGAAATCGGAACAAACCGATTTCCAATTCGGTTTTCTATCAAATCTCACTTATCACCAATTGCATAATGCTTAAACATCTTTATGTTGACTATTAATCACTTAACAACTAATTTGAATAAGTTTTCTCACATGAAATGATAACGTTTCCATTTATCGTATTTCTTTCACTTAAATACCACAATATTTAGTTTTCACATTTAACCCCTTAATATTGCTATACCTTAAAGTAGATCACGAGGTAATGACCTATCTCCACACACACGCAAATACAACCCTAAATGATATCATCAAAACTTAGAATACGATAATACAAGATTTTACATTTAAATACCCTTTTCTTATAAAACCTTTTCTAAAAGTTTTAGGTTTGATACACTTTCAAAACAAATATCTTTTAATAGGAAAATACGATATGTCGTAGACATCGATCGTTTATCTAAACCTGACTTTGTGGTGTCTAGGCTAGGCAGGTGAGCAAAGGTAACTTTAAAAGGCCCGTCTCACGATTCGTGAGCGGATCTCTCCTTCCTCACTTGTACTTATCTGGCCACAATTGGCGGTGAAGAGGCGATTTGAGGCTTCTAACGACTTGTCGTTTAGACCATATAGAAATAGTCTAGTTGAAATATAAAACCCTAGAATCTAAAATACGGAAAATCGACTTTTGCAAATAAATACTTTTTACTTTATAAAACCGTTTTCTAAAGGATAGTATTTATAAATCTTTGCAAAGCGCCACTACAACCCATATTTGGGGAACCCGTTAGGGATAGTACGGTTTATCGTGCACCCTCGGCTTAGTTGTGCGAGATTCAGACCTCCGCAAGGACATTCGGTCTCGAAAAGTTTAAAATACGATATCTTGAGAAAATGATATTTTTAGAATATAAAATAATTATTGAAATTATTTTTGTATAAATATATGGATATTATCATTAAAAGATCTATTTTGTTATAATATAAATATCCCACTTTTTCTAAAAATCACAAGACTAAATTTTACATTAAAATACAGATAAATACCTTTATTTATAGAATTAGAATATTTTCACTAAGAAATATCACAAATAAAATTTACACTTATTATAACTATAAAGACGAATAATAAATACTTGGGGTGTATCTTGAAAACTATACAAAAGTATTTTTACATAAAACCCCCTCAAATTTTATAAATTACAATAAGGACCCTAGCAATTATAGAACTTCGATTTACATTTCTTTTGTTTGACTCGGGTTTGAGTTTAATCATAATCCGACTTGAATATGATTCACGTACTATATAAATCTATAATATTCCAATTCAATATGAATACATGAATCCCAGAATCCAGTTATCAATCTATACAACTTGACTGAATCAAACCATGGATATACATCTATTATCCCATTATTCCATTTACCTGATTATGCAGTTACAATCTGTTTACTGATATCATGGTTTTGGTCAGTCATCTAACTTATACAATACAATACAACAATACAATCAAAACACTACGGGGTTTAAGGGGTAGATTGGTGCGGAAGGTGTTAGAAGTGGCACGAGACGGTAAGATTAAGACACCTAAGCTATATTCCGTTGCTGTTGTACCGTGGCTTAACGGTTCCTTGTACATTCCATTTGCCCTGGTCTCTAGCATACTTAGCCCCCTCTCGTATACACTGGCATCTTTCGGTACCAAGCTACAAACAACAGCGTAAACACAATATTCTATAATATTATACTTAGAAGATATCTCTTATTCTGTCTTTTCTAATTATTCTTTATCTTTGGGACTTACCGAGCGACCTGTTCGCTGAAGACATTCTATTTCTTTCTTCTTTGAATGTCGTCAGGTGTTTTGGACCCAGCAGAGATCGAGCCCATCGGTGAAGACTTGGATCAGTTTCACGAAGACCCCGAGCTCTAGACATTGTACCTTGTTCTATATAGTATTTTCATTTCCTGTTATGCCATTGTTTAGGCATCGCTTTTCATTCCAGTTGTATTTACTTTTCGTGTATTGTACAAAAGAATGTTATTAATAAAGTTGCTGTTATTTCTATATCTCTTGTCTCTTGTGATTTACTTTTATATTGTTTAGATACGCTCAGCGTATTTACTTCACAGTAAATACGTAGCGGATCTCGTCGCGTCCCCTTCGCCGTATACCGGGAAGCGGGGTGTGACAGGTTTTGTTGGTGGCCAATGCAAGTCAGAGCTGTATAGAACCATACTATGCAGTTCTGTTCTGCGTGAACAACCTTAGCAATATAACACAAAAACCAGGGACTAAAACATTCTTTACAATTCATGTTTCTTGAATCTTACAAATTTCTATTCCTTGAATCTTGTCATTTCATGTACTTGAATCTGTCCTAACCCAAATTTTTCTTCAAGGTTATGGATTCTCCGAACAATACCAGCACCAACGTCAACAACACACCTCCAGCACTACCTCTTGCACCAGCTGTTCTTGCGCCACCCACTGAGCAAACAATGCTACTTGAAGCGATTCGCAGCCTTCTTGAGGGACAGTAACAACTTCTGAACCGTCCCGAGACCGACGCACCGAGGGTAAAGCAATTCAGGGCTTTACATCCTAAGCAGTTCTCTGGAAAAGGAAGCCCTCTTGAAGCGGAAGAATGGGCATAAAGCATCGAAGACGATCTGGCAGCAGCTCAAGTGCCAGACATCGCTTGGGTCCGTGTGGCAAAACTACAGCTCACGGACAATGCTCGCAACTGGTGGAAGGCGGAAGAAAGCCGTCTGGTACAGCCTATTGAATGGAAGACCTTTCGCGAGAAGTTCGACGCGAAATACTTCCCTGTGACTGCTAGGTTTGCAATGGAGCAGCAGTTTATTCATCTACAACAGGGTTCAATGTGGGACAAATCAGTAGATGAGTACGACGCTGAATTCACTATGCTAAGCCGGTAAGATATGTCACAACAGTTCAATTTTTAAATATCACATACTACACAGCTAACACAATCTTTAAACAGATTCGCGGCACACTTGATACCGACAGACGTGATCAGAGACCGTCGCTTTCAACAAGGACTGGACACGGAGATTCAGGCTGCTCTAGCCACGGGAAAATTTCTGACTCATGAGGATGCTCTGGAAGCTGCCCGCAGTTATGAGGCAGTGATAAAAGTAAGGGGTAGACCTCAGTCTGCAGGAGTCAAACGCCCTGCCAACCAGATGGCAGGTGGAGCCTCGTCCAGGCCACCTTTCGTGCCAAGGCGACCCGGAGTACCGAACCATCGTCCCAGCCCAGCCTTTTGCACCTACTGCAAGAGAACTGGACATATGATGAAGAACTGCCATCGAGCCAACCGTCTTTGCTTAGTCTGCGACTTAGCTACTCACGATATTGGGTCTTGTCCCCAAAGACAGAACCCAGTTGCTGCACCCAGGCCAGCAATTATTTATCCGCAGCGACCAGTTCTTCAGGCACCTGCTCCCAGACCTGCACTACCTGCACCACCCAGAGGACCACAAGCTGCACCACCTCCTCGTCAGTTCCAACAAGCTCAAAAGAACGTTTCGAGAAATGCTCCTCAGGCCAGGAGGAATGTACCAAGGCGCCAGGCTTTCACGATGTCCATGGAAGAAGCTGAGGCCACTGGCCAAGTCATCACTGGTAAACTTTTCTTTTCAAACTTTTCTTTTCTATTCTACTACTTTGTTACATATTTTCTATACCTAAAACAAATTTCACATACCTTAGGTACAATCTTAGTATCCTCAATCCCTGCACTTGCACTGTTTGATACTGGAGCATCGCACTGTTTGATACTGGTGCACTGTTTTATGTCGCAACGGTTTGTCCGAACCCATGCGATTCCAGTCTCTCCACTTGTATCCAGCTGGAATGTCAGTTCAGGAAATGGCGTTCTAAAGGAAACTATGGGATACAACTTGTGTCCAGTCGTCGTCTGCAGTCGAGAGTTTTATGCTGACTTCAAAGTACTGGACATACCAAACTTCGATGTGGTTCTAGGAATGGATTGGCTTGGAACTTTTTATGCTACCATCGACTGTCGACAAAGGAGGGTAGTATTCGAGATTCCAGACCATCCGGTCTTCTATTTTAAAAGCGGAGACCGTACACTGGAGCCAAGTACCTACAAAGCGAAGCCAAGAGAAGCGGTAGTTGCAGCAGCTCAAGCGGAGGAAGAATCAAGACCAGATGTGGTTCGAGAGTTCGACGATGTATTTCCTGACGATATATCAAGTTTGCCTCCCGATTGAGCTCTTGAATTCAGTATTGATTTAGTACCAGGAGCACAACCGGTGATCAAAGTACCCTATCGTTCAAGTCCGGAAGGTTTGAAGGAAGTCCGAACAAAGTTGGACGAATTACTGGCGAAAGGATGGATTCATCCCAGCACTTCAAGTTGGGGATCACCTGTACTACTTGTGAAGAAGAAGGAAGGTTCATACAGAATGTGCATCGATTACAGAGCCTTGAACGAAGTCACTATAAAGAAAAAGTATCCACTTCCGCGCATCGATGATTTATTCGATCAGCTAAGTGGATCTTGTGTTTTCTCTAAATTAGATCTTCGTTCAGGTTATCATCAAGTGAAGGTCAAGGAAGCTGATATTCACAAAACAGCTTTCAGAACTAGCTATGGACATTACGAATTTCTAGTGATGCCATTTGGAGTGACCAACACACCCGCAATATTCATGAACCTAATGAATCAAGTTTTCCGGAAGTATTTAGACAGGTTTGTTGTCATCTTCATCGACGATATACTGGTGTATTCTAAGAGTCGGAAAGAATATGCAGAGCATCTACGAATTGTCCTAGAAACTCTTCGACAACATCAGCTTTATGCCAAGTACAGCAAGTACGAGTTTTGGCTAAATCAAGTTGGTTTTCTTGGACATATCGTATCAGGAGAAGGAATCTCTGTGGATCCAGCGAAAGTTTCGGCAGTTAGCGAATGGCCTACACCAAAGTCAGTGAAGGATATTCGAAGTTTCTTGGGTTTAGCTAGATATTACAGAAGGTTTATTGAAGGCTTTTCAAAGATAGCAACGCCCCTGACTAAGCTCACACGTAAAGATGAAGAATTTGTGTGGTCAGAAGCATACAAACAAGCTTTCGTAGAACTCAAGTCAAGGTTGACATCAGCACCTATTCTCGTCGTACCGGATCAATCTGGAGGATTCGAAGTGCATTGCGATGCATCCGGTAAGAGATTAGGATGTGTTCTACATCAGCACGGTAAGATTGTGGCTTATGCTTCAAGACAGCTGAAGATTCATGAACGCAATTATCCGACGCATGATCTGGAGTTGGCAGTCGTCATCTTTGCTCTCATGATTTGGCGTCATTATCTACTTGGTGAACGTGTGAACATCTACACAGATCATAAGAGCCTGAAGTACGTGTTTACTCAGAAGGAGTTGAATATGCGGCAAAGAAGATGGTTAGAACTCATGGCGGACTTTGACATCAACTTGCAATATCACCCATGGAAGGTGAATGTAGTACCTGATGCTCTTAGTCGCCAACCATTAGCAATGAATCTCACCGCTCAGTGGAAGCTTCAACAAGACTTGCATCAGATGGAGATTGAAGTAGTCATGCCAGATAATGCTTCAAGTTTGATGAATTTACAAGTTCAATCAACCATTGTCAATCAGATCAAGAAAGCTCAAGCAAGCGATGCTAAGTTGCAAAAGATCAGAGAACAAGTGGAGAATGGACTCAGAACAGACTTCATCATCCATGAAGACAGATCTTTGAGATACGGCAGCAGATTGTGTGTACCAAAAGGTCATGTTCGGGAAGAGTTAATGAAAGAAGCTCATAGCTCTCCCTATTCAGTACATCCTGGAGGTACCAAAATGTACAAAGATCTACGTCAGAATTATTAGTGGCATGGAATGAAGCGTGAAGTAGCCAGAAGCGTCGCAAAATGCTTGGTGTGTCAGCAAGTAAAGGCTGAACATCACAGGACTGCTGGATTACTTCAACCGTTACCAACCCCAGAATGGAAGCGGCAGCACATCACGATAGATTTTATGACTGCTCTTCCTCGCAGCATAAAGGGTAACGATGCTGTATGGGTCATTGTGGATCGACTCACAAAGTCGGCTCACTTCATCCCATTTCGAGTTGGCCAATCAACTGAGACACTAGCGAAGAAGTACATGGAGGAAATAATCTAATTAAGATTTAAACTCTTTATAATGTACCATCTCTGATACCCATGAACTCATACAAGAAATTGTGAGATTTCATGGAGTACCGGTCTGCATTGTCTCCGATCGTGACACCAGGTTCCGATCGCAATTTTGGCAGAGTCTGCAAGCAAGCTTGGGAACAAGTCTGAACTTCAGCACGGCCTATCATCCATAAACAGATGGTCAGTCGGAACGAACTATTCAGATCTTGGAGGATATGCTCAGAGCGTGTATGCTAGACTTCAAAGGATCGTGGGAAGATCATCTATATCTTGTGGAGTTTTCGTACAACAACAGCTACCAAGCAAGCATAGGATTGGCACCTTTTGCAGTATTGTATGGAAGGAAGCGTCGATCGCCATTAAGTTGGGACGACATCGGAGATAGGGAACTTCTTGGACCAGAGATGATAGTAGCGACTGTTGATCAGGGAAAGGATGCGCATAGCCCAAGATCGACAGAAGCACTGGGCTGATACAAAGAGGCGACATTTGGAGTTCTAGCCAGGAGATCACGTATTCTTGAAGACATCTCCTAACCGCGGAGTGATCCGATTTGGAAGACGGGGTAAGCTGAGTCCGAGATATATTGGACCGTTCGATATACTCGAATGAGTCGGTGAAGTGGCATACCGCTTAGCGCTTCCACCTTCATTGGAAGGAGTGCATAATGTGTTCCACATATCCCAACTTAGAAAGTATGTGAGTGACCCCAGCCATGTTCTCGATCATTCCGAGCTCACTATACAGCCCGACTTGTCTTGTGAGTAACAGCCTATGGAAATCCTGGACAGGAAGGTGAAGACACTTCGGGACAACGAAGTTAACTTGGTTCGAGTGATGTAGAGGAAAGATACTCGAGGAGAGTCCACTTGGGAAAGGGAGGATGAAATGCGTACTAGATATCCACACCTCTTTGTAAACTAGTTCTCAAATAAAAATTGTAAATTTCGAGGACGAAATTTTTATAAGGTGGGTAGACTGTAACAACTCCATTTTTAATGTACAAAGAATTGAATTAAATTCAATGTATACTTGGAGTATTTATGGTTGCCGATATCTCTTTAAGTATTTATTTCACTCCATAATTACAAGAAGGAGCTTGTAGCTCATTGGTAATACCTTGCACTGCTGAACCAAGCCACCAGAGTTCAAACCCCCTGCCCCACATTATTTTTTAATATTATTTTGTTTTGATTTTTAGAATACCAATCATTATACGTGCGTTTCTCACAAATTTTCTTCTGCACATAAAAAGTTAGATATACCATAAATCCCCCCAAGGAAAACCCCCACCAGACGAGCCTTCGACTCGGCCCGAGTCGGTGGAGTCGGCCAGCGGACCGGCCGACTTGGTCCGACGCCGCCGGCCGGACTTGGCCGGACGACCGAGTCGTCAACATTGAAAACGTGCATCTTGACCTAGTCTACCCCCTTGCACACACTAAATTCCTTGACCGGTTACAAAAAGCCCAATAAATCTCTTTTACTCCAAAGTTTAATGATTTTTTTATATATATTTATATTTTTTTTAATTAAAACCCTAAGCCTAGCCTAACCCTATATATACCCCCATACCCTCTACCCTCTCATCCTTAATTCCTAAGTCCATTCTCTCAAATTCCAAGAGAACTTGGTACGTTAGAAAACGAGCGAAAGGCGAAGCGCTGACGAAATCGACAGCGAAATTCCGGTGATCGTGCTAGGACCTCTCAACGACGATTCGACGCACCGGCAAACCCTCTACTTCCCCCTCACTCTCTAGTGTTGTCCAAACCCGTAAGTCTCTCTTTTCTACCTTCTTTTCTTTCATAAAAAATACGACTTTACAAACCCGACGGAAATCGGAACAAACCGATTTCCGATTCGGTTTTCTATCTAATCTTACTTATCACCAATTTCATAATGCTTAAACATCTCTAGGTTGACTATTAATCACTTAACAACTAATTTGAATAAGTTTTCTCACATAAAATGATAATGTTTCCATTTATCGTATTTCTTTCACTTAAATACCACAATATTTAGTTTTCACATTTAACCCCTTAACATTGCTATACCTTAAAGTACATCACGACGTAATGACCTACCTCCACACATACGCAAATACAACCCTAAATGATATCATCAAAACTTAGAATACGATAATACAAGATTTTACATTTAAATACCCTTTTCTTATAAAACCTTTTCTAAAAGTTTTAGATTTGATACACTTTCAAAACAAATATCTTTTAATAGGAAAATACGATATGTCCTGGACATCGATCGTTTATCTAAACCTGAATTTGTGGTGTCTAGGCTAGGTAAGTGAGCAAAGGTAACTTTAAAAGGCCCGTCTCACGATTCGTGAGCGGATCCCTCCTTCCTCACTTGTACTTACCTGGCCACAATTGGTGTCTAGACTTGTCGTTTAGACCATTTAGAAATGGTCTAGTTAAAATATAAAACCCTAGAATCTAAAATATGGAAAATCGACTTTTGCAAATAAATACCTTTTACTTTATAAAACCGTTTTCTAAAGGATAGTATTTATAAATCTTTGCAAAGCGCTACTACAACCCATATTTAGGGAACCCGTTAGGGATAGTACGGTTTATCGTGCACCCTCGGCTTAGTAGTGCGAGATTCAGACCTCCGCAAGGAGCATTCGGTCCCGAAAGGTTTAAAATGCGATATCTTGAGAAAATGATATTTTTAGAATATAAAATAATTATTGAAATTATTTTTGTATAAATATATGGATATTATCATTAAAAGATCTATTTTGTTATAATATAAATATCCCACTTTTTCTAAAAATCACAAGACTAAATTTTACATTAAAATACAGATAAATACCTTTATTTATAGAATTAGAATATTTTCACTAAGAAATATCACAAATAAAATTTACACTCATTATAACTATAAAGACGAATAATAAATACTTGGGGTGTATCTTGAAAACTATATAAAAATATTTTTACATAAACCCCCCTTAAGTTTTATAAATTACAATAAGGACCCTAGCAATTATAGAACTTCGATTTACATTTCTTTTGTCTGACTCGGGTTTGAGTCTGATCATAATCCGACTTGAATATGATTCAAGTACTAAATAAATCTATAATATTCCAATTCAATATGAACACATGAATCCCATAATCCAGTTATCAATCTATACAACTTGACTGAATCAAACCATGGATATACATCCATTATCCCGTTATTCCATTTACCTGATTATGCAGTTACAATCTGTTTACTGATATCATGGTTTTGGTCAGTCATCCAACTTACACAATACAATACAACAATACAATCAAAACACTACGGGGTTTAAGGGGTAGATTGGTGCGGAAGGTGTTAGAAGTAGCACGAGACGGTAAGATTAAGACACCTAACCTATATTCCGTTGCTGTTGTACCGTGGCTTAACGGTTCCTTGTACATTCCGTTTGCCCTGGTCTCTAGCATACTTAGCCCCCTCTCGTATACACTGGCATCCTTCGGTACCAAGCTAAAAATAACAGCGTAAACACAATATTCTACAATATTATACATAGAAGATATCTCTTATTCTGTCTTTTCTAATTCTTCTTTATCTTTGGGACCTACCGAGCAACCTGTTCGCTGACAACATTCTATTTCTTTCTTCTTTGAATGTCGTCAGGTGTTTTGGACCCAGCAGAGATCGAGCCCACCGGTGAAGACTTGGATCAGTTTCACGAAGACTCCGAGCTCCAGACATTGTACCTTGTTCTATTCAGTATTTTCATTTCCTGTTATGCCATTGTTTAGGTATCGCTTTTCATTCCAGATGTATTTACTTTTCATGCATTGTACAAAAGAATGTTATTAATAAAGTTGCTGTTTTTTCTATATCTCTTGTCTCTTATGATTTACTTTTATATTGCTTAGATACGCTCAGCGTATTTACTTCATAGTAAATACGTAGCGGATCTCGTCGCGTCCCCTTCGCCGTATACCGGGAAGCGGGGCGCGACATATTCAATTCTGGTGCATCCCTTGTTTGTTGTTGTCTTGGAAATGGATTTTCGCGGCACTTTCCACGCTCATATTGATTGTAAGGAAAGGAAAGTGATTCTCCAGATTCTCAGACATCCGGAGTTTGTTTTACTGGAGGAAGCAGTTCTGTCGGGCCAGTCGAGTTTAGGGCTAGGCCGACAAACAATATTCTTTCGTCGATGGAAGTTGATAAGGAGGAAGCACCAGCTGTAGTTTGAGAGTTCATGGACGTGTTCGAAGACGTTTTGGGATTATCGAGTTTGTGATTGATCTTGTTTCTGGTGCAGCGCCAATCTCAAGACGTACTATCCAATGGCACCAGTGGAGTTGGATGAAGTCAAGAAGCAGGTTGCTGAATTACTTGAGAAGGGTTAGATTCGCAGCGGTAACTCACCTTAGGGAGCTCCAGTTCTTCTAGCAAAGAAGATGATGTCACAAGGTGGATGTGCATCGATTATCGAGAATTAAACCGGGTGACTATTAAGAGCAAGTACCCGATCCCTCGCATTGGCAAATTGTTTGAGCAGCTTAGTGGCGCGAGGGTATTCTCGAAGCTGGATTTGCGGTCCGGATATCATCAGGTCCGAGTTAAACCAGAAGATATTTGCAAGACTGTATTCCGAACTCGGTATGGACATTAAGAGTATTAGTGATGCCCTTCAGAGTAACGAATGCACGGCGATATTTATGGACTTGATGAGCCGAATCTTTTCACCATTCTTGGACCAATTTATAGTGGTGTTCATTGATGATATTTTGGTCCACTCAAAAGAGTATTGAAGAACATGTAGAACACTTGAAGCTCGCACGGCAGACGTTGAGGCAAGAAAGATTGTATACAAAGATGAGCAGGTACGAGTTTTGGCTTGAAGAAGTGAAGTTTTGCGGACATGTTGTATCCGGAGTTGGAATCGCCATTGTGTTGGAGATAGTGCCCTCAGAGTCAATTATTGGATCACAGGCACGTGATTGCAATGATTGAGGGAGGACCTATCCCGGTAGGACAGTCTTACTCAAGATGATAGTATGCTATCTGGTTTATCTTTATCATCGTGTACTGCTTTAGGTAACCTTACGAGTCGCTATTACACGTTGATAGAGCCCCTAGCATTCTTGCTTGACTACTAACAGTATGAGGGCGATCATATACATGAGAGCTGGAGTCTATAAGCACATCCTTAAAAGGTCCCTAGTCGTGGGAGTTTCGAGACAGGGCATCGATTCTCCAGAATAGACTAGTGTATACAGTCGAGACCCCGACGAGGGGCGGTGGCTGGTCTCACAAGCCACTGGTGTCAGTTGGTTCACCTAAGATGTATACAGGTGCTCATTAGGGTTATGAGTACACCGGACAGGACTCGCCGGGAACCTGCTAGTTGGTATTGTACCTGACGTCTGATAGCAGTTCCCTGGTGACATGTGTACAGGTTAGTTCATCGACCTGAGATCGTCATTTGTCTCGTGTGAGTTCCCACTGTGCTTTGATTACTACCCTACCACGCTCAAAGGAGACGTGCAAACAGGTTTTAGTTGGGTACAGTCCCGAGCCACATGGAGGCAGTGAGCGGATCTGCAGGGGTTCGTCTCTCCCGGTATTGGGGGTGAGGTCGTGCTGTGTCTAGGAGAGCCAGTACATGAAAAGTCCTTGGCCAAGACAGGAGATTTACTGGTAGGTATTCCAGTAGTATCTCAGGGTGTTCTGGGCTGCACTCCGACACACTTATACCGCTTTTGGGGGTCTGACTTTTACCAACCCCTAAGCCCGCCATGCGATGCTCATAGACGAATGGACCGGACTGTACGGATATTGTCACTGACAGGCTCAGTAGGGTGTCAGGATGAGTTCGCTCATCGACGTCCCTTTTGGTCAATAGCTGGTAGCCCGTCACGTATGGCTAATACCTCTGACGTGCTGGTGGTTAAATCCACAGCCATAGTATTGACGAGTCTTTAGAGTCCACCACACACAGTTACTCAAGTTTCGGGCGAAACGCTGTACAGGCCGTATGGAGATATGGCAGGGTTCGATCAGATACGTGCGGTATTGCACGGATCGTGATCGGACGGTTTTTACTAGCCGGCTTTGGCTTAAGCCGGATCCTAGTATTAGACAGTATAGATTTTGTCTCTTTGCATCTGTGTTCAGTGGGAATACAAATGCGGGCATGTATATGCAGTCGCGGGGTTTTCCTGTAATTTATTACGGGATCAGTTTTCTGTAGTTGCCAGTTTGCATTCCGTTCCGGCCGGTTTTCCTTTGTTTCTTCACGGCCGGAGTTTCTGATGGAGGGGGTTATTTGCAGTTTGCAAATAACTTATTTATGGAGGGGTTTATTGTGATTGTGGCTTCTATCATCATGAAATTCCTTTTGAATCAGTCCTAGCATTTATGAGATTAGAAATGGAAAAGATGAGGAGTTGATTTGGATTAGAAATATGGTGACCATTTTTCTTTTCTTTTATCTCTTTTTTTTTCTTCTCTTGAAATTAAGATTCCTTTTTGACCCTCCACCATTCTCAATAGAGAGGCCGGCCACTTGACGGGTGAGGAGAGAGAGAGGTTCATTTTGTGTGGCATTTTTCCTTCATCACATTTCTAGCTTGCTACAAATTCCTTACCTCTCCAAAAGGTTCTTTTCTCCACATACCATGGCAACTACACTAAACCCCAAGAGATAATAGATTCTACACTACATCTACAGCACTCCTTGGACGCGTCGGCTAGCCAACTTCGCGCCCGATTTGCCTCGGTCCACAGGTGGGAGCCCGTAAAAGAATCCGGCTACGTGGTGCCCTTTCCGACGAGGAGGTGACGGACGGAGATTCCGCGGGAGATCGGAGTGGAGATGAAGACTGAAGGACACGGATCGCTTGGTATAGCTTCTCTACTCTTTTCTTGTTTGCTAGTAGCTAGGTTAATGGCCCGATCCGGGTTGATAGTGCGCGGTGGTGCCGGTTTGCAAATTTCGCAAAGTTTTTAGTTTCCGCGTTGCCGGCATCGGATCGACGGCCGGGGCGCCGCCGTGCACTTACATTGGTATCAGAGCCACGCCATTAACCTAGCCTACCTTGCTCTAGTATGTTTAGAATTCGATCGAACAAAAAAATTCCAAAAATCGTATTTCGTGTGCACAGTTTCTGTCGAAAATTTTTTGGCTCTAAAAATTTTTCAGGTTGTTTCAGTAACATGTGCACACAATTCTAAGAACACTGTAAAAATTTGGTGACCTAATCTTTCAAGATAGCCGCGGAACCGCGGCCATAACTCCACTTTGGCCGCGGTTCCGCCGCAGGAATATAGCTTTATCTCACCAGTTTTTTCAGTGGGCTTATGGGTTAGAAATAGGGGTTTTGGAATATTTTTTTTGGGCCCAGATTTTCTGTGAGAGCTACAGTACTGCTTGGGGCCCACTAAGATAAATTTGATCGATCGAAAAGTTTAAACATGTTAGTTCACAGTATTTACATTATATCTGCGACCGTGAATGTCACTTGATTGGTAAATCCGGTCTATCTGCTATAGCCCTTTTAGACGGATTTGCGAACGTGACATTCACGTTGATGTTCTGTGTTGTGCTGTGATGTTGCGGATTGGTCGTGGGGGATAGCCTGGATGCAATGTTAGTACAGTTTTGTTTTATATGTACATTTGATATTGCGGGGCGAGCGTCCGACATGTGGACTGCCGTCACTGCCTGTTTGTATTATTCTTTTGGGACACGACCAGGTCGAGGTTGATGTACCCGTTGTATGTATATTTTACTTTCTGTACTAGGATTGCCCCGCGGAGGGGTGCACGGATAGCCGGGTTCTAGAGGGTAACGAGCCCGCATCTCATGGCTTTGAGACGGAGGGGGCTTTACTCGAGAATTGGCGGGCTATTCGCCGCACTCATAGGGGGTATAGGTTGACCCAGGAGGGGTACCCAAGTTACCGGATTCCGTGAAGTGCTGGGTGGTCCATTCACGTTGCTGAAGGGGGCTGCCTCGCTTCAGATTTTGGCGGGTAACTTGCCGCGCCCGTAGGGGTCTAGGATTTCATTGCACAGGCTATCCACAAGACCAGGGGAACGTCGGGTTTCAGTAGCGGCTCTATGAAACCCGGGGATCCCAGATATCTGTATTGTTCTGTGATACTGTACATTTCTGTGATGTTGCAATTTATCACGCCTTGAGCGAAAATTATATATTATATATATACTAGTAGATGTTGTATATGTTTTGCATCCGCGCTAGTCCAGTCCCCGCTCTGTCGTTAGTTAAGTAACCTAACGGGTGATGACGGGACCCAGTGGCGAATACGGATGGCATATACGTACATCATTATTTTCGTTCTTTTATGGTGTGATCAATTGATGGGACTGCGTTGATTCGGATCAATGCAAGATAAACAAACCTATTCTGATGTTGTTGGAACATTTTTCAAAAAGCTGTTATTGCAAGGACGTTCTCTTTTGTTTTGCACAGTGGTATTCAGTTGGAATATCCTGCTCCTCAGTCGACGAGGTAAGGGCCGAGATCCCTTCACCGGGAGTGACCCCTTGGACAAAAGTTTGCGTCAGGGCAATAACATCACTATAGCCGATTACTTTTGCTTTGCATCGTGGTATCAGTTGGAATATCATGCACCTCATTCTACGGGGAAAGAGCCGAGATCCCTTCACCGGGAGTGACCTCTTTAGCAAAGGTTTTCATCACTATATTTTTAAAAGCTATCCGGTTCCTACAACGATATCAAGTTCATTACGTTAAAGGTTTTCGCCAGAAACCATTCGTAGCCCTCCGTCATTTCAGACGGGTAGCACGTAGTATTCATGCTATGTTTGTTGACCTTCGTCAATGCATAGTGTATGGTAGCTGCTTGTTACCTTTCTGCTGCATAGATAGATGCGTTGGTTTGGGACAGTCGTATAGCCTTGTTGACCTTCGTCAAGGGCTTGTACGGGTGGGTTCAAATTAACCTGGACAATGACGGGTAGAACTTGACATGTGACTTATGATTTGTTGACCTTCGTCAAGGTCATAAGAGCATGGGGCAAAAATCCACATCGGGAGTTTCTAAAGAAACTGAAACTTGCCAGATATGCGCATACCTTCTGGAGTGTGATAACGTGAGCGGATTCTGTCATGTTATCATGCGATGATAGTTGGATCCCGATTCCTACTGATGAGTTGGTTTACTCCTCGGGTGATCCTGGCTAATTCTTCTTTCAGGTTTGGGGAAGAATTTGACGTTACAGTGGGAGGTTTCCTGATTAGATAAAGTGATAACCATTCTGATCTAGGTTAGAGTGCACGCTGAGTGTTTCTTTTCTCTCTCTCTTTGGCAGCGACCATTGACCCGACCCTAGACTATGACTTAGTGACCAAGTTGACCGAACCTTCTTAACACTGGCTTTTGGATTGTCAGAGTTGCAAACCTCATTACCACTCATACTTTTACCCTTTTCTCCAGGACACCCCGTATTACTACGAACGTCCACTTCCATTGGACAAAACCATCGTATGGTTATATACGAACTCGAAGGAATTCGAGTATGGTTTCCAGTTCCGGAGAAAACGGATAGGACTATTCAGTTGTCTTTTCATTTTACCTTCTCTCAGGTTGCGAGTACTCTTTGGTTTAGGAGATAGTACACCTATTACGCAAATTGGATAGTCTTCTTCCAAACCTTAGGCTGGTGCCGAACGGTGGGGAATGAAGAAAACCAATTAGCCTAACGGTGGTGTACAGAAGGTATTATGTAAAGACAAAGAAAGGGATCAGTAAGAGGGAAAAGTAAATTGCGACTGCTATTCACGACCAAACCAAATATTTCATTACCACTCCCACATCACCTTTGTATTTCTCCAGGACACTCCGTATCACTACGAAGATCCACAGTTTATTGGATACTCCATCGTATGGTTATATACAAACTCGAAAGGAACTTGTTCCAGTTCGGGGATGGATTCTGGTTCTGGAGAAATAGGAATAAGGTTTATTCGGTTGTCTTTTATCTTCACCTTCTCTCGCATTGTGAGTGCTCCTAGGATTAGGACAGTACACCCATTATGCTTATTGGATAGTCTTCTTCCAAACCATAGGCTGGTGCCGAACGGTAGGGAAGGAAGAAAACCATTTGGCCTAAAGGGATGTACAGAAGGTAATGACTAAAGACATATAAAGGGATTTGGAGAGATGGCAAAGAAGTATATGGTTATAGTTGTGAATCTGGATAATGGAAGAGGCATTACTAGGATTACCGGGATACCCCATCGAAACATTTTAATGTTTCAGTTTCACTGTGTACTATTAAAAGAAAACTGATTTCCCAATTAGACACTTGCTCCAGGGTATGTATTTACCAGGTTTGATTCTCACATCTGTATGGTTTTACAGATGATGAGTAGGAGTGAGTTATTGGGAATTAGGTGGTCATCCTCATTATATCGGGATTCGTTGTAATTGGTGATATTTGAGGAAGTCACCTGGGTTGTTTGCCGGACGGCAAATATTTGGTTTTGGATATCCGTTGTTATGTACCAATTTCAAATTAATATATCTATACGCCTATTTTTATAGAGTGAGATATACCTTTTTGAAATTATGTCTATGACATTTACCTATATCAGTGGATGGTTAGGTAAGGAGTATTGAACAGCGGTGTAATTCTTCTTAACCATAAGTACAGTTTTCAACCTACAACACACAGTGAATGAGTTATTAGACTCAAGGGACTTATACAGAGTATTGTATGTTGTCCAGTGTCCATTAGGACAGAGGGGTAGGTACTCGAACTATATTCTGTTTACTTGTGACTTCTCTAGTTCTTAGACAGGTGTTTCGTAGAAACACAGGGTCTGAGTTTTGAGAAGTTATAGGTATAAGAATAAAGTAGAGAACCAGATGTTGCAAGTATCAAGATTCTTCAAGGAGATCGAAGATGTAGATACTTGTGTATGGTATTCAGTTGATAGTAATGATTAAGAGAACTAGCTTCTCTTTCAGGTTACTCATAATTGGAAGTACTCCTAAGTTGAGTAATGCTGATCGGCCTCTCTTCCATTTAGTTGACATGCACTGGAGACAGCTGCATGATTTGAATCTGGTTCAATTAAATCAGTGCCTCTGTTTCTATATTGGATATAGAATAGTTCATATCTTGACTTTGTTAAGATACGGGGAGTTGTCCGGTTTATGCTTAAAACCAGACTCCGGATAACACAAGGCACGTTTCTGTAATGGCTGTTTGCGGGTTGACCCGGGCTATGACGAGGGTTGACTTTCTACCATCTGGAAGATCAATAGTGATATTGTTCTTAACTCGCCACAGTTTTAACAAAAATGGATTTTTTCAGAAAACAGTAGTGGGAGTATGGTAGAACTGGAAGTGATTCCAGAACCGCAAACGATTACTGAAGATTTGATAAGAACCTAAAGATTCAATCTGGTTTGACATTCCATTGGCCACTCCGCAGATATGGTGGGTAACCTCAGGCACTCGAGAGGTACTTTGGTATACTCAAGGACAGTGGCAGGGAGGTTCTTGTTTACCCAGACTTTCCATTGCTGTTGTTCCAGACTGTGAGACCCGGCAAGAGGATGAGTATAGCGTCATACTAAACTGGCTTTAGAAGTGTACGCCTATATGACTCTGCCAGAGGGTTGTCGTGGTCAGTGGGAGCAGCGGAAGCATTGGTGGACAGGTGGCTTATGTCTATTTATAGACTAAAGCAGATATAGCGGAGATAGATCATCTATTTCTGATGTGACAGTCATAGGTTTGACTTCATCAGAATAGGGGATGGATCTGTTAAGAAGGTAGAAGGGTGTGATGTCCTGGTATTTGATGACATACATAGAGTGGGAAGTGATATTCCTATACTAAGATCGGTTATACTTTGGTCGTCACACAGTGTTTTCTCCACACAGGACTTGGATATTATATCAGACATTCTGGTTACTAGATTTATGGTTTTAGATCTAGATTTGGGTGGTTTCCCAATCTGGGTACTTAGACAGCATTCTATGAGTATTTAGAATGGACGACTCCTGGCATGGTAGTATACCTGCAGGTGATGGAGTCACCCTCTCTAAAGGTGTCTTACAGACTAAAGGGGAGAGGGATGTGCATGATTGGCAGATCACTTGCTTAGGCAATTGAGTCAATCATGAGATATCAAGTACCACACCAGATGTTGTTCTTACAGTAGATGCAATAAGTTGATATTAATCCAATCCTGGAGAAACAATCGGAAGCAGTTTTAGAACATAAGTTGATGTTCTAGGGATTTGATAACGGCAGCCTCCTTTAGGAGACGGTTATCATTCCAGGCTTCCAAGGTGAGCTAGATGACAGAGTGGCTGTCAGAGTTATAGTTTTCCCTCTGACAAGGGGCAGTATTTTGGACAGGTGGTCCAGGTGGATACTGAGGGAAGGATGGCGCAGGATACTGATTAAGTTCAGTTGACGATACAGTCTAAGAAGTTTGGATTTGGAGTTCATTTATGAGCTAGGTCCCATCCGACATCCAGACATATTCTAAGACAGGTATTGCTTATTTCGGGAGATGGTTTTCTCTGCGACCATGAGATAAAAAGAGACATAGAAAGAAACACCAGAGCGGATCCACTCACTGAGGCTATTCCTCGAACGCAATAGTCTCGCAAACGAGCTTTGTGAGACTGATTAGTAGAGGAGTTGGGTGTTCGGTATCACACGGGCTGTGAGTATGTGACATCGCAATAATTAGCCTTGAGTGCAAGTGGTAGATTGTTGGAGATAGCGCCCTCAGAGTCAATTATTGGATCACAGGCACGTGATTGCAATGATTGAGGGAGGACCTATCCCGGTAGGACAGTCTTACTCAAGATGATGGTATGCTATCTGGTTTATCTTTATCATCGTGTACTGCTTTAGGTGACCTTACGAGTCGCTATTACACTTTGATAGAGCCCCTAGGATTCTTGCTTGACTATCAGCAGTATGAGGGCGATCATATACGTGAGAGCTGGAGTCTATAAGCACATCCTTAAAAGGTCCCTAGTCGTGGGAGTTTCGAGACAGGGCATCGATTCTCCAGAATAGACTAGTGTATACAGTCGAGACCCCGACGAGGGGCGGTGGCTGGTCTCACAAGCCACTGGTGTCAGTTGGTTCACCTAAGATGTATACAGGTGCTCATTAGGGTTATGAGTACACCGGACAGGACTCGCCGGGAACCTGCTAGGTTGTATTATACCTGACGTCAGATAGCAGTTCCCTGGTGACATGTGTACAGGTTAGTTCATCGACCTGAGATCGTCATTTGTCTCGTGTGAGTTCCCACTGTGCTTTGATTACTACCCTACCACGCTCAAAGGAGACGTGCAAACAGGTTTTAGTTGGGTACAGTCCCGAGCCACATGGAGGCAGTGAGCGGATCTGCAGGGGTTCGTTTCTCCCGGTATTGGGGGTGAGGTCGTGCTGTGTCTAGAAGAGCCAGTACATGAAAAGTCCTTGGCCAAGGCAGGAGATTTACTGGTAGGTATTCCAGTAGTATCTCAGGGTGTTCTGGGCCGCACTCCGACACGACTGGTACCGTTTTTGGGGGTCTGACTTTTACCAACCCGCTAGGCCCGCCATGCGATGCTCATAGACGAACGGACCGGACTGTACGGATATTGTCACTGACAGGCTCAGTAGGGTGTCAGGATGAGTTCGCTCATCGACGTCCCTTTTGGTCAATAGCTGGTAGCCCGTCACGTATGGTTAATACCTCTGACATGCTGGTGGTTAAATCCACAGCCATAATATTGACGAGTCTTTAGAGTCCACTACACACAGTTACTCAAGTTTCGGGCGAAACGCTGTAGAGGCCGTATAGAGATATGGCAGGGTTTGATCAGATACGTGCGGTATTGCACGGATAGTGATCGGACGGTTTTTACTAGCCGGCTTTGGCTTAACCCGGATCCTAGTATTAGACAGTGTAGATTGTCTCTTTGCATTTGTGTTCAGTGGGAATACAAATGCGGGCATGTATATGCAGTCGCGGGGTTTTCCTGTAATTTATTACGGGATCAGTTTTCTGTAGTTGCCAGTTTGCATTCCGTTACGGCCGGTTTTCCTTTGTTCCTTCACGGCCGGAGTTTCTGATGGAGGGGGTTATTTGCAGTTTGCAAATAACTTATTTGTGGAGGGGTTTATTGTGATTGTGGCTTCTATCATCATGAGATTCCTTTTGAATCAATCCTAGCATTTATGAGATTAGCAATGGAAAAGACGAGGAGTTGATTTGGATTAGAAATATGGTGACCATTTTTCTTTTCTTTTATCTCTTTTTTTTTTCTTCTCTTGAAATTAAGATTCCTTTTTGACCCTCCACCATTCTCAATAGAGAGGTCGGCCACTTGAGGGGTGAGGAGAGAGAGAGGTTCATTTGGTGTGGCATTTTTCCTTCATCACATTTCTAGCTTGCTACAAATTCCCCACCTCTCCAAAAGGTTCTTTTCTCCACATACCATGGAAACTACACTAAACCCCAAGAGACAATAGATTCTACACTACATCTACAGCACTCCTTGGACGCGTCGGCTAGCCAACTTCGCACCCGAGTTGTCTCGGTCCAGAGGTGGGAGCCTGTAAAAGAATCCGGTTACGTGGTGCCCTTTCCGACGAGGAGGTGACGGACGGAGATTTCGCGGGAGATCGGAGTGGAGACGAAGACTGAAGGACACGGATCGCTTGGTATAGCTTCTCTACTCTTTTCTTGTTTGCTAGTAGCTAGGTTAATGGCCCGATCCGGGTTGATAGTGCGCGGTGGTGCCGGTTTGCAAGTTTCGCAAAGTTTTTCGTTTCCGCGTTTCCGGCGTCGCATCGACGGCCGGGGCGCCGCCGTGCACTTACACATTGATCCTGAGAAGGTTGAAGTAGTTCAAGATTGGCCGATTCCGAAGAACGTAGCAGCGATCAGAAACTTTCTTGGACTTGCCGGGTAATACAGAAGGTTCGTAGAGAATTTTGCTCGTTTGACAGAGCCTCTGACCAAGCTTACACGCAAGGAACTACCATTTGTGTGGATAAATAAGTGGGCGTCAGTTTTTGAGGCGTTGTAGTAGAGGTTGATAACCGCACCTGTTTTAACCGTACCAGACGGTTTTGAAGAATTGGTGATTCACAACGACGCATCTGGGAAAGGTTTGGGATGTGTTTTGATGCAGCATGAGAAGGTTATAGCTTACGCATCGAGGCAATTGAAGACCCATGAGAAGAATTACCCAACTCATGACTTGGAGTTAGCAGCTGTGATTTTCGCTTTGAAGATTTGGAGACACTACTTATTGGGCAAAAGGGGTCGAAGTATTTTCTGATCACAAAAGCCTAAAGTACGTGTTCATTCAGAAGGAGCTTAATATGAGGCAGCGTAGATGGTTGGAGCTGATGGCTGACTATGATCTTGATCTTAAGTACCATCCGGGGAAGTTAATGTTGTGCCAGATGTGCTTAGTCGGTTACCAGCAATTCGAATGTTGACTGCACAAAAAGGAACTTATTGAAGACTCTCGGAGATTCGATTTGGAGATTGTGCTACCGCATTCTTCGGGACAGTGGATGCAGCTGCAAGTACAGTCGTCGTTGATCGAGGATATTAAAGCAGTGCAATTGCAGGACCCAAGATTGCTGAAGTTTCGAGAAAAGGTTGAAGCTGAATTTCGAACGGACTTAGTGATTCATGAAGGTGATTCGTTGCGATATGGTAGCCGTTTGTGTATGTCAAAGGGAGATATCCGTAAAGAAGTTATGAAGGAGGCACACAGTTCCGCGTATTCCGTACATCCAGGAGGCACGAAAATGTACCGAGATATACGACAGCATTTCTGGTGGGAAGGCATGAAATGGGAGATTTTCCGCTTTGTGGCAAAGTGCTTGGTGTGTCAGCAAGTTAAGGCTGAACATCAAAGGGTTGCTGGTTTGTTGCAACCACTTCCGATTCCTCAGTGGAAGTGGGAACATATAACCATGGATTTTGTGACGGCTCTACCGCTGAGTCCAAGAGTCAAATGCAGTCTGGGTGATTGTTGATCGATTGACCAAGGTAGCTCATTTCATCCCATTTCGAGTTGGTTAATCAACAGAAGCTTTGGCACAACGGTACATGCAGGAGATTGTAAGATTGAATGGAGTACCAGTGAGCATCGTGTCCGACCGTGACACTCGTTTCTTATCACACTTCTGGAGGAGCTTACAAGAAAGTTTGGGGACTCGATTGAAATTTAGCACAGCTTATCATCCTCAGACAGATGGACAGTTGGAGAGAACGATCCAAACTCTTGAAGACATGTTGAGAGCTTGCATGTTAGACTTCAAGAGTTCATGGGAGGATCATCTACACTTGGTGGAGTTTTCGTACAATAACAGTTTCCAGACGACTATTCGGAGGGCTCTATTCGAAGCTTTTTATGGTCACAAATGTCTTTCACCTGGTTGTTGGGACGATACTGGTGAACGAAGATTTTGGGATCGGACTTGATCGTGCAAACAGTTGAGAATGTTAACACTATCCGGAATCATATGAATGCAGCATAAGACCGACAAAAAGAGTTGGGCAGTTACGTTGAGAAGACCTCTAGAGTTCGCTGTGGGTGATTTGGTATTCTTGAAGATATCACCGACTAGAGAGGTGATCCATTTCGGAAGTCGAGGAAAGCTTAGTCCTCGATTCGTTGGACCTTTGGGATTTTGGAACGTGTTGGAGAAGTGGCTGATCGTTTGGCGTTACCGCAGTCCTTGGCAAATAGTCATGATGTGTTTCTCGTACCTCAACTCCGTAGGTATGTTCTAGATGAAACACATGTGTTGGATCATTCGGAGCTGACTGCACGAGAAGATTTGACTTTTGAGGAGCGACCGATGTCGATTATGGATCGAAGGGAAAAGGTTCTTAAGAACAAGGTTATCCCTCTTGTACTTGTTTCTTGGGGAAATCGCTCGCATGTAGAATCAACCTGGGAACGAGAAGATGAAATCCGGCAGAAGTTTCCACATCTATTCTTGAAATTTCTTGTTTGTTTATCCTATCCTGTTCTTGGAATTTCGAGGACGAAATTCTTTTGTAGTTGGGTATAATGTAACACCCGAGTTCATTTATACCAATTTCTATAGTCGTATGTGTCGTTTGTGGTGTTTATTTCATTTACTATGTGGATACGAATGGTAGTCTACTTTTTATTCGACCCGCTTGCTTGAGCTTGTTGTTCCATAATTGTAGAATACCCTAACATCACATATTTTTTCATATAACAATTTAAGTCACTTAAAATAATTTAAAAATACATGACATGGCCTGCTTGTTACCCCTAACCCTGTGGTAGCGTCCTTGCATCGTGTTCTCGTCCCGTTCAGTGAAACAGACGTGTTTGGACGGCTACGCGCACGTACGTGCGTCCGTTCTTGGGGGTATGCATTTCTATTAAATAATCCTTCATTTAATTTTTTTGGAACTTGCTAATAATTTTCATATTTCGAATTCAAAATTTTGGACCCGACCCGGGCGTTTTTCTGAATTATTTTACATCCCGCTAAAATTCAATTTTTTGAATTTTAAAATTAATTTCCAAATATCTTTCAGTTCATCATATTTTATTTAAATGATTTTAAAATCTTTTAAAATCTATTTTCTTAACTAACTTAAATCTTTTACAAAATTTTTATCAATGTTTCCCGAGCCAATCAGAGCTCTTTTGTTGCACCGGGCCCCACCACTAAATCTCTTCTATTCTCTCTCTCTTTTATTCCTTAACCAATCAGAAATCCCCCTCCTTTCGCTGGGCCCCACTGTTTTCCCCTCTCTCCTTTCCCTTTCTCCTTCTCTCTTCTCCGCGCAGCTCTTTCTCTCTCTCCTATCTCTTCTCTCATCCTCTCTCCCCCACTACGCTCCAACTTTCTTTCTCCTCTCTCTCTATCTCTCTCCTCTCGCGATCTCTCCCTCTCTCCTCTTGCGGTGAGCGGAGTCGCGTCACCTCCCGCGCTGCTATTGTCACCTCCCTCCTTCTTCTCCCTCTCTTCTCTTTTAAACCGGACCTCGCCACGAGAACCCTATCCGCCTTCGTCTTCCTCGACCTTCCCTCGACCTCATCTCGTTTCATCGTCTTCGCCTCCCCTCTCACCTTTTCCTCATCACCTTCCTCTCCTTTCATCTCCCCTTCTTCTCTTCTCCTTTCCTCGCCACGAGAGCACTGCAACCAACCCTAACCACAGAATCCATCGCCTTACCTGCACCCCATCGCCGACGACATCCTCGCCTCGTCGTCACCTCACCCCACTCTTTCTCTCCTCATCTCCATCATCTCCTTCTTCTCCATCTTCTTCCTCTCTCCACTGCACCCTGCACACCCGCAGAACCCACAGAATCCATCACCACCACCGTGCACCGCCTCGTCACCGATCATTCCTCCCTGTCGCCATCTCCCTCCACCTCTTCTCTTCTTCTCCTTATCTCCTTCCTTCTCTCTCTTCTTTCCCTGCAACTCAAACCCAATCACCGACTCTAGCCTAAGTACCCACTGCCGTGCTGTCGATCCTTGCCGGTGATCCCTCGCCGTAGGCCTCACCTATCACCACCACCTCTCTTATCTCTCTTGCACCAAGCTTCGACACAACCATCCCCTACACCCGAGACTTCCACTGCACAGTAATTGCAACCATCTCGCCGTGAAACCTCGCCGGAAAACCTCCGACAGCCCATCATTGACTTCACCCCATTGCCATCTCCTATGAACCCAGAGCACTTAACCACGGTGAGCCTCATCTCTCTCTCATTCTTCCTTTCTTCTCTTTCATTCCTTCTTTCTTCTCTTTTCTTTCTGTAAATTTTTGTTTTCTGTAGCCGCTGGAGCCGGGACGACGTCGACGATCCCGACGATCCAGCGAGCGTATCTGACCCGTGTGATCCCATCGTGCGTTGTTTGGACTCATTCCGTGTACCGTGCGCGCGTCGCGACTTCTCCCGCTGACGCGTGACATTCCGTATACCGCTTCGTGATCTGATCAAGGCAAGTTAATCTTGCTACATGCTATACTATTACCTTCTATGTATATTTAAATTATACTACCCCATGCAACCCGCATGATCACTTTTCAGGTTTTATCATTTTTGGATGTCCGATTACATCCGTATCTTGTATTTCACATCTAGTGCATCCAAGTGAAACTTGCTACATGCTATTTACAATATTCCATATTTATTTGCATATATATATTTTTAAACATGAAGTTTGAATTGGTGCCTATATCACATGTTACCATCCGATGTCCGTTTATATCATTTTGAGTTAATTGTGAAACACATCCGGTTGCATGTTAGATTACAATATTGTATGCCCATGCCTATATTTTATAACATAGCTCTTGGTCGCATAGCCATAGTACCCTTTAAATAGTTCATAACTGTGCAACATCCGTTTGCATCCATCTAACCTGTTTTATACATATTATTGCATCCATTTAACCCTTTTACATATACTTGCATCAAACGGTCTTTTAATACATGATAGCGTGATTTTAATATTTTATGTTCATTTAAGGTATAATACTTCATGTTAGAACTACAACCCTGACTCTAATTGATGACTGTACATTCATATAGTTTAGTCTGTACCTACCTGCATATCATATTACATGTTCCAGTTTGTTGTTCTATTAGTACACATGCTTATTTTGTTTACCCATGCTTATGCTAGTTAATTATGAGCACCCATATGATATCTTGTACACCTGACGTGACTTGTTACACCCATTACGTGACACGATATGGTACCGCGCAACCCTTGACATGACATGACACCTTTATACATTACCTGGCTTGACCCGATGTACCATGGTCTTATCTGTTACCGATCTTGTGTCTAATGCCAACAAACCTGACCTGTTGTCCTTACGGAACGTTCCTGTTGTCTATCCAGACAAACCTGTATCTGCCTAATCCTGTGTTGGCATTAGCTCTGGATTATCTAATACCTGACTTGAATACACATAACCTGGGGGTATGGGGAAATCAATGATGAAACCTGACTTGTAACTCGACAGTTCTATACCTGTTCTGATCAGTCTTACGGGCTAGGCCAGCCCCGGAGTGATGATGCTGACATCACTCATCTTTATATACTACCCTTTTAGTGCCTAGCAGCATGTCTCGGTTTCAGCCCGAGAGTCTTAGACCGTGGTCCCGGGCATGCACGGGATACTATTGAGTTATATCGATGATTCATCAAATTGATTTCAAAGACTTGAGAGTAGTTGACCCAATAGACCAGTTTAGATTACTCACTGCACACTACCTTTCACTGCCCTGTTTTATATTACTGTTACACCTGCTTTACTATTTATGATTATACTTGCATGTCTTTCTACCCTGTTTACATATTATTGCTTGATGTTATGACGCGCTGACGTCTGGGTTTGGCATGGCCCAGATCCTTCTACCTTTGTCGCAGACTAATCAGGAGTATTGCCGCTGTTAGACCGAGCAGTGAAGATCCTGTTGGTATGCAGTTTTACTTTCCATGTGTTTCATTTATTGTATCCTTTGCTTCCGCATATTATCATTCCTTGACTCATTTATTCTGGCTCATGGACATGTACTAGATAGTTTAGTTTACTTTCCTGTTCTTGATATCTCTACAGCCGTAATATGACTGTGGAAGCATTTTTCCTATCCACAGGTAGCATGGTTGGTTATGTCACGTGCCTACTTTAGCGTACTCTGGGAAGCGGGGCGTGACAATATATATATATATATATATATATATATATATATATAATTGAAACGCTAAAATAATCGTAACGTGACAAGCGTCAACATAGATAATTATATATGAGCTATACGGTTTAGTTTAATATGGAACAAAACGTTGTTTTGAAAATAAGGAGGCTACGATATTTTTGAAATAGATATCATTTGAAATTTGTAACGTGTCCTTGACATTATTAGTTAAAATTAGGAAACGATTCGTTGGTTTTTTAAAAAGTATGGCTCTATCAATCATAGTAATGTCCCAATTGGGATTTAGCAAGAATCCAAGACTCAAATACATATCGGCCGTATCCGGCAATTTATCATCATCATATCAAGTATGGAATCATCTCTCGTATGACATCATCCAAACAATATTAGTACGGACATCTAGTCACGTACACCACATACAATAATCATATATACACATATATATAGTCTACTAATTATGAATTATACGCTAATTACATAATCTATGAACTATAGACTAATTATTTCTAAGTATCTGGGTTACGTATATACACTTTCTATACTAAGTGTTCCCTAAATTTAGTTTGGGGGTGCCATACGCCATCCACCTGGCTTCTCCCACAGATATAAATCTATTCATTGAAGTCCGTTTCGCTTTAGTCGAAGCCGACGACTGTCTTGCCCTTCCTCGCCATCTTGGAAGTCCTCATAATGATCTCTATTTCTAAAGTAGTCATAAATATGCAAGGAAACTCCATTAAAACCATTACAAATTCAATATAACGAAATACGACGAAAACCATCAAGACTGTCAAAAACACTAAATGGCAGACGTCTGAAACTCTCAGGGGCAGACGTCTGATTAAGGGGTTACTGTTACCTAGAGAGTAAAATAGACGTCCGAAGAAGAGCTCCCAGACGCTTGAAGAACAAATCTCAAGAATCCAAATCAAAAGCAGACATTTGGTGACTTGAGCATTAGACGTTTGAAGATCAACATTAACAATTTACAGATCATCGACAGACGTCTGAAGTTTTGGGGACTAGACGTCTGAAGAAGGAAAAACATGAAAAATATAAACGAGGAAGACATCTAAAGCTTAAATGAGCAGACGTCTGAAGAAGGATTTTTCTGAACGAATTTTTCTGAAAACTTGAAATTTCCAAAACCTTAAAAATCCAATCTTTTACACGAAAATACCCTCTACTTTCCAAAATAGGGTGTAGTCACTAAGTAAACTATACTAACACTCACCACTACTAGTGGATCACTTCAAATGCCAACTAAAAAGAATTCAACCCATAAAAATACCATTTTTATACTAAATATAATGTTTTGCCTATGGCAAAACATTATAAAACTTGTAGAACTTGTAGTAAGGAAGGATTCTTACCAATTGGAATGATGAAAAGTGGAGATCCAAACCCTAAAAATGTCTACTTGAAGCTTCACCTGAAATCTTGGTGGGTTTAGATGAAGAAAACTTGGATTTTTGGTAGAGGAAGATGAGTTTTCGTTTGGGTTTTGAGTTTGGGGAGTTATGATATTTTTAAGAGGGATGAGAGATATTTGTGTGGAGAGAGGGAAAAGAAATTAAATAATGAGAGGAGGAGAAGGGGTGTGGGTATGGATGAGAGGGTATGGCTTATCAATTCCCAAATATAAAAATACATACGGATGTCAATTTGGAAAAATCCAAATCCATACTCGGTATTATTTTCATAAAACTCATAATAGGTATATTTAAATTATAAAATAATATCTATAATTTTTAAAATGTTACAGTGCTTCACGGACCCGATCCCATTGTTCTGAAGTGGCTCCACACTTAGATCACCATGTGTCCGCAATAGACTGCACTGAGTGTGGATAGAGAAGATCATCATGATGTCCGAAGACCACACTTCTCTAGGGTATTACACATCCACATGTGAAAGTGGAGCACCAGAAGAGTAGTCTTTATGTTTGTACAAAAAGACGAAGGCAGAGACGAAGGGTAGTCATCCACAGGGAAGGTGGAGGGATTTACCAAGAGTAGTCTTTGTGTTTGTATGAGCGTTGAGATGTGAAAAGATATGAGAGAAAATAAAATGTACCGGTAATCTTGATCATTAATGAAGAGATTCTAACATTTGCCCCATGAATGTAGGTCGTTGGTTGAACTATGTTAAATATTGGTATTGTGTGTTCTTATTCTTGCTTGTCTTCCTCCTATGCTTAGCGGAAAAACCTAACAATTGATATCATAGCGTAGGGAACGAAAGATCTTCGATTCTACGATCTAAGTTTACGGTGGGTGACGACACTTGTGTCCGCTCCCCATCTTCTTAGATTGTAATTTCGAAGGTCTTGATTCAAATATCCGAGCGAGAAGATTAAAAACTGACACGTATTCAACAGCAGAGAGACGTTATAGACGTTTGAGACATAGAGCTTCAGACGTCTAAAGAAGAAGTGTTCGGAAGAACAGAGCGTGGACAGATGTCTGAGCACTTCTGCTTCAGACGTTTGCACTACTAAAATAGGGGGTTGCCCCTACGGATAACGACATCCGTAGGGGCAATTTTAGTTTGGCCCTATGGATTAATCCGTAGGGCCAAAAGGTTGCCCATACGGTCCTTACATATTTATATAAAAATTATTAAATCTTAAATTGTTGTTTGCCCCTACGGAGTCTCAAACCAAGAACCTACGGACGTATCCGTAGGGGCATCTAAATAGGGATTTAAGTTAAAAGCTCAGATCGATCCCTACGCTCATTATTCCAAATTCTCGCGCGAAGAAAAAATTCCCAAACCCTCGTTCTCGTAGATCGATCGTCGTTCTCGTTGTTCTCGTCGTCGCCAGCGCCGCCGATTCGTCGTAGCCACCGCCTGCTTTCGTCATCGCCAGCGCCGGCTCATCTCCGTTCTCGTCGTCGCCTCTGCACAGGTAAGGAAATCTTCAATTACTCAAATTTTTGATTGGGGCTGGGGCTGGGGCTGGGGGCTGGGGCTGCGGGCTGGGGCTGGGGCTGCGGCTAGGGCTGTGGTTGGGGTTGGGGCTCGGGCTCGGGCTGCGGTTAGCGTTAGGGCTGGGGCTGGGGCTGGCGCTGCGGTTGGGGTTAGGGTTCGGCAGGGGGTTGCTGTTGGGGTTGGGGTTGGGGTTAGGGTTAGGGTTGGGGTTTTGGATTTCAGGGTCTAAGTTAATTTCTATTCTAATTAGCATTAAGCTCGTTAATTGAAATGTTGATGATGATCATAAGAGGAAAATGTGTCTAGTTTTAGAAGGTGTTGGAAACTGGACTAATAATGTGGGTAAAGCCCAGTTTAATTAATAATTTTATTTGTCATTCTCAAATTTTCTTGGAAACGGAGACTGTTTTGTGGAACTTTTAGCCGTTGGGCATGTTGGGGTTTTGTTTTTGGAGTCATGGGACCTGGCATTTGGTAGGTCTCCAAAGACCTCGTGTCTGATTTTGGATATTTTTGATTGATTTAAACTGTGGGTCTGAGTAGTCTCTTAATTTGATCTGGTTGGGGTTTGAGTATGCAAAGGATTTGTAGTCTGGTGGAAATTTTGAGGGTGTTTTTCGGTTGAATATATTTGCTAATTGCATAAGATACTCATAAGATTCTGGATTTTGAGGATGGGCCGTTGTAATTGGAAATGCTTGGAATTGTAGGACCTTCTTTGTTTTAGCTATATATAATTGCCAAAAAAAAGTCACATTTCTGATTTGAAGAAAAGGAAGGGCAAGATAGGGATTTAGTTATGGATTTTACTTGGGCGTCTCCTCTTTTAATACATGTCTATCTTTACAAGAATATCGTGTCACATATTCGGTTTTAGCATCTGTACGCAACTGCTTTGATTATCATCGTATTATTAACATCTTGAACTTCTATCCTTTTTCTAATATGTTTCATAGTTAATATAATAATCCTTTGTCTATATTTGTTGATAGTGGCCTTTCTTTTGGATGAACATGTTTTTTGATGCATGTTTCAGTCATGTGAATTCATATGTTGCGTATAACGCTTTATGATATCAGTATCCTATATTTGTAGTTTTAATTGTTGATTGTTATAGATGAATGCCATTGCAATAATAGTTTTTGGTAGATGAATGCTATTGCAATGTAGGATGATCAGTTCTATCAATCTTGATCTCAATGGTTTAAAATCATGTTACACATACAATACGAATGCACAACAAATGCATCATTAGAGAGTGATTCGAGATGTTCAAGTTAAAACCAATATATGATACTCGATGATAATATGAAACCTTCATATTCTCATCGATACTCATATATGAAACTAAAAGCGCCACTTAGTCCCCGTCTATCGGTTAACATACGTGCGATGTTCGTCGTGACATAGAACTATACGAAAGTTGTTAAATATCAGACGATATAGCTCAATACTAACTACCGTCGTATAGTCTATGCGACGAGAAAATTCAATCGTATGGTAACCGATAGATTTTTCCCGTGTGGACAAGTTAAGAAAGTATAAAGCAAACACCTTCATTCACTTGTGTTTTCATCCGTTTCGAGATATTTCGTCGGTACCTTTCCGCTGGTTCTCCGTGTACAAAGATAGATTAGATGTTCATTTCAACGTTGTTTCACAGCTTTGAAATGATTATCTATTCTATTACAGTATACTCGGAGAACAGCGGGGAGGTGCTGCCGAAATTTACTCGAAACGTTTGAAAGCACAAGTGATGGGTGTTCGCTCTATACATTCTTAATGGGATAGAAGCCTTGCCCTCGACAGCCGGAACACACACATACAACAAGAATACACAACAAACGCATCATTAGAGAGTGATTCGAGATGTTCAAGTTAAAACCAATATATGATACTCGATGAGAATATGAAGGTTTCATATTCTCATCGATACTCATATATGAAACTAAAAGCGCCACTTAGTCCCCATCTATCGGTTAACATACGTGCGATGTTCGTTGTGACATAGAACTGTACGAAACTTGTTAAATATCGGACGATATAGCTCGATACTAACAACAGTCGTATAGTTTATGCGACGAGAAAATTCAATCGTATGGTAACCGATAGATTTGTCCCGTGTGGACAAGTTAAGAATGTATAAAGCAAACACCTTCATTCACTTGTGTTTTCATCCGTTTCGAGATATTTCGTTGGTACCTTTCCGCTGGTTCTCCGTGCACAAAGATAGATTAGATGTTCATTTTCAACGTTGTTTCACAGCTTTGAAATGATTGTCTATTCTATTACAGTGTACTCGGAGAACAGCGGGGAGGTGCTGCCGAAATTTACTCGAAACGGTTGAAAGCACAAGTGATGGGTGTTCGCTCTATACATTCTTAATGGGATAGAAGCCTTACCCCCGACAGCCGGAACACACACATACAACAAGAATACACAACAAACGCATCATTAGAGAGTGATTCGAGATGTTCAAGTTAAAACCAATATATGATACTCGATGATAATATGAAACCTTCATATTCTCATCGATACTCATATATGAAACTAAAAGCGCCACTTAGTCCCCGTCTATCGGTTAACATACGTGCGACAATTTATTCTTTTCAACGACAAACGCACACACAAAGCATATTCACGGATTTTCTCTTTTGTCAGTAACTATCCCGTTCTTATATTTCTCAATATAGTCACCCTAACCTACAATTTATATGTTATACAGTCTAACATGGCCCATGAGTACGTCAGAGTTAAGGACTGGATGTATGTGGATTGGCAACAACGTATGCAACCTAAATTTGTCGCAGGAGTTGCTGCTTTCATTGAATTTGCACGCGCACATAATAAGATCATAATAGAGAAGATTCTCTGTCCGTGTGATAGATGTGGCAAAAAGTACTGGCAGAAGGTAGAATTGGTAGAGCTTCATATTGTAAAATATGGGTTTACTAGACTTTATACAACTTGGAAATATCACGGGGAAGGAGAAGAAGTACTTCGGCAGAAGAAGAAGGAGAACACGATAATACGGTAGGAGAAGAAGAAGAATTCGTTAATGCAGCAGAAGGAGAAGACGGTAATTTATTTCCATCAGAAGAAATGGAGGATTTGGTAGAGGCTGCCCTAGGTGAATCTATTCGTACCGAAGATGACATTCCTTCCGGTCAAGGACCGCGTGCGAATAAATATAAAAATTTCATGAATGATGCTAGGAAACCAATTTATGAGAATGGGAAGTATTCCACCCTCTCATGGTTCGTCCAACTTTTCCAGATTAAGTGCCTAAATGGATGGAGCAACAAGTCATTCACAATGCTTATTTCGTTCTTGAAAGATTCTATGCCTCCGGGAAATAACGTGCCCGACAGCTGATACGGAGCTCAAAAGTTGATGTCTGATTTGGGTCTAAAGTGCGAGAAGATTCAAGCATGTCCTAAAAATTGCGTGTTGTAGCGGAAAGAGAATTCAGATTTGAAAGAGCGTCCAACATGCGGAGAGGCCCGGTATAAACCGAAAGATTCTGATAAGAAGTCTGATATACCTGTCAAGATAGTATGATACTTTCCCATAACACAGAGGCTATTCAGGTGCAAGAAAACAGCCGAGACAATGATTTGGCATCATCGTGCTCCTCCAAGTGAAGATGGAAAAATGAGCCATCCAAGAGATTCACTGGCATGAAAGGATTTCGATAGGAGGCACGCAATATTCAGTAGCGATCCTCGCAATGTCCGGCTCGGACTGGCTGCTGATGGCTTATGCCCATTCAACTATATGGCTGGAAGTCACAGCATATGACCCGTTGTAATGATAATTTATAATCTGTCGCCTTGGTTGGCTATGGACCAATCATATTTTATGATGCCTCTTCTTATCGACGGACCAAACTCACCGGGGAACAATATTGACGTCTATCTCCGACCTCTGATCGAGGAGTTGAAATCTTTGTTCATTGATGGTGTAGAGACATATGATGCAAACACAAATACAATCTTCATACTGCGTGCGGCTTTAATGTGGACAATTAATGACTTTCCTGCATATGGAATGCTATCAGGTTGGTCCGTACATGGTCACAAAGCATGTCCTCATTGCCATGAATACACAATATCGAAATTCTTGAATTTTAGCAGGAAGGTTTGTTATTGCGGCCATCGACGTTTCCTGCCTCTAGACCACCCCTATAGGTTAGACACGGTTCACTTTGATGGTCATCAGGAGCTTCTTGGACCTCCATCCCCATTGTCTGGAGAGGACGTGATTGCTAAATGGGATGGTTACAATAATGTGACTTTCGGGATGGATCCGACGAAACAGGTCAAACCACCATTTTGGAATAAGTTAAGCATTTTCTTCGAGCTTCCGTACTGGTCTACAAATTTAGTACGTCATTGTCTGGACGTCATGCATATAGAGAAGGGAGTATCAGAGCACATACTTAACTTGCTTCTTTGTAAAGACGGGAAATCGAAAGACAACCTGAATGCTCGGATGGATCTACAAGAGTGGGGAATAAGAAGTGAATTGCACCCTAGACCGGTAGCGGGTAAACCGGGCAAGTTTATACTTCCCAATGCCGCTTATCATATGTCACAACCGGAGAAGAAAAGATTCCTGCAGGTGTTGCATGATTTGAAAGTTCCCACAGGTTTCTATGGATCATTCAGCAAGAAAATAAAAATTTTGAAGGGCAAGATCGATGGGCTGAAAAGTCATGATCACCATGTTATCGTGGAGCACCTTCTTCCATTAGCCCTCAGGACTTCTCTCCCCGAATCGGTTGGTCTAGTAATCAACAACCTATGTTGTTTTTTCAGGGAGTTGTGTGCTAAAACACTGGAGGTTGTGACGCTGGATAAACTAGAAAATTCCATTGCGTTGATACTTTGCAAGTTCGAGCGTATTTTCCCACCGTTATTCTTCGATATCATAATACACTTGACGGTTCATCTTGCAACTGAGGCTAAGTTAGCCGGACCGGTACAATATCGATGGATGTATCCCGTCGAGAGGTGCTTGTAATTTTTCGTTTCGCGCAATTTATAAATTTATTGTTGTCCTGTATGCCCGTATTTATTTATTCTACATATTTTTATTAGGTACCTCTACACTCTTAAGAAGTATATATGCAATAAAAATCGGCCAGAGGGTTCTATCATGCAAGGTTATCTTCTTGATGAAGCAACCACATTTTGTTCCCGCTATCTAGACGAGAACATTGAGACAAAACTTAACCGGCCACGAAGAATTCAAGACGGGCCATATGGTAAAGCCGAGTATAAGAGGGTAGACACTATGTTTATCAACAAGATATACCGGTTTATCTTGCTTAATTGCGCATGTCTTGACCAAATTAGAGAGTAAGTTTTTTTGGATTAATTGTTATATCTGTGTTTGTGTGTGTATGGAATGATATATTATTAATGTCACCATTATTTGTCGAAAACAATTCATTTTAACGAGGTACGTGAGGGGCATCCTTAATGGAACGAAGAACGATTGGAAAAATATCATCAGGATAATTTTTGTGATTGGGTCACAGATCATGTAAGTTATTCGAATAACATTTTATTGCTATCAGTTTTAATCTAAACTTGTATCGTTATGTATTTTTTGTAAAATTTGTTTTGTTAGATCCACGATCCGAACTTGTCTGCATCATTTGAGAGTGATTCAAGATGTTTAGCTCAATTTCCTAGTATGGAGGTTGCATATTACAAAGGATTTGGTGTTCTTGGATACAAATTCGAAGTTAAGGACATAGAAATATCTAGAATCACTCAGAATAATGGGATTGCGACGGTAGGATCGGACGGTGTAATTTATTATGGGTACTTAAATTGTATACTCGGCATCCACTATCCCGGACGATCAGAACCCTTTTATATATTCCAGTGTACTTGGTACGATACGCGAACCGATACGGACAAGTGGAGAAGCAATCTTGGGACTTGGAAAGATGAATATGGATTGACCAGTGTGAACACACTTCGATTTTACGGTCAGGATGATCCGTTTATCTTTCCGAACCAAGTGTTCCAAGTATACTGCTCACAGTGTTTGAACCATCCGGGATGGAGTGTTGTATAGCGATGGAAACCCAGAGATGTCTACGATGTCTCAGAATTCGAGGACAGCGATGAGGACGAAGAAGAGAGAAGGCTTAGAGTGCTCCGACCGTCTGTTTCGAAGGACTGGTTGTTTTCGACCGATTATGAAGTTACGTGGGTTAGAAATGACATCGACGATGAAATCCAAGTAGATATGTATAATGCGCCCACGAAACGAAAAATGTTATCAGTAATGTTATATTATTACTTCACATTTTACGATCTATACATATATAGTCAATACTTTTAATGACTGTCTAATGCGTCCACGAACCGTTTATCTAGATTTGATGACGATGTCGGGAGCAGCGAGGGGCGGCAGGAGCTCCAGCCGCGGCAGAGGCAGAGGCAGAGGCAGAGCGGTTCTGCCTCCCGGAGAGCTCCGTAGGGAGCTTCAGAGGGCCGATCTTGCACCCAGATCGGAGACCCCTTCGGATGCCTCCTTCCGTGTGGATTTTGCCACAACTCCAGGTATACTGCACGCATATCCATTTTGAATATAATATTACAGATATTCATGTCTGTTTATGTCAAAATTACTTATATTTTCAATATTTGAATGTCTAATTGTTGGTGATGCGTCCACATCTGGGACAGAGGCCACTCCCGCTTCTCCAGGTATGTTTATATATCATATAGTGCATGTATATTGATTTAGAATGCTATATCATAAATATACATACATTCCTTTTGCTCTTACTTAGGAATTTTTATTATTGTTTAGCTGTAGGTGGTGATACCACCGCACCTGCGGGTATGTTTATATATCCTATAGTGCATGCATATTAATTTAGAACGTTATATTATTGATCTACACATTCTTTTTGCAATTACTTATATAATCTATTTTTAATTGTCTAATTATAAGTGGTGCGTCCACATCTTCCGTAGGGGCCACTCCTGTCGCTTCCATACCCTCCGCATTGTCTGCAGGTTAGTATGAATAAATATAAAATATTTATTCATTTTACATATGCTCTATAGAATAAATATGAACTTTATGGAAATTTAGCGTCAATGTTTATTTTCTAGTTGGAGGGGATGCGTCCGCATCCGGGACCCCGGCTGTTCCTCACCGGAGGAACTATCGTCCCGCTCGTGCTGCTGCCCGGGCCCAGGCTCGTGCGTTAGTCACCGAAGGTATATATCACACTTCCATTTTCATTTAAACTTGATTTCTTAATACAACTTTGTCTTAATATTGATTGTCTTGATATTTCGTGCAGACGCAGGGCCTCCCCATCCCCAGAGGGGGACTCGAGGCCCGAATCAGTCCCATAGGCTGAGGCCTGACAGAGCTAGGGGGGAGGCAGCATTCCCCCTCTTTTTTACCCTTGACTATCGCTATACCGGTCCTCATGCCGAGAGGTTCGGCCGGTATATGGGGGACGAGAGCCGGCTCGTGAAGAACTATCCACTTCACGTTGAGTGGGGCGAGCAGCACCGGCGCTCATTCGCCCTCTTCTTTGATCAAGCTCGGGTACGTATTAATATATATTTTCATTTGATTTATCCAATATATTTATTATTAACACTTGCAATCTAATAACAATGATTTTTTTTTGTATTTTCAGTCGGATTACGATTTTCAGCCTGTACCCGACCCTGATCACCCTGGGAGGGTGCTCGACCTTCATGCTCTGTACAATGGCCTGATGAAGAACATGCAGACCAAGGTCCGATACAACAGGAATGCGCTGAAGGCCGACTGCTACTCCCTGTGGATGGCGACCCCCGAGGCAGAGAGAGCGGCCCTCATATCTACTCCGGCGTTTGCGAGAGTCGACGTAGAGACATGGCCTCTATTGTGCGAATATTTCGACTCCCAACGCAAACAGGTATGTATTTTAAATGTAATTCATTGTTTAGGATATAATTTATTTTTTTGTGTTCCTTAATTAGAAAACTAAATGTTAATGCGTTGTACAGAAACAGGCCGCTCAGAATACAGAGAACAGGAAGTCGGCGAAGAGGGGTCGCCCCACTTATATAGGTGGCTCGAGGAATCTTACTTGAGCCATGGAGTTATCGGTAAATCACAATAGACCGACCTTTGTGATATTCTGCAATATTAAGAGTTATTTTCTAATATTTCTAATATTAAGATTTATTTTCTAATATTGCAGACTGCTCAGACCGTGGCGCAAGGTGGTACACCGAGCGTGCTGTCCGCATATCTTGCAGTCCACGGCACCTCGACAGATCCCGCCACGGGCGAGCTTCGATATCCCAACGTCGCTACCCAGGAGTATTGCGTAAGTGTTAATATTTATTCTACCCATATTTAAAATTTTAGTTTTGGAAGGTTCAAATTTAAATTTTATACTTATACTTTACTGCTTAATGTGGGTGTAGGAGCGGGTTGTTGAGCAGGCCGTGGCCCCGGGGATCGATTTTACCGGACAGAGCGATCCGAGGCTGCTGATCCCAGTCCTGGACGCCGCACACGGAGGGCACCACGGAGGTTGGGAGAGAGGCCGGGGACTGGGCCCTAGCAGGGCCCATATGAGGTTGGACTCCACCCCGGCGGTTACTTCCTCCGTCTCCAGTGAGCGACGTGTCCAGCAGGAACTGGAGAGCTTGAGGGCCACCGTTCAGGAATTGAAGGAGATGCTGGTATGTATACTACTTTATAGTAAAATATCATGTCATATTATAGATATCAACATATCCATAATTAGTACGTAGCCTGAGCTTATTTGGTTGTAGACTTAGGTTTGATTAATCATACATACATATTTAATTAAAATAAACTACGGTTTTCCAAATTAGATATCCAAATGGGGTTTCGAAATAACTTGATAATGATATGAATTCGAATAATACACAGTTCTTACACGCTTATTACACACGTTAAGTCCAGACGCGACAGGGTACATCGGCCGAGCCTCCACATGCATCTCTTCGGCTGCGGCTCCGCAAGCCACTACATCGGCTGCGGTTCCGCAGACAACTCCTATAGCTCCACCGCCTGCTCAGACTCCCGCAGCCGCGGCTCCGCAAGCCACTACCTCGACGGCGGCTGCACAGACCACATCGTCAGCTCCACAGGCCGCTCAGACTCCCGCACGCGCCGAATTGCATGGTTTATTGACCGAGGAGCAGGCGCGCCAGATTCTAGCGTTTATCAGAGGTGGAGCTGGACCGAGCTAGGGGTAGCTTTTTGATTCTTATTTTTTGAAACATGTATTTATTTATATGATATATATTGTACTACATTTTGAAACATTTTGGACGATATTGATATTGGTTTATATTTATATCATATTCAGTTTTTTGGTTTCTTTTGTATATTATATGCGTGAGATGTGATTATGAATACTGCGATATATGTTGTGTGATGATTAATTTTATATTTGATTGATGTATATATTATTGTGCACAGGGCGAGAAAAAATCAGGCAGCCCTTTTTAAAAAAAAAACAGATGATTTGTACCTACGGATTAATCCGTAGGTACACATGTTGCCCCTACGGATTAAACCGTAGGGGCAAAATATCAGAATAACTAATATTTTCCCCCCTGATCTCAGTATCAGAGGGTTGGGAGTGCCCCTACGGATATATCCGTAGGGGCAAACAAAGGTCCCTACGGAGTTATCCGTAGGGACAAAATATCAGGAATCCTGATATTTTGCCTCTACGGATATGCACCTACGCATGTATCCGTAGGGGCTATCATTTGGCTCTACGGATTTATCCGTAGGTACAAGTAATATATTTTAAAAAACCATAAATAAAATAATTTTTTTGCCCCTACGGCCTACGCCGTAGGGGATACGGGACCAACACAGAATTCCGTAGGGGCATGTTTTTGTCCGTAGGGGCAAGTTCAGGGTTTCAACTTGCACCTACGGCGTTTGCACCTACAGGTTAATTTTGTGTCCCTACGGATATATCCGTAGGGACAGTGGTTCGCCCCTGCGGACCCTTATTTGTAGTAGTATTGTCGATAATTTTGGTGTGTTATGAAAAGATTCGTTTGGAACGATTCATTTGAAAATTTATTTGAAAATTTGTGGAGTGATATTTGAAGATTTGATGAGATACTAATTGGATTGGGAATTCTATTATTTTGTGTTATAAATAGAGAGGGGTCTCATCAGATAAAAGTGGCCAAACATGAAGAACAAGAAGAAGAGAAGACGAAGGCAAAGGCGAAGGGTAGCCATCTACATATGAAGGTGGAGCACTTGAAAAGTAGTCCTTGTGTTTGTATGAAGAGGCGAAGGCAGAGGCGAAAGTTGGTCATCCAAAGGTGAAGGTGGAGGGAATTACGAAGAATGGTCTTTGTGTTTGTATGAGCGTTGAGATGTTAAGAGAGATGAGAGAGAATATAAAATGTTCCGGTATTTTTGATCATTAATGAAGAGATTCTCATATTTGCCCGTGGATGTAGGTCGTTGGTCTAACCACGTTATATATTGGTATTTCGTATTCTTATTCTTACTCGTCTTCCTTTCATGTCCAGTGAAAACCAAACAATTTTCTTAATTTAAGTTAAATGAATACGATTAGTGAAAATATTAGAATTGAGAACTTTATGAGTTATGCAAAATAACAAAAATATAAGTGCTTATGTATAAATTTGTAAGTCATCTCTTTTTAGTCTTTGAGAATAAGAAAAAATGTGTAATGAATGTGAGGGGAGAGAGAGAGAGTTGTTGACTTTTCATTTCTTATTTTTGTCTTTTGTTGTGGATGAGGTGGGCATTTTCATTGCTCAATTTTTGCTATTGGGATTTTGTCATTTTTTCTATTTTTTATTTTATTGATTGTGACATCATCTAATAACTTCTAAATAGAATAGTAAAAATAAGATTGAGTTTCACTCGAGTCCGTACACCTGTACATTAATTATGAGCCTCGCTAAAGTTTTAATTACTTTTACTAGAATGCTGCAAGGGAGATGCACGTGTATAGTAAAATAAAATTTTTATATGGATATTCTCATCTATATCCCAAATATTATAATGGCAACTCTTCTGTAGCTCATTTAAATGGGGAAAAAGAGAAAAAAAGTTGGATTTTATAATTGATTAAAGAATGACACGTCATCATAATAAGAAAAATCTATACTATTATAACTCAAACTCATGCGGACAGCATAAAATGTTTCTCATTTCTTTAATTATAAAATGCAAAAAAGCAGAAAAATCCATGTGAGGATTCTAGACTAAGAACATGCCATGTCATTCTCTCATATATATGTAATTATCTTTATACCCTTTAACAATTGTCAATACAAAATATATTCTCTTTGGGAAATGAACAAACTTAGTCAAAAAGTCTTTGAACTAATGAATATCAAGGCAGCCTACATTATTTTTTCCCTCATCACACACGTGCATAGCGCGTGTAGATTACTGGTTAGTAATAATGACAACAACTCTCCATTTTCATCAACTTTTCAAATTTAAATTCAAACAAATGGAGCCAACTTCTCTATTATAAAGTTTTCTACAACACCAATAAAATATTTGTGGAAACCTATGTTTAATTAAAAAAAAAAGAGATACGGTGCTTAACAAAAATAGCTATGAGAATAGAGAAGAAAGAAAATCAGATCAAAATGAATATAAACGTACGTGTGCAAAAATCTAGTTTTCTTAACTAAAAGTATCCGAGGAATCTATTATTTTAACTAAATATCCTTAAAAATATTTATTTATCTTTTCAACTTTTTTCCCATTTTTTGTTTTGATCCTATTTTGCCTAATATAGGTTGTTCCTGATTTTATTTTAATTTTTTTGTCTTTTTTCTCAATAATTTTTTGTTTTCAAATTTTATTAAAATTTCACAAGAGCATCCATGTGTTCCATGTTAGTGGAATTTGGAATTCTAATTATAACCATCAGAAGAACAGTAATTATAATAACATTGAAGAATTGTAGTTACAAATAGTAGGGATATATACTTTATTTTATGAGCCTAGGGAAGCGGCCCAATGCTTCCGAACGCAATTAAAAGCACTACAGACCCAGCCCTGTTGGGTCCCGTACTTAAGTAGGTGGGCCAGGCGGTCCCGCACCCTGTGATGGGTCTGTTGCGCAAGTTTGCGTAGAGGCAGGGTTGTACTTTTGTTTTATAAGTAAAAGATATAGTTTAAAGGTTAATTAATTACATTACTACCACCTTGATGAGTGACAAGCGGACACTACTTGCAATTTTTTTAAGGCTAAATTTCACTAATACCCCCCTTAGTTTTAGAGGTGCATGCACCCTGGGTTTTGAAACCGTAAACTAAACCTCCCTATGATTTTTTTAAACGGCAAAAACCCCAACGGTGTTATCTAATCCTAATGAAAAGACTAATTAATCCAAATCCTATGTTCTGTAAGGAAAAAGAGAGCTGAAAAGAGCTTTGATGTAAACTAATGAAAAGAGCTTGTGATGGCCATCATATCGTGTAATCAAGATTTACCTTCATCGATTAGAATATACTATCCTCCTTGACCTTCATCGTTTAGAATATATATACACCGGTTTAAGAAATACACAATGCTTCTTTTCAATTGCACCTCTCGCTCGATGTGTCGTTTTTTCAGGTTCGCTAGCAAGGGATAACATATCTTCTCTTAACCGAACGAAGAGTAAAGGCCGAGAGCTTCCGAATCGCACTACGCCGATGCTAAGCGGACGATTTACGAGCAAGAGACAGAAGCCGAAGAGGATACAAATCCCGAACTTGTGATCGCTCGCAAACTGGAGGTGAGACAGAAGAATTACATGGTCTTCATCAATGACAAAACATAGATTGCAGAAGATTTTACTACATTTTACCCTTGAACTAAAGATGGGCAATGTTTTATTTCTTATAAATCTAAACCAATGCTCCGTGGGTCTAACATTTTCATTTCATACATTGATTAATAAAATTATTTTGGGTTTCTCTTAATTTCCGGTGAATTTTAGATTATTCGTGGATTCAAGAAAGACTGGACTCGTGTATTCGAGAAAGGTTCTCTATTATGAACAACCTTTTATCTCGTCGTTGGTTGCTTTGGTATCCCTAAATTGACATATCACCAACTTGGCCAAAATGAACCCATAGATATTTGAATTGCTAAAATAAATAAAATATTAGGAAGAATAAGAACTATGGTTCAAGTTTGGTGTGAAGGATCCTCGTCAGCTCCTAGTCAGATATGATTCCTTGCTTGTCTGCTTGCACCATTGGGCTAGTATTAAATATCAACAAAAAGACAAAACAAAATATAGAATGGTTTTTGTTTTTAAATAAAAAAGTCTTTGAAGCGAGATGGATCATTTTAACTTAAAACCAATTGGTCAATTTCAACTTCTAGAAAGTAATGAAATATCTTAGCGTATTTCTTATATTAATGATCTAGCCTGTCCCAAATTCAGACCGATCATTTCTTATATATCCAAATCAACACCTAATGGGTCAATGTGTGATAGTATATCCAGACCAAACCCCATTAATAACCGGCTCATACTCGTTTATCCATAACCATTTATCAACTCTTTACTTCAAGCGCAACATTATAATTTAAAACTTTAACAGTAGGTTATAAAAGCTAAAATGTGTAGAAACATTAATAATCTCATTTCTCTGATTTGCAACTCCTATAGTTGGAAAAGTATAATCGACACATCTAAAATAACTAAGATAGCTTGTAAATTTTTTATGTAAACTAAAGAAAAATAGATCTGGTTTAAACGGGGTGAACTAAAGCGGCCTACACCGAACCTTGAGTCCGGGTCAAGACGGGTCCGGGTCAAGACACATCTATACTGGACTCGAATTTTATAAACGGGTCCAAGTCAGGTCTAGATCTAAACACAAGCTGATGATGCTCGATATCGGTGGTCTCTCAGATCAGGACACGTGACAGATGACGTGTCCCAGAGCATGCAAGAAAGGACTTATAGTGGCCGACCAAACCACCCCTGTGCCCGTCCTACAAGCAAACGCTGGCTCACCTTCGAGCCCCCAACACAATTGGTCTCCTTGGCCTCACAGCTCGTCTCCGAGCTATCACTGGCCCGAGCCTATTCGGCCCTCTCAGCTCGCCTCCGGGCTCGAGCAGAATCAAGATACCTCAGCTCTCCCGCTCCTCCTAGAGCTCTCCCGCCGAGGTCATCTTCCTCAGTCTCATCGACTGACCAATAGCACCGTTTGCAGGCGTAACCGCCATCCCGCGAATCTCGCCATGCGCGGGATTTCCACCGACCACATCCCACGTTCCATGCCACCATGATCTCCCATTAACGAGCCTGTCTCGCCATTAATGGGAGGTCCCGCTCATCACGCGGGCGTGACATCGGGAGCGTAACGGCCGGCGTGGTTCTCGCCCCCGTCTCGCCTGCTGCCACCACTATATAAACCCCCTTTTCAGACGGTTGAGGTAAGCCATTTTTACTCCACTAAGCCGTTACTCTGCTCGGATCTCTAGTCTAACTTGATCGTCGGAAGGTCCTCGGTGGTACAACCACCTCGGGACTTCCTTGCAGGTAACTCGGCAACCACAACCTCAACCCATTGAGATCCACACGCTTCAGGAGCGACAGCCTCCAGATTAAATCTCAGCCACCCATCGCCGCCATCAGCAGATAAACAGAAGGCAACACCTGAAGGAGATTTCGGGCTCCGTCAGCTGGCGCCGTCTGTGGGAAACACTTGATTCCATAAAAACAAAAGTTCACCTTCAAATCTCAACTTAATGGCGAGCGATCATCACGATGATCCAAGCACCAACCGCCGCCTCCCCCTCAATGGAGGCGCTGACGAACCTCCTCCCCCGAATGTCATCAACGCCCTCGCCGGCCGGATAGATCGACTCGCGTCAATCGTGGAAGCGCTCGTCCGCGTCCAGACGGCAGGGCAAGATCACCATGTTGCTGCTCCCTCACCTCGGGACCAAGACCCCTACAGGGGGAGAGAAGACTCCGTCCGCGTCGGTACTACCGACCACCGAGTCGCTACCTCCCACGGCCGCAGGTCTCCCGGACCAATACGTTCTGAGGCCCGCTGGGCGCCTTACAGTTCAACGCCGAGGTCCGCTGCCTGAGCGCCGCATCCCGAGATCTTTCGCGCACCTGTCCCTCCTGAGGAGATGTTTGTCAGCTCGTCTGTTACCAGGCCTGACCGACACCCCCTCCCACGATGGGGTCGCACGGACGAAACTCACCACGGCGGCTCGAGGACTACCTCGCCGGGGGATCTAAGGAATCTCATTGAGAGGAACCGGAACCGCGGCCAGCAGGCCTCTAACAGCAGAGGCCTGGGATCAGAATAGGCCGAGTCGTTAGGGTACCATGGCACGGGAACTTCGAAAACGAAAAAGTGAAGGATTTATGCAACGAATATCATATCCTCATGAAGTTCGCCGCGGTCGCACATCCCCAATGCAACGGGCAGGCCGAAATCGCTAACCGAGATGTCCTTCAGACCCGCTTAGAGGGACGCCAAGGCAGCTGGTTCGAGGAATTGCCCCGGGTCCTATTGTAACGTTTTAAAAATAATTAAAAAAAAATTAGATAAATAAAACCCTTTAAGTGAATTTTCTGATTTTCGGTAAAATAAAACGTATTTTTCGTAAAATTTAACCATAATTATTTTTCATTATAAATTTAAAAAGACCTATTTTAATCATGTAATTGCTAGTAAATGGTGTTTATTTAGTCACTTATAAATTTTTAGTTTAATGAAATATTTTTCCTAAATTAATTATTTTAAATATTAACATAAGCTTTTAAATATACATTAAATTAGTGTAAATTACAATTTGCAATGGATTTATTTTTCAAAAGTGAACCATGACATATTAGAATTAGGTTTTTAGCATGCTAATCTCTTCTTGAATTGTCTTTAAAATTCTAGAGTTTTCTATGATGAATTGATTAAGAAAATTAATAAAATAAAGAAATTATGAAAAGATATAAAAGGTGTATTTCTTTAGAGAATGTTCTACACTATTCTTCATTCCTTCTTCCTCTCTTTTCCTTACCTCATGGCCGGCCTTACCTCCATGGGCAGTCCCAAAATTTCCCCCCCATCATTTTTGCATTAAAAATCATCAAAATTCATCAAAAATTCCAAAAATAAATCTCAAAAATCAACATTCAACCTCTACCATTTTCCTTTGACCTATTTAGCATGGAATTTGGAGTTGGAAACCATTATTTTGGAAGCATATTTTCATGTTTGGATCTCATGCTTTGGAAGTATAATTTTTATTCTTATGATTAATTGTTGTTAAATACTTTTATTTAGCATATTTAGATTTTCTTAATTAATTCTATTTGCAAGTTTAAAATTCAAGATAGGGTTTCTAAAATCAAGTTAGGGTTTTTATTAATTAAGTGGGGTTATAATAAGAAGCTTAACATTTTTAGAAGGGAAAAACCTAGCATGGTTGATGTATTATAATTTGTGCATTCAAAATTGTTTAAATTAAGCAATTTTGCAAACTAGATTTTTATAAATTATATATATTGGTGTGTTAAAATTCTAATTAAAGTTTTTATCATTATATTGTGGTTTTAATGAGAATATTAACATGTTAAATGAATGAAAGAACTAATCTAATTATTAGTTTCAAATTGTTAGTTAATATAATGTGATAAATATGCTATTTCGGTAAACTAGGTTTTAGAAATTAATTTAAAATGTAGTATTAAAAATCTAATTAGGGCTTTAGCTCATTCTTAAGGTTTCATGGAGTGGTTTAACACTTTAATATATGCAAAATCAAGTTTAGTAGTGGAATTGTGAATTTTTGCTTAACAAGTGTTAATTTTGGCTAATTTACAAACTAGAAATTTTAAATTAAGACAAAATGGTGTGAGAAAAATATGGTAATTGTTTCTATAATCTAATTATGTTATTTAATGAATATTATGACCATTAGTTTCTTTTAAACATCAAGTTTTGAAGTAAAACGGTAAATTGACATTTTCAAGGTTTTGCGGAATTGGACGATTTGATCGATTTTAGGGTTTCGATGAATTAAATCGTGTTTTATATTATAAGTAATGAGTTTTAAAACTATGAGTTGTTTGTTGGTGTTTTATCTCGATCAATCGGCGTTTGTACGCCGATATCGAGCGATATTTGGTTTTTTTGCATGAGCGGGTCATAGGTTTTAACCTATGCGCGTTTCGTGCGTCATTTTGGTTTTGTCCGTGATTTAGTTTACGATATTATATATGTTTGCGTATAGGTACCCCTCGCGTGGACTTCGGACGAGGAAGAAGAGGAGGGCGACATCGTTTTCGGCAGACAAGGACCAGGTGAGTAGATGTATGTCTACGGGGGAAGTCGGGTGGATGGCGTTTAGCACCCCCGCAAACGTAGAATAGGGATATTACTTATTGTCATTAGGAAGTCGGACGCGACCTTAGATTCTTGGCGAGTAGGACCCTATTAAAGACCTTAGGTTGGACTAGACTGATTTAGATAGACTTTACCAGAGGAGGAATGTCTTGGAGGAAATTCGTATGTTTCAGGTAGACACACACACGCACATACAGAAACTTGGCTTGGTGTATATGTGTATGTGTTTATATAAGTAGAAATGTGTGTAGGTGTATATATACACAACATGTATATGTGATATAAGGATGTTATATGATACATGGGGATGAGACGATATAACTGGGCTTGATGCCGTGATCTCTTGGCTATACAGTCATATTATGATCCTAGCGGATCGTTGGAAAATGAGAGAATGGATATGTATACATAAACGATAATAGGTGATGATGATATTGAGATATACAAGACTCTGGAATAGAACTCGGACCGTAACCTGTGACTTGATTATGATATGATATATGCGTGACTTGGTTATGATATGATATATGTGTGACTTGATTACGATATGATATATGTGTGACCTGATTACGATATGATATATATGACATGATATTTCTGAGGAACAATTGACGACGTATATGTTCGCAGACAATTATATATGATTGATGATATTAGGATGTATGCGATTACAGTATAGCACCTTTGATCATGACATTATTTGATGATGATATTATACGAATGATGATGTACGTAGGTGATACTTGATTTGTACCCCGATATTAGGATGCCGTACGATGGATTTTACCGTACGAGACATAGATGTGATGATTGATCCGCGCTCTTGATTCGAGAAAGCCGTACTACGTACGTGACGCTATTGAGGCTAGATCGCCGACTATTACAGATATGGATTCAGACCTTAGGTGGATTCTTATTTCCTATCGACTAGTTCCTTTAGTTTAGTTCCTTAGAGGGTTAGATAGATACTAGTTGAGGCTCGAATCATATAGTTGTAGTTAGATATGTATATTCCAAATAAGTGTTTAGTACACATTTTATCTTTACATTCAGATTGAAATTATCAAGTTGCATGTTCATACATATGTTTCTTTAGTCAGTATGAAACTCTGCCTGTTAGGACACCGGCACCATTACCGATGATGTGCATGTCCCACGTACACTTATTTGCCGGCTCACACACATATCATCAGTAATTTCCATGTCATGTACACTTTAGAACATATTATCTTTTATGATAGAATCAGCTAAAGGCTAGATCAATATAGTATTGTGATTACTCTCAGGTGTTAGTCTAAACATTGCATTTATTACTTAGACATTTCATGCATTCACATTTTCATGTTATCATGCAGTATTATGGGGCTTATGCCGACACTTACCATTTACTTACTCATAATTTTGGGATTTTGGATTTCTTTGAGATTTCTGGATTTTGGGGAAAACCGCAAGAATATATATAAAATCTTCTCTCTCTTTATCCCCCTCTTTTTAAAATATAAGTTGTGGGTTTCTTGTGATGTATGTGTCGTCCACCATGAGATTTCATATTTTCTGTTGGATTTCGAGACCCGATTCGAGGAGTGGATGAACCGTCTCGGGTACATGGTGGGCCCGGTATGGTACCCCGGGGCAAGAAGATCGAGTTGTAGACAATGAGCCTGGAGGGGAAGACAACCTACCGGTGATATCTGGCGCGGCGGATATCCGGAGGATACCGACCGTTGTCGTGAGATTTGATGATATGGGCCAATCCGGACTGACGGAGCCCGAGATATTGAGACTATGAGGTATTGAGACTTGAGATTTATATGTTTTGTGTCGATGCTTGACACGGATTTCCTTGTATTTCATCAATGATGTTTCAGACTTCTATACAAATTTTACTGTTGTGAAAGTTAAAGACTTTTTATACAGATATATCCAGATTTCAGGGTTGATTGTTTTACATTCATGGTGCATGCATACTCATTCACACGATATATTACTATTTGAGGCACTGACACGAGCACGGAGCATTTGCACTTACGCGTAGTTTATTACCCTGCACTACTAGATGACTAATGATATATTAGTATATTATTATGACCTAGGACAGCGTCGTGCATTCGATTTCTTTTCGCAGATGTCTTCTACTCATGAGTTGGCAACTCACCCCCGTTGTGTCAAATTTTATTACAGGTTCGATGTACAGGTTTCCTTGGCAGCTTGCTGACACATCTTTTCATTCAGGGTGATTTGCACGGTAGGTTGGTTCATTTGTATCAGGACCGCCGTTTTACTTTATTTATTTCATTGGTATCTAGTAAGCTCTATCAACCAAACATGTATTACTTGATAAGTTTAAAGGACCAGTTATTTATTTCGACCTTAGAGTCACGCTTGTATTATTATGGTATCTGGTGGATTTGTTTTCTTTTGAGTTTTGAGCCTCGCGCTTTGGCGTTGTATATTATTGTGCTTGGTGTGGTTGTTTCCGCCTGTTGGCGTAGAGCTAGCTCCCGCTTGGGGATGCCTTTTTATTGCTGTATATATATTATTCTTGTTTGTACCCGTTTGGGACCAGTTTTTACAAAGGAGACTCTGCCGAAATTTTTGAGAAAATTGGATATTGCTTTTAAATTTGTTTTTCTACATGTTTTCCTTTACTTCTTCTTTTATATGGTTTAGATTTTTGGATTTCGGCTTACTTAGATTACGTTGCGCCTCTAAACGCTTCGTAATTTAAGTGTCGGTCACGTTCCGTTCCTTCGGGTCGTGACACCTATGGGCCCTGCGCACGTCAAAAAAGACCCCACCGAGGAAACCCCTTTCAGCCTCTGCTATGGGACCGAGGCAATGGTTCCGGCGGAGATCGGGCTACCCAGTCATTGGGTCGAAAACTTCGACGACGAAGCAAACACCACGGCACTACGGACCAATCTGGACATCTTGTTGGAGAAACGAGACCGGGCTCAGATCAGGGCTGCCGCCTATCAGCAACAAACTGCCCGATACTACAACACGCGGGTCAAGCGTCGCTCATTCAGGACCGGGGATCTAGTCCTAAGGCGAAACGAGTTCGTCGATCAAGGCAGGCTGCACAAGTTTTCCCCAAAATGGGATGGTCCTTTCCTCGTCGCCGAGGTACTTCCCGGCGGGGCTTACCGCTTGCAGGACGCGGACGGGTGCAGGTTTCTGCGGCCTTACAATGCCGAGAAGCTCAAGCTCTACCAGTGAAATCACTACCCACAAGTGTACACCTCTCTTTTCACGAAGTCAATTTAAATTTTTCTAAAAAGTCATTTTCATCCGAATAACAAGAAGGGAACGTTAGAACATTGCGAAAAGAAGAGTTCTGTCATTGTGACCTAAGCCCTCACTAAGAGGCAACTGAGCAGCGACCCTGCTCGACTATACCTGGCTGGTAGCTTCCCTACCCCACAATGCCGGGGATCAAAGCCCTCGCCAAGAAGCGGCCGAGCGGCTACCCTGCTCGGCTATCCCTGGCTGGTAGCTTCCCTACCTCAACGAACCAGGGATCAAAGCCCTCGCCAAGAGGCAGCCGAGTGGCTACCCTGTTCGGCTATCCCTGGCTGGTAGCTTCCCTACCTCAACGAACTATGGATCAAAGCCCTCGCCAAGAGGCAGCCGAGCAGCTACCCTGCTCGGCTATCCCTGGCTGGTAGCTTACTTACCTCAAGGAACCAGGGATCAAAGCCTTTGCTAAGAGGCAGCCGAGCAGCTACCCTGCTCGGCTATCCCTGGCTGGTAGCTTCCCCAACTCAACGAACCAAGGATCAAATCCCTCACCAAGAGGCAGCCGAGTGGTTACCCTGCTCGGCTATCCCTGGCTGGTAGCTTCCCTACCTCAACGAACCAGGGATCAAAGCCCTTGCCAAGAGGCAGCCGAACAGCTACCCTGCTCGGCTATCCCTGGCTGGTAGCTTCCCTACCTCAACGAACCAGGGATCAAAGCCCTAACCAAAAGGTAGCCGAGCAGTTACCCTGCTCGGCTATCCCTGGCTGGTAGCTTTCCTACCCCACAACACCAGGGATTAAAGCCCTCGCCAAGAGGCACCGGGCAGCAACCCTGCTCGGCCATCCTTAAGGACAAAAAGCCCTCGTCAAGAGGCACCAGGCAGTAACCCTGCTCGTCCATCCTTAGTAGGCCAATCACGGCCCCTCCCGCGCTAAGGATGAAAAGCCCTCGCAAGAGGCAACTGAACCCGCTCTTGTTCGGTTATCCCTGGCTGGTAGCTCCCTACCCCAACAAACCAGGGATCAAAGTCCTCACAGAGGCAACCGGACCTGCCCTTGTTCGGTTATCCCTGGCTGGTAGCTCCCTACCAAACCACGGATCAAAGCCCTCGCCAAGAGGCACCGGGCAGCAACCCTGCCCGGTCCGTCCTTAAGGATTAAAGCCCTCGCAAGAGGCAACCGAGCTCCCCTTGCTCGGTTATCCCTGGCTGGTAGCTTCCTACCCCAACAAACCAGGGATCACAACCCTCGCCAAGAGGCACCGAGCAGCTACCCTTCTCGGCATCGTCCTTAGTAGGCTAACCACGGCCCCTCCCGCGTTAAGGATCAAAGCCCTCGCAAGAGGTAACCGAGCTCGCCCTTGCTCAGTTATCCCTGGCTGGTAGCTCCCTACCCCAACAAACCAGGGATCAAAGCCCTCGCCTAGAGATACCGAGGAGCTACCCTGCTCAGCATCGTCCTTAGTAGGCCAACCACGGCCCCTCCCACGCTAAGGATCAAAGCCATCGCCAAGAGGCACCGAGCAGCTACCCTGCTCGGCACTATCCTTAGTAGGCCACTTACGGCCCCTCCAACAACTAAGGAACATGAACTCAATAAGAGGCATCCGTTCTATCAACGTCTTAGCGATCTCCACGTCGAATTCGGAGCTATGGAGATACCATCTTCCCGCCGATCCTTGCACACTCGACAAATGATCAGAGTCAAGTCAACGAGTAATCGCTAGACGAGGAGCATGCCGATCATAAAAGCAGTACTGTGCAGATACAGGTGTCTACCAACAAAAGGAAGTACAAATACAAACACTACTGCAAAAACAAAAAGTCTTTATTCAAAAAACCAAAAGTCTTTACAAGGGTACTGTGGGCTCCCCAGCCTTACAAAAATGCCCGAAGGCCTACAAAATACCTGACGCAATAAAAGAAAAGACAAAGAGAAGACGGGGGGCTTCAGGCCCCAAGGCCGGGCGCGATACCGATAAGCTCGACGTCCACCATGACTGGGGATGCATCCGTCGCAGGAGCCTCGGCGTCGCCCTCGCCGAGAGTCCCTTCCTCGGTAGGGCTCCCGGGGGCATCCCCCTGCTCATCATCCCCGCGGGAACATTCTGCTCAGAGCTCTTCATCAGCAAACTCTGGCATCCGGGCCTTGACGGCGTTAAGAGCCTCGTGCCAGATGAGGGTGGTGGCCGAAGCTAGGACGGTGTAGAACTGCTCCAACTTCTGGAAGTTCTCCACCGCCTGTGCCGCCCTGAGGTCGGCTCTCTTCGCCGCCTCCACCGCAGCACCCAACTCCTTTCGGAGGGTGCTCACTGACTTCTTCATGGTGTCGATGAGCACCTCTCAGCCCTGAAGCTTGGCCTCGGCGGCCTGGGCGGCCTTGCGGAACCTGGCCACCTCTTGCTTCAAGGCCGCTACCTCTTGCTTTGCTGCCGCCGCCTCCTGCTTCGCGGCCGCCACCTCCTGCCTCCCGGCAGCCACCTCGCCTTCAAGGGCAGTGACCCTCGCCATCGCCGCCTCCATCTCCCGCTTCAAGCTCTCTCCCAGTAAGGAGAGCTCGCCTGCGGCTCGCATCGCCTGGTCTATATCCTCTACCTCCATCCGGGCGACGATAGCGACGTGCTGGAGGACGTGAAGAAATCGGAGGGGGTCAGAAGAAAAAAGGGGCACCGAATCTCGCAAATAATGAGATGATGTACGGGCGCTAACCCGCAGGGCCTCTTGGACGATGGACGCCAGTTGAGCCTTCAGCGTCCCCCCAGCGACCCGGCCCCCGGCCGACCTCTCCATGCCGTGCAGCAAGCTGTCAGTGACGGAAAGCCTCGAGGGCACCTCGAAGCGGAGCTCCCCTCGTCCACCAAGATCAGAGAGGCCGGGGACCGTAGAATTGTTCGGGGGAACCTCTTGAGAGACGACGGCGGAGAGATCGTCTCCACCTTCGAAGCTTGGGCGTCCTCTCCCAGAGCCCTCTTTCTGCTCGGCACCTGGCTGGGCCCCGGGGCGCGATCCGCACTCGAGCGCTGGGGCGGGACGGCTGCTGGGGAAGCCGGGATCGACGTCTGACGGGAAGAGCTGGCCCCTCCAGCCTTCGACCCCTTCTTCGGCTTGCGCATAGCTGCTCGGAGGAGGCCCTCGTCCATGGTTTCTGCACAAGATAAGATATAGTGGAATCAGTGACACAAGCAAAGTGAAAACAAATACCAGCTCTTAACTTACCGACGAACTGGGCGGGGCTGAGCCTGGCCCAACTGAGGGCCCGCTCAGAAAGCATCACATCAGCCCGAGAAATAGGCTCCCACGCCGCCACTCTCGCTGCATCGGGGCCATTGGACGGATTTCCCTGCCAGCACCTATCTCTAGACCACTGGACGGGTACGGGCCAGTCCTCACCCTCTGGCGGCCCGACGAAGAAAAACTTCTTCTTCCAATCGTGGATGGAAGAAGGCAGGACAACAACTCCTGACTTAGCTACACTCCCCCGCTGTTTCCTAAAGGAGAGGTAAACCCACCTCGGGTCGCCCGCACGGGTTCCGGGGTGACTTTTATAAATAAGGGTGGAGGCGAGGATGGACAGACTAAAGGGGATCGTCTGCAACTTCAGCCGGACCAGGAACCCAAGAAGAATTCTCCAGGAGTTCGGCACCAGCTGGCCCGGGGCTAACCCAAAATAATTTAACGCAGCTACAACCTCAGGAGAGAAAGGCAGGCGCATTCCGGCCCATAGGGCTTCCAGCTACAAAGCGATCTTTCTACCCCTCATCTGATCTGCCCTTTCTCCTTCCTCGGCCAATCGCAGCGTGTAGCCGGAGGGAATATGGAAACGAGCCCGAGCGGTGGCAAGCTCGTCTTCATATATTACTGAGGACGACGCACCAGGAGCGTCCACCGCCACCGCCCCAGACGCGTGCCCCCGGGGAGAGGATCTGACCCTAACTTCCCGAGGAGGCTCCAACCCAGGGGAAGAATCCCTCGTATCTACCCCTACGACATCTACAAACTCCTCAAAATAAGACATCTAACCTGATGGGAAGAAGTCCTTGAGAAGAGAAAACACCATGATCCGACCTAACGGGAGAGCGCCGAGCTAACAAGACTCGGAATCAGGAAAATGGGAAGAGAGAGAGATTTTTAAACAGGCATCCCCTCGATTTATACAGCCAGCGTCCTCATCCAACGGAGACGGCCGACTCCCGCCAAAACGGTTCGCTGCACTCAGCGGCCACGATCGCTCCACCTGCCGCAAGCACATTGGTAGTGTCCCATCGGATGCCAGAAGCCTGCGGCACGTCACATCAGCCAACCGGCACCCGACACGTGGCCCGTCGCTTCACCAAAGAGCACACAATCCGGCGCACCCTCTTTAATGAAAAGGATCTCTCCCTGATTCGCTGACCTCATCCAGAAAAGACAACCAAATGCACAGAGACACGCCCGACGATATCTTCGAAAAGGAGCTCACCTCGGGTGAGCTCGCAAACCACTCTCGACCCGACCCGTCAACTGGTCGGGGTGAAAGTGGGGGGCTAAAGATGATGCTCGATATCGGTGGTCTCCCGGATTAGGACACGTAGCAGATGACGTGTCCCAGAGCATGCAAGAAAGGACTTACAGTGGCCGACCAGACCACCCATGTGCCCGTCCTAGAAGCAAACGATAGCTCACCTCCGAGCCCCCAGCACAATTGGCCTCTTCAGCCTCACAGCTCGTCTCCGAGCTATCACTGGCCCGAGCCTCCTCGGCCCTCTCAGCTCGCCTCCGGGCTCGAGCAGAATTAAGATATCTCGGCTCTCCCGCTCCTTCGAGAGCTTTCCCGCCGAGGCCATCTTCCTCGGTCTCATCGATTGACCAACAGCACCGTTTGCAGGCGTAACCGTCATCCCGCGAATCTCGCCATGCGCGAGATCTCCGCCGACCACATCCCACGTTCCATGCCACCACGATCCCCCATTAACGAGCCTGTCTCGCCATTAATGGGAGGTCCCGCTCATCATGCGGGCGTGACATCGGGAGCATAACGGCCGGCGTGATTCTCGCGCCCGCCTTGCCTGCTGCCACCGCTATATAAACCCCCTCTTCAGACTGTTGAGGTAAGCCATTTTTACTCCACTAAGCCGTTACTCTGGTCGGATCTCTAGTCTAACTTGATCGTCGGAGGGTCCTCGGTGGTACAACCACCTCGGGACTTTCTTGCAGGTAACTCGGCAACCACAACCTCAACCCATTGAGATTCACACGCTTCAGGAGCGACAGCCTCCAGATCAAATCTCAGCCACCTATCGCCGCCATTAGCAGATCAACAGAAGGCAACACTTGAAGGAGATTTCGGGCTCCGTCACAACCCATTGACAGGCCATACTTATAACGTATGAGATGTTACTCTTCTTTATCTCCTATGTTCAGCTTCTGCTCTTTTGGTACCTTAATCTAATCCTTGAGGTACCCGGGGTAGATAAGCTTTTTTTGTTTATTTACTATGCACATTTAGACAAGATCTCTCTGTCTCCTCGTCTCCTCTTCGCGGATACAGCCTACCGGCATACTTTTCCAACATCTAAGTAAGTGATGACTCAATGTGTAACGACCCCAAAAATCATATACTTTCTTTAATAAAATACTGTATTTATTCTGTTTCATATTCCATTAAATATATTTTCTAGTTAATCCCTCCATCTATTTTTATTTCCTATTCTATTATTTTCCAAAACCCAAACCCAAACCTGAGCCCAAGAGCCTATTTCCCTTTTCACCTTTTCTTTTTCTTTTCTCCTTTCACCTTTTCTTTTTCATTCACAGCCGATATTCCCCTCCATCCCAGATCCAACCCATTTAGTTAAATTTCTTTTCTCCTCAGGCCCAGCCTAGCCAACCCACCACCTTCTCTTCTCCTTTCTTTCTTTTTTTTTTGTTTATTTCTTTTCTCCCCTCTCGTGTAACCACAACCCATCTTCATCTTCATCTTCATCTCCCTCTCGTTCTCTTCCTCCTCCTCACAACCAAGACCCATGATCACCTTCCTTTCTTCTCTTTCTTCTCCTTCTTCATCTTCATCTAGCCACATCCAAAACTGTTGCTGCCACCGCCGACCTCATCGCCTTCGAGCCCTCATCCCCCATCAACCCAAGCTTCTTCATCTCCTTCATCTTCTTCATCATGAGCTCCCCCTCATCCAACACCAAGAACCCAACCTGAATGCCTCCTCTCTTCCATGGCCGGCTACATTCTCCTGGCAGCCGAGCATCGATAGCACCGCCTCGTCGTCATCAACAGCAGCAGCCATCATCTCCATCTCTCTTAGCAGCAAACACTCCATGAGACCGAGTGCAGCCGCAGCGACACCGAGACCGAGCCCACTTCGGTTGCATATCAAACACCAAAATTCTTGACCTTTGATAGCCCGTTCGATGCGACCTCGAGCCGAGAACCGAGGCTCCAAGGTCGGTCCCGAGTCCGTGTGAGCGCCACAATCATTTCCATAACTCCGGATCTACTTTCCGACGACCTTTCAATTTTGTACGCTACAGTGTTCGATGAAATACCCCAAAGAGAATTCCGTCGTTTCCTACGTTCTAACTACGAGTAAGTCATCTTCCATCTCTCTTTCTTATTTTCCTTCTCTCTCTTTTTCCTTGGTCGTATTTCCTCCACAAAATCGTTGTCCCCGTCCCTTGGAGTTCTCAATGAGAACATAAGTCTTCATGTGTTAGATTTAATGGAATATGGATTGCTTTAGACATATAAATATTATTCTTGTTTAAGTATATGACCTCATATTGTTTTACCGTGCTAAAGATGACACTTACGTGCCGTAGTCATGATAAACGAATTACTAACACTACAACATAAACATGAAACCGGTACTACATCTTACACGTTTAAGTATGTGATACCATCTTGAAATATATTAATTAGTCTAATACACAAAGACGGTGTTTTGTCTACCTGCTTAATAACGCACGGGGTAACGACCTATCCACACTCACGTTCAGATTCTAAGCCACTAAAAATCGGTTAGCAATTTCTAAAGTTAGTTACAACTAAATACCAAAATGTTTTCAAACATTACATTTTTATAAACCACCGTTAACTTTTCGAAATTAGATTTTCAATAAAATACCATTAATTTAAAAATGGTTAAGTTGTTATTAAAATAACCCTAACTTCTAAAAGTTAGGAATTTCACTAAAATACTCTCAACTTCCAAAAGTTAGGATTTTATCAAAACACCACCGAGATTTTAAATGGTGTATTTCTACAAAAATACCCTGAAGTTTCCAAATGCCATATTTTTTACATAATACCTTAGGGTTACTAAGACTAGCATTCTTAATTAATTAGAAAGGTTTATAGGTATACGTGGCATCTTATCTCTTAAGCTTCACGGAGCCGGAGCTAAGGCATCACTGAAATACCATGAACTTCTATGAAAACCCACTTTCTTGGTATGACGTGAGCCGACTCAATTCGTGTCAAGCAAGTTCAAGAACTTTTGAGTCGTCTCTTGTAACCAGAGAACTTATAGAGATTAGAACGGATTTGTGAACTGGCTAAAGCATACTTGAGTCATTTCAAACTGTTAGGAAAATGGACATAATAATTGACATGTAACTGCAGGGTTACCTAGTATGGCAGCAAGGTTTCGGGAGGTATCGTCTATGCCAATTTAAAAAATTTGCCGTACTAAAGAACCCAAACTTAGAATCTTAACTAGAGATTTAGACGAACTAGCAATGTAAACAACTTTACATCTAAGTGAATTAGAAATACAACCTTTGTAGACCGGTCCTTCACTTCTAAAACTCCGTATAGTAGTCCCTTCGCTCTAAGTAGTGAATACCCGAACTCTAGTAAGGGTTCACATGAAGAAATGAACAAGTTTGCTCGAACTCTTCTTGGCCGAAGATGATCTACGTCGAGGAGACTGAAGCTCATACTACCCCTTCACTAATGGTAGATTAGTGAAGCAAACACCATAAACTAAATGAATAATATAGTAGAGTATAATGAAATAGGAATTGGGCTCACTTTAGATTTATTTTTCTCACAATATTTTATCACCTTGAGAAGAGCTAGAAAGGTTTCTCATGAGGATGAAGAAGATGAAGTGGAGATGAGAATGAAACTCATGAGGTGAGAATGGCAACCATGGGTGAGTTTGTATCATATACTAACTCATGTAGAGACTAAACTATGCCTAATGATAATGATTAGGTTAATAAATATCTCATGTAAAACAAAATTAGTGGACTAAGTCAATGGTTACCATAAGCTTCTCCAAGCTTCCAACCATGACAAATTTCCATCAATTTTGAATTACTTGGATAAATAAAAACCCTAATATTATTTTAAGTATAGTGTAAGTCTCATACATCCATAAAGCATGTGGCATCAAGCATGACACAAAATAATGTACATTAATATATATCACATATATATTATATGCACACAAGTGAGAAAAAGAAATGTTTAAGTGAGCTAATATTAGTTAATGTAATTCAATATATCAAATATATAATTATACATTAAATTATTAAATCAACACTTGATTTAATAATTCGGTTATATCAAATGTAACAACTTATCGATTCAACACTTGATCCGATAACCCGGCTATATCACATATAACCGACCGATATCATATATCGCGAGAATAGAATACGGTATCACATACGCGCATTAATATCGGTCCCGCACATATCACATATGTGCTCCTACTTCATTTCGCATGAACCAGGAAACCTCTGTGTAGGAATCTAAAGACTCGTCAATACGCCGGCGGTAGGTGATGATCATATCAAACACCCAAAAGACGCAAGCGGTCTGCTAAACGTAACAGCCATCCGGGTATTGAGCGATCAAAAGATCAACAAGCAAGCCTGCTCATACTCCTGCGAATCCAATCAGTAACACTACTGTACATTCTGGTCTCTTCGTCAGATATGTCGCATATAGCGGCCTGGGGGTGGTATAACGTCAGACCCCAATAGCCTAATAAGTCATGCCGATGCAAGGTTCATAACAGTTTAAGAAACTACTGATAACACTTAGCAGTAGATCTCAGCAACCCTTGCCAGAGATTTCCTGTTATGGCCAATCGAGTATAGTGCAATGTCAACCTTCAATACCGGGAGAGGCGAATCCCCCCTTATCGCTCATTGACTCCACGTGACTCGGGACTATACCCAAAAAGCACCATTTTTCATGATCTACTGAACTTGGTATGGTGGAAATCAAAGCACAGTGGGAATCACACAAGACTCTATGACGATTTCGGGTCGACAGACTAACATGTACCAGTGTCACCAGAGAACTGCTATCTAACAATAGGTATAATACCTTCTAGGAGTTCTCGGCGAGTCCGTCCAGTGTACCCAGTCTCTACTGAACACCCGTATACCATCTTTGATGTCAAACACCAATGGATATGGGATCATCCATTGCCCATCATATGGGTCGAGAAGCGTATATGCTAGTCTACTCCGGAATATCAATGCCCTGTCTCGATACTCCCACGACTAGGAACAATTGAAGGATGTACTTACCGAATACCTTTGCCCCATTAGTATGATCTGCATGATAATCCTGATAGTCAAGTACTCATCCTAAGGGCTTTATCAACATGTAATAGAGAGACAATAAGTGTACATGTTAAGATAAAGAGCAAACAGATAGCATACTATCATGTAGAGCAAGAAAGTCCTCCCTATATATGTCCAAGCATCCACTACAATATACATCGCATGTACAGTAATGGCCTCTAGGGCACACATATAACTAATAATCTCCCACTTGCACTAAGGCCATTTGTTGTAGTATCTCATACTCAACGTCCTATAGAAGTCTCTCCAGGGAAAGGCCTTTGTGAGTGGATCCACCGTGTTATCCTTCGCGTCAACTCTTCTTATCTCGATCCCCCGGAGATCAACCATCTTTATGATCAGGAGATACTGTCCTCAGAATATGTCTGGATCGCTGATGGGACCGGCGTTCCTAGGAAAAACCCATAACTCCATTGTTGTCACAATAACAGTTATTGGACGCTCAATGGTAGGAACCATGTTCATCTCATGAACAAGAATTATCTAGACTTCTACTTTGGTAGCATCATTGGTAGTGATGTATTTAGCCTTTATCGTCTAGTTTATCACGGTATCTAGCTTGGAACTCTTCCAACATACCGTCCCTCCACTGAGGGTAAAAACAATGCCCGTGACTGACTTTCAGTCGACCTTATCACTCTGGGCGCTCGAATTGGTAAAGGACCTCCACTGGAGTTCACTGTTACCAAATCCCAAGAACATTTCTTTAGTGCTTCTTAAGTACTTAAGAATGTTCTACATAGCTGTCCTGTGATTCTCCCAAGATCTGTTTGATTCCTAATCACTACACCTAGTGAGTCAGCTACATCTGTTCTGGTACATAATATCGCATACATGATAGAGCCTACTGCCGAAGCATAGGATATCCCTTGCACGCGAGCTCTCTCCAAATCAGTCTTGGAAGACTTCTTTTTGGAGAGAATGATTCCTGAGTAAGTGGGCGAACCACCATGCTTAGAATCTTCCATACTAAACCCCTTTGGTATGGTGTTAATATACCTGGATTTGGGACACTCCTAACATCCACTTAGATCTATCACCATAGATCATAATCCACAAGATGTAGTAGGTATCATCCAGATCTTCCATGGAGAATTCTCATGATAAGTGGAGCTTGACCGAGTGTAGCATTGGAAACCATTTCCTATCAAGAGTATGTCATCTACGCACAATACGTGGAAGACAACCTTACTCTCTACAACCTTCTTGTATATACAGGGTTCATCTACTTTTTTGATGAAGTCAAACTCTTTGACTGCCACATCAAAACAGATATTCCAACTCCGCGATGCGTGCTCTAATCCTGATGGACTTAAGTATAGCCACTGGAGAAAATGTTTCATCATAAACCATACCTGGTTATTGACGAAAGTCTTTTACTATAAGTCTAGTTTTGAAAGTCTCAACTTTTCCATTTACACCAAGAATTTTCTGAAGATCAATTTGCTCCCAATGGGTTTTACCCCTTCAGGTGCAGTATTCAAAGTCATACTTTGTTGGTGTACATGGATTCCATCTCTGATTGCACAGCATCCAGCCATTTCACAGAGTCCCCACTTGTGATGGCCTGTCTGAACTTGGTTGGGTCATCATCTACCATGATGCAATCCTCGCTCCCACCGTCACCGAGGAAACCGTAGTATCTCTCACGTGGATGAGGAACCCTACCAGATTCGCGGAGAGGCTGAGATTCGTTGGAGACTATTGAATCCTTTGGTTTCACCAAATCATCAGTTGTTAGTTTGTCCAGCTGGAACTCCTTCCAGTTCTACCTCACGACCACTAATTTCTTCATAAGAAATTCCTTTTCTAAAAAGGTGGCATGCTGAGAAACAAAACACCTTTTGCTCCTCAGTATGGTAGAAGATATTCCCTCACAAACGTTTGGGATATCCAACAAACTTATACAGAACTGACCTAGCCTCGAGCTTGTCCGGATTTTGCTTTTCAACATAGGCCGGACAACCCCATATCTTAACTCGTTTAAGACATGGTCTCTTCCCATTCCATATCTCATATGGAGTGGTAGGCAGTGATTTGGATGGAACCCCATTCAATAGGTATGCAGCTTCTCAAGTGCATAACACCAAAAGAAAACAGGTAACCCAGCATTACTCATCATAGAGCGCACCATATCTCATAGAGTGCGATACCTCTGCCCCGATACACCGTGGTGCTGTGGTGTATACGAAGGTGTAAGCTGAGAGAGAATCCTATTCTCCTTTTAGAAACTCAAGGAACTCCATACGCAAGTATTTTCCTCCTCGATCACATCGTAGGATTTTAATAGTTCTACCCGTTTGGTTCTCAACTTCAAACTTATATTTCTTGAATTTCTCAAAAGTTTCAAACTTGTGTTTCAACAGGAACATATGTCCGAATCTTGAGAGATCGTCGATGAATGTAATGAAGTACAAAGAACCAACCTTGGCATTTGTAGACATAGGATCGTATAAATCATCATGTATCCGTCCCAAGAGTTCAATAACTCTTTCTCTGTTTCCAGTAAACGGAGTATTGGTCATTTTATCTTTGAGACAAGACTGGCAAGTATCATAAGCTGAAAATTCGAATAGATTCTCATATTCATCCTTATATAACTTAGATGGTTGTGTCGCATTGATATGACCTAGTCTACAATGCCACAAGAAAGATTCGTTCATTTCTGAACTACTACTCTTGTTTGTGTCATACTTACTTTGAACTATGGTTTGATCTAGAATGTATATGCTATTATATAACGTGCCTGATCCAATCAACTCTTGATTAAGGAAAATGTTCACAACATTATCCTGCAATACAAAATTATATCCTTCTTTAACTTAATAAAGAACTGATGTAATGTTGTATATTAGGTTCGGTATCTAATAACATTTGTTCAGAATCAATGTATTTACCATTTGGTAATACAAGGTGATGTTTGCCAACTGATTTGGCTGCAACAATTGCACCATTCTCTAACACTTAGAGATATATCACCCTATCCCAGTTCTTTACCTTTCTGTAGCCCATATAATAGATTACATATATGGGATTCTGATCCGGTTTCTCATACCTAGGACGTAGAGGATACCGAGAAACAGTTCTTGGTAATCAAACATACCTGAAGAATATGCATCAACATACTCATTCCTCGAATGGGTGGCGTAGGAATCTGGATATTCCCCTACTCCCTGCTCAGACTTATAACAATTATAAGATTGAGCGGAACCGACATTCCCCAGCACAGTATAATAAGCAGGTTCGGTCAATGCAGCCATATTATTATCTTAATTAAGGCGTGACATGGTCGCTACCAGGAGAGAGAGAGAGAGAAGAAAACACACAGAATATGCTCTTGCAAGATCAGATTGGTTATTATTTTATCTAATCAGGATGTCTCCCACTGTTTTTATCAAATCTTCCTCAAACCCTAAAAGGTAAGACTAGCCGGGATTAATTACACCCTATGAATTTGCCAATCTTTCGGCCAGGCCAGTGTCGGTACTTTGAGGGAGGTTCCCCGTGCTTTCGCCTGTACCTAATTAAAATAAACATCGTTTTCCCAGTGGCGTAACCCCGTTAACACGTTTCTAGACACCTACTTTATCGGCTAATTGTAATGTGCAAAACTCTCACAGGAGTAACTCTTACTCGCAGTGGGTATCGGGATCCAACTATCTCATAGAAGGTATGCAATCTCATTGCAAATTTCAACACTTGAAATTCCCGATAATATTTTACCCTTAGCTTCCTATGATCTTGACGGAGGCTAACAAACCATAGGCTGCTAGTCAAGTTCAACCCGTACATTTCATGATTGAATTAAACCCACCAGCACGACCCTTGACGGAGGCCAACAAGGTCGCACGACTATCCTAATCCAATCTCATCTTATGTTGCAGATAAGCACTAGTTAGTTACCGCACACTACGTCTTGACGAAGGCCAACAAACGTAGCACGAATACTACGTAGTACTTGTCTGAAATGACGGAGGGCTATGACAGGTTTTGAAGAAAACATTTTGCGTAATGAACTTGATATCGTTGTAAAATCAAGTGATTTTGAAAAGGAGTGTTTTTGAGGCTTTTGCTAGTTTTGCTAAAGAGGTCACTCCTAGTGAAGGGATCTCGGCTCTTTCCGTATCGAATAAGGTGCAGGATATTTCACAAATACCACTATGCAAAACAAGAACTAGAAAAGCAATCAAAAGAAAAATCGAGTGGGTTGTAGCATCTGCTAGTTTCGCTAAAGAGGTCACTCCCGGTGAAGGGATCTCGGCTCTTTCCTTATCGAATAAGGTGCTGGATATTCTACGAGAAATACCGCTATGCAAAGCAAGAACTAGAGCTACCAGTTTTTAAAACAAGATTCTGTAACATTTTTAGGTTTCTTTTATTTTATTAATCTCATTAATGAAATCCCATCAATTATGCTTCCCAAGTATCACAGAAGAAACGAAAGCAACAATATTTATTATATATCATATATATAATATAAGCATTCATCTCAACATATCAAGTGATCACATCACAGAATATCAGCAGCAGAAGAACACATATGAAATATTGGATATACTAGGAATTTCGTGTTTTAATTAAGCCAATAAAAAACGCGGATTCTACGGTCACGATGAATAGCCAAACCCACATCCCTAGACCCCTACGAGAGCGGCAAGCAACCCTACCAATTCTAGAGTTAGGAGACCCGGTCTCGACTCCTCGAGATAGTCTCCCACTAGACCCTAGAACCCAGTTAGTTGTGCTCTCCTCCTTGGGTCTATCCTAATGCGGAAAAGTAAATAATATATATCAATGGTGACATCATCCTCAACCCGGAAGTGCCCCAATAAAGGAATATTACATACAAGTTTTTACATGAATGAAAATGAAAAACTCTCATCTTATATAAAACCCCCCGGCTATTCAAAACACGAAGATCCAATATAACATATCATAGCAACACATAACATCACATGTCATCAACGTAAGTAAATATGTGTATCCCAATTGTCGTTGACATATAGCACCGAAACCGGCGATACACCACATATTACACTTATGGTCGCAGAAAAAAGTGAAAAACTACAACAATTGGAATTCACAACCACCTTAGACATCATAAACCCAATGTATCACATACTTTGGTTTTCATGCCTTACTAAATAAATTCCTTAGACATCACATGCCTAACAATTATAAACCCAGTATTTTAGTCTCGATATTGAAAACACTTTCCAATAATCTGTCGGGTAATTCAACAAGATTTCCGATAACCTGATCGAATGCTCGTTGGAAACTTTAGTAGACGGCCGCACCTCCGATGCCGTCGACGAAGTGCACTAAGGCGGAACACCGGGGCCGCGAGCACCCGAACGGATGCTTTTGGCGATGGGGTTCTCCTACAGTCACTTGGTCGGGGCTATGGGACGTGGCTATCTAGTAAGGTTACCTGGCGAGTATCTGCGTACGTTACGTGATTGCGACGGACTTTTGATCCACATCAAAATCCCGTGGCAACCGATCAAATGAGACCGAATTGCTAAATTTATAAAAATCAAACTAGTTATCACATAACTAATTATTATAGATTCCAAATATTTTATCACAATCATAGGTATCTAGACGATGTTAAACTTTTCGATCGAATTAACAAACACCCAAAATTTCCCAAAGAGCTCAACACTTTAGCGGAGTTTAAAAAGTACCCAGAACATGCCACAACAACTATGAACCATCCGTAGAAGGGCCGACCCATGCCTCACTCATGTCGCCGCGGAACTGCCGCAAAGCTTAGGGTAAGACCGCGGTTCCGTGATCCAAAAAGTAGAGTTTGGGTATCGTTCTTCTAAAGTGTCCACAGAATCGCTTGCATGATTTTATAAAGATTTTAAACTTGGAAAAAATCCAACTCTTGGAAAATTTCCAGCGAGGGAAAATATGGGTTATTGATATCCGTTCGAACTATTTAACGTCGTCTAAAGTAACCCGAAATGATGTTAGAATTACGATTACGAAACACTCCGAATTTCCTTTGCACAAAAATAACATCACATGCAAATTTAACAAAAACAAGCAACACCTGAAATACCAAAACCCAGAGACTGGAACACAGGAAAAATTTGAAGCCAAAAAAACCCAGAAGAACCGGTGAGCTCGGATATTCTAGCCTTGTGGCCGGCCAAAATACGGTGGGTAGGTTCAAATTTCTACTGTGTTCATGTTATATCTCATATAACATTCTGCAGTTACTTAAAAAAATTTTAGATTCTCTGAAAATTAATCTAAAATTTTTGACAGTTTCTAGATTTTAGTATCGGGTGTTTCGGAGTTGTTTCGGTTTTGTAATCTTACAAATATCGTCTAATTCTCTAGCTTGTCTCTGATACCACTGCAGGGTTTCCTAGCACGGCAGCAGGATTTCGGGAGGCATTGTCCATGCCAATTTAGAAAATTTGCCGTACTAAAGAACCCTAACTTAGAATCTTAACTAGAGATTTAGAAGAACTAGCAATATAAACAACTTTATATCTAAGTGAATGAGAAATACAACCTTTGTAGACCGGTCCTTCACTTCTAAAGCTCCGTGTAGTAGTTCCTTCGCTCCAAGTAGTGAACACTCGAACTCTAGTAAGAGTTCAAATGAAGAAATGAACAAGCTTGCTCGAAGTCTTCGAGGCCGAAGATGATGTATGTCGAGAAGACTCAAGCTCATGTTACCTCTTCACTAATGGTAGATTAGTGAAGCAAACACCCTAAACTAAATGGTTAATATAGTAGAGGATGATGAAGTAGGAATTGGGCTCACTTTAGATTTATTTTTCTCACAATATTTCATCACCTTGAGAAAAGCTAGAAAGCTTTCTCATGAGGAAGAAGAAGATGAAGTGGAGATGAGAATGAAACTCATGAGATGAGAATAGCAACCATGGGTGAGTTTGTATTATATACTAACTCATGTAGAGACTAAACTATGGCTAAGAATAATGGTTAGGTTAAGAAATATCTCATGTAAAACAAAATTAGTGGACCAAGTCAATGGTTAGCATAAGCTTCTCCAAGCTTCCAACCATGACAAATTTCCATCAATTTTGAATTACTTGGATAAATAAAAACCCTAATATTATCTTAAGTATAGTGTAAGTCTAATACATTCATGAAGCATGTGGCATCAAGCATGACACAAAATAATGTACATTAATATATATCACATATATATTATATGCACACAAGTGAGAAAAAGAAATGTTTAAGTGAACTGATATTAATTAATGTAATTTAATATATCAAATATATAATTATACATTAAATTATTAAATCAACACTTGATTTAATAATCCGGCTATATCACATAAAACCGGCTAATATCAAATATAAGAACTTATCAAATCAACACTTGATCCGATAATCCGGCTATATCATATATAACCGACCGATATCACATATCGCGAGAATAGAATGCGGTATCATATACGCGCATTAATTTCGGTCCCGCACATATCACATATGTGCTGCTACTTCGTTTCGCATGAACTAGAAAACCTTTGTATATGACTCTAAAGACTCGTCAATACGCCGGCAGTTGGTGATGATCATATCAAACACCTACATGCCGCAAGAGGTCTGCTAAACATAATAGCCACCCGGGTATTGAGCGATCAGAAGATCAACAAGCAAGCCTGCTCATACTCCTGTGAATCCAATCAGTAACATTACCGTACAGTCTGGTCTCTTCGTCAGATATGTCGTATATCGCAGCCTGGGGGTGGTATAACGTCAGACCCTAATAGCCTGATAAGTCATGCCGATGTAAGGTCCATAACGGTTCGAGAATCTACTGATAACACTTACCAGTAGATCTCAGCAACCCTGGCCAGGGATTTCCTATTATGGCCAATCGAGCATAGCGCAACATCAACCCCCAATACCGGGAGGGACGAATCCCCTCCTATCGCTCATTACTTCCATGTGACTCGGGACTATACCCAAAAACCACCGTTTTGCACGATCTCTTGAACGTGGTATGGTGGAAATCAAAGTACAGTGGGAATCACACAAGACTCTATGACAATCTCGGGTCGAGAGACTAACCTATATCAGTGTCACCAGGGAACTGCTATCTGATGATAGGTATAATACCATTTAGGAGTTCTTGGCGAGTCCGTCCAGTATACCCAATCTCCACTGAGCTCCCGTATACCATCTCTGATGTCAAACACCAATGGATATGGGATCATCTATCGCCCATCATATGGGTCGACAAGTGTATACGGTAGTCTACTCTGGAATATCGATGCCCTATCTCGATACTCCCACGGCTAGGAACAATTGAAGGATGCACTTACCGACTACCTCTGCCCCACTAGTATGATCTGCATCATAATCCTGGTAGTCAACTACTCATCCTTAGGGCTTTATCAACATGTAATAGAGAGACAATAAGTGTACATGTTAAGATAAAGAGCAACCCGATAACATACTATCACGTCGAGCAAGAAAGTCCTCCCTATATATGTCTAAGCATCCACTACAATATACATCGCATTTACAGTAATGGCCTCTAGGGCACACATATAGGCAACAGTAACTTGAATCAATTCTGATATTATACGTGTCTCATCTCATACTATGTACTGCTTTCTTGTTTTATCTACATGATTTACATGAATAAGCCTATTACATGCTAGATTTGACTTGATTCGAATCATGAATACAAATCGACATGAATACTTGAACTCAACATGAATACTTGAAATTGTACTTTCTCTCTCTTATGTATTCATGGATTCGAGCAAGACCTGTGATATTAAGTATAAATTAAAATACGCAAGGATAAAGAGTGGTTTGGTAAAGAATGCATGTTGTCGCACGAAAGTCCATTAAAAACCACCTAACTTGAATCTTATATGCCATTATCCCGTGGGTTTGACGGGGCCTTATACTCTACGTGCCGTTGGTTCGTAGGTTTGACTGATTACTCTCATATACACATATAACTTCACTATCGAACTACAACCACTACTCCATATTGTATGCATTAAAGATAGTTTAAAACGGTCTCTAAAGATAAGTATACGATCCCTAATGTTTATCAGGAACCGTTTTTAATAAAACGGTCGCTAATACATCGTCGCTGACAAGATGGTTGCTAAAAGGTGTATTAGCGACCGTTTTTAAACGGTCGCTAAAATATACGTTCGCTAATAGGGCTATTTGTGACCGTATCACACGGTCCCCAATGTATGCACACGTGGCATTGCAAAGAAATTTAACTTTAAACTACGGTCACTAATGAGGGTATTAGCGACCGTTACTGTAGCTTATTCGGTCGCTAATACCCCTTTACTGTGAATTTTTTTACAGAAAATCCCAAATTGCATACAATAATACATTCAATTACAATATAATATGCTAAAAATTGCATTTGATCACAAACCAAATATAGAAACAATACAAGTTCCAATATCCAACAATTTCACTATCTCAACAACACACATATGAACTACAATTTTAATAAATAGCACAATATGTCCAACGATATGAAAAATACTCTAAATCAACACAAAAACAACATTGTTTTGAATATAAACAATATAATACATACGGTATATGAAAAATTCTCCAAGTCGCACGCAATCCTCTTACTATCAACCCCGCGCACCCTGCAAATCCAAAAATATAAATAATTGCATAAACTCAAATCATAATGTTCTAAATGAAACGTGCTAGCTACACTAATTAACACATGTATATATGCTTACATCGCTAACTCCTACCGTTTTCATTGCTACCCGAATCTTGCCCTGCAAAAAATCGATTCGTTTAGTCGATGTCCTCTTGTGGAAAAAATATCCACGGCCCTTCCTGTGGCAGATGCTGAGGGTAAAGGGGTTCATGTAAAGGAGACGGATGCTGAGGGTGGTAGTATCCTCCCTGTTGCAGAGGAGAAAGGTAGGGCCCCTGTTGCGGAGGCGAAGGCTAGGGGTAGTACCCCTGTTGCGGAGGCAGAGGGTAGTACGGCGGCGATGATCCCTGTGATGGAGATGGGTAATACACACGCTGTGTCGAAGAAGGGTAATATGTTTGCTGCGGCGATCATAGACTCTGTGTTGACCATGGTTGTGAAGGCGGGCCATATTGTTACGAGAATTGATTCCTCTAAGTATCCATATCAGCTTTCCATTTTATGTTTTCTTCACTCTCCCTTCTGTACTCCTCTTGTAGCGCCATCACTTCTTGTGTCTCAGCAGGTGGTGGGTTGGAGCGAGCGATCGACAAACTTGATGTTTCTCTGGCAGAATCCTACCACACAAGACCAATCGAACCACCTAAAATGGGATAACGGCCGTGCTTCCTTGAGCGAGAGAAAATATGATCTAATATAGATAGCTCGGTATCCCTAGAAAGAGAATGTCGACCGGAAAATCGGGATTTGATTCTCGATAGCTCCTCTCCGCTTCCTCGAAGCCCGACTTCGATAAATAAAATAGTAATTGATTACTTTTCATTGCAAAGTTAACAATTGAGTGTAATGACTTAAAAGAATTTATAAATGCAATCTCACCATATGTTGAGAAGGTACTTCTAATACTTTTTCTGTCATGCCTTCCTTAGTGTCCACCGCCTCCCAAATCTCTGCAAGGCTCGGCTTTCTCCCAGCCCTTTCCTACACCGGATATATGATTTATTTATATGTGATTATATGCAACGATAAACTTAAAAAATTGAACATATATGTAATTAAAGATGAACTTACCAAAGTAGATCTATACTAGTCAATAGGAACCGATCCACCATAATACTCTTCCGTGTATTTCCCCGGCCCGGTTTTGCTTATTTTTTTTCTGATCATGCCTGCATATTTAGAAGACAACATATCATAATATAAAGTAAACTAATCTAAATTCGCGGTGTTAAAATCATTAAGTATATTTTTAATTACCTTCGCATAGGGTGTATTCTAATAAATTAGGAGAAAAGTAAATTGCTCCCTAGGGATGACAAAGAGAAGAGCGGCAAACCGTTCCCAATCCGCTGTAAATCTATCAGACCCATAGAAACCTTTTTTTTCCAACTTTTGATGCCATCTCTTGAATATTCCATCCATCTCATACCGGACATACTTCCAATGTCCATCCATGTCGTCTTCCAAGAAGAATGTTTCTGTAATACAATTTAATAAGTATATTGATTACTATATTAATACTATATAACAAATATGCATGTAATGCTGACATATGTTTAATTCAGTTATACATTACCAAGAGTGAGCACCAAGTTCATATGTAGGCTTCGTAGGGGTTATCCGCAAACGTGAACCCTATGTTCCACCGGTCCGTGTTTCGGACGAGAATACCAATATAACCACTAAAATGGGTAACCCACTTACCTAGACCTACGGGCTTCCCATCTTCCTATACCAGAATTTTCCTTTTTCATTTCTTATCGAATTTGGTGTTCTCTATGGCAACACCATTTCCGTGGTGTTCAAACCGGGCCAAATTATCCCCCGCAGCCTTTACTTGAGCGATGCTCGCTAATACTGTCTCTATCATCGTATCCATTTGAGGACGAGCAGTATCTCGCCTCGCTTGTACTCTCGCATTGTCCCTATCTTGAGAAGATTTTATATTTTGCAAATCTCTTGAAAGAGGAAATGAATGAGTAAACTCATCCTTGACGGGATCCGTGAACATCCCCTCCTCGCTACCCAGGTCCGTGTATTGCTCATCTATGTGTGCATACGGATCATCCTGCATTGATGTACCTGCAGGCTCCTGATCAGATGTATCTACACATTTTAATTTATTATAATCAATCAATTGTTATATGAAAAAATATTTTGAATACACTTATTTAAAACTCATAATATATACCTTCTGTGATCTCAGGATCAGGCTGTGTCGAAAAGGAAGCAGATCGATCTCTTTTCTTCCTTGATAAAATTATAGCAAATTCGCTGAACATGCCTTTTCGCAGCATCTGTTTCATGCAAATTAGGACGATACAAAATATATAAAATGCATAAATCATTAAAGTAACATATCAATAGATTACAAGTGATTAGAACTTCAAAGTTTTTCATATATCAAATGTTTATAAGTGTATGTAACTGCAGAGTTTATATAACACACACACAGACACACACACACATTACAGCCGTAATTTTTTTCAGATGTCAATCGGATCTACGTCCTCAATATGACCATTGTCTATAGAACTATAGAATAAGGATTTAAGCAGTGCCCACAGTGCAATACAAGCATCTTCATGATTAGTATCTGTAACAACCCTAAATTTTTTGTACAAAATTTTTGTAAATTACATAAAGGAATACCTTAGCCTGAGCACAACTTAAAAGTATTTCTTGTTAAGAACAACAAGAAAGCACTTGTAGCTCATTGGTAAAGTCTTGCACTGCTGTGACGCAGCCCTTATATTCGAATCCACCCAGCCATATATTATTTTTAATGATTTTTCTTTTAAACTTTTTGGAAGCCCTAAAATTTATATGTGCAATTCACGTAAAAATGAAAAGCCAGATTAATCAAACATGTGGAAAATGATGTATGAACAGACTTTAACACGTGGCACCAATCCAAGCCCCACCCCCTTCAAGATAGCCGGCGAGATGTGCTCTGGGTCTGGCGCCGCCGGGCCCCCCTTTACCAAATGCCTCCAAATTTTTATCCTAAACGCCTTGGCCTCCCCACTACCCTAGTTCTGTTTGTTTTTTCTGAAATTAAACCGAGAATTAAAAATGAGCTTTTAATCCAATATTTAATGCATTTTTAATTCTCATTTTAATTCCCTAAACCTTAATTCTATCTTATAAATACCACACCGTACCTAGCCTTTTCTATTCTGAAATCCATTGCCAAAACTCTCAAATTTTTCCAAGTCAAATAAGTTGTACAAGTGGAATTAGCTAAGGTCAAGTTCCGGCGATAATTCAGGAAGATTCTGGCAATCCCACGACTCCATGAAGCTCTCAAAACCTTCATCCATCTTTTCTCTCTACACTAATCCAGTAAGTCTCCTCTCTTTTCCTCTCTTCCTATTCCAAAAAGTTCTCTTTTCAGAACTCGTCGGAAATGGAGTTATTCCGACTTCCGATTTTAATATTGGTTAAAACATAACTTTTCTTAATAACTAACACCCATATTGTTTCATCTTGTTTAGCAATCATAAACCAATATCGAGAACAAGTTTCAATTTAAAATACCATGCTATGCAACTTTTATTTTACTTTTACGGTTAAATACCACAAACTTTCTATTCGACATCTTTGATCATATTTGCTTATATTACTTTTAGAAAAATTATGAGGTAATGACTTATCTCATCACAACACTCATCACGACATAGCACGATAGCTTATGGAACAATATTTTGTGGGATAAATAAAATTTTACAATAAAATACCTTAAACTAATAAAACCGTATACTTTAAGATTGTTTTATATTAAATTCCTTGCAATTAAGCCTCTACAACACATTTTGGGAAATTCGATTTGGATGATGTGGGTTATCGCACATCCTCGGTACTAGTAGAGAGAGATGTAGACCTCCTCACGGTGCATCCGATCTCGATGAAATTTTTAATACAATTTTTAAGAATATGTGATTTTCTATTTAATAAATAAATTCTATTTTTAATAATTATATATTTATATATATACATTATCAAAATATCTATTTTAAATATACTCCATATTTTCTAAACAAAGGAATCACAAATTTCATGAATATACCATCATAAATCCATACAATTCCAATTTACACTAAAATACCATATACTATTCAATCAGGGAGCTGGAGAAAGTGGGTGCTTGCCTATTTAAGGTAGGAAACTAAACCGGGGTTATCAATACGGTAATTGGCTTGGAAAAAGTCATAAATCCTGCCGTTCATGTGCAGCAGTTACCGATAACTCAAAAACCTAATTCAGGAATTAAATTCTATTTAAGTGTCTGACTCAGATGGAGTCTCAGTCTAATCTGAAAACAATCCACACATGCATACAATTCAAATATAACTCCAATACATCATGAATCCATATATACTGGAACTTGAACATGAATACTGGAATACTATCAAACATCAACATGACTCGACTGGACCGAACCATGGATATATATCGACTTGATTACATGACTATCCGTTTACATCCTTATCCGCCTACATGAACAACCGATATGATGGTTTGGGCAAGTCTTACATCTATAAAACAACAACAATATTCATTTATGAGGTTTTTAAAGTGGTAGACAGGTACGGAATGTGTTAAAAGCGCTACGAGATGGTCATTAAAAGATATAACTAAACATCCATTGCCGTTGTTCCGTGGGTTTGACGGAGCTTTATACTACGGGTTACCTCAGTCCACTGGATAGTTAGACTCCTCTCGTAAACACTAATATATTCTGTACCAAGCTACAAACAACTACGTTAACATAACAAACATACATATACCAGTTATATTCTCTTATCTGTCTATTTTATTTCATTATCTCTTTGGGACTTACCGAGCGATTGTTCGCTGACGACATTTCTTTTCAATTCTTTCTTTGGAATGTTGACAGGAGGACCCGATTCTCCGGAGATCGAGCCCAGCTCAGAAGACTTAGATCAGTTTATCGAGGTCCCGGAGCTCTAACCACTTGTATATACTTTTACTTTCTGTTCATGCCATTGTTTAGGCATCGCTTTCCGGTATTGTATTTACTTTTCAGTTGTATTGTAAATAATGTTTAATCAATAAAAAGTTGTTGTTCATTTACATCTCATGTCTTTCTTGTGTACATTTATTATATTGCTTATTTACGCTTAGCGTATTTACTTCTGAGTAAATACGCCGCGTGCCTCGTCGCGTCTCCTTATCCGTACACCGAGAAGCGGGGCGTGATAGGTTTTGTTGGTGGCCCATGCAGGTTAGTTATGCATGAAATCATACTATGCAGGGTCAGTTCTGCATGGAAACCTAAGTAATATATCACAAGAACATCAACTAAACACTCTTTACATTTCCTATTCTTTGAATCTATCCTAACCCTATTTTTTCTTTCAAAGTTATGGATTCCCCGAACAATACGAGCACGAACGCCAATGGCAACACCACACCACCTCCTATACCACTTACACCTACCTTGCAGCTCCTATCAACGAGCAGACGGTATTTCTTGAGGCAATTAAGAGCCTCTTGGAGGGACAGCAGCAGCAGACTGCTATTTTATTACATTGCCCAGAATCTGAGGCACCCGGAGTGAAGCAATTCCGGGCTCTGCACCCTAAGAATTTCTCTGGGAAAGAGAGTCCCTTGGAAGCTGAAGAATGGGATCAGTCGATCGAAGATAATCTGGCAGCAGCACAAGTGCCAGACATTGCTTGGGTAAGGGTTACGAAGCTGCAACTTACCGATAATGCCCGAGTATGGTGGAAGGCGGAAGAAAGCCGTCTTGCCCAACTGATCGAATGTAGGATTTTTATGGTGGAAGGTGGAAAAAAGCCGTCTTGCCCAGCCGATCGAATGGAGGATTTTTCGCGAGATGTACGACGCAAAATATTTCCCCGAGACTGCCCGATTTGACATAGAGCAGTAATTCATCCATCTACAACATGTGTAATACCCGGTTCATTTATATACGCCTACATCCGTATTTCTTTTTAACCTATAAAATTTTATATATAATTATTTATTATTTTAAAACTCCCAATCTATTTTAGTTCTTCCCCTCTCCTTTCCCAGACCCTAATCCCAATTCCTCATGTTCTTGTCCCATTTTTATAAACCTTAATTTATATACGTCCATCTCTTTTCATATTTTTATTTAAACTCAAAACCCTAATTTTTCCCTTCAACCCATTTCTTTTATTCATTTAAAACTAAACCCAAATCACCACAAAAATTCCCTCAGCCCATAAACCATTTTCCTTTCCAAAAAAAAACCCCAGCCCATTTTTCCCCATTTCATTTCTTTAAGCCCGGCCCCCTTCTTTTCTTATTGATTCTTTGATTTTATTTCTCTGGCCCGGCCCAACTCCCTCAGCCTGCGCCCAGAACTTCAGCTTCATTTTTTAATTCTTAACCCTGACCCAACCCAGCAGCCCAACGGCCTGCGACCCGTTGCACCCTACCCGACCCGTCTTCTCCTTCTTCCCAACGGCTACTTTCTATTTCTCGCTCGTGACCCGTTCCTTCGCCGTAACTCACGCCGCCTCCTCCGCCCACGCCCGCGCTCTTGTCGGCCACGCTCGTGCGCCGTTACCCTCACAATCACCTCCTCATCCCTCCAACTCTCATCACTTCTCCTTCCTCCTCTCCATCGCTTCTAAACCTACAGTCATCCCTCACCTCACCGTCCCCAAAATCTGTGCCTCGTCGCCGTCGAGCTCACCTCCTGCACGAGCTACCACCGGCGAGCACCTCCTCTTCCACTCAAATCCAAGCTCCCTCACTGCCTCACCAACCACGACCGAGTCCCCTACACTCCCAACCACTGCGCCCGAGCTCAACCACCACCGACGCCCCTCTTCTTCCCGACGACCACCATCGTCGGCCGCATCATCATCATCATCATCATCATCGTCGTCGTCGTCGTCGCCATCACTTCTATCAACCTCCGTTTCTCTCTCGATCTCTCTCTCTCGATCTCTCTCTTCCCCTCTCCCTACCTCTCTGTGCTTTCTCTCACACTCTCTGTTCTCACTCCCTCTCTCTCTGTGTCCCTCTCACTCTCTCCTTCTCTACAACTCTCTCTCTTGATCCCTCTATCTCCCTCTGTCTCTCTCTCTCTCTCTCTTTCTCACTCTCTATTCTCTCTGTCTCTCTCTCTCCCTGCACTCTCTCTCTCTCTCTAATCCCTACTCTCTCCCTCTAAATCTTACTCTCCCTCTCTCCGTAACGTCTCTCTACAACTCCATAACCAACCATCGACGGAGCCATAACATCGCCGAGCTCGCAGCCGTCTCGGGTACAAGTCGTTGTACTAGTCATTGCCGTGTCGCACGTGTGTCGTTCCCGCTGCCGTGTGCCCCAAAAACGTCTCCAGGCAAGTATTCTTACTTGCTTCATGCTAATCTATTTATGTTACCAACTCAAATCGTATAAATTGCAATGTTACTATTCGTGATAACTTATACTATTCACCTGTTCGATGTATGATCCCAATGAAAATACTCACCTAATTTGGCGGAACTGGATTGTTTATATTGGCCCATGTAGTGATGAATATCTTGTACAAATTTCGCTGGAAAATACGACTATTAACGACTAAAACGACTACCCCAAAGTTTACCTGTAAAACTGGAAATTTCTTGTATCTGAAAATCGTTAAAATCATCGTAAATTATATACATACTGGAATGATGCGTTCGAGGGATCAAATCGAAGACGACTCGACAAACTATAACCCTATGCAAGTTTCTAATTGTTTATGTACATAAACTGTGACAATATTTGGATCGGAGTGCGACTCTGGACTGCAGTCCAGAGCGACTCTGTTTACTGGGTTCTGTTCCGTAATGGGTACCACCTTGTTTCCTTAACCTGTATGTTGCAGAACTCCACTATTTATTAAAGGTAAATCTGTTTGCTAGATAACACAAGTAGTTTCACCCTGTTTCGTCATCATTTACTATTTAACCTGTAATTTAAAAGATCGGGACGTATGACAGTCCCAACAGAATCAGAATTGATATACTAGTATTGAACAGTGTATATATCCTGACGTACAGACGCGATTGAGAATCTGTCTATTGCGTTGAAAACCTTACTGAAAACCCTAGATTTCATTCAACTGTAGTGTCACTAAATTCTAATCCCAACTAGGATTAAAATGCGTTGCGAAACGGACCTCCGATTCTGAAACCGGATTTCCAGCCGTGAACGCTTAAAATGAAATGGCCATAATTAGTGATCCTGGAACCTGGTTAGCATGAAACCAAATTCGTTGGATAGATAACTGAACATACTATTTATTCCCCGTTCATCACTTCGCTAAACTGTACACGTATGATTTATGATAAATTGTGCAAGTAGTAAAATACTGTTTTATGACATCTTAATCATGCTTTACATACTGTTCCTCATCAAATCATACTTATGTCACTGCATTAATAACCTAGTAATCATGTGCATTACCCAGTGTTAGGTATTAGTGATGACTGTGGCAAGTACGTAGTGTTCGTGCATGAGTGAATATGTGAAAGCGACACGTACCTGTACACAATCAGTGGACCCTATTATTCTATTGTATTGTCGACGTCTGTGGGATGCGTGTACGTGTGACTATAAGTGGAATGGGACACTTATGGAAACTCTTGCACGGGTGTCACAGATAAGGCACCAGACACTGCCATTTATCTTAGGTATTAGTCAGGACGTGCTTGATGGAGGTCCTGCCTCCAGTTCTCGTGCAGACTTGTCACCGACCGACTGGGATTTGAGGTTATGGTTAGCGTTTGATGTAGACCACAGGGTGTGGGGTAGTTTGAGTGTGAGTTCAACAGAATCTCGGGAGTCCCTTGCCGGCTTATATATATGGAGATATATGGAGATTTACAGGGTTCATGATTATTACCGTGAGTTACATGTTGGGCTCGTGGTCCCTTGCCCTTGGGTTCTACCCTTGGGTGGAGGACACTCGCGAGTGATTGACTCTCACACTTGGACTGATGATAGGTTTAGTGACCTGTATAGTGAGACTTAGAGACTAATAGGGATAATGGCATTGATATACATTACTTACTGTTGTTGACATACCTGGCATACTATATTACTGTTTTACTGTTCACCTGATCCATTAGACACTTCATTGATTACTGCATGTTCATATCTATACCGTTCTGATTTACTGTTATATATATCTATTATCACTGTTTGAGTTATCACTTGAATCTATATATTATATTGCTATTGTGTCGCTCTGACGACCTGAGTATGCATGCTCAGTGTGAGGAGTGGACTTAGCCGGAATCAGGACCAGACGTACATCACGGACATCTTGATTAGCTATCCAGAGTTATTCCCTTTTGTTTCCCATCAGGTCAGTTCTTTATGTTGTTTTGTTTCAGCTACTGCATTTCTCATTACCTGCGCATTATTTACTGATTACCACTTAAAGCTAGAAGCCGGAGTGTGACTACGGCAGGATATATCCTTGACCGTAGGAGCATGGCTGGCCTTGTTAACCCCTCGTATTCCGTATTTTGGGAAGCGGGGCGTGACATGGTTTAGTTGGTATCAAAGCCAGGTTTTGCTTCGATTGGGATTGCAGTTTTCCGTGTAGAGCTTGACGATCTAAGACATCCCTCAGTCTAGATTGTAAACTTGACATCCTTGATCCATATTCACATTGAGTGTTCTGCTATCCATTCGCTAGGGTTTCGGGTGACTTGGCAAGGTTACGTGGTTGTAATTGCACTGCCGTACTCTGTTTAATTGACTTAGAATCTTACAGTTGATTTCCACTTATAATAAATTTCATCACATCCGATGTTCTTGATTCCTTGCCCAATCCATATTATAATTTGATTCTTATATCGTTCTCAAAATTATTGTTTCGGGATCATGTTTTCCAACGAATCTTCATCTACCTCGACTCCCCAGAATCAGACCGTTGAGATTCTGAGTGTACTGTAAGGTCTGAAGGAAGCCCGGGAGCGAACGAACGACTTGTTAGCTGAAGGACTGAGAAGGCAGGTGAATCAAGCACCAGCGGGAATCTCCCATCGTAAAGGGATCCCTGTTAGACGAGGAAAAGAGAAGAAGATGAAGCGCCAATTTGTTTCCCCGCGCCAGAAGCAGCGGAAGACCCATGTTGTGGGTACTGTAAAAGGCCAGGACATCTTCAGAGGGATTGTCGCCGCGCCCAAGGGAAATGTCTGATTTGCAGATCCAGCAAACATCTCATCAACGGTTGCCCAAAAAGGAAGGAGCTACAAGGAGGAGACTCGTCCACACTCTCCACTTCTGCCAAGTGAAGATTATTACGTAGTTTGAACCTCGAGGATAAGGCGGACCCAGCGCAGGATTCAACTCGCGTGGCGAGAATGCAGCGGTCTAGTAGTCCAAGAAGAATCTTCATGTTTTCTAATTCCAGTAGTAATGTTGTCATCCTCTTATAAATATCTCATCAACGGTTCCAACAGAGAGTAATAGATAGGTGATGATGCTCATAATCGGGGACTCCCCAGATCATGACATGCGGCAGATGACGTGTCCCGAGGTACACGGAAACAGGGCATGAACCACGCATTGGAGGCGTCCCTCGGGCCATTGTCCTGCTGTTTAGACCTGACCTCCGAGGATGCCCTGAGCGTTCCTGCGCCCGCCATGTAAATGGCCATTGGCTCGCCTCTGAGCCCTCCTACACGCCGAGCTCCTCGGCCCTTCGCCTTCGAGCTATCACAGAACCGAACTAGCTCGGCCTCCCTCCTTCTTTTAGTCCTCTCGCCGAGCTAGGCCTCTTCGGTTCTATCGGGCGGCCTGGTATGCGGGTCATAGGCGCCTCACTATCCCGCATTCCACGCCGTCGGATCCCCCATTTACGAGTGTATCTCGTCATTAATGGGGGATCCCGCCATTAACGTAGGCGTAACATCAGGAGTGTAACGGCCGGCGAGGATCTTGCGCCTGCTAGCCCATGGCAGCCGCTATATAAACCCCTCTCTCAGATAACTCAGGTAAGGCAATTTTACCCCAATAGGCTGCTACTCTGCTCAAATATCTCGGCTAACTTGATCTTCGGAGGGTCCACGGTGGTACAACCATCCCGAGACTTCTTTGCAGGTAGCCGGCTTCACTCCAAATCAAGCCCACTGAGATCCACATGCTTCAGGAGGCAACCCTCAAAACCAATCTCAGCCGTTCATTAACGCTCACGACAGATTGACGGAGGACAACATCCGAAGGAGATCCTGACCTCTATCAGTTGGCGCCGTATGTGGGAATGAAAATTCTACTCATCGAAAGTTGATCTTCCAATCTCGAACCAATGGCGAGTGATCTTCGTGACAATCCCAGCACAAGCCGCCGCCCTCCCCATAACGGAGGCACGGACGGATCCTCTCCTCCCCCTAACGCCGTTCACGCCATGCCTGCATAGATCGACAGGCTCACGTCCATCGTGGATGCCCTTGTCCGCATCCAAACAGCGGGACAAGCCCCCCAGGTCGCCGCTCCCCCACCTCGGGATCGCGTTCTACGCAGAGGGGGAGATGACACTGCCCACGCTGGCGCAACTGAACAATGTCTCGCTATCTCTGGCGGCCATAGGTCCCCCACGGCGACCAATTCAATGACCCGCTGGGAGTCTCACAGCTCCACGCTGGGGTCTCGCGAAAGAGCTCCCCTCCCTAAGGCCTGTCGCGCTCCTATCCCTCTCGAGGAGGTTTCGGTCAGCTCGCCTGCTCCAAGGCTTGGCCGGCACCCTCTCCCTTGATGGGGTCACGCGGACGGCGCTCACCGCGATAACTCACGAACAACCTCATCGGGGACCTGAGGATTCTCATAGAATGGAACCGGAGTCACAGCTAGGCGCAGGCCGTCTGCGAGAGGGGCCATAACTCCGAATATGCCGAATCCTTGCTGTACCACGACTGTCTCGATGCCTACGAAAAGAAAATCGAGGGTATACATCGGGAGAGTCATCCTTCAAGCGAGGGGGACAAGTATGCCGCTGACTCACTTGCGAAGCTCTTCACCGAAGAACTGCTCGCTGTCCACGTCTCCTCCAGAAACAAGCCTCCAAAGGTGATCCGCTTTGATGGGAAGTCCGACCCGAAAGACCACCTGGACGCGTTCACGGCGGGCATGAGCTTCCAGGACAACTCTGACGCCGCCTAATGCCGAGCATTCCCCCCACTCTCATCTGTGCCGGACGAGACTGGTTCTGAGGACTCATGACACGCTCCATCTCTACCTTTGATAAGCTGGCCGCCCAGTTTCTCGGGCATTTCATCGGGAACAGACGGCAGAAGCGGACCGTCGATTACCTCTTCATTATAAAGAGCGAGGATAAGGAATCTTTCAAAGGATACGTCACTTGCTTCTACAACGCTTTTCTTGAGGTTCCTGAGAACCGAGACGAGACTGTCATCACGGATCTTAGATCGGGTCTTAAGCACAAGGAGTGGCTCCGCTCCTTTGCATTAGCGCAACCTAAGACCATGGCCGAGATAAAAGCTTGGACCGAGCGAGAAATGTCACGCCCCGCTTCCCGGTGTACGGCGAAGGGGACGCGACTGGTCCGCTATGTATTTACTGTGAAGTAAATACGCTAAGCGTATCTAAGCAATATAAAAGTAATCACAAGAGACAAGAGATATAAAAATAACAACAACTTTATTTAATAACATTCTTTTGTTCAATGCATGAAAAGAAAATACAACTGAAGTAAAAATGATGCCTAAACAATGGCATAACAGGAAATGAAAATTCTGAGTAGAAATGTACAATGTCTAGAGCTCGGGGTCTTCGAGGAACTGATCCAAGTCTTCACTGGTGGGCTCGATCTCTGCTGTGTCCAGATCACCTGACGACGTTCAAAGAAGAAAGAAATAGAATATTGTCAGCGAACAGGTCGCTCAGTAAGTCCCAAAGATAAGGGAGAAATAGAAAAGACAGAATAAGAATGTATCTTTTAAAGTTGTATAATATTGTAGAATATTATGTTAACGCTCTTATTTGTAGCTTGGTACAGAAGGATGCAAGTGTATACGAGAGGGGTCTATATATGCTAGAGACCAAGGCAAACTTAAAGTACAAGGAACCATTATGCCACGGTACAACAGCAACATGATTCATGTTAGGTGTCTTAATCTTACTGTCTCGTGCCACTTTTAACACCTTCCGTACCAATCTACCCCTTAAACCCCGTAGTGTTTTGATTGTATTATTATATTGTAATGCATAAGTTGTATAGTTGGTTGACTGACCGAAACCATGATATCAGTAACGGATGTAATGGATGTAAACTGGATTCACGTACATGGAAAGTATATCCATGGTTTGATTCAGTCAAGTTGAATAGATTGATAACTGGATTCATGGATTCGTATGTTCATGTTGAATTGTAATATTATAGATTTAGAGATTGACTTGAATCATATTTAAGTCAGATTAATCAGACTCAAACCCGAGTCGGACAGTAGAAATGTAAATCGAAGTTCTATAATTACTAGGGTCTTTAGGGTAATTTATAAAACTTGAGGGGATTTTATTTAAAAATACTTTTGTATAGTTTTCAAGATACACCCCAAGTATTTATTATTCATCTTTATAGTTGTAATGAGGGTGGATTTTATATCGTGACATTTCTAGTGAAAATACCCTAGTCTTTATAAATAAAGGTATTTATCTTTAATATTGATTTATTTGAAGTTCATGGTATTTTAATGTAAAATTTATTCTTGTGATTTTTAGAAAAAGGTGGAACATTTATATTATAATAAAATAGATATTTAAATGATAAATATACATATATTTATACAAAATTAATTTTAATAAATATTTTATATTCCAAAAATCTCATTTTTCTTAAGATGTCGTATTTTAAACCTTTCGAGACCGAATGCACCTTGTGAAGATCTGAATCTCACACTACTAAGCCAAGGGTGTACGATAAACCGTACTATCCTGAACGGGTTCCCCAAAATGGTTTGTAGTGGCGCTTTGCAAAGATTTTATAAATACTAATCTTTTAGAATACGGTTTTTATTAAGTAAAAGGTATTTATTTGTAAAATGTCAATTTTCCGTATTTTAGATTCTAGGGTTTTCTAAGTCAACTAGCCTATTTCCAAATGGTCTAAACGATAAGTCGTTAGATGCCTCAAATTGCCTCTTCACCGGCAATTGTGGCCAGGTAAGTACAAATGAGGAAAGGAGGGATCCGCTCACGAATCACCGTGAAACGAGCCTTTTAAAGTTACCTTTTCTCACTTGCCTAGCGTAGACACCACAAAGTCAGGTTTAGATAAACGATCGATGTCCACAACTTATCGTGTTTTCCTAATAAGAGGTATTTATTTAAAAGTGTATCAACTCCAACTCTTTTAGAAATAGTTTTATTAAGTATATGGTATTTAAATGTAAATTCTTGTTTTCTCGTATTCTAAGGTTTCAGTGGTATCGTGTTAGGTTGTATGTAAGTGTGTGAGGAGGTAGGTCGTTACTTCGTGATCTACTATAAATGTATAGCAAGTTTGATGGGGTTAAATGAAAGAGTAAAACAATATGGCATTTAAGCGAAAAATACGGTAAATTGAGAAAGCTATCATTTCATGTGGTGAAACTTGTTCAAATTCTTTGATTAGTATTTAGTGGTCAACATAAGGATGTTTAATTATGATTGTATTAGTGAGAAGTGAAATTTATAGAAAACCGAATCGGAAATCGGATTTGTTCCGATTCCGTCGGGTTTGTAATTTCGTATTATTTTAGAAAAGAAAAGAGAAGCTAGAAGGGACTTACGGGTTTGGACAACACTAGAGTGTGGTAAGGAAGGAGAGGGTTCGCCGGTGCGTCGATTCTTCGCCAAGAGTTCCTAGCACGATCACCGGAAGTTCGCCGTCGTTTTCGTCGGCGCTTCGCCTTTCGCTCGTTTCCAAAGTACACAAGGTTTTCTTGAGATTTTGAGAGAGTGGGCTCAGAATTTTGGGATGAGAGGGTTGGAGGTAGGGATGTATTTATAGGGTTAGGCTAGGGTTAAGGTATGTGTAGGGTTTTTTAATAAAAAAATGTAAAAAGAAATATGAAAAATCATTAAAATTTGGAGTAAAAGAGTATTCAAAGCCCTCTGGAAACGATCTGCACAATTAAAGTATGCAGGAGAGTGGAGAAGACCAAGAGGCGCAACTTTGTAGTTGGAGACTCGGCCTTCCGGCCGAGTCCGGCCGGCCGCGCCGGCCCGAGTCAGGCCGAGTCGGGGGTGCAGGAGGTGGGGGGTCACCGGGGGTAGCTACTGGTACTTCTAACTTTTCATGGGTAGTGGGGTTTTTGTGAGAAAACACGTGTTGACTGTTGGTATTCCAGAAATTTTAAAACAAAATAATATTAAAAATAATGTGGGGCAGGGGATTTGAACTTTGGTGGCTTGGTTCAGCAGTGCAAGGTATTACCAATGAGCCACAAGCTCCTTCTTGTAATTATGGTGTGAAATAAATACTTAAAGAGATATCAGCAACATTAAATACTCCAAGTATACTTTGAATTTAAATCAATTCTTTGTACATTAAAAATGGAGTTGTTATAGTCTACCCTCCTTACGAAAATTTCGTTTTCGAAATTTACAACTTTTATTTGAGGACTAATTTACAAAGAGGTCTGGATATCTAGTACGCATTGCATCCTCCCTTTCCCAAGTGGACTCTCCTGGAGTGTCTTTCCTCCACATCACTCGGACCAAATTAACTTCCTTGTTCCGAAGTATCATCACTTTCCTGTCCAGGATCTCCACAGGCTGTTGCTCACAAGACAAATCGGGCTGTATCGTGAGCTCGGAATGATCGAGAACATGGCTGGGGTCACTCACATATCTTCTGAGTTGGGATATGTGGAACACGTTATGCACTCCTTCCAATGAAGGCAGAAGCGCTAAGCGGTATGCCACTTCACCGACTCGTTCGAGTATGTCGAACGGTCCAATATATCTCGGACTTAGCTTACCCCGTCTTCCAAATCGGATCACTCCGCGGTTCGGAGATATCTTCAAGAACACATGATCTCCTGGCTGGAACTCCAGATGACGTCTCTTTGCATCAGCCCAGTGCTTCTGTCGATCTTGGGCTATGCGCATCCTTTCCCTGATAGTACGAACCACATCAACAGTCGCTACTATCATCTCTGGTCCAAGAAGTTCTCTATCTCCGATGTCGTCCCAACTTAATGGCGATCGACACTTCCTTCCATACAATGCTGCAAAAGGTGCCATTCCTATGCTTGCTTGGTAGCTGTTGTTGTACGAAAACTCCACAAGATGTAGGTGATCTTCCCACGTTCCTTTGAAGTCTAACATACATGCTCTGAGTATATCCTCCAAGATCTGAATAGTTCGTTTTGACTGACCATCTGTTTGTGTATGATAAGCCGTGCTGAAGTTCAGACTTGTTCCCAAGCTTGCTTGCAGACTCTGCCAAAATTGTGATCGAAACCTGGTGTCACGATCGGAGACAATGCAGACCGGTACTCCATATAGTCTCACAATTTCCTGTATGAGTTCATGGGTATCAGAGATAGTATATTATGAAGAGTTTAAATCTTTAAATAGATTATTACCTCCATGTACTTCTTTGCCAGTGTCTCAGTTGATTGGCCAACTCGAAATGGGATGAAGTGAGCCGACTTTGTGAGTCGATCCACAATGACCCATACGGCATCGTTACCCTTTGTGCTGCGAGGAAGAGCAGTCACAAAATCCATCGTGATGTGTTGCCACTTCCATTCTGGGATTGGTAACGGTTGAAGTAATCCAGCAGTCCTGTGATGTTCAGCCTTTACTTGCTGACACTCCAAGCATTTTGCGACGCTTCTGGCTAATTCACGCTTCATTCCATGCCACCAATAGTTCTGACGTAGATCTTTTTACAATTTGGTACCTCCAGGGTGTACTAAGTAGGGAGAGCTGTGAGCTTCTTTCATTAACTCTTCCCGAACAGGACCTTTTGGTACACACAATCTGCTGCCGTATCTCAAAGATCCGTCTTCATGGATGATGAAGTCTATTATGAGTCCATTCTCCACTTGTTCTCTGATCTTTTGCAACTTAGCATCACTTGATTGGGCTGCTTTGATCTGATTGACAATGGTTGATTGAAGTTGTAAATTCATCAAACTTGAAGCATTACCTCGCATGACTACTTCAATCTCTATCTGATGCAAGTCTTGTTGAAGCTTCCACTGAGCGGTGAGATTCATTGCTAATGGTTGGCGACTAAGTGCATCAGGTACTACATTCACCTTCTCTGGGTGATATTGCAAGTTGATGTCAAAGTCCGCCATGAGTTCTAACCATCTTCTCTGTCGCATATTCAACTCCTTCTGAGTAAACATGTACTTCAGGCTCTTATGATCTGTGTAGATGTTCACTCGTTCACCAAGTAGATAATGGCGCCAAATCTTGAGAGCGAAGATGACGGCTGCCAATTCCAAATCATGCGTCGGATAATTGCGCTCATGAATCTTCTGCTGTCTTGAAGCATAAGCCACAACTTTACCGTGCTGTTGTAGAACACATCCTAATCTCTTACCGGATGAATCGCAATGCACTTCGAATCCTCCAAATTGATCCGGTATAACGAGAATAGGTGCTGATGTCAACCTTGTCTTGAGTTCTACGAAAGCTTGTTCGCATGCTTCTGACCACACAAATTTTTCATCTTTACGTGTGAGCTTGGTCAGGGGTGTTGCTATCTTCGAAAATCCTTCAATGAATCTTCTGTAATATCCAGCTAGACCTAAGAAACTCCGAATGTCCTTCACTGACTTTGGTGTAGGCCATTCGCTAACTGCTGAGACTTTTGCTGGATCCACCGAGATTCCTTCTCCTGATATGATGTGTCCAAGAAAACCAACTTGCTTTAGCCAAAACTCGCACTTGCTGTACTTGGCATAGAGCTGATGTTGTTGAAGAGTTTCTAGGACAATTCGTAGATGTTCTGCATGCTCTTTCCAATTCTTAGAATACACCAGGATGTCATCGATGAAGATGACAACAAACCTGTCTAAGTACTCCCGGAAAACTTGATTCATTAGGTTCATGAATATTGCGGGTGCGTTGGTCACTCCAAATGGCATCACGAGAAATTCGTAATGTCCATAGCGAGTTCTGAAAGCTGTTTTGTGAATATCAGTTTCCTTGACCTTCACCTGATGATAACCTGAACGAAGATCAAATTTAGAGAAAACACAAGATCCACTTAGCTGATCGAATAAATCGTCGATGCGCGGAAGTGGATACTTGTTTTTTATAATGACTTCATTCAAGGCTCTGTAATTGATGCACATTCTATATGAACCTTCTTTCTTCTTTACAAGTAGTACAGGTGATCCCCAACTTGAAGTGCTGGGACGAATCCATCCTTTCGCCGGTAATTCGTCCAACTGTGTTCGGACTTCCTTCAAACCTTCCGGACTTAAACGATAGGGTGCTTTGATCACCGGTTGTGCTCCTGGTACTAAATCAATACTGAATTCAAGCGCTCGATCGGGAGGCAAACCTGATATATCGTCAGGAAATACATCGTCGAACTCTCGAACCACATCTGGTCTTGATTCTTCCTCCGCTTGAGCTGCTGCAACTACTGCTTCTCTTGGCTTTGCTTTGTAGGTACCTGGCCCCAGTGTACGGTCTCCGCTTTTGAAATAGAAGACCGGATGGTCTGAAATCTCGAATACTACTCTCCTTTGATGATAGTCAATGGTAGCATAAAACGTTCCAAACCAAACCATCCCTAGAACCACATCGAAGTTCAGTATGTCCAGCACTTTGAAGTCAGGATAAAACTCTCTGCTGCAGACGACGACTGGACACAAACGGTATCCCATGGTTACCTTTAGAATGCCATTTCCTGAACTGACATTCCAGCTGGATACAAGCGGTGAGACTGGAATCGCATGGGTTCGGACAAACCGTTGCGACATAAAACAGTGAGATGTTCCAGTATCAAACAGTGCTAGTGCAGGGAATGAGGATACTAAGATTGTACCTAAGGTATATGGGATATGTTTTAGGTATAGGGAAAGTGTGTAGATAAACAAGACTAAAGAAAAGTTTGAGAAGAAATGTTTACCAGTGATGACTTGGCCAGTGGCCTCAGCTTCTTCCACGGACATCGTGAAAGCCTGGCGCCTTGGTACATTCCTCCTGGCCGGAGGAGCATTCTTTGGAACGTTCCTTTGAGCTTGATGGAACTGACGAAGAGGTGGTGCAGCTTGTGGTCCTCTGGGTGGTGCAGGTAGTGCAAGTCTTGGAGCAAGTGCTTGAAGAGCTGGTCGCTGCGGATAGGTAACTGCTGGCCTGGGTGCAGCAACTGGGTTTTGCTTTTAGGGATAAGACCCAATATCATGAGCAGCTGAGCCGCAGATCAAGCAAAGATGGTTGGCTCGCCGGCAGTCTTTCATCATATGTCCAGTTCTCTTGCAGTAGGTACAAAAGGCTGGGCTGAGACGGTTGTTCTGTACTCCGGGTCGCCTTGGCACAAAAGATGGCCTGGACGAGGCTCCTCCTGCCATCTGGTTGGCAGGACGCTTAAATCCAGCAGATTGAGGTCTTCCCCTCGCTTTTACCACTGCCTCATAACGGCGGGCAGCTTTCAGAGCCGATTCATGAGTCGGAAAATCTCCTGTGGCCAGTGCAGCCTGGATTTCCGAATCCAAACCTTGTTGAAAGCGACGGGCTCTGATCTTATCCGTCGGTATAAGATGTGCTGCAAATCTGTTAAAAATATTGTGTTAACTGTGTAATACGTGATATAAAAATTTCGAATTATTGAGACATATCTTACCGACTGAGCATGGTGAACTCGGCGTCATACTCATCTACTGACTTGGTCCACATCGAACCTTGTTGTAGATGGATGAACTGCTGTTCCATGTCGAACCTGGCAGTCTCAGGGAAGTACTTAGAGTCGAACATGTCGCGGAAAGTCTTCCATTCGATAGGCTGTTCAAGACGGCTTTCTTCCGCCTTCCACCAGCTGCGAGCATTGTCCGTGAGCTGCAGTTTCGCCACACGAACCCAAGCAATGTCTGGCACTTGTGCTGCCGCCAGATCATCCTCTATGCTTTGTGCCCATTCCTCAGCTTCAAGTGGGCTTCCCTTTCCGGAGAACCGTTTGGCGGTGTAAGGCCCTAAATTGCTTTACCCCAGGTGCGTCTGCCTCGGAACTGTTCATTAAAAGAGCAGTCTGATGCTCCTGTCCTTCTAGGAGGCTTCCGATTGCCTCAAGCAGAACCGTCTGCTTGTTGATCGGAGCAGAGACGACAGGTGTGAGTGGTAGGGCTGGAGGTGTGTTGTTGACATTAGTGCTGGTGTTGTTCGGGGAATCTATAACCTTGAAGAAAAATTTGGGTTAGGACAGATTCAAAATATTTGAAATGATAAGATTCAATGAATATGAAATTGTAAGATTCAAGGAACATGAATTGTAAAGAATGTTTTAGTTGCTGGTTCTTGTGTTATATTGCTTAGCTTGTTCACGCAGAACAGAACTGCATAGTATGATTCTATACAGCTCTGACCTGCATGGGCCATTAACAAAACCTGTCACGCCCCACTTCCCGGTGTACGGCGAAGGGGACGCAATTGGTCCGCTACGTATTTACTGTGAAGTAAATACGCTAAGCGTATCTAAGCAATATAAAAGTAATCACAAGAGATAAGAGATATAAAAATAACAGCAACTTTATTTAATAACATTCTTTTGTACAATGCATGAAAAGGAAATACAACTAAAGTAATAACGATGCCTAAACAATGGCATAACAGGAAATGAAAATTCTGAATGGAAATGTACAATGTCTAGAGCTCGGGGTCTTCGAGGAACTGATCCAAGTCTTCACTGGTGGGCTCGATCTCTGCTGTGTCCAGATCACCTGACGACGTTCAAAGAAGAAAGAAATAGAATGTCGTCAGCGAACAGGTCGCTCAGTAAGTCCCAAAGATAAGGGAGAAATAGAAAAGACAGAATAAGAATGTATCTTTTAAAGTTGTATAATATTGTAGAATATTATGTTAACGCTCTTGTTTGTAGCTTGGTACAAAAGGATGCAAGTGTATACGAGAGGGGTCTATATATGCTAGAGACCAGGGCAAACTTAAAGTACAAGGAACCGTTATGCCACCGTACAACAACAACAGGATTCATGTTAGGTGTCTTAATCTTACTGTCTCGTGCCACTTTTAACACCTTCCGTACCAATCTACCCCTTAAACCCCGTAGTGTTTTGATTGTATTGTTATATTGTAATGTATAAGTTGTATAGTTGGTTGACTGACCGAAACCATGATATCAGTAGCGGATGTAATAGATGTAAACTGGATTCATGTACATGGAAAGTATATCCATGGTTTGGTTCAGTCAAGTTGAATAGATTGATAACTGGATTCATGGATTCGTGTATTCATGTTGAATTGTAATATTATAGATTTAGAGATTGACTTGAATCATATTCAAGTCAGATTAATCAGACTCAAACCCGAGTCGGACAGTAGAAATGTAAATCGAAGTTATATAATTACTATGGTCCTTAGGATAATTTATAAAACTTGAGGGGGTTTTATTTAAAAATACTTTTGTATAGTTTTCAAGACACACCACAAGTATTTATTATTCGTCTTTATAGTTGTAATGAGTGTGGATTTTATATCGTGACATTTCTAGTGAAAATATCCTAGTCTTTATAAATAAAGGTATTTATCTTTAATATTGATTTATTTGAAGTTCATGGTATTTTAATGTAAAATTTATTCTTGTGATTTTTAGAAAAAGGTGGAACATTTATATTATAATAAAATAGATATTTAAATAATAAATATACATATATTTATACAAAATTAATTTTAATAAATATTTTATATTCCAAAAATCTCATATTTCTTAAGATGTATTTTAAACCTTTCGAGACCGAATGCTCCTTGCGGAGATCTGAATCTCGCACAACTAAGCCAAGGGTGCACGATAAACCGTACTATCCCAAACGGGTTCCCCAAAATGGGTTGTAGTGGCGCTTTACAAAGATTTTATAAATACTAATCTTTTAGAATACGGTTTTTATTAAGTAAAAGGTATTTATTTGTAAAATGTCAATTTTCCGTATTTTAGATTCTAGGGTTTCCTAAGTCAACTAGCCTATTTCCAAATGGTCTAAACGACAAGTCGTTAGATACCTCAAATCGCTTCTTCACCGCCAATTGTGGCCAGATAAGTACAAATAAGGAAAGGAGGGATCCGCTCACGAATCACCGTCAGACGGGCCTTTTAAAGTTACCTTTTCTCACTTGCCTAGCCTAGACACCACAAAATCGGGTTTAGATAAACGATCGATGTCCACAACTTATCGTGTTTTCCTAATAAGAGCTATTTATTTAAAAGTGTATCAACTCCAACTCTTTTAGAAATAGTTTTATTAAGTATATGGTATTTAAATGTAAATTCTTGTTTTCTCGTATTCTAAGGTTTCAATGGTATCGTGTTAGGTTGTATGTAAGTGTGTGAGGAGGTAGGTCGTTACCTCGTGATTTACTATAAATGTATAGCAAGTTTGATGGGGTTAAATGAAAGAGTGAAACAATGTGGTATTTAAGCGAAAAATACGGTAAATTGAGAAAGCTATCATTTCATATGGTGAAACTTGTTTAAATTCTTTGATTAGTATTTAGTAGTCAACATATGGATGTTTAATTATGATTGTATTAGTGAGAAGTGAAATTTATAGAAAACCGAATCGGAAATCGGATTTGTTCCGATTCCGTCGGGTTTGTAATTTCGTATTATTTTAGAAAAGAAAAGAGAAGCTAGAAGGGACTTACGGGTTTGGACAACACTAGAGAGTGGTAAGGAAGGAGAGAGTTCGCCGGTGCGTCAATTCTTCAATGAGAGTTCCTAGCACGATCACCGGAAGTTCGCCGTCGTTTTCGTCGGCGCTTCGCCTTTCGCTCGTTTCCAAAATACACAAGGTTTTCTTGAGATTTTGAAAGAGTGGGCTCAGAATTTTTGGATGATAGGGTAGGAGGTAGGGGTGTATTTATAGGGTTAGGCTAGTGTTAGGGTAGGTGTAGCGTTTTTTAATAAAAAATGTAAAAAGAAATATGAAAAATCATTAAAATTTGGAGTAAAAGAGGTATTCAAAGCCCTCTGGAAATGATCTGCACAATTAAAGTATGCAGGAGAGTGGAGGAGACCAAGGGGCGCAACTTTGCAGTTGGAGACTCGGCCGTCCGGCCGAGTCCGGCTGGCGGCGCCGGCCCGAGTCAGGCCGAGTCGGAGGTGCAGGAGGTGGGGGGTCCCCGGGGGTAGCTACTGGTACTTCTAACTTTTCATGGGTAGTGGGGTTTTTGTGAGAAAACACGTGTTGACTGTTGGTATTCCAGAAATTTTAAAACAAAATAATATTAAAAATAATGTGGGGCTGGGGATTTGAACTCTGGTGGCTTGGTTCAGCAGTGCAAGGTATTACCAATGAGCCACAAGCTCTTTCTTGTAATTATGGTGTGAAATAAATACTTAAAGAGATATCAGCAACATTAAATACTCCAAGTATACTTGAATTTAAATCAATTCTTTATACATTAAATATGGAGTTGTTATAAGAAATCCAGCTCGAGTCCGAGGTAAACGCAAACCTGCCCGGAGCGACCAGGCCGATCAAAAGAAGTGGGGTAGAGAAGAGAAGAAGAAGGTTGACCGGTCGAAGCCATAATCCCCGAAGTTCCAGGAGTATACTCCGCTCAACATCTCCCAGACTGAACTGTTGGAGGAGGCAAAAGGCGAGTGATTTTTCAAGCTCCCTCCGGTCACCAATAGAGCGGCCAAACGGGCAAGAGTCCCTTATTGCGCCTTCCACATGTCGCAGGGATACCCCACCGAGAACTGTAAACAGCTCCGTGACTACATCGAGAAGTTGATTCGCTTGGGGCACCTGAAAAAGTTTGCGGGAAAAGTGACAAGCAGACCGGGAGCAAAAGAACCATCCCTCCCCCGACGAATTGACGATCGGCCAAATCATTGTCGTATCAACGGGGAGTGTGCCTGGAGCCGGCGAGATTCGACATTTCCTGCCGGTCGAGGGGACTAGCAGCCAGCCCCGGAAGAAAAGCAAAGCACCTAAACTCATCACCTTCACCGACGAAGACCTCCACGGGATATCCTTGCCTCACAACGACCCACTTGTGATTACAGCATGGGTCCACCGCTACGAAGTTCAAAGGATACTGGTTGACTCGGGAAGCTCGTCGGACATCTTTTTCTACGACTGCTTTTTACGTATGGGGCTCGGCCCGTCGGACCTGAGGCCAACCGCCCACATTCTGTCAGGGTTTACTAACCATTCCATCGCAAAGGGAGTGGTTACCCTCCTCCTTAACATCGTGGAGGCAGGCCGTACGAGAACCGTACCAGTGGAGTTCATTGTCGCTAAATTTCCATCGACCTACAATATCCTTTTGGGACACCCGACGGTAAACTCCTTTCGGGCCCAAATCTTGACCTACCAACTCGTGTTTAAGTTTCCACTCGATCAAGGGGGAATAGGCTGGGCCTACGGGAACCAAAAAACCGTAAAGATTTTCTTCAGAGCAACATCTACCCTCGAGGAACGAAGCGATGACCTTGAAAGCGCGGGTGATTTCCAGGGGTCCTTGGATACTCGTGACGAACAAAGAAAAATCCCAGGGGCCCTGGTGGAGGCGCTAACGGAGGTCCTCCTCGTCGAGGGGGATAATGAACAAATTTTCCAGATCGGGTCACTCTTAACGGGAGCCCGGCGCGGCGACTTTATCCACTTCCTCTGAGGAAACTCAGACGTGTTCGCTTGGGCACCCGCCGACATGTTCGGGATCAACCCCAAAGTAATCTCACATAAGCTCGGGGTCGACCCGACGGTCCGACCCGTCAGGCAGAAGAAACGAAGTTTCACTCCGATCAAACAAAAGGCGATCGAGGACGAAGTCGACAGGTTGCTTGCAGCCAACTTCATTCGAAATGTGGCCTACTCAGAATGGCTAGCGAATGTGGTCATAGTTAAAAAGGCAAGCGGGAAGTGGCGCATGTGCGTCGACTTCACAGATCTCAGTAAGGCCTGCCCGAAAGACAATTATCCCGCCCATCGGGTAGATCAGCTTGTCGACAGCTCGGCATGCCACGAATTGCTCAGCTTCATGGATGCTTTCTCCGGCTACAACCAGATCCCTATTAACCCGGCAGATGAAGAGCTTACCGCGTTCACAACGGACCAGGAGGTATACTGCTATAAAGTGATGCCCTTCGGCCTCAAAAACTCCGGGGCTACATACCAGCGCTTGGTCAACAGGATATTCAAACTACAGATCGGGAGGAACATTCAGGTTTACGTCGACTACATGCTCGTCAAGTCGACCACGTCGGACGCACACGCCAAAGATCTCGGCGAGACTTTCGACATCCTCCGCAAATACAAAATGAAGTTGAATCCTGCCAAGTGCGCGTTCGGGGTCACTAGTGGAAAATTCCTCGGGTTCATGATTACCCACCGAAGAATCGAGGCTAACCCGGAGAAGATCAGCGCCATCCTCAACATGGCCTAGCCGAAGAGAAACGTCGAAATCATGCGACTCATGAGGAGAGTGGCCGCTCTGAGTCGCTTCATGTCAAGGTCCGGAGAAAAGTGCCTCTCATTCTTCAAAGCCCTAAGAAAGATCCCAAGGTTCGAATGGTCGGAGGAGTGTCAGATCGCTTTCGAGCAATTGAAAATGCAACTGGAAACTCTACTACTGCTCACTCGGCCAATTGAAGGAGACGAGCTATCACTGTATCTAGCGGTGTCCGATCAGGCTGCAGGCTCGGTGCTCGTCCGAGAAGTCGAAGGAGTCCAGAAGCCGATCTACTACGTAAGCCACGGCTTTAAGGACGCGGAAACATGGTATCCATCCATAGAAAAGATTGTCTTGGCACTTATCGTGTCCTCGAGGATACTACGGCACTACTTCCAGGCACACACCATCCTCGTCCTTACCGAGCATCCCTTAGGGGCTATTCTCGCCTCCCCCGAGTCATCTGGTCGCTTGGAGAAATGGAGGTGGGTGTTATCTCAATTCGATATCAAATACCGCCCAAGGCAGGCTATCAAAGCACAAGCCCTGGCTGACTTTATTGTCGAATGCACTATCCCCAACAAGGACACAGTGTCGGCGCCAACCCCCGCATCTCAACCCTCGATCGAGGAGAGGCCCGACTCCGTCCCCGATTGGGTCCTTTACGTCGATGGATCATCTACCGACGATGGGATCGGTGCCAGTCTCATCATTCGAGTCCCGAATGAGGCTGAGATGGAGTACTCTTTAAAGCTCGGTTCAAAGCCTCAAACAACGCCGCGGAGTATGAGGCCTTGCTAGCTGAACTACGAATCGCCTCCGGAGTGGGGCTGAAGACGATCCGAATCCACAGTGACTCCTCCTTGGTCGTAGGCATGGAGACCGGGCGTTTCAAGGCCCGGGAGCCTCTGATGGTGAAATACTTAGCAGAGGTAGGAAGACTACGAAAAGACTTCGACGAAGTTCAAGTGGAGCAGATTCCCCAGCACGTAAATGCCCAGACCGATGCTTTAAGCAAGCTAGCGTCCTCCTATACGGCCAACAACAAGAGAAATATCCTCTTCGAGGTCTTGCCATGGCCCAGCGTAGAAGACAGGGCGACAGTACTTCAAGTTTACGCTACCCTGGAAGAAGATCGGGATTGGAGGAAGCCCATCATAGAATTCCTAAAGGAGGGTATGCTCCCGGAAGATCGAGGGGAAGCACGCCGCCTCCGAGCCAAAGCCCACCATTTCGTTTGGAGCAATGGAAACCTCTGCAAGAAGTCGTACACGCAACCTCTGCTTCGGTGCATCGACCCCCAAGAAGCCGACTACGTCCTGCGTGAGATTAACGAAGGGTTGGTGGAGCTCATCAAGGGGCCCACACATTAGTCCAAAAAACGTTGCTCCAAGGGTACTTTTGGCCGACCATTCATCAGGACGCTCATAAGCTTATCAGAAGATACAAGAGTTGTCAACTCTATGGTAGCATACCCCGCCTTTCGGTTACCGAGCTAACGGCTCAGACGTCCCCATGGCCGTTTGCCCAGTGGGAAATGGACATGGTAGGACAACTCCCAATTGGTACGGGCGGGCACAAATACATCCTCGTCGCGGTAGACTACTTTATGATGTGGATCGAGGCCATTCCCATCAGAAAACCGGACGCTACTGTGACCATCAAATTCCTGCAGAACAACATAATATCCCAGTTCGGGATCCCGAGGTGTATCGTTTCCGACCATGGGACGAACTTCAAAAATAACAAAGTCAAGGGATTCTGCAACGAATAACACATACTCATGAAGTTCGTTGAGGTCTTGCATCCTCAATGCAACGGGCAAGCTGATGTCGCTAACCGAGATGTAATCCGATGTCTTCGAACTCGTCTGGAAGGAAGGCAGGGCAGTTGGGTCAACGAACTAGCCCGGGTTTTATGGGCTTTACGTACATCGAAGAAGACCCCCACTGGAGAGACCCCCTTCAGCCTTTGCTATGGAACCGAGGCGATGGTCCCAATAGCGATCGGACTGCCCATTTACAGAGTCGACTACTTAGATAACGAAGCTAATACCTTGGAGCTCCAAACTAATTTAGACATCTTGCTAGAGAAACGGGACCGGGCACAGATCAAAGCCGCCGCTTACTAACAACAAACTACTCGCTACTATAACGTACGAGTCAAGCATCGCACCTTCAAGACTGAAGATCTGGTCCTAAGGCAGAAGAGTTCGTAGACCAAGGCAAGTTGCACATGTTTCCCCCGAAGTGGGACGGCCCATTCCTCGTCTTCTTGGTATTGCCTGGCGGGGCCTATCGCTTGCAAGACGCGGCGGGTCGTAAGTTTCCGCGACCTTACAACGCAGAGAAGCTCAAGTTGTACAAGTGAATTTAAAATTTGTATCTGTGAATATATGTTTCTTCTTTGCAAAAGCGACGTGAATTTTTCTAAGTCTTTTGATTTAGAAGAAATTTCTCCTATGTGTTTCCCTCTTCCTCGGTTCAAAGGTCACGGGTTTCGTTTTATGAAAATACTCAAACTGGCAAAGAAGACAAAAAGGAAACAACAGTACGTCGCAAAAGGAGAATTTTATTTATCATGGGTATTATAGGCTCCTCAGCCTTACACGAAAGTTAAAATTACAGCAGAGGCGGTACGGGATCGAGAAAGCACTGCTGGTGGTACTCCGTGGAGATCTCCTCCTGCTGAGCCCTAGCCTATTCAGCCCGCTCCCTTTGATGCTGTCCACGTACTCGGGATGCCACGGAAGCTCCGGAACTTCCATCCACCGGGGAAGAGTACGCGATCTGCTTCTTTTGGAAACACTCCAAAAGAAAGGCCGCCGATCGGTCATGCCTGTTCTTCGAGATGAGGCTGAGGACATAGAGCGTGTGCGGCTTATCGAGCGCCTTGTCCTGCAGCACCTCGGAGAGGGGGTTGTACTGCCCAGGGACCTCCTCCAAATTGCATACATCAGCAATTGGAGGAGGGACGACCGACGAGAAAGTAGACATCCGAAATGGTCCTCGATGCGCTGGACCACCCCCGGTACGTCTCCTCGGAGAGGGACTGGTTGTACAAATAGACTTCATCGGGAGCGATGATCTCTTCAATCGAGTAGATGTGCCCGGCCATCTCAGAAAAGCAACGCTGAAAGAAACCCATCTCTTTCTCTATTTATAGCCACAACAGAATCCTCAGGGGCCGAAATTTGCGCGCGCATGGGTATGAATTCCGGGATATTTTCAACTTTTCCAATACAGAACTGCCACGTGGCGGGCATCCCGTGTCTCACGGCTAACCGAATTCAGAACGATGTGGATCTTAGAATGCCTCGCCTCGCCTATACGTTTCAGCCACGTGTCGCCCGCGACGGTCACTCTTCCAGATTTTCACACGTCGGGGGAGATCGAACGACGCCTCGCAAAATCGAGCAGCTTCCCTGCTCGGCCTATCCATGGCTGGTAGTTCACTACCCACCGATGCCAAGGATCAAAAACCCTCATCAAGAGGCCACCGAGCAGCTTGCCTACTCGGTCAATCCATGGCTGGTAGTTCACTACCCACCGACGCCAAGGATCAAAAGCCCCCATCAAGCGTCCACCGAGCAGCTTCCCTGCTCGGTCAATCCCTTGCTGGTAGTTTACTACCCACCAATGCTAAGGATCAAAAGCCCTTATCAAGAGGCCACCAAACAGCTTCCCTGCTTGGTCAATCCCTGGCTGGTAGTTTACTACCCACCGACGCTAAGGATCAAAAGCCCTCATCAAGAGGCCACCGAGCAGCTCCCATGCTCGGTCCATCCCTGGATGGTAGTTCACTACCCACCGACGCCAAGGATCAAAAGCCCTCATCAAGAGGCCACCGAGCAGCTCCCATGCTCGGTCCATCCCTGGCTGGTAGTTCACTACCCACCGATGCCAAGGATCAAAAGCCCTCATCAAGAGGCACCGAGCAGCTCTCATGCTCGGTCCATCCATGGCTGGTAATTCACTACCAACCGACACCAAGGATCAAAAACCTTCATTAAGAGGCCACCGAGCAGCTCCTATGCTAGGTCTATCCATGGATGGTAGTTCACTACCCACCGACGCCAAGGATCAAAAGCCCTTATCAAGAGGCCACCGAGCAGCTCCCATGCTCGGTCGATCCATGGCTGGTAGTTCACTACCCACCAACGCCAAGGATCAAAAGCCTTCATCAAGAGGCCACTGAGCAGCTTCCCTGCTCGGTCCATTCTTAGCGGGTAACTTCTTACCCATCTACGTTAAGGATCGAAGCCCACATCAAGAGGCCACCGAGCAGCTCCCATGCTCGGTCCATCCATGGCTGGTAGTTTACTACCCACCGATACCAAGGATCAAAAGCCCTCATCAAGAGGCCACCGAGCAGCTTCCATGCTTGGTCCATCCTTACCGGGTAACTTCTTACCCATCTACACTAAAGGTCTGAGGCCCTCATGGAACCGCTGACCAACTTTGTTTCTCGGTCGACGCCGACCAATTCAAACTTGGCTATTGTCTAACTTACTCTAAGAGAAGTGGTCGCCGGTCCAACTCAAAGAAATGGGCAAATCTATACCTTTCTATTCGAAGGAGCCAACCGACGTATCTTAAGTGAGCGATCGTCACATCGACTTCGGGGACATAAGGACACAGGCCTGACACCGGCATTTGTATACTTGACAAATAATTGGCTTTCACTCGACACGCGATTGCCATCTAAAGGACCGGTCATCGACCTACGGTTTGACTTGCGAGACGAGGAAAACGCTAACAAATTCACACAAGAAAACATAAAATCAAAATGGCTTTATTCACAATTTGAGAGTCTTTAAAAAAGGTATTATAGGCTCCTCAGCCTTACAAAATTTCCCGAAGGCTTACACGATTCAAAAAAAAGAGAGAAGAGAAGCAGTAGGCGGAAAGGCTCAGGCCTCGGGACAGCGGAGGACCTCGATCCGCTCGGCGTCGGGAGCCGGGGCGGCGGCTTTCGGGTCGACACTCCCATCGGGAGCTTCGGCGCTGAGATCCAAGGCCTTATCTCCCGCACTCTAATAGGGAGCCTCTCCCCCGGCAGCACTTCCAGCGGCATCCCTCTGCAGCTTATCCTCGGAGAGGGGGTACTCGAGCCGAAGCTCACCGTCGGCAAGCCCCGGCATCAATGCCTTGACGGCATTGAGAGCCTAATGCCAGACAATGGCTGAGGCGTCGGCAAGGTCGGCATAGAATTGTTCCGATGTCTTGTACCTCTCCACCGCCTTTGCGGCCCGGAGGTCGGCGATCTTCATCCCTTCCTTCGCCGACTCGGTTTCCCTCTTAAGGGTGTCCCGCATTTTTTTCATCGTGGCGTTGAGCATCCTAGCCTCCTCCAACTTAGCCTCGACGACCTTGTTGGACTCCTTCAGAAGTCGGATGGACTCCTTGCATTTGGAGTTCACCGCCTCCCCAGCGGCTACCCGGGTTTCGAGGGCGGCGATCCTCTCCTTCGCCACTCGCAGATCATCCTCCTGAGAGGAAGACTCGCCCGCCTTCTGCATCGCCGGGGCAATTTCCTCGTGCTCCATATTGGCGATGAGGGCGTAGTGCTGGAGGACCTAAGGAAGATAAAAGAAGGGGTTAAAAAGCATCCGATCCGACGAAAAAGTGCTTGGCGAAAACCTAAACGGAAAGCCGATACTGACCTGAACAGCCTCCTGAGCGACGGCGGCGACTTGGGCCTTGATGGTACCCGGGGGATTTTGCCCTCGGTCGATCAAGTTATCGGCGACAGAAAGCCCCGAGGGCACCATAAAATAGATGTCCCCCTCCTGCACGAAGATCGGGGAAGATGGAGACCGGGATACCGTCCTCTTGTACCTCTTAAGGGGGACTGTAGGGTATTTTTCGTCACCCCATTAGGATGGGAATACGCGCGCGCTTGTGAGGCGCATTACAGATTCCCCCTGCCTAGAGTAGGCTGGGGTTTATTGATTGTGGGGATACGAATCTCCGTCAGCCGCGGACTAAGTTGCCGTTAATTACCCCTCGCCTTTGGAGCGAGGGAAGCTCCGATTGACGGGTCAAACAGGTCATGCGAACTCAATGTGCAGTGTCGTATTTTGAAGGGGTTTTGTATATATCGGGGGCCCCGTAGTTTTTATGGGGGTCCCGCTACCCGGAAGCGGGCTGGGGATCAAGGGGGCTAGCAGCCCCCTGCGGTGTGCGGGGCAGCACCCCGTTAGAATTTTTTTTTATAACGGGGGAGGTATTTTTTGTGTGGAGTGTGTGTGTGTGTGTGTATGTATGTATAAAAGGGGAAAGTGCATCCAAAGGACGCGTGGAAGAAGGCGCCAGCGCCTCACGTGCATGGACGCGGGCGCTGGGCGCAAGGCGCCAGCGCCTCACGTACCTAGCACGCGGGCGCTGGGAGCAAGGCGCCAGCGCTTCACATGCCTGGCTTGCGGGCGCTGTGCGCATGGCGCCAACGGAAATTAAGGGAGAGAGGCTCAGCGCCCCATACTGGGAGTTGTACTCCTATTGACTTTTGGAGTTAAACTCCTTAAAAAATGTATTATTATTGTTTGCTTATTTTTATGGATTTAAACTCCCAGAAACTTTAATTTATGGATTTAAACTCCACGGAATCTTTGTAAATGCTCAAGGGGACCCTTTCTTCTCCCTTGAGCCTTGGATCTTTCCCAAAATGGGATCTTTGGAGATGAGTCTCCTTCCTCCTCTTCTGTTGGCCGGATCTTGGAGAACAAGAGGGCGAGATTTTAAAAATCTCTCATTTTTAAAATCTGATGGATGATCCGAGCTCCCTTTTGTGGGTTTTGTGGTCGAAAACTATTTATTTTTGTAAGAGGAAGAGTTAAACTCTTGATTTTATTCAAAAAAAAGAGAAGGTTTAGAACCTTGAAGAAGGAGAAGGAGGCACAAAAACCCTAGAGTTTTAGAGAATGAAAAAGTCGTCATAGATATTTTCATCATGTTTGCCTTTATAGGCTACAAACTTTACATATAGCCCCTTGGGCTTTACAAAATGGCATTTTGCCCATCCCATGCCTCATGTACTCATTTCTTTTGCACATGAGCCATGGGTTTTGCAGAAATTTGGATTTATTCCCATTTTTCTTATACTTATTCATAAAATAAAATAAAAGAAATACACCGGAATTATTTATTACAAAATTTTTATTTTGGCATGGAGGAGGCCGACCGCTTCATGTTCAGGCTCGATCCGGGCATTGGTCCACTTAGCCTGGGCTTGGGCCCACTTGGTTTGGGGTTGACTTTTATTTTGACTTAGTTAACCGAGGAGTAAAGTTTTACCCCAACAAATTGCCCCCATCAATAAATGCACACCACATATGTGGGTTGTGCGCATGAAATTGATGAATCTTCTTTCTCGTGGAGGTTGATTTAATTTGGTTCCCGTTTTGACGACGTGGAGGTTGATTTAATTTGGTTCCCGTTTTGACGACGTAGAGGTCGTTTCTTCCATTTTAGCGACATGGACGGTCGGTTCTGCCCTTTTTGCGACTTGGACGGTTGGTGCTGCCCCTTTAGCGACTTGGACGGTCGATGCTGCCCTTTTTGCGACTTGGACGGTCGGTGCTGCCCTTTTTGTGACATGGACAGTCGTTGCTGCCCTTTTTGCGACTTGGACGGTCGGTGCTGCCCTTTTTGCGACTTGGATGGTTGTTTCTGCCATTTTAGCTACGTGGGTGATCGGTTCTGCCCCTTTTGCGATTTGGACGGTCGGTGCTGCCATTTTAGCGACGTGGACGGTTAGCTCTACCCTTTTTACGACTTGGACGGTCGGTGCTTCCATTTTAGCGACTTGGACGGTCGGTGCTGCCCTTTTTGCGACTTGGATGGTCGTTTCTACCTTTTTTGCGACTTGGACGGTCGGTGCTGCCCTTTTAGCAACTTGGACGGTCGATGCTACCCTTTTTGCGACGTGGACGGTCGGTGCTGGATTTGACTTGCTCCGCTTCTTGCGGTGTCAGGGATGAAGTTGACATGTTTCCGAGGTGGAGCTTGATTCTGCCAGGGAGGTCATTGGTTGTTTTGCTGATTTGATGTGATTTGGATTGACATCAGCACCGTTATACTGGAATATAGTACCGAGGGCGAATCATCATCTGCCATGACAGGATTTGGGGATTTTGGTTTTGGTTTGGCATCAGCACCGCTGCACTGGAATATGGTACCAGGAGCGAATCGTCATTTGCTGTGAGGGGATTTCTCTCGTTCCTAGTTTAACGACTTAGGGGTCATCTGTTCCCAGTTTAACGACTTAGGGGTCATCTGTTCCCAGTTTAAAGACTTAGGGGTCTATTGGATTGGAGTTTGGAATTTTGGGGTTAGGGTAGGCATCAGCGTTGCTAACACTGAAACACATATGCCATGAGCAATTCATCATTTGCCTTTTCTTGATGGGGAGCGATGACTTAGGTGACAGGTTTAGGTCCCTATCACCTAAGGCTTTTCAATTTTATGAGCCGTAAGGGTTCCATAAAAGTATTTTCTCCCTACGAGTCGAAAGTATCTCGTATGTGTGCTTTCTCCTTAGGAGTCATGGGGACTCCCAAGTGTTTTTTTCTTCTTTGTGAGTCGTAAGGATCCCATAAAGGTATTTTCTTACGAGTTGTGAGGATCCCGTAAGTTTGTTCTCCTCATGTATTGTGAGGACACATGAGTGGGTCTTCCCCAAATAGAGCATAATTCCAAGGACGGAGACCAGCCGCGTAACTGGTGATTGCGGTAGGGCATGGGTATGGTGAGAATTATTTGAGCTCGTGGATTGTATACGACAGTCAACTCAGGGACCAACTGTAGGGCTGGGAGAATTTTGGGAGATTGGATTTTGGTCGGCGTCTGCATTGCTGCACTGGAATGTGTTATCAGGAGCGACTCATCATTCGCCATTTGGGGACTTGGAATTTGGATCTTGTTTGGCATCAGAATTGCTGCACTGGAATAATGCTAGGAGCAACTCATCATTTGCCCCGGGAGGACTTGGGATTTGGGTTTTTCGTCGGCATCAACACCGCTAACACTGAAGCGAAGTGCTAGGAGCGACTCATCATTTTCCGTTGCCCGTTAGGGAGCGATGGATCAGGAGACAGGTTTAGATCCCTATCACCTAAGGTTTTTCAATTTTATGAGCCGTAAGGGTCTCATAAAAGCATTTTCTCCCTACGAGTCGAGAGGATCTCGCAGGTGTATATTCTCCTTAGGAATTGTGAGGATTCCTAAGTGTATTGCTCCTTTGTGAGTCGTAAGGATCTCACGCAGAGATTTTCTCCTCATAAGGTCGAGAGGACTTTGCGAATGTATTTTATCTCTTTTCACGAGTTTGCTCCCTTTCGGGTTTTCACAAACTCGCCGGCAGTCCTGCTGTTTTTGCTCACAGAGCCCTTTCGGATTTTCATCCGTGCCCGTTTTGCTTGTGGACATACCGTGTCTTTTTTTTATTTTTATTATAGGCCGGTGGGACTTTGAATGTAGTCTCGCCGGTAGGACTTTGGGAGAGATAGGGGTCGTTTACACCCATGGATTATATACGGTTTTGCAGGATGTATGATCCAGACCGTAGAGCCGGTGTGCTCAATTCGCCTGCGACTTAGAGCATTCACGCGCAGTAGTTCTTGAGATATCGGCCATTGATGGGTGGCATGAGCCTTTCTCCCTCGGCACTTATTAGTTGGTAGGATCCTCCGCCGAACACTTTCTCGATGACGTATGGTCCTTCGCAGTTTGGCTCGAATTTTCCCTTGGCATGTCGATTTGGGATGATCGGTCTTTTGAGGACCAATACCAATTCTCCTTTCTTGAAAGCGCGGAGACGAGTCATCTTGTCATACGCCCATGACATTTGGGCACGGTATAGCTCCAGATTATGCTGTACTTCAAGTCTCTTTTCTTCTAGGGCGTCGAGCTCTTCGAGCCGAAGGAGCTCGTTTTCCCATTCTTAAGCTTGGAACTTCGACTTCGAAGGGGAGGACCGCCTCCACTCCGAAGAGCAATGAGTATGGAATGGACTGAGTTGGAGCTCGGTGCGTGGTACGATATGCTCACAACGCCTCGTGAAGTTTGAGATTCCAGTCTCTCTTGTTGGCTGAAGCATTTTTCCTCAGGAGCTTGCATAGAGTCTTATTGAAGGTTTCAGCTAGCCTGTTGGCTCTTGGATTATAGATGGAAGAATATCTCCAGTCTATCTTGTGCTGAATAGCAAACCTTGAGATTTTGAAGCTCTTGAAAGAAGGCCCATTATCAGAAATGATTCTTCTTGGTGTACCAAAACGGTATAGAACATTATGCTGGAAGAACGTCAGAATATCTTCTGTCTTGACTTCTTTTAGCAGGACAGTTTCAGCCCATCTGGAGAAGTAGTCAGTTGCGGCTAATATGAACCGGTGGCCTTTAGATGATGGAGGATCAATTGGACCAACTATTTCGGTGCCCCAAACTTCGAAGGGCCATGACGCCACCATAGGATGCAGCAGATTGGGATGCTTGTGAATGAAATCACCATGAATTTAGCAGATATGACACTTATTTGCCTGCTCTTCACAATCCCTAATCATGGTGGGCCAGTAATATCCAAGCTGTTTGATCTGAAGCCGCATTTTGGGGCCGGATTGGTGAGCCCCGCAGACGCCTGAGTGAACTTCTTTCATGACTTTTTGGGCTTCGGCCGATGATAGGCACCTGAGCCAGAGTTGGTCATATGATCTGCGGTATAGCGTATTATTTACAAACACGTATCGGAGAGCTCTATTTTTCAGCTGAATCCTCACAGGTTTTTCTTCGAGCATCTTGTCGTATTGGAGGTACTATATGAAGGGTTCCCTCCAATCAGGCTCGTCTTGAATGATCGGAGGTACTATATGATCGAAGCTTCTTTGGCAGGATTGTTCTCTTGTTCTACGCTTTCTTCTTCATGCAAAGAGACTGGAGGCAGACTTTGCCTGCTTCTGACTGTGATTAGAATTTCGTCAATGTCAGGATCAGCTAGCTCCTTAGCTAGGAGAGCGAGTATGTCGGCTTTTCCGTTCAACGTTCTAGGGACTCTCAATAGTTCAATGTGGGTGAACCGTTTCATGAGTTCCACCACTCGGCTTCTATATTGAGCTAACTCGGGTTTGCATATCTTATAGTCGCCACTTATTTGGTTGACGACAAGCTGGGAATCATCGTAGACTCGTAGCCGAAGGATTTCTATTTCTATGGCAAGCTCCAAACCAGCCATTAGAGCTTCATACTCAGCCTTATTATTTGTGCGAGACTCGGTGAGAGCAAAAGAACGTCGTAGGGTTCCCATCGATGGCGTGATGAACACCAATCCTATCGCTGCTTTTATCTGCGGGATGCTTGATTTGCCGGAGCTCTTTATTGATGAGGCTCCATCGAAGTAGAGCTCCCAACATGGCTCGTCATCCTCGAGGTGCAGCACTTGTTCGTCGGGTAACTCGCAATTGAGCGGCGACCCTTCTGGTATGGGATGAGTAGCAAGGAATTCGGCGAGGGCTTGCCTTTTTACTGCTTTCTGAGGAGTATAAATTATGTCAAATTCAAGCAGCATGACAGCCTATCTCGCCATTCTACCAGCTAGCCTTGCTTTGTTCATTAAGTGTCTGATCGGGTTGATCTTGGAGATCAGCATAACCCGATGATCAAGCAGATAGTGCCTCAGCTTCTTCACAGCGAATATCAGAGCCAGGCATTGCTTTTCGATCGGGGAATAGTTGTGTTCCGCCCCAACTAAAGTTCGACTGAGGTAGTAGAGGGCATTTTCTTTTCCCTTCTCGTTGTTCTGGGCCAGGAGTGCACCGAGTGATCCATCTAGCGCGGCAGTATAGAGAATCAACGGTTTATTTAAAATAGAGGCAGCAAGCACTGGAGGGTGCAACAGGTGCTGTTTGATATTTTCGAACGCTTCTTGACATTCGGCATCCCAGACAAAAGGAGCTCCTTTCTTCATGAACTTTGAGAAGAGCCTACATCTCCCCGATAATTTGAGATAAACCTTCGTATATAAGCAAGCTTGCCTTGAAAAGATCTTTACTGTGTCAGACTTTTCGGAGGGGGCATCTCCATGATGTATTTTATTTTGGATGGGTCAACTTCGATCCCCCGATGTCGGACTATAAAGACCAGGAATTTTCCCGATGACACGCCAAAAGCGCACTTCAGAGTATTTATCTTCAGATCGTATTCCTTCAGTCTAGTGAAAACGGTTCTGAGATCTTGGATGTGATCGGCCTTGGTTTTAGTCTTGACGACCAAATCATCAACATAACATTCGATGACTTTATGGATTAGGTCATCAAAGATATTGGTCATTGCCCTTTGGTATGTAGCACCTGCGTTCTTCATTCCGAACGACATCACCTTGTAGCAGTATATTCCGATCGGGGTTTGAAATGCCGTGTGTTTCTCATCCTCAGGCGGCATCTTGAGGTGAACAGCTCGTAATTTGAGGTGTCATCGACCATCATTTCCATGACCGGTAGAGGGAAGTCGTCTTTAGGGCATGCCTTGTTGAGGTCCCTGAAATTGACACAAATTCGGATCTGCCCATTTTTCTTCTTCACCGGGACTATGCATGCGATCCTGTCCACATATTTGTCTTCTCTGAAGAAGCCAGTATCGATAAGTTTCTTAGTTTCCTCCATGTCCTTTTCTTCTAGCTCCCTTCTCATTCTTTGGGGAGCTTGTTTGATTGGCTTGACATCTGGAGAAATAGCCATCTTATGCACGGCTACCTCAGGAGAGAGGCTAGGCATTTCTTTGTACGTCCATGCAAAGCAGTCAGCGAATTCATGCAGCGGGGCTACTATCTGCTCTTTCATTTCCTCTGACAAGAGTGAGTTGATATAGGTCGACCTTGGATTATCGGGAGTTCCCAAATCAATCTCGGTTAGCTCATCGAAGGTTTCTTGTCCACCATCTTCGAGCTCTTGAGGAGCTTCTTATGGCTCGGCTATCTCGTCATCATCATTTGATCTTTCGCTAGTTTCACCAACATGGATCATGTAGCATACCTTGGAATCAGGTTGAATGAAACCTATGCTCCGTCTATCTGGAATTCGTCCATCGATGAGTGCTCGGACCTGAGGCGGTTGCCATAGCCCTTCGTAAAACTTCGCTTCGGAGTCCGTTTGATATAGCCGACACCCACACTTTTTAAAGTATTCTCGCATCTCGGGCGCATAGTATCTGGGATTGAGGACGACTCTTATGCCTCTCTCATAGGGAAGGCACGTGACAGACAAATAATCCGGATGCACAACGGGATTTGATCCATAAAACAGGATGCCCTTCTGTCCACTTTTCCTTCTGGGAATGTAGAAAGTTTTTAGCTGGTCCACGGTGGAGACTGACAGTGCATCGAGCTCTTTGCACATCTGCTTCGGCACCCTTGTGACGGCTAGGGACCCTTCTGTAACTTCGAAGGTATCTCGTAGCTTCGCTGTTCGCCCGATAGCCCGATTTGCACAGCCGTTGCAAGACGGATCCCCTTCTTCTGATTCTTCAGTGTCACTGCCTAAACGAGGGCAGATTTTGCTGTCGGATGGGCCTTCAGTATCAGATTCGTCCGTATCGCTATCAAAATGAGGGCGAGTTTTACGGAAGGATGGACTTCCAGCGTCGTACTCATCAGTGTCACTGCCGAAACACGGACTCACATGGGGGTTTCTGCTTTTGAAAGTGACAGCCAACTCAGACTTGCTTTTGAGTTTCGGGGTTGTTCTGTCTTTGGTCAGCTGTGGCTCAGCACTTTGGAGGTTCACAAAGTACCGAGAATCTTCATATCGGACTTCATGCACACCGAATGGCTAGATGTCTCCATCAATGCGTCTTTTTTCGCCATTTTTAGTATACTTCATGCATTGATGGAGAGTTGAGGGAACGATGTCGTAATCGTGGAGCCACGGCCGTCCCAAGAGAATTTTATAAGAAGTGTCAGCGTCGTTCACGTATATCTTAGCATCAGTTTGCAGATCCCCAAATTTGATTGGCAAAGCTATAGACCCCAGAACTTGCTGGCAGTTTTGATTGAAACCTTGAATGACAATCCTTTCCCTTGATAGGTGTCGGACGTCCATTGACAAACTCTTCAGAGTCCGCAAGTTCATGATGTTCACTGAGGATCCCGGAATAATCAATATGCGATTAATCCGATCTCCAGCTCTGTACGCGATCACGTAAAGCGGCCGATTATGCTCAGCCGTTCCCAGTAGCAAGTCTTCGTCCTTAAACGTGACTGCGGCGGCATAAAGAGCGTACTGGGCTTCTTTCATATTAATTTCCGCAAAGCGAGCCTGATACCGCTTAGGGTTTTGTAGAGCGTGAATGAGAACATTTCTAAGCTCTTTAGATAGTACCAAGGTATCGTAGATGCTCAGGAGAGACGGAGGCTTTTGGAGATGAGCCAAGATATTATAGTCCACCGAGAAAGGACTTGAGTTTTCATTAGCCGGTTCTCTGCCATCTTCCTCATTAGTCACGTATTTTTCCTTTCTTTTTGGGGTGTTGCCCTGATTTGGCGGCAGAGCCCTGCCGGTTCTGAACTGGATTTGGTTGGCCTTTGTGGCGAGCTCCCCGTCCTCTTTGGTGAAACAGAGCTCCCCCTCAGAGTCGCTGCCAAGATGGATGGCGTAGCAAGTCACTATAGGGATCTCTTCATTAGAGTCTTCTTCTAACTCCTTCAGAATTTCAGCCGCTTCTATAGGGAGGAACTCTTTTATTTGAATCAGAGTTCTTTCCTTCTGTTCATAGTCTTCGAGAGAATCAATATTTTTTGAATGGTTGATCTCCCTGCAGACTCTTTTTTGCACCGAACTGCACCTTTCTTCTTCTTGAGCTTTTTGGATTTTGAGCCTGATGGAGCCGCATTGGCAGCTAGAATAGTAGGCTTCTTCTGCCCTTCCCATTCCGTCCTGGGCTCTTTCTGAAGTAGCTTTAGTATCTTCTTCATCTTATTAGATAGATGCTTACTCTAAGGGGGCTGCGATGAGTCAGATTCATTTCTCAAGGCAGCGGGTTCAGTTGTCTGCTCCCAGATGGCTTCAGCTTCCGTTTGTATAAAGTTGGTGGTTGCAACTTGATTGTTCACCAACACACTCTTGGACAGATCGATCTCTCCAGTCTTGTACTGCTTCTCGACCCAATCTTTGAAGATATAGCAATTCTCGATTGCATGACTCACTACTTGGTGGTACGGGCAATATAGAGGGTTGTTGATCATTTTTGCTTCAGGAGGTCTTTTCGACTCCGGCAAATGTAGACCGTTGTTCAGGGCATCTTTGAATATCTTTTGGACCTTGTCCCTCCTGAAAGAGTAAACCTTGTTCTTTTTCTCCTTTAGGGAAGGCCCTTCTCCTCCCAGCACAGGTTTTCAAGACCAGTTGGTTTTGGATTCGCCTGCCTTTCGCTTTTCTTCATTGTCAGACGCATTGAGGACGTTGGTATTGCTGGAAATCTCGCTTCTATGGTTGTCGTCCCTCTTGATTTTCCAAGTCTTGTCTTTCTGAGAGTCCGGGGTGGACTCTTGCTTCGAGCGTTCCAGCATTTGGACTTTCTTGGTTAGCTCCTGAAACGTCTTGAGGCTTGCTGTACATAAGAACATGACCATCCAATTGCTGAGATTCCCAATGAGGAGGCTGACGGACTGGTCCTGCTCCAGCGGCGGATCGCACTTGACCGTAAGATTACGCCATCGAGCGATAAAGTCGGTGTTGCTTTCATTCTTCCCCGGTTTGGTCCTCACAAGGTCAGCAATGGAGATTTTATCACCGACACTCATGAACCTTTGCCGAAACAGAGACTCCATTTGGGCAACGGTAATGACGGACCCGTCTGGTATACTCGCGTACCAGTCGAAAGCGACACCGGTCAGGTTGTTGACAAACCGACGAAGAAGGAGCGCATCATTGCCTCATGTATTTCTGCATGATGCTTTAAAGTGGGCGACATGCTGATTTGCATTTTCCGTCCCGTCAAATATTCCGAACTTAGGAATGACGTAGCCGCTCGGGAACTCGATCAGATCGTACTGAGTGGGATATGGCCGCCCACTACTGCCAATTTCTTTCTAAGCTTCAGCTTCGGCCACCAATGTTTTAACCTTGCTGGTGACCAAATCCATTATCCGATCTTGTGTTAGCGAGATAGTGCTATTTGGGGCCAAGGCGTCTCCAGAAGCGGGTGGTCGACTTTCGTGCGGCTCGACCAATCTTGGATCCAAAGGGACAGGCATCGGCTGCTTTGGATTGTCATCACCCGGCTCATGAGTAGAGACTTGTGCTTGATTGGGACGCACTCGAGCAATTTGTGTAGTAAGCTGCATCACAACGTTCGTTAGGTCGTCAATTTTCGAATAGAGCTTGGCCATCTCTTTATCTTTGCTCCTGAGCTGTTTTTGAAGCTCTTGCTCCGCGGTCCTAGGGCGGAAAGTCGGCTCTTCCTCCCTGTCTGAGCTTGACTCTACTTGGACTGAGGGGTATTTCTGCCTATCATCCTCATCGAGAGGGTTTTCATCATCCAGAGGAGGCGGCTGTTTTTGGAAAGCGGCAACCACATTCAAGCCATATTGGGCTTGGGATGTGGTGGCCCCATCCTTGCTTTTGCTCCGAAGGTTGTCGCTGGGGTGCCCGCCCACTATATAGACCGTATGGATAATATATCCAGCCGTCTTTTTGTTATCGACGGCTAATTTCATGGATCACTGTCTTGACCTTCCTGTTTTGGTAACGGGCAGTCGACTGAAGGTGGCTGGCCTGGCCGGATTCTTGAATGGTGCTAACGCTTCCTTTTTGGTTTTGCCCCGCTGTTTTCGCTCGGCACAGAGCGCCTGATAGTCTCTTGAAGAGATAATGTCATACTTTTTTTGTTGGGGCCGGGACACGTCTTTTTGTAACAACGTTCGGACCGCTGTCTTCCTGATTCTGGCGGTCATGGCATTTTTCTGAACCCACTTCAAAGGTTCGAAAGAATTGCTGATTTTTACGGCCGACTCAGCCATCGTCGCAGAGTAACCCTGCTCTTAGAACCTCACAAGATTCCACATGGCCGGAGTCCCGGCCCTCTTGTTGGCTCGATACCTGAGCCGCTTCTGCCTTAACTTTTTTGTTTTAAGCACTTGGCAGACTTCGGCTCTTTGGGAAGACACCATAGACCGATTGATAGAGAGGCCAGAGAAGACGCCCGTTCGTGCGATTGTCAAGGGCACCATCTGAGCTTGCTGGAGCTGCTTTGTGGCCCTATTGGTGTTGACGGCCTTTCCCCCAGTTGGAACAGTAGAGAGCCATTCGAATACAGATTTGCATCTGGAGTGGGATGCTTTAGCGACCACAACGTTCAGCCTCCTGCCCCTTGAGGTCGGTTTGGCTGCTTGGTTTGTCGTGACCTCCGTCAGATGAGCGCTTCCAGCAGGGTAGATGATGACGGAACCAAATTGACGGGGTGACTCCTCCCATTGCCGGCTGAGAATGGCAGGGAGAACCACGCGGGCATTGATCTTGACCACGTATGAGATCGGGGTCGCGTCGGAAGCTGAATTCATCTTAGGAGATATCGTCGTTGAAATTTGATTGCTGCACTAAAAAAACATTATTTTAGTACAAACATCGGCATATATGTTAAATGAGTTCGCATGAACACTTGACCTGAGTTATGGGAGGAGAGAAGGTCCCACCGGGCGTGCCAGAATCTATAGGGTGTTTTTCTGGGATGGGAATACGCGCGCGCTTGTGAGGCACATTACAGATTCCCCCTGCCTAGGGTAGGCTGGGGTTTATTGATTGTGGGGATCCGAATCTCCGGCAGCCGCGGACTAAGCTGCCGTTAATTACCCCTCGCCTTTGGAGCGAGGGAACCTCCGATTGACGGGTCAAACAAGTAATGCGAACTCAATGTGTAGTGTCATGTTTTGAAGGGGTTTTGGATATATCGAGAGCCCCGCAGAGTTTCTAATGGGGAAGGTATTTTTAGTGTGGAGTGTGTGTGTGTATATATATATAAAGGGGGAAAATGCATCCAAAGAACGCGTGAGAGAAGGCGCCAGCGCCTCACGTGCATGGCACACGGACGCTGGGCGCAAGGCGCCAGCGCCTCACGTGCATTGCACGCGGGTGCCGGGCGCAAGGCGCCAGCACCTCACGTGCATGGGACGAGGGCGCTGGGCGTAAGGCGCCAGTGCCTCACATGCCTGGCACGCGGGCGCTGGGCGCATGGCGCCAGTGGAAAATAGGGGGTCAGCCCCCCATATTGCGAGTTGTACTCTTATTGACTTATGGAGTTAAACTCTTTTAAAAAAATGTATTATTATTGTTTGTTTATTTTTATGGAGTCAAACTCTCAGAAACTTTGATTTGTGGAGTTAAACTCTAGGGAGTCTTTGTAAATACTCAAGGGGACCCCTTTCTTCTCCCTTGAGCCTTGTATCTTTCCCAAAATGGGATCTTTGGAGATGAGTCTCGTTCTTCCTCTTTTGTTGGCCGGATCTTGGAGAACAAGAGGGGTGAGATTTTAAAAATCTCTCATTTTTAAGATCTGATGGAAGATCCGAGCTCCCTTTTTTGGGTTTTGTGGTGGAAAACTATTTATTTTTGGAAGAGGAAGAGTTAAACTCTTGATTTAGTTCAAAAAAAGAGAAGGTTTAAAACCTTGAGGAAGGAGAAGGAGCCACAAAAAACCCTAGAGTTTTAGAGAATGAAAAGTTTTCATAGATATTTTCATCATGTTTGCCTTTATAGGCTACAAACTTTATATATAGCCCCTTGGGCTTTACAAAATAGCATTTTGCCCATCCCATACCTCATGTGCACATTTCTTTTGCACATGAGTCATGGGTTTTACAGAAATCTTATTCATAAAATAAAATAAAATAAATACACCAAAATTATTTATTACAAAATTTTTATTTTGGCATGGGGGAGGCCGGCCGCTTCATGTTCGGTCTCGACCCGGGCATTGGCCCACTTGACCTGGTCTTGGACCTACTTGGCTTGGGGTTGACTTTGATTTTGACTTGGTCAACCGGGGTGTAAATTTTTACCCCAACAGGGACCTTGGAGGGGTCGGCCTCGTCCTCCACCTCCTCGGCCCGGGGCTCCGGCTCTTGAGCATGCTTACGGCTTTCCCCGCGGCTGGTCTCCGAAGCCTAGGGCGTGGTGGAAGGCCTAGCCGGTGCGGCCGCCTTTGTGGTCGGGCTCGGAGCGAGGCGGGACGAGCCAGCGCCCCCGGTCTTCCTCCCATTCTTCACGGCTATGGCAGCCAGGAATTTGGATCGGTCCATCGGTTTGCAAAAAGGAAAATACACAAAGGGAGTTAGTGACACCAGAAAGAACAGAAGAAAAATATGCCAGTCTAGACTGGTCGGCTAGGCTCCTAACTTACCCATGAATCGAGCGGGGCTAAGCTGGCCCAACTGAGGGCCTACTCGGAAAGCAAAACATCGGCCCGTTGGATAGGCTCCCACATCGACATCACCCTCGCCTCGGGAGAGGACGGCTGCTTCATCCGCGGGTAGTTGGCCCTGTGCCACTGTACAGGCACATGCCAATCCTCACCCTCGTGTGGCCCGACGAATACGAACTTCTCCTTCCATTTTTGGATGGAAGAAGGAACTACTACGACCCCAGACCCGGTCGCCCCTCCCCTGCGTTTTCTAAAGGAAACGTACACCCAGCTCGACTCGTCCTTACGGGTGCTGGGAAGATTTTTATAACAAAGAGAGAAAAGGAGAAGGGTCAAGCTGAAGGGGATTTCTTCAAGTCTCAACCGGACCAGGAACCCGAGGAGAATTTTCTATGAGTTTGGCACTAGTTGGCCCAGGGCTAGTTGAAAGCAACGTAGCGCCCTGCATACCTCAGGGAAAAAGGGCAGATGTTGTCCATCCCAGAATGTATCCAGGTACAAGGCGATCTCCTTGCCCCACACCTGATCCGCCCTCTCGCCTTCCCTAGCCAAATGAAGCGAATAGCTAGGGGGAATTTGGAAGCGAGCCCGGATCGTAGTGAGCTCGTCCACATTCCTTAGGGGGGATGGCACATCGCGAGCATTCCCGATGCGCGTCTTGGAGACCCTTCCCGTCACCTGACCACGGGTGGCGTGGGTAACCCTAACTCTATGAGGGGAATCCGACCCGGATGGGGAAGAGGAGGAAGCAGAAGAAGACTCCCTATACTCTACCCTAATTATCTCAACAGACTCCTCAGAGGAAGACATCTAACCTGATTCAAAGAAGGAGTCCTCCGAGGGTAGAGCGCGAGAAATCCGATCTAAAAGAAAGAGCGTCGAGCTATCTCTCGCAGCAATAGGGAAATGATGGCGAAAGTGTGGACCCAGGGTGGATTCCCCTTATTTATAGCATTTTGGCAAATGCATCCAACGGCTCAGATTGTTTCCCACCGAAATGACGCATCGCGCTCACCATCTATTGACGCTCCACGTGTCGCACAACCATTGGAGACATCCTTTCGAGCGCAGAAGACAGTGACCACCCTTCACGTCCACCAATCAGCGTCAGACATATGTCCTGTGCCTCAACGAACGTATGATCGAATCGGCACTCCCTCTTTAATGCACGATCTCCTCTCTGATCCGCTGACGTCATCGAGGATACGCTTAACTGCTGCGGAAATCCGCACTGACGAGGTCCTTAACTACGAACTGAGTCTGGGGAATCGATCAGACTACTCTCGACTCGACCCATAAATAGATCGGGACAAGAGTGGGGGGCTAATGATGCTGCTCATAATCGGGGACTCCACAGATCATGACACGCGGCAGATGACGTGTCCCGAGGCACACAGAAACAGGGAATCAACCACGCATTGGAGGCGTCCCCCAGGCTATCGTCCGCTGTTTGGAATCGACCTCCGAGGATGCCCTGAACGTTCCTACGCTCGCCTTGTAAACGGCCATTGGCTCACCTCCGAGCCCTCCTACACGCCGAGCTCCTTGGTCCTTCGCCTCTGAGATATCACAGAACTGAACTAGCTCGGCCTCCCGCTCTTTTTTAGGCCTCTTGCCAAGCTAGGCCTCTTCCGTTCTATCAGGCGACCTGGAACGCGGGTCACATGCGCCTCCGCCATGGCTCCGTGAATCTCGCCAGACGCAAGATATCCGCCGCCCCACGATCCCGCATTCCATGCCGTTAGATCCCCCCATTAATGAGCGTTTCTCGTCATTAATGGAGGATCCCGCCATTCACGCAGGCGTAACACCAGGTGCGTAACGGTAGGCGAGTATCTCGCGCCAGCTAGCCCATGGCAGCCACTATATAAACCCCTCTCTCAGACGACTCAGGTAAGGCAATTTTACCCCAATAGGCAGCTACTTTGCTCAAATACCTCGGCTAACTTGATCGTCGGAGGTTCCACGGTGGTAGAACCACCCCGGGACTTCTTTGCAGGTAGTTCGGCTTCACTCCAAATCAACCCCACTAAGATCCACACGCTTCAGGAGGCAACCCTCAAACCCAATCTCAGCCGTTCATTAACGCTCGCGGTAGATCGATGGAGGACAATATCTGAAGGAGATCCTGACCTCCATCACCGGGTCTCTCAAATATAGCTATTCCTGTCATGTTGAGTATATATCTGCTGAATAAATGGTAGATCGTTATTTTGGAAATTATGTATGCTATCCAAACAGAAGCTATATAAAAAAGACGATAGGGCACTACAAGATATACCCCTTTATTTCGTCGGGTAACATCCGACAGAATATATGTGTGCCTGACAAAATAAGTTTATTCTGTCAGGACATTCCTGACAGAATAAATGTTGATGAAATAAACTTATTTCGTCGGTTGATTTTTTTATGTCGTTGGGTATTTATTCCATCAGTTACCCCTTTATTTCATCGAGTAACATCCGACAGAATAAATGTGTGCCTGACGAAATAAGTTTTTTTCCGTCGGGACATTCCTGACAGAATAAATGTCGATGAAATAAACTTATTTCGTCGGTTAATTTTTTTTATTTCGTTGGGTATTTATTCCATCAGTTATAAACTGACGAAATAGGTTTATTTCGTTGGATTTAAACTGACGAAATAAATACAGAAAGCAGGATTTAATGGGTTATATCCGATACAATACAATTTCAATTCAATATCGTAAATCACAAACAACAAACATCCAATATACACTATAATAATCACGGTCGTGCCGCATACAGACTCAATTTAATCCACAACCAATTCACAATGCACAAATTATATAATATCACAAATCCGATACGTTACGATATGATATTTAAATAAAGTTCAATACTAATACAACTTCACGAAATTATAGAATCCAATAAGAAATATTAATAATAAGTCATTCAACTAACTAAACATACCAATTAAAGCATTAAACAACTTAATTCTTAAATATATGAAATAGAGCGATTCGAAAATCAATGCGCGCCTTGTTCTTATCCTCTCTATCTTGTGGTACTCATCACCTCCATCGTCGTCCAGAAACTCATTGAAATCGTAAAGTTACTATAGTGTACAATAAAAATGTTATGAGTACACATTTTGTATAATTATATAAGCACATGAGTTAACATATACCGATTAAAAGGATTATTGTACACTATTAGATACGGTCAACATTAGAGACTGTATGGAACTGTTTCCAAAAATAATAAACGGACTCCAATGTATATTAGCGACCGTTAAATTTTTAACTGTTCGCTAATACACGGTCACTGATTTAGAGGTCGGTGATACATATATTAGCGACCGTTCATTAACGGTCTCTAATATGAACGGTCGCTAATATAGGTATCAAGAACCATTTCTTCCAGTCGCTAATAAGGAGACATATGGACATCGCAATAAATTTAACTGTTTCCTACTATCAGCGAATGGTCGCTGATAATGTATGAGCGACCGTTCCTGTAGCTAATACGGTCGCTAATACTTATTTTTTCTTAAAAAAAGTTATAGAAAAATCCTATATTCAATACAATAACACACAAAATCATAATATATTACGGCACAATAGCGTTTCTCATACAAATCAATATATATGCACAATCCACAATTTATCCAACAAGATCAACAATTCAAACGAACGCATACGCATACAAACCAACATATAAACACTATCCACGATACATCCTCCAATATCAACAACTCAATCAAACACATACGATCTAAAATCTAAATAAACAAGTATACATAAACTAAATTGTTTTGAATACAAACAACACAATACATACGCTATATATATGTCCAACAATACGATTTTTTGTCAAATCACGCGCAATCGCAGCTCACTCAACCCTGTGAATCGAAACAAATAAATAAATATATGAACTCAAATCATAATCTTCGAAACAACATTAGCAATACTAACACATCTATATGCGTACCTCACAAACTTTCACCACTTCCATCGCCAAAACATAACCCTTTCGCCGTTAACTTTTAAGAAACCTACGATTATACAACATGAATTTTAAACATCAAAACCCAACACAGTTTAATTGCATGCTCAAATTTCTGCAAATAATAACCATACGTACCTCACTAACTTCCACTGTTGCCATCGCCACCAGAATCTCGTCTTGAATAGTATTGATTCATATCGTCAAAGTCCTCCTGTAAAAAAAAGTTACCTAATAACTCTCCCTATAGGGTCGGCTGATTAGGGTTATATGGTTCCTGTGGCGGAGGGTAAGGGTAATAAGGATCTTGTGGCGGAGGCGGAGGCCGAGGGTAGTACCATCTTTATGATTACGGAGACGGAGGATAAGGGTAGTACGACGTTCCCTATGATGGGAGAGGGTAATACGGTCGCTGCGTCGGAGGAGGGAAATATGCCGGCTGCGGCGGCAATGGAGCCTGTCCTGACCCCGGTTGTGGAGGCGAAGCGTATTTCTGCGAGAACTGTTCCCACCACGCATCCATTTGAGCTTTCTAAGTCGCTTCATTTTCCGCCCTCTTCTTTTCTGCTTCATCCCTCCTCCTGAGCTACTCCTCTAGCTCATTGATCTATTGTGCCTCAGCCGATTGTTGGTTGGAGCGAGCGGCCGACAAACTTGAAATAGTTCTTCTGGAACCAAACCGTGGAAGACTAACAGGACCACTATATAGGGGAATACGACCGTGTCCCCTCGACTGAAGGAAAATCTTCTCTATAATAGATGCCTCGGCCTCCGAAGGGAGAGGATCGACGGCCAGATATTCGGGATTTGATTCTTGATAGCTCCTCTCCGCCTCCTCAAAATCCTCCTTTGATAAATAAAACAACAATTAATTTTCTTTACGAAGTTAACAAGTGTAATTAATTTACTTAAAAGAATTGAAAAATGCAAGTTTACTACATGTTGAGTGGCTATATCTATCCTTTCTTCTGACATGCCCTCTCTCGTGTGTAATACCTCCCAAGTCTCAGGGAGGATTGGTTTTTTCCCAGTCTTCTCCTGTAACGGATATTTGATTTATTTATACGTGAAGATATGTAACGATGAAATTGAAAAATCGAACATTTATGTAATTAAAGATAAGGTAACCAAAGTAGCCATATACAGATCAGTAGGAACCGATCCACCATAATTGTCATCTGTAGCTTTCTCTCGGTTCTACTTATTCCTTTCTGATACTTCCTGCTTATTAATATCTCTAAATGTAATTTAATCTAAATTCGGTATTCAAATAATTTAAGTATATTTTTAATTACCTTTGTTTCGGGTGTATCCCAATACAATAGGAGAAATGCAAACTGATCTCTAGGGATGATGGAGAGAAGAGCGGCAAAACGTTTCCAATCATTCGTAAATTTCTCCAATTGTTTGAATTTTTTTTCAATCTTTGATACCATCTCTTGAATATTTATGACTCGTCATACCCGACATGCGTCTAATGTCCGTCTATATCGTCTTCTAAGACGAAATGTTTCTGTAATACAAATTAATAAATTTATAACATATAACGGGTATGCATGTAATGTTGAAATATAGTTGAATTATGTATTACTATAACAACCCCAATATTACTATACCATCGTGTTTTCTTTCTTTAGTAAAATATTGTATTTATTTATTCGTAGTATTTTTCCGTATATTTTGTTTTCTATTATATATTTTATTTTATTATTTCATCTATTTTTTCCCAAACCTAATTCTTTAAACTAAATCTTATTCTATTTCAAATTAAACGCAAGACCTGACCCAGCCTATGACCCAAATCCAATCTTATTTTCATTTTGTTTTATAAAACTATGAGCCCAAATTCCCACTTTCTTTTCAAACAACATCATATATTTAATTCTTATTAAATATGTTTATGAACAACTTTGTAGCTCATTGGTTAAGTCTTTACATTGTTATTCCATAGGTCATATGTTCAAATCCCCATTCTTGCAATTATTTTTTTTATCAAATTTTTTATTCTTCTCATAACTTACAAATGAGACTTTTCATTTCCAAAATGAATGGTGACTTATCATCTATCTTTTAATTTCCATGTTGAATGCATATATTATGAAAGATAATTCACAATTACACCATCTTTATTTTCCTATTTCTTCTTCTTCCTCACATTTTCAATCTCTCCCTTCTCTCTCTTCACCTAGAGTCCTTGAATAAAAACACAAAGAAGTTTTTAAGAAGGTCTCGCTAGTAAAGTGAGACTATCGGCGGATAGACAAGTCTGGTGACAATACCGGCTTGTGTATGCAAGTCTCTTCTCTCTCCTCCTCCATCTCTTTATTCTTCTCTTGTCATATCTCGTGAATCCGCTATTCTTTCATATCATAATTCATAAGAGAAGATAAATATAAACATGTACATATATATAAGTTTAGATATATATGGTTCTATATGGTTTAATAATACCTTATTATCTCTTATTCAAATTAAAGTGTTTTCAATTCTTTGTTCATAACCATGAATGTTTATTATGAGTTGTGAGAATATAAATTTCATGCCACAATATATCTACGATATCTCATGAAATCGGTTTGCTTATTAAAAGAAAAGGGGAAGCTTGCATAAAAAAATACCAGTTAATCTTTTTGCCGATTTTAGTATACATATCAATACCTTTACCTTTAAAATAAATTTTAGAAATTAATTTTTACTTCTGCAAATTTGAGGAAATTTACATATGATAGAATATATTTTTCTGTACACGCTATAAAATTTTTAGCTCGAATCGCTTAACGTTTTAGAAATTATATCGTTTTTATTTACTGTTAGTAAAACAGAAAACTGCAGTTATTGGTCAAATTATAGGACACATAATTCGGTATACCGGTATCCAAATTGAGCAAACTCAGGTGTTTTTGATATCTAAATCGAATGATCTAGATTTTCATACTTTTATATTTTTACTGAAAATCGACGTAAAATATAGAAAACTGCGTTACAATATTAAGTGACGAATCTGGACAGAATCTGTCCTGATTCGCACACTATTTTTAAATTAGACATAATTAAAACTACCGATGTCCGTTCGTGACAAGCTTTAGATGTATAGATGTATAATTGATAAAGCTATAATTTTCTGTATATTAGATTACTTAGAAATGCATGAAACAACCCGATATAGGCTTTGCAATATAATATATAGTTTTTGTCCAGAAATCTGAATTTCAATTTTAAACGTTGATATTAAAATGATCATAACTAGAGTATAAGAAATCCAAATCATGTGAATATTAGTGTTTTGGATAATTATATCGAAATACCTACAATTTTCTAATAATTTTCTTAACCTGAAACCTGATGGAAATTGACCGAAACTATGTTTTAAAAATATGTGACGGTGCTGAACAGATTCTGATCTGTTTTGCGCGACGATACGAAAACATATATACCTCCCAAACCGCTAGTCGTATTTAGCTGAAACTGGAACTCACGCATGAAAAACACTTAGAACCATATTTCTGTTTATATTCCGCATTCGTTCAACTTGATTAATTAGTCGTACATATTATTTCTTTACAGTATTGTTTATGGTAGTTACTTGAATAATATACTTGACTCATTTCATGCTATTCGAACATGTATCCATATTTATCTTGATCATTAAATTGTTGTATATACATAAAGACGATAATTAAATATTTGAGTTGTATTTTGAAAACTATACAAAATTATTTTTACATAAAACCCCCTCAAGTTATATAAATTACAATAAGGACCCTATTAAATATAGGTTTAAGCAGAACCGGTCTCTTGAGCCTTAGGGAGCCGGAGATATGGGTGCTTGCCTATCTAAGGTAGACAATCTAACAAACGGTGTTATCAATACGGTAATTGTCTTTGAAAAAGACACAAATCCTGCCGTCCATGTACAACAGTTATTGGTAACACCAAAACTTAATTCAGGATTCCAATTCCTTTTCTAATTGTTTGACTCAGACCGAGTCTCATTATTATAATCTGGCTTGAATATGATTCAAGTACAATCTACAATATTACAATTCAATATGAATCCATGAATCCATATAATCAATCGGATCAAACTATTCAATCTATATTGACTGAACTGAACCATGAATATACTTCTATCTACATGATTCTCCAGTTACATCCATTTACTGATATCATGGTTTTGGCATGTCATCCAATTATACAATCTATATTACAAGACAATACAAGTTGCAATACAATACAAACAATACAACCAAGACATCGCGGGGTTTAAGGGGTAGATTGGTACGGAAGGTGTTAGAAGTGGCACGAGACTGCAACCATAAGACACCTAACCTGTATTCTTTTGCTGTTGTACCGTGGCATAAACGGTTTCTTGAGTTCCTGATACCTTAGTCTCCGGGGCAAGTGAGACTCCTCTCGTATACACTGACATCCTTCTGTACCAAGCTACAAATAACAGCGTAACACTAAATACAATATTATAACAATGTAATACAATATTAAAAGCCACCTTTTCTCTCTCTTACTCTCTCTCTATTCTATTTCTCTCTTACCTTTGGGACTTACCGAGCGATTGTTCGCTGACGACATTCCTTCTCTTTCTTTTTTGGAATGTTGTCAAGTGATCTGGACACTCAGGAGATCGAGTCTACTAATGAGGACTTAGACCAGCTTTCCTACGACCCAGAGTTCTAGTTTCATTGTACACATTTTTATTTCAGTACTTTTCATTCCTGTTATACCACTGTTTAGGCATTGCTTTCATTCAGTTGTATTTACATTTCCATGTATTGAAAAAAATGTGAATAAATAAAGTTGTTGTTTTATTATATCTTGTCTCTTGTGCATTTATATTTATATTGCTTAGATACGCTTAGAGTATTTACTTCACAGTAAATATGTAGCGGCCTCGTCGCGCCCGCTACCCGTACGCCGGGAAGCGGTGCGTGACAGGTTTTGTTGGCGGCCCGTGCAGGTCAGAGCTGTATGGAACCCTACCATGCAGGTCAGTTCTGCATTAAGTCCTAAGCAATATAAACACAAGAAACAACAACTGAAAACATTCTTTATATTACATATTCCTTGAATCCATCTTGAACTCCACCTTCGGTTTCCTTGAGGTCCATCTCTCCACTTTTGAATCCTTAATTCTTATTCACTCTTTCTATTTATATCTTGTAAACTTATTAGCTCAATTGGTTAGAGTATCGATCGACGGAGCTCGAAGACAAAATCATCGTAATCTTGTTTTCTTACTCTGTTGCAATATCCTTCTTGAGTAATTTCGTGGACGAAATTATTTTAAGGAGGGTAGGATGTAACAACCCCAATATTACTATACCATCGTGTTTTCTTTGTTTAGTAAAATATTGTATTTATTTATTCGTAGTATTTTTCTGTATATTTTGTTTTCTATTATATATATATATTATTTTATTATTTCATCTATTTTTTCCCAAACCTAATTCTTTAAACTAAATCATAACCTATTTCAAATTAAACGCAAGACCTGACCCAGTCCATGACCCAAATCCAATCTCATTTTCATTTTGTTTTATAAAACTATGAGCCCAAAATCCTACTTTCTTTTCAAGCAACATCATATATTTAATTTTTATTAAATATGTGTATGAACAATCTTGTAGCTCATCGGTTAAGTCTTTGCATTGTTATTCTTAGATCACATATTCAAATCCTCATTCTTGCAATTTTTTTTATCAATTTTTTTAGAAGGAAACCTCCAGCTTCCGTGCCCTCTAGATTGAACTCACTTATCGAGCGTCACTGGTTTCTTCTCATAATTTACAAATGAGACCTTTCATTTCCAAAATGAATGGTGACCTTTCATTTATCTTTTAATTTCCATCTTGAATGCAAATATTATGAAAGATAATTCACCTTTACACCATCTTTATTTTCCTCTTTCTTTTTCTTCCTCACATTTTTCTATCTCTCCCTTCTCACTCTTCACCTAGAGTCCTAGAAGAAGAACATAAAAAAGTTTTCAAGAAGGTCTCGCCAGTAAAACGAGGCTATCGGCGGGTAGACAAACCCGGTGACAATACCAGCTTGTGTATGTAAGTCTCATCTCTCTCTCCCTCCATCTCTTTATTCTTGTCTTGTCATATCTCGTTAATCCGCTATTCTTTCATATCATAATCCATAAGAGAATATAAACATAAACATATATATATATATATATATATATATATATATATATATATATGTATGTATGTATGTATGTATGTATGTATATAAGTTTAGATATATATGGTTCTATATGGTTTAATAATACCATATTACCTCTTGTTCAAATTAAAGTATTTTCAATTCTTTGTTCATGACCATGAATGTTTATTATGAGTTGTGAGAACATAAATTTCATGCCACAATATAACTACGATATCTCATGAAATCGGTTTGCTTATTAAAAGAAAAGGAGAAGCTTGCATAAAAAAAATATCAGTTAATCTTTTTGCCGATTTTAGTATACACATCAATACCTTTACATTTAAAATAAATTTTAGAAATTAATTTTTACTTCTGGAAATTTCAAGAAATTTACATATGATAGAATATATTTTTCTGTACACGCTGTAAAATTTTTAGTTCGAATCGCTTAACGGTTTAGAAATTATATCGTTTTTATTCACTGTTAGTAAAACAGAAAACTGCAGTTATTGGTCAATTTCGAGGACACATAACTTGGTATACCGGTCTCAAAATTGAGCAAACTCAGGTGTTTTTGATATCTACATCGAATGATATAGATTTTCTTACGTTTATTTTTTTACTGAAAACCGACGTAAAATATAGAAAACTGCGTTACAATATTAAGTGACGAATCTGGACAGAATCTGTCCTGGTTCGCACACTGTTTTTAAATTAGACATAACTCAAACTACCGATGTCCGTTCGTGACAAACTTTAGATATGTAGATGCATAATTGATAAAGCTGTAATTTTCTGTATATTATATTACTTAGAAATGGATGAAACAACCCGATATAGGCTTTGCAATATAACATATAGTTACTGTCCAGAAATCTGAATTTCTGTTTTAAACGTTGATATTAAAATGATCATAACTAGAGTTTAAGAAATCCAAATCATGCGAATCTTAGTGTTTTTGATAAGTATATCGAAAGACCTACAATTTTCTAATAATTTTCTTAACCTGAAACTGATGGAAATTGACCGAACTATGTTTTAAAAATATGTGACGGTGCTGAACAGATTCTGATCTGTTTTGCGCGACGATACGAAAACAGATATACCTCCCAAACCGCTAGTCGTATTTAGGTGAAACTGGAACTCATGCATGAAAAAAACTTAGAACCATATTTCTGTTTATATTCCGCATTCGTTCAACTTGATTAATTAGTCGTACATATTATTTCTTTACAGCGTTGTTTATGATAGTTACTTGAATAATATACTTGACTCATTTCATGCTATTCGAACATGTATACATATTTATCTTGATCATTAAATTGTTGTACGTACATAAATACAATAATTAAATATTTGAGTTGTATTTTGAAAACTATACAAAATTATTTTTATATAAAACTCTCTCAAGTTATATAACTTACAATAAGGACCCTAGTAAATATAGGTTTAAGCAGAACCGGTCTCTTGAGCCTTAGGGAGCCGGAGATATGGGTGCTTGCCTATCTAAGGTAGACAATCTAACAAACGGTGTTATCAATATGGTAATTGTCTTTGAAAAAGACACAAATCCTGCCGTCCATGTGCAGCAGTTACCGATAACACCAAAACTTAATTCAGGATTCCAATTCCTTTTCTAATTATTTGACTCAGACCGAGTCTCATTATTATAATCTGGCTTGCATATGATTCAAGTACAATCTACAATATTACAATTCAATATGAATCCATGAATCCATATAATCAATCGGATTAAACTATTCAATCTATATTGACTGAACCGAACCATGGATATACTTCCATCTACATGATTCTCCAGTTACATCCATGATTCTCCAGTTACATCCATTTACTGATATTATGATTTCGGAAAGACATCCAATTATACAATCTATATTACAAGACAATACAAGTTGCAATACAATACAAACAATACAACCAAGACATCGCGGGGTTTAAGGGGTAGATTAGTACGGAAGGTGTTAGAAGTGGCACGAGACTGCAACCATAAGACACCTAACCAGTATTCCATTGCAGTTGTACCGTGGCATAAACAGTTGCTTGAGTTCCTGATACTTTAGTCTCCGGGGCAAGTGAGACTCCTCTCGTATACACTGGCATCATTCTGTACCAAGCTAATGTTTCCTGATTAAAAATCAGGAATTACCTCAATAAGGTATCACGTGTTCACACGTGACCAATGGTCACGTGATGACACGTGATGGATAAAACCTCATCAAACAGAAACGAAAACAAATGGCTGAAAGATGACACAATTGGGGGTCACGTGCCAGCACGTGACAGGCTTTGAAAGGCTTACAGCTTAAAAGAATTTAATTCTAAAAATCAGGAAATACCTTAACGAGGTGTCACGTGCTCAGACGTGACCAATGGTCACGTGTTGACACGTGATGGTTAAAACAACAACATAAACAAACGGCTGTTAAAGGGCTCAATTGGGGGTCACGTGCTCACACGTAACCAAGGGGTCACGTGCCAGCACGTGACAGGCTTTGAAAGCCTTACAGTTTAATAGAATTAAAATTCTAAATTTCTCTAAAATCTTTCCAAATGGGAAAGGATTAAGGAGAACCATTGGATTAAAAATCCAGGGGTGATTAAATATCACCAATTTATGGAAAAATCTTAGATAAGGAAAGATTTCCTTAAATCTCACCAGAAATAACAAATAGAATATTTTTGGATTGAAAATCCAACGGTGAATAAAATTCACTTAATGATCTAAAGGCTCATATTAACTGTGAAAACAAACAAAATCTTTCAATGAAAGGTTTGCTAAACAAATTGATTCTTTTCCTTCTCCTATAAATAGGAGCCAAGAGAAGAGAAAGATATAGAGCTTTGGAATCTTGAAATTTCAGAGAGAAAAGAAAGAAGAATTTAATTCTCTACAAAGAAAAACCCTAGGTGAGAAAAGAAAGGGGATCAAAACTTCAAACAGAGAATTTAATTCTCAAATCTAAGAGTTTAACTTTTCTGCACAAAAGAACTTAGTTCCTCCTCTGGTTGAAGATCTGCACAGAACACATCTCCTCATAAGTTGAGAATTTAATTCTAATCGGGTTGAGATCCTGCCATGCAGATCCAAAACTTAGAGGGGGAATTGAGTTTAGAGAATTTAATTCTCCCAAAACAAAACTAGGGTTTAACCTTATCTGAGAATTTAATTCTCCCAAACTCACAGGAATTTAATTCCTTCAAGATGAAACTAGGGTTTAACCCTATATGAGAATTTAATTCTCCCAAACCCACAGGAATTAAATTCCTTCAAGTTGAAACTAGGGTTTAACCCTATATGAGAATTTATTTCTCCTAGAATTACAGGAATTTAATTCCTTCAAGATAGACAAAACTAGGGTTTAACCCTAATTGAGAATTTAATTCTCTCAAATTCACAGGAATTCAATTCCTCTTAAAATGAAATTAGGGTTCCACCCTATACAAGAATTTAATTCTTTTACATATATGTGAATTTAATTCCTCTAAAAGAAAATTCCTCCAAATCAAAATCAGGGTTTAACCCTACAGAGAATTTAATTCTCAAAATAAAATAAGGAGACTTAAAAGATCTCCATGCATGCAAAAAACTAGGGTCATGTGTCCCCACGTGACCCCTGAAAAGATTCCCACAAATGAGAAGAAATTAGACCTGAGGCAATGCCTCACGTGCTCCTACGTGACCCTCATTATATATTGAACAAAAGCAAAGGCAAAATTTGACTTGGACGCTCTCACGTGTTACCACGTGACCCCTAATAAATGTTCTAATAAATCAGGGCATGAGTACCCATCACGTGCCCACACGTGATGGCTATGAAAATTAAAAGTGTTTAACACTTGTTTGCAGAACAAAATAAAGGGGATCTGGCCCTACTTTTTGATGCCATCACGTGCTCCCACGTGACCCCTTCCTCTTCTAGTGTTTAACACTGATCTGACAATTTTGTTTCCAGTGTTTAATACTGTTATCTTTTAGTGTTTAACACTAATTTGAGAATCGCATTTCTAGTGTTTAACATTAATTTGTTAATCTTATTCCCAGTGTTTAACACTGTTGTTCTTTAGTGTTTAACACTGCTTTTAGCCAAATTGGCTAATTTTCCAGAGGCAAAAGTCCCTCCTCCAAATGAATCTCAAAATTGAGAAAATCAAAGATGAAAATGTTTAGCATTGGTAAATAATGTAGGCTTGAACCCAGACAAGTGTTAATGGTCCAACAAAGGGCCAATTCTTCAAACTTAATTGGACTTAGCCCAAGTTGGCCATAAGTCCTCAATTCAGACTTAACTGAGCCAATGTGCTCATAATTTAATTTATTGGTCTTAGTTCCAAACTGGGATATAGATCATTGAATCCACTTTGGTTTGAAGGTACATCTCTTCACTCCTCTGATATTTGTCGTTGTAATCCTTCAACGTCTTCAGAGAGGTGATGGGTCCCGACAACCATACATTTCTACGGACTGTGGGGTCCTTAAACTTATGGACTATGATGCCCTTAACCTCGACCGTGATGTCTTAAAACTAACATTGGACTGTGAGGTCCTTAAACTCATGGACTATGATGTCCTTAACCTCAACCGTGATGTCTTAAAACTAACATTGGACTGTGAGGTCCTTAAACTCATGGACTATGATGTCCTTAACCTCGACCGTGATGTCTTAAAACTAACAACGGACTGTGGAATCCTTAAATCCATGGACTATGTTGTCCTTAATCTCGACCGCGATGTCTTAAAACTAACAATGGACCGTAATATCCTTAAACTAATTATCGACCGCAATGTCACTAAACTAAACAATAGAGTCCAATTACTCTTTTGTTGGATCTAAACGATCCTGTTAAATCGATCTTAGTTCAAAATGAGACTAATGTATCCTTAACTAACGTTTAAGTTGATCTTAGTCTCAAATGCGGCTAACGTATCCTTAAACCCAACCCCCAAACCCAAATCTAAGAAAGATACGGATTTGGACTAGTTCACGCCCTACGGGCGACAACATAACTTAGTCTCCGTATACAATCCACGGGCAACCAAACACAAAACAAACACCCACGACACGAAGTGACTATCTGGAGAAGGAGAAAGTTGTTACTGCGATGCGGTAGCATAATTAACTGCAGGGGCTTACGCCTGCAGGGAAGAGCGACCCCACAATCAAAAACCCCTCAAGCGAGGGGGAATCTGACGAAGTCTGCTACATCGGCCGGATCCGTTTAAACCTTCGATACATGGTGCCATAAATCAACTTGGAATCTTCGGAGAGGTGGACGGATAGCAGCAATTAGCATCTGCCCCGAATTTCAGGCAAGTCGTCAGTCTTGCGACGTCTTTCGGAGGGGAATAGATTCTGGCACGCTCGGTGGGACCTTTTCCTCTTTCCACTCCATACTTCGTGTGTCGTGTTCGCAAACGAATTGCGGTTTGCTAATGGTTGCCATTGGATTTCGAGGTACTAAGATTTGGCGTTTGGCTTGGTGCAGAAAGCAAAGGATCAATGGTGTTCACCTGCTCAAAGTGTTCCACATGCAACTGCAACCCACGTCCTGCCTCAACTGGAGGCATAGTTTATAGGCCCCAGGCAGCTTCCTTGTTTACGATGCCGGTGGAACAGGTCACTCAAGCCACCAAAGGATTATTTTTCAGGACCATGCTCCCGCCAATGAGCTTCACCGCTCCTGTGCTAACACCGGAAGCTACCAAGAAGTCGGTCTTTGATCGGCTTACAGTTACTGTGGCCCCTCTCGACGGGTCGTCCAACACCAGTGCCTCGGTCTTCTCCAGACTGGGCCAAAATTCCTGTGGGCCCACAATGAAGCCTGCAATTCAAGAGGAGGTTATTCCGCAAAGAGTAACCAACCGTGCCCCTGAAGTCGTTAAGGCGGCTTCTCCTATCAAAGGGTCGGTATTTACAAGACTGGCTGTTTTGGTTCCCGCTACGGTTCCTGTCCTTGCTCGGAAGTCTGTTTTCAACCGATTGGATACTGCTTCTCTAAGGACATCAGTCTTCAACAGGCTGACGCCAGCAGCAACCCTTCACCTGGAAAGGAGGGAAGACAAAGCCATCGCCGAACCAACCCCAACAACTCGATACACTCGACATCGCCACTGGCGCCGAGTAAGGAAGGCCGGGGGCAACTCCCCCTCTGGGCTAACTCCACTGGCTCCAACAGTGGAAGTTAATGCTGCTGTTCCAACCGGGAACAGTTTTGAGCTGCTGAACAAAGTACGCAGGAACTCGCCTACTTCCATACTGAAAGGATCCCCGCCACCGGTGGAGACTGTCACGGAAATAAAGCCGAAGTAGTCCCCTCAATGGCAGTCTTCTAAAGTTTACAAAATTTGGCGACAAGTCCGAGAGTCAGTCGTGGATCAAAGCTATTCCCGCCGGCAGAAGAAGCTGAAGGTCCGACAGGAAAAAAACCGTCCTGTTAAGCCACAGAAGACGACAACCACCTGGGTGCCCGCTACAACGGCCCCCTCAACGTCAATCACTCAGAAGAGAGGGAGGCCGGAGAAAATCCCCATGCCTGCGACAAATGTCAAAGGCACTGAGCCCAAACACCCTAAGTCTAGGGGCATGATGGTACACACTGTTTACATAGCATCCGGGAAAGAGGATAGCCGCGCTTCTACGAGCCACCGACCACTCACTCGATCCCTCACCAGAGCTCAGGAACAACAGCAGTAGAAGCTTCAGGAGATGCTGACTGCGATGGCCGCACCCACCGGACCAAAAGAAAGCCCGGAAACATCCGCGGAGCAGCGTCACGGATAAGAAACTGATGCCGACTTCCTTCACAGAGTCCTCGAAAAGAAGGACAAAGAAGCCGCAGAGCAAGCGGCTAACATAAAGCGAATGTCACTTCTCTTCCAAGACATGGTCGGGATGATGTTACACCCGGATCCTCCAGCCGAAGACCCTCCAATCATTATTGAAGACGACAAAGGGGAAACGTCGAATCCTCCTCCGGCTCTATCAACAGCTAAGGAGGAGATAATCTCTAAAGTTGCCTTGGATGACTATATTGCTCAGCAAATAAGAGTTCACCAGGAAAATGAAGCAGCCGGCCAAGTTGTCAAAACTGGGCGACCGTATCCAGGCTGGTCTGATCAGATAAAGTACCTGCCGGGATACTCGATCCCCAAATTCCACGTATACAAGGGGACTGGCAATCCCCACCAGCACGTCACCCAGTTTAGAGCTCTGTGCGGCAATACCGGGGGCGATGATAAGTTTTTGCTCTGTCAATTCGTCGGCAGCTTGTCGGAGGCGGCATTTGAGTGGTACTCCGAACTTCCAAACGACTCCGTCAAAACTTTCGCAGAAATGGAGTTATTGTTCACCCAACGATTCGCGAGCGCAAGTGAACGTACCCCGATAACAGCATTGATCAATTCAAGGGTAAAGCCGAGCGAAACTTAGGTTCAATACGCAATCCGATGGCAAAATCTGTGGTCAAAGTGCGAACAACGCATCGAAGAAGCACCAGCGGTGGGCATGTTCATGGGCACCCTAGACCCTCATGCAACTATTTCACAGTTCATGATGTTCTTCAAACCGACTACGTTCCAAGCTTTAATCGACAAGCTGGCCCAAATGGACCAGATGGGTCATAGACCGTCTCCTCCGAAAATGGAGCCGTGGAACGAAAAGAGTAAAGGGAAGGCGACATTCGTTACGAATACTCAACAGCAGCCCAGTGCCTCAAAATTAACAGATCAACTGGAAGAGAGACGGCGCTATTATAGTGAGAAAATGAAGCGTCCTTACTTGTTCCCATGGGACAAAACGAAGAGGCTCTTCGAGCTGGCGATGCGCAACAGGCTTATCAGTTTGCCGAATCCAAAGTAACCACTGCAACCCGGCGAAGCGAATAATCCCAATTATTGCCCTTACCACCAAACGGTAAGCCATCCAATTGAAGATTGCTTCATTTTTAAGGGATGGATCAAGGATCTGTACCAACAGGGCAAGTTTGTGTTGTCTGAAAATTGGAAAGTAAGCCCGCCATAACTGCACTCTCCTAAGAAGATGGACACACCGGGGGCAACATGCTCTTTTGTTGAAGAAGCTCCATGGGAGGTGGCTCTTTCGGCCAAAACCAAAAGGATGCTGAATGATCTCCAAATATGCCCGGCGATCAGGTGGAAGAATCCGCTAGAACCCCAGATCATCGAAGGAATGTTGAAGTCGCGCCCAACTCCAAAGGTTGGTGGTGATAGCCAAAATGTTCACATCCAGCCGTCAAAATCTTCGAAAAAAGAGAAGAAATCCAAGAAGTCCGTGAAACCTGACGACAAGCGCACGGACCAACAAAAGCAGATTGACGCGCTGAAAGAGTATAACCAGAAGGCGCGGACTCCAATCACGCTCCAAGAGTTTCTCAGCCACGTCCTTGAGGACGGAAATGATGGAGAAGACTCATCAGATGGATCTGAGGATTACGTAGCAAGTTTTCATATGATCTGTCACTCATTGATAGACGATGAATAGGCTCCTTTCACCAAGAGACTAGGGGCAGGTCCCGAGCCAGAACTTCTATGGCCGTCAGACAAAATGATCGACGCCTTCCTGAATGAAATTCATCTGAAAAGCAAAGCTGATCGGGGGCGTGAGATGTCCATATTTGAAAAGGCCAAACGTCGGCGACTGGACGAAAGGGCTGATATACCCCCGCCAGATCAAAATACATCCGCCACAGATAAAAGCAGGTTCAAGACGAGAAAAAGGTTCGCCAAAGCCATATCAATGGGAATAAAGCAGCCACCCTCCGAAGAAAATATTCTTGGTGAAGCAGAAATGCATCCTGCCTACTGCCTATATTATCGAAAGATGGCACACCCCACCGAAGAGTTCAATACTTTTAAAACATGGTGGCAATGATATGTTGCTCACCGGCAACATTTTAAGCGGATGAAACGCAAAACTCATCGGGAGCAGAGAAGTACGACCGAGGAGCATAAAAGAACTGCCGGTAACTGTCGTACGGTCAACGCCGGGGAATCACAGGTTCTCACCTTCGGGAGCGACTCCGACGAGGAGATGGCTCTTCGCCCTCTCTTTAAAGAGCCCCCCGGGGAAGGAGGAAGAACCGAAGGCCTGTGAAAATATCCCGCTGCGCAACCGTACGCTTCCAGAACAGAATCTTGGACCCACGAATAGAAAAGATAAGGGAAAAGAAAATGTCTCTGAGGATATCGCCCTAGATGACCAAGTCATGAAAAAGCTAACAGCCAAGGACCCACCAAAGGAAAGTAAGGTGGACTACAATGTTCTGGCGCACTTGAGAAAGTTTCCCTCGCAGCTCAGCATTCTCGATGCCCTTTTACTATCAAAAGAAGCAAGAGATTCATTGATCAAGGCGCTACAAAGGCCAGGACAATTCCAAGCTTTTCTCACCGAAGAATAGATGAAGGACGAGCTGGAAGAAGTGCACACAGCCGATATTACCTTCGGCGATGAAGATCTCCTCCTTGGGACGTGCGAGCATAACCGTCCCCTTTATGTCTCCGGATACTATCACGATATAAAGATAGGCAAAATCCTGGTCGACAATGGGTCTTCCGTCAATCTCCTCAATGTGAGAGTATTGAAGGAAATCTGCATGAGCGTTCAGCACCTCGCTCGTGATAAAATTACCATCTCCGGTTTCGACTCCCAGTCATCACGGACTCTCGGATCTGTAATACTGACGCTGCGCTTCGGACTACTCGTCACGGATATTAAATTTCACGTCATTGACGCCAAGACTTGCTACAATGCTTTGCTCGGCCGGCCTTGGTTACACGAGTACAACATCATCCCTTCTACACAACACCAATGTATGAACTACTTCAAGGATGGTCTCGAGTACACCGTGACAGGGAGTTGAACCCTTTCTCTGTGAACGAAGTCCGAAAATACGAAGATGCAAAATACCTCTTGCCAGATTTTGAGGATACGGAAAGATGTCATCATCCGAAGAACAAAGCTATCACCACTATTCCAGTATTCGGGAGTGATACCGAGGAGGAGGAAGAGATAGTTTATTCGGGGCCGCCTCCGTAACAACCCGGGACCGTCTGCCTCCATGTTGATCTTCGGCAGCGACTCAGAAGACGAGGTTAATGTTGTATTCTCCGCTCGGCCATCAACACAAGTTTGCGCTGGTGATAGTCAGAGTCTGCAAACTATCATGGTTTCGCGGGAGCATTACAAAGAGCTCGATGCACTTAAAGCTTATAGTGTGCAAGAACTGCAGACATTTTACGTCCCTCCAAGGCGAAAGGGTGAAAATGTGATCCTATTCTATCGATCTGGGGAAACCAAAGTGGAGAAAGAAATTTGGCATGGCACCGATTCTATGCTCGACAGGCTCCAGCCCATCCGTCTGCCTAGATATTACTCAGAAGGCTTGAGAAGTCTTTTGAAGCGCCAAGGGGTACCTTTCAAACAGACCATTCGATAAGCTCGGTTTTACAACAAGATTTAGGATGTCCCTGGAACTCAGCGCAAGTTACCCAACGGGAGAATGGAAACACTCGGGCTTAGATATGTGAAATCCGGGAAACGGGAGCGAATCCATGGTAGCTACGTCATATATGACTTCGATGAAGAAGAGGACGTCTTGTCAGAAAACGCTGACCCTGAACCAAAACGAGATCCTGCAATCAAAATGCCGAGTCCGTCATTTGAAGAACGAATGGACAAGCTTATCAGGGAAGCGGATCAAAAGATCCGGGATGACCATAACCGTGAAATGGCCATTTACGAGAAAGCCAGGGCACAGCGCCTCCTTCAGCAGGTCACGGAGAATGACAATGCTCTTCCTTATCAACCCGTCATACAAAAGGCCCGACGCAGAGGCAAAAATAAATCAAAGAACGGGAAAGGCGTTCAACAGCAACGAAGCGGGACCAAGAAGCCACGCGATCGGGAATCGAGCAATCCGAACTCGTCTCTTATAAAGAAGATAAGTCGAGCATACTCTTTTCCTCAGAATAAAACACGGAAAATACTTGATCTCGCCATAAAACATCAGATGATTACACTTCCGGAATCCAAACACCCCGAGCAAGCAGACGAAGTCTCTCACCCGGACTATTGCTCCTATCATAGGGCAATAGGACATCCTATTGAAGACTGCTTTACCTTCAAGAACTGGGTCGAAAATCAATATCAGCAAGGCAGGTTTGCTCTATCCAGTAGTTGGAAGATAAATCCGCCACAGAAGCACGAACCAAAAGCCGCGCATACAGCAAGAGTAGAACCAGATCAATATCGGTCGTGGAAGCGAGCTTGTACTTGTCATATGATAACACTATCAAAAGAAGAGCCTGAGGATAGGGGTGACCTCCCCTGGTGCTTCGAAACCAATGATGACGAGGTGATCTCAGAGTTTCCACCGGCGCCGAAAGAGCTGGAAGATGGAATCCATACCACTGCGGATAACCTCAAGAAAATTGATTTGGGGACGGCAAACGACCCGAGACCAACATTCGTCAGTGAGCTGCTATCTGAGGAAATGGTGGCTGCGCTAAAAGACGTACTTATGCAGCATAAAGATTGCTTCGCATGGAATTATTCCGAAATGCCAAGACTAGATCCAGAGATTGCTATCCACAAATTGGCAATATCTCCAGACGTCAAGCTAATCAAACAAGCACCAAGGAGAATGCGGCTCGGGCTTGAGATGAGTATCAACGCCGAGGTCAAGAAGCTGATCGACTCTGGCTTCATCCAAGATGTTCAGTATCCTGACTGGATCGCCAAAATCGTCCCGGTGATGAAGAAAAATGGAACAGTGCGCATATGTGTGGACTTTCAGGATCTCAATAAAGCTTGCCCAAAGGATGACTTCCCAGTACCGGTCACCGAGCTGATGATAGACAATACGTCCACTCACGAAGTCTTCTCCTTCATGGACGGATCGTCAGGATACAATCAGATAAAGATGCATCCTGAGGACCAGAAGCATACCGCTTTTCGGACCCCTTTGGGTATATTCTGCTACAAGGTGATGCCCTTCGGTCTAAAGAATGCCGGTGCCACCTATCAGAGGGCTATGACGAAGATCTTTGATGACCTTATACATGAAATCGTCGTATGCTATATCGACGACCTCGTGGTAGAAAGCAAATCATACGAGGAACATCTCGAGCATCTGAAGATCGTGTTTCAACGCCTTCGGCAATATAACTTGAAGATGAACCCTCTCAAATGCGCGTTCGGGGTGTCCTCAGGTAAATTCCTAGGATTCATCGTCCGACACCGAGGTATCGAGATGGATCCGTCGAAGATCAAGGCGATCATGGAAATGCCCCTGCCAAGGACTCTTAAGCAATTGCGGTCTCTCCAAGGGAAGCTCGCGTATATCCGGCGATTTATAGCCAATCTTTCAGGGATATGCCATCCTTACAGTCACCTGATGAAGAAGGGAACCCCGTTTGTCTAGGATAACAAATGCCAAGGCGCGCTGGACGAAATCAAGCAGTACCTAAAGAATCCGCCGGTGCTGACTGCTCCCGTCAAGGGAAAGCCTCTCATTCTGTATACGACAGCCCTCGAAGGTTCTTTAGGCGCGCTATGGGCACAAGAGAATGACCAAGGGAAGGAGAGAGCCATCTACTATTTGAGTCGAGTTCTACTGGGGACAAAAAGCAATTACTCCCCCATCGAAAAACACTGCCTATCGTTGATCTTCGCGATAATGAAACTCAGGCACTATGCACTGGCGCATGAAGTCCGTCTCATATCAAAGATGGATCCCCTCAAGTATTTGATGTCAAAGGCCATATTAACAGGGTGACTCGCTAAATGGGCTTTAACCTTAATGGAGTTCGCAATAACTTATCAGCCTCTTAAGGCAGTGAAAGGCCAGGCCATCGCTGACTTCCTCGCTGAACATCCGATACCGGCCGATTCTCCCTTGAATTATGAACTGCCAGACGAACATGCGTTTGACACGATCGATGGAAGTGTTACCCGTTGGGAACTTTATTTCGATGGAGTATCCTCCGTGAAGAAGTGCAAGCAAAACGCGCCCATAATCAAATCATTGGTAGGCCTCATCTTTGTGACTCCACAAGGAGGGATAATGCGCTTTGCTTTCTCTTTAGCAGAGCCGAGGACAAACAATAAAGCCGAGTATGAAGCTTTGATAGCAGGCCTCAAGATCGCCATTGACATGGGGATTGCAAACCTCCTCATATACGGAGACTCCCAACAGGTCGTTAGTCAAGTAAATAGCGACTACCAAACCTGCAAACCAGAACTGGTAAAGTACGGCGAGAAAGTACAGCAGCTGCTGACCCAAATACATTCCTAAACCTTGGAAAGCATACCGCATGCAGAAAATAGCAAAGCGGAAGCGTTAGCCAAGCTTGCTAAAGAATTGGCCGATGAGAACTTCGATGATATAAGAATCGTGGTACAAAGTCGTCGGGTCTTCTCACTGGCAGAAATATCTCCGGAGTTATCCGAAGAAAAGGGAGTGACCGAGCAAATGGCTCTACAAGTAAAAGACCAAGAAAAGGTTGAGGATTGGAGGGAGGTATTTATAGATTACTTAAAATCTCGTCAAACACCTGAAGATACGTCTTCAAGACACCAGCTTATGAAACGAGCTCTGTCTTTTGCTTTCGTCAGTGATACTTTATACAAGAGGTTGTTTGATTCTCTGTGGTTAAGATGCCTGGGACCTGAGAAAGCAAAAAGAGTCATCCAAGAAGTTCACGACGGGCTCTGCGGTTCTCACCAAGCTGGCCTAAAGATGAAGCTGAAGATCAAACAGATGGGCTATTATTGGCCCACGATGATCCAGGACTGCCTTGAGTACGCGAAGCAATGCCACTCATGCCAGATCCATGGGGCATCAGCATCCAAATCCTCTACATCCAACGGTGGCTAGCTGGCCGTTCGAAATGTGGGGGACTGACATAATCGGCCCCATCGAACCAGAATCGTCCAGAGGACATCGATTCATTTTAGCGACAACTGATTACTTCTCCAAATGAGCAGAAGCAGTACCGCTGAGGGAAGTGAAGATGGAGAATATCCTCCATTTCTTCAGGACGCACGTCATTTATTGGTTCGGCACTCCGCGATGGATCATATCCGATAACGGGCCAGCCTACAGAAGCCACAAGATCAGCCGCTTCGCACAACAGCACAACATAGACTGGAGATACTCCCCGGTTTATAATCCTCGAGCTAACGGTCTAGCTGAGGCTTTTAACAAGACCTTGATGAAGATCGTGAAAAAGACGGTGTCCCGAAACAAGAAGGACTGGCCCGAGAGACTACATGAAGCTCTCTGGGCGTACCGGACTACGTTCAAGACGGCCACGAACACAACTCCATACGCATTGGTATTCAGTACAGAAGCAGTACTCCCCCTCAAGATAGAGATACCCTCTCTACGAGTGGCAGTCCATTATGAGCTGACGGAGGAAGAGAACGCTCACCTTCGGCTTGAGGAGCTCGATGCCCTTGATGAAACCCGGCTCGTAGCGCAACAAAATCTGGAGGCTTATAAAGCAAGACGCGCTCCTACAAAATATTGACTAGGCCGAGAACATTCTGCCAAGGCGAACTCGTGCTAGTGGTTAAAAGACCTATGATCCCTAATCTCGCTAAGCGGGGGAAATTCGAGCCGAACTATAAAGGCCCATATATCATAGACAAGGTCTACCAGGGTGGAGCCTATCTACTCATGAACATGCATGGCAAAAGGCCCTTCAGACCAATTAATGGTCGCTTCTTAAAGAAATACTATGCTTGACGAGTCATGGTCTAGGTCAATGATAGATGACGACGACTATGTCCGCTCGCTATCTTCCTAAGCCCAAACTCTATTAGTAGTAACCGGCTTACTTTACAGCGGACCGAAATGTCCTTAAACTAACAACGGACCGAAACGTACTTAAACTAACAGCGGACCGAAACTTTCTTAAACTAACAGCGGACCGAAACGTGCTTAAACTAACGACGGACCGAAACGTCCTTAAAACTAACAACAGACCGAATGTCCTAAAACTAGCTGTTGACCGAGATGTCGATAAACTACGGTGGATTGCAACATCCCAAAGCTGATACAAAAAAAGAAAAAGAATAATAAAAAACGGTATGTCCACAAGCAAAATGGGCACGGATGAAAATCCAAAAGGGCTCCGTGAGTAAAAACAGTAGGGCTACCGGCGAGTCTTGTGAAAACCCGAAAGGGCGCAACCTCGTTCGAAAAAAAAAGAAAAACAAAAACAAAAAAAGAGGAAAAAAACGGTATGTCCATAAGCGAAATGGGCACGGATGAAAACCCGAAAGGGCTCCGTGAGTAAAAATAGCAGGGCTACTGGCGAGTGTTTGAGAAAACCCGAAAGGGCGCAACCTCGTTAAAAGACACTTGCGGGATCCTCTCGACCTTGTGAGGAGAAATCACCCGCGTGAGATCCTTACGACTCACAAGGGAGTGACACACTTAGGAATCCTCACGATTCTTAAGGAGAAATTACACCTAAGGGATCCTCTCGACCCGTAGGGAGAACCCTCTTATGAGACCCTCACGGCTCATAAGATTCAAAAGTCTTAAGTTACAGAGACCTGAACTTGTTCTTAAGCAGCCCCCACAACCTCCAATACTGCCCTATAAGCGGCTCAATGCTGACCCTTTTATACAATCCATGGGCGCGAATAAACATTTCCCTAACAAAGTCCCATCCGTGACTAGGGATATGTTCGCACGGTGAGCAACCCTTGTGAGTCCTCTCGACTTATAAGGAGAAAACTCTCTTGTAAGATCCTTACGACTTACGAGAAACCATACACTTAGGAGTCATCACGATTCCTAAGGAGAAAATGCACCTACGAGATCCTCATGACTCGTAGAGAGAAATACCGTTATGAGACCCTTACGGCTCATGAAGTCAAAAGCCATAGTCGACAGGATCCTAACCCTGTTCACTAAGCCACCTTTGTTCGATATCGACAGAGGCAAATGATGATTCGCTCCTGGTAATATCCCAGTTATAGCGGTGTTGATGCCGAAATCGGTATATAATCCCAAGCTTGCGGCAAAAAGCTGGCGGGCCACACATGCATATGAAATAGCCGAAATGATGGGGCAACTTGCAACAAAATCAGCAAGTAAAAATATATGCATGCAAAATAGCCTAAATGATTGGGTAACTCACAATAAAAAGATAGCGAGTAAAAATAAAATAAATAGCCGAAATGATTGGGCACCGTGAAAAATAGCCGAAATGATTAGGCAATCACGACCTTCGCGATATAAAAAGCTGAAATGATAGAGTATCGCGGAAAGAAATAAAATAAAAATAATAATGAAATTTATGCCCTACAGGTGATATCACAGCAATCCCTGTATACAATCCAGGGGCACAAACAAAGAATGAACCACACCTTTCCTCCTCAGGTCTCATCAGAAGAAGAAGCCAAATCTCAATGGTTCACTGATAGCCTGGAGATCATCTCAACATTCGTCTCATTACAACAAATACAACATCAAGCAAAGCGGAACAGCGGCAATCCCCAGTTGCATAACTCGGCGGTGCATAGATAACCAAGAGTCAAACCCCAACTCCGTGAAATGCGGATGAAGTCAAAATTCATGGTTATGTGGAAAGTGGCAATGACCCCGTGGGAGACGTCCACAGCGAATCCTGGTCCTCACAGAACACAGCAATGAACCCGTGTGAAGCATCCAGAGCGGAGCCTAGTCCTCGCCGAACACGGCAGTGAACCCGTGGGAAGCACCTCGAGCAAAATTCCTGGTTATGTGGAACGTGGCAGTGAACCCGTGTGAAGCATCCAGAGCAGATCCTGGTCCTCGCAGAGCACGGCAGTGATCCCGTGTGAAGTATCCAGAGTGGAGCATAGTCCTCGCCGAACACAGCAGTGAACCCATGGGAAGCATCTAGAGCAAAATTCCTGGTTACGTGGAATGCGGTAGTGAACCCGTGTAAAGCATCCACAGCGGATCCTAGTCCTCACAGAGCACGGCAGTGAACCCGTGTGAAGCATCCAGAGCGGAGCCTAGTCCTCGCCGAACACGGCAGCGAACCCGTGGGAAGCACCTAGAGCTAAATTCCTGGTTATGTGGAATGCGACAATAACCCTGTGGGAAACGTCCAGAGCAGATCCTGGTCCTCGCAGAGCACGGCAGTGAACCTGTGTGAAGCATCCAGAGCGGAGCCTAGTCCTCGCCGAACACGGCAGTGAACCCGTGGGAAGTATCTAGAGCAAAATTCCTGGTTACGTGAATGCGGCATGAACCCGTGGGAAACGTCCAGAGCGGATCCTGGTCCTCGCACAGCACGGCAATGAACTCGTGTGAAGCATCCAGAGCGGAGCCTGGTCCTCGCCGAACACGACAGTGAACCCGTGGGAAGCATCCAGAGCAAAAATTAGACTGTGAGGTCCTTAAACTCACGGACTATGATGTCCTTAACCTCGACCATGATATCTTTAAACTAACAACGGACTGTGGAGTCCTTAAATACATAGACTATGATGTCCTTAATCTCGACCGTGATGTCTTAAAACTAACAACGGAATGTGGAGTTCTTAAATCCACGGACTATGATGTCCTTAACCTCGACCGTGATGTCTTAAAACTAACAACGGAATGTGGAGTCCTTAAATCCACGGACTATGATGTCCTTAACCTCGACCGTAATGTCTTAAAACTAACAACGGACTGTGGAGTCCTTAAATCCACGGACTATGATGTCCTTAACCTCGACCGTGATGTCTTAAAACTAACAACGGAATGTGGAGTTCTTAAATCCACTGACTATGATGTCCTTAACTTCGACCGTGATGTCTTAAAACTAACAACGGAATGTGGAGTCCTTAAATCCACAGACTATGATGTCCTTAACCTCGACCGTAATGTCTTAAAACTAACAACGGCCTGTGGAGTCCTTAAATCCATGGACTATGATGTCCTTAACATTGACCGCGATGTCTTTAAACTACGGTACCCCGGAGAACATCCAGAGCGGAGCCTGGTCCTTGCCAAACACGGCAGTGAACCCGTGGGAAGCATCCAGAGCAACTCTTAACTCCGTGAAATGCGGATAAGGACAACTTCACCCATCACTTGCGGGTCCTCACGACTCGTAAGGGTGTAAACTCACTTGTGAGTTCCTTACGACTTTCAAGAGAAAACACACTTATGAATCCTCACGATTCTTAAGGAGAAATTACACCTACGGGATCCTCTCGACCTATAGGGAGAAAAGCTCTTTATGAGACCCTCACGGATGATAAAGTTGAAAAGTCTTAGGAGACAGATCTTAACCCTGAATCCTAAGCCATCATTGTCCTGCAAAGAGAGCAAGATAGACTATCCACAGAATACATTCAATAAAAAGGGACACACCATTGAGAAGAAAAATATGTCTTTTATTCATGAACCAAAATGGATACAAAGTACAATTCGTGAAAGAACAAAAATATACTTTCATTCAGGAGTATGTACAAAAGAAGAATAAAGAAAAATATGCGCAAGTCTTCAAGTCGGCGGGCGATTTAGCAGATTGGTCAGCTCATCCCTCTTTCGCTGGGCCATGCCTTCGTGATTCAATATCGTCAGAAGATGGGCCTCCGCCTGAGCTTGCTGAGCCTGGTATGAGGCAAGCCGGCCTTCGAGCTCTTTCTCAATAGCCTTATAAGCCTCAACCCTTTCATGAGTGAACACGGCAGCTTTATCGATGGCCACCACCTCCCTGATGGCCTCTTGAAGCACTCGCAAAAGTTCATACGTTTTGTTAGCCTTGGTTGTAAGTTTGGCCTGAAGCTCTATCAGCGCTTTCGAAGCCAACTCCCTCTCTAAAAATTTGCGGCCGAGCCTCTTCTCGCACGACACCATTTTCACCGTGCACCGCTCAATCAGCCCCGACAAGCTCGCCTTTGCAGCTACAACCTCTAAGGGAAGGCGTATAGATTCAAGAATATGCAAGCAAAACTCTGTTTCAATGACAATACTTAATCCAGAATAAACACAAACCACTTGATATGGGAAGCAACAAGGAAAGCCTAGGATATATATCCTATCAAGCATACATGTGAAACTGTATGAACAGAAATGAGATCAAAAAAATGCGCAGGAAACATAACGATGATGCTTGCAATTAAAGAGAATTTCCATGGAAAAATAAGAAGCTCATTTACGCAAGCAAGACGCACATACGAGTACCCGGCAAACATGAAAATTCAACAGAAAAGCATACAACAGCCAATGATAAAAAGAGTACATCGATAAGCATACTACACTACCGGGAAAAGGTCACCAAACAAAGGATCAGTGGCACAAGGGTTAACAAAACAAAACGCAAAATTTTCTAACTCCCTCTCTTCCTTCTCCAACACATCGAAACGACGATTCTCACTAGGAGTGGCTCCCCACCGATTAGCGCCGTGTTCATCCGCAAAGGCAGATATAATAGCCCGTCGGGCTCTTATCTGGCTCAACAGACGGACCGAGCAGTCTTTCAGAGCCTGAGTAATCAGGCACGCCTCGTAAAAAAACTCGAGCTTGTCTTCAGCCGCATCAAGGATCGCCAGGGTCATCTCTGCTGGGTGAGGAGGGATGTCAGCGAGCACGGTAGCATGAATCATCCGGAGCCAAATGGATCCCCTTGGAAGAGGGGACCCTCTACGGATCAGGAGTTCATATGTCGCCGAGTCACATTCATCGTCGGTAAGAAGGGGATCCACCAGTCTAGCAGCAAAGCGAGGAATCATCTCCTCAATGGGTACTTCCCATGGTTGTCGACGAGCTTGGGGACGGTTGCAAGCCATAGCACTCAATTGTCTCTTCAAGATAAATCACCCTAAAGTTGTAATTGGAGTTCTCTGTGAAGAGAGAAGGAGAACTACGGCTTCAAGTTATAGAGGGAAGCATTAAATGCTGTACACGGAAGATACTGCATGATGAAACTATTTCCAAGACCCAGAAAAAGGGAAGAAATTGGAAATCAAAGAGATGGAACTATTTCCAAGGTTCCTTTTTTGCATCTAATGTTGCGCACGGAAAATATGGCATGAAAAAAAACCCAAACAATCCCATCAATAAAGCACCACGCGCAGGGTACGTGATCACACACCTTGGCATATACTGAAAATTGAAATCATGTCATGCGTGAATAACATGTGAGTGGATGCCGATGTGAGATAAAAATCCCCAACAGTGCCTCACATGCAAAACATGTGAGCAACAACAACAATATGACAAAATTTCATAAAGGAGGCATGCAAACACAGAAGGGAAGAAAAAACTTATCACTCATACTTTAAAAGTTCATACAAAAATAAGAAGAAACATTTACAATGGTAAAACATCAGATCCGGGACACGGATTGAGAAATTCAAAACTAAGGCCGTCTAAAATGTTTCTGGCCTCCCTGGTCATTCTCGTGTGCTTCCTCTCGCGCTCACAAGCATCGGGATCTCCGCTGATGTCCTCCACCCTCCGATAGGCAGAGAGTATCGCCGCCTGTTGGAATGCTTGATGCAGGATATCAATAAGATTGTCTCTCCTTTTCTTGGAAATTAGGCCCATCAGATACACTGAGTGTACCTTATCTTCGGCATCATCCAAAGCCTTAAACGGCATGCCTGCATAAAATAAAGGAAGCGCTTCTCAGATCGCCCTCATAATGAGTTTCAACAGAGAAGAGCGACGGGGGAGTAGTCGACCGTTGTACTCGTTGAAGTGGCTCATGATCTCAGCACACTGGGCGTTGGTGAACTCCTGGTTCTGACTGCGGCCCAGTGCACGAATGTCTCCGTAAGAAATGATCTCATCAAGGTCATACAAATGGGCAGCCATAGTATCTGAAATAAAGATCAGTGAGAATTTAACGGATAAACCAATCAAGAAGAATGCTTGTCTAAATAAGTCGTGGATTTCAAATGACCCTACACATTCTCCAAAAAGAAATCCATTTTGGATTCTGCAAAAATCAAGCAGAACAAGGGAATTAAATTCCCAGAAAACCCTACTGCAAATCTTTTCTTTTGCTGCAAAGAACAACTCAGGCAGAAAAATCTCAAGAGATCTTCTGTCAAAGAACTGAGTTCTTTAGAGAAATTAAATTCCTTTTGAACAGGGGAATTAAATTCCCAGAAATATTTTTTCAGAGCCAAAACTCTTTGGAATAGAATTAAATTCCAGAGAAAAAGACAGGCATTGCCATCGATCTCTGAGATCAAAGGAGCCTTAACAAAAGGGAGTTATGATTTAAAGATTGAGCGGTTTTCTTTTTAAAGAAGTTGAAAAAAATGGGTTCTTGTTAAAGGGAAAAACCCTTGGTATGGATTTAAACTCCAACAAAGATTTCTACAAAAGTTCTTCAGCCGTTCAAGATCATTACCTGAGAAAAGAGAATCTTTTTAACAGAGCTAAACTCTAGAAATTTTGAAGCAGAGAACTAAGCTCTAAGAAAAGAGATTTAAATTCTAAAAAGGAAAAAGTTGAAAGGAAGAAGATGAAAGAGTGGAGGTGCTTCTGAGGAGACCCTGCATTTATAGGATGTGATGGAAAATGTTTCATCTCCCCTATTCCCCAGACGGATCCAACGGTCACAAAAGTGACAGCGTTACACTCACGTGCAGACACGTGAGAGCAACGCTGTCGGGGCATTTGTTTCCTGATTAAAAATCAAGAATTACCTCAATGAGGTATCACGTGTTCATACGTGACCAATTGTCATGTGATGACACGTGATGGATAAAACCTCATCAAACAGAAACGAAAACAAACGGCTGAAAGATGACTCAATTGGGGGTCACGTGCTCCCACGTGACCAAGGGTCACGTGCCAGCCCGTGAAAGGCTTTGAAAGCCTTACAGCTTAATAGAATTTAATTCTAAAAATCAGGAAATAGCTCAACGAGGTGTCACGTGCACACACGTGACCAATGGTCACGTGTTGACACGTGATGGTTAAAACAGCAACATAAACAAGCGGCTGTTAAAGGGTTCAATTGGGGGTCACATGCTCACAGGTGACCAAGGGTCACGTGCTCGCACGTAATCAAGGGTCACGTGCGAGCACGTGACAGGCTTTGAAAGCCTTACAGTTTAATAGAATTAAAATTCTAAATTTCTCTAAAATCTTTCCAAATGGGAAAGGATTAAGGAGAACCGTTGGATTAAAAATCCATGGGTGATTAAATATCACCAATTTATGGAAAAATCTTAGACAAGGAAAGATTTCCCTAAATCTCACCAGAAATAACAAACAGAATATCTTTGGATTGAAAATCCAACGGTGAATAAAATTCACTTAATGATCTAAAGGCTCATATTAACTGTGAAAACAAACAAAATCTTTCAATGAAAAATTTGCTAAACAAATTGATTCTTTTCCTTCTCCTATAAATAGGAGCCAAGAGAAGAGAAAGATATAGAGCTTTGGAATCTTGAAATTTCAGAGAGAAAAGAAAGGAGAATTTAATTCTCTACAAAGAAAAACCCTAGGTGAGAAAAGAAAGGGGATCAAAACTTCAAACAGAGAATTTAATTCTCAAATCTAAAAGTTTAACTTTTCTGCACAAAAGAACTTAGTTCATTCTCTTGTTGAAGATCTGCACAGAGCACTTCTCCCCATAAGTTGAGAATTTAATTCTCATCGGGTTGAGATCCTGCCATGCAGATCCAAAAGTTAGAGGGGAAATTAAGTTTAGAGAGTTTAATTCTCCCAAAACAAAACTAGGGTTTAACCCTGTATGAGAATTTAATTCTCCCAAACTCACAGGAATTTATTTCTTTTAAGATGAAACTAGGGTTTAACCTTATATAAGAATTTAATTCTCCCAAACTCATAGGAATTTAATTCCTTCAAGATGGAACTAGGGTTTAACCCTATATGAGAATTTAATTCTCCTAGAATTATAGGAATTTAATTCCTTCATGATGGACAAAACTACGGTATAACCCTAATTGAGAATTTAATTCTCTCAAATTCACAGGAATTCAATTCCTCTTAAAATGAAATTAGGGTTCCACCATATACAAGAATTTAATTCTTTTACATATATGGGAATTTAATTCCTCTAAAAGAAAATTCCTCCAAATCATAATCAGGGTTTAACCCTACAGAGAATTTAATTCTCAAAATAAAATAAGGAGACTTAAAAGATCTCCATGCATGCAAAAAACTAGGGTCACGTATCCCCACGTGACCCCTGGAAAGATCCTCACAAATGAGAAGAAATTAGCCCTGAGGAAATGCCTCACGTGCTCCCACGTGACCCTCATTATATATGGAACAAAAGCAAAGGCAAAATTTGACTTGGGCGCTCTCACGTGTTACCACGTGACCCCTAATAAATGTTCTAATAAATCAGGGCATGAGTACCTATCACGTGCCCACACGTGATGGCTATGAAAATTAAAAGTGTGTAACACTTGTTTGCAGAACAAAATAAAGGGGATCTGGCCCCACTTTTTGATGCCATCACGTGCTCCCACGTGACCCCCTTCCTCTTCTAGTGTTTAACACTGATCTGACAATTTTGTTTCCAGTGTTTAACACCGTTATCTTTTAGTGTTTAACACTAATTTGAGAATCACATTTCTAGTGATTAACACTAAATTGTTAATCTTATTCCCAGTGTTTAACACTGTTGTTCTTTAGTATTTAACACTGCTTTTAGCCAAATTGGATAATTTTCCAGAGGTAAAAGTCCCTCCTCCAAATGAATCTCAAAATTGAGGAAATCAAAGATGAAAATGTTTAGCATTGCTAAATAATGTGGGCTTGAACCCATACAAGTATTAATGGTCCAACAAAGGGCCAGTTCTTCAAACTTAATTGGACTTAGCCCAAGTTGGCCATAAGCCCTCAATTCAGACTTAACTGAGTCAATGTGTTCATAATTTAATTAATTGGTCTTAGTTCCAAACTGGGCTATGGATCATTGAATCCACTTTGGTTTGAAGGTACATCTCTTCACTCCTCTGATATTTGTCGTTATAATCCTTCAACGTCTTCAGAGAGGTGACGGGTCCCGACAACCATACATTTCTACGGACTGTGGGGTCCTTAAACTCATGGACTATGATGCTCTTAACCTCGACCGTGATGTCTTAAAACTAACATTGGACTGTGAGGTCCTTAAACTCATGGACTATGATGTACTTAACCTCAACCGTGATGTCTTAAAACTAACATTGGACTGTGAGGTCCGTAAACTCATGGACTATGATGTCCTTAACCTCGACCGTGATGTCTTAAAACTAATAACGGACTGTAGAGTCCTTAAATCCATGGACTATGATGTCCTTAACCTCGACCGCGATGTCTTAAAACAAACAATGGAACGTAATGTCCTTAAACTAATTATCGACCGCGATATCACTAAACTAAACAATAGAGCCCAATTGCTCTTTTGTTGGATCTAAACGATCCCGTTAAGTCGATCTTAGTTCAAAATGAGATAAATGTATCCTTAACTAACGTTTAAGTTGATCTTAGTCTCAAATGAGGCTAACGTATCCTTAAACCCAACCCCTAAACCCAAATCTAAGAAAGATACGGATTTGGACTAGTCCACGTCCTACGGGCGACAACATAACTTAGTCTCCGTATACAATCTACGAGCAACCAAACACAAAACAAACACCCACGACATGAAGTGACCATCTGGAGAAGGAGAAAGTTGTTACCGCGATGCGGTAGCGTAATTAACTGCAAGGGCTTGGGCCTGAAGGGAAGAGCGTCCCCACAATCAAAAACCCCTCAAGCGAGGGGGAATCTGACGAAGTCTGCTACATCGGCCGCATCCGTTTAAACCTTCGATACATGGTGCCATAAATCTACTTGGCATCTTCGGAGAGGTGGACGGATAGTACCAATTAGCATCTGCCCCGAATTTCAGGCAAGACGTCAGTCTTGCGCCGTCCTTCGGAGGGGAACAGCTACAAACAACAGCGTTAACACTAAATACAACATTATAACAATATAATACAATATGAAAAGCCACTCTCTCTCTTACTATCTGTCTATTTTATTTCTCCCTTACCTTTGGGTCTTACCGAGCGATTGTTCGCTGACGACATTCCTTCTCTTTCTTCTTTAGAATTTTTCAGGTGATCTGGACACTCAGGAGATCGAGCCTGCTAGTGAGGACTTGGACCGGCTTTCCTACGACCCAGAGATCTAGCTTCATTATACACATTTTTATTTCAGTACTTTTCATTCCTGTTATGCCACTGTTTATGCATTGTTTTCATTCAGTTGTATTTACTTTTCCATGTATTGTAAAAAGAATGTGAATAAATAAAGTTGCAATTTTATTATATCTTGTTTTTTGTGCATTTATATTTATATTGCTCAGATACGCTTAGCGTATTTACTTCACAGTAAATACGTAGCGGCCTCGTCGCGTTCCCTTCACCGTACACCGGGAAGCGGGGCGGGACAATTACCAAGAGAGAGCGCCAAGTCCATACGTATGCTTCCCAGGGGTTAACCGCAAACGTGAAGCTTACGTTCCAGAAATCGGTGTTGCGGACGAGAATATCGATATAACCATAGAAACGTGTAGCCCACGTATTCAGATCTACGGGTTTCCCACCTACCCATTGCAGAATTGCTCTTTTTCTATGCTTATTGTATTTCGTAATTTCGTTTGCAACATCTCTTCCGTGGTGTTCAAACCGGGCCGAATTATCCCCCGCAGCTATCGTCTCATCAATACTCATGTCTGCTGCCTCTATCATCATATCGATTTGAGGTCGAGCAGTGTTGGGACTTTACCCGTGCGCACCTTCACGGTTTTTGAAAGAATTTTTTTTAGAAATAGTGTGCACGCGAGCTCGGTCTCATTTCAAAATTTAATAACCGCAAGTGTACGGCGCGTCGTAGCGAGTCGACATGTACGGGTCGATCCTCAGGGAATTGGTGATTAGAGATTGTTGTTTAAAGGTTCGAGAAGAAAGAATTTGGGTTTTGTCACAAAAAATAGAAAAATACAAAATTATAGAACAAGTTAAGGAAAGTGGCCGTGGTTTTGGTTCGGATGATTGAATCGCGGCGATTTTTTCGACGCTCCTTTGATCATGAGTTGTTTCCTCCTTATGTTGGATCCGACAAGAAGCATGGCTTGTTAAGGCGTTTGCGAAGCACAAACCATCATATTTCCGATATTCAACGCAAGACATGAAATGATTCCGTTACGTTCTTACTTACCATTTTATGTCCATGCATAAAGTATCAACACTAACAAAGGTTAGCAAGTATACAATATCAATACACATCAATTTGCAAATAATAAGTAAACTTAGGATTGAGCTTGCTATGTGTGGGGTGATGGTATAGGATATATGCTAATGAAGGATATCAAGCAATATTAAGCAACATAGTCTATCTAAACACTTAGCAACCTTAATACTAAATTGATTCTAATCTTAACCTTGCAAATGTTGATCATGAAAGAATATGGTATGTGATAAAGGTTACAAGTAACCATTAAAATCAACATACCATATCAAATATATCCATTTAGCAGTCTTATGCTCACAATCACAATTAAGTATTTTAAACATTCATAAGAGGAGGAGAAAGGCAAAGCCATTCATCTCACATACTCACTATCACCACAACTATATAGACTTACTCAAGCATTACAAAATAGAATAAATGAAACACAAAAGAAAAACTTAAGAACAAGAAGTTAAACAAAAATAAAGTGCAAGTTCTTTATTAACAAAATGGATGAATTAGAGCAGCAAGTTTGATAACAACCTCAACCTCCTTAATGGAGCTCTCAAATGAAAGATCAAAAAGAGAAGAAGAGGAAGCTATCAAATATTACACACTCAAGTTTTTACTCTAATATCCCACACTGAACTTAATCTGAGACCTTCTATATATAGGCAACAAAATATCAAAAGTTGCATATGACACTGGATTGACAAGACCACCAGGGACCCATCATATTTGAACGAACCAAATTGGCTACAACTTGGCCACAAATTGCGGCCAAGATGAATTTATTTGCGGCCTCATTTTGGAGAGTGGGGCCCAACTTTTGTCTGTGGTTTTCTGGTCTCTTGAGCATCTCTCTGTGGTTGCAATTTCTTTTAATTCACACCTGAATGTAATCTGGAGTAATGTACAAAGAGGGAAGTGATCAAGTGGGTGTGTGTTCAAACTTTACATCCATTCTTTTTATCACACAATCCACATGCACACCCACTTGTCCAAGCACTTGTGTATCCACTTGCAAGACACCATGATGGTGTTTGCAAGTTGATGTCTTATGATGGTTCATACCCACTTGATCCATGATGGCTCATGCCCATTTGGTCCATGATGGTTCACACTTGGTTATGTTGGACCAAAAATCATATTTATTTGTACACAACTCTTATTTGTTGCAAACTCATTCGATTTGATCTGTATTTTGTCCCATTTGCAGTTACGGCTAAAACCATTATTTCTGTGCATGTTGTATACCGTCTCCAGTGTTTTTGCCTGTGTACCTGTAATCTGTACTAATGAGCAGACAGAGATATAATAGTACTGTTTATTAATAAAATGATAGGAAATGAGCGGTATTAAAATATAATAAATCATGCCGAACAAGCAGCAGCCCACCACGCCAGTGCCTTTGTATTGTCCCTATCTCGATATGGTTTTTCATTTTGTAAATCGCGAGAAAGAGGTAATACACGAATCAACTCATCGGTGAAGGGATCCGAGAATACCCCGGGTTCTCTACTCAAGTCCGTGCACTTGATTGATAGGTTTACACTATGTGTTCTACCTGTTCTATTTACCGCAAACAAGACGGTTTCGCATGTAGCTAGCCGGTTGAATACAGGCCGTCCACTGAGAGATGGTTAGTATTTCGTTCTTATTTTAGACGAGTCAAATAAAAACGTACAAGTTGTTCAATTCTATCCTAAGTGTTTACTATATTTATGTTCAAGAGGACTTGTTAGGGTTAGGATTAGTTAGTTGAGTTAGGAATTAATCTGTGCTTGTCTTGTACCATCCTTGAAATGATGTTGGAATAATCGGAAGTAACGGGGATTAGAAGGACATAGGAATGGTATTTCCGAGTTTAAGCAAGCTTTCTAATGCTAAATCCATTTCTAGTGCCCATTGTCCATCCGTTCCATACTCTTATTTCCAACTCTAAGCCAAACACACACAACAAGTCTCCAATTAGGTCACAACTATATATCACGTTGTAGTGCGCCTAAAAGAATTCTCGATTTAAGTCGCATCTATATGTCACTTTATAGCACGTCTAAGGGAGAGGGTTGTATTTGTTTGATCTAGATTCGATTTCAAGTTGTTTGACGAAGAGAAGCACAAGGGATTTTTCCTTCTCTCATACCACCCTTCCTTAACCCTAACAAGTGAGTAAACTACTCACACATGGAAAGAAAATAAAACAAGAAGAAGAGAAGAAATAATAGAAGAATACTGTTAGAACAAAAATAGCAAGCTAATTACTTGGGCCCTTATCTAAGTAAGGGACTCCATTGAGTATCATGACTTAAAAAATAGAGATTAGAAGAGAATAAGATGAACAATAAAACCAACAACTATGTTAACAAACAAATAATAAAAGATATAAAAAATTTAAAATACAATACAAGAAAATAAAGACACAAGATAACAAAAACTCTCATCTTCATTAATTGCCCACTCAAAAGTTCTCACTACATTTTCATGGAGAATAGATGAAAAAGAAAAAGAAAACTAACTAATCTAACACTAATCCTAAAGAAAGTAGAGCATCCCTTGTTTGGTTATGATCTAGAGTATATATAGGAAGAGGAGTGAAACATTAAAGGTATATTATGAGCCTATATACAATTACAAAAAACACCCCTGAAATTTCATCACGAGACATAATGAGATGGCCGTGGATCCGCCGCTAATAAGACCCAAATTTCATGGAAGCACGGTCGACTTGATGAATTGGCGCGTCGTTTTTCTTGTGCTTCCTCGTATTGCTTTCTTCTTCTATTTGGTAAGTTCAAATTGCAAAATGGTTCTAAAATATTCTCAGATTTTTAATAGTCCAAAATGGCAACCCTATTGAATTTTGTGCCTTGATCTCCCTCGAGCTCCGCATTGCCACCTTGTTTCTTGTGATGCCTCTCTCATGCTTTGCATTTGTCTGAGACACGAATGACTGTTGTTCTCGTCTAGTCTCTTGAACTGGTAGACAGCACCAGACGGATGTTGATGACCGGAACTCGGATTTTATCTGTTTTCGGTAATTGTTCTGAATTTGTCATAACTGTACAGATTGTGCGTGATTTGCGCTGTTCTGGACTGAGAACCTATAATAATGTAGCAAATACTGATCAAAAATACCTTCTTATATACAAATGTGCATAAGATTGAGCGGTATTAAATGCAATATTCTGGTGTGAACTGCACTGCTTGTCTAGGTGTGCATACAAATCATACTACACTGATGGACATGCATCCTCCTGATCAGGTGTACATACACGTTTTAATTTATTATTGTCACGACCCGAAGGTACGGAACGTGACCGGCACTTAAATTACGAAGCGTCTAGAGACGCAACGTAATCTAAGAAAGCCGAAGCCCAGAAATCTAAACCACATAAAAGAAGAAGGAAAACATGTAGAAAAATAAGTTTAAAAGCAATATCCAATTTTCTCTAAAATTTCGGCAGAGTCTCCTTTGTAAAAACTGGCCCCAAACGGGTACAAACAAGAATAATATATATACAAACAATAAAAATGCATCCCCAAACGGGAGCTAGCTCTACGCCAACAGGAGGAAACTACCACACCATGAACAATAATATACAACGCCAAAGGGTGAGGCTCGAAACTCAAAAGAAAACAAATCCACCAGATACCATAATAATACAAGCGCGACTCTAAGGTCGAAATAAATAACTGGTCCTTTAAACTTATCAAGTAATACAAGTCTGGTTCATGGAGCTTACTAGATACCAATGAAATAATAAAAGTATAACGGCGGTCCTAATACAAGTGAACCAACCTACCAAGCAAATCACCCTGAATAAAATGATGTGCCAGCAAACTGCTAAGGAAACCTGTACATCGAACCTGAAATAAGATTTGGCACAACGAGGGTGAGTTGCCAACTCGTGAGTAGAAGACATCTGCGAGAAGAAATCGAATGCACGACGCTGTCCTAGGTCATAATAATATACTAATATATCACTAGTCATCTACTAAAGGCAGGGTAATAAACTACGCGTAAGTACAAATGCTCAGTGCTCGTGTCATTACCTCAAATAGTAATATGTCATGTGAATGAGTATGCATGCACCATGAATGTAAAACAATCAACCCTGAAATCTGGATATATCTGTATAAGAAGTCTTTAACTTTTATCATAGTGAAATTTGTATAGAAATCTGAAAAATCATCGATGAAATTCATGGAAATCCGTGTCAAGTATCGACACAAAACATATAAATCTCAAGTCTCAATACCTCATAGTCTCAATATCTCGGGCTCCGTCGGTCCGGATCGGCCCATATCAGCAAATCTCACGACAACGGTCGGTATCCTCCGGATATCCGCCGCGCCAGACATCACCGGTCGGTAGTTTTCCCCTGCCAGGCTCATCGTCTACAACTCGATCTTCTTGCCCCGGGGTACCATACCGGGCCCACCATATACCCGAGACGGTTCATCCACTCCTCGAATCGGGTCTCGAAATCCAACAGAAAACATGAAATCTCATGGTGGACGACACATACATCACGAGAAAACCGCAACTTATATTTTAAAAAGAGAGGGAGAGAGAGAGAATTTTTTTTTATATATATTCTTGCGGTTTTTCCCAAAATCCAGAAATCTCATAGAAATCCAAAATCCCAAAATCATGAGTAAGTAAATAATAAATATCGGCATAAGCCCCACAATACTGCATGATAACGTGAAAATGTGAATGCATGAAATGTCTAAGTAATAAATGCAATGTCTAGACTAACACCTGAGAGTAATCACAATATTATATTGATCTAGCCTTTAGCTGATTCTACCAATAAAAGATAATATGTTCTAAAGTGTACGTGACATAGCAATTACCGATGATGATGTGTGTGAGCCGACAAATAAGTGTACGTGGAATATGCGCATCATCGGTAATGGTGCTGGTGTCCTGACAGGCAGAGTTTCATACTGACTAAAGAAACATATGTATGAATATGCAACTTGATGATTACGATCTGAATGTAAAGATGAATGTTTATTAACCACTCATTTGTAATATACATGTCTAACTACAACTAAATGACTCGAGCCTAAACTAGTATCTATCTAACCCCTAAGAAACTAAACTAAAGAAACTAGTCGATAAAAAATAAGAATCCACCTAGGGTCTGGGTCCATATCTGTAATAGTCGGCGATCCAGCCTCAATAGCGTCACATACGTAGTAAGACCTCCTCGAATCAAGAGTGCGGATCAATCATCACATCTATGCCTCGTACGGAAAAATCCATCGTACGGCATCCCAGTATCGGGTACGGGTCAAGTATCACCTACGTATAATATCATCGTCATATATCATTGTCTGCGTACATATACATCGTCAATTGGTCCTCAGAAATATCATGTCATATATATCGTATCGTAATCAGGTCACACATATATCATATCGTAATCAAGTCACACATTACAGTTCGGTTTCTATTCTAGAGTCTCGTATATCTCAATATCATCGTCACCTATTATCGTTTATGTATATATATCCATTTTCTCATTTTCCAACGATCCGCTAACATCATAATACGACTGTATAGCCAAGAGATCACGGCATCAAGCCCAGTTATATCGTCTCATCCCCATGTATCATATAACATCCTTATATCACATATGCATGTTGTGTATATATATATATATATATATATATATATATATATATATATATATACCTTCACACATTCCTATATATACACACATACACATATACACCAAGTCAAGTTTCTGTGTGTGCGTGTGTGTGTCTACCTACGAATCCCCTCCAAGACATTCATCCTCTGGTAAAGTCTTTCTAAATCAGTCTAGTCCAACCAAAAGTCTTTAATATGGTCCTACTCGCCAAGAATCTAAGATCACGTCCGACTTCCTAATGACAATAAGTAATATTCCTATTCTACGTTTGCAGGGGTGCTAAACGCCTTCCACCCGACTTCCCCTGTAGATATACATCTACTCACCTGGTCCTTGTCTGCCGAAGACGATGTCGCCCTCCACTTCTTCCTCGTCCGAAGTCCACGTGAGGGGTATCTATACGCAAACATATATAATATCGTAAACTGAATCACGGACAAAACCAAAACGACGCACGAAACGCGCATAGGTTAAAACCTATGACCCGCTCATGCAAAATAACCAAATATCGCTCGATATCGGTGTACAAATGCCGATTGATCGAGATAAAACACCAACAAACAACTCACAGTTTCAAAACTCATTATTTATAATATAAAACATGGTTTAAATTATCGAAACCTTAAAATCGATCAAATCGTCCGATTTCGTAAAAACCTAGAAAACGTCAATTTACTGTTTTACTTCAAAACTTGATGTTTAAATGAAACTAATGGTCATAATATTCATTAAATAACATAACTAGATTATAGAAACCATTACTATATTTTTATCACACTAATTTGTCTTAAATTGAAATTCCTAGTTTGCAATTTTATCCGATTTCAACATCTCTTAAGCAAAAATTCACAATTCCACTACTAAACTTGATTTTGCATATATTAAAGTGTTAAACCACTCCATGAAACCTTAAGGATGTGCTAAAGCCCTAACTAGATTTTTAATCCTACATTTTAAATGAATTTCAAAATCCTAGTTCAATAAAAATAGCAATTTTGTGAAAATTTGAAAGTGAAAACTAGCAAATTGTAACTAGATTATGTTTCACACTCAAATAACATGTTAATCTCCTCATTAACACCACATTCTAATGATAAAAACCGTAATTAGAATTTTATCACACCAATATATATAATTTATAAAAATCTAGTTTGCAAAATTGTTTAATTTAAACAATTTTGAAAGAACAATTTACAATACATCAACCATACTAGATTTTCCATTTCTAAAAATGATAAACTACTTATTATAACCCCACTTAATTAATAAAAACCCTAACTTGATTTTAGAACCCTATCTTGAATTTTAAACTTGCAAATAGAATTAATTAAGAAAATCTAAATATGCTAGATTAAAACATTTAATAACAATTAATCATTGGAATAAAAATTATACCTCCACAACATGAGATCCAAACATGAAAATATGCCTCCAAAATAATGGTTTCCAACTCCAAGATCCATGCTAAATAGGTCAAAGGAACATGGTAGAGATTGAATATTGATTTTGAGGTTTATTTTTGTTGAATTTTTGATGATTTTTGAAGGTAAAAAGAACTTGGAAAATGGGGGGGCTGCTATGGTGAGGCCGGCCACATGCAAGGGAAGAAAGAGGGAAAGAAAAAGATGAGGAAATTTGTGTAGAAAGTTCTCCAAAATGACACTTCTTTAATGTCTTTTCACATTTTTCTTTATTTAATAATTTTTCTGTTCAAAAACTTGATCCTAGAAAAATCTAGAACCATGAAAATATTTGAGAAAGAATTTTGCATAAACACACTTGATTCTAATATGGCATGGCTCATTTTATAAAATTAACCCATTTCAAATTTGTAATTTACACTAATTTAATGTATAATTAAAGTTTATGTTAATATTAAAAATAGTTAATTTAGGAAAAATATTTAATTAAACTAAAAATTTATAAGTGACTAAATAAACACTATTTACTAGTAATTACATGATTAAAATAGGTCTTTTTAAATTTATGATGAAAAATAATTATGGTTAAGTTTTACAGAAAATACGGTTTATTTTACTGAAAATCAGAAAATTCGGCTAAAGGATTTTTATTTATTTAATTATTTATTTATTTTTTAAAACGTTACAATTATAATCAATACAATAGTTATTTGAATAAAATAATGCGGTCAACGACTATTTAAAACTCGTAATATATATCTCTACTTTCAGGATCATGCTGTGTCGAGAAGAAAGTATCTCAAACTCTTTTTTTTGAAGAAAATACTTTGGCAAATTTTCTGAATATACCTTTTCCTCCCATATGTTTCATGCAAGTGCAATGACGATATAAAATATATAATATGCATAAATCATTAAACCAACAAATCAATACATTACAAGTGATTAGAACTGCAGAGATTTTCATATATCATTTACATGCAAGTGATTGGAAGTTTTTACAACTGCAAAATTTATAATATATATCAATTGATTACAAGTGTTTACAACTGCAAAGTATATATAACACACGCACACACACAAACATATAAATTATTACAACAGCAAAGTTTTTCATATGTCAACCGAATCGTCAAGGTCAATCTCGTCAGTAGAACTATCGAATAAGGATTTAGGAGGTGTCCGCAATGCAATCCAGGCTTTTTCACGATTAGGATCTTTAACATCGAAACACTGCTTAGCCTGTGAAGCTAACATGAACTTATCATCTCGATAAATTTCTTTATTGAGATTGATAAGGTAAAAACCGTACTCATCTATCTGGATGCAAGCGCACTAATGAATTTTGAACACAACAAATCTTTCTTGCTCATTACTCCCATAAAATAGCTCTTTTATGTCCTCCAGCTGACCAAAATATTCTTTTTTTCCTCCTTAAGGTCATTGATCACGGGAACTAGAGAAGCACGTTTGTTCAAATGGACGAATTATATTATTTTGGGTAGTCAATTTCTCGATTGTAAGAAATTTTAGTTTATGAATGCAATATGAACCGTATCGATTCACTTCTTCACTAGGACCTTTAGATAGTTTCATGATTACATCCAGGAATTGCATCCCTTTTGCTATGTCATCTTCAATTTACAATGCATTTACATGTAAAATGTATAAACTGTATGTGATATATGCATGTGAAACGTGAAATATACAAGACATACATACGTGTTTACAGAACCACCGTGGAAAGTGTTTCTTATGTTCTTGTTTAATCTTCCAATTAGCACCCTTTCCGGAAATCGCATTCGTAAGTTCTTTAATATGTCGGCTAAAAGAATAACAATATTAATTATTTAGACATATTTAGATATAGACACTCAAAATATTGACGCGATTAAAAGTTTTTATTTATATACTTTCTGTGATTGGCAGTAATTTCATGGTTATTAAGGATAAACGAATGCGCTTGATCGAGCCACTCCCTCCGATAGGATCGATCCTCCCTTTGTGGATAAAATAGCTGGTCATCGTTAATTCAAGAAAGACGGTTTAATTTTGTTTCAACTCTACGTAAGTAACAAGAAGTTGAGGCATTCGTTGGCGCAATAACTCTCGGCTATTGACTCTCTCGGTCAAGATCAATTGCACACTTGCCATTTCAGAAATCCCAAGTATCTAAAACGTTAACGAATACTTTAGACAAATGTGAATATTATAATGAATTAAATAAAAAAAATTCTGAAAAAATATACTACCTTTCTACTGGATACATCCACCTTTATGAGACAAGTCCTGCAATCATTGCCTCTGTAGCTAAATGCATAGAAAAATGAACCATGATGGTGAAGAAAGATGGTGGAAAAAACATCTCTAACTTACAGAGGGTTTCAACAATACTCTTTTGCAACTTCTCAAATTTGGCTACATCTATCACTTTAGAAAAATGTTTATTGAAAAAGTCGCAATACTCTAAAAAAACCTTGGTAATATTGGATAGCAAATTATGTCGAAGAGACATCAGAAGCAATTGATGCAGAAGGATATAAAAATCATGAGTTTTAAGATTCAAGAGCTTTGGTGGCCCGACCTGTACATTCTTTACTATGTTAGAGGAGTAGCCATCTGGGGTTTTGACGCTCTTTAGCACCTCACAAAATCTTTTAATAGACAATTTCAACATTGTGTGGCTCGAAACTGGTAATAATTCATAGACACCATCATCATGAAGTACTGGATACAATTCCTGTCGAATTCCAAACTCCATCAAGCACTTGCGAGCACTCAACTTATCTTTGGACTTAAAATCGTCCTGCAACAACGTGCCACCAATATTATCAAACACATTCTTCTCTGCATGCATGACATCAATATTGTGTCGAATCAACAGATGGTTTCGGTAAGGAAGATTCTATAATATACCTTTCTTCTTCCACACACTCAACAATTTGTTATCTTCGGTTCACATCCATTTTTTTGTTTATTGAAGGAACCATCTGAGTTAAAATGATTAGGACCTTGTTGGAATTGGCACGATAAAATCTGCTAAAAAATTTCTATCCCTGACAATTGTTTTGGTGCTTCACCCTTTTCCAATATTCCATCAAACTTATTTGCCATCTTTCTGTACTGATGATTCGCCGATAGTCACCTACGATGAAACCAGCAGAAAAACTTACCATGCATCTTAAGCTGTGGGGCACTATAATCAAGGCAACATGATGGGCATGCATGCTTCGTATAGGTAGACCATCCAGATAACATGTCATATACTGGAAAATCGTTGATTGTCCAAATAACAGCCGCTTGTATTCTAAACTTCTTCTCGGTGTACACATCATCTGTCTCTACTCCATATTCCCAGAGTTCTATCAGCTCTTCAATTAAAGGTTCTATATAGACGTCAATGTTCTGGCCAAGGGAATATTTTCCAGGAATTAATAAGGAAAGATTCATATGTGATTGCTTCATACACATCCAGGAAGGCAGATTGTAAGGCATAAGCAATACCGGCCACGTGGACCAACTAGAGCTCATGAGTCTGTAAGGCATGAAACCGTCGGTTGCCAAACCTAGACATGCATTCCTCGGCTCATCCCCAAAATGATCAACACTGTCTGATTGCTTCCATATTTCTGCATCAGCCAGATTCCTCACCTTCCCGTTTTTTATTCGACGATCGGAATGCCATCTGATGCTCTTCGCCTTATCCTTTGAAATATATAAATTTTGTAACCACTTAGCCACGGGGAAATAATGAAGGACTTTGGCTAAAGTTTTCTTGCACTTTTTGCTGATATCGGACGTTTCTGCGAATGAATTTCACATAACATTTTTCTTCCTCGAAAAGTCGTAAGTGAGACACTCATCGAGAGATGCATAATCTTTGCGATACAATGCACAGTCGTTGGGACATGCATCAATTTTCTCATAAGAGAAACCGAGTGTCTTCACAATCGTTTTTGCCTGATAATGATTCTCTGGAATGCTTTCCTTTCCTTCAGGAATTACCTTGCGTAGAAGATAAAGAAGCACGTCAAAGTGCTCATTATCCATCCCGCTGATTATCTTCAGATGGAGGAGCCTTATTACAGATAACAACCTACTAAATCCCGTATAGCCTTCGTACAGATCTTGTTCGTTTTTCTCTATAAGTTTCTGTAATTCCTCTAATTCACTAGTGCCTTCAGACGGTTCAACATCATTCATTTCCTCTCCAACAAATAAATCTTCCAACATCTCATGTGTTTCATCTATCCTGTCACCTATCAACAATTCAGCTTGCGAAGCTGCGGTTTCATTATCCATCATCGTTTTCTCGTTACGTATTCCCTCGCCATGGTAATTCCAGTGTATGTAGTTCGGTTCAAAACCCTCTACAAACAATGTTCTTCTATCACTTCACGTCGAAAACGGACTCTATTCTTACATTTTTTACAAAGACAGAACAAGAGTCCATCTCGGCTATGCTTTAGGTTCTTATCTGCGTAATCTAAAAATGTTTTAAGCCCATCTTTAAATCGGGTGTCTCTCAAACTATACATATTTTTCCCCATGTGCATAAATGATTTATCCGGAAGAATTCTCATCTGTTATTACACAGATAATAATATGAGTTTAACATATCTTATAAGTTTATTACAAGCTCATCATTAAATAAATTTTCAAGTCTTAAATAAAATTTCATGATGTGGACGTATCAAAGTATCTAAAGTCATTTAAGATTGACGTAAGTACTCAGGGCAAAATATCGGGATGAATAATTAGTTTCACGGCTGGCAGGGATAAAGGTCCTAATTCCAATTACAAATGCAACACTCGCATCTCACTTCCTCCAGTTTTTCGTCCATTTCGAGAAAATTTCGGCACCACTTTCCCTTATTCCTCGTGTTCGTACATTAGTTATGAATAAGTGGAAAGCATCGTCAAAACTTCTCAAAATGGGACGAAAATACAGAAGGATGTGAGATGTGAGTCTTGTTGCATTCGTAATATGTCCAAACTGGAAAAATCCGACAATTACTGTATGCCAAATCCCCTCGTTGAATAACATACATACGTTTGAAAAAATTGAACAAGGTGCTCAATTCTTACAAATATATAATGTGATCCTATCAATTCGACTGAAAAAATATTTGACATACACCAATTGTCAGATGGAAAACAATAGGTCGATCCTAAACAAGTTAAAGACCTTTTGATCTTAAACTTAATAATTAAATAAAAACATAAAACCCTAGTTAAGATTCTAATCAAAATTTTAGAGTAACCCTTAATTTTCTATTTAATCGTTTTTTATTCAGGGTCTCGGTTCATTATTATTTGGTCTTAATTAATTAATGTAATTAATATTATAGGTTAATCAGTTTGATTTTATTTTTGATTTATGCATCTACTATAGTTTAAATGGTCTCTAATACGCACAGTTTCTACTAGTGAGTTAATGTTATATATTAATTTGTTAATTAGTTAATTAGGGTTTATAAGTTGTCATTAGGGTTTTAGGGTTTATAGATTTGTTATTAGGGTTTATAATTTGTAATTAAGGTTTAAAATTTGTTATTAGGGTTAATAAGTTTTTATTAGGTTAGGATTTTTTAAGGTATATAGATTATTCAATTCCTACAACCTAATTATCTCAAAAACAACAAAATTGTATATCCTTACACCACAATTACATCACAATTTCATTTTTAATTGAAAAAATTCATAACCTAACAACCATATGACAATTTCATAACCTAACATCATAAGTACATAACAACTAATAACATAACATCACAATTCTTAACAACATAATTCTTAATCTAAATTAAAAATTATAATTTGAGGTGGAAAAACCCTAACCTTTTCGTTGGATTTTAAACGAGTAAAGCAATTTCGAGCATCAAAAGCAACAATACCTGAAAAATAAAAAATAGATAAGAAATTTTTAATTTTTTGGATGAATTGGTGGAAAAATGAGAGGAAAATCACCCTGAGGAGGGAGGGGGGAAGTTGCGGGCTCGGGAAAAAATTGAGGAAGAATGGGAGAGAAAAAGATCTCTCGCTGCTTTATTGTGCAGAGAATATTAGCGATCGTTGTGAACAGTCACTGATAATAAATATACGGTCGCTATTATACTAGCGACCGTTCATTTACGACCGTATATTATATACGGTCGTTGATGTTGGCTATAGTGCCCTCAAGGCAATTATCATAGTCGCAGGCATGTGATCATGATGATTGAGGGAGGACCTATACCAATAAAACAGTCTTACTCGAGATGATAGTATGCTATCTGGTTTGTCTTTATCATCATATGTTGATAAAGCCCATAGGATTCTTTCTTGACTACCAGCATTGTGATGGCGATCACATACGTGGGAGCTGGGGGTCTATAAGCACATCCTTAAATGTCCCTAGTCGTGGGAGTATCGAGACTGGGCATCGATACTCCAGTGTAGACTGGTGTATACTCATCTAGACCGTGACGAGGGGCGGTGGCCGGTCTCACAAGACATTGGTCTCTATTGTTCACCTAAGATAGTATACAGGTGCTCATTGGGTTATAAGTACACTGGACGGACTCGCCGGGAACATGCTAGTTGGTATTATACCTATAGTCAGATAGAAGTTCCCTGGTGACATGTGTACAGGTTAGTATGTCGACCTGAGATCGTCATTTGTCTCATGTGAGTTCCCATTATGCTTTGACTACTACCCTACCACGGCTCAAAGGAGTCGTGCAAACAGGTTTTATTTGGGTACAGTCCCGAGCCACAAGGAAGCAGTGAGCGGATCGTCGGGAATTCTTCTCTCCCGGTATTGGGGGTTGATGTCGCGCAGTGCACGGGTGGCCATCACTAGAAATCCTCGGCCGGGGTATGTGAGAACTACCGATCCAGGATCGATAGTTTCTCAGGTAATGATGGGTTTCATACCGACACGAATTATCGCGTTGTTAGGGGTCTGACTTTATCCACCCCCTAGACTCGATATGCGATACTCTTAGATGAACAGACCGGACTGTACGGATATTGTCACTGACAGGCTTAGTAGGGGTTCGGATGAGTTTGCTCGCCGGCCTTTCTTTCACTCAACACCTGGGTAGCCGTTACGTACAGCTAGTGCCGCTGACGTGCTTGTAGTTAAATCCACTGTCAGCGTATTGATGAGTCTTTAGAGTCCCACACAGAGGGTTTTTCAGGCTCAGGCGATATGGTGTAGTTGGCGTATGTTGATACATACAGGTGTCCGATTAAATATGTACAGGGTCTGCACAGACTTTAATCGGACGGTTGGTAATACTAGCGGCTTAGGATTAAACCAGATTGTTAAATCAAGTTTTGATTTAATAATTTACATATGTATTTATATATATGTATTCTAGTATTATTTCTTACTATTTATTTTCTCTCTTTGGCTATTCGTATTTTCGTACGAATACGCGTATATGTATTTCAATACAAATACTGGAAAGCATTCCGTATTTATACGGAATGGCTTCTAGAAGATGCCACCTCATTATTGATTTTCTTTTAAAAATCATTTTATTTATAATGAGGTGGAAAAGATGACATGGCTAGGCATGGGTCTTTTGGTCAAAGCTTGGACTTTGGCAATGTAGAGATTGGTATGGGTATTTGTTTAATGAAAATTGGGAATGACATTTTTTGAGTGGGCATGAGAGAGGAGGGGCCGGCCATATCTTGGGAGAGAGAGATTTGGCTTGCTTAATTTTTGGTTGATTTCATTTTGGTGCTCTCTCACTCTCATGCTCACACAAAATACTTAGCAAATTTTCCATGCCATCTTTTTTGATCACCTCTTCTTCATCTTCACTTGATGCTTACTTAAGCTCATGAATGAGAGAGAGAAATATAGTGACATTATTCTACACTCTCCCCACTCTCCATCACTAGCAATCCTGGAGAGTCGGTTGGTCCGCTTGGCGAACCTGGAGCTTGTGCCGTTTCCCTCGGGTGGATCATCGGAGACGAAGGAAGATCGGCGACCAAAGTCGATCCGCATGACTAGGAGCTTGGAAATGGTTGAAGAACCGAAGGACATGGTTCATTAGGTATAACCATTTTATCTCCTTTTGTTAGCTTGCTAGTTTTAGGGTTAATGGTTTCGATCTTGGTAATCGGGTAATGGTAGCGCCGGGTTTTAGAAAATTTTTGTTCCGCATTTGACCACGGTTCGATGGCCTGGACGCTCCCATTACCAAACATGGTATCAGAGCCACCCATTAAACCGTACTAGCTAGTTTGCACAAGCTTGAAATCTCGATCGATCAAAATTTCCAAATCAATTTTCCTTTTCGCCAAGTTTCTGTCGATTTTAAAACTTGCTCCAAAAATCTTTCTGTATAGCTTAAAAATCCGTACAGGCAATTGTAGAGCACCACAAGAAATTTGGAAGCTTGAATCAATTTTTTGGCTGCGTAACCACCGCAAAACATGCCATTTGGCGGCGGTTCCACCGCTCTTTTATGGTCAAATGCCTCCAAATTTTTTCTGGCACTTTCTGACAAGGAAAAATGATTTTTGTGATGTTTACTTTTAGCCCAGATTCTCTTGAGTACTGGTTTGCACTTGAGGTTAGACGGAAATTTTAATCGATCGAAATTTTAACTGTGTAATTATCGGTACTTAGTTTTGCATCTGCGACCGTGAATGTCATTTGATCGGTAAACCTTGTCTAATCGCTATAGTCCTTTTAGACGGGTTTGCGAACGTGACATTCATGTTCGTGTTTTGTGTTGTGCTGTGATGTTGCGGATTTGTCGTGGTGGATAGCTTGTGTGCAATGGTAGTACAGTTTGGATTTATTTGTACATTTGATATTGCGGGGAGAGCGTCCGACATGTGGACTGCAGTCACTGCCTGTTTGTATATTATTCTTTTGGGGCACGACCGGGCTGAGATCGATGTCACCCTTGTATATTATTTTCTTTCCTGTACTAGGATTACCCCGCGGAGGAGTGCACGGATAGCCGGGTTCTAGAGGGAAACAGATCCGCATCTCATGGCGTTGAGACGGAGGGGACCTTACTCTAGAATTGACGGGCTATTCGCCGCACTCATAGAGGGTATAGGTTGACCCAAGGAGGGGTGCTCAAGTAAGCGGATTCCGTGAAGTGCTGGGTGGTCTATTCACTTTGCTTAAGGGGGCTGCCTCGCTTCTGGTTTTGGAGGGTTACTTGCCGCGCTCGTAGGGGGCTAGGAGTTCATTGCACAGGCTATCCACACGACCATGGGAACGTCGGGTTTTCAGTTATGGCTCGAAGGAAACCCGGGGCTTCCAGATTATCTGTATTGTTCTGTGATGCTTATTACTTTTCTGTGATGTTGCATTTATCATGCCTGGGACGATTGTTATATATATATATATATATATATATATATACATATATACTAGTAGATGTTGTATATGTTTTGCACCCGTGCTAGCCCAGTAACCTAACGGGTGATGACGGGACCCAGTGGTGAATGCGGATGACATATACGTACATTATATTTTCGTTCTTTTATGGTGTGATTAATTGATGGGACTGCATTTATTCTTATCAATGCAAAGATAAAACAAACCTATATATGATGTTGTTGGAACCAAGATTTTAAAAACTGACATTACAGACGTATGCTTTTGCTTTGCACAGTGGTATTCGATTTGAAATATCCTGCACCTTATTCGACGAGGCAAAGGCCGAGATCCCTTCATCGGGAGTGACCCCTTGAGTAAAAGTTTGAGTCAACGTAATAACTTCACTATAGTTGATTAATTTTTGCTTTGGATCGTGGTATTCAGTTTGGAATATCCTGCACCTCATTCGACGAGGAAAGAGCCGGGATCCCTTCACCGGGAGTGACCTCTTTAGCAAAAGTTTTCACCACTATATATTTATAAAACCACTTGGATTTCTTCAACGATATCAAGTTCATTACGTTAAAGGTTTTTCGCCAAAAAACCAGTCGTAGCCCTCCGTCATTTCTTACAGGTATTGCTTAGTATTCATGCTGTGTATGTTGACCTCTGTCAAGGCACAGTGCTTGGTAGCTGGGTAATGCTTATTTGTTGCATAGATATGCGATTATTTAGGACAGTCGCACAGTCATTTTGACCTCTGTCAAGGGCACGTGCGGGTGGGTTTAAGTTAATCCAAGACAATGACGGGTTGAACTTGACTTGCGACTTGTGATATGTTGACTTCTGTCAAGGTCATAAGCCACTTGGGGTAAAAATCATATCGGGAGTTTCAAACATACAGGAAACTTGCCAGGATTGCGCATACTTTCTAGAGTGTGATGACTTGAGTGGCTTCCATCAAGTTATCATGCGATGATAGGTGGATCCCGATTCCTACCGATGAGTACGATTACTCCTCGGGTGATTCCGACTAATTCTCCTTTTAGGTTTGGAGGAGAATTAGAGGAAACTATGGGAACCATCCAGATTAGATAAAATGATTATCCATTCTGATCTAGATTAAAGTGCACGCTGAGTGGTTCTTTTCTCTCTCTCTCTGGCATCGACCATGGCCCGACCCTAGGCTATAACTTAGTGACCAAGTTAAACCGAACTGTCTTAAAAACACTGGTTTTTGGATTGTCTAAGTTGCATACATCATTGCTACTCCTTCTTTTACCCTTTGCTTTTCTCCAGAACATCTCGTATCACTACGAATATCCACTTCCATTGGATAAAACTATCGTATGGTTATATACGAACTCGAAGGAACTTTTTCGAGGATGGTTTCTAGTTCTGGAGAAAATGAATAGGATTATTCAGTTGTCTTTTCCTTTTTACCTTCTCTCAGATTGTGAGGGCTCCTAGGATTGAGAGACGGTACACCTATTACGCTTATTGGATAGTCTTCTTCCAAACCATAGGCAGGTGCCGAACGGCAGGGAATGAAGAACCAATTAGCCTAAGTGTGGTGTACAGAAAGTAATAAGTAAAAACAAATAAAGGGATTAGAAAGAGGGCAAAGTAAAATGCGACTGCTATGATTCACGACCAAACCACGTATTTCATCACCACTCCTACTTCACTTTTGTATTTCTCCAAAACACCCCGTATCACAACGAACATCCAATTCCATTGGATAAATCTATCGTAGGGTTATATACGAACTCGAAGGAACTTTTTCGAGGATAGATTCTGGTTCAGGAGAAATAGAATAAGGATTATTCAGTTGTCTTTTATCATCACATTCTCTCAGGTTGCGAGTACTCTTAGGATTAGGAGAGTACACCTATTATGCTTATTGGATAGTCTTCTTCCAAACCATAGGCTGGTGCCGAACGGTAGGGAAGGAAGAAAACCACTTAGCTTAACGATGGTGTACAGAAGGTAATGACTAAAGACAAATAAAGGGATTTGGAGAAATGGCAACGAAATATACGGTTGCGGTCATGAATCTGGATAATGGAAGAGGCATTACTAGGAATACAAGGATACCCCTTCGAAAGATTTTCATGTTTCAGTTGCACTATGCGTTGTTAATAGAAAACTGATTTCCCAATTAGATACTTACTCCAGGGTATGTATTTACCAGGTTTGATTCTCACATCTGTATGGTTTTACAGATGATGAGTGGGAGTAAGTTATTGGGAATTAGGTGATCATCCTTATTATATCGGAATTCGTTGTAATTGATGATATTTGAGGAAATCGCCTGGATACCGTTTTCAACCTACAACGCACAGGGTTTGAGTTATTCAACTCAAAGGGCTTTATACAAAGTATTGTATGTTGTCCAATGTCCATTAGGACAAAGGGGCTGGTACTCGTACTATATTCTATTTACTTGTGACATCTCCAGTTTTAGACATGTGTTTCGTAAAAATACAAAGTCTATGTTTAGAGAAGTTATAGGTGCAAGAATAAAGTAGAGAACCGGGTGTCGCAAGTATCGGGATTCTTCAAGGTGATCGAAGATGTAGATACTTATGTTATGGTATTCAGTTAATAGTGATAGTTTTGAGAAACTTGCTTCTCTTTCAGGTTACTCATAATTGGATGCACTCCTAAGTTGAGTAATGCTGATCGGCCTTTCTCCATTTAGTTGACATGCACTGGAAACAGCTGCATGATTCGAATATGGTTCTAATTAAATTAGTGCCTTTATTTCTATATTAGATAAATATAGAATCAATTTATATCTTAACGATGTTAAGGTATAGGGAGTCGTCCGGCTGATGCTTAAAACCAGAATTCGGATAAACTCAGGGCACATTTCAGTAATGGCTGTTTGTGGGTTATCCCGGGCTTTGACGAGGGTTAACTTTCTACCATCTGGAAGATCAATAGTGATATTATTCTTGACTCGCCACAGTTTTAGTAAAATGGACTTTATTAGAAAATAGTAGTGGAAGTATGGTAGAACTGGAAGTGATTCCAGATCCACAAACGATTACTGAAGATTTAATAAGAACCTAAAAATTCAATCAGGTTTGACATTCCATTAGCCACTCCACAGATATGATGGGTTACCTCAGGCACCCGAGAGGTACTTCGGTAGCCTCAAGAACGGTGACAGTGAGGTTCTTGTTTACCCAGACTTGACACTACTGTTGTTCCAGACTATGAGACCCGGCAGGAGGATGAGTATAGCGTCATTCTAAACTAGCTTTACAAGTGCACGTGTATATGACTCAGGCAGAGGGTTGTCGTAGTCAGTGGGAGCAGCGGAAGCGTAGTGGACAAGTAGCTTGTGTCTATTTATAGACTAAAGAAGATATAGCAGAAATAGATTATCTATTTTTAATGTGACAGTCATAGGTTTTTGACTTCATCAAAACATGGGATGGAACTGTTAAGAAAGTAGTAGGGTATGATGTCCTGGTATTTGGATGACATACACAGAATAGGAAATGAAATTCCTATACTACGATCGGTTATAGTTTTGGTTGTCACACAGTGTTTTCTCCACATAGGTTATGGATATAATATCAGACATTCTGGTTACTAGGTCTATAGTTTTAGATCTAGATTTGGGTAGTTTCCCAATCTGGGTACTTAGACAGTATTATAAAAGTATATTAGAATGGACGGCTCCTGGCATGGTGGTGAACCTGCAGGTGATGGTGTCACCCTCTCTAAAGGTGTCTTACAGACTAAAGGGGAGAGGGATGTGCATGATTGGCATATCGCTTGCTTAGGCAATTGAGTCAATCATGACATGTCAAGTACCACACCAGATGTTGTTTTTGCACTAAATGCAATAAGTTGATATATTAATGCAATCCTGGAGAAAAACGAATGGAAGCAGTTTATGAACATAAGTGGATGTTCTAGGGATTGATAATGGCAGCCTCCTTTGGGAGACGGTTATCATTCCAGGCTTCCAAGGTGATCTGGATGACAGAGTGACTGTCAGAGTTACAGTTTTTCCCTCTGACGAGGGACAGTAGTTTGGACAGGTGGTCCAAGTGGATACTGAGGAAGGCATGGTGCAGCATACTGATTAAGTTCAGTAGACGATACATTCTAAGAAGTTTGCTGGATTTGGAGTTCATTTATGAACTGGGTCCCAGCAGATTTCCAGAAATATTCTAAGATGGGTATTGTTCATTTCGGGAGATAGTTTTCTCCGCGAAATTGAGATAAAGAGAGACATAGAAAGAAACACCGTAGCGGATCCACTCACTGAGTCTATTTCTCGAACGTAATAGTTTTACAAACGAGATTTGTGAAACTAATTAGTAGAGGAGTTGGGTGTTCGGTATCACATGGGCTGTGAGTATGCGACATCGCAATAATTAGCCTTAAGTGCAAGTGAGAGATTGTTGGCTATAGTGCCCTCAAGGCAATTATCATAGTCGCAGACATGTGATCATGATGATTGAGGGAGGTCCTATACTAATAAAATAGTCTTACTCGAGATGATAGTATGCTATCTGGTTTGTCTTTATCATCATATGTTGATAAAGCCCATAGGATTCTTGCTTGACTACCAGCATTGTGATGGCGATCACATACGTGGGAGCTGAGGTCTATAAGCACATCCTTAAATATCCCTAGTCATGGGAGTATCGAGACTGGGTATCGATACTCCAGTGTAGACTGGTATATACTTATATAGACCTTGATGAGGGGTGGTAGCCGGTCTCACAAGACATTGGTGTCAGTTGTTCACTTAAGATAGTATACAGGTGCTCATTGGGTTATGAGTACACTGGACGGACTCGCTGGGAACATGCTAGTTGGTATTATACCTATAGTCAGATAGCAATTCCATGGTGACATGTGTACAGGTTACTCTGTCGACCTAAGATCGTCATTTGTCTCGTGTGAATTCCCACTGTGCTTTGATTACTACCCTACCACGGCTCAAAGAAGTCATGCAAACAGGTTTTATTTGGGAACAGTCCCGAGCCACATGGAGGCAGTGAGCAGATCGTCGGGAATTCGTCTCTCCCGGTATTGGGGGTTGATGTCGCGCAGTGCACGGATGGCCATCACTAGAAATCCTCGGCCGGGGTATGTAAGAACTACCGATCCAGGATCGATAGTTTCTCAGGTAGTGATGGGTTTTTTCCCCTCCGAAAGACGCGCAAGACGGACGTCTTGTCTGAGACTCGGGGCAGATGCTAATTGGTGCTATCCGTCCACCTCCCCGAAGATGCCAAGTTGATTTATGGCACCGTGTATCGAAGGTTTAAACGGATGCGACCGATGTAGCAGATTTCGTCAGATTCCCCCTCGCTTGAGGGGTTTTTGATTGTGGAGACGCTCTTCCCTACAGGCGCAAGCCCCTGCAGTTAATTACGCTACCGTATCGCGGTAACAACTTTCTCCTTCTCCAGATGGTCACTTCGTGTTGTGTGTTTTTGTTTTATTTTCGGTTGCCCGTGGATTGTATACGGAGACTAATTTATGTTTTCGCCCGTAGGGCATGGATTAGTCCAAATCCCTATTTTCTTAGATTTGGGTTTGGGGATTGGGTTTAAGGATATGTTAGCCTCATTTGAGACTAAGATCAACTTAAACATTTGTTAAGGATACGTTAGTCTAATTTTTAGACTAAGATCAACTTAACGGGATCGTTTAGATCCAACAAAAGAGCATTTGGACTCTGTTGTTTAGTTTAATGACATTGCAGTCGATAATTAGTTTAAGGACATTACGGTCCATTGTTAGTTTTAAGACATCGCGGTCGAGGTTAAGAACATCATAGTCCGTGAGTTTAAGGACCTCATAGTCCAATGTTAGTTTTAAGACATCATGGTCAAGGTTAAGGACATCATAGTCCATGGGTTTAAGGACCCCACAGTCCGACGTTAGTTTAAAGACATCACGGTCGAGGTTAAGGAGATCATAGTCCATGAGTTTAAGGACCCCACAGTCCATTGTTAGTTTTAAGACATCACGGTCGAGATTAAGGACATCATAGTCCATGCGTTTAAGGACCCCATAGTCCATTGTTAGTTTCAAAACATCACGGTCGAAGTTAAGGACATCATAGTCCATGGGCTTAAGGACCCCACAGTCCAACGTTAGTTTAAAGACATCACGGTCGAGGTTAAGGACATCATAGTCCATGAGTTTAAGGACCCCACAGTCCAGTGTTAGTTTTAATACATCACGGTCGAGGTTAAGGACATCATAGTCCATGAAATGTGTGGTTTTCGGGACCCGTCACCTCTCTGAAGACGTTGAAAGATTACAACGACAAATATCAGAGGAGTGAAGAGATATACCCTCAAACCAAAGTGGATTAAGTGATCTGTAGTCCAATTCGAAACTAAGACCAGTTAATTAAATTATGAGCACATTGGCTCAGTTGAGTCTGAATTGAGGACTTATGGCCAACTTGGGCTAAGTCCAATTAAGTTTGAAGTATTGGCCCTCTGTTGGAGCATTAGACATTTGTCTGGGTTCAAGCCCACATTATTTAGCAATGCTAAACAAGAGTTTGAGGGCCTTGATAACATTTGGGTCTTTGGCTGAGGATTAAACATTGTACCTCTGAGTTTCTACTCAATTTTGAGATTCAATTGAAGGGGAGGTTTTTGCCTCTAGAAAATTAGCCAATTGGGCTAAAGCTAGTGTTAAACACTAGAGAACAACAGTTTTAAATAATGGAAATAAGATTATCAAATTAGCGTTAAACACTAAAAGATCACAGTGTTAAACACTGGAAACAAAATTGTCAGATTAGTGTTAAATACTAGAAGAGGAAGGGGTCACGTGGGAGCACATGATGGCACCAAAAAGTGGGGCCAGATCCCCTTTATTTTGTTATGCAAAAAAGTTTTAAACACTTTTAATTTTCATAGTCATCACGTGTGGGCACGTGATGTATACTCATGCCCTGATTTATTAGAACATTTATTAGGGGTCACGTGGTAACACGTGAGAGCGTCCAAGTTAGATTTTGCCTTTGATTTTGTTCCATATATAATGAGGGTCACGTGGGAGCACGTGAGGCATTGCCTCAAAGCTTTCTTCTTCTTATTTTTGGGGGATCTGTTCAGGGGTCACGTGGGGCATGTGACCATAGTCTTTTCATACACAGAGATCTTTTAACCCTCCTTATTTTATTTTGAGAATTAAATTCTCCTTTCTTTTGTCTATGAAATTTCAAGATTCCAAAACTCTTTCTTTCTTTTTTCTTCTCTTCTTAGCTCCTATTTATAGGAGAAGGAAAAGAATCAATTTGTTTTAGAAAATGTTTCATTGAAAAATTTTGTTTGTTTTCATAATTAATATGATCCTTTAGATCATTCAGTGAATTTTATTCACCGTTGGATTTTAAATCCAAAGATATTCTGTTTGTTATTCTTGGTGAAATTTAGGAATCTTTCCTTGTATCAAATCTTTCCATAAATTGGTGATTTTTAATCACCATTGAATTTTTAATCCAACGGTGCTCCACTTTACAGAGCACAATCTTTTTTTGTTTGGAAAGATTTAGAGAAATATTTTTCCAGTTAGGGTTTTTGATTTCCCTCAATTAGAATTTGATTCTATTAATTTATAAGGCTTTTAAAGCTCATCACGTGTTGGCACGTGATCCCAATATTTGACCATTCAAATAGAATTTAATTCCATCAATTAGAGAGCTAAGGGGCCTGTCACGTGTTGGCACGTGATCCCAATATTTGACCATTCAAATAGAATTTAATTCCATCAATTAGAGAGCTAAGGGGCCTGTCACGTGTTGGCACGTGACCCTCTTTCATTCAGAATTTAATTCTGTCTTTTAACTGGGCTAAAGGACTATCACGTGTCAACACGTGACCCTTGGTCACGTGTGAGCATGTGATGCCCCATTGGGGTCTTTCCTTAGCCGTTTTGTTTACACTTTTGTTTCTCTTCAATGGGTTTTTAAAGGCCCATCACGTGTTGGCACGTGACCCCATTTAATTATTTATTTTATTCAGTGCCTACAGGCTTTTCCTGTAAATGGTCACGTGTGGGCACGTGATGCCCGGTCACATGTGGGCACGTGATACTTCATAACTTTTGATCCCAGATGAATTATGAGGCCTATAATAAATCAAATCGAAGGGTTTTTCGAGATGCTTCCAATATCATTAGAATTTAGCTGTTTCTCATTCGGGAGTTTGTCAAAATACAGCCCGGAAAATACTGGTTCACATTTTCTTAAGCGTATCGTTGCCATTTGATACCTTGGGCTCTTTTGTGAAATTTTTTTTGATGGGAACAAATGCCCCCCACTACTTTGCCCACGTAAGTATGTACGTGGGTGAAGTAGTGCAAAGTAATCTCATAGTGTAAGACCAGTTCCGGGTTGGTATATGATTTTTAGAATCTTGATCTGAGAAGATAACGAGCGGACACAAGCGTCGTCATTTATCATTAACTCAAATCTCGACTCTTAAGAGATATAGTTCCAAACTCTCAACTCCATGAGCCGCACTCTTCTATTTCTTTATTTCTTACTCTGGCGTGAAGTAGTTTATATGCTCATGAGTAACTTCTCCATTTCAATGGCATGTAGCTTTGGCAAGTGTGGCCCATAAATGGTAGATCTTGACCTCTTTGCAGGGCTGTGAAGGCTTAGGAGACAGAGGTAGGATCTGCCACCTAATACTTTTCAACTTTACGAGCCGTGAGGGTCTTATAAAGACTTTTCTTTCTATGTGTCGTGAGGATCTCGTAGGTGTCTTTTCTCCTTAGGAGTCGTGAGGATTCCTAAGTGTGTTTTCTCTTGAGAGTCATAAGGATCTCACAAGAGAATTTTTCCGCTTATAAGTCGAGAGGACTCGTAAGTGGTTGTTTCCCTCCTTGTCGAGATTCGACTTTGGAGAGTGTGGTCCGTGAATAGTATGCAAAAGTCTGTTTTGGACCAACTTGTAGGGCCCCAGTGCTTAGGAAACAGGATTTTATCCCCATTACCTAAGGCTTTTCCCTACGAGTCGAGATGAATCGAGAAGTTCTCGCAAGGACACTAATTTCCTTATGAGTTGAGACGAATCGAGAAGTTCTCGCAAGAATGTCCGAACGTCACAGTTAACCTCTGCTGTTTACGACAGAGGTCCATTAGGGTATGTGGTACTTGGGTTTTGCCCGTCGTACCGTCGTATTGGCTGATGTATCCCTCGATAATCAATCTTGTTGTTCGAGTAGCCTTACGACTGTCATGTCTCTAATCCCTTCGGAGGCTGGACAAGATGTCTTCAAGCAATCTTCTGAGGTAGTTTGACTGTCAGAAGAGCAAGCGTTAGGAATTTTTCCATGCCGCTTTTTACTTGAGGTTAGGCTTATTTTGGAGAGCCCCGATGAGTCATAACCACTCCGCGCTGGTGTGGGATGATCTCCGATAGTCTTTTAGGTTTTATATGAGTTGCCGTCAAGACCCTGAAGCTAGGAATTTGGCCTTTACTTCGTTTTGGCATTGCGTCTGCTGTAACGAGACGAATGTCGTGGTTATCTCTAAGTTGCAAGTGAACCGTCGAGGCTTGGAACTAGGGATTTTTGCCGTGGCTCCGTTGTTTGATTTTCGCGTCTGGATCCTGCTGGAGGAAGAACGTTGTGGTGACATCTCGTTTGCTGTATCGAGATGAACATCAAGGTGGTGACCACTCCGCGCTGGTGAGGGATGATCTCCGATTGCCTTTCAGGTTTTATATGAGTTACCGTCAAGATCCTAAAGCTAGGAATTTGGCCTTTGCTTCGTTGGCTTTGACCGTGAGGTCTTTTGTTGACGTTGCGTCTGCATCCTGCTGGACTGCGAAGGAACGCTGCTGTTGATATTGCGTCTGCTATAACGAGACGAATGCTGAGGTGGAGCTAGGATTTCGTCGTCACTCTGCTTTGCTGACCCTGGGGTCTTTCGTTGACGTTGCATCTACATCCTGCTGGACTGCGAAGGAACGCCATTGTTGACACTGCATCTGCTGTAACGAGACGAATGCTGAGGTGGAGCTGGGATTTTGCCGTCACTCCGCTTTGTTTCGACCATGGGGTCTTTTGTTGACGTTGCATTTACATCCTGCTGGACTGCGAAGGAACGCCGTTATTGACATTGCGTCTGCTGTAACGAGACGAATGCTGAGGTGGAGTTAGGATTTTGCCGTCACTCTGCTTTGCTGACCATGGGGTCTTTCGTTGACGTTGCATCTGTATCCTGCTGGACTGCGAAGGAACGCCGTTGTTGACATTGCGTCTGCTGTAACGAGACGAATGCTGAGGTGGAGTCGGGATTTTGCCGTCACTCCGCTTTGCTGACCATGGGGTCTTTCGTTGACGTTGCATCTGCATCCTGCTGGACTGCGAAGGAACGCCGTTGTTGACATTGCGTCTGGTGTAACAAGACGAATGCTGAGGTGGAGCCGGGATTTTGCCCTTACTCCGCTTTACTGACGTCGTATATTCCTGCAAAGACATTGATTTCTCTGTGGGTCGGCGCGAATCGAGATGTTCTCGTAAAGGACGCTGATTTCCCTGGAGTCAAAATGAATCAAGGTATTCCTGTAAAGACACTGATTTCTCTGCGGCCCGACGCGAATCGAGGTGCTCGTGTCAAGGACGCTGATTTCCCTGAAGCGAAGTTTTTTTTCAAGGACGCCGATTTCCTTAGGGTTGAGACGAATCGAGGTATTCCTGCAAAGACGCTGATTTCTCTGCGGGTCGACACGAATCGAGATGCTCTCGTCAAGGACACTGATTTCCCTGAATCGAGGTTTTGCCAAGGACACTGATTTCCCTGGGGTTGAAACGAATCGAGGTATTCCTGCAAAGACGCTGATTTCTCTGCGGGTCGACGCGAATCGAGATGCTCTTGTCAAGGACACTGATTTCCCTGAATCGAGGTTTTTGCCAAGGACACTGATTTCCTCGGAGTTGAAACGAATCGAGGTATTCCTGCAAAGACGCTGATTTCTCTGCGGGTCGACGCGAATCGAGATGCTCTCGTCAAGGACGCTGATTTCCCTGAATCGAGGAGGTTGCCAAGGATACTGATTTCCTCGGAGTTGAAACGAATCGAGGTATTCCTGCAAAGACGCTGATTTCTCTGCGGGTCGATGCGAATCGAGATGCTCTCGTCAAGGACGCTGATTTCCTTGAATCGAGGAGGTTGCCAAGGACACTGATTTCCTCGGAGTTGAAACGAATTGAGGTATTCCTGCAAAGACGCTGATTTCTCTGCGGGTTGAAACGAATCGAGATGCTCTCGTCAAGGACACTGATTTCCCTGAATCGAGGTTTTGCCAAGGCCACTGATTTCCCTGGGGTTGAAACGAATCGAGATATTCCTGCAAAGACGTTGATTTCTCTGCGGGTCGACGCGAATCGAGATGCTCTCGTCAAGGACACTGATTTCCCTGAATCGAGGAGGTTGCCAAGGACACTGATTTCCCTGGGGTTGAAACGAATCGAGGTATTCCTGCAAAGATGCTGATTTCTCTGCTGGTCGACGCGAATCGAGATGTTCTCGTCTAGGACACTGATTTCTCTGAATCGAGATTTTTGCCAAGGACACTGATTTCCTTGGGGGTTGGTTGACTTGTTTCCGAGACGGAGCATTGATTTGGCAGGGAGGTCATTGGTTGACTCTAGGTTGTCTGTGGACCGTAGAGTCTTGGAACTAAGAATTTTGTCGTGGCTCCGTTTGGTGATGCTGCGTCCGAATCTTGTTGGAATGAGGAGGATCACCGTTGCTGATTTTTAGGCTGTAGATGTCGTCATTAAGGTTTGGAACTAGGGACTTTGCCATGGCTCCGCTTCGTTGAGACTCTGAGGTCAGTTGTTGACGTCACGTCTGCATCTGGTTGGAATGAGGAGAAACGCCGTTGGTGATCTCTAGGTTGTCTGTGAACTGTCGAGATTTGGAACTAGAGGACTTTGTTATGGTTCTGTTGTTTTGACCCTGGGGTCGTTTGTTGACATCGTATCTGCATCCTGCTGGAGTAAGGAGAAATGTCGTTGGTGATTTCTAAGCTGTCTATGAACCGTCGAGATTTAGAATTAGAGAACTTTGTCATGGCTCCGATTGATGGTGTAGCATCTGTGTCCTGGTGGAATGAGGAGGCACACCGTTGTTGGTCTCCAGGCTGTAGATGTGGCCATTGAGATTTGGAACTAGGGACTTTGCCATGGCTCCGCTTTGTTGTAACTCTGAGGTCGGTTGTTGACGTCACTTCTGCATCTGGTTGGAGTGAGGAGAGACGCCGTTGGTGATCTCTAGGCTGTCTGTGAACCGTCGAGATTTAGAACTAGAGGACTTTGCCATGGTTCCGTTGTTTTGACCATGGGGTCGTTTGTTGACGTCGAGACTCTGAAGCTAGGGATCTTTCTTCACTTCGTTTGTTGACATTGTATCTGCAATATTGCGATGAATGTCGAGATTGTCTTTAGGTTGTCTATGAACCGTCGAGATTTGGCTTCGCTTCAACGAAGCCCGGTGGGACGATATGGTTCCCTTCTTGTTTATGCCCATAGATTGTATACAGGGGTCACTGTGACCTCACCTGCAGGGCAAAAAGTTTCATTCTTTCATTTTTTATAAATTCTTTCCGCGTTGCTCAATCATTTCAGCTTTTTATATCGCGAAAATCGGGATTGCCCAATCATTTCGGCTATTTTTCGCGGTGCCCAATCATTTCGGCTATTTGTTTTATTTTTACTCGCTGCTTTTTATTGCGAGTTGCCCAATCATTTCGGCTATTTTGTATGCATATATTTTTTACTTGCTGATTTTGTTGCAAGTTGCCCCATCATTTCGGCTATTTCATATGCATTTTTGGCTCGCTGATTTTTTATCGCGAGTGTGGAACTTGGAATCTGGTGCCAATCTCAGCATCAGCATCGCTACAACTGGAATATTGCCAGGAGCGAATCATCATTTGCCATGAAAGGACTTGGAATTTAATACCGATTTAGGCATCAGTATCGCTACAACTGGGATATTGCCAGGAGCGAATCATCATTTGCCTCTGACGATGTCGAACAAAGGTGGCTTAGCAAACAGGGTTAGGATCCCGTCGACTAAGGATTTTGACTTCATGAGCCGTAAGGGACTCATAAAGATATTTCTCCCTACGAGTCGTGAGGATCTCGTAGGTGCGTTTTCTCCTCAGGAATCGTGAGGATTCCTAAGTGTGTATTCTCTTATAAATCGTAAGGATCTTACAAGAGTGTTTTCTCCTTGCAAGTCGAGAGGACCTACAAGTGTTTGTTCACCGTGTGAGCATATCCCTAGCCGCTGGTGGGATTCTGTTAGGAAAATGTTCATTCGTGCCCGTGGATTGTATACAAGGGTCAATATTGAACCGCTTATAGGGCAAAATTGGAGATTGTGATGGCTGAAGAACAGCTTCAGATCCCTGTAACTTAAGGCTTTTTGAATCTTATGAGCCGTGAGGGTCTCATAAGAGGGTTCTCCTTACGAGTCGTGAGGATCTCGTAAGTATAATTTCTCCTTAGAAATCGTGGGGATCCCTAAGTGTGTCACTCCCTTGTGAGTCGTAAGGATCTCACGCAGGTATTTGTTAGGTTTACCTAGCACCCTATGTAGAGTTTGGAAGCATCACATGTCACAAAGATCAAATTTTTATGGTGCTAAGCAAGCATACAAAGGATCTATCCTAGAAAATTAGGGTTTCTAAACATTAAAGGCAACAAAGACTAGGGTTTCGAGAGTACAACCTTTGTAGCTCCCTTCGCTAGACTCTTTGGCCTCTTGAGTGTTGGAGGAAGGTTCTCTTGAAGTCTTCTAGTGTTCACGACAATCCACCCGAAACTCCTAGTCCAAGCTTGCAACTTCACTTTTCAAGAGAAGAAATGAAGATAACACTCTAAACAAGTGGGCTAAACTTGTATAGAATGATGTTGTGGTGGCTTTTCTCACTTCAAAAACCTAACTTGATGAGTATATTGCTCACTACAAAAGTCTAGAGAGCAAATGGTGAAGGAGGAAGAAGATGGTGGCTTTCTTTTAACAAGAGTAAAAAGATAACTCATGAAAAGAAAAATGAAAATATATGTATATATATTTATTTCTTCTCATCTCAAAACATGGTTAAATATTTAAGATATTATTTAATTTGAGTTAAATCACAAAGAGAAGGTTAACCCATGGTTAGAAGTAGGTGAGCATGGTTAGGTTAAGGAAGAGTGTAGAAACTAGCCATGAATTATCCTTTTTCTCCTTTTCTTTTATTTTAACAAAAATTAAATAATTATCCATATATTTAATCCATGGTGTGAGTCTTATATTGCCACCATTTTCAATGTGTAATCAACTATGATAGATGATGTATGTACGTATGTATGTATGTATGTATGTATGCACATCCATATGTGCATCGAACTAAAAGAAAGAAAGCATACATGCATGCATACATCCATCATGTACAAGAAAGGATTTCAAGTGAGAAAACTAATGGTTAAATGATAAATCAACACTTGATTTATCAATCCGGCCATATCACATATGACCCCACCAAAAGCAAGCCGCCCGATCAATATACGGTATCCTATACGCGCATTTTAATCGGGTCCATGCGCATATCGAATACGCGCACCACAACGTTTCGTCTGGACTAGGTAACTCCTTTGTGGGACTCTAAGACTCGTCAATACGCCGGCAGTGGGTGGTGATCATATCAAGCACCCCCAAACCGCAAGCGGTCAGCTAAACGTAACGGCCACCCGGGTATTGAGCGATCAGAAGAAAACAAGCGAACCTGCTACAACTCCCGTCGAGCCAACCGGCAACACTACGGTACAGTCCGGTCTCTTCGTCAGATATGCTGCATATCGAGCCTAGGGATGGTCACGTCGACCCCAATAACTCAATAAGTCATGCCGGTGAATGGTCTATAACAGATCGAGAAACTACTGATAACACTTTTCAGCAAATCTCAGCAGCCCTGGCCAGGGACTTACTGATATAACCAGTCGGGCACAGCACAACATCAACTCCCAATACCGGAAGAGATGAAACCCCTCCTAACGCTCATCGCCTTCGTGTGTCTCGGGACTGTACCCAACGGCCACCTGTTTAGACGACTCAGTAGAGCCGTGGTAGGGTGGCAATCAAAATACAGTGGGAGAACACACAAGACTCTATGACGATCTCAGGTCTACAGACTAACCTGTACCAGTGTCACCTGAGAACTGCTATCCGACGATAGATATAATTCCATATAGGAGTTCTCGGTGAGTCCGTCCAGTACACTCAGTCACCACTGAGCACCCGTATATGATCTTGATATCAAATATCGATGAATGTGGGAACATTCATCGCCCATCGTATGGGTCTAGTATCATATACGCTAGTCTACTCTGGTATATCAATGCCCCATCTCGATATACCTACGACTAGGGACTTTCCAGGATATGCTTATAGACTACAGATGTCCCACTAGTATGATCTCCATCATAATCAGAGTAGTCAAGCCGATATCCTCAGAGCTTTATCAGCATGTATGAATGAATAAAAGTATGATCAAATCAACATGTCAGATAAAGAAGAACCAGATAGCATACTATCATGTCGAGCAAGAATGTATACTGAATATATATACATGTACAAATACATCCACTATCATATAATGGCCTCTAGGGCATACATATATCCAACAATCTCCCACTTGCACTAAGGCCAGTTATTGGCGTATCTTATACCCAACATCTCAAAAAGTCGCTCATGCTGCGGCTGAGGGAGGGCCTTGGTGAATGGATCCGCGGCGTTATTCTTTGTGTCTACTCTCCTAATCTCGATCTCGCGGCGATATACAATCTCCCGGATCAAATGAAAATGCCTCAGGATGTGTCTGGATCGCTGATGGGATCTGGGCTCCTTGGCTAACGCCATAGCCCCATTATTATCACAATACAAAGGTATTGGATCAATAATGGTTGGAACTACTTCTAGCTCCGAGACGAACTTCTTCATCCAGACGGCTTCCTTGGCGGCATCATTCGCAGCAAGGTACTCAGCTTCCATCGTAGAGTCTGCAACGGTATCTTGTTTGGAACTCTTCCAACTCACCGCCCCTCCATTGAGGGCAAATACAAACCCAGAGATAGATTTGCTGTCGTCCTTATCGCTCTGGAAGCTCGAATCGGTAAAGGCCTCCATTTGGAGATCTCCATTACCATACACCAAGAACAATTCTTTAGTCTTTCGCAAGTACTTAAGAATGTTCTTCACAGCTGTCAAGTGATTCTCCCCTGAGTTGGATTGATACCTGCTTACAAAACTAAGTGCATAAGCTACATCTGGGCGTGTACATAACATCGCATACATTATAGATCCTACTGCTGAAGCATAGGGTATAACACTCATTCGAGCTCTCTCTTCATTGGTCTTTGGGCAAAAATCCTTAGAGAGAGTGACCCCATGGCAAGCGGGTAAGGCACCCCGCTTGGAGTCTTCCATACTAAACCTTTTTAGAATGGTGTTAATGTACCTGGTTTGGGACAATCTCAATAACCTTTTGGATCTATCCCTATAGATCCTTATGCCCAGAATGTATGTGGCATCACCCAGGTCCTTCATGGAGAACCTTAGTGATAAGAAAGATTTGACCGACTGTAGCATAGGAATATCATTTCCTATCAGAAGAATGTCGTCCACGTACAGTACGAGGAATGTAACAGCTCTCCCCACAGGCTTCTTATAAACACACGGTTCATCTGGATTTTTGATGAAATCAAACTCTTTGATGACATCATCGAAACAGATGTTCCAACTCCGTGATACCTGCTTTAACCCATATATGGATTTAAGCAATTTACATGCTTTCCCGCTGCTCCCACTGTCAATGAAGCCCTCTGGCTGATCCATATAAACGCATTCTTCTAAATTTCCATTTAGAAATGCGGTTTTAACGTCCATCTGCCAGATTTCATAGTCGTAGTGAGCAGCAATAGCAAGTGGGATCCGAATGGATTTAAGCATGGCTACGGGAGAAAAAGTCTCGTCATAGTCTAAACCTGGTCTTTGACGAAAACCCTTCGCCACAAGTCTTGCCTTATAGGTCTCCACCTGCCCATCTACACTAATCTTTCTTTTAAAGATCCATTTGCACCCCACAGGTTTTACCCCAGGGGGTACAACGTCCAATGTCCATACTTTGTTGGTGTACATAGACTCCATTTCGGATCTCATGGCATCCAGCCACTTCACAGAGTCTCCACTCGTGATAGCTTGCTGAAAGCTGGTAGGATCATCATTATCGATGATGCAGTCTTCTCCGTTACCATCAATGAGGAAACCGTAGTACCTCTCCGATGGGCGAGAAGCCCTACCAGACCTACGGAGTGGCCGAGATTCCTCAGTTTCTATTGCAATAGCCGGTTCAACTAAATCGTCATTTGTAGTTTGTGTCTCTAGAACCTCTTCTAGATCCACCACCTTGACATCATCTTTATCTGTGAAAAACTCTTTTTCCAAGAATGTGGCATACTGAGAAACAAATACCTTTTGTTCCTCTTTGTAATAGAATAGATATCCATAAGAATTCTTTGGATACCCCAAAAAATTACACATAACTGATCGTGTCTCGAGTTTGTCCGGATTCTGCTTTTTAACATAGGCCGGGCAACCCCAAATCTTAATTCTCTTAAGAGATGGTCTCTTCCCATACCATATCTCATATGGCGTGGTAGACACGGTTTTGGTTGGAACCCTGTTTAGTAGAAACGCTGCAGTCTCCAATGCATGCCCCCAAAACGAGACGGGTAACTCAGCGTCACTCATCATGGACCGGACCATATCTAATAGGGTCCTATTCCGTCGTTCAGACACACCGTTGTGCTGTGGTGTGTAGGGAGGAGTGAGCTGAGAGAGAATCCCCTTCTCTTTTAGGAAGTTTGCAAATTCTGTACTGAGATACTCACCACTTTGATCTGATCGAAGTATCTTGATACTCAAGCCGGTTTGTTTTTCTACTTCTTGTTTATATTCAATGAATTTCTCGAAAGCTTCGGACTTGTGCTTTTATAAAAATGCATGACCGAATCTGGAGAAATCGTCAGTGAATGTAATGAAGTATGAAAAACCGCCTCTAGCCTGTGTAGACATTGGCCCACATACATCACTATGTATGAGGCCTAGGAGCTCAGTAGCTCTTTCTCCGTGTCCGGTAAACGGAGTTTTGGTCATTTTACCCTTGATACAAGACTGGCAAGTCGCATAAGATTTATATTCAAAAGAGTTTAAATATCCATTTTTGTGTAACTTGTTTAGTCTTGTTTCGTTAATATGACCAAGTCTACAGTACCAAAGAAAAGCTTCATTTAATTCTGAAAGTTTTCTTTTATTAGTGCGTTGTATACTGAAAACTGTGTGTTGATTTAGGACGTATATCCCGTTATTAAGTGTACCATACCCAACCAACATTTGATTCGGGTGAATGTTCATAACATTGTTCTGCAATATAAAGTTATATCCTTCATTGTCTAACAAAGAAACTGATATTATATTACATAGCATACTTGGTACAAAATAATATGGATTCAGAACCAAAATACATCCAGATGGCAACCCCAAGTGATACTCTCCCATTGCAACTGTATGTATATTGGAACCATTTCCAACGCGGAGAGTATGGTCACCTGTCTTCAAAACTTTGCTATTTCTCAGCCCCTGCATAGAATTGCAAATGTGAGAACCTGAACCGGTATCCAATACCCAGGAAGCAGAGTTTATTGAAAAACAGTTTTCTGTCACAAACGCACCTGAAGCAGAAGCATCACCATGCTTCTTCTTGAGATTTAAGTACCCCGTGCAGTTACGCTTCCAATGTCCTGTCTTGTGGCAATGAAAACATTCGCCTTTCACCGAGTCTCCAGCTTTGGACTTTTTCTTTCCCTTCACCTTTTTAACTCCACCCTTAGGATTGGTGGGCTTCTTCTTTTTCTTTCCCTTGGCCTTGGCTTTCGGGCGAGAAGAGGAAGACTGTCCAACAGTCATAACGGGAGTTTTTGCTGATTTCATAGTGCTCTCTGCACTCCTTAACATATTAAGGAGTTCAGGGAGTTCCTTCTCCTTGCCATGCATGTTGAAGTTCACTATGAATTGAGCAAAGGTGGAGGGGAGGGACTGCAGAATAATATCCGTATATTGTTCATTGTCCATCGTCCATCCAAGGTCATCAAGCTCTTCTATAAGAGCTATCATCTTCAGAACATGGTCTCCTACTGGTGTGCCAGGGACCATTCGCATCTGAAAAAATTTCTTTGATGCTTCGTATCGTAATACGCGGGATTGCTCTCCATACAACTCCTTTGTATGGAGCAATATACCGTGAATGTCCATATCCTCGTGCTGCTTTTGATGTGTGTTATCCATCGATGCAAGCGCGAGGCATTTGGCCGTGGCACAGTCAGCGTCCCATGTCTTGCGGACTTCTATGTCCGCAACTGAGGATTTTGGACCTGGGACGAGCGGGGATGAAGCCGTGAGGACATATGATACTTTATCATAAGTCAAGGCTATTTTCAGATTTCTCAGCCAGTCTTTATAATTGGTCCTATTCAGTTTATTTTTATCTAGTAGAAGCTTGAGTCCAGTCATGGGTATCTGCCATTAAGAGAGAGAAAAGAATACACTCAGCGAAAGCTCTTGCATAGATCAGATTGGTTATTATCTTGTCTAATCGATATTTCCCACTGCTTTAATCGAGTTTTTCTTTCAAACCTTAAAAAGAAAAACTAGCCAGGATTAATTACAGTCTACAACTTCGCTAACCGTTCAGCCAGGCCAGTGTCGGTACTTGAGGGAGGTTCCCCGTGCTTTCGCACGGACCTAATTAAAGTAAACCTCGTTTTCCCAGAGGCGGAGCCCCGTTAACACCTTTCCAGACACCTAATGAGTTAGCTAATTGTAAACTGTAAAACTCTCCTAGGAGCAACTATTGCCCACAGTGGGATCGGGATCCAACCATCACATGGAAGGTATGCAATCTCATTGCAAATTTCAACTATTGAAATTCCCGATGTGGTTTTTACCCCTAGTACTTATGACCTTAACTAAGGTTAACAAATCATAAGTACCAGTCAAGTTCTACCCGTCATTTCTTGATTAATTAGACCCACTCATATGACCCTTAACTATGGTCAACAAAGTCATAAGAATGTCCTAATTAATCTGCATCATATGCAATGTAGGAAGACATCACTTAGCTACCGTACACTACGCCTTAACTATAGTCAACAAATGTAGCACGAATACTAAGTACTCTACTTCCTAAAATGACGGAGGGTTGCGGATGATTTTTAAGAAAATCTTTAACGCTTTGAACTTGATATCGTTGTAGAATCAAATGGTTTTCAAAAGGAGTGGCTTAAGCTTCGCAGTTTTGAAATATAGCTTTTTCATATATAGCCGAGTGGTTTTCAAATCCGATTCTACAATATCTTTTTAGGTTTATTTTCTTTACATTAATCACATTAATGTAATCCCATCATTTAAGTCCTTAAGCCAATCACAGAAAAGAAACGAAAATAACACGTACGCTTATGCCATCCGCATTTGCCGCAATGTTCCGTTATGCACCGTTAGGTTACTTAACTAACGGTATACCGGGACGGGACTAGCGCGGGTGTAAAACATAAGCAACGTCTATTATATATCTCATATATAATATATCATTCATCTCAGATATCACAGAGCACAGGTAGCAGAAACATATATATAATGTGTGATATACTAGGACGTCCGTATTTAGTATTTAGCCAACAGTAGAAAATACGGATTCCACAGTCGCGATGAATAGCCAAGCCCACACCCCTAGACCCCTACGAGAGCGGCAAGCGACCCTACCAATCCTGGAGTTTAGGAGACCCGGTCTCGACTCCTCGAGATAGCCTCCCACTGAACCCTAGAACCCGGTCACTTGTGCTCCCCTCCTTGGGTCTATCCTAATGCGGAAAAGTAAATAATATACAACACTGGTGACACAACCTCAACCCGGAAGTGCCCCAAATAAAAGAATATTACATTACATTTGAATTTACATGAATGAAAATATAAAACTCCCATCTCACATAAAACCCCCCGGTTATTCGATCGCGACAATCCTGCACATCATATCTCAGCAACACATAATATCATATATCATCAACGTAAGTAAGTATGCGTACCCCGATTGTCGTTGATGTATAGCAACGAAACCGGCGATATCGAACATACTACACTTACGGTCACAGAAAAGAAAGTGTAAAACTACAATATTTGGAATCCACATTCTCTTTAGACATCATAAATGCGAAATATCACATACTTCGTATTTCATGCCTAAACTATATGAATTCCACATATTGTATCACATTCCAGATAAATAGACAGTATTAAAGTTTTCGAACGAATAATCAAACACCCAAGATCCCCTAAAGCTCAACAATGGAGTTCAAAAACCCGGAGTGTGACACAGTAGTAGCGGTCCAGCCGTAGAAGGGTCAAGCCAATGCCTCACATGTGGCACGCCGTACTACCCCAAACACTAAGGTTCAAAGGGCAGTTCAAAACGGTCACATAATCGAGTTAAGGTTTGTTGTCTTCTAGAGGGTCCACCACAAAACTTGCACGTATCTCCAAAATATTTAAACCCCGTGAATAGTGAGCAAATGATACTCGTTCGAACACTTCAATACTTTCTAATTTACCCGGAAAAGCAACGAAATGAAAATTCCGATAGAATCGTCGAGTCCAAAACCATCTCCAGAATATACAGTACTAGATTCAGATTAAACATACCTAAAACAATATACAAGCAATTATAAGAATTACTGTGCAAATAGGAAGCAATGAAGCCTCTGTACGGGCGCGGAGCCGCGGCCTAAGCAAGGATTTGCCGCGGTTCCGCGGCGGTTTGTACGGATCATGGCTTCATATTTCACAGTGTTTCTTAGTTTTTCTTGCTGTATTTTTTAAGTATTTTTAATTCTGAAAAATGACAGATTTTGAAAAATGTCCAGAGAGGGTCCCGAAATGTCGTATTTTGGTTCGATCGGAGTTTTTACTTCGTAAAAGTGTCGCCTAATGTTTTAGGTCGGCTCTGATAACATCGTTAGGTTTACCTAGCACCCTATGTAGAGTTTGGAAGCATCACATGTCACAAAGATCAAATTTTTATGGTGCTAAGTAAGCATACAAAGGATCTATCCTAGAAAATTAGGGTTTCTAAACATTAAAGGCAACAAAGACTAGGGTTTCGAGAGTACAACCTTTGTAGCTCCCTTCGCTAGACTCTTTGGCCTCTTGAGTGTTGGAGGAAGGTTCTCTTGAAGTCTTCTAGTGTCCACGACGATCCACCCGAAGCTCCTAGTCCAAGCTTGCAAATTCACTTTTCAAGAGAAGAAATGAAGATAACACTCTAAACAAGTGGGCTAAAGTTGTGTAGAATGATGTTGTGGTGGCTTTTCTCATTTCAAAAACCTAACTTGATGAGTATATTGCTCACTACAAAAGTCTAGAGAGCAAATGGTGAAGGAGGAAGAAGATGGTGGCCTTCTTTTAACAAGAGTAAAAAGATAACTCATGAAAAGAAAAATGAAAATATATGTATATATATTTATTTCTTCTCATCTCAAACCATGGTTAAATATTTAAGATATTATTTAATTTGAGTTAAATCACAAAGAGAAGGTTAACCCATGGTTAGAAGTAGGTGAGCATGGTTAGGTTAAGGAAGAGTGTAGAAACTAGCCATGAATTATCGTTTTTTTCCTTTTCTTTTATTTTAACAAAAATTAAATAATTATCCATATATTTAATCCATGGTGTGAGTCTTATATTTCCACCATTTTCAATGTGTAATCAACCATGATAGATGATGTATGTATGTATGTATGTATGCACATCCATATGTGCATCAAACTAAAAGAAAGAAAGCATACATGCATGCATACATCCATCATGTACAAGAAAGGATTTCAAGTGAGAAAACTAATGGTTAAATGATAAATCAACACTTGATTTATCAACCCGGCCATATCACATATGACCCCACCAAAAGCAAGCCGCCCGATCAATATACGGTATCCTATACGCGCATTTTAATCGGGTCCATGCGCATATCGCATACGCGCACCACAACGTTTCTCCTGGACTAGGTAACTCCTTTGTGGGACTCTAAGACTCGTCAATACGCCGGTAGTGGGTGATGATCATATCAAGCACCCCCAAGCCGCAAGCGGTCAGCTAAACGTAACGGCCATCCGGGTATTAAGCGATCAGAAGAAAACAAGCGAACCTGCTACAACTCCCGTCGAGCCAACCGGCAACACTACCGTACAGTTCGGTCTCTTCATCAGATATGCTGCATATCGAGCCTAGGGATGGTCACGTCGACCCAAATAACTCAATAAGTCGTGCCAGTGAATGGTCTATAACAGATCGAGAAACTACTGATAACACTTATCAGCAAATCTCAGCAGCCCTGGCCAGGGACTTGCTGATGTAACCAGTCGGGCACAGCACAGCATCAACTCCCAATACCGGGAGAGACGAAACCCCTCTTATCGCTCATCGCCTTCGTGTGTCTCGGGACTGTACCCAACGGCCACCTGTTTGCACGACTCAGTAGAGCCGTGGTAGGGTGGCAATCAAAGTACAGTGGGAGAACACACAAGACTCTATGACGATCTTGGGTCTACAGACTAACCTGTACCAGTGTCACCTGAGAACTGCTATCCGACGATAGATATAATTCCATATAGGAGTTCTCGGTGAGTCCGTCCAGTGTACCCAGTCACCACTGAGCACCCGTATATGATCTTGATGTCAAACATCGGTGAATGTGGGAACATTCATCGCCCATCGTATGGGTCTAGTATCATATACGCTAGTCTACTCTGGTATATCAATGCCCCGTCTCGATATACCTACGACTAGGGACTTTCCAGGATATGCTTATAGACTACAGATGTCCCACTAGTATGATCTCATCATAATCAGAGTAGTCAAGCCGATATCCTCAGGGATTTATCAGCATGTATGAATGAATTAAAGCATGATCAAATCAACATGTCAGATAAAGAAGAACCAGATAGCATACTATCATGTCGAGCAAGAATGTATACTGAATATATATACATGTACAAATACATCCACTATCATATAATGGCCTCTAGGGCATACATATATCCAACAGTAATTTCTCCTCACAGGGTCGAGAGGACCTTGCAAGTGTCTTTTAACGAGATTGCGCCCTTTCGGGTTTTCACAAACTCGCTGATCGTCCTGCTTTTTTCTTTTACTCACGGAGCCCTTTCGGGTTTTCATCCGTGCCCATTTTGCTTGTGGACGTACCCCCCTTTTTTTAACGAGTCTGTGCCCTATCGAGTTTTCACAAACATCGCCGGTAGTCCTGCTGTTTTTACTCACGGAGCCCTTTCGGGTTTTCATCCGTGCCTATTTTTCTTATGGACATACCTTTTTTTGTTTTTTTTTGTTTTTTTTTCACCACGTCAGCCTGGGGATGCCGCGGGTCTATAGTAGTTTAAAGACGTTTCTGTCATAGGTCTGAGATTTTTCGGGCAACGTACGATTACGAAGCTAGATTTTCTTGCAAATCTTCGCATCTTTTGTGTCGGAGGTGGATTCCTTGAAGAGAGGGGTGAGAGTGATTTTTTCATCAGAGTCGCTTACAAAAGTGATAACTTGCGATCCCTTGGTGTTAACTATGTGACAGTTGCCAGCAACTCTTTTGCGCCCATCTGTCGTGCTTTTATGTTCCCCGACGAGCCTTGCGCTTCATTCATTGAACGTGTTGTCGGTGGGCAACATATCCCCGCCACCAGTTTTTAAAGGCGATGCACCCCTCGGTAGGGTGTGCAATCCTTTGATGGTATAAGCAGAAATTAGGATGTATGTCCGTTTCATCAAGATGTATACTGCCAGGAGAATTTCCTCTGAAAGAGGGCAACTTTATTCCTATTGACAGGGCCCTAGCGAATCGTTTCCTTATTTTAAGCTCGCTTTTGCTGGTGATAGGGATGCTTCGATCCGGTTGGGGTTCCTCGACTTTTTCATTCAGTCATCGGCGTTTGGCTTTTCCGAATATAACCTGTTTGTGCTCTCGATTGGCTTTGCTTTTCTGACGGGCTTCGTTCAGTAGCAAGTCGATCATCTTGTCAGACGGTTCCAAGGGTATTGGTTTCGATCATGCTCCCAGCTTTTTTATGCTGTCCTCTATCGCCGAGTGAGCTTCTTCGTTAGTTAACGCCGAATGAGAGATCATGTGGCAACTTGCTACATAGTCTTCAGATTCTTCTGACGAGTCATCCCCGTTGTTATTGTCGTTATCTCCGCTCTTAAGGATATTGTTGAGAAATTCTTGGAGTGTGAACGGGGTTCGTGCCTTCTGGTTATTTTGCTCCAGCGCGTCAATATGCTTTCGCAGATCTGTGCGCTTGTCATCAAACTGCGTGGGCTTTTTGTTCTTCTTTTTTTTCTTCGAAGACTTTGACGGATGGGCCTGAATGTTTTGTCCACCATCACTGTTAACTCCCATTGTTGGGCGTGGTTTCAGCATCCCCACGATGGTCTCCGGCTCTAGCGGGCTTTTCCACCTAATCGCCGGGCATGTTTGAAGATCTTTCAGTATTCTTTTAGTTTTTGTCAAAAGAACGACTTCCCATGGAGCTTCTTCTATGAAAGAGCTTGATGTCCCCGGTGTGTCCGCCCTTTTAGGAGTGTGCTGTTGTGGCGGATTCACCTTCCAGTTTTCAGATAGCGCGAACTTGCCCAGTTGGTATTGGTCTTCAACCCAGTTTTTGAAGATGTAGCAGTTTTCGATTGGATGGCCCAATACTCGGTGGTAGAGGCAGTAATTGGGATCGTTGACGCCGTTTGGTTGCAGTGGGTGTCTCGACTCCGGTAGAGTAATGAGCCCATTTCGCACTGCCAGTTCAAACAGTTTTCCTATTTTATCCCGGGAAAACGAGTAAGGACGTCTCAACTTCTCATTAAGGGATTGCCGCTTGTTGCTTTGGCGAACAACCGGTCTCGGGCCACTCGGTTGTTGTTGAGCGTTGGCAACGAAGGTTGCTTTCCCTCTCCCCTTCTCATTCCGAGGATCCATCTTTAAGGAGGATGGTCTATGGCCCATCTGGTCCATTTGGGCCAGCTTGACGATCAAAGCCTGGAAGGTGGTCGGCTTGAAGAACATCATGAATTGGGATATTGTCGCCTGCGGATAAAGAGTGCCCACGAACATGTCCACCGCAGGCTCTTCTTCTATGCGCTGTACGCACTTCGACCATAGGTTGCACCACCGTATCGCAGACTAAACCCATGTTTCGCCTGGTTTCACCCTGGCATTGATCAACGCCATGATTGGAGTGCGTTCGCTGGCGCTTGCGAAACGCTGGGTGAATAACAGCTCCATCTCCGTGAATGTTTTGACGGAGTCATTTGGAAGCTCCGAATACCATTCGAAGGCCGTCTCCGCTAAACTGCCAACGAATTGGCGAAGCAGTAGCTTATCGTCACCTTCGGTGTTGCCGCACAGAGCCCTAAATTGAGCGACATGCTGATGCGGATTTCCAGTCCCCTTATATACGTGAAATTTGGGGATCGTGTATCCCGATGGGTATTTTATTTGGTCATACCAACCTGGATAGGGTCGTCCAGTTTTAACAATTTGCCCAGCTGCTTCATTCGCTTGGTGAACTCGTATCTGCTGAGCGAAGTAATCATCCAGGGCAGCTTTGGAGATTTTCTCCTCCTTGGCTGTTGACAGAGCCGGCAGAGGATTTAATGTCTCTCCTCTATCATCTTCAATTATTACTGGAGGATCTTCGGCTGGGGGATCCGGCTGGATCATCATGCCCACCATCTCTTGTAATAGAAGGGCCATTTGTTTTATATTGGCCGCTTGTTCCGTGGCCTCTTTTTCCTTCTTCTCAAGCATTCTTCGATGGAATTCGGCATCAGTTTCCTTCTCACGGCACTGCTCCGAGGATGTTTCCGGGCTTGTTTTCGGTCCCGTAAGTGCGGCCATAGCTGTTAGCATTTCTTGAAGCTTCTGTTGCTGCTCTTGGGCTTTTGTCACGGATTGCGTAAGCGGTCGATGACCTATGGAGATACGGCTATCCTCTTTTCCGGATGCCATATAGATGGTATGTACCACTATGCCTCCAGACTTGGGACGTTTTGGCTCAGTGCCCTTGACATTTGTCGCAGACATGGGGATTTTCTCCGGCCTTCTTCTCTTATGGACGGTCGAAGTTGAGGGGGCCGTTGTAGTGGCCACCCAAGTAGCTGTCGCCTTCTGTGGCTTAACAGGGCGGTTCTCTTCCTGCCGAACCTTCATCTTTTCTTGTCGGTGAGAGTAATCTTGATCAATCACCGAGTCTTGAACCTGTCGCCAAACTTTTTAAATTTTAGAGGACAGCCGCTGAGGGGGATGCTCTAGCTTCACCTTAGTAGCGTTCTCCACGGGTGGAGGAGATCTCTTCAACACGGCAGTCGGAGCATTTTTGCGCACTCTCCTTAGCAGTTGAAAGCTATTCCCAGTTGGAACAGCAGCATCGATTTCCACCGTTGGAGCCGGCGGAGTTAGTCCAGAAGGAGAGTTGCCCCCAGCCTTCCTTACTCGGCACCAGTGGCAACATCGAGCGTGTCGAACTGTTGGGATTATCTTAGCTGTAGGAATGACTTCCTCATGCCCCCTGTGTTGGTCAGAAGTTGTCGTTGTCATCCTATTGAAGACTGATGTCCGCTGAGTGGGGATGGCCAACCTATCGAAAGCAGACTTCCGAGCAGGTGAAGTAGCCTTGACGATTTCGCCTGAAACAGGAGCTGAAACAGTCAGTCTTGTGAAGACCGACCCTTTGGCGGGAGAAGCCGCTTTGACGACTTCGAGAGCAGGAATGGATATCCTTTTTGGGATAACCCGTTCTGGTATTACGGACTTCTTCATGGGCCCGTTGGAGCTTTAGCCCAGTCTGTTGAAAACTGAGGCAGTGAAGTTGGGCGACCCGTTGAGAGGGTCCGCAATAGTTGTAAGCCGATCAAAGACCGACTTCTTTGAAGCCTCTTGCAATGGTACAGGGGTGTTGAAGCTTGTTGGTGGGATTATGGTCCCGAAGAACAATCCATTGGTGGCCTGAGTCACCTGTTCCACCGGCATAGCGAAGATGGATGCCGCTTGGGGCCCGTAAGTCACTCCTCCGGACGGGACGGAGCGAGAGTTGCAGTTGCAATTAGTGCAGTTTGAAGCCATTGATTTTCTGTTTTCTGCACGGAGAAAGATACCAAATCTTAGTACCTCAAATCAACAGGAAACCATAGCAAACCGCGATTCGTTCGCGAACACGACACACGAAGTGTGGAGTGGAAAGATGAAGAGGTCCCACCAGGCGTGCCAGAATCTGTTCCCCGCCGAATACAGAGACGCGACCGCGTAGGTCCATCTTGCCTGAAATTCGGGGAAGATGCTAATTGGTGCTATCCGTCCACCTCTCCGAAGATGGCAAGTTGATTTATGGCACCATGTATCGAAGGTTTAAACGGATGCGGCCGATGTAGCAGACTTCGTCAGATTCCTCCTCGTTTGAGGGGTTTTTGATTGTGGGGACGCTCTTCCCTGCAGGCGTAAGCCCCTGCAGTTAATTACGCTACCGCATCGCGGTAACAACTTTCTCCTTCTCCAGATGGTCACTTCGTGTCGTGGGTGTTTTTTTTGTGTTTGGTTGCCCGTGGATTATATACGGAGACTAAGTTATGTTGTCGCCCGTAGGGCGTGGACTAGTCCAAATCCGTATCTTTCTTAGATTTGGGTTTGGGGGTTGGGTTTAAGGATACGTTAGCCTCATTTGTGACTAAGATCAACTTAAACATTTGTTAAGGATACGTTAGTCTAATTTTTAGACTAAGATCAACTTAACGGGATCATTTAGATCCAACAAAAGAGCATTTGGACTCTGTTGTTTAGTTTAATGATATTGCGGTCGATAATTAGTTTAAAGACATTACGGTCCATTGTTAGTTTTAAGACATCGCGGTCGAGATTAAGGACATCATAGTCCGTAAGTTTAAGGACCTCACAGTCCAATGTTAGTTTTAAGACATCACGGTCAAGGTTAAGGACATCATAGTTCATGGGTTTAAGGACCCCACAGTCCGACGTTAGTTTAAAGACATCACGGTCGAGGTTAAGGACATCATAGTCCATGAGTTTAAGGACCCCACAGTCCATTGTTAGTTTTAAGACATCACGGTCGAGATTAAGGACATCATAGTCCATGCGTTTAAGGACCCCACAGTCCATTGTTAGTTTTAAGACATCACGGTCGAGGTTAAGGACATCATAATCCATGGGCTTAAGGACCCCACAGTCCGACGTTAGTTTAAAGATATCACGGTCGAGGTTAAGGATATCATAGTCCATGAGTTTAAGGACCCCACAGTCCAGTGTTAATTTTAATACATCACGGTCGAGGTTAAGGACATCATAGTCTATGAAATGTGTGGTTGTTGGGACCCGTCACCTCTCTGAAAACGTTGAAAGATTACAATGACAAATATCAGAGGAGTGAAGAGATGTACCCTCAAACCAAAGTGGATTAAGTGATCTGTAGTCCAATTTGGAACTAAGATCAGTTAATTAGATTATGAGCACATTGGCTCAGTTGAGTCTGAATTGAGGACTTATGGCCAACTTGGGCTAAGTCCAATTAAGTTTGAAGTATTGGCCCTCTGTTGGAGCATTCGACATTTGTCTGGGTTTAAGCCCACATTATTTAGCAATGCTAAACAAGAGTTTGAGGGCCTTGATAACATTTGGGTCTTTGGCGGAGGATTAAACGTTGTACCTCTGAGTTTCTACTCAATTTTGAGATTCAATTGAAGGGGAGGCTTTTGCCTCTAGAAAATTAGCCAATTGGGCTAAAGCTAGTGTTAAACACCAGAGAACAACCGTGTTAAACAATGGAAATAAGATTATCAAATTAGTGTTAAACACTAGAAATGTGATTCTCAAATTAGTGTTAAACACTGGAAACAAAATTGTCAGATTAGTGTTAAACACTAAAAGAGGAAGGGGTCATGTGGGAGCACATGATGGCACCAAAAAGTGGGGCCAGATCCCCTTTATTTTGTTCTGCAAAAAAGTTTTAAACACTTTTAATTTTCATAGCCATCACGTGTGGGCACGTGATGTATACTCATGCCCTGATTTATTAGAACATTTATTAGGGTTCACGTGGTAACATGTGAGAGCGCCCAAGTTAGATTTTGCCTTTGCTTTTGTTCCATATATAATGAGGGTCATGTGGGAGCACGTGAGGCATTGCCTCAAAGCTTTCTTCTTCTCATTTTTGGGGGATCTGTTCAGGGGTCACGTGGGGCACGTGACCTTAGTCTTTTCCTGCACAGAGATCTTTTAAGTCTCCTTATTTTATTTTGAGAATTAAATTCTCCTTTCTTTTCTCTCTGAAATTTCAAGATTCCAAAACTCTATCTTTCTTTTTTCTTCTCTTCTAGGATCCTATTTATAGGAGAGGGAAAAGAATCAATTTATTTTAGCAAATCTTTCATTGAAAGATTTTGTTTGTTTTCATAATTAATATAATCCTTTAGATCATTCAGTAAATTTTATTCACCGTTGGATTTTAAATCAAAGATATTCTGTTTGTTATTCTTGGTGAAATTTAGGAAAATCTTTCCTTGTATCAAATCTTTCCATAAATTGGTGATTTTTAATCACCATTGGATTTTTAATCCAACGGTGCTCCACTTTACAGAGCACAATCTTTTTTTGTTTGGAAAAATATAGAGAAATATTTTTCTAGCTAGGGTTTTTGATTTCTCTCAATTAGAATTTGATTCTATTAATTTATAAGGTTTTTAAAGCTCATCACGTGTTGGCACGTGATCCCAATATTTGACCGTTGAAATAGAATTTAATTCCATCAATTAGAGAGCTAAGCGACTTGTCACGTGTTGGCACGTGACCCTCTTTCATTCAGAATTTAATTCTGTCTTTTAACTGGGCTAAAGGACCATCACGCGTCAGCACGTGACCCTTGGTCACGTGTGAGCACGTGATGCCCAATTGGGGTCTTTTCATAGCCGTTTTGTTTACACTTCTGTTTCTCTTCAATGGGTTTTTAAAGGCCCATCTCGTGTTGGCACGTGACCCCATTTAATTATTTATTTTATTCAGTGCCTACAGGCTTTTCCTGTAAATGGTCACGTGTGGGTACGTGATGCTCAGTCACGTGTGGGCACGTGATGCCCGGTCACATGTGGGCACGTGATATTTCATAACTTTTGATCCCAGATGAATTATGAGGCCTATATTATATCAAATCGAAGGGTTTTTCGAAATGCTTCCAATACCATCAGAATTTAGCTATTTCTCATTCGGGAGTTTGTCAAAATACAGCCCGGAAAATACTGGTTCACATTTTCTTAAGCGTATCGTTGCCATTTGATACCTTGGGCTCTTTTGCGCAGAAATTTTTGACGGGAACAGGGTTTCATACCGACACGAATTATCGCGTTGTTAGGGGTCTGACTTTATCCACCCACTAGACTCGATATGCGATACTCTTAGACGAAAAGACCGGACTGTACAGATATTGTCACTGACAGGCTCAGTAGGGGTTCGGATGAGTTTGCTCATCGGCCTTCCTTTCGCTTAATATCTGGGTAGCCGTTACGTACAGCTAGTGCCGCTGACGTGCTTGTGGTTAAACCCACTGCCAGCGTATTGGCGAGTCTTTAGAGTCCCACACAGAGGGTTTTTCACGGCTCAGGCGATATGCTGCAGTTGGCGTATGTTGATACATACAGGTGTCCGATTAAATATGTGCACGGACTGCACAGACTTTAATCGGACGGTTGGTAATACTAGCGGCTTAGAATTAAGCCAGATTGTTAAATCAAGTTTTGATTTAATAATTTACATATGTATTTATATATATGTATTCTAGTATTATTGCTTACTATTTATTTTCTCTCTTTGGCTATTTGTATTTTCGTACGAATACGCGTATATGTATTTCGATACAAATACTGGAAATCATTCCGTATTTATACGGAATGGCTTCGAGAAGATGCCGCCTCATTATTGATTTTCTTTTGAAAATCATTTTGTTTATAATGAGGTGGAAAAGGTGACATGGCTAGGCATGGGTCTTTTGGTCAAAGTATGAACTTTGGCAATGTAGAGATTATGGGTATTTGTTTAATGAAAATTGGGAATGACATTTTTTGAGTGGGCATGAGAGGGGAGGGGCCGGCCATATCTTGGGGGAGAGAGATTTGGCTTGCTTAATTTTTGGTTGATTTCATTTTGGTGCTCTTTCACTCTCATGCTCACACAAAATACTTAGCAAATTTTCCATGCCATCTTTTTTGATCACCTCTTCTTCATCTTCACTTTATGCTTACTTAAGCTCATGAATGAGAGAGAGAAATATAGTGACATTATTCTACACCCTCCCCACTCTCCATCACTAGCAATCCTGGAGAGTCGGTTGGTCCGCTTGGCAAACCTGGAGCTTGTGCCGTTTCCCTCGGGTGGATCATCGGAGACGAAGGAAGACCGACGACCAAAGTCGATCCGCATCACTAGGAGCTTGGAAATAGTTGAAGACCTGAAGGACTTGATTCATTAGGTATAACCATTTTATCTCCTTTTGTTAGCTTGCTAGTTTTAGGGTTAATGGTTTCGATCTTGGTAATCGGGTAATGGTAGCGTCGGATTTTGGAAAATTTTTGTTCTGCATTTGGCCACGGTTCGATGGCCGGGACGCTCCCATAACCAAACAGTTGATATAATATTAGAGACCGTTTAGAATTAAACGATCTCTAATGTACCGTCCCTGATATGCACTGTTTCAACTAGTGGTACATACATCTGATACTCTCTTCCCATGAGACTTTAAGCTCTATATAATCTCTACTCTCGTCTCAATTTCCCTAGCTACGTCAGCTTCGGTCATGCCCCTTCACGAACCGGATGCACTAGCAGAAGAGGGTCCATGTGCATAAGAAGGAGAGAACGCTCGTGCTCGAGTACCCATGGGGGTACGTATGAGGAAACAATCCTTCTCCACGAAATACCTGAGTGGATGGAGACGCAGATGAGGTCGCGGGCACCTAAATAAATACCCCTGCGCGTATATGAGAATGACACAACTCCAGACTATGATAGGCATGGTATACGGTAAGTGAGATGCCCTGGCCGCCGAGATGAACTCTCCCGTGCCGGTCTGAATTGTATCGTTGAATGAACTTCTCATTAATTTCTTTGAGCTCGAAATGTGTAGGATCTCGGTTATTTTGCTCCTTAAAACACTTGACAGTACAAATGCAAGTACAAATTTAAGGGGGTGAATGCGTTATACATTCTTAATTTGTCCACAGTGGACAAATCAATCAACTATAATACGACTTGTTTTCTCGTTATATAAACTATATAATGGTTGTCAGAAACAAACGATTAATGCATATTGTTGACAACCATCATATAGTTTTTATTTCACAACGAAAACCGTAACGCATATAACTGATAGATAGGATTTAATATGCGGCGATGTGTTATGTGATATCCTCGATGATAACATGGATTTTCCATGTTATTATCAAGTTATATCATACACTTAGATAAAGGTTTCGTTTCGATTTTGAGGTTTTCAAGTTTTTAGTTTAGAGTTTTGTAGCTATTATTTTTGGGTTTTTGTATTATCATCACTTGGTTTAATAGGGTTCGATTTTGAGGTTTTCTAGTTTTCAAGTTTTTAGCTTAGGGTTTTCAAGTTTTCACTCTAGGGTTTTCAAGTTCACAGGTTTTGAAGTTTAGGGTTTACAAGTTTTCAACTTTACCTTAAACTGCCAGAAATGCCCCTTTATTTCATCAAGTATGATCTCTTCATCAACAATCCTCACAGCAACATCAATTAAAACAACATCAATTAAAAATTATCTGATTCAAATCAACCTTCATTTTTTGAACTCATTTTCCTCTCCAACCCGCGTCAACCGAATTTTCCATATACTTCAAGCAAATCAAATTCTCAATATACTTCAAGCAAATTCCTAGTTCATCATCGTAACCGATTTCTGTACCACTAATAAAGATGCAAAATCATTGCTAGTCCCTATAAATAACAAATATTTTTTTATAGAGAATTACGTTAATGTGAAGATGGAGGAGATGAGAAGGCGAAGAACTCGATGGAGGAGATGGAAGGGTGAACAAACCCGAGGAAATGGCATCGAGCTCGTCGAGGGGCGGGTTTCGGTGTCGAGGCCGGAATGAGTCGGCGTCGGCATCAATGAGTATGGCGTCGTGGTCGAGGAGATAGCGTCGAGTCGAGGAGGAGATGACGTCGGCGTCGGATAGGGTTGACGTGGAGGCGACGAGGAGGATCGCGATAGCGTTGACGTCGACAAGATGGCGGCGAAGCTCGAGGATGGGTAGAGGCGATTCTTTGGGGGGTGGGGTGGGGGTTAGGGTTTGAGATTTTAGAAATGAACCCAAATCTGAAGCCTCCCGAGTATCATTTGTTTTATGGGTTTATTTTGTCGGTTTAAAGCTGACAAAATAGGCCTAAAATTAATTAAAACCGTGGCCCACAAACTCGAACTAAATTACCATTTTTCCGTCGGATATAACCCAATGGAATAAAATGCCCGACGAAATAACCATGATTTTCCTGAAGTGGGATTTGATTTTATTTTTATTTTAAACAAAATGTACTATTTAGAATGCAAATCTTATTTTTCAAAACTAATAAATATGATAAACCAAGTTCATAAAAATTATAAATACTTTTGTTTAGATCTAAGTACCATTACAAAAATTTGATATAAATTATAATTAAACGCTTAGTAACATTGTTTATTGTCCAAAACAAAGTAACGCGGTAGATATGTGATATATAGAGATTACTTGCTAATCTAGCGCCTCCTAAATGAATCTCGGTACGGTCCCTGCCAGCGATGCCTATGTATAACTAGCCATGCACATGCATCAGATTGTCATTATTACCATTAATGAACCAACCGAGCCATAATTAAGAGACAGTTGGAGGTGGCAGTTGGTCACAACCAACTCCAAGCTGACTATGACACGTGTGCTAGCTGTACCTCTACACGTGTGTTCCCCAGACACCCAACAATGTGCCCTCTCTTGAGTACGATTCCATCTTCTTATTACTTTATTTTATTGCGAAATAGATTAAATATGTATTATTTTAAAAATAATTATTGGTCTTTCGCTTAAATTTTCACTATGAGCTGAACATTTTTTGTAATCTTATACGTTTTGCGGTTAAAATACTTTGAAGGTGTCTCCTTGTCACCCATCAACATAGTTCGAGCATATGCAATTTTTTATCTTTTTATTTATTGAAAAAATGGATAGGGTCAGTAAAACCCTAGTCTGAAAAAAATATTTCATTAATACCATTAAATGAAAAATGTTACAATAACTGGGTAAATAACATAAGTAGAGTTTTTGTGATCCTAACTCTTTATCTAATTATTGCTATACTTTCTTGTTTGGGAAAAATCCTAATTGAAAGGATGGTTAGTCTATTTATAATGGAACAACATAATTTTCTTTTGTCCTAGCTATTACAGACATCCTAAATATCATTTTCTATTTGAGAAAAATCTTAATCCTAAGAATAATTAGTCATTTTATAATAGAACAGCAGAATAAAATTTTCTTTCTGTGCAGGCAATTACAAAAATCCTAAATCACATTGTGTCACTTCCAGCTTCCCAAAAGAACGGTAACGGCACATGACGAGATCCACGGTGTATTTATTCCGAGAAAATTCTTTCTCGCAACAAATACGCTAAGCGTTTATAAACAACATAAATGCAACAAAAATAAGCAAGAAAATAAAAATCCAACATACTAATTATTACATTCCAAAATTTCCACAGAGTCTTAAATAGATATCAAGACGTCTGAACAAGAAACATAAATATAAAGATCCTTAACAAAAGGCATACTGAAAGAAAAGCTGAAAGGAACTAATAGTCGGCTTGCGATGACAACTGGGAGTACTCGTTTTTCGTTGGTTCGATTCCTTCTGTCCCTAAACTATCTGACAATCATTCCAAGGAAAGAAAGAAAACATGAAGAAATTCCCGTCAACGAATTTGTGCTCGGTAAGTCCACAAATAAGACAGGTGTAAAGCAATAATTGACAAGAATGCAAGAAGATAGTGAATATCATGAAGCGGTAACATATATGAGATGTCAATTAACATAACAATCTATATGTGCATGGAAAGGCATATAAGCATGACTTTGTTTATAATCATGGTAATTCTATTATAGCGTGTTTGTTCACTAGTAGAAACTGTACATATTAGGGACCATGCATTAGAGACCGTATAATAAAAACAGTCTCTAGTGTACCGTTAGCGACAATATTTTAAAAACGATCGCAAGAGAACGGTCGCCAATACATTGGTGACCGTTCTTTAAGTGATAGTGACTGTTCTATAATAGTCGCTAATACTTAGCGCTGATAAGCAGCGTGAGCCCAGCTTCAATCTCTCATTCTTCATTGCGGCCGAGAGAGGAAATTCCTCCGCATTTCCTTATTCTTTTGATATTTTGGTTCATAAAATTTGTCAATTTTAACCCATTTTTTGTTTTAAGGTTGTGGTGTAGTTGTTCCTGCTATTAGAGCTTGCACGGTTCTCCGTTCAAAATCTGGTCCTAAGTAAGGGGTTTTCACCTCCTCTTATTATTTTTTTCAATTAGGTTATGCAATTGTGAATAGATAGTGATGATAATGATTGATTTTCTATGAAAATTGATAATATGAATGTGGAAGTTGATAATTTGAAACCCTAAAAATTTTATAAACCTTACTTAACAAATCCAAAAAACCCCTAATGAAAATTTATAAACCCTAATTAACAACCCCTAAAAATGTTATGGTTAGAAATTAACAAACCTAAAATCTCTAATGAAAACTTAAAAACCTTAATTAACAATCCTTACAAAAAAAAAATGACAACTACTTATAAACCCTAATTAACAAAATAATTAAGAGAGCCTTAATTACATACTATTAAATTCTTAACTAATTATAAAAAAAATTCAATATTAACACTAATTAATATATAATATTAATCAATTACACTAATTAAGAAACCTAATTAGTTTGTGATATATTAGTGAACCGAGACCCTAATTAAAAACAATTAAATAGAAATTTAAGAGATACCCTAAAATTATGATTAGAAACTTAACTAGGGTTTTATTTTTAATTTAATTAGTAAGTTTAAGATCTAAAGGTCTTAAAATTGTTTAGGATCGACCTATAGTTTCCCGTTTAACAATTGATGTATGTCAAATCTTTTAATCGTCGAATTGATCAAATCACATTATATGTTTGTGAGAGTTAGTCTTCTTGTTCAATTTTTTAAAACGTATGTATAGTATTCGAAGAGGGGATTTGACATACAGTAATTATTGGATTTGCCCAATTTTGACATGTTACGAATGCAACAAGAATCACATATCACATTCTTCTGTATTTTCGTCCATTTCTAGAAGTTTCGATGGCGCTTTCCACTTATTTCCAGTGTACAGATTTACGTACGAACACGGTGAATATGGGGAAAGTGCTGCCGAAATTTTCTCTAAATGAAAAAAAAACAGGAGGAAGTGAGATGTGAGTGTTGCATTTGTAATGAGAATTATGACCTTTAGCCGTCACAGCCGTGAAACTAATTATCTGTTCCGACCTTTCGCCCTAACATATGCCAACCTTAAATGATACCAGATATTTTGATGCTTCCACACAGTTAAATCTAATTTAAAACTTGAAAATTTATTTAATGATAATATTGTAATAAACTTCTAGGATATGCTAAACTCATATTATTATCTGTTGATAATAGATGAAAATTCTTCCGGATAAATCGTTATGCTCATGGGGAGAAAATATAGATATAGTATGAGAGACACTCGATTTAAAGATGGACATAAAGCCTTTTTAGACTACACGTAGATGAACCTAAAGCGTAGCTGTTCACATCAGAATATTATATTTAATACCGCTCATTCTTATGCACATTTGTATATAGATATGTGCTTTTAATCCGTATTTGTTACATGATTACAAATTACAGGTTCTCAGTCCAGAATAATGCAAATCACGCATATTCTCTACAGTTATGACAAATTCAGAACAACTATCGAAACCATATAAAATCCCGGTTCCGGTCATCCACATCCGTCATGTGCCGCTTACCAGTATAAGGGACAAGATCAAGCGAAGGTTATTTATGTCTAGGACAAGCACAAAGCACGAAAGAGGCAGCATAAGAATTAAGGTGGCAACGCGGAGCTCAAGGGAGATCAAGTCACAAAATTCAATTGAGTTGCCATTTTGGACTGTGGAAAATCTGAGAATATTTTGGAAAGATTTTGCAAATATGAACCTACAAAAAAGAAGAAGATAGCAACACGAGAATTCACAAGAAAAACGGCGCATCAATTCCAAAATTGGACCGCAGAATAGCGAAATTTTGGCCTATTTAGCGGCGGATCAGCGGTCGTGTCATGGCCAAATATGACGAATTTTCATGGGTGTTTTGGTCATTATTCAAGGGCTTAGAATATTGTCCTAGGATTTTATTTCACTGCCTATAAATGCTCCAGTTCAGAGGCAATGAAACCTTGCTTTATTTTCTTTAGGATTAATTTTAGTTTAGCATAGTTTTCTTTTTTTTCATCTCTTCTCCATTAAAATATAGTGAGAGCTTTTGAATGGATGAATAATGAAGATGAGAGTTTTTTTTTACCTTGTATCTTTATTTTCTTACATTGTCTTTTAATTCTTAGTATAACTTTTATTAGTTGTTCGTTAAAGTAGTTGTTGGTTTTATTGTTCTTCTTTTCTTCTTTTTTAATCTCTATTTTTAAACCATGATACTCAATGGACCCTTAGATGAGGGCCCAAGTAATTAGCTTGTTAATTTTTTGTTCTCATCTTCTTCTTCCATTCTTTCTTCTCTTCTTTATCTATTTTCTTTTTATATGCAAGTAGTTACTCACTTGTTAGGGTTAAGGAAGGGTAGTATGAGAAATGGAAAAATCCCTTGTGATTCTTTTTACCAAACAACTTGAAAATGAATCTAAACCAAACAAACATAACGCTCTCCCTTAGGCGCACTATCTTGACATATAGTTGCGACTTAACTTGAGAATTCTTTTAGACGCACTACAACGTGACATATAGTTATGGCCTAATTGGAGACTTGTTGTGTGTGTTTGGTTTAAGGTTGGAAAAAAAGTATGAAACGGACGGACAAGAGGCACTAGGAATAAATTTAGCGTTGGGTGCTTAAACTCGCAAATACCATTTTTGTGTCCTCCTAATCCCTGTTACTTCCGATTACACTGACATCATTTCAATGATGGCACAAGACAAGCACAAAAATAATTCCTAACTCTACTAACCAAGCCTAACCCAAATAAGTTCTCTTTGAACATAAAAATACGAATACTTAGGATAGCTCAAACACACTTATATATTTTTACTTGACTCATTTAAAATAAGAACGAAAATGCATACCATCTCTCCGTGGATCGACTCGTACTCTACCGGCTAGCTACCAAGCGAAACTGATTTGATTGCGGTAAGTAGAACAAGTAGAACACATATCATACTATGAAAGCTCTACCAATCAGTAGAATAGAAGGACTCCTGTTCTGTTCTTGTAAGAAATGTGCGAATAGAAAATGTCTTCGACGTGAAGTGATAGAAGAACATGGGTATGAAAACAGTTTTGAACAAAACTACATACATTAGAATTACCATGGCAATTGAATACTTGACGAGGAAGTGAGGACGTATAATGAGACCGCAACTTCGCAATCTGAGTTGTCGACGGACGACAGGATAGATAACACGCATGTGATATTGGAAGATTTATTTGCCAGCAAGGAAGTGAATGATGTCGAACCGTCTGAAGACATTACTGGAGTAGAGGAATTGTGGAAACTTATACAGAAAAACGTACAAGATCTGTACGAAGGCTGTACGAAATTTATTAGACTGTCCTTAGTAGTAAGACTCCTCCATCTGAAGATGATTAGCGGGATGGCTAACGAGAACTTCGACGTTCTTCTAGATCTCCTACATAAAGTAATTCCCAAAGGAAAGGAGAGCATTCCAGAAAATCATTACCAGAAAAAAAAATTTGTCAAAACACTTGGTTTCTTATATGAGAGGATTGATGCATGTCCCAACGACTGTGTGCTGTATCGCAAGGATTATGCGTCTCTCGATGAGTGTCCCACCTGTAACTTGTTTAGGAGAAAAAATGTTAAGCGAAATTCAATAGTAGAAACGTCCGACGTAAAAAAAAAGATCAAGAAAATCGCAGCTAAAGTCCTTCGTTATTTTCCCCTGGCTAAGAGATTGCAAAATTTATATATTTCAAAAGATATGGCAAAGAGCATGCGACGGCATTCCGATCGTCGGATAAAAATACAGGAAGCTGAAGCACTCAGCTGATGCAAAAGTATGGAAGAGATTAGACAGTGTTGATCATTTTGGGATGAGCTGAGGAATGTACGTCTAGGTTTGGAAACCAATAAGTTTATGCCTTACAGATTCATGAGCTATAATGGATCTACGTGGCTGATCTTGCTTATGCCTTACAATCTGCCTCTCTGGATGTGTATGAAGCAACCATATATGAATGTTTCCTTATTGATACCTGTAAAACATTCACTTGGCCAAAATATCGACGTCTACATAGAATCTTTAATTGAAGAGCTGATATAACTCTAGGAAAATCGAGTAGAGACATATACTGTGTATGCCGAGGAGAAGTTTAGAATGCGAGCGACGATTATTTGGACAATCAATGATTTTCCAGCATATGGCATGTTATATAGATGTTCTGCCTATACGATGCATGCATGTCTATCGTGTGGTCTTGATTACAGTGCAAAGAAGCTTAAAACAGAAAAATGGCAAATAAGTTTGATGGAACAGTGGAGGTGGGTGAAGCACCAAAACAGTTGTCAGGGATAGAGATTTTTGAGCAGATATCAGCGTGTCAATTCCAGCAAGGATCTAATCATTTTAACTCAGATGGTTTCTTGAATAAACAAAAAAAAGGAAGTGATCCAAAAATAATGAATTTTTGAATGTGTGGAAGAAGAAAAGTATATTATAGAATTTTTCTTACTCAAAACATCTGTTGATTCGACACAACATTGATGTCATGCATGTAGAGAAGAATGTGTTTGATACTATTTCTGGCACATTGTTAAAGGACAATTCTAAATCCAAGGATAAGATGAGTGCTCGTGTGTGTTTGGAGGAGCTTGGAATCCGACAGGAATTGCATCCGGTCCTTCGTGATGATGGTGTCTATGAATTACCAGTTTCGAGCCACATGTTCCCCCAATAAGAGCAAAACTCTGTTCAAATTTTGAAATTTGAAATGAAGCAGCTCTTCATAGCAGCGCCAGCGCTGAGAGTCAAAAACTCTGAAGCAGCGCTCACGTGCAAAGCACGTGAGCGCTAGTGCTAAGACTCTAAGCAGCGCACCACGTGCAAAGCATGTGAGTGCTAGCGCTAAGAGCGCTGCACTCTAAGCAGCGCACCATGTGTAAAGCACGTGAGCGCTAGCGATAGAAAAAAATGTTCTCGGCCCTTAGATCAAAGATCCAACGAACATGATTAAAAATCATCAATTGACCAGAATAAAATTCTGTTAAGGAAATATTCCTCAGAATCTTTCCAAACAGGAAAGATTATGCTCTGAAAATCAGAGCACCATTAGATCAATGATCCAATGGTGATTAAAAATCACCAAAATACAGAATAAATTCTGTATGGGAAAAGATTTCCCAATCTTGTGAAAAATAAGAAGATTGCCTTCTGTAAAACAGAAGACCTAAGATCAAAGATCCAACGGTGGGAAACATCCCCAAATCAATTAGAGAAAAGATCTCTTCAACCGATTCAACAAATCAGCCTACCCTATATAAAGGCACCAAGACTTCAAGTCTGATAGAGAGGAACCCCCCCATAAATTTTGAGAAATTTCAGAAAGAAGAGCGAACTCTCAGCAGAAGAAGAATTTCTTCAAGGCAAAATAAAGAGATCAAAGCATCTCATCCGAAAAAGAACTTAGTTCTTTTGCCAGATCATAGATCTTTAAGACAAATTGTCTTTCACAGAAAAGATCATAATATCTCATTATAAAAAGGGGAGGAGAATAATTCAATTCTCTTAGGATTATAGATCCATAAAGGTAAAACCTTTCACCAAAAACATAAGAGATTGAAATATATCCTATAAAATAAGAACTTTGTTCTTAGATCCATGAGACAAAGTCTCTTATAAGAGAGAATTTAATTCTCAGAGAGCAGAGTTGCCTAAAAAGAGCCTTAGCGCACCAAATTTAAAGAAGCACATCAGCGCTCCAAGTCTGGCGCACAGCGCCGAGCGCGCCACGTGCTCCTCACGTGTGCGCTATTTCACAAGAAGCGCTCTGCGCTCATTGTCTGGCGCTCAGCGCCAAGCATGCTCCTCACGTGTGCGCTACTTAAACAGAAGCGCTCTGCGCTCATTGTCTTGCGCTCAGCACCAAGCGCATCACGTGCTCCTTGTTAGTTATATGTATGCCCTAGAGGCCATTACTGTACATTGGATGTATATTGTAGTGGATGCTGGGACATATATATGTAGGACTTTCTTGCTCGACATGATAGTACGCTATCTGGTTGCTCTTTATCTTAACATGTATACTTACTGTCTCTCTGTTACATGTTGATAAAGCCCTTAGGATATGTACTCGACTTCCAGGACTATGATGCAGATCATACTAGTGGGGCCTGAGTAGTCAATGAGTACATCCTTCATTGTTCCTAGTCGTGGGAATATCGAGACGGGGTATCGATATTCCAGAGTAGACTAGCGTATATCTTCTCGACCCATGTGATGGGCGATGGATGATCCCATATCCATTGGTGTTTGACATCAGAGATGGTATACGGGTGCTCAGTGGAGACTGGGTACACTGAACGGACTCGCTGAGAACTCCCAGATGGTATTATACCTCACGTCAGATGGCAGTTCTCTGGTGACACTGGTACAGCTTAGTCTGTTGACCCGAGATCGTCATAGAGTCTTGTGTGTCTCCCACTGTGCTTTGATTTCCACCCTACCACGGCTCTACTGAGTCGTGCAAACAGGTGGTTTTTGGTTACAGTCCCGATTCACATGGAGGCAATGAGCGATAGGAGGGGATTCGTCTCTCCCGGTATTGGGGGTTGATGTTGCGCTATGCTCGACTGGCCATAATAGGAAATCCCTGGCCAGGGTTGCAGTGACCTACTGGTAAGTGTTATCAGTAGTTTCACACATGTCATGGACTTCACGTCGGCATGACTTATCGAGCTACTGGGGTCTGACGTTTACCACCCCTAGGAGAGATATGCGACATATCAGATGAACAGACCGGACTGTACGGTAAGTGTTACTGGTTGGATTCACAGGAGTGTGAGCGGGCTTGCTCGTCGATCTTCTGATCGCTCAATACCCGGGTGGCTGTTACGTTTAGCAGACCGCTTGCGGCTTGTGGATGTTTGATATGATCATCATCCGCTGCCGGCGTATTGACGAGTCTTTAGAGTCCTACACAGAGGTTTCCTGGCTCAAGCGAAACGAAATAGGAGCGCATATGAGATATGTGCGGGACCGAGAATAATTTGTGTATGTGATACCGTATTCCATTCTCGCGATGAATGTATCGATTGGTTATATGCGATATAACCTAGTTGTCGAATCAAGGATTGATTCGATAAGTCGATACATTGGATACTAGCCGGTTATATGCGACAAGACCGGATCATTGAATCAAGTGTTGATTTAATGATTTAATGTATAATTATATATATCTGATATATTACTTTGCATTAACTGGTATTGGTTCACTTTAAATGGATTTTCTCACTTGGATTGTGCAAGTTGTATATGTGATATACTTTTGTGCACAAGATTGTATCATGTTTGATGATACATGCAAGCTTGGGTTTGTGTAAAGAATTAACCATGGTTATATGAATGGTTAGGGTTTCATTTTATTTGCTTATTTATTTATTCATTTATTCTTTATTGAAAGAAATAAAATGGTGGCTAAGTTTGGTTTATCTTTGAAGCTTCATGAAGCTTTGAATGGTTGACTATTTTGTTTCTTTCCTTAACCCTAACCATTCACTTTAACCTTAGTTTATTCTCTACATCTAACCATAGTTGACATTATGATAAGTATGATTTATTTCTTTTTTCAAAATAACTTATCATATCTTCTTCTTCTTCTTCATCTTCTTCTTCCATGAAAAGAAGCTTGCTACATCAATGGTGATTGATGAAAAAGTGTGAGAAATCCAAATCTAAAGTCTACCCACTTCCTATTTCTTCATCCTCTACCTCTTGCCAAGTAGTATAGGGTGTTTTCTTCACAAGTTTTCTTGACTTGGTGAAGTTGGAGCTTGATCTAGGGATGCCTCGATGTAGATTATCTTCGGCATCGTCGTCGATGACCTAGCCCGCTTTTTCTCCGATGAAGCCGACGCTAGAGCCCAAGATCCGATTTGTACAGCGAGGAGACTTCATCGCGGAGCCATGGAGGTGGAGAACCGGATCTACAAAGGTTGTAGCCCCTTTCCTTTAGCATTAAAGTCGTTAACTTGCATCGCATAGCCTATATATCTAGTTAACGATCCGTATTAGGGTTTGTAGGCACTTGTAAAATTTGAATTAGCCATGCTTGATCACTTGTGAGACTTCATTAGTGTGCCTAGGAACCCTACACTCCTCACGTGTGCGCTATTAAACAGAAGCGCTCTGCGCTCATTGTCTGGCGCTCAGCCCAAGCGCACCACATACTCCTCACGTGTGCGCTACTAAACAGAAGCGCTCTGCGCTCATTGTCTGGCGCTCAGCGCCAAGCGCACCACGTGCTCCTCACGTGTGCACTGAGGGAATACAAAGTGTTCTTTAAATAAAAGCCCCAAAACTATAATGAGTGTCCATCACTCAATAAAAGACAAAAACAATTGTCAGAACCCAAACCAATACTCAGCATTGTTAAATGAAAAAAGACTGAGCCTAATTAAATGTCCAAAATTTTAACTGAATTAGCCGAGTCCAAGTTGGCCACAGATCTCTAATTCAGATTAATTGAGCCCATATGCTCACAAATATTTGATCTTAGTCCCAAATAGGACTACAGATCTCTCAACCAATATTGGTTCAAGGGTACATCTCTTCACTCCTTTGATATTTGTCATTGTAATCCTTCAACGTCTTCAGAGAGGTGGCGGGTCCTGACAACCAGACATTTCACGGACTGTGGGGTCCTTAAACTCATGGACTATGATGTCTTTAAATTTTACAGACTATGATGTCTCTAAACTACCATGGACTGTGGGGTCCTTAAACTGATAGACTATGATATTTTTAAACTTTACAGATTATGACGTCTTTAAACTATGGACTATGATGTCCTTAAACTCCATGGTCTATGATGTCCTTAAACTCTTGGACCGTAAAGTCCCTAAACTAAAACAATAGGGCCCAAATGCTCTTTTGTTGGATCTAAATGATCCCGTTAAGTTGATCTTAGTCTAAAATTAGACTAGCGTGACCTTAACAAACGTTGAGTTGATCTTAGTCTAAAACTAGACTAACGTATCCTTAATAAACGTTTAAGTTGATCTTAGTTTCAAATGAGATTAACGATCCTTAAACCCAACCCAAACCCAATTCTAAGAAAATATGGATTTGGACTAATCCACGCCCTATGGGCAACAACATAAATTAGTCTCCGTATACAATCCACGGGCAACCAAAAATAAAACAAACACATACGACATGAAGTGACCATCTGGAGAAGGAGAAAGTTGTTACCGTGATGCGGTAGCGTAATTAACTGCAGGGGCTTGCGCCTGCAGGGAAGAGCGTCCCCACAATCAAAAACCCTTCAAACGAGGGGGAATCTGACGAAGTCTGCTACAACGACCGCATCCGTCTAAACCTCCGATATACGGTGCCATAAATAAACTTGGCATCTTCGGAAAGGTGGACGGATAAATCTAAATAGTATCTGCCCCCAAATTCAGGAAAGACGTTTGTCTTCCCGGCTTTCGGCGGAGAACAGATTCTGGCACACCCGGTTGGACCTTTTCCTCTTTCCACTCCACACTTCGTGTGTCGTGTTTCGTGAACAAGTCGCGGTTTGACATGGTTGCCTTTGGATATGAAGTACTAAGATTTAGCATCTTGCTCCGTGCAGAAAAACGGAAGATCAATGGTATCAAACTGCACTAATTGCAACAACTCCCACTCCGTCCTCGCTGGAGGAGTGACCTACGGGCCTCAAGCGGCCTCCCTTTTTACGATGCCGGTAGACCAGGTGATGCAAGCCACCACAGGGCTGTTCTTTGGGACCATGCTCTCACCCATGAGCTTCAATGCCCTACTGCCGTTGCAAGAAACTCCGAAGAAGTCGGTCTTTGATCGGCTTGCAACTACTGCGGCCCCTCTCAACGGGTTGCCCAAATCCAACGCTTCAGTCTTTAACAGACTGGGACAAAACTCCAATAGGCCCGTAAAAAACCCTGCAATACCTGAAGGGATTATCCCGAACTGGATAGCCATCCCTGCTCCAGTGAAAGAAGTCGTCAAAGCGGCTTCTCCTGCTAAGGGGTCGGTCTTCACAAGACTGGCCGTTTCAGCTCCCGTCCCAGGCGAAGTCATTAAAACTGCTCCCCTTGCGTGAAAGTCTGCCTTCGACAGGTTGGCTATCTCCTCTCAGCGGACGTCCGTTTTCAATAGGCTGGCGCCAATAACAGCCCTTGACCAGAACATGGGGCATGGCGAACTCACCCCCATAACTGAGCAGATACCATCTGCAAGACATGCTCGACGTCGCCACTGGTGCCAAGTGAGGAAGGCTAGGGGCAGCTCCCCTTCTGGACTGACTCCTCCAGCTCCAATGGTAGAGATTGATGCTACTGTTCCAACTGTGAACAGCTTTGAACCACTCAGGAGGGTCCGCAAGAACTCTCCGACTGCTGTGCTAAAAAGATCTCCTTCACCTACTGAGAACGTTACAATGGTGAAGCTAGAGCAGCCCCCTCAGCGGCTGTCCTCCAACATTCACAGGATCTGGCGAAGGGTCCAAGACTCGGTGATCAACCAAGACTCCTCCCGCCGACCGAAGAAGATGAAAGTTCGGCAAGAAAAGGACCACCCTGTCGTACCACAGAAGGTGTCACCTACTTGGGTTCCCGCTGCTACGGCCCCCTCAACTTCGACCGCCCATAAAAGGAAAAGGCCAGAGAAAATCCCCGTGTCTGCGACAAATCTCAAGGGCACTGAATCCAAACGCCCCAAGTCTGGGGGTATATGGTGCACACTGTTTATATGGCATCCGGGAAAGAGGATAGCCGTATTTCTACGGGCCACCGACCGCTCACATGGTCTGTGACAAAGGCTCAGGAGCAACAGCACAAGCTCTAGGAGATGCTAACGAAGATGACCACACTCACTGGGCCAAAAGAAAGCCCAGAGACGTCGTCGGAGCAGCGACAAGAACAGGAAACTGATGCTGAATTCCTCCGAAGAATGCTCGAGAGGAAAGATAAAGAGGCCAAGAAACAAGCGGCCAACATAAAACAAATGGCGCTTTTGTTCCAAGATATGCTCGGGATGATGATACAGCCGGATCCTCCAGCTGAAGACCCTCCGATTGTCCTTGAAGATGACAGAGGGGAGACATCGAACCCTCTTCCGGCTCTATCAACGGCCAAAGAGGAGACGATCTCCAAAGCCACCCTGGATGACTATATAGCTCAACAGATATGAGCTCATCAGGCGAGCGAAGCGGCTGGCTAAATCGTTAAGACTGGACGACCCTATCCGGATTGGTACAATCAAATAAAGTACCCGCCAGGATATACGATCCCTAAATTCCACATATATAAGGGGACGGGAAATCCACACTAGCATGTTGCTCAATTCAGAGCCTTGTGCAGTAATACTGGGGGTGACGACAAACTGCTGCTTCGCCAGTTTGTCGGCAGCTTGTCGGAGACAGCATTTGAATGGTATTCCAAGCTCCCGAACGACTCCATTAAGACATTTGCAGAAATGGAGTTACTGTTTACACAGTGTTTCGCGAGCGCTAGTGAGTGCATCCCAATCACGGCATTGATCAATGCCAGGATGAAGCCAGGAGAGTCATGGGTGCAGTATGCAATCCGGTGGCGGAACCTATGGTCAAAATGCGAACAACGCATCGAAGAAGCTCCTGCAGTAGGCATGTTCGTTGGTACCCTCGATCCGCAGGAGACCATATCTCAATTCATAATGTTCTTCAAGCCAACTACCTTCCAGGTCCTGATAGACAAGCTGACCCAGATGGACCAGATGGGCCACAGGCCGTCCTCTCCAAAAACGGAGCTCCGAAATGGAAAGGGGAAAGGGAAAGCGACCTTTGTCGCCAACACTCAACAACAGCCGAGTAATATAAAACCGGTTGTTCGCCAAAGCAATGTGCGCCCACGCCAATCCCTCGAGGAGAAACGGGGACGTCCTTACTTGTTTTCCCGAGATAAAACACGGAGATTGTTCGAACTGGCAATACGCAATGGGCTCATCACCTTGCCGGAGCCGAGACACTCATCGCAACCCGGTGACGCCAACCATCCTAACTATTGTCTCTACTATCGAGTAATGGGTCATCCAATCGAAGATTGCTACGTCTTCAAAAACTGGGTTGAAAACCAATACCAGCAAGTCAAATTCGCATTGTCTGAAAATTGGAAGGTGAACCCGCCACAACCACATGCTCCGAAAAAGATGGACATACCAGGGGCATCGTACTCATTCATAGAGAAAGCTCCATGGGAAGTTATTCTTTCGGCAAAAACTAAAATAATGCTGAAAGATCTTCAAACATGTCCGGCGATCTGGTGGAAAAGTCCGCTGGAGCCCGAAGTCATTGAGGGAAAGCTGAAGCCGCGCCCGACGCCAAGAATTGGTAGTGATAGTCAAAACGCCCATGCCCAGCCGTTAAATTCTTCGAAGAAAAAGAAGAAGACCAAAAAGCCCGTGCAGTGTAACGACAAGCGCACGGATCTACAAAAGCAAATTGACGCGTTGGAGGAATACAACCAGAAGGCACGAACCCCAGTCACGCTTCAAGGGTTTCTCAATCACATCCTTGAAAGTGAAGATAACGACAATGATGAGGGAGGCGACTCGTCAGAGGAACCCGAAGATTATGTGGCAAGTTGCCACATGATCTCTCATTCATCGTTAAGTAACAAAGAAGCCTACTCGGGGTTAGAAGATAACATAGAAGAGCTGGGGGCAGGAGCAGTGCCAAAATCCTTAAATTATGTGACAAGGTCTATCAAGGGGAAATCTACTTGTTCATAGAGCATCCGGCGAAACTTTGCCTCTGAGCTATTATGAACCGAAATGTCCTAAAACTAACTACTGACCGAGACGTCTATAAACTACTACGGACCGCAACATCCCAAGGCTGACGCAAAAAAAAACGTAAGTCCATAAGCAAAATGGGCACGGATGAAAACCCGAAAGGGCTCCGTGAGTAAAAACAGCAGGGCTACCGGCGAGTTTGTGAAAACCCAAAAGGGCGCAGACACGTAAAAAAATGGTACGTTCATAAGCGAGATGGGCACAGATGAAAACCCGAAAGGGCTCCGTGAGTAAAAACAGCAGGACTACCGGCGAGTTTTTGAAAACCCGAAAGGGCGCAATCTCGTTAAAAGACACTTGCAAGGTCCTCTCGACCCTGTAAGGAGAAAATACCTGCGTGAGATCCTTACGACTCACAAAGGAGAAACACACTTAGGAATCCGCATGATTCCTAAGGAGAAAACACATTTACGAGATCCTCACAACTCGTAAGAAGAATTCCCCTTTGAGACCCTTACGGCTCATAGGATTTAAAAGTCTTAAGCTACAGAGATCTGAATCTGTTCTTAAGCCGTCATACACCCCGATTTTGCCCTACAAGCGTTTCAAAATTGACCCTTGTATACAATCCACGGGCACGAATAAACATTTCCCTAAAAAAGTCCAACCAGCGACTAGGGATATGCTCACATGGTGAACGACCCTTGTAAGTCCTCTCGACTTATAAGGAGAAAACACTCTTGTAAGATCCTTACGAATTATAAGAGAACGTACACTTAAGAATTCTCACGATTTTTAAGGAGAAAATGCACCTACGAGATCCTCACGACTCGTAGGGAGAAACACCTTTATGAGACTCTTACGGCTTATAAAGTCAAAAGCCTTGTCGACAGGATCTTAACCCTGTTTGCTAAGCCACCTTTGTTCGAACAGATAAAGGCAAATGATGATTTGCTCCTGAAAATGTCCCAATGATAGCGATGCTGATGCCTAAATCGGTATCAAATTCCAAGCCCTTTCACGACAAATGATGATTCACACCTGGCAATATTCCACTCGTAGCGATGCTGATGCTGAGATTGGCACCAGATTCCAAGTTCCACACTCGCGATAAAAATCAGCGAGCCAAAAATGCATATGAAATAGCCGAAATGATGGGACAACTTACAACAAAAACAGCAAGTAAAAATATATGATACAAAATAGCTGAAATGATTGGGCACCGCGAAAAATAGCCGAAATGATTGGGCAATCACGACTTTCGCGATACAAAAAGCTGAAATGATAGAGTATCGCGGAAAGAAAACAAAAAAATATAATACATATAAAGTGAAACTTTTACTCTACAGGTGAGATCACATCAATCTCTGTATACAATGCAGGGGCACAAACAAAGAGGGAATTATATCATCCCATCAGGCTCCATCAGAAAGAGAGCCAAGTTTCGTTGGCAATATCTACAGCCTAAAAATCAGCAACGGTGATCCTCCTCATTCCAACAGGATTCGGATGCAACATCACCAAATGGAGCTACCCCGCAACAACAGCTAAATCGGTTGTAAAGCTCGTTAACTCTTTTGAACCACTGAAATTGGTACATAAGAATGCCATGACCTCAAGAGTCAAGAAAGCTGCGATCCGGACAGCGCCACCTAAGGACCCAATCAGACCAACCATCTTCAGTCGCATGTCCTTTCCAGAAGACGAAGGCCCATGACGACGGTCTAGATAATCAGCCGCCAAAGATAAAGAGAGGGCTGGATATGCGATCCACACTGTCTACATAGCGGGCAAGCACAGCAAGAGCAAGGACGGGGCTACCACATCTCAAATCCAATCTGGTGTGAATGTGGCTGCCATTTCTCAAGACTAGCTTCCTCTGGAAGGTAATGAAAACCCTTCCAGTGAGGCTGATAAACAGAGAGATCCGGGCTCGGAAATCGAAGATGAGCCAATCTTTCGTCCCAAGACCGCAGAGTGGTAACTTCTCCAAGAGCTCCAGAAGCAACTCAGAAACAAAGACAAGGAGATGGACACGCTCTACTCGAAGATTGACGACTTGACAAACGTCGTCTTACAGCTCACGGCTTAAGTTGCCTCTCTGCCGCCCAATCAAGCGCAGGGATTTGCTCATGAACCGGGAAAAGGTGTCCCGAGGCAGCCGACGCCTATTCCCTCATATCCAAAGGTAGGAGAACCACATGAAAGTCGGTCGCATCCTATCTCGGGAAATGTCTTGACTACCGATAATAGCAACCCGCTAACGCAAGATCAAATCATGGATTTGGTCGCCAACAAAGTCAAAATATTGGTAGCCGAAGCGCAAAAAGATATCAGCAGTACTGGAAGACCATATCCTACTCGGTATGATCTGGTAGAGTTTCCTGGCGGTTATGCCATCCCCAAATTCGGAAGAGTTGATGGGACGGGGAATGCGAATCAGCATGTCGCCCACTTTAAAAGCTCATGCGGGAATACTGGGGGTAATGATGCGCTTCTCCTCCGCCAGTTCGTTAATAGCTTAACCGATGTCTCTTTCGACTGGTACGCTAGCATACCGGATGGCTCCGTTACTACTTTCATCAAAATGGAATCTTTGTTTCGACAAAGGTTCATGAGTGTTTGTCACGCCCCGCTTCCCAGTGTACGGCGAAGTGGACGCGACGAGGTCCGCTACCTATGTACTCAGATGTACATACGGTAAGCGTAGCTAAGCAATATAAAATATTACACAAGAGACAAGAGTATAAAAAGAACAGCAACTTTTATTTATTAACATTCTTTGTACAATACATGAAAAGAAAGTACAACTGAAATAAAGATGCCTAAACAGTGGTATAACAGGGAATGGAAAGTACTGAAAAGAAAAGTGTACAATGAAATCATACTGCAGGGTCTTCAGCAAATTGCTCCAAGTCTTCCTGGGTTGGCTCAACTTCTGCCGGGTCCAAACCACCTGACGACATTCAATGAAGAAAGAAATAGAATGTCGTCAGCGAACAGGTCGCTCGGTAAGTCCCAAAGATAAGGGGAAAAATAGACAGACAGTAAGAAAAAGAGAGAGAGAGAGAGAGAGCTTTTACTGTTGTATTATAATATTATAATATTGTATTAACGTTGTTATTTTTAGCCTGGTACAGAAGATACCAGTGTATACGAGGGGAGTCCCACTTACACCGGGGACCTTGGTAACCTGTAGTACAAGGCTCCGTCGATAATACCACGGAACAACGACATGGATGTAATTACGTCTTAAGTGACCACCTCGTGCCACCTTTAACATATTCCGTACCAGTCTACCCCTTAAACCCCGCGATGTCTTGTTTGTATTGTTATCTTGTAAAATTGTATTGATTGTAAGATTGATTAACTGACTGACCGAAACCATGATATCAGGAAACGGCTAAAACCGTAGAGTCATGTAAATGGAATACTGGGAAACATGTAAAAGGAATATATCCATGGTTCGGTTCAGTCAAGTTATATAGATTGTTAACTGGATTCAGAGATTCATGTATTCATCTTGAGAAGAATATAAAGAATATAGATTGACTTGATTCATATTCAAGTCAGAAATAGTCAGACTCTTACCCGAGTCAGACTAAAAGAAGAGAATTTGAAGTTCATTAAATTTTAGGGGCCTTATTGTAATTTATAAAACTTGAGGGGGTTTATTGTAAAAAGTAATATTGTATAGTTTTCAAAATACACCTCAAGTAATTATTATTCTTCTTTATAGTTATAATGAGTGTAAATTTTATTTGTGTTATTCTAGTGAATATATCCTAATAAAAGTATTAATTTATTTATTTGAAATTCATGGTATTTTAATGTAACTTTTAATCTTGTAATTTTTAGAAAAAAGTGGAAACTTTATCTTATGATAAAATAGGTGTTTAATTGATAATTATTTATATATTAACACACGAATAATTTTAAATAAATATTTTATTTTCCCAAAATCTCATTTTTCTTAAATGCCGTATTTTAAACCTTTCGAGACCGAATGCTCCTTGCGGAGGTCTGAATCTCGCACTACTAGCCCGCGGGTGCACGATGAACCGTACTATCCCTAACGGATTCCCCAAAGTGGGTTGTAGTGGCACTTTACTTAGGTTTAACAAATACTATTCATTTAGGAAAACGGTTTTATAAATAAAAGGTATTTATTTGTAAAAGAGTATAGTTTTCTGTATTTTAGTTTCTAGGGTTTTCTAAGCCAACTAGCCTATTTCTAAGGGTCTAAACGACAAGTCATTAGAAGGCTCAAATCGCCTCTTCACCGCCAATTGTGGCCAGGTAAGTACAAGTGAGGAGGGAGGGATCCGCTCACGAATCGTGAGACGGGCCTTTTAAAGTTACCCAAGCTCACTTGCCTAGACTAGACACCACAAAGTCAGTTTAGATAAACGATCGATGTCCATGACATATCGTATTTTCCTATTAAAAGATATTGTTTTAAAAATTGTAAACAACTTAGAACTTTTTAGAAAAGGTTTATAAAGAAAAGGGTATTTTAGTGAAAAGTCTTGTATTTTCGTATTCTATGTTTTGACGTTTATCAATTAAGGTTATATTTGTGTGTGTGTAGAGGTAGGTCATTACCTCGTGACTTATTTTAAGTTCTGATGAAGTTTAGAGGTAAAACATGATATATTAAACTTAAAGGTATTAAAGCGCAAGAATACGGTATTTGAAAACGTTATCATTTTATGTGTGAAATTTCATTGAAATTGATTTCTACAAGTTTAGTGATCAAGATAAACATATTTAGGAGTGAGGGAATTAATTAGAACAAGAAAAATAAATTCTATGGTATTTTTATGAAAAGAATACGGTTTTACAAGAAAGATATCATTTCATGTGAGAAACTTTGTTTAAATTGGTTTCTATGTAATTAATAGTCATCATGTATATGGGTAGGTATCATGGATTAGGTGACATGTGGAATTTTGTAGAAAAACCGAATCGGAAATCGGTTTGTTCCGATTTCCGTCGGGTTTCATATTTCCATATTTTAAGAAATAGAAAAGAGAGAGGGGGATGGGACTTACGGGTTTTAAGCTCTTCTAAAGAGTAAAGAGAACTAGGGAGAAAGACCGAGGGGTGGTTTCGTCGCCGGTTGCTTCAAAGCACGTCGCCGGAATTCCGTCAGAATCTCGTCGGAGCTTCGCCGCGAACTTGTTTTCAAAGCACACACTTCTTGGAAAACTTTTGAGAGAGTGGCTCAAGATTTTGGGGGTGAGAGGGTAGTGTGTAGGGTTGGTATTTATAGGGTTAGGGTAGATAAAAAGTTAAAAATAAAAATGTGATAAAATGTAATAAAAATGTATTAAAAGTGGAGTAATTGGGGTTTTTAAAGAGTTCTGGAAGTGTTATGAGGCTGAAACTTTTCAGGTGCGTAGGCAATATGAAAAGACACAACTTTCATGTTGTGACCCTCGCCGGAATCGACCGAATCGGGGGTGACTCGGCCGTGACTCGGTCGGATCACTGAGTCGGCCGAGTCAAGGCCGAGTTGGCCGATTCCCGACCGAGTCCGGTGACTTGGATCTCTCCCGACGGTTCATCTACCCTCTGCAAGTGTTACATTTTTGGGTGTAGTGGGGTTTTTGTGAGATATGCACGTGTAAACTCTTGGTATTCTAAAGGTTTTAAAAAAAATCAATATTAAAAATAATGTGGGGTATGGGATTCGAACTCTGGTGGCTTGGTTCAGCAGTGCAAGGTATTACCAATGAGTTACAAGCTCCTTCTTGTAATTATTGTGGTATTTAATTACTTAAACTGATAGCAGCAAGAATAAATACTCCTAGTATACATTAAATTTAAAGTAAATTCTTGTACACTAAAAATGGAGTTATTATATTCTTGTAGCTTGTAATTAAAAACAAAATAATTACCTATATCTTGTGCTCATGCTAAAATACCCCTTTGTGGATTTTTAAAAAAAAAATTAAAATTTTGTGTAGAAAAGTGTATAGGAAAATTAGGGTTGTTACAGTGTTAGAGATAAGATCACCTTTGCCGACCTCATAAGGACCAAACCAAAGAACAACGAAAGCAGCATGGATTTTATAACCCGATGGCGTAATCTCTCCGTTAAATATGAACTGCCGATAGAGTAGGACCAATCTGTCAGCCTCCTCGTCGGAAATCTCAACAATTGAATAGCCCCGTTTCTATGCACCACGGGTCTCAAAACATTCCAAGAGCTGACCAGGAAAGTCCAGATGTTGGAGTGCTCAAAACAAGAGTCCTCCTCTGATTCCCGAAATAACAATAGGTCCTGGAGAAACCGAAAGGACGATAATCGCAAAGGCAGAAATTCCGACGATGTTGAATCTTTTAACACTTCGGCTAACCGAAATAAGCGAGGGATGTGCGGGTCTAATGCCAACCAGTTTCGGAAGCCAGTGTTCGGAAAGGGAGGAGAATCTCCACTGAAAGAGAAGCTGGATAAGGTCTATTCCTTCAGAAGGGACAAAGTCCGTAAAATATTCAAGGATGCCCTAAGAAACGGTCTACAATTGACAGAATCAAAATGACCGCAAGAAGCGAATATGACCGACGAACCCAAATATTGCCCCTATCACAGAGTGATAAGTCATGCTATTGAGGACTGCTTCGTCTTCAGAGATTGGGTCAAAAAACAATACAAGGCAGGAGTGATAGAACTGTCTAAAGGCGTGTTAACAAACAGTCAAGCTGCGACCGTCAATTTCATACAAACGGAGACCGAAGCCCTTCGGGAATCTGATTCTCTCAGACATCTGTCTTTCTATGAAAAGAGCGGACCAAGGCAACAAGCTAAGAGTCAAACGAGCAATATTGCTAATAAAGAAGCGATAGACGGGTACACAATCCATACGGTCTACATGATGGAGCCCAGAGGAACAAGTCCTCCTACGCCTTATAGCCATGACGATGACGTGGTTGTTGCCATCCAACACCGGCTCGGTCTAGATGACGAAGAGCACGCTTATGCAATTAAGCCAAAAGAGACCGTTGTTCCTGCAAAATCGAGCCCAGACTCCTACACATGACCACCACGTCGTTAAACTGGGAACTGTCAACCACCACGTCGTTAAACTGGGAACAATCGACCTCTAAGTCGTTAACCTAGGGATGTAAAAAAATGTGTAAATAAATAAATTAAAAAAAATAAAGCCAAAATGATGGGGCAACCGCGAATAAATAGCCGAAATGATAGGGCAATCGTGACCTTCGCGATAAGAAAAGCTGAAATGATAGAGCAATCGCGGTATAAAAAAAACCCCTCCAAATGGAAAGTGATGAGTCTCTCCTGGTACCATATTCCAGTGCAGTGATGCAGATGCCAACCAAAATTTTAAATCTCTGAATGTCCCAATGGCGAATGATGAGTCGCTCCTAGTACAATATTCCAGTGCAGTGATGCAGACGCCAACCAAATCCATATCCTAATAGTGAATGATGTGTCGCTCCTGGTAACATATTCTAGTGCAGCGATGCAGACGCCAACCAAAATCCATATCTCAACGGCGAATGATGAGTCGCTCCTGATAATATATTGTAGTGCAGCGATGCAGACGCCAAACAAAATCCAAATCCCAGAGGGCGAATGATGATTCGCTCCTGGTACCATATTCCAGTGTAGCGATGAGACGCCAAACAAAACCAAAATTCTCCCAGCCCTACGGTTGGTCCCTAAGTTGACTACCGTATACAATCCATGAGCTCAAATAATTCTCATCACACCCATGCCCCACCACAATCACCAGTCACGCGGCCGGTCTCCGTCCTTAGAATTATACTCCATTTAGGAAGACCCACTCATGGATCTGTTCATATCATAATGTTGCATTATTATATTCCCCATTCTTAGTCATTTTATAAATAAACATGTGCTTTTGATCCATATCTGCTACATGGTTGCAGGTTTCAGGTTCTCGGAACAAAACAGTGAAAATGATGAAAAGACGATATAAAAGTGAGACTTCGACCAACAAATAGAGAATCTTTATCATGCCTACAGTTTGAAGAACAAACGAAGATCAATGAACAATTTCACAAAAGTACAAAGGCAGCACAAAGATTCAAGACTTCAACGCGAAGCAAATGATAAAAGTCCACAATATTATGCACTGTGGAAATCTGGAAGAAACTAGAAGACATTCTGAAGAACCAAATGAAGAAAAGTCAAGGAAAATGCAACATAAAATATACCAGAAAATTCCAGCCCAAGGCCCATCTATATGGCCGCGGATCCGCGGCCAAACATGGGTTTTGGCCGCGGTTCCGCGGCCAAATGGAGCATGTGTCGGTGCAATTTTTGTCGGTGGTGCGGTGCGTTGACTAGGCTTCTTAGGGGTAATTTTGTAAATGCAGATAGGGATCGAATGTAACCCTAAGGTTTCTATGATCTATAAATAGAAACCCTAAACCTCTTTTTTGAGGTATGTCTCTTCTTGTGCCTCATTTTATTCATCTATTTCAGTATTTTCAATTCTTGTAATGTTGAAGAGTGCACCAAATAAAGTAAGTCTTTTTCTTTATCTTGCCCTAGTTAAATTTCCTTTCTTGCCTAGTATAGATTTTTCTTTATCTGCCTTAGTTATAATTTTAATTATTTGCCCTAGTTTAGATAATTAGGTTATTGAATTAAAAATCATAAAAATGTCTCTTTTTATCAATTTCCTAATAAGTGAGTAGTTCCTCACTTGTTAGGGTTAGGAATAGGAAAGGTTTGAGAGATGAAGATCTCTCACCCCTTTCTTGCCCATCACATATTTTTATAGGACTCCATGCATACACACACACACACCGCTTACTACGACACCCTATCCCACGAGGTAGCGGTGATACCGTAGTATAAAAGACCAATTGCGTATGTTTTCCATGGAGGTTGGGTTAAGAATTAAGAAAGGAAGGACAAGAACCTAGAGGAAGAAATATCGTTTCTTCCTGATGGTACTAATCCACTTTATTAATTATTACCATAACACCTCATAGATCATAAATAAGGCATAGAAAACGGTGAGGAATATTGACTTTCCAAACTTAACCTAAACCTAACCCTATCAAGATTTTAATCTTAGTCTAGATCAACCTTAGTTTTTAGCGATAATCAATCCAACACTGTTTGGAATTAACTCGTTAGACCAATTTGAGAATACAAAAAATTCCTGTAGACTGACCCGTACTCACCGGCTAGCTACCAAGCGACGCCGTTCTTGATTGCGGTAATTAATTCTTTGATATAAATATCTCATTCAATCAAATGGCGCCGTTGCCAGGGATGGCGTAGTATTTTCCTTTTGCAATTTCGGGTTAATATAAAATTGAAAAATTCATAAAAACTGAAAAATAAAAAAAATATAAAAAATTTATCATCTTGTTATTCTTTGAAGGGTGTTTTCGTTTGAATTGTGCAGGATCGAAGAACAGATTCAGATCTGGAAAAATTCAGAGAGCAAAACAGCAAACAGCAGATCTGAACAAAGAGAGGAGATCCACAACAGACAAACAGAAAAAGATTGGAGATCTGAACTGACTGTGAAACCGAGGAACCGCCACGATACTACGCTTTTGACCGCGCTTCCGCCGCGGTCAAGTGACGTCATCTGTCCAATTTTTCTCTGTGAGCATCTTTACTTCTTCTGAACCCCCTGATCTCCTCTGGAAAAAAAATTTCCTGCAGGGTTTTTTGCGCAAAAACTTCTCCCCTTCTCCAATAACTTGATCTTGTGCAGGATTCTTTGCACCGCAATAAAAAAAAATTTGGCAACTGTGTTTGTGTGTTTTACTGCTTTGCATATTTAAAATTGACTTTAAGGGGCTTTTACACCAATCCAGATTGGGTGGGGATTTCATTATCCTTCCTAGGACCCCAAAAATCACAAAAAGCATATTGCATTGACCATTGAGTTAATTAAAAAAAGATTAGACTCAGCCCTAAGAAGTTCGCACTCAATAGGACAAAGGAATAGTTGTAGGTATCGACCGTTGATCCTAACCTGACTTTGTAGTGCCTAGGCTAGACAGGTAGGGAAATGTAATTTTAAAAGGGCCGTCTCACGGTGATTCGTGAGCGGATCCCTCCTTTCTCTACTTGTGCTTACCTGGCCACAATTGGCGGTGAAGAGGCGGTTTGAGGTCCTCACATCTTGCCATTTGGAACAGTTAGGAGCTGTCTAGCTGACCTAGGTGACCCTAGATCTAGGCTTTGATTGTGCATTTGTGATTGATTGAAGTGTGTCTAAGCCTTTTATTGAAAATCTTTTTGCAAAAATCTCCTTATAAAAAAACACAAAAAGGAAAAATATTTTACAAAAACTTGCCACTTGTCACTAAGAAATCCATTGCACCCCACTTGCACCCACATTCTTTTTCTTCTCCTTCTTACATCATGGGTACCCCACCTCACAAAACTCTTGCCGAACTTTGGTACCCTCATCCAAACATTGCTTCCTACGCGAATTGTTTTGGTCGAATTACGGACGACCCCTCCATGTCCAAAATTTCTTTGAAAGATCAAATAGAAGCGTCTAGGAGAAACAGTTGGACTCCACAATCCACTTTGTATCAACCGTTTCAACCTTCACCACCTTCTTACATTGATACTCCTTTTTCGAGTTCTGTTGTAACTCCGAAACCCATGTCTATTGCTGAACATATTGAACAATCTCGTAACCGATCTTTTACTCCTTTCAACACTTCCAGTTCTTGGGATTAACAAGTCTATTCACCTTTTTATCCAAATGTTGATCCTACTTCTGTTCAACCATTCAATTCCTACCAGTCCTACCCGACTTTCGCACCTTCCCTAGACATTGCTTCTACACAGCCATTTGGGAGTTTCCAAAATCCAAACAATTTTGAATTTTTTACTGAAACCCCTTCACAACTCATGTCTAGTCTGGAACAGTCGTTGGATGCTTATATTGTAGCGACAAACCAACAGATGAGAAATTTGGATGCGTCCATTGCCGCCCTTATGCAACCTAGTGACCCGGTAGCTAGTTTTCAACTAGCTCCAAAAATTCCAATGTATGATGAGGCGGTTGGACAAATTGAGAATTTGAGTGGAGAGAGTGAGCTGTGCACCCTTCCAAATCAAACCTATCCATCACCAATTGAATTCCACAAAACCGGTTTTGAATGTCTATCAAGTATCCCAAATGATTAACCAGTTGAAAATAAAACGTTTAATGAGTTATGCGACTTTGTAGTGCTTGATTTGCCAGATTGTGAAGGGTCCCTTTCGAGTGAAACCATCACCAATCCTTACGACCTCTACACCTCCAATCTAGAACCAGAATTGATAAATATCCATGCTTTTGATGAGGTGTCTGAAAAATTTAATTTTCACTTGATTGAGGATATTGATGTAGGGAATATTTTGGATGATGAACCCGCAGATTTGACAGAATTTTTCTCTCCAATTCATCATCCCGAGTCATTAAATATTTCTCCCGAACTTCATATGCGTCTTGATTTTGAAGATAGTTGCATGGATGGGATAACTTTTGAGAAGAATTATGAGGATAGTATTGAGGAGAGTATTGAGGATAGTATTGATGATGAACCAGTTTTGTTTGATGAGTCGGATTTTTCAATTCATCCTCCTGAACCTTTAACTGTTATACTTCCTAAATCACCCGCCTTCATCCTTTCCATCGTTCCGACCGTGCAAGAGATCACGCAGGAGGAATGTGAGTTTGAAAAAATTTTGTTCGATCACAGCAGTTTTTACGCCACTAGTGTGTTCCTCCTTGAATCTGACACAGTTCTCACGACCGATAACGATTATGAGTGTTTCACTTTTTTGGACGATTTTGAAGACTCACCGTGTCACGACCCGAAAGTACGGAACGTGACCGGCACTTAGATTACGAAACGTCTAGAGGCGCCACGTAACCTAAGTAAGCCGAAGGCAAGAAATCTAAATCATGAAAAAGAAGAAGAAGCAGTAAAAGAAAACATGAAGGAATAAGTTTAAAACATCAGCAAATTTTCCTAAAAATTTCGGCAGAGTCTCCTCTATAAAAACTGGCCCCCAAACGGGTACAACAAGTATAATATACATAAACAATAAAAAGCATCCCCAACGGGAGCTAGCTCAACGCCAACAGGCGGAAACAACCACAATAAGCATAATAATATACAACGCCAAAGGGCGAGTCTCAAAACTCAAAATAAAACAAAACCACCAGATCAGAATAATACATGCGCGACTCTAAGGTCGAAATAAAAGACTGGTCCAATAAAGTTATCAAGTAATACAAGTATGGTTGATGGAGCTTACTAGATACAAATGAAAGAATAAAAAATACAATGGTGGTTCAGATACAAGTGAACCAACCTACCGTGCAAATCACCCAAAATGAAAATGATGTGCCAGCAACTGCCAAGGGAAACCTGTACATCGAACCTGTAATAAAATTTGGCACAACGAGGTGAGTTGCCAACTCGTGAGTAGAAGACATCTACGAAAAGAAATCGAATGCACGACGCTATCCTAGGTCATAATAATACACTATTATATCCTAATCATCTAGTAATAGCAGGGTAAAAACTACGTGTAAATATAGATACTCCGTGCTCATGTCAGTGCCTCATATCATATTATGTCATATGAATGGATATGCATGCATCATGAATATAAAATAATCAATCCTGAAATCCTGAAATATCTGTATAAGAAATCTTTAGCTGTTATCATAGTAAAATATGTATAGGAATCTGAAATCTCAACAATGAAATCCATGGAAATCCGTGTCAAGCATCGACACAAACATGTAAATCTCAAGTCTCATAGTCTCAATACCTCGGGCTCCGTCAGTCCGGATCGGCCCATATCATCAAATCTCACGACAACGGTCGGTATCCTCCGGATATCCGCCGCGCCAGACATCACCGGTAGGTAGCCTTCCCCTGCCAGGCTCATCGTCTACAACTCGATCTTCTTACCCTGGGGTACCATACCGGGCCCACCATGTACCCGAGACGGTTCATCCACTCCTCGAATCGGGTCTCGAAATCCAACAGAAAACATGAAATCTCATGGTGGACGACACATACATCACGAGAAAACCGCATCTTATTTTAAAAAGAGAGGAGGAGAGAGAGAGAAGTTTTTTATAATTTCTTGCGGTTTTCCCCAAAAATCCAGAAATCTCTTAGAAATCCAAATCTTAAAATCATGAGTAAGTATATGATAAGTGTCGGCATATGCCCATGATACTGCATGATAACATGAAAATATGAATGCATGAATGTTAAGCAATAAATATCATGTCTATACTAACATCCAAGAGTAATCACGATATTATATCGGTCTAGTTGTTAACTGATTTTATCAATAAAAGACAATATGATCTAAAGTGTACGTGACATAGCAATTACCGATGATGATGTGTGTGAGCCGGCAAATGAGTGTGCGTGGAATATGCACATCATCGGTAATGGTGCTGGTGTCCTAACAGGTAAAGTTTATACTGATTATAGCAACATATGTATGAACATGCAACATTATGATTACAGTGAAAAAAAAGTAAAGACGGATGTGTGTTATCCACTCATTTGATATACAAATACCACTACCACTATATGGCTCAAACCTAACCTAGTGTTCATCTAACCCTCCTAAGGAAAACTAAACCTAAGAACTGGTCGATAGAAATACACCTAACGCCTGAGTCCATATCTCTAATAGTCGGCGATCCTGCCACAATAGCGTCACGTACATAGTACGACTTCCTCAAATCAGGAGTGCGGATCAATCATCACATTTATGCCTCGTACAGTAAAATCCATCATACGGCATCCCAATATCGGGGTACGGGTCAAGTATCTCCTAGGTGTCTCATCATTCGTATAATGTCATCATCAACACATCTCATGATCAAGGTGCTAAACTGTAACCGCCTACATCAATCATATATCATTGCCATCATAATATGTATCATTAGTTTATCCTCAGAAATATCATGTCATATGTATCATATTGTGATTAAGTCATACTGATATCATATCGTCATCAAGTCACACTTATATGATATCGACATCTGGTCACACCTATATGATGTCGTAATCAAGTCATGTATATATCATATCATGATCAGTCACAAGTTACAGTCCGGATACTATTTTAGAGTCCCATGTACCTCAATATCATCACCACCCATTATAATTTATGTATACCTGTTCATTATCTCATTCTCTAATGATCCGCTAACACTTTAATACGACTGTATAGTCAAGAATCACGGCATCAAGCCCAATTATCCTGTTTCATTCCCGTGTATCAATGTATCACACATACGTGTTGTATATATCTATATATATACCTATACCTAGTCCTATATATATATACACATACCCGTATACACCATGTCGAGTTTCAGTGTGTGCGTGTGTGTGTTTCTACCTGAAACCTACGAACCTCTTCCAGGGTATTCATCCTCTGGTATGGTCTTCGTAAATCAGTCTGGTCCAGTCTAGGGTCATTACTAGGGTCCTACTCATTAAGAATCTAGGGTCACATCTGGTTTCCTAATGTCAATAAGTACTATTCCTATTCTACGTTGCGGGGGTGCTAAACGCCATCCACCCGACTTCCCCCCGTAGATATGCATCTACTCACCTGGTCAATGTCTGCCGAAGACGGTGTCGCCATCATCCTCTTCATCGCCCGCAGTCCATGTGATGGGTACCTAAACGCAAACATATAAATAGTATCGTAAACTGAATCACATACAAAAGTCAAAACGACGCAAGGAACAAGCATAGGTTAAAACCTATGTCCCGTCCACGTAAAAGAACCAAATATCGCTCGATATCGGCGTACAGACTCCGATGGATCGAGATAAACATCAACAAATAACTCGTAGTTTTAAAACTCATTACTTATATTATAAAACATGATTAAATCCATCGAAACCCTAAAATCCATCAAATCGCCCGATTTCGTACAACCCGAAAATGCCAATTTACCGTTTTTCTTCAAAACTTGACATTTAAATGATACCAATGGTCATAAAACTCATTAAATAGCATAACTAGACTATACAAACCATTACTATATTTTTATTACACAAATTTGTATTAATTTGAAATTTCTAGTTTGCAACCTTTAGTAATTTTTAACATCTTTCAAGCAAAATACCACAATTCCACAACAAAACTTGATTTTACATGGATTAATGTTTTAAACTACAATTCATGATGATAATGATATAATGAGACCATAAATTATATTTTTAATCTCATTTATTTAGGAATTTCCAAAATCTAGTTTACAAAAATAGCATTTTATTAGTAATTTCCAATTATCAAAGGAAACTAGTGATCAAACTAAGTTTTTTTCTTTCCAATAACATGCTAATATTCTCACTAAAACTACAATCTAATGATAGCAACCTCAATTAGAATTTTATTTTACCCACAAACACATTTTATAAAATCCTAGTTAGCTAAATAGCTTAATTAAATCAATTTTGGATAAACAAATTATTATACAACAACCATGCAAGATTTTTCCACTCTAAAAATGTTAAACTAGCTATTATAACCTTATTTAATTAATAAAAATCACAACTTGATTTTTCAAACCCTAACTTGAATTTTAAAAGTAGCAAATAGAATTAATATATTAAATCTAATTATGCTTAAATGAACATCTAATAACAATAAATCAAAAGAAGGAAATTTATACCTCCAAAATATGAAACCCAAACATGAAATAAGCCTCCAAAATGCATGCTTTCCATCTCCAAAATCCATGCTAAATAGGTCAAAGGAAAATGGTAGAGGTTGAATGTTGATTTTTGAGATTTAATTTTGGAATTTTTGATGAATTTTGATGATTTTTAATGCAAAAATGATGGGGGGAAAATTTTGGGGCTACCCATGGAGGGGAGGCCGGCCATGAAGAGGGAGGAGGGTGGAGAGAGAGAAAAAATGTGAGGTATTGTGTAGAAAGTTCATAAATAATGCATTTTTTTTTCTTAAACCCTTTATTATCTAACTTTTTCAATTTAACCCTTTTCCTAGAAATTTCTAGAACCATGGAGAGATTTTGGAAAAGATTTTGCATATTACACACTTGATTCTAATATACCATGGCTCATTTTTACAAATTAAAACCATTCGAATTTGTAATTTACACTAATTTAAATAAAAAATAAAGCTTATGTTAATATTTAAAATATTTAATTTAGGAAAAATATTTAATTGAACTAAAAATTTATAAGTGGCTAAATAAACACCATTTACTAGTAATAACATAATTAAAATAGATATTTTTAAATTTATAGTGAAAAATAATTACAGTTTAGTTTTACGAAAAATACATTTTACTTTACCGAAAATCCTAAAATTCACTTAAATTTTTTTTTTATTTATTTAATTATTTTTAAAATGTTACAGTCTTCCCCCCTTTAAGAAATTCGGTCCCCGAATTTAAATTAAAACTCCCCCTCCAATTATTAAAACATTTAGCAAACACTCAAATCGTCGGGGCTCCGAAATCATCAATACATAACAAAAATCAACTCCGTCAAGCATTACACAATCATCGGAGTTATGGCGAGCATAAAATATTAAAACCCAATATGAAAACCATCTTAATATACATCAATCTATAACTTATATATAGTGCGCATCATAGTAAAACCATCCAAATATCTGGATAAGGAAATATGCAAAAAACCCTTTTGAAAATCGCCGTGTGATGCACGTGTCACGGCATAAGTAGCGGACGTTTATTTTTTAAAAAAATAGCTATATATATATCTTTTATTTAACATACACGTCCCGCCTGGTTACTAAATCAAATAATAATGATTATGAAACATACTGCTCAAACTGAAATCAATCCCAATCACATCAATAAAATATCATGTGCGTCCGGTGCGCACTGAAATCGAAACCAAATACAGATACCATGAATACACACAAAAACAAAATAAGTGCAACAGGTGTGCACCAAAACATCTGTCAAGTGCAACGGGCGTGCACGACTCACTATCAGGTGCATCTAATCTGCACAAAACCCCGATTTAGTGCATCTGGTGTGCACAAAATCGCATCAAGTGCGCCAAGTGTGCGCAAGAATCCTAATCAGGTGCACATGGTGCAAGAAAACATATATCGAATATCAAAATCGAAATCACAGTACAAAAATACATGAAAACTAGGTCGAAACATATGTCAAAATCATGTGTAACCCCTATGCACGAAATCAAATCAAAAATCTCGAAATATATAAAACCAAATCAAGTGTACTGGGTGTGTACTAAACAACATCAATACAAATGATATATGAAACACAAATAGAATGTAATGAAGGTACACACATGAAATACCAATCGTAGAACAAAGTCCTCCAAATACCAAAATCCAATCAACGAAAATATGAAATTCAAATCACTAAATCACAATCGTAAACACTATCGTCAATGTACGCATCTTTCCTCTGATGTCGATTACTTCGAACTCGTCTCTTCGTAGCTGTGCTGACTGCGCTACCAACGGCAATACTCATGTCTAGAGTCTCCCACGTAGTCGATCCCTTCACATGATATCCGGACTACATTAAACTTTTCGATCAATCCATCAAAATCCCATAAGTCCCCGAGAGCTCAACACTCAAGTACAGTTTAAAAATATCCGGTACATACCCCAGCATCGATGATCCAGCCGTAGAAGGGCAAACCCAAGCCTCACTAATGGCACCGCGAAACTGCCGTAAACCCTAAGGTTCAAGGGCGTTCTCGTGGTCATTATGTCGCGTTAGGGTTTCATTCTTCTAGAGGGTCCATCGAAATACCTGCATGTTCTTCCGAATACTTTAAACTTGGGAAAATGGTTTTCTGATAATCGTTCGAACCCTTTAACTTCATCTGGACGGCATGTGAATACCCTTCATCCGCACGCTAAACAATGCTTCAATCCTCAATAATAACCAATACTCTAATGGTTATCGCATTCGAGCCGCAGCTCCCTCTGCCGGTGGTAACAGAAACCACCATCCGACATCGACGAAGACAGATCAAAGGAACGAATGAAATACGGTGCAAACAATGTACATCCTAAGGCTCCTTAAGCAGAGTAGCGTATCGTAAGTATGCCGCGGACCATACCCACAGTACGTTACTCTACCTAAATCGCCTACTCCATCAACCAAGGGTCACCTAGACTTATACAAGGTTAAACCTAGCGCTCTGATACCAACTTTGTCACGACCCGAAAGTACGGAACGTGACCGGCACTTAGATTACGAAGCGTCTAGAGGCGCCACGTAACCTAAGTAAGCCGAAGCCCAGAAATCTAAACCATGAAAAAGAAGAAGAAGCAGTAAAAGAAAACATGAAGGAATAAGTTTAAAACATCAGCAAATTTTCCCAAAAATTTCGGCAGAGTCTCCTCTATAAAAACTGGCCCCCAAACGGGTACAACAAGTATAATATACATAAACAATAAAAAGCATCCCCAACGGGAGCTAGCTCAACGCCAACAGGCGGAAACAACCACAATAAGCACAATAATATACAACGCCAAAGGGCGAGGCTCAAAACTCAAAATAAAACAAAACCACCAGATCAGAATAATACATGCGCGACTCTAAGGTCGAAATAAAAGACTAGTCCAATAAACTTATCAAGTAATACAAGTATGGTTGATGGAGCTTACTAGATACAAATGAAAGAATAAAAAATACAATGGTGGTTCAGATACAAGTGAACCAACCTACCGTGCAAATCACCCGAAATGAAAATGATGTGCCAGCAACTGCCAAGGGAAACCTGTACATCGAACCTGTAATAAAATTTGGCACAACGGGGTGAGTTGCCAACTCGTGAGTAGAAAACATCTACGAAAAGAAATCGAATGCACGACACTATCCTAGGTCATAATAATACACTATTATATCCTAATCATCTAGTAATAGCAGGGTAAAAACTACGTGTAAATATAGATACTCCGTGCTCATGTCAGTGCCTCATATCATACTATGTCATATGAATGGATATGCATGCATCATGAATATAAAATAATCAATCCTGAAATCCTGAAATATCTGTATAAGAAATCTTTAGCTGTTATCATAGTAAAATATGTATAGGAATCTGAAATCTCAACAATGAAATCCATGGAAATCCGTGTCAAGCATCGACACAAACATGTAAATCTCAAGTCTCATAGTCTCAATACCTCGGGCTCCGTCAGTCCGGATCGGCCCATATCATCAAATCTCACGACAACGGTCGGTATCCTCCGGATATCCGCCGCGCCAGACATCACCGGTAGGTAGCCTTCCCCTGCTAGGCTCATCGTCTACAACTTGATCTTCTTGCCCCGGGGTACCATACCGGGCCCACCATGTACCCGAGACGGTTCATCCACTCCTCGAATCGGGTCTCGAAATCCAACAGAAAACATGAAATCTCATGGTGGACGACACATACATCACGAGAAAACCGCATTTTATTTTAAAAAGAGAGGAGGAGAGAGAGAGAAGTTTTTTATAATTTCTTGCGGTTTTCCCCAAAAATCCAGAAATCTCTTAGAAATCCAAATCTTAAAATCATGAGTAAGTATATGATAAGTGTCGGCATATGCCCATGATACTGCATGATAACATGAAAATATGAATGCATGAATGTCAAGTAATAAATATCATGTCTATACTAACATCCAAGAGTAATCACGATATTATATCGGTCTAGTTGTTAACTGATTTTATCAATAAAAGACAATATGATCTAAAGTGTACGTGACATAGCAATTACCGATGATGATGTGTGTGAGCCGGCAAATGAGTGTGCGTGGAATATGCACATCATCGGTAATGGTGCTGGTGTCCTAACAGGTAAAGTTTATACTGATTATAGCAACATATATATGAACATGCAACATTATGATTACAGTGAAAAAAAAGTAAAGACGGATGTGTGTTATCCACTCATTTGATATACAAATACCACTATCACTATATGGCTCAAACCTAACCTAGTGTTCATCTAACCCTCCTAAGGAAAACTAAACCTAAGAACTGGTCGATAGAAGTACACCTAACGCCTGAGTCCATATCTCTAATAGTCGGCGATCCTGCCTCAATAGCGTCACGTACATAGTACGACTTCCTCAAATCAGGAGTGCGGATCAATCATCACATCTATGCCTCGTACGGTAAAATCCATCATACGGCATCCAATATCGGGGTACGGGTCAAGTATCTCCTAGGTGTCTCATCATTCGTATAATGTCATCATCAACACATCTCATGATCAAGGTGCTAAACTGTAACCGCCTACATCAATCATATATCATTGCCATCATAATATACATCATTAGTTTATCTTCAGAAATATCATGTCATATGTATCATATTGTGATTAAGTCATACTGATATCATATCGTCATCAAGTCACACTTATATGATATCGACATCTGGTCACACCTATATGATGTCGTAATCAAGTCATGTATATATCATATCATGATCAGTCACAAGTTACAGTCCGGGTACTATTTTAGAATCCCATGTATCTCAATATCATCACCACCCATTATAATTTATGTATACCTGTTCATTATCTCATTCTCTAATGATCCGCTAACACTTTAATACGACTGTATAGTCAAGAATCACGGCATCAAGCCCAATTATCCTGTTTCATTCCCGTGTATCAATGTATCCCGCATACGTGTTGTATATATCTATATATATACCTATACCTAGTCCTATATATATATATACACATACCCGTATACACCATGTCGAGTTTCAGTGTGTGTGTGTGTGTGTGTTTCTACCTGAAACCTACGAACCTCTTCCAGGGTATTCATCCTCTGGTATGGTCTTCCTAAATCAGTCTGGTCCAGCCTAGGGTCATTACTAGGGTCCTACTCATTAAGAATCTAGGGTCACATCTGGTTTCCTAATGTCAATAAGTACTATTCCTATTCTACGTTGCGGGGGTGCTAAACGCCATCCACCCGACTTCCCCCCGTAGATATGCATTTACTCACCTGGTCCATGTTTGCCGAAGACGGTGTCGCCATCATCCTCTTCATCGCCCGCAGTCCATGTGAGGGGTACCTAAACGCAAACATATAAATAGTATCGTAAACTGAATCACATACAAAAGCCAAAACGACGCAAGGAACAAGCATAGGTTAAAACCTATGTCCCGTCCACGTAAAAGAACCAAATATCGCTCGATATCGGCGTACAGACTCCGATGGATCGAGATAAACATCAACAAATAACTCGTAGTTTTAAAACTCATTACTTATATTATAAAACATGATTAAATCCATCGAAACCCTAAAATCCATCAAATCGCCCGATTTCGTACAACCCGAAAATGCCAATTTACCGTTTTTCTTCAAAACTTAACATTTAAATGATACCAATGGTCATAAAACTCATTAAATAGCATAACTAGACTATACAAACCATTACTATATTTTTATTACACAAATTTGTATTAATTTGAAATTTCTAGTTTGCAACCTTTAGTAATTTTTAACATCTTTCAAGCAAAATACCACAATTCCACAACAAAACTTGATTTTACATGGATTAATGTTTTAAACTACAATTCATGATGATAATGATATAATGAGACCATAAATTATATTTTTAATCTCATTTATTTAGGAATTTCCAAAATCTAGTTTACAAAAATAGCATTTTATTAGTAATTTCCAATTATCAAAGGAAACTAGTGATCAAACTAAGTTTTTTTCTTTCCAATAACATGCTAATATTCTCACTAAAACTACAATCTAATGATAGCAACCTCAATTAGAATTTTATTTTACCCACAAACACATTTTATAAAATCCTAGTTAGCTAAATAGCTTAATTAAATCAATTTTGGATAAACAAATTATTATACAACAACCATGCAAGATTTTTCCACTCTAAAAATGTTAAACTAGCTATTATAACCTTATTTAATTAATAAAAATCACAACTTGATTTTTCAAACCCTAACTTGAATTTTAAAAGTAGCAAATAGAATTAATATATTAAATCTAATTATGCTTAAATGAACATCTAATAACAATAAATCAAAAGAAGGAAATTTATACCTCCAAAATATGAAACCCAAACATGAAATAAGCCTCCAAAATGCATGCTTTCCATCTCCAAAATCCATGCTAAATAGGTCAAAGGAAAATGGTAGAGGTTGAATGTTGATTTTTGAGATTTAATTTTGGAATTTTTGATGAATTTTGATGATTTTTAATGCAAAAATGATGGGGGGAAAATTTTGGGGCTACCCATGGAGGGGAGGCCGGCCATGAAGAGGGAGGAGGGTGGAGAGAGAGAAAAAATGTGAGGTATTGTGTAGAAAGTTCATAAATAATGCATTTTTTTTTCTTAAACCCTTTATTATCTAACTTTTTCAATTTAACCCTTTTCCTAGAAATTTCTAGAACCATGGAGAGATTTTGGAAAAGATTTTGCATATTACACACTTGATTCTAATATACCATGGCTCAATTTTACAAATTAAAACCATTCGAATTTGTAATTTACACTAATTTAAATAAAAAATAAAGCTTATGTTAATATTTAAAATATTTAATTTAGGAAAAATATTTAATTGAACTAAAAATTTATAAGTGGCTAAATTAACACTATTTACTAGTAATAATATAATTAAAATAGTTATTTTTAAATTTATAGTGAAAAATAATTACGGTTTAGTTTTACGAAAAATACATTTTACTTTACCGAAAATCCTAAAATTCACTTAAATTTTTTTTTATTTATTTAATTATTTTTAAAATGTTACAGTAAATTTTTTTTTTATTTATTTAATTATTTTTAAAATGTTACACACCGCCCGAGTTTGAGTCCTATGAATTTTTGGATGAGTTAGTTGAACCATCCGACTCGGTTTGCTTATAGTGATTTCGATCCATTGATGGAATCTTTCAAGTTAGAGACATTCTCACCGATTTTACCACCTCAAAAACTCGAACTCAAGCTCTTACCGTCTCATCTTAAATACGCTTACTTAGGTGAGAATGAGACCCTTCCTAGATCACTCTCCTTTGTCCGTTCAATCGTTTCGACCGCGCAAGAATCCGTCACGCTTCCATTTTTAATGGATGGTTTACCAAGTTCAACGTACCCATGTTTTCTCGCGAATCTTGAGGGATTTGACCCCATTTCTCGATGGGTTGATAAATTAGCACAATCGCTTTTAACACATCGGTCATCACAATTTGCGCTTGTTCCACTCCGAAAGACGCGGCGGAGACGCGATATACGTCTTGCCCGAAATTTAGGACAGATGCTAATTGGTGCTATCCGTCCACCTCTCCGAAGATGCCAAGTTGATTTGGCACCATGTATCGAAGGTTTAAACGGATGTGGCCGATGTAGCAGACTTCGTCAGATTCCCCCTCGTTTGAGGGGTTTTTGATTGCGGGGACGCTCTTCCCTGCAGGCGCAAGCCCCTGCTGTTAATTACGCTACCGCATCGCGGTAGCAACTTTCTCCTTCTCTAGATGATCAATTCGTGTCGTGGGTGTTTGTTTTGTGTTTGGTTGCCCGTGGATTGTATACGGAGACTAAGTTATGTTGTCGCACATAGGGCGTGGAGTAGTCCAAATCCGTATCTTTCTTAGATTTGGGTTTGGGGGGTTTGGGTTTAAGGATACGTTAGTCTCATTTGAGATTAAGATTAACTTAAACGTTCGTTAAGTATACGTTAGTCTTACTTTAGACTAAGATCAATTTAACGGGATCGTTTAGATCCAACAAAAGAGAAATTTAGGCTCTATTGTTTAGTTTAGTGACATTGCGGTCGATAATTAGTTTAAGGACATCTCGGTCCATTGGTGGTTTAAGGACATCTCGGTCCAATGTTAGTTTTAAGACATCACGGTCGAGCTTAAGGACATCATAGTCCGTGGGTTTAAGGACTCCACAGTCCAGTGTTAGTTTAAAGACATCACGGTCGAGATTAAGGACATCATAGTCCGTTGTTAGTTTTAAGACATCACGGTCGAGGTTAAGGACATCATAGTCCATGGGTTTAAGGACTCCACAGTCCAATGTTAGTTTTAAGACATCACGGTCGAGGTTAAGGACATCATAGTCCATGAGTTTAAGGACCCCACAGTCCGTTGTTAGTTTTAAGACATCACGGTCGAGGTTAAGGACATCATAGTCCATGAGTTTAAGGACCCCACAGTCCGTAGTAATGTGTGGTTGTCGGGACCCGTCACCTCTTTGACGACGTTGAAGGATTACAACGACAGATATCAGAGGAGTAAAGAGATATACCCTCAAACCGGGTGTAAATTGATTGGAAGAGCAGATGGGCTCAGTTCAATTTAAGTTGAGGACTTATGGCCAGAATTGGGCTAAGTCCAGCTAAAAAAATGTTTAACCTTTTATTTTTGTTCTGCCTGTTAGGCCTTTATTTGGGCTCTGCCCCTTTTAATAATGCTAAGTATTAGGCTCTGACATTTTTTTTGTCTTATATTGAATGCATGGCATTCATCAGAACAAAGTATGTCTTGACAGCGCGCCACGTGGCGCACCAGGCGCTTTGTGCCAGTCAAAGAGCGCATTGCGCTTCTGTCGAGTAGCGCACATGAAGAGGACACGTGTCGCGTTTAGCGCTAAGCGCTAATTTGTTAGCGCATTGCACTTTTAATTCATGAGCGCGCTGTGCTAGTTTGTGGGTGCACCAGTGAGTGACACGTGGCGCGCTTGGCGCTGAGCGCCAGCCCAAGAGCGCAGTGCGTTGTTTCAGGAGCGCAAAGCGCAGATCGTCTCTATGGTTGACACGTGGCGTGTTTTAGCGCTGAGCGCCGGTCCAAGGAGCGCAAGGGCGCAGTTCATGAGTGTAAGGCACTTTCTAATAGCGCAAAGCGCATTTTGATCAATTTTAAGATCAAAGAACAAATTTATGTTCTTCGAAGGAGATTTTGCCTCAAGATCCAAGAACAAAAGTTCTTGTTTTTATAAAGGCTCCGCCTTTATAGATCAAAGATCTATCAATGAAGTAAAATACTTCTTTTATTTATTATTTTTTTTATGATTAGATCTTTTGATCTTCTCTTTTTAATCAAAGACCTTATTTTTTTTATAGATCTAAGATCTTTTTAGAAGATATTTTTTCTTTTTACGAGATGGTATCATCTCTGTTGTTCAAGAATTAATTCTTTACCTTGAAGAAATGATCTTCTTTTGCTAAAAACTTGCCTTTCTTTTTCTTTGAGTCTTCTCAAAGTTTGCAGAGGATTTTTCTCTTTCTTTTTCTATATATCAGACTTGAAGTATTGGGGCCTTTATATAGGGCCAATTGATTTGTTAAATCAGTTTAAGAGATCTTTCTCTGATTGATTTGGGAATATTTCCCACCGTTGGATCTTTGATCCTAGCGCTTCTGCTTTGCAGAAGATAATCTTCTTGTTTTAATAAGATTGGAAAATCTTTCTATAACAGAATTTTAGTTCTGATTAATTAATAATTTGTTATTAGTAGATCTTTTGATCTGACAGTGGGGAATTTTTAATCCTAGAGCGCGGCGCAACTGCGCTAGCGCACCTACGTAAGACACGTGGCGCGCAGCGCAGAGCGCGGCGCAACTGCGCTAGCGCACCCGTGTTTGACACATGGCGCGCAGCGCAGAGCGCGGCGCAACTGCGCTAGCGCACCCGTGTTTGACACGTTAGCACTGGATCTGAAGCGTTGCTTCAACTTAAATTTTGAATTTTAAAGCAGGGCTTTGCTCTGATTGGGGGTGCGCTGCCTAGGACGCAGCACGCCTGGTGCTAGCGCGTCTGCGCTTGACACGTGGCACGCAGCGCGCAGCGCACAGAATCTGAAGCGTTGCTTCGATTTTTGAATTTTTAAATTCAAAACAGAGCTTTACTCTGATTGGGGGAATCAAATGCCCCCCCACCGTTGCGCTCACGTGGCGCACACGTGAGTGCAGCGGTGGCAACATCTGAGCCATTGGATTAACTCAGAAGTTGAAGAGGCGGTTCAGTGCCTATAAATAGGACCTTTGGTCATCAGATGATTATCATCTTCTTCTTAAGAATTTTTATTCAGAGCCTTACTCTTCTGTTCAAGAACTTTCAAGAGTTAGAACTCTACCAAACTTAGGTAAAATTAAAATTAAATTAATTTTTAATAAATTAGGGTTTTTACCCATTAATAGAGCATTGCTCTTCATAGATCTTAGATCTAAAGAAAACCCTTTTAGGGTTTCATTAATAGAGCCTTGCTCTCATGAACCCATAGATCTAAAGAGATCTCTCTTGGGGTTTCTTAGCCCATGAGTCAGAGCTCTGCTCTTTTGATAATATGTAGATCTTTTGATCTTTTGATGAAGAACCCTTAAGAGTTTTTTCATGGATCTTGAAGATCCCAGAATTTTTAATTCTCAAGAATTAATTTTAATTTATCTTTGATGGATTTTCCATCATCATTACAGAGCCAGGCTCTTTAAGGAATTTTATTCCCTCATGACCAGAGTTTGACAAGTGTCGCGCTGTTGGAGAGCTTTGCTCTCAAAAGGAGATTTTCTCCTTTTTTCCAAGGGATTTCTCATTCAATGCGAATATTCCTTGAGAATTTCCTCATTAATTGACAGTCTCATCCAATGATGGGGCTGTCTTATTAATTGATGTATTGTCATCTGGATTTTGTGGGTCCCACTTTGGTCCCCTTTCCACTGCATTGCAGTGTGGTACAAATTTTAAAGTGCCGAGCGTCGGGATTTTAAAATTAAATTATAGTACTAACGATCGAATTCTGTTCTTTCTCGCAGGCGACATGTCTTCCGATCTCTCTTTCCCGTTTTTCCGTTCAGAAGGAGGATTCCCTGAGGCACCTGTGGACCGGGAGGTTCTCGCGCTTATCATAGACTATGACCCGGAACACAAAAACCTTCACTTATGGGGTATGTGGTACGACCAGATAATCAGATGTCGTCGAAGCTTCTCTTGTGCGACGCCGTCAGAGCCGATCTCGTCGATCTCGTATGCAGATGTACCCCCGGTGAACTATACCGTGGAGGTCGTTAATTGAACTTCGGAGGGTCTTCTTCAACCTTCGATTGCTGCCATACCCATGTAGCTGCCGGCAGCTTTGGATACTTTGGGGCGGCGCATATGCCAGGGCGAGTCGCGCCCTTGGGGACAACCTTACAACATCGGGTTGACTCCCCGACATTCGGCCGGGTATTTACAGTGGGCCGTTACCCCTGCTGCTACTCCTTCGGAGGAGTTTCCGGTTGCCTTGTCTACTGCTTACAGACGGGTGGCACGTGCGGCTCGGGAAGCGAATGGTAAATCAACTCCAGGTAATGTGCCTTGAGGCTCCGTTGTCAAAGTTTTAAACTATCAGTTCTCATATATCTTATCTTTGCAGGGCCGAGTCTTCCTGAAGAAGTGGCGGCGACCGCTGAGCCTGAGAGAGCGGTGAAGGAGGTAGTTGTTATTGCTGAATCCGGGGCGGTGGCAGGCGATGTGGTCGCAATTGCCGGGCTCGAGGTTGTGGCTGACGAGACGGCTACCACGGCCGAGCCTGAAGCAGCGGTGGATGAGACGGCTGCAATTACTGAGCCTGAGGTGGTGTTGAGCGAAACGGATGAAATTGCTGGGTCCGATGTGGTCACTCTTTCTCAAGAGTCGGGCACCGGTCTGATCGTCGCTCTTCCTGCCTACGGTTCTTTATCGTCTCCTGGCGTTGCAATCGTGACGACGGCTCTCGTGGAGTCTGGGGACGAGGCGACGGGAGGTGAGGCCACCCCAACGGAGGAGGGAGACGCCGTTGTTGAATCAAGTGACGCCCTCGTCACGGCTCCGGCTGGTGACTCTTCAGGTAGATTTTAGCTTACCGCCCTTCTTTTGATTCTGCAATCTTTCCTAACAAGGTTTATCTTGTTTCTAATGCAGGTGCGGCTAGTGCTGAAGTCAAGCTACTCGAGACAGCGCCGTCAGTTACCGCCCTGACGGTGACCACCTCTCTACCCTCTCTCGTACCTTCGCAGATGCTGGAAGGTATAGATTTGTGACCCGTTAGTCTTATCTCTCGGCTATGTAATTCATATACTAACATTGTGTCATCTCGTTTTTCCAGGAGTCCTTTTTGACCACCTGTACCAGGTGCTGCATCCTCACTTCTCCTTCCCGTCGGAGATTGCTTCATCCAGTGGCGCTGGTGAATACAGCTTTCAATTAATGCTCTTTCTTTTACCGATAATAAAATTAGTTCTGATTCTTCTTTGCCTTGATTGCAGTGCTACAGATTGAAGGAGGACATAAGAGATCGGTTGCGCCACCGGTCCTCCCGGCTTTGCCACCTGCTGCAGCTGGTATAGTAAATTCCGTTGTTCGTGAATCTCTTATATTTCTAGATTCGTCATCTGATTGTAATTTGTTTTGTAGCGGTCGCTTTGACTCCGGACTCTTTCGAATCTCTCATTATGATGCCGGCAGGCCCCTTCTCCAGACGTCCATCCTCAAAGGGTGCTGTGACGAGTCTGCGCATGTTGAGCGAATACGTCGAGGAGCTTGACGCGGAAGCTCATACATCTGCCGTAGATTTCGCTGCCGAGGTCAATCCAATGCTGGCGACGCTTGTAAATTTCCATAATGAAGGTGTCGTCGAGTCTTGGGTTAGTCACTGCAGGAAGATCGAGGCCTGTCTGCATCAGCTTGAACTTATGCGTCTTGCCCCTGAGACTCAGGCTTTGAACTCCCAGCGGGCCGCATGGGTCGAGCAGAGTGCGTCCTTCCTTCACCATTTCGAACAAGAAGCAACCTTGAGGCAGAAGGAATGCGAGGAGGCTTCCGCTGAGTTTGTCCAGTTGCGTGCCCAGGTCGAAGCGAACGTCGCACAACTGAGAGCTGTCTTTGACACCTTGCAGCAATGTATCTCGGACGGACTTGTATTGAGACGGAAGCTCGACTCTATCAAGCGGGTTACGCAGAGTCGCAAAGCTGCCCAACGGGAAATTGATGAGAAGATTTCATCATGCTTGCAGCAAAGGACTCGACTCGAAGCAGAGCTAGCCGCGGCGGCTGATCATGAGAGGGCACTGAAAGAAGTGCGAAAGCAACTTATGGACCTATTGAAAACGCTTCCTTCTCAGTAGCTGCCTTTGTATCAATCATACACTTGTAATCTCTGAATAATATGTATCTTTTTTTATTTCCTTTATATGATGTATCTTGTATTCAATTGAGTTCATGAATAAAGACATTCTTTTTGTTATACTGTTGCTTTCTTTCGCCTTGCTGTGTTGTTGCCATGTGATTTTAGCAAGTGCGGTCGGTAGATAGTATATAGCTGTCAATCTTGGATTCTTTGTAGAGTGGTGATGGCTTAGAAAACAGGGTTAGGATCTGTCAACTAAGACTTTTCAACTTTATAAGCCGTGAGGGTCTCATAAAGAATTTTATCCCTATCGGTCGAGAGGATACCGTAGGTGTAATTTCTCCTTAAGAATCGTGAGGATTCCTAAGTGTGTTTTCTCTTGAAAGTCGTAAGGATCTCATAAGAGAATTTGCTCCCTTACGAGTCGTGAGGACCCGCAAGTGATGGGTGAAGTTGCCCTTATCCGCATTTCACGAAGTCAGGAGTTGCTCTGGATGCTTCCCACGGGTTCACTGCCGTGTTCTGCGAGGACCAAGCTCCGCTCTGGATGTTTTCCAGGATACCGTAGTTTAAAGACACCGTGGTCGAGGTTAAGGACATCATAGTCCGTGGATTTAAGGACTCCACGGTCCGCTGTTAGTTTTAAGTCATCACGGTCGAGGTTAAGGACATCATAGTCCATGAGTTTAAGGACCTCACAGTCCAATGTTAGTTTTAAGACATCACGGTCGAGATTAAGGACATCATAGTCCAGGGGTTTAAAGACCCCACAGTCCGGTATTAGTTTTAAGACATCATGGTCGAGGTTAAGGACATCATAGTCCATGAGTTTAAGAACCTCACAGTCCGGTATTAGTTTACAACATCACGGTCGAGGTTAAGGACATCATAGTCCATGAGTTTAAGGACCTCATAGTCCGGTATTAGTTTTAAGACATCACGGTCGAGGTTAAGGACATCATAGTCCATGAGTTTAAGGACCTCACAGTCTAATGTTTGCTCTGGATGCTTCTCACGGGTTCACTGCCGTGTTCGCCGAGGACCAGGCTCCGCTCTGGATGCTTCACGCGGGTTCACTGCCGTGCTCTGTGAGGACCAGGATCTGCTCTGGACATTTTCCACGGGGTCTGAAGTGGCATAAGCCGCGTTCCACGTAGCCAGGGATTTTACTCTAGATGCTTCCCACGGGTTCACTCCCATGTTCGGCGAGGACTAGGCTCCGCTCTGGATGCTTCACACGGGTTCACTGCCGTGCTCTGCGAGGACCAGGATCCGCTCTGGACGTTTTCCACGGGGTCAGATGTGACATAATCCGCGTTCCATGTAGCCAGGAATTTTGCTCTGGATGCTTACCACGGGTTCACTGCCGTGTTCGGCGAGGACCAGGCTCCGCTCTGGATGCTTCACACGGGTTCACTGCCATGCTCTGCCAGGACCAGGATCCGCTCTGGACGTTTTCCACGGGGTCAGAAGTTACATAATCCGCGTTCCACGTAGCCAGGAAGGGTTGACTTTATCTGCATTTCACGGATTTGGAGTTTGACTCTCGGTCATCTGTACACCGCCGAGTCATGGAACTGGGAGTTACCGCTGTTCCGCTTTGCTTGATGTTGTGTCCATAGTAATAAGACGAATGTTGAGATGATCTCTAGGCTGTTTATGAGCCATTGAGATTAGGCATCTCCTTCTGATGAAGCTTGGGGAGGAAGGGCGTGATTCTCTCTTTGTTTGCGCCCCTGGATTGTATACAGGGATTGACATGATATCACCTATAGGGCATAAATTTCATTATATATATATATATATTTTTTTTTCTCTTTCCGCGATGCTTTATTTTTTCAGCTTTTATATCGCGAAGGTCGCGATTGCCCCATCATTTCGGCTATTTTTCGCGGTGCCTAATCATTTCGGCTATTTATTTTATTTTTTACTCGCTAGTTTTTTATTGCGGGTTGCCCAATCATATTTTGCATGCATATATTTTTACTTGCTGATTTTGTTTGCAAGTTGCCCCATCATTTCGGCTATTTTGTATGCATGTGTGGCTCGCTGGCTTTTTGCTGCAAGCTTGGAATTAGACACCGACTTCGGCATCAGCACCGCTATAACTGAGATATTGCCAGGAGCGAATCATCATTTGCCTTCGTCGATGTCGAGCAAAGGTGGCTTAGTAGACAGGGTTAGGATTCCGTCGACTAAGGCTTTTGACTTCATGAGCCGTAAGGGTCTCATAAAGGTATTTCCCCCTGCGAGTCGTGAGGATCTCGTAGGTGTGTTTTCTCCTTAGGAGTTGTGAGGATTCCTAAGTGTATGATCTCTTATAAGTCGTAAGGATCTTACAAGAGTGTTTTCTCCTTGCAAGTCGAGAGGACTTACAAGGGCAGTTCACCGTGCAGACATATCCCTAGCCATGGATGGGACCTTGTTAGGGAAACATTTATTCGTGCCCGTGGACTGTATACAAGGGTCAGCGTTGAGCCGCTTGTAGGGCAGTATCGGAGGTTGTGGGGTTGCTTAAGAACAGGTTCAGATCCCTGTAACTTATGACTTTCAAATCTTATGAGCGGTGAGGGTCCAATAAGAGGGTTCTCCTTACGAGTCGTGAGGATCTCGCAAGTGTGTTTCTCCTTAGGAATCGTAGGGATCCCTAAGTGTGTTGCTCCCTTGTGAGTCGTAAGGATCTCACGCAGGTGGTTTCTCCTTACAAAGTCGAGAGGACCTTGCAAGTGTCTTTTAACGAGATTGCACCCTTTCGGGTTTTCACAAAACTCGCCGGTAGCCCTGCCGTTTTTACTCACAGAGCCCTTTCGGGTTTTCATCCATGCCCATTTTGCTTATGGACATACCGTTTCTTCTTCTTCTTCTTTTTTTTAATTCTAACGAGATTGTGCCCTTTCGGGTTTTCACAAGACTCGCCGATAGCCCTGCTGTTTTTACTCACGAAGCCCTTTCGGGTTTTCATCCGTACCCATTTTGCTTATGGACGTGCCGTTTTCTTTTTCTTTTATCTTTTTTTTTATTCTTTTTTTTGTACCATCTTTGGGACGCTGCAATCCATCGTAACTTATTGACCTCTCGGTCAACGGCTAGTTTTAGGACGTAGTGGTTCTTTGTTAGTTTAAAGACATTTCGGTCCGTTGTTAGTTTAAGGACATTTCGGTTCGTTGTTAGTTTAAGGACGTTTCGGTCCGTTGTTAAGGAAGCCGGCTACTACCTATAGAGTTTGGGCTTAGGAAGAAAGCGAGCGGACATAGTCGTCGTCATCTGTCATTGACCTAGGCTGTGACTCGTCAGGCGTAGTATTTCTTCAGGAAGCGACCATTTATTGGCCTGAAGGGCCTTTCGCCATGCATGTCCATGAGTAGATAGGCTCCACCCTGGTAGACCTTGTCTATGATGTACGGGCCTTCATAGTTTGGCTTGAATTTTCCCCGCTTGGTGCTATTGGGGATCATAGGTCTTTTGACCACTAGCACGAGTTCGCCTTGGCGGAATGTCCTCGGCCTAGTCAATCTTTCATATGAGCGCGTCATCTTTGCTTTATAAGCTTCTAGATTTTGTTGCGCTATGAGCCGGGTTTCGTCAAGGGCGTCGAGCTCCTCAAGCCGAAGGCGGGCGTTTTCTTCGTCCGTTAGCTCGTAATGAACTGTCACTCGTAGAGAGGGTAGCTCTATCTCGAGGGGGAGTACCGCCTCTGGACCGAATACTAATGCGTACGGCGTTGTGCTCATGACTGTTTTAAACGTCGTTCGGTACGCCCAGAGAGCTTCATGCAGTCTCTCGTGCCAGTCCTTTTTATTTCGAGACACCGTCTTTTTCACGATCTTCATCAAGGTCTTATTAAAAGCCTCAGCTAGACCGTTAGCTCGGGGATTATAAACTAAGGAGTATCTCCAGTCTATGTTGTGTTGTTGTGCAAAGCGACTGATCTTGTGGCTTCTGTAGGATGGTCCGTTATCGGAGATAATCCGTCCCGGAGTGCCAAACCGATAAATGACGTGTGTCTTGAAAAAATGGAGGATATTTTCCGTTTTCACTTCCCTCAGCGATACTGCTTCTGCCCATTTGGAGAAGTAATCAGTTGTCGCCAAAATGAATCGATGTCCTCTGGACGATGCTGGTTCGATGGGGCCGATTATATCAGTTCCCCACATTTCGAACGGTCAGCTAGCCACCGTTAGATGTAGTGGATTTGGATGCTGATGGATAAAGTCCCCATGGATCTGGCATGAGTGGCATTACTTCGCATACTCGAGGCAGTCCTGGATCATCGTGGGCCAATAATAACCCATCCGTTTGATTTTCAGCTTCATCTTCGGCCTGGCTTGGTGAGAACCACAGAGTCCGTCGTGAGTTTCTTGGACGACCCTTTTTGCTTCTTCATGCCCTAGGCATCTTAACCATAAGGAATCAAATGACCTCTTGTACAGAGTATCATTGACGAAAGCGAAAGATAGGGCTCGCCTCATGAGCTGATGTTTTGACGATGCATCTTCAGCCGTTCGACGGGATTTAAAGTAGTCTATAAAAACTTCTCTCTAATCTTCAGCCTTTTTCCTGGTCTTTTACTTGCAGAGCCATTTGCTCGGTCGTTCCCTTTTTCTCGGACGTCTCTGGAAATATTTCTGCCGGTGCGAGGACTCGACGGCTTTGAACAACGATCCTCACGTCATCGAGGTTTTCGTCAGCCAGTTCTTTAGCGAGCTTAGCTAATGCATCCGCCTTGCTATTTTCCGCACGTGGTATACTTTCCAAGGTGTAGGAAGGTATTTGGGTCAGCAGTTGCTGTACCCTCTCGCCGTACTTCACCAGTTCTGATTTGCACATTTGATAGTCACCGTTTACTTGACAAACGACCAATTAGGAATCTCCGTATATTAAGAGGTTTTCAATCCCCATGTCAATGGCGATCTCGAGACCTGCTATCAAAGCTTCGTATTCAGCTTCATTGTTTGTCCTCGGCTCTGTTAAGGAGAAGGCAAAGCGCATTATCCCTCCTTGTGGAGTCACGAAGATGAGGCCTACCCCGGATTTGATTATGGGGGTGCTTTGTTTGCGCTTCTTCATGGAGGATGCTCCATCGAAGTAAAGTTCCCATCGGGTATCACTTCCGTCAATCGTGTCAAACGCATGTTCGTCTGGCAATTCGCAGTTCAAGGGAGAATCGGCAGGTATCGGATGCTCAGCGAGGAAATCGGCGATGGCCTGTCCCTTCACTGCCTTAAGAAGTTGATACGTTATTGAGAATTCTATCAAGAGCAAGGCCCATTTAGCGAGCCGCCCCGTCAATATGGCCTTTGACATCAAATATTTGAGAGGATCCACCTTCGATATGAGACGGATGTCATGCGCCAACGCATAGTGCCTGAGCTTTGTTATTTCGAACATCAATGCCAGGCAGTGTTTTTCGATGGGAGAATAATTGCTTTCTGCCCCCAGCAGAACTCGACTCAAATAGTAGAGCGCTCTCTTCTTCCCTTGGTCGTTCTCTTGTGCCCATAATGCACCTAAGGAACCTTCAAGGGCTGTTGTATAAAGAATGAGAGGCTTTCCCTTGACCGGAGCGTCCAGTACGGGCGGATTCTATAGGTACTGCTTGATTTCGTCCAGCGCGTTTTGGCATTTGCGATCCCAGCCGAAAAGGGTTCCCTTCTTCATCAGGTAGCTGTAAGGACGGCACTTGCCCGAAAGATTGGCTATAAATCGCCGGATATATGCGAGCTTCCCTTGGAGAGACCGCAATTGCTTGAGAGTCCTTGGCGGAGGCATCTCCATAATTGCCTTGATCTTTGACGGATCTATCTCGATGTCTCAGTGTCGGACGATGAATCCTAGGAACTTGCCTGAGAAAACTCCGAACGCCCATTTGAGAGGGGTTCATCTTCAAGTTGTATTGCCGAAGGCGTTGAAACACGATCTTCAGATGCTCTAAATGTTCCTAGTATGATTTTCTTTTCACCACGAGGTCATCGATATAGCATTCGACGATTTCATGTATGAGATCATCGAAGATCTTCGTCATGGCCCTCTGATAGGTGGCGCCAACGTTCTTTAGACCGAAAGGTATCACCTTGTAGCAGAATATACCCAAAGGGGTCCGGAAAGCGGTGTGCTTCTGGTCTTCGGGATGCATTTTTATCTAATTGTATCCTGACGAGCCGTCCATGAAGGAGAAAACCTCGTGGGTGGACGTATTGTCAATCATTAGCTCGGTGACCGGTACTAGGAAGTCATCTTTCGGGCAGGCTTTATTGAGATCCCGAAATTCCACACATATGCGCACTGTCCCATTTTTCTTCATTACCGGGACGATGTTGGCGATCCAGTCAGAATACTGAATCTCTTGGATGAAGCCAGAGTCGATTAATTTCTTGACCTCGGCATTGATGCTCATCTCGAGCTCGAGCCGCATTCTTCTCGGCGCTTGTTTGATTGGTTTGACGTCCGAGGATATGGCCAATTTGTGAACTGCAATCTCTGGATCTAGTCCCGGCATCTTGGAATAATTCCATGTGAATCATCTTTATGCTGCATAAGCACTTCTTTTAGTGTAGCCACCCTTTCTTCAGACAGCAATTCGCTGACGAACGTCGGCCGCGGATCACTTGCCGTCCCCAAATCAATTTTCTTGAGATCATCTGCAGTGGTATGTATTCCATCTTCCAGCTCTTTTGGTGCTGGTGGAAACTCTGAGATCACCTCGTCATCGTTGTTTTTGAAGCACCAGGGAAGGTCATCCATATCCTCGGGCTCTTCTTCTGACAGTGTTATCATGTGACAGGTACGAGCTCGCTTCCAAGACCGATGTGGATCTGGTTCTACCCTCATGGATTTAGGTTCATGCTTCTGTGGCGGGGTTACCTTCCAGCTGTTGGATAAAGCGAACCCGCCTTACTGATATTGATCTTCGACCCAGTTCTTGAAGGCGAAGCAATCTTCGAAAGGATATCCTATTGCTCGATGATAAGAGCAATAGTCTGGGTGAGAGACCTCGTTGGCTTGTTCGAGGTGTTTAGACTCCGTAAGTGTAATCATTTGATGTCTTATGGCGAGATCAAGTATCTTCCGTGTTTTGCTCTGAGGAAAAGAGTATGCTCGACTCATCTTCTTCATAAGGGACGAATCCGGATCGCTCGATTCCCAATCGCGTGGCTTCTTGGTCCCGCTTTGTCGCTGTCGAACGCCTTTCCCGTTCTTTGGTTTGTTTCTGCCTCTGCGCTGGCCCTTTTGTATGATGGGCTGGCGACGAAGGGCATCGTCACTTTCTGCAGCCTGTTGAAGAAGGCGCTGCGTCCTGGCTTTCTCATAGATGGCCATTTCGCGATTATGGTCATCTCGAACCTTTTGACTCGCTTCCCTTATAAGCTTGTCCATTTGTTCTTCGAACGACGGACTGGGCATTTTCACGTCGGGGGCTCTTTTTGGTTCCGGGTTAGCATCTTCCCAAAAAGCATCTCCCTCTTCATCAAAGTCATGTATGACGTAGCAGTCGCGGAGTAGCTCCCGTTTCTTGGATTGAACATACCCAAGCACGGTCGTTTCCATTTTCCTGTTGGGCAATTTCCGCTGAGTTCCAGGAACGTTCTAGATCCTGTTATAGAACCGTGCTTGTCGAGCAGTTTGCTTAAGGGGTACACCTTGGTGTCTCAAGAGTCTCTTTAGTCCGTCCGTGTAATATCTGGGCAAACGGATGGGCTGGATCCTGTCAAGTGTAGAATCCACGCCGTTCCAGATTTCTTTCTCCACTTTGGTTTCCCCGGATCGGTAGAATAGGATCGCCTTTTCACCTTCTCGCCTGGGAGGGACATAGAACGTCTGCAGCTCTTCCACACTGTAAGTATCAAGCGCGTCCAGTTCATTATGATATTTGGGCGGAACCATGGAAACTTGCAAACTTTGCTCTTCATCAGCGAATGTTTGAATTGAAGGCCGAGCAGAGAATATCGCGTTGACCTCATCTTCCGAGTCACTGTCGAAGATCAACATGGGGGCAAAGGGTCTCGGCTTGTTGTACTCGGGTGCCCCTGAATAAACTATCTCTTCCTCTTCCTCGGTATCACTCCCGAAGACCGGAATGATGGTGATAGCTTTGTTCTCCGGTTTATGACATCTCTCCGTGTCTTCAAAGTCTGGTAAGAAGTATTTTGCATCTTCGTACTTTCGGACTTCGTTTACGGAGAATAGGTTCAGCTCTCCTGTTACGGTATACTCGAGACCATCCTTGAAGTATTTCATACACTGATGCTGTGTAGAAGGGATAATGTTGTACTCATGTAACCAAGGCCTGCCGAGCAAAGCATTGTAGCATATCTTGGCGTCAACGACGTGAAATTTAATGTCTGTGACAAGCAGTCCGAAGCGCAGCGTCAGTATTACAGACCCAAGAGTCCGCGATGATTGGGAATCGATGCCGGAGATGGTGATTTTATCACGAGCGAGGTGCTGAACGCTCATGCAGATTTCCTTCAACACTCGCACGTTGAAGAGACTGACGGAGGACACATTGTCAATCAGGATCTTGCCTATCTTGACATCATAACAGTATCCGGAAACATAAAGGGGACGGTTGTGCTCGCACGTCCCGAGTAGGAGATCTTCGTCGCCAAAGGTAATATCGGCTATGTGTACTTCTTCCAGCTCGTCCTTCATCTTTTCTTCGGCGAGAAAAGCTTGGAATTGCTCTGGCTCTTGTAGTGCTTTGATCAATGAATCCCTTGCTTCTTTTGATAATAAAAGAGTGTCAAGAATGCTGAGCTGCGAGGGTAACTTCCTCAAGTGTGCCAGAATGTTGTAGTCCACCTTACTTTTCTTTGGCAGGTCCTTGGCGGTCAGCTCTTTCATGACTTGGTCATCTAGGGCAATATCCTCAGAGACCTTCTCTTTTCCCTTATCTTTTCTATTCGCGGGTCCGGGATTCTTTTCGGACAGCGTACGATTGCGCAGCTGGATATTTTCACAGGTCTTCGACTCTTCCTCTTTCCCCGAGGTGGATTCTTTGAAGAGAGGGCCAAGAGTCATATCCTCATCAGAGTCGCTCCCGAAGGTGAGAACCTGCGATCCCCCGGCGTTAACCATGTGACAGTTGCCGGTAGTTCTTTTACGCTCCTCGGTCGTATTTCTTTGCTCCCGACGTGTTTTGCGTTTCATCCGCCTAAAATGTTTCCGGTGAGCAATATATCCCTGCCACCATCTTTTAAAAGCGTTGCACTCTTCGGTGGGGTACGCAATCTTCCGATGATATAAGCAGTAGCTAGGATGCATTTCTGCTTCATCAAGAATGTTTTCTTCGGAGGGTGGTAGCTTCATCCCTATTGATATGGCTTTAGCAAACCTTTTCCTCGTCTTGAACTTGTTTTTATCCGAGACGGGTGTCCCTTGATTCGGCGGGAGTGTCTTGACTCTTTCGTCCAGTCGCCGACGCTTGGCCTTTTCAAATATGGCCATCTCACGTTCCCGATCAGCTTTACATTTCAGAAGAGCTTCGTTCAGGAATGCGTCGATCATTTCATCTGACAGCCCTGGAAGCTTCGGTTTAGGATCTGCCCCCAGTCTTTCGGTGCAAGGTGCTTCTTCATCGTCTGTCGACGAATGAGAGATCACATGGCAACTTGCCACGTAATCTTCTGATTCATCCGACAAGTCTTCTCTATCATCTCCATCTTCAAGGACGTGGCCGAGGAACTCTTAGAGTGTGATTGGAGTCCGCGCCTTCTGGTTATACTCTTCCAGCGCGTCGATTTGTTTCTGTAGGTCCGTGCGCTTGTCGCCAGACTTCACGGGCTTTTTGAATTTCTTCATCTTTTTCAAAAATTTCGACGGCTGGGTGGGTGAGCTTTGGCTATCACAACTGATCTTTGGAGTTGGGCGCGGCTTTAGCACCCCTTCGACGATCTGGGGTTCCAGCGGATTCTTCCACCTGATCGCCGGACATGTCTGGAGATCATTCAACATCCTTTTGGTTTTGGCCGAAAGAGCCACCTCCCATGGAGCTTCCTCAACAAACGAGCATGTTGCCCCCGGTGTGTCCGTCTTCTTAGGAGTGTGCGGTTGTGGTGGGTTTACTTTCCACTTCTCAGACAGCGCAAACTTGCCTTGTAGGTACTGATCCTCGATCCATCCCTTAAAGACGAAGCAATCTTCAATCGGATGGCTTATCGTTTGGTGGTAAGGGCAATAATTGGGATTATTCACTTCGCCGGGTTGCGATGGTCGCTTTGGATTCGGCAAATTGATAAGCCTGTTGCGTACCGCTAGTTCGAACAGCCTCTTCGTTTTATCCCGCGGGAATAAGTAGGGGCGCTTCATTTTCTCATTATAATACTGTCGTCTCTCTTCCAGTTAATCCGCTAGCTTTGGGACACTGGGCTGCTATTGGGTGTTCGCAACGAAGATCGCCTTCCCTTTACCCTTTTCGTTCCGCGGCTTCGGCTTCGGGGGAGACGGTCTGTGACCCATTTGATCCATCTGGGCTAGTTTGTCGATTAAAGCCTGGAATGTGATCGGTTTGAAGAACATCATGAACTGTGAAATAGTTGCATGAGGGTCTAGGGTGCCCATGAACATGCCCACCGCTGGTGCTTCTTCGATGCGCTGTTCGCACTTCGACCACAGGTTCCGCCTTCGGATTGCGTATTGAACCCACGTCTCGCCCGGCTTCATCCTGGTATTGATCAATGCTGTTATTGGGGTGCGTTCGCTAGCACCTGCGAATCGCTGGGTGAACAACAACTCCATTTCCGCGAAAGTTTTGACGGAGTCGTTTGGAAGTTCGGAGTAACACTCAAACTGTAAGTGCACGGCGGCGCCCCGGTCGTCAATCCGATGGCCAAATGCGGAAACGGTGATAAACTTTAATTTTGCGAACTTAGCAAACCGGCACCACCGCGCACTAAACCCCGGATCGGGCCATTAAACTAGATCTAGCTAACAACAAGACGGGTTAGAGATATACCGAGTGATCCGAGTCCTCCGGTCTTCTCGTCGTCGTCCCGATCTTCTGCGGAAACTCCGGTCGTCGCCTCCTCGCCGGAAGGGCACCACATCGCCTGCATCTTTTACGGGCTCCCACCTCTATACCGAGGCAACTCGGGCGCGAAGTTGGCTGGCCGACGCGTCCAAGATTTGCTGTAGAATGTGTAGTGTAGAGCCTATGTCTCATTTGGGGTTTGTTGCCTTTGAAGATGATGGAGGAATCAAGATAAGAAAAATGGTGCTTGCATTTTTCTTAACATGAAAAGAGATCAAAATGCTACACTCTCAAAAATGAAGCTCTCATCTTTTCTTCTCACAAAATGAAAACCCTTATCATTTTAGAATGATGGAGGAAAGAATACATAAGCAAGAGGGAGGTGAGTGTAGGAAAAGAGAGAGGGTGACCATATCCAAACATCATCATAACTAACTCACATCAACTACAAATCACCTCAAATCAACAAAAAGAAAGTGATGATGATAGATAAGAATGGTATCAAAAGATGCTTTCATAATCTCTCATCTTACAAATAAACCCTCCACAAAATGTTATTTGCAAACTTGCAAATAACACCCTCCATCGGAAAAGTCCGGCCGGGAAAGAACAAAGGAAAACCGGCCGGAACGGAATGCAAACTGGCAACTCCAGAAAACTGGTCCCGTAATAAATTACAGGAAAACCCCGATACTGTGCATACACACCCGCATCTGTATTCCGTCCGGATACATATGCAATGAGACAAAATCTACACTGTACTAAACTAGGATCCGGCTTAAACTAAAGCCGGCTAGTTATTTCCGTTCGATCCTGATCCGTGCAATACCGCACGTATCCGATCGAACCTTGCCATATATCTATACGGCCTCAAGTACTAACGGTCCGATCTTGATCCGTGCAATACCGCACGTATCTGATCGGACCCTGCCATATCTCCATACGTCCTCTACAGCGTTTTGCCCGAAAGCTTGAGTAACTGAAAGTGTGGTGGACTCTAAAGACTCGTCAATACTATGGCTGTGGATTTAACCACTAGCATGTCAGAGGTATAAGCCAATACGTAACGGGCCACCAGCTATTGACCAAAAGGGACGTCGATGAGCAAGCTCATCCTGACTCCCTACTGAGCCTGTCAGTGACAATATCCGTACAGTCCGGTCCGTTTGTCTATGAGCATCGCATGTCGGACCTAGGGGGTTGGTAAAAGTCAGACCCCCAAAAGCGGTACAAGTCGTGTCGGAGTGTAGCCCAGAACACCCTGAGATACTACTGGAATACCTACCAGTAAATCTCCTGCCTTGGCCAAGGACTTTGTGTAACGGCTCTCCTAGACACAGCGCGACCTCACCCCCAATACCGGGAGAGACGAACCCCTGAAGATCCGCTCACTGCCTCCATGTGGCTCGGGACTGTACCCAACTAAAACCTGTTTGCACAACTCCTTTGAGCCGTGGTAGGGTAGTAATCAAAGCACAGTGGGAACTCACACGAGACAAATGGCGATCCCCAGGTCGATGAACTAACCTGTACACATGTCACCTGGGAACTGCTATCTGACGTCAGGTATAAGACCAACTAGCATGTTCCCGGCGAGTCCTGTCCGGTGTACTCATAACCCAATGAGCACCTGTATACATCTTAGGTGAACCAACTGACACCAGTGGCTTGTGAGACCGGCCACCGCCCCTCGTCGGGGTCTCGACTGTATACACTAGTCTACTCTGGAGAATCGATGCCCTGTCTCGAAACTCCCACGACTAGGGACCTTTTAAGGATGTGCTTATAGACTCCAGCTCTCACTTATATGATCGCCCTCATACTGCTGGCAGTCAAGCAAGAATCCTAGGGGCTCTATCAACGTGCAATAGCGACTTGTCAGGTCACCTAAAGCAGTACACGATGATAAAGGTAAACCAGATAGCATACTATCATCTTGAGTAAGACTGTCGTCCCGGGATAGGTCCTCCCTCAATCATTGCAATCACGTGCCTGTGATCCAATAATTGACTCTGAGGGCACTATCTCCAACAATCTCCCACTTGCACTCAAGGCTAATTATTGCGATGTCGCATACTCACAGCCCGTGTGATACCGAACACCCAACTCCTCTACTAGTCAGTCGCACAAAGCCTGTTTGCGAAACTATTGCGTTCGAGGAAAAGCCTTAGTGAGTGGATCCGCCTAGATGTTTCTTTCTATGTCTCTCTCTCTATCTCAAGTTCGCGGAGAAAGCCATCTCCCGAAATGAGCAATACCTGTCTTAGAATGTCTAGATGTCTGATGGGACCTAGCACATAAATGAACTCCAAATCCAAACTTCTTAGACTGTATCGTCAACTGAACTTAATCAGTATCCTGCTCCATGCCACCCTCAGTATTGCCTTGGACCACCTGTCCAAAATACTGCCCCTCGTCAGAAGGAAAAACTATAACTCTCGTCCATGTCACTTTGGAAGCCTGGAATGATAACTGTCTCCTTAATGAGGCTGTCGTTATCATTTCCCTAGAACATCCACTTATGTTCTAAAACTGCTTCCGACTGTTTCTCCAGGATTGGATCAATATCAACTTATTGCATCTAGTGCAAGAACAACATCTGGTGTGGTACTTGACATCTCATGATTGACTCAATTGCCTAAGCAAGTGATCTGCCAATCATGCACATCCCTCTCTACTTTAGTCTATAAGACACCTTTAGAGAGGGTGACTCCATCACCTGCAGGTACACTACCGTGCCAGGAGTCGTCCATTGTAAATACTCTTAGAATGCTGTCAAAGTATCCTGATTGGGAAACCACCCAAATCTAGATCTAAAACCATAGATCTAGTAACCAGTATGTCTGATATTGTGTCCAAGTCCCTTGTGGAGAAACCACTGTGTGACGACCAAAGTATAACCGATCGTAGTATAGGAATATCACTTCCTACTTTGTGTATGTCATCCAAAACCCGGATATCACACCCTACTACCTTCTCAACAGATCCATCCCCTATTCTGATGACGTCAAACCTATGACTGTCACATCAGAAATAGATGATCTATCTCCGCTATATCTGCTTTAGTCTATAAATAGACATAAGCCTGATGTCCACCAATGCTTCCGCTGCTCCCACTGACTACGACAACCCTCTGGCAGAGTCATATAGACGCGCACTTCTAAAGCTAGTTTAGAACGACGCTATACTCATCCTCCTGCCGGGTCTCGCAGTCTGGAACAACAACAATGGCAAGTGTGGGTAAACAAGAACTTCCCTGTCACCGTCCTTGAGGCTACCGGAGTACCTCTCGGGTGCCTGAAGTTACCCACCTTATCTGCGGAGTGGCCAATGGAATGTCAAACCAGATTGAATCTTTAGGTTCCTTATCAAATCTTCAGTAATCGTTTGCGGTTCTGGAATCACTTCCAGTTCTACCATACTCCCACTACTGTTTTTGAAAAAATCCATTTTTAATAAAACTGTGGCGAGTCTAGAACAATATTTCTATTGATCTACCAGATGGTAGAAAGTCAACCCTCGTCATAGCCTGGGTCAACCCACAAACAGCCATTACAGAAACGTGCCTTGAGTTGTCCAGTGTCTGGTTTTAATCATAAGCCGGACAACTCCCCGTACCTTAACAACATTAAGATATGAACTGTTCTATATCCAATATAGAACCAGAGGCACTGATTTAATTTAACCAGATTCAAATCATGCAGCTGTCTCCAGTGCATGTCAACTAAACAGAGAGAGGCCGATCAGCGTTACTCAACTTAGAAATGCTTCCAATTATGAGTAACCTGAAAGAGAAGCAATTTCTCTTTATCATTACTATCAACTGAATACCATACACAAGTATCTACATCTTCGATTACCTTGAAGAATCCCGATACTTGCTACACCTGGTTCTCTACTCTATTCAAATACCTATAACTCCTCAAAACTTAGACCCTGTGTTTCTACGAAACACATGTCTAAGAACTAGAGAAGTTAAAAGTAAACAGAATATAGTATGAGGACCAACCCCTCTGTCCTAATGGACACTGGACAACATACAATACTCTGTATAAGTCCGCCGAGTCTAACAACTCTTTCACTGTGTGTCGTAGGTTGAAAACTGTACTTATGGTTAAGAAGAATTACACCGCTGTTTAATGCTCCTTACCTAACCATCCACTGATATAGGTAAATGTCATCGACATAATATCAAAAGGTATATCTCACTCTATGAAAATAGACGTACAGATATATCAATTTGAAATTGGTGCACAGCAGCGGATATTCAAAACCAAATATTTGCCGACCGGCAAACAGCCCAGGTGATCTCCTCAAATATCACCGATTACAACGAATCCCGATATAATGAGGATGATCACCCAATTCCCAATAACTTACTCCCACTCATCATCTTTAATAACACACAGATGTGAGAATCAAACCTGGTAAATACATACCCTGGAGCAAGTGTTTAATCGGGAAATCAGTTTTTCTTTTAACAGTACACAGTTGAACTGAAACATTGAAATGTTTCGATGGGGTATCCTGGTATTCCTAGTAATGCCTCTACCATTATCCAGATCCACAACTATAACCGTATAATTCATTGCCACCTCTCCAAATCCCTTTATATGTCTTTAGTCATTACCTTCTGCACACCCCTTTAGGCCAATTGGTTTTCTTCCTTCCCTACCGTTTGGCACCAGCCTATGGTTTGGAAGAAGACTATCCAATAAGCATATGGGTGTACTGTCCTAATCCTAGGAGCACTCGCAATGCGAGAGAAGGTGAAGATAAAAGACAACCGAATAAACCTTATTCCTATTTCTCCTGGACCAGAATCCATCCCCGAACTGGAACAAGTTCCTTTTGAGTTCGTATATAACCATACGATGGAGTATCCAATAAACTGTGGATCTTCGTAGTGATACGGAGTGTCCTGGAGAAATACAAAGGTGATGTGGGAGTGGTAATGAAATACTTGGTTTGGTCGTCGTGAATATCAGTCGCAATTTACTTTGCCCCCTTACTAATCCCTTGCTTTGTCTTAATCTTAATACCTTCTGCACACCATCGTTATGCTAATTGGTTTTCTTCATTCCCTACCGGTCGGCACCAGCCTAAGGTTTGGAAGAAGACTATCCAATTTGAATAATAGGTGTACTATCTCCTAAACTAAGGAGTACTCGTAACTTGAGAGAAGGCAAAAAAGAAAAGACAACTGAATAAACCTTATCCGTTTTCTCCAGAACCGGAAACCATCCTCGAATTCCTTCGAGTTCGTATCTAACCATACGATGGCTTTGTCCAATGGAAGTGGACGTTCGTAGTAATACGGGGTGTCCTGGAAAAAAGGGTAAAAGTAGGAGTGGCAATGAGGTCTGCAACTCTGACAATCTAAAAGCCGGTGTTTAAGAAGGTTCGGTCAACTTGGTCACTGAGTCATAGTCTTAGGGTCGGGTCAATGGACGCTGCCAGAGAGAGAGAAAAGAAACACTCAGCGTGCACTCTAACCTAGATCAGAATGGTTACCAATTTATCTAATCAGGAAACCTCCCACTGTACCTCAAATTCTCCTCCAAACCTGAAAGAAGAATTAGTCGGGGTCACCCGAGGAGTAAACCAACTCATCAGTGGGAATCGGGATCCAACTATCATCGCATGGCAACGTGACGGAATCCGCTCACGGTATCACACTCCAGAAGGTATGCGCATATCTGGCAAGTTTCAGTTCTTTTGAAACTCCCGATGTGGATTTCTGCCCCATGCTCTTATGACCTTGACGAAGGCCAACAAATCATAAGTCACATGTCAAGTTCTGCCCGTCATTCTCCAGGTTGATTTGAACCCACCCGCACAAGCCCTTGACGAAGGCCAACAAGGCTATGCGACTGTCCCAAACCAACGCATCTATCTATGCTGCAGAAAGGCAACAAGCAGCTACCAAACACTATGCCTTGACGAAGGCCAACAAACATAGCATGAATACTACGTGCTTCCCGTCTGAAACGACGGAGGGAATACGAATGGTTTCTGGCGAAAACCTTTAACGTAATGAACTTGATATCGTTGAAGGAACGGATATCTTTTTAGAAAATATAGTGACGAAAAACTTTACTAAAGAGGTCACTCCTGGTGAAGGGATCTCGGCTCTTTCCCCGTAGAATGGGGTGCAGGATATTCCAAATGAATACCACGATGCAAAACAAAAGTAATCGGCTATAGTGAAGTTAATGCCCTGACGCAAACTTCTGTCCAAGGGGTCACTCCCGGTGAAGGGATCTCGGCCCTTGCCTCGTCGACTGAGGAGCAGGATATTCCAAATGAATACCACGATGCAAAACAAAAGTGAACGTCCTTGCAATAACAGCTTTTTGAAAGTGTTCCAACAACATCAGATTAGGTTTGTTTTTAACTTGCATTGATCCAAATCAACGCAGTCCCATCAATTGATCACACCACAAAGAACGAAAATATACTGACGTACGTATATGCCATCCGCATTCGCCACTGGGTCCCGTCATCACCCGTTAGGTTAGCTAACTAACGGCAGAGCGGGGACTGGACTAGCGCGGATGAAAAACATATACAACATCTACTAATATATAGTATTTCGCTCAAGGCGTGAATAAAATGCAACATCACAGAAATGTACAGCATCACAGAACAATACAGATATCTGGGATCCCCGGGTTTCACAGAGCCACTACTGAAACCCGACGTTCCCCTGGTCGTGTGGATAGCCTGTGCAATGAAATCCTAGACCCCTACGGGCGCGGCAAGTCACTCGCCAAAACCTGAAGCGAGGCAGCCCCCTTCAGCACCGTGAATGGACCACCCAGCACTTCACGGAATCCGGTAACTTGGGCACCCCTCCTGGGTCAACCTGTACCCCCAACGAGTGCGGCGAATAGCCCGCCAATTCCAGACTGAAGCCCCCTCCGTCTCAATGCCCTGAGATGCGGGCCCGTTGCCCTCTAGAACCCGGCTATCCGTGCACCCCTCCGCAGGGTAACCCTAGTACAGAAAGTAAAATATACATACAACGGGTACATCGACCGCAACCAGGTCGTGCCCCAAAAGAATAATACAATCAGGCAGTGACGGCAGTCCACATGTCGGACGCTCGCCCCGCAATATCAAATATACATAATATAACAGAAACTGTACTAGCATTGCATCCAGGCTATCCCCCACGACCGAACCGCAACATCACAGCAAAATCATAAAACATCAACGTGAAAGTCACGTTCGCAAATCCGTCTAACCGGGCTATAGCAGTTAGACCGGATTTACCGATCGAGTGACATTCACGGTCGCAGATATAATGTAAATACTGTGAAATAATGTGTTTAAAATATCCGATCGATCAAAAATTAACAAGTGGGCCCCCAAACAATACTGTAGCACTCACAGAAATACTGGGCCCAATTTTAATATTCCAAAACCCCTAAAATCATCCCAGAAGCCCACTGGAAAAAATTAATGCAGCGAGGACACCAATGTGCGGCGGAACCGCGGCCTGAGGGGAGGTTTGGCCGCGGTTCCGCACTACAGTGGTCGATTCACTGTATCGAATTTTTACAGAAGTCTTATAATTTCTTGTACATCAGTTTTCTACAACCTGAAAAATTTTTAGAGCCAGAAAAAATTCGACAGAAAACTGATGTGAGTGAAAAAGTAGATTTTGGAATTTTGGTCGATCGGAAATGCAAAACACATCAAACGAAGCTAGACAAAGTTAATGGCGAGGCTCTGATACCACTGTAAGTGCACGGCGGCGCCCCGGTCGTCAATCCGACGGCCAAATACGGAAACGGTGATATACTTTAATTTTGCGAACTTAGCAAACCGGCACCACCGCGCACTAAACCCCGGATCGGGCCATTAAACTAGATCTAGCTAACAACAAGACGGGTTAGAGATATACCGAGTGATCCGAGTCCTCCGGTCTTCTCGTCGTCGTCCCGATCTTCTGCGGAAACTCCGGTCGTCGCCTCCTCGCCGGAAGGGCACCACATCGCCTGCATCTTTTACGGGCTCCCACCTCTATACCGAGGCAACTCGGGCGCGAAGTTGGCTGGCCGACGCGTCCAAGATTTGCTATAGAATGTGTAGTGTAGAGCCTATGTCTCATTTGGGGTTTGTTGCCTTTGAAGATGATGGAGGAATCAAGATAAGAAAAATGGTGCTTGCATTTTTCTTAACATGAAAAGAGATCAAAATGCTACACTCTCAAAAATGAAGCTCTCATCTTTTCTTCTCACAAAATGAAAACCCTTATCATTTTAGAATGGTGGAGGAAAGAATACATAAGCAAGAGGGAGGTGAGTGTAGGAAAAGAGAGAGGGTGACCATATCCAAACATCATCATAACTAACTCACATCAACTACAAATCACCTCAAATCAACAAAAAGCAAGTGATGATGATAGATAAGAATGGTATCAAAAGATGCTTTCATAATCTCTCATCTTACAAATAAACCCTCCACAAAATGTTATTTGCAAACTTGCAAATAACACCCTCCATCGGAAAGTCCGGCCGGGAAAGAACAAAGGAAAACCGGCCGGAACGGAATGCAAACTGGCAACTCCAGAAAACTGGTCCCGTAATAAATTACAGGAAAACCCCGATACTGTGCATACACACCCGCATCTGTATTCCGTCCGGATATAAATGCAATGAGACAAAATCTACACTGTACTAAACTAGGATCCGGCTTAAACTAAAGCCGGCTAGTTATTTCCGTTCGATCCTGATCCGTGCAATACCGCACGTATCCGATCGAACCTTGCCATATATCTATACGGCCTCAAGTACTAACGGTCCGATCCTGATCCGTGCAATACCGCACGTATCTGATCGGACCCTGCCATATCTCCATACGGCCTCTACAGCGTTTTGCCCGAAAGCTTGAGTAACTGAAAGTGTGGTGGACTCTAAAGACTCGTCAATACTATGGCTGTGGATTTAACCACTAGCACGTCAGAGGTATAAGCCAATACGTAACGGGCCACCAGCTATTGACCAAAAGGGACGTCGATGAGCAAGCTCATCCTGACTCCCTACTGAGCCTGTCAGTGACAATATCCGTACAGTCCGGTCCGTTTGTCTATGAGCATCGCATGTCGGGCCTAGGGGGTTGGTAAAAGTCAGACCCCCAAAAGCGGTACAAGTCGTGTCGGAGTGTAGCCCAGAACACCCTGAGATACTACTGGAATACCTACCAGTAAATCTCCTGCCTTGGCCAAGGATTTTGTGTAACGGCTCTCCTAGATACAGCGCGACCTCACCCCCAATACCGGGAGAGACGAACCCCTGAAGATCCGCTCACTGCCTCCATGTGGCTCGGGACTGTACCCAACTAAAACCTGTTTGCACGACTCCTTTGAGCCGTGGTAGGGTAGTAATCAAAGCACAGTGGGAACTCACACGAGACAAATGGCGATCCCCAGGTCGATGAACTAACCTGTACACATGTCACCTGGGAACTGCTATCTGACGTCAGGTATAAGACCAACTAGCATGTTCCCGGCGAGTCCTGTCCGGTGTACTCATAACCCAATGAGCACCTGTATACATCTTAGGTGAACCAACTGACACCAGTGGCTTGTGAGACCGGCCACCGCCCCTCGTCGGGGTCTCGACTGTATACACTAGTCTACTCTGGAGAATCGATGCCCTGTCTCGAAACTCCCACGACTAGGGACCTTTTAAGGATGTGCTTATAGACTCCAGCTCTCACTTATATGATCGCCCTCATACTGCTGGCAGTCAAGCAAGAATCCTAGGGGCTCTATCAACGTGCAATAGCGACTTGTCAGGTCACCTAAAGCAGTACACGATGATAAAGGTAAACCAGATAGCATACTATCATCTTGAGTAAGACTGTCGTCCCGGGATAGGTCCTCCCTCAATCATTGCAATCACGTGCCTGTGATCCAATAATTGACTCTGAGGGCACTATCTCCAACACAAACGCCGTCTCCGATAAGCTGCCGACGAATTGGCGGAGCAAGAGCTTATCATCGCCACCAGTATTGCCACAGAGGGCCCTGAACTGAGTAATATGTTGATAGGGATTGCTCGTCCCCTTGTACACATGGAATTTCGGGATCGTGTAGCCTGGCGGGTACTTTATCTGATCATACCAGCCTGGATACGGTCGCCCAGTTTTAATAATCTGCCCAGCTGCTTCATTTGCCTGGTGAACTCTTATCTGCTGAGCGATATTGTCATCCAGGGTGGACTTGGAAATTGTTTCCTCCTTGGCTACTGAAAAAGCCGGCAGAGGGTTTGATATTTCTCCTCTATCATCTTCGATTGTTACCGGAGGATCTTCGGCTGGGGGATCCGGCTGGATCATCATGCCTACCATATCTTGGAATAGAAGGGCCATTTGCTTTATATTGGCCGCTTGCTCCGCGACCTCTTTGTCATTCTTTTCAAGCATTCTCCGAAGGAACTTGGCATCAGTTTCCTGCTCATGGCGTTGTTCTGAGGATGCCTCTGGGCTTGCTTTCGGTCCTGTGAGCGCAGCCATAGCAGTCATCATCTCCTGAAGCTTCTGCTGCTGCTCTTGGGCTTTTGTCACGGATCGCGTAAGCGGTCGATGACCTGTAGAGATACGGCTATCCTCTTTTCCGGATGTCATATAGACGGTATGCACCACCATGCCCCCAGACTTAAGGCGTTCGGGCTCAGTGCCTTTGACATTTGTCGTAGGCATGGGGATTTTCTCCAGCCTTCTCCTCTTATGGGCGATCGAAATTGAGGGAGCCGTTGCAGTGGGCACCCAGGTAGCCGTCGTCTTTTGTGTCTTAGCAGGACGGTTTTCTTCCTGTCGGACCTTCAGCTTCTTCTGCTGGCGGGATAAATTTGGATCAATCACCGAGTCTTGGACTTGACGCCAGACTTTGTAAATTTTAGAGGATAGCCGTTGAGGGGGCTGTTCCAGCTTTACTTCTGTGACAGTCTCCACTGGCGGCGGAGACCTTTTCAGCACGGCGGTAGGAGAATTCTTGCGCACCTTATTCAGCAATTCGAAGTTGTTCCCAGTTGGAACAACAACATTAATTTCCACCGTTGGAGCTGGTGGAGTTAGCCCAGAAGGGGAGTTGCCCCCAGCCTTTCTTACTCGGCGCTAGTGGCGACGTCGAGCATGTCGAGCCGTTGGTGTTGGTTCAGTAATGGCTTTGTCTTGCCCCCCGTTTAGGTGAGGGGTCGCTGGTGCCAGCCTCGTGAAGACTGACATCTTTTGAGCAGTGGTATCCAATCTGTCAAAGACAGACCTTCGAGTAGGAACGGGACCCGGAATAATCAGTCTTGTAAAGACCGACTCTTTGGCAGGAGAAGCCGCCTTGATGACTTCCAGAACAGATATGGCTATCTTCTTTGGGATGGCCACTTCAGGCGTCATGGGCTTCTTGGCAGGCCCATCGGAGTTCAAGCTCGGTCTGGCGAAGACCAAGGAGTTGGAGCTGGACGACCCGTTGAGAGGGGCCGTGGTAGTAGCAAGCCGATCGAAGACCGACTTCTTAGGAGCTTCCGGTGCTGGCATAGGAGCGCTGAAGCTCGTTGGCGGGAGCAAGGTTCCAAAAAACAATCCTGTGGTGGCTTAGGTGACCTGTTCCACCGGCATCGTGAACTGGGAAGCCGCCTGGGGCCCGTAAGCTATGCTCGACGGGTTGATAAATTAGCACAATCGCTTTTAACACATCGGTCATCACAATTTGCACTTGTTCCCCTCCGAAAGACGCGGCGGAGACGCGATGTATGTCTTGCCTGAAATTCGGGGCAGATACTAATTGGTGTTATCCGTCCACCTCTGCGAAGATGCGAAGTTGATTTATGGCACCATGTATCGAAGGTTTAAACGGATGCGGCCGATATAGCAGACTTCGTCAGATTCCCCCTCGTTTGAGGGGTTTTTGATTGTGGGGACACTCTTCCCTGCAGGCGCAAGCCCCTGCAGTTAATTACGCTACCGCATCGCGGTAACAACTTTCTCTTTCTCCAGATGATCACTTCGTGTCGTGGGTGTTTGTTTTGTATTTGGTTGCCCGTGGATTGTATACGGAGACTAAGTTGTGTTGTCGCCCGTAGGGCGTGGACTAGTCCAAATCCGTATGTTTCTTAAATTTGGGTTTGGGGGGTTTGGGTTTAAGGATACGTTAGTCTCATTTGAGACTAAGATCGACTTAAACGTTCGTTAAGGATACGTTCGTCTTACTTTAGACTAAGATCAACTTAACGAGATCGTTTAGATCCAACAAAAGAGAAATTTGGGCTCTATTGTTTAGTTTAGTGACATTGCGGTCGATAATTAGTTTAAGGACATCTCGGTCCATTGGTAGTTTAAGGACATCTTGGTCCAATATTAGTTTTAAGACATCACGGTCGAGGTTAAGGACATCATAGTCCGTGGGTTTAAGGACTCCACAGTCCAATGTTAGTTTAAAGACATCACGGTCGAGGTTAAGGACATCATAGTCCGTTGTTAGTTTTAAGACATCACGGTCGAGGTTAAGGACATCATAGTCCATGGGTTTAAGGACTCCACAGTCCAATATCAGTTTTAAGACATCACGGTCGAGGTTAAGGACATCATAGTCCATGAGTTTAAGGACCCCACATTCCGTTGTTAGTTTTAAGACATCACAGTCGAGATTAAGGACATCATAGTCCATGAGTTTAAGGACCCCACAGTCCATAGTAATGTGTGGTTGTCAGGACCCGTCACCTCTCTGACGACGTTGAAGGATTACAATGACAAATATCAGAGGAGTAAAGAGATGTACCCTCGAACCGGGTGTAAATTGATTGGAAGAGCAAATGGGCTCAGTTCAAATTAAGTTAAGGACTTATGGCCAGAATTGGGCTAACTCCAGCTAAAAAAATGTTTAACATTTTATTTTTGTTCTGCCTGTTAGGCCTTTATTTGGGCTCTGTCCCTTTTAATAATGCTAAGCATTAGGCTCTGACATTTTTTTGTCTTATATTGAATGCATAGCATTCATCAGAACAAAGTATGTCTTGACAGCGCGCCACGTGGCGCACCAGGCGCTTTGCGCCAGTCAAAGAGCGCATTGCGCTTCTGTCGAGTAGCGCACACGAAGAGGACACGTGTCGCGCTTATCGCTAAGCGCTAGTTTGTTAGCGCATTGCGCTTTTAATTCATAAGCGCGCTGTGCTAGTTTGTGGGCGCGCCAGTGAGTGACACGTGGCGCGCTTGGCGCTGAGCGCCAGCCCAAGAGCACAGTGCGCTGTTTCAGGAGCGCAAAGCGCAGATCGTGTCTATGGTTGACACGTGGCGTGTTTTAGCGCTGTGCGCCGGTCCAAGGACCGCAAGGGCGCAGTTCATGAGTGCAAGGCACTGTCTAATAGCGCAAACCGTATTTTGATCAATTTTAAGATCAAAGAACAAATTTATGTTCTTCAAAGGAGGCTTTGCCTCAAGATCCAAGAACAAAAGTTCTTGTTTTTATAAAGGCTCTGCCTTTATAGATCAAAGATCTGTCAATGAAGTAAAATACTTCTTTTGTTTATTATTTTTTTTATGATTAGATCTTTTGATCTTCTCTTTTTAATCAAAGACCTTGTTCTTTTTATAGATCTAAGATCTTTTTAGAAGATATTTCTTCTTTTTACGAGATGGTTTCATCTCTGTTGTTCAAGAATTAATTCTTTATCTTGAAGAAATGATCTTCTTTTGCTAAAGGCTTGTCTTTCTTTTTCTTTGAGTTTTCTCAAAATTTGCAGAGGGTTTTTCTCTTTCTTTTTCTATATATCAGACTTGAAATCTTGGGGCCTTTATATAGGGCCAATTGATTTGTTAAATCAGTTTAAGAGATTTTTCTCTAATTGATTTGGGAATATTTCCCACCGTTGGATCTTTGATCCTAGGGCTTCTGCTTTGCAGAAGATAATCTTCCTTGGAAAATCTTTGCATAACAGAATTTTAGTTCTGATTAATTAATAATTTGTTATTGGTAGATCTTCTGATCTGACGGTGGGGAATTTTTAATCCCAGCGCTGGCGCACCTACGTTCGACACGTGGCGCGCAGCGCAACTGCGCTAGCGCGCCCGTGTTTGACAAGTGGCACGCAGCGCAGAGCGCAGCGCAACTGCACTAGCGCACCCGTGTTTGACACGTGGCGCGCAGCGCAGAGCACTGGATCTGAAGCGTTGTTTCAACTTAAATTTTGAATTTTAAAGCAGAGCTTTACTCTGATTGGGGGTGCGCTGCCTAAGGCGCAGCGCGCCTGGTGCTAGCGCGTCTGCGCTTGACACGTGGCACGCAGCGCGCAGCGCACGGGATCTGAAGCGTTGCTTCGATTTTTGAATTTTGAAATTCAAAACAGAGCTTTGCTCTGATTGGGGGAAACAGCGCTAATTTATTCACTCTATTTACACCCTCAAGTTCATACTACATTTTTTTCTCTCTTTCGCGATTCTTCTCCTGATATACCGAGACCATATTCCACCTTTCTTCCCATACGGTCTCGAGTGATTCTCATTTCTTTCCTCTACACTCCATTCTCTCACCAACCACATCATTATAACGATAAAATTTTTGAATGGTTGGTGCTAACTTTTGGCCTGTGTAAGGCCTTGTATAGCTTGATACTGTGTTTTTCTCCCCCCTAACTCTAAACTTTAACGTTTAAACAGTGGAAACACTGTTTCACTTAAGTTTGTGGGGGGCCTTTTTGTATATATATTTTGTTTTGTTTTTCTGTTAACAATAAAATAAATAAATAAAATAAACAGGGGAATACCGGCCATTTTAACCCTCTTGGTGTAGCCTGACAGTGAGGACACTGTCAAGTTTAAGTTTGGGGATGTGCTTGGTAAGCTTTCTTCCTTCGGATTCATATGTATATTTTTGCATTTGCATAATTATTTTAAAATCCATAAAAATTGAAATTTTTTAATAAAAATTATAAAAATTGAAAAATTCAATTTTGGCCATAATTGACTTGAGTTTGACAAGAAGGTTAACTAGCTAGGAAAAATTAGATCCTAGACTTAGTAAATTAAAAACCATAAAAATAACCTTTCTTAATATTTAACGGTAGAAAAATATATGTCTTTGTAGTTTACTTAGAAATAGGCAAATTTTGAGTTCACTTCTTGGGCTAAGTCAAAATAAAGGAAGAGTATTGAAATTTTTTAAGTCTGAAAAATAATTTCTAAGCTTAAGTCTAATTTCTGAAAATATATACCTTACAACTTGCATAAACACGAACCTTGAAACTTGGAATAGTAGAGAATACCTTGAAATGCTCTTGTCTAAAGTTCTTAGTATGAAGGAAAATAAAATAAAAATACAAGTGTGAATAAAGAGATAAAAAAATGAACACTGGTTTTGTAATTACTTAAGGATGCATAAATAGAAAAAAATATTTAGCGAGGGTGCTTTATCACCTGATGACTTAGACCAACTAATTTGGGAGTCACGGCTAAAGCCTTAGGTATTATAAGACGAGAAATTATGCCTTAATGTGCAAACGCATTTTATAATCGGTCGTTAGTATCTCAAGAAGTATTAACGGTCCCATGAAGAATGTGTGAGCGATTTCATCTAAAAATTCACCAACTAAAAGTATTTTGGACAATGGACAAGGGTATAAGAGCTTGAATTGAATTTCCAAGTGTAGGGGTGATGCATACACAAACGTAGGGGTATATGATTGGGGTTTAGGTGAGAGATAGGAATGAAAAATAGGACTTATATGTTTAGTAGAGATGATAAAAATTCCTAAGTTGAGATGGAACCTTAGAAGGAAAACTCAAAAGATACTAAAAGCTAAGTAAATCTACAGAACATATACAATCTTAAGTTAAATGATAAGAAAGCGTGAACAATATGGGTGGATAATTTCTGAGTCGAAGATAATAGAATTTCTTGTTAGAAAACCGAATTGGAGAATAAAAGTCAATAGGCCGAATTGATAGGATTTTGTGGGTAGTATCCGCTGAAAACCCTCAGGAGACAACACTCCTACTAGGGACACCTAGAGATTTAACGGCTTGTTGCACGAGCTCAGTGCAATCGCGTTTCCCTGCGAAAGTGAGGCTAGTTTTTTTCTTCAAGAATAAAACTAGTTTTACTCGAGGACGAGCAAAAGATAAGTTTGGGGGTATTTGTTCATATCATAATGTTGCATTATTATATTCCCCATTCTTAGTCATTTTACAAATAAATAGGTGCTTTTGATCCATATCTGCTACATAGTTGCAGGTTACAGGTTCTCGGAACAAAACAGTGAAAATGATGAAAAGACGATATAAAAGTGAGATTTCGACCAATAAATAGAGAATCTTTATCATGCTTACAGTTTGAAGAACAAACGAAGATCGAAGAACAATTTCACAAAGTACAAAGGCAGCACAAAGATTCAAGACTTCAACGCGAAGTAAACGATAAAAGTCCACAACATTATGCATTGTGGAAATCTGGAAGAAACTAGAAGACATTCTGAAGAACCAAATGAAGAAAAGTCAAGGAAAATGCAACATAAAATATACCAGAAAATTCCAGCCCAAGGCCCATCTATATGGCCGCGGATCCGCGGCCAAACATGGGTTTTGGCCGCGGTTCCGCGGCCAAATGGAGCATGTGTCGGTGCAATTTTTGTCGGTGGTGCGGTGCGTTGACTAGGCTTCTTAGGGGTAATTTTGTAAATGCAGATAGGGATCGAATGTAACCCTAAGGTTTCTATGACCTATAAATAGAAACCCTAAACCTCTTTTTTGAGGTATGCCTCTTCTTGTGCCTCATTTTATTCATCTATTTCAGAATTTTCAATTCTTGTAATGTTGAAGAGTGCATCAAATAAAGTAAGTCTTTTTCTTTATCTTGCCCTAGTTAAATTTTCTTTCCTGCCCTAGTATAGATTTTTCTTTATCTACCCTAGTTATAATTTTAATTATTTTCCCTAGTTTAGATAATTAGGTTATTGAATTAAAAATCATAAAAATGTCTCTTTTTATCAATTCCCTAATAAGTGAGAAGTTCCTCACTTGTTATGGTTAGGAATAGGAAAGGTTTGAGAGATGAAGATCTCTCACCCCTTTCTTGCCCATCACATATTTTTATAGGACTCCATGCATACATACACACACCGCTCACTACGGCACCCTATCCCATGAGGTAGCGGTGATACCGTAGTATAAAAGACCGGTTGCGTATATTTTCCATGGAGGTTAGGGTAAGAATTAAGAAAGGAAGGACAAAAACCTAGAGGAAGAAATATCGTTTCTTCCCGATGGTACTAATCCACTTTATTAAGTATTACCATAACACCTCATAAATCTTAAATAGGGCATAGAAAGCGGTGAGGAATATTAACTTTCCAAACTTAACCTAAACCTAACCCTAGCAAGATTTTAATCTTAGTCTAGATCAACCTTAGTTTTTAGCGATAATCAATCCAACACCGTTTGGAATTAACTCGTTAGACCAAATTGAGAATACACAAAATCCCTGTGGACCGACCCGTACTCACCGGCTAGCTACCAAGCAATGCCGTTCTTGATTGCGGTAATTAATTCTTTGATATAAAAATCTCATTCAATCAGTATCCTCATGATACATGAGGAGAACAAACTTATAGATGCTGAGTGGGAGTAAGATATTGGAAATTAAGTGATTATATCCTCAATATGTCAGAATTCGTTGTAATTGGTGATATTTGAGGAAATCACCTGGGTTTTTGCCGAACGGCAAATATTTAGTTTTGAATATCCGTTGTTATGCACCAATTTCAAACTGATATATATGTACGTTTATTTTATAAAGTGAGATATAACTTTTTGATATTATGTCTATGACATTTACCTATATCAGTTGGTGATTAGGTAAGGTGCATTTAACAGTGGTGTAATTCTTCTTAACCACAGTACAGTTTTCAACCTACGACGCACAGGGTTTGAGTTATTAAACTCGTGGACTTATACAGAGTATTGTATGTTGTCCGATATCTATTAGGACAAAGGGGTTGATACTCGTGCTATATTCTATTTACTCATGACTTTTCCAGTTCTAGACACGTATTTCGTTGAAATATAAGATCCGGATTTTGAGAAGTTATAGGTATAAGAATAAAGTAGAGAACCATGTGTTGCAAGTATCAAGATTCTTCATGGTGATTGAAGATGTAGATACTTGTGTAAGGTATTCCGTTGTAAGTAATAGTTTTGAGAACTTGCTTCTCTTTCAGGTTACTCATATGTGGATGCACTTCTGGATGAGTAATGCTGCTTGGCCTCATTCCACTTAGTTGATATGCACTGGAGACAGTTGCATGATTTTGAATCTGGTTCCAATCAAATTAGTGTCTTTGTTTCTATATGGATATATAGAATGGATTCATATCTTAACGATGTTAAGCTATATGGATTTGTCCGGCTGATACTTAAAACCAGAATCTGGAAAAACTCTAGGCATGTTTCAGTAATGGCAGTTTGTGGGTTATCCCGGGCTATGACGAGGGTTAACTTTCTATCATCTGGAAGATCAATACATATATTGTTCTTGACTCCCCACAGTTTTAGTCAAATGGATTCTTTTTAGAAAAACATTAGTGGGAGTATGGTAGAACTGAAAGTAATTCCAGAACCACAAATGATTACTAAAAATTTAATAGAACCTAAAAATTCAATTGGTTTTGACATTTTATTAACCACTCCGCGGATATGGTGGGTAACCTCAGACACCCGAGAGGTACTTCGGTCTTCTCAGAGACGGTGACAGGGAGGTTCTTGTTTATCCAGACTTGCTATTGCTCCTATTCTAGACTATGAGACCCGGCAGGAGGATGAGTATAGCGTCGTTCTAAACTAGCTTTAGAAGTGCACGTGTATATGACTCTGCCGGAGGGTTGTCGTCGTCAGTGGGAGCAGCGAAAGCATAGTGGACAAGGAGCTTATGTCTATTTATAGACTAAAGCAGATATAACGGAGATAGATCATCTATTTTTGATGTGACAGTCATAGGTTTTGACCCCATCAGAATAGGATATGGATCTGGTAAGAAGGTAGTAGGGTGTGATGTCCTAGTATTTGGATGACATGCACTTTATAGGAAGTGAAATTCCTATACTACGATCGGTTATACTGTTGGGTGTGGTAGCGCCTCTAGTTAGGTTTAAACAACACATAGTGATGAACTTTTAAAAATTATAGAGGGCTAATACAAACAAACTCTGAATCGAACTAGAGATTAGGGTAAAGCAAAATAAAAGAAGTCTAAACCTAAGTGAAAAGAAACTGCAACCTTTGTAGTGAACTCCTTCACTCTCTTGAACTCCAATGGCTTCACTTGAAGCTTGGATCAACTCCGCTCAAGGTCCTTCGTCATCTACGATGATCCACCCAGAGTATCTTTGCTCAAACTTTTTGCTTCACAAAACTAATGTGAATGAAGCATAACAAGCTACACTAGTGGGCTAGAGTAGTATAGATTGGTAAAGTGGTTTGTATTCTCACTTAAAACCCTTTTTTTAAGTTCCTCACTCTATATAAAACTCAAGAGAGCATGAAGGAGGAGGAGGAAGGAGATGGCTAAGCTTGAGCTCAATAACGATAATCTCTTAATATAAAAAGAGAGAAGAAAATAATATATATGAGAGTCACACTCTCAACAAACCATGGTAAATAAATATCTAGATATTTTGCAAATGAGTTAAAGCAACTAAGGAAATTAATTCATGGTTAAGTGATGGAAAAGTGTGGAAAATGAACCATGATTTACTTTTCTTTTTCTTTTTCTCATTTACAAATATATGCATATATTTATTCCATATGAGTCTTGCATTGCCATCTCCAATGTATCAACAACCATGACACATTTGTATGCATGTATGTGTGCATTCACATCATCATATGCATGTATAAATATATATATGTGCATACATGCATGCATACAACCAATAGAAAAAGGGTTTAAGAAAAGTGAGCTAAAAGTCAATTATTAAATCAACACTTGATTTAATAAACTGGTCATATCACATACGACACAACCAATAGAAAACACTCGATTAAATACGGTATCATATACACGCATTTAATCGAGCTCCCGCGCATATCTCATATGCACTCCACATCGTTTCGCCTGAGCTAGAAAACTCCTGTGTGGGACTCTAAGACTCGTCAATACGCCGGCAGTAGGTGATGATCATATCAAACATCCACAAGCCGCAAGTGGTAAGCTAAACGTAACGGCCACCCGGGTATTGAGCGATCAGAAGAAAAACAAGCTAACCTGTCAAAACTCCTATCGAGCCAACTGGCAACACTTACCGTACAGTTCGGTCTTTTCATCTGATATGTTGCATATCAAGTGTAAGGATGGAATCGTCAAGCCCTAAAAACTTAATAAGTCATGCCGATATAGACTATGACCGATCGAGAAACTACTGATAACACTTATCAGTAAATCTAATCAGCCCTGGCCAGGGACTTCGAGTCAAAACCAATCGCGCACAGCACAACATCAACTCCCAATACCGGAAGAGACGAAACCCCTCCTATCGCTCATTGCCTCTATGTGTCTCGAGACTGTACCCAAAATCCACATGTTTGCACGACTCAGTAGAGCCGTGGTAGGGTGGAAATCAAAGTACAGTGGGAGAACACACAAGACTCTATGACGATCTTAGGTCTACAAACTAACTTGTACCAGTGTCACCTGAGAACTGCTATCTGACGATAGATATAATACCATATAGGAGTTCTCGGTGAGTCTGTTTAGTGTACCCAGGCTCCACTGAGCACCCGCATACAATCTTTGATGCCACAACACTAATGGATATGGGACCATCCAATCCATTGCCCATCACATGGGTCAAAAAACGTATGCGCTAGTCTACTCTGGAATATCGATGCCCTGGCTCGATATACCCTCGACTAGGAATATTCAAGGATATGCTTATAAATTACACATACCCCACTAGTATGATCTCCATCATAGTCATGGAAGTCAAGCAAATATCCTGAGGGCTTTATCAACATGTATGAGATGAACAGTATAACACAATCAAGTAAACATGTTAAGATAAAGTACAACCAGATAGTATACTATCATGTCGAGCAAAAAAGTCATATGTATATATATACATGTCCAAGCATCCACTATACATATAATGGCCTCTAGGGCATACATATATCCAACATATACTGTGATTATCACAAAGTTGTTTCTCCACATAGGATATGGATATAATATCATGTTTTCTGGTAACTAGATCTATGGTTTTAGATCTAGATTTGGGAAGTTTCTCAATCTGGGTACTTTGACATTATTCTAAAGGTGTTTTAGAACGGTTGACTCCTAGCACGGTGGTGTACTGGCAGGTGATGGAGTCACTCTCTCTAAAGGATGTCTTTCAGACTAAAGGGAAAAGGGATTTTCATGATTGGCATATCACTTGCTTAGGCAATTGAGTCAATCATGTGATGTCAAGTACCACACCAGATATTGTTTTTTACACTAGCTGCAATAAACATATATTAATTCAATCCTGGAGAAACATTGGGAAGAAGTTATGAACATAAGTGGATGTTCTTGGTATATGGTGACGGCAGCGTCCTTTGGGAGGCAGTTATCATTTCAGGCTTCCAAGGTGACTTGGATGGCAGAGTGACTGTCAGATTTTTAGTTTCCCTCTTTTGAGGAACAGTATGTTGGACAGGTGGTCCAAGCGGATACTGTGGAAGGCATGGCGCAGGATACTGATTAAATTCAGTGGATGATACAGTCTAAGAAATTTGTTGGATTTGGAGTTCATTTGTGAACTGGGTCCCATCAGATATCCAAACAAATTCAAAGACAGGTATTGCTCATTTTGGGAGATAGTCTTTCTCCGCGAAGTTGAGATATAGAGAGATAAAGATAGAAACACTGGAGCGGATCCACTCACTGAGGCTATTTCTCGAACGCAATAGCTTCGCAAACGAGCTTTGCGATACTGATTAGTAGAGAAGTTGGGTGTTCGGTATCACACAGGCTGTGAGTATGCGACACCGCAATAATTAGCCTTAAGTGCAAGTGGGAGATTGTTGTCTATATTGCCCTCAAGTCAATTATTGAATTGCGGGCACGCGATTGTGATGATTGAGAAAGGACCTATACCGATAGAGCGGTCTTACTCGAGATGATAGTATGCTTGTGGTTAAACCCACTGCCAGCGTATTGACGAGTCTTTAGAGTCTCACACAGAGGGTTTTCACGGTTCAGGCGATATGGACGTATGTTGATACATACAGGTGTCCGATTAAATATGTGTACAGGCTGCACAGATTTTAATTGGACGGTTGATAATACTAGCGGCTTAGGACTGAGCCGGATTATTTAATCAAGTTTTGATTTAATAATTTATATATGTATTTATATATATGTATTCTAGTATTATTGTTCACTATTCATTTTCTCTCTTGGCTGTTCGTATTTTTGTACGCATACGCGTATATGTATTTCGATACGTTTACCGGAAAGTATTCCGTATTTATACGGAATAGTTTCTAGAAGTGGACACCTCATTTGTATGATTTTCCTTTTTGGAAATTCATTTGTTTTACAAATGAGGTGGAGGAATGAGGTGGCATGAACATTGTTAAGCATGTAGAGAGGTATGGCTTGGTTTTGTTTATTGCAAAAATGAGTGGAGATATTTTTTGTGTGCATGATTGAGAGAGAGGGGACAGCCACTTTCTTTTGGTGAGGCCATGCTCTTGATTTTCTTGATTTGCTCTCTTCACTTGATCTTATTCTCACTTGGAGAAAAACACTTAGTCATTTCTTGAGTTGCTCATGCCACTTGTTTTCCTCACCTCCTGTTCATCTTTTTTGGTTTCTCTTTGAGCATTTGTGATGATAAAAAAAACAATAGTGAGATAATCCTACACCTCCACTTTCCATTGTTAGCAACCTTGGAGCGTCGGTTGCCTCGCTTGGCGAGACTGAAGATTGCGCTGTTTCCCTCGAGTGGATCATCGTAGATGGAGGAAGACTGACAACCAAATCTGATCCGCAACACCTCAAGGAGCTTGGAAATGGTAGAAGACCAAAGGACACGATCCGTTGGTATAACCATCTAACTCCTCTTTATATGTTTGCTAGTATAGGGTTTAGGGTAGATCCAGGTATCGGGTTGTGGCAGCGCCAGTTTTAGAAAAAATTTGTTCCGCATTTGGCCACGGTAGATGGCCGGGACGCTGGCGTAACCCAACACTCTCTTCATTTTTCTCTCCTTTTTTCCTTGCTGTATTGCACTGCGAGTAAGTGTGTTCTATTGTAAACGGCGATACAGTTGTTATAACATATGGCATGTTAAATGTAGTTGTTATTTTTATTCAATCTCTATACATTTAGTTTTCCATGCTTAACAACAACTCGAACTTACCGTAGATGTTGACAACACAAATTAATAACACTATAAAATGATGTGTAAACCAATACTACATCATTACATGACTAAATAGTTGGAACATTACACCCCAATCGTCTGAACGAAAAGGTTTTGAACTGGCTCAACAGAACCATGAGCCATCTCTTATACAAAGAGAGGAAATCTACATCATAAACAAGTCGTGAGCCGACATAAATTTTGATTTGAGCCATCTCAAGTAGGGTCGATCCGTCTCAATATAACATGAGCTGTCTCATGGAAACAGAGAAAATTTGGCGTTCCAGTCTTAATCGAGACGTCTCAAAATATATTGAACTAACTCAAGCCAGGATTCGAGCCGGCTCAAGAACTTTTGAGCCATCTCTTGCAACCAGAGATCAAATTATAATTGGAGATGACTCGTGAGTTGACTCGTGAATACATGAGCCATCTCAACTGTTATGATAACTAATATATTACCTGACATATAATTTGATCTGATTCTGATATAATACTTGACTCATCTCATGTAATGTGACTGCTTATTTATTATATCTACATGACTTGCATGATAAAATCTATTGCATACATCACTCGAACCATGAATATGTAAGGACATGATTTGAATACTTGATCTTGACATGAATACTTGAACTCGACTTGAAACATGACATTGAACTTGTACCTCTTATGTATTCATGGGTTCGGGCAAGGCTTGTGACATTATCTATAATTTAGAATACATGGGGTGTTGGGGTAGTTTGAGTTGTGAGTTCAACGGAATCTCAGAAGTCTCTCTGGTACATGAATCCTTAAATACTAACACATGAACACTCTTGAAGGCCGGTGTTTCCTTACCTCTGGATTATAACCTTGGGTTTGTGAATACTCCAACGAAGGTTGGAAACCCGTTACTAACACTCTCTTGATTCGGGTCCGTGTTTCCTCATCCCTGAAATACAGCCTTGAGTTTGAGAATATTCTTGAGATTGGTTGACACCCACACTTGAACTGGCGTTAGGTTAGTTACCCTCATAATGACCTTTTAGAACACACTGTCAAGCACTTCATGCGCACCAATTATACTTATTATAGTCTTATGTTAACCGACACCATGTTTTTACTAAATTGTCATGTTAAGTAAATCTTCCATGCTTGACTATCACCTCTTTCCTGTTCACTGCTTCATGTTATTAGTTTCTAGGAATACGCTTGTCATTATTGCTTCTGCATTCATATCTTTATTGGGAACTTACCGAGCGTGAGTTCGCTGAAAGAAATTCCGTGTCTTCTTTCTTTCTTTGGAATGTTCATTAGGTGGTTTAGGGACAGAAGAGATAGAGCCGACAGAAAAGAAGTACTCTTAGTTTTCGTCACAAGCCGACTACTAGTTTTCCTTCCAACTTTTATATTCCATAAGCCTCTTTATTAAAGGCTTTTCATGTTGTTGTATCGCATTTCAGACATCTTGTCATTGTTTTAAACTCTGTGGAAATTGAATTGTAATAATCAGTAGTTTGATTTTTAATCTCTTGTTTATTCTTTTTATATTTATAATGCTTATAAAATGCTTAACATATTTGTTGCGAGAAGGACTCTTCTCAGAATAAATACGTCGTGGGTCTCGTCACATGCCTACTACCGCTTTCTAAGAAACGGGCATGACACCTAACTTAATAGCCCTGCTATTATATCAATCATATAGAAAAAACTCTCCTACGATAGAGGTTAGTAAATGAGTCCATGCTACTAATAAATTGTTCGTTCTAGGGCGGTCGATTCGATATATTTTATATTGGTAATGTGTCGTGCATCTAAATAAAAATGAGGTATGTACTAGCATGTCTACCCAAAAAAATAATCATGATCTAGTTTCAAAAATATTTATTGAAATATATTTAGAACAACCTCTTCAAAATCTTTAATGTATAAATTTTCCCAAAATATTATTGAATTATATAGGAACAAACTCTTCAAAATCTTCAAAATATGAATGTTTTCAAAATATTGTTTAACAATATTAGGAACAAACTGTTCACAATCTTCAAAATATGAATAGGTAGACATCTCTACAACTTTTCAAAATATATGAGAGAAATATAGTCGAAATAGGATTTCATCCAATTCTCTGTATAAAATATCTCTTAGAAAAAGATTCGTAATATCATCACATCTTTAATTTTAAATAAATTAAAAAAATGATGCAATGCATAACTTGATCATACCCTGAAATCAATTATAAAATTAAAATATGTTGTAAAGTTGTCTCTTTTTTTATAAAAGATAAAATAAACTCATCATGAAAGCACAAAAGCATATAACATCAATGCCATAGATTTATCGATGTGATTTTATCAGATCCAGCCGAATTGTTCTAACAGATAGCTTTTTAATCCAAAAATTAAATCTTGACGCACCTTGAATAATGCAAATCGATGTACATATTTATTCGCCGAGGTTTCAATTGAAAAGTCAAGATCTTTTGATCGCAAGCTCAGATATAAGATTTACCGCGGTGCTCTTTCCCACAGACGGCCCCAATTGACGCGGCATAGAATATAAAGTACCTTCGATACACCAATAAATTTGTATAATGGGATTGTTTGAGCAAAGACGTCAAACTTCTGGATCTGAGAACCTGCAAAATCAAGGATCTCCCGGGTTGAACCCAGGTGACCCCCTCCGATACTTAAGTCAGCAAAGAAGTATCATAAGTATAAATCATGTAAATTAGATGTTTAGGAGACGATGGGAAAGCCGAAATCTTCTCGACGGGGGAAATGATAGGTCGGAATAACGACCGTACCTGTTTTAAAATAAATAAAATTTTGTTTGAATTTTATCTTGTTATTTTTGTTTCTTAATTAATAAAAGATAATTTTTAATTTTTGAAAAGAAAAAATTGATTTGCCAGTATTTTAATAGAGAAGAGAAGTGATTTTTTTTAAAAAATGAATCATCATTTTAAATTATATAATATTTTGATAAAGGGGATTTTTGAAAAGAGAATCTTTAGAAAAGCATTTTCAATATAAAAAAAATTATTAGTATTTTAAAGGAAAAGATTTTGTTTATCTTTAATTGAAATATCTTTTGTTAGGGAAAATAATTTCTAAAATCATTTTTTGTATCTTTAAAAGACAAAAAAAGATTTATAGATTTATTAAAAAAATTGAAAAGATAAGATGATTTATTAAGTATTTTTAAGACTTTATTAGAATTCATCTTAATTAAATATATTTTTTAAAAATTGTAACGACTGTGCCCATTTTGAAATAAATAAAATTTGGTTTGAATTTAATCTTGTTATTTCTGTTTCTTAATTAATAAAAGATAATTTTTAATTTTTGAAAAAATAAAATTGATTTGTTATAGTTTAAAAGAGAAGAGAAGGAATTTATTTTTTTAAAATGAATCATAATTTTAAATTTTATTAGATTTTGATATTGTAACGACCGTGCTTGTTTAGAAATAAATAAAAAATTTGTTTGAATCTAATCTTGTTTGTTGAGATTTTTAAATAATAAAAGAGAATTTTTAATTTTAGAAAAAGGAAAGAGAAAAAGAAAACGAAAATTTTTGTTTTAAGATAAATTAGATTTTTAGAAGGTAAAATTATTTAGAAAATAATTTCTGGAAAAGATAAATTTTATATGTTTATTTTAAAAGGGTAAAAGAAAGATTTTAAAGGATTTATTAGATTTTATTGTTTTGTTTTGAAGGCGGGACACGACTGGTTTTATTGGTGGCCTATGCAAGTCCCGGTTAATCACTGTATTACAAGAGTTTATAAATCATTACGATATTTATTAATCTTCTTGAATCCATTTCCTTAAATCCATTTTGAATCCTCTCTTATTTTCCCTGACGATCATGTCTCGATGCAGGTAATTTTTTTTGAATTTTTAACATTCCAGTCAATCTATTTCCTTATTCGCATCTTTTAGAGCATTTTTTCAGTCACACCTTTTTCTATCGGATGAAACACCAACACTTAGGAGCATGAAGACGGCATGCGACTATGTTATCTTTACCTTTTTCTTGCCCTGTTACAACATACATTTTATAGGAATTTCGAGGACGGATTTTTTTTAAGGAGGTTGGATTGTAATGACCGTGCCCATTTTGAAATATTTTTTTTTTTTTGAATATAATCTTGTTTGTTGAGATTCTTAAATAATAAAATTGAATTTTTAATTTTGGTAAAAAGAAAGAGAAAAAGAAGTTGTTTTAAGATAAAAGATTTTGTTTGATTTTCAAAAGGTAAAATTATTTTGAAAAGAATTTTTGGAAAAGATAAAATTTATTTGTTTACTAAAAATGGGTAAAAGAAAGAATTTAAACGGTTTATTAGATTTTATTGTTTTGTTTTTAGGGAAAAGAGAAGAGAAATTGTTTTAAAAAAGAATTACGATTTTTAAAATTTGTTTTGAAAAGAACTTTATTTATTTTTGAAAGAATTTGATTGACGTATTAAAAACTTTATTATATTTTAGAAAAATAATTTTTGTTATAGAAAAGAATTTTAAATAATTATTTATTTGTTTGTTATTTTAAGTTGTTTGTTTGTTATTTAAATAGTTTGTTTGTTTATTTGTTTAAATACTTTCTTTATTTGATTTGATTTGATTTGTTTGTTTTGTTTGTTTTGTTTTTGCGGGCTATTGGATTTTTTTTATTAGATTTAACTCAACCCTCTAGCTTCTTTATATACGTACTTCACCTCACTACCTTTTTCACTATGATTTTTCTATCAAAAACTTACAACATGACTTCCAGAAATTTCCCGGCATCCCCTTCGAAAAGTAGTTCAAATTTCAAGCCTTTTCGAGATCAGTGGTGGGAGATACGGCTTAACAAACTACCGGTTTGTGTCTAAATATGTAAGTTTCTCTTATCCGTATATTTATATTTTCCGAAAGCTCTTATCATATGTCCCTATGCTTGAGCTCGGATTTAGCTTGGGTCGGATTTGGGCCCACTTGGCTTGGGTTCGGACTTGGACTCACTTGACTTGGGTTCGGGCTTGGGCCCGAGTCCACTTTTTGGGTCTTGATCTTGAGTTTGATTTTGACTTTTGTACTTTAACTTTTTGACTTTTTTTTATTTTAGCAGTGAAGTGTAATTTTTGACCCCAACATCGTGTTGCCATATGTCATAGAAAATTCCTATGATGGCATGTATATTCCACCATCTTTTTGTACAAATATTAATCTTCTCTGATATAAATATACACAAGTACTGGATGTAAATCTACACAAGTACTAGCGAGGAGGGCCTCTATGCAATGCATATGTATAAAGTTTAAAATCAAGAAAAATCATATTAATTTAAAATTTATTATTAAATGATTCGTAATATTTGTGAACTTCATATGTAGAATATATAAATAATTAACTTGTAAATATTTCATGATTTTTTTCAGTTTTTCAATATTTTTCTTTTTACAGATATGCAAATTGCAAAATTTTTAATATTTTGCTTGTTATAGCAAACGCGAATGTCGAAATGTACAAAAAAATGTTTTATTCAAACATTCAACAATTTGCTCGCAATATAATACACGAATATGACGAAAATTTTAAAATCGTAAAATTTTCTGTTTTATTTAGTTTTCCAAAATTTTACTTGTTATAACATAGGAAAATCATGAAATTTGCAAAAATAAAATAATTTATAGTTTTTATAGTTTTTCTATATTTTTCATGATATGGAACATGAAAATTTTAAAATTTTCCAGAATCTCAATTTTTTTTTTGATTTCTTCGGGTTTTTAAATATTTTGCATGCCGTATCACATAATAATCACCAAATTTACCGAAATCTAAAAATTATTTGTGTTATTCAAATTTATAATATTTTGTATGCTGCTATATGAAAATTATGTAATTTTCAAAAATCTTAAACTTTTCTATTTTTTTTTGTTTTTCAATATCTTGCCTGTGCTATATACTACACGAAGATCGCGATGTTTTTGAAAAATTAACGGTTTTGTTCGATTTTTCAATATTTTGCATACAAAAGTCATGAAATTTCCAAAAACCTAAAAAAAATTCAATTTTCTTCGATTTTTCATAGTTTCGTAAGCATGTAGCACACGAAAATCGCGAAATTTCAAAAATCTCATATTTTTTTATGCTCTTAGAAATTTTCCTATAATAGCACATGAAAATACCGACATTTTCAACAATCCCAAAACTTTATGCTTACTTCTAATTTCCAATATGCTGCATGCTATATCATGAAAATAACAAATTTTGTAAAAATTCAAAAAAAATTCTAGTTTCTTCAAATTTTCAATATTTTGTATTCCAAATATACGAAAATCGTGAAATTTTCAAAAATCAATTTTTTCTATTTTTTCGGTTTTTCAATATTTTACTTGCTAGCACACAAAAATCGTGAATATTTAAATTTCTTTTTCTTCTGTTGTTCGATATTTTGTTTCTTATAGCACACTAAAATTGCTAAATTTTAAGTTATCAAATTATTTAGTTCTTCGATTTTCCATTTTTTATATGTTATATATAACACGCAAAAATCATGAAATTTTTAAAAATTTAAAATTTTCTATTTTTTTGATTTTTTATTATTTTGTTTACTGTATAGAGCATGAAAATTACAATATTTTTAAGAATCCAAAATTTTCTGTTTTCTTATCTGTTTCAACTTTTTTCTTGGTATAACAAAAGAAAATAGTAAAATTTTCTGTTTTCTTTACTTCTCAATATTTTTCATGATATAGCATATGAAAATCGTAAAATTTTTAAAATTCTAAAAAATTATGTTTTCTTCTGTCTTGAATTTTTTTGTTTTCTTAAGTTTTCCAATATTTTACCTGCTCATATATTTAAAGGACTTTTGGGTATTAAGAAGGCCAAAAACTATATGACGTAATAAAAGAAGAGACACGTAATTGATTGCTATTGAAAACCTAACAACAAAAAGAAATTCAATCGATTGATTGAGATTGTCGATGAGTGGGAACTCTGCAACACGAGAAATTTTAAAAGGACAAAAATCTAGCGGTGCATGCACTTCAGAGCCAAGCTTTGTTGTAAAGTGCACATCAATTTTACTATTTGGATAGGTCTTTTTAAGTTTCGGTGGGACCCAAAATAGTAAAATGGATATGTATTCACAGCCATATGCGCAACCACAATAAGCTCTTTTAAAAAAGCCCAAAAGAAATATTTTTTTTAATTGTATAACATACGGAAATCTCCAGAATTTTATGTTCTCTTTAGTTTTTCGATATTGTATGTTTGCTATAGTACACCAAATCCGCGAAATTTTCAAAAGTCTTAATATTTTCATTTTTCCTTTTTACTATAATTTAGCAAAAAAACCGATTTTCTTTTCAAAAATCTTAATTTTTTTTATGTTTTCTTACGTTTTTTCAATATTAAGTAAGTTATATATCGCACGAAAACCATGGATTTTTCAAAATCTCAAAGTTTCTGTTTCTTTCAAAATTTTAATATTTACTTGCAATACAGCATATGCAATAGCGAATGTTTCAAAAATTTCAAAATTTTTCTTTGAATTTTCAATGTTTCTTTTATAATGCCAAATTACAATCACTAACTTTTTTATCTCAAAAATTTCCAAATTTTTTTTTTCCATATTTTGTATTCTATAGCACACAAAAATCATAAAAAATTTCAATATTCTGCCACTAAAATCTAATAACCAAAAGAAAAAATAGGTAGCTTTTTTTTTATATAAAAGTTGGCTGATCAGAATTTTTCCTCCATGTAAGTCTAGTTGTATGAGAAAAAAAATGAAAAATATTGAGCAGCAAGCCTGTAAAAAATTCCCTTGACCTATACATAGTAAGAATTAAATATGGGCTAGATGACAAATTTTTCAATAAAGTCCAAGATTGATATGAGAATATTTCAAGAAACATACTCTCATATTACTTTTTTTTGTATATTATATAGATTGAATATGAGAAGGATAATTAGCATAAAATGTTATATAATAAAATTCATTCTACAACGTTGAAAAGCTAACTCTGTGACACTTTTAAGATGATTGATCATGTACATCTTGAATTTTATTGTGTGGAAGTCGAAAAGAAACAAAATCACAACCAACATAATAAGAAATTTCCCTTACGTTTAAGCTCGGAAACCTAATTTTCAATTATTTGTTGGGAGGTCAACACCATCCATATTGATCTACATGGTCTAAAAATTATATTTACGAAAAATCATATGATTTACATTTTTTTTTTAAAAATCTCTTACCACGATGGATAAACTAACCTTATCTTGAGTAGAATTATAAATCCAAGAGAAAATGCACGATAATCATGTAAAATTTGGCATGACTTGTTATAAGTTTTGAAGATCAACAAACACGGCATCGATCATGAAATTAAAATATGTAAAGTTGACATTTCTGCTCCATACGAGAAAATTTTCCTGTGACGGTTATAACGACAGTGATCCATTATATCCTTTTTCAGGGAAAAAAAAGAAGATAAAGAGTATTTCTTTTATTTATAATATTGTCCATTTTTACTGTATTCTATTTCAGTAAAAAATAAAAGTTTGAAAATTATTTTTAAAAGAAAGGAAAAAGGAATTATTTTATTTTTATAGAAGGCTAAAAGATGTTTTTTAATGAAATTAAGTTAAAAATAATTTTTGGGAAAAGATTAATCTTTATAAAGAGGAGAAATAAATTTAAACGATTTTAGAATTTTATTTTCGAATTTTAAAGGATTTCTTCATAACTTAATTTAAAACCAAATCTTTTTTCCCTCACCGGAGATATGCTTGTTAGCTGCTTAGAATTTTTTCGCCGTATCATGCATGGACTCAGTCAGACAGTGTTATCTCGTCACATCGTAATTTAAAGATCTCTCAAAACCCCAAAATTTCACAATATTTTCTCATTCTCCCTTTCTTCATATTCCTTTCACTTTCTTTTTCTCCACCAAAAATCGAAGGAGAGCTCGAGTCCGGTCTGCAAGCCTCGCTAGAGAACGCCGGCAAATCGATTGTTTGGTTGGTTTGCACAAACAATAAGTCTCTCGTTTTCTCCTTTTTATCTTGTCGTCAAACCCTTGCCATTGCCATGTATAATGAAATCTCTAGAAACTCTCTTCATACGAAATAACAAAATGTTCATAATAAGAAAAGGAAAAGGAAAACGCTCAGGATAGCCATTAAATCAATGTAGTTCCTTGATATTTTCCTGACCAGCGATCTTAGATCTATTATAAGTCTCACTGCAGTACTCTGATTACTACGATTCCTGTACCAAACAATATCTATACAAAAATTTCTACGACTTTCGTGTTGAAGGTTTTTCCTAAAAATGACGCGGAGATTCAATTCTCTGCATTTACATTTACTGCTTGAGAAATTACAGTATTCTGGAAATCCGTAGTTGAGCCTGTATTTGATTTTTAATTCCCTCATGATTAAATATTTTTTCAGGATTCGTCTTTGTGTCAAAAAGTTATGTGTTATGCATTCGCTGTAAAATTAGGAAAATTTTCCCGCATACTGAAAGCCACGACTTAACAACTGAAAAATGATTGGACCGTTATGAAAACCCTAAAACAGCGACGGTAAGACCCCCTTAACCTGCACTTACGATATTCGATTAATACCAATCTTGACTGAAATCACGTCTACATAAGAATACCCAATTGTTTCCTTCAGACACCATTATTTGAAAATGATCATAACACTGTTTTCTGCAACTTGTCTATAAATACTGCATGGAGCTTCGCACAACGACATTAAAAATTGCATAACTATGACCGCTAAAACCCAAATTGTACAAACTTTATGTGTATTCACATCTAAACAGAAAGATCTACGACTTTTGTGTAGATGACTTTGACAGAGAATAGACTGAACCCACTCATTCATGCATTTTAAAATATTATAGAGAATCTGGATAGTTGTTGGAACATGTGGGGCAGCTAAATTAGAAACCCTCTAGCTTTTATTATAAGAGACGCCGTTTAGGGAAAACCTTGTATGCTTAGATGCCTACTTGAAATGCTGTACTTTTTCTATGTTGGAATCTTTTTCTAAAAACCATGTTTAAACCAGTTTATCTACACCTTAATATATTACATATTACACATCACCTTATTGGTATGACTGCTTTATGATTGTGGTTTTCCAAACGGATAATTCTTGCGAGAGAATTGATGATGCGTGACATGTGCTTGTTATTCTGTCATGTCCCCGCTATTGTATACTCGATTGTTCATGCATCGTGGTCCACTCTTGTTCATAATTATCACGGTTTAACAGAATAAACACACTATGCGGGGTTTGGATAGTTTGAGTAATGGACGTGTAATGTTTTGGGAGGCCCCTTTATACCATGACGCCGGGAGTAGACGGGATGCTAACCCCCAGACGGCGATGCCATGTATTGTTGCAATGGTTCCGAGCAGAAAAAGAATCCTAACCCTTGTGCTTTTGCTGTTGTTCCGTGGCGAGTACGGAATACTCTTCAGAACGTTATGTACGGCCGTTACCCAAACTCAAGCACACGAGCACTGTTATTTATCGATATTCACAGTACACTGACCTGCATGCTGCACTCATTTGTATTTAGTTATTATAAATTTCATGCCTGGCAACTTAAGCTGCTAATTTCAACCATGGGAGACTTGCTCATCGCGAAAACACGGCAATGGATTATTTCTTGTTTAAAATGTTGGTCAGGTTTTGATTGTTCTAGCGACTAGGAGACGCCACTAGAGCAGAAGCCTACGGCGGAAGACATCTCTCACTTCGGGACACAGGCCAAGTATTATAGAATGCTTTTCTAGATTTAATTCTGAATAAACATTTGTATTGAGTTGAACTTTGCGATGTAATTATAGAGTGTTTTTCGTCACCCATTGGGTTGGATGCGCTCGCTTGTCAGGCGTTGAACAGATTGCCCCCATCTAATGGTGGACGGAGGTTTATTGATTGTGGAGATTCTAATCTCCGGCAGCTCTAAACAAACCTACCCTTAATTACCTCTCACTTTGAGGCGAGAGAATCTCCGATTAACGGGTCATACGTATCATGCGAACTCATTCTGTGATGGTGTGCGTTGTGTTTGAATACAATTTTGAGGGTGCTTTGAACATATCAGGGACCATCACACGGGGGTTCCGCTGCCCAATCAGTAGGCTGGGGGTCAAGAGGCCTAACGGGTTTTGGGGCAGTGCCCCAAAACAAAATTTTATTTGAGGGAGAGTGAGTTAAGTGTGTCGGAGAGTGAGTTAAGAGTGAGTTAAGTGTGTCGGAGAGTGAGTTAAGTGTGTCGGAGAAAGGGCTAAAAGAAAGATTAGGACAGCAAGAGATAAACGAAGTGATGGGACCACTAAAGGGGTCCCGAAGAGGTAGACCCCCTTTTGGGGGATCCCGAAACAATGGGACCCTTTTGTGGGGGTCCCGAAGTCGGGAAATCCCTTTGGGAGAGTCCCAAAATCGGGCGGAGCTCCCGACTTCGGGACCCTCCCTTTGGGGAAGCTCCAAAGAGGGAACTCCTTTGGGGGGTTTCGAAGCAAAGGCCCCCCACCCCCCGCTCCCCCCCCCCACACACACACAAGCAGAGGAACCCCTTTCAGGGGGGTTTCGGAAGCTGTCAAACCCCACTCTTCACACAGACGGTATTGTCAGCTCTGGCCGAAACCGTACGATTTTGTCTTTCGGAGCAAACCAGCCCCGACCAAGGCCTATTTTCCAGGAAGTAACCCATCCCAGAACTTTTCTAGCCCGAGCACGCTTAGCTACGTAGTTCTTAAACTCCTGCAGTACCGGTTTACTTAAAATGTGTCTCTGTATTGCAGAGTGGTATCATTCCATTTAAAGTACAAATCTGCCCTCTTTCAGAATGTATTCCGAAAATTCCTTATTGTTCTATAGTGGATCCCACAGACTCAAGAGGTGGCCCCCACCTTTTGGCGTGGCGCTTTGTTTCGTATGGCACTTTATACCATGAGTAAGGACCGGGGTCCGACAGAAGCAGGAACCCTTTAGGGGGGTCCGGACCCCTTTGAGAGGGATTCGGGAGGGGGATCCCTTGAAAGGGATCCCGAAACTAAACACGGGTAGATCTCGTGTTCATGATTTGATGAGGAACATCGTTTGTGTTCCATGTTCCCATGGATCTTACGGAAGATCTGGTTCCGAGACAGTTTATGGGGATGAAAGTTATGAGCTTTCGCCCCAAAATCATCGGTATTACACGTTTGGGTTTCACCATGGTTCTTCATCCACTGTGCTTGCTTGGGGTGAAAACAAAGAGCTTCCACCCCAAGAGATCTCCTTCTTCCTTTTTTCTTAGTTTTGATGAAGAAAGAGAATGTATTTCTCTAATTTTTGGTGTTAGATTAGTTTTATTTGAGGTTTTTAGAAAAGAAAATAGCTCTTTTTTGTGAACTGTCTAGAAGAAGGAAAAACTTTACCTCTTTCTTGATGGAGGCTCAAAACCCTAGCAAATTTTATGGGATGGTAAAAACTTGTTCATTTTTTTTATATTATGGGTTTGAATACCCTTACACATTTGCACTTAAGTCCTTGGGCTTTAAAAAATTGGTTTTTTGCTTATTTTTCTTATGTTATTCCTACTTATTACATATTACATATACTTGCTACATTTTAATTTCTTTCTTGGTATGGGGCCGGTTTGGGCTTGGACCCACTTGAGCTTGGTCACCATGCTAGAGTTTGGACCGGTTTGGACGGGGCTTGAGCCTACATGGCTTGGGCCCACTTGACTTGGATTCGGGCGCGGGCGGGGACCACTTTTTGGACCTTGACTTTTAACATTTTTTGACATTTTGATTTCGACCGTGGAGTGTAATTTTTAACCCCAACAGTAATAAATGAAATGTTGGATTTGTTTTGAGTAGTTAATTCCTGTATAACATTATATATTCTGTTGCTAGATATTTAACGTATTTATAGCTTGAAAGTGTGCTTCACGGTATAAATACGTGGATGATCTAGTCACGTCCTTGCCGCCACATATTGGAAAACGGGACATGATAATAGCTATATTTCATTTTCTCAAAATATAAATATAAACAAAATCTTTGATTACTCATAGAAATCTTTATTTGTAGTTTACCCTAGATGGTCAAATGGAGTATAACGATTTCTCATGCGGTGCAACTGTCCCCTGTCACCGGTTGATTTCCGTCCCAAAAAATAAAAGATTGGACAGATGCAGCAGTCCATTGCACACCTCATTGAACTGTGTAGATTCATTTGTGTTTATTTAAAAGTACAAGGGATTTTTATTTTTTATTTTTTTTTGGATTAGACCAATAAATTTATAGCATGTCCTCACCCATCCCTGTATGCTGGGCCTACACCCATTAGTTTCAGACAATTTGATGAATTTAAGCCCATTAAGACTCGAGCGTTTAAAGCATCACGACCTGATAAGGTTATACTTTTGATGAATTTTAACCTTTTAAGATCTGGGAAGATAATTATTGCAAAGTTGTAATGAATTCATGCAATAGGCGATGAGCAATTTTAGATCCCCTAACGTTTGTATTAAACACACATATCAACCAAAGTAGGGGGCTCAACTAACAATTCCCCCCGTAATAGAAAGATTGGGGGATTTTCCCCAAATAGCTAAGCTTTGGGGGGCATATATATAAAATATCCAAACTCTTTTAATGAGATATTAATACATAAAATTCTCTATAGTAAATATTCATTAATCGACTAGTATGTGAATTGAGGACCAGGCTTTATGAGTTGGCCCCGTGGGTGCTCACAAATAGGACCCGATAAGAAACATTAATGCCCAATTCAAGAACCTAACAATCACTGTAGCCCTCATGTAACAGCTCATTTTCTAACACCTCAATAGTTATTAATGATCTAGCTAAGCCTATGCTATTTTCTGTAAAATAATGAAGAAAAATATTTAAGAAACCACTAAGTACAGGGCATTTTGTTAATCTAAAATCGCAACAAGCTGGATGCTTCAAGTGAAATTCAGCCAAAAATAAAGCTGGAATACTTGGAAATGGAGAGAAGGTGGGGACCAATGTGTGTGTGTGTGTTTTTCATATGACCAAGTATGATGTCAGATCAACCAGGCTTAGCTCAGTTTGTACAAATTTCCTCTTCAACGTGAGAGATCGTCAGTTCGTTTTCTGAAAAGGGTTGATTCCAAAAAAAGATATGGACCCAGGAATTATTTTTTGGGAGACGGGGAACAAAATTTTTGCACAGTGATTTAATGCTAATATTATTGCCAAATATTCATAGTAGATAAAATCTAAACCATTGTATGCTATTATTTGTAGAAAGAAATTAAAAAAATGTAATAAAAACAAGTACGGGAAAAAAAAAACTATAATCAAATGACAATTAATCCGGGTGTATCGTTGAGGGGACGAAAATCTATCCTCAGGCCAGCGTCATTCTGACACGTCTCAATAAGTTGCTCAATATTTGTTTTTTTATTTCAGTTTACCTATCTTAATTTTATTGATTCGATTTTTAGTCGCCATTATATTTGTCACGCCCCATTTCCCAATAGACGGTAACAGTAACGTGGCAAACCCACGGCATATTTATCCAGAGAAGGTAATTTCCTAAATAAATATACTAAGCGTATTAAAAACAATAATACACAATGTAAAAATAAATTGAGACAGTGAAAAATTTTCAACAAATATCTTTATTTAAATTCAATTTCCAATATTTACAAATACAAGAGTTTATGCTGGAAAGCAAATACAATAAGGAAAATGCATAAACAGGTGTCATACATAAACTGAAGAAAAAATGAAGCTGAGCTGGCCCTAGGTAGCAATCTGGCCGTAGTCCTGCTCTGTGGCTTCAACCTCCTCTGTCTCGAACCGTATCTGACGAACATTCCAAAAGAAGAAAAATGGGTGGAATGTCCGTCTGCGAACTAGCGCTCTGTATGTCCCAAAGACAGGTAAGAGTAAAAAAAATAACAAGTGTAGAATATATATGACGAGTAAGAGTATATGTTCATGGATAAGTATATACTGTAGGTCTCTATATGGTCATTATGTTAACGTTAAGTTCCAAGTGTAAATGTCAATGCAGCCGTAGAAGTATTCACGAGCTTAAGAGTGGGGCCCCAGGAGTAAGGAAACATGGGCCCATTTCATGTGTTAGTATCGGAGCACTAGGCTGTGAATGAGTCAACCCGACTGATATTCAAGTAAAATAGAAAAGTGGTTAATACGGGACTCTTGAAGCTCCGTTGGATTCACACAAGAAATTATCCCAAGCTTCCCGGGTATAATATATATAATTGGTTAATATACTTAATAGATTTGATTGATTGATTAATATATTTTGATCGAAACCATAGATTGCAAAAGGTATAGAATGTATTTTAGTGAGTCGAGTAATATACGAGCCATGTCAATTGCAATCTTGGTTCGAGTCAAGTTGGTTCGAGTAGTTTGAGTTTGAGTTCATATTCGAGTTTTGATTCGAGTTCAAGTTCAACTTTAGGTTCGAGTTTAGAGTTTAGATTCAAATTTAGATTTGAATTTGGATTCGAGTTTAGCTCTTTTCATGTGAATTAATGTAAATTGTTAAAAATCTTATGTTCGGGGGAAACCGGCAACTGCTGCATATAGACGGCATGATTTGTGCCTTTTTCCAAGACAATTGCCATTTGATAACTCCATTAAATTGTCTAACCTGAATAGGCAAGCACTTACTTTCTCTGGCTTTCTGAGGCTCAAGAAATTGATCCTGCTTAAACCTATATTAATTCTACAGTCCTTAAAATATTGTTTTGCACATCTCAATGGGGTTTTACGAAAAATACTTTAATATAATTTAAAAATAAATCTCGAGTGTGATTTGTAATATTTAGGGTTTTCATGAACATGTATTTTATTTGTTGTGGTGTTTTGGTGATAAAACCTAGCTTTTTGAAGGTTTGTGGTATTTTTATGAAAACTACTATTTTTGGAAACTTGGTGGTATTTTATGTTGGAGATAGTGCCCTCAAAGTCAATTATTGGATCGCAGGTACGTGATTGCAATGATTGATGCAGGACCTATACAGATATGACAGTCTTGCTCGAGATGATAGTATGCTATCTGGTTTGTCTTTATCATCGTATACATACTTTAGTTCACTATTGCATGATGATAGAGCCCATAGGATTCTTGCTTGACTACCAGCAGTATGATGGCGATCATATACGTGGGAGCTGGGGTTTGTAAGCACATCCTTAAAAGTGTCCCTAGTCGAGGGAGTTTCGAGACAGAGTATCGATACTCCAGAGTAGACTAGTATATACAGTCGAGACCCCGACGAGGGGCGATGGCCAGTCTCACAAGCCACTGGTGTCAGTTGGATCACCTAAGATGTATACAGGTGCTCATTGGGTTATGAGTACACCGGACAGGACTCGCCGGGAACATGCTAGTTGGTATTATACATATCGTCAGATAGCAGTTCCCTGGTGACATGTGTACAGGTTAGTTTGTCGACCTGAGATCGTCATTTGTCTCGTGTGAGTTCCCACTGTACTTAGATTACTACCCTACCACGCTCAAAGGAGTTGTGCAAACAGGTTTTAGTTGGGTACGGTCCCGAGCCACATGGAGGCAGTGAGCGGATCGTCGGGGATTCGTCTCTCCCGGTATTGGGGGTTGATGTCGCACAGTGCACGGGTGGCCATCACTATAAATTCTCGGCCGAGATAGTGGAGAATTACTGATTTGGATCAGTAGTTTCTCAGGTGGTGATGGGCTTCATACCGACACGAATTATCGCGTTATTAGGGGTTTGACTTTATCCACCCCCCTAGACTCGATATGCGATACTCTTTAGATGAACGGACCGGACTGTATATACATTGTCACTGTCAGGCTCAGTAGGGTTTATGGATGAGTAGCTCGTCAGCTTCCCTTCCAATCAATACATAGACAACCGTTATGTACAGCTTGTACCTCTGACGTGCTAGTGGTTATACCCAGTGCCAGTGTGTTGATGAGTCATTAGAGTCCCCTACAGACACTTTCCCAAGTTCGGGCGAAACGTTGTAGAGGCCGTATGGTTTTATGGCAGGGTTCGGAAAATACACGCGCGTTTTCGCACGTGTCGTTTTTCGGGCAGATAATACCGGTCGGCTTTGGTTTAAGCCGGATCCGAGTATTATGCTATGTAGATATAATATCTTTGTCTCAGTTGCATTTGTATTCGTTCGTAATACAAATGCGGGTATATTTATACCATTACGGGGTTATCCTGAAATTCGTTTCAGGATCACTTTTGGAATTTGCCAGTTTCCAGTTTTCTATCGGCCGTATTTAAAATTCGGTTAAATGCGAATTTATCTTTTTCTTCCATGGGTGAGTCATGAGAGTGAGTCATGAGTGAGGAAGCTTCATGATTGATGACTAGGTTTGTGACTCACTTGATTGCATTAAATAATTTAGTGAGGTGTTTAAAGTGAGTCACCATTTGCATTAATGTGTTTTGGTAATGCTTAGGATATTATTCCTTATGGTTACCCCCTTTGCTCCTACACTCACCCTCCTTCTTTCCTATATATGGCCGGCCCCTCTTGGTAGTTGATGAGTGTGGTTCATTTGAAGAAAAAGATTATGATAGTAGTTTAGGTTCATGGAAATTTGATATGCCAATTTCTCATTTACCCGATTCAAATGGAAACTTCATTAACCGTTCGTCCATAGTTTTGGACGTAACGATACAAAGTGTTCTACTCATTCTCTACATCATCTTGGTCGTCTCTTTTAGCAAACTTGACGATCGAGTTGCCTCGGTTCAGAGGTGGGAGCCTGTTTAAAGATCCGTCGACGTGGTGCCACCTGGACGAGAAGACCGGAGATTCAGGAGATCGGAGCAGCCGCAACAAAGCGTGGGATGATGGTTGAAGACCGAAGGACTTGGATCGTTCGGTATAACATTTCTACCCACTTTATAGTTTGTTAGTTTAGCTTTAATGGCAGATCCGGGTTATAGTACGCGATAGCGCCAGTTGTAAAAAGTTTTTGTTCCGCATTTGGCGTCTGTTAGACGGCCGGGGCGCTACCGTGGACTTACAGTGGTATCAAAGCCTCACCATTAAGCTATACTAACTTGTGCTAACACGTTTAAAATATCGATCGAAAGGGATTTTCGAAAACCGCAAAATTCCATGTTCACAGTTTCTGTCGATTTTAAATCAGGTCCAAAAATTATTTTGCATATCACAGAAAGTTGTGCAGGGTTTTATAAGCTATCTGTAGAAATTTGGTCATGTGACCCCACCAGACCACCGCGGATCCGCGGCCAATCTGTGGGACCAATGGTCCAAATTTCTGCAGTGGGTTCTTTTGTGGAAATTGTGGTTTTTTGTACTGTTCTTTTGGGCCCAGATTTTGTTACTGTACAGCATATGTACGTGGGGCCTACTTCGGGAAATTTTGTCGATCGAAATTTTAAATTTGTTAGTATTTACATTATATCTCCGACCGGGAATGTCATTTGATCGGTAAACCGCGTCTGATTGCTATAGTTCTTTTAGACGGGTTTGCGAACGTGACATTCGCGTAGATGTTCTGTGTTGTGCTGTATTGTTGCGGATATGTCGTGGTGGATAGCAGGGTGCAATGATAGTGCAGTTTGGATTTATTTGTACATTTGATATTGCGGGGCGAGCGTCCAACATGTGGACTGCCGTCACTGCCTGTTGTATAATATTCTTTTGGGGCACGACCGGGTTGAGGTCGATGTACCCGTTGTACATATTTTATTTTCTGTACTAGGTTTATCCCGCGAAGGAGTGCACGGATAGCCGGGTTCTGGAGGGCAACGGGTCCGTATCTCATGGCTTTGAGAGGCAGAGAGACCTCACTCTAGAATTGGCAGACTATTCGCCGCACTCGTAGGGGGTACAGGCTGATCCAAGGAAGGGTGCTCAATTTACCGGATTCCGTGAAGTGCCGGGTGTTCCATTCACTATGCTGTGGGGGACTACCTCGCTTCAGGTTTTGGCGGGTAACTTGCCGCACCCGTAGGGGTCTGGGTTTCATTGCACAGGCTATCCACACGACCAGGGGAACATCGGGTTTCAGCAGCGGCTCTGTGAAACCCGGGGATCCCAGATTATCTGTATTGTTCTGTGATGCTTATTACTTTTCTGTAATGTTGCATATTATCACGCCTGGAGCGATTATTGTATATTGATATATATACTATTAGATGTTGTATATGTTTTACACCCGCGCTAGTCCAGCCCCCGCTCTGTCGTTAGTTAAGTAACCTAACGGGTGATGACGGGACCTAGTGACGAATGCGGATGGCATATACGTACATTTTATTTTCGTTCTTTTCTGGTGTGATTAGATGATGGGATTGCATTGATTCTTATCAATGCAAAGATAAAACAAACCTATATTTGATGTTGTTGGAACAAATTTTAAAAGTGTTATTACAAAGACGTTTCTTTTTGTTTTGCATAGCGATATTCAGTTAGAATATCCCGCACCTCATTCGATGAGGCAAGGGCAGATATCCCTTCACCGGGAGTGACCCCTTGGGCAGAAGTTTACGTCAAGGTGATAATTTTAATATAGTCGATTACAAGTTGCTTTGCATCGCGGTATTCAGTTAGAATATCCTGCACCTCATTCTACGAGAAAAGAGCCGAGATCCCTTCACCGGGAGTGACCTCTTTAGCAAAGGATTTTCGCCACTATATTTTTATAAAAAAGCTATCACGTTCCTTCAACGAGATCAAGTTCATTACGTTAAAGGTTTTGCGCCAAAAACCAGTCGTAGCCCTCCGTCGTATCTTATGGATGGTCAGTAGTGTTCAAGCTATGTTTGTTGACTTTCGCCAAGATATAGTGTTTGGTAGCTGCTGGGTATTCATTTGCTGCATAGATAGATGTGTTGGTTTGGGACAGTCGTATTACCTTGTTGGCTTTTGTCAAGGGTATGTACGGATGGGTTCAAATTAACCTGGACAATGACGGGCAGAACTTGACATGTGACTTATGATTTGTTGGCTTTCGTCAAGGTCATAAGAGCATGGGGCATAAATCATATCGGGAGTTTCAAACATACAGGAAACTTGCCAGGCATGCGCATACCTTCTGGAGTGTGATAACTTGAGTGGCTTCCATCAAGTTATTTTGCGATGATAGATGGATCCCGATTTTCACTGATGAGTTGGTTTACTCTTCGGGTGATCCCGACTAATTCTTCTTACAGGTTTGGAGGAGAATTTGAGATTACAGTGGGAGCTTTCCTGATTAGATAAAGTGATAACCATTCTGATCTAGGTTAGAGTGCACGCAGAGTGTTTCTTCTCTCTCTCTCTCTGGCAGCGACCTTTGACCGACCCTAGACTATGACTCAGTGACCAAGTTGACCGAACCTTCTTAAAATACTGGCTTTTGGATTGTCTGAGTTGCATAAGTCATTGCCGCTCCTTCTTTTACCCTTTGTATTTCTCAGAACACCCCGTATTACTACGGACATCCACTTCCATTGGATAGATCCATCGTATGGTTATATACGAACTCAAAGGGACTTATTCGAGGATGGATCCAGGTTTAGGAGAAATAGAATTAGTTTATTCAGTTGTCTTTTATTATCACCTTCTCTCAGGTTGCGAGGGCTCCTTAGTCTAGGAGAGTACACCTATTACGCTTATTGGATAGTCTTATTCCAAACTATAGGCAGGTGCCGAAAGGTAGGGAATGAAGAAAACCAATTAGCCTAAGTAGGGTGTACAGAAGGTAATAACTATAGACAAAATAAAGGGATTAGAAAGAGGGCAAAGTAAATTGCGACTGTTATCATTCACGACCAAACCGCGTACTTTATCGCCACTCCTATTTCACCTTTAATAGAATAAGGTATTATTCAGCTGTCTTTTATCACCACCTTCTCTCAAGTTGCCAGTACTCCTAAGATTAGGAGAGTACACCTATTATGCTTACTGGATAGTCTTCTTCCAAACCATAGGCTGGTGCCGAACGGTAGGGAAGAAAAAAAACCATTTAGCCTAATGATGGTGTACAGAAGGTAACGACTAAAGACAAATAAAGAGATTTGGAGAGAAGGCAAAGAAATATACGGTTAAAGTTATGAATTGGATTATGGAAGAGGCATTACTAGGAATACCAGGATACTCCTACGAAACATTTTTATGTTTCAGTTACACTGTGCATTGTTAAAGGAAAACTGATTTCCCGATTACATACTTACTCCAGGGTATGTATTTACCAGGTTTCATTCTCATATCTGTAAGATTTTACAGATGATGAGTGTGAGTAAGTTATTGGGAATTAGGTGATCATCCTCATTATATCGGAATTCGTTGTAATTGGTGATATTTAAGGAAATCGCCTGGGTACAGTTATTCAACCTACGATGCACAGGTTTTTGAGTTATTTAACTCAGCGGACTTATACAGAGTATTGTATGTTGTTCAGTGTCCGTCAGGACAGAGGGGTAGGTCCTCGTACTATATTCTGTTTACTTGTGACTTCTCTAGTTTTTAGACAAGTGTCTCGTAGAAATACAATGTCTAAGTTTTGAGAAGTTGTGGGTATAAGAATAAAGTAGAGAACCAGGTATCGCAAGTATCGAGATTCTTTAAAGAAATCGAAGATGTAGATTCTTGTGATTGGTATTCAAGTAATGATTTTGAGAAACTTGTTTCTCTTTCGGGTTACTCATAATTGGATGTATTCCTAAGTTGAGTAATACTGATTAGCCTATCTCCATTAAGTTGAAATGCACTGGAGACAGCTGCATGATTTGAATCTGGTTCCAATTAAACTAGTGCCTCTATTTCTATATTGTATATAGAATGGTTTATATCTTAACGATATTAAGATACGGGGAGTTGTCCAGCTTATGCTTAAAACCAGACACTGGATAACTCAAGGCACGTTTCTGTAATGGCAGTTTGTGGGTTGACCCTGGATTTGACGAGGGTTGCCTTTTCTACCATCTGGAAGATCAATAGTGATATTGTTCTTGACTCGCCACAGTTTTAGTAAAATGGATTTTTTCATAAAACAGTAGTGGGAGTATGGTAGAACTGGAAGTGATTCCAGAACCGCAAACGATTACGGAAAATTTAATAGGACCTATATATTCAATCGGGTTTGACATTCCATTATCTACTCCACAGATATGGTGGGTAACCTCATACACCCGAGAGGTACTCAGGTAGCCTCAAGGACGGTGACAGGGAGGTTCTTGTTTACCCAGACTTGACACTACTGGTGTTCCAAACTATGAGACCCGGCAGGAGGATATGTATAGCGTCGTTCTAAACAGGCTTTAGAAGTATACGTATATATATTATTCTGCCAGAGGGTTGTCATAGTCAGTGGGAGCAGCGGAAGCATAGTGGGCAAGTAGCTTATGTCTATTTATAGGCTTGAGCAGATATAGCGGAAATAAGATTATCTATTTTTGATGTGACAGTCATGGGTTTGACTTCATCAGAATAGGGGATGGATCTGTTGAGAAGGTAGTAAGGTGTGATGTCCTGGTATTTGGATGACATACACAGAGTAGGAAGTAAATTTCCTATACTACAATCGGTTGTACTTTGGTCGTCACACAGTCGTTTCTCCACAAAGGATATGGATATAATATCAAATATTCTGGTTACTAGATCTATGGTATTAGATTTAGATTTGGGTAGTTTCCCAATGTGGGTACTTTGACAGTATTCTAATGGTATTTAGAATAGATGACTCCTGGCATGGTAGTGTACCTGCAGGTGATGGAGTCACCCTCTCTAAAGGTGTCTTACAGACTAAAGGAGAGAGGGATGTGCATGATTGGCAGATCACTTGCTTAGGCAATTGAGTCAATCGTGAGATGTCAAGTACCACACCAGATATTGTTTTTGCGCTAGATGCGATAAGTTTATATTAATCCAATCCTGGAGAAACATAAGGAAGCAGCTTTAGAACATAAGTGTATGTTCTACGGATTGGATGACGGCAACCTCCTTTTGGAGTCAGTTATCATTCCAGGCTTCAAAGGCGACATGGATGACAGAGTGACTGTCAGAGTTATAGTTTTTCCTCTGACGAGGGACAGTATTATGGACAGGTGGTCCAAGAGGATACTGTGGGAGGCGTGGTGCTGGATACTGATTAGGTTCAGTGATCACTACAGTCTAAGAAGTTTGGATTTGGAGTTCATTTATAAACTAGGTCCCATCAGATATCCAGACATATTCTAAGACAGATATTACTTGATTCGGGAGATGGTTTTTCTCCGCGAATAAGAGAGACATAGAAAGAAACATCAGGGCGGATCCACACACTGAGGCTATTTCTCGAACACAAGAGTTTTACAAACTAGCTTTATGAAACTGATTAGTAGAGGAGTTGGGTGTTCGGTATCACACGGGCTGTGAGTATGCGACATCGCAATAATTAGCCTTAAGTGCAAGTGGGAGATTGTTGGAGATAGTGCCCTCAAAGTCAATTATTAGATCGCAGGTACGTGATTGCAATGATTGAGGCAGGACCTATACCGATATGACAGTCTTGCTCGAGATGATAGTATGCTATCTAGTTTGTCTTTATCATCGTATACATGCTTTAGTTCACTATTGCATGATGATAGAGCCTATAGGATTCTTGCTTGACTACCAGCAGTATGATGGCGATCATATACGTGGGAGCTGGGGTTTGTAAGTACATTCTTAAAAGTGTCCCTAGTCGAGGGAGTTTCGAGACAGGGCATCGATACTCCAGAGTAGACTAGTGTATATAGTCGAGACCCCGACGAGGGGCGGTGGCCGGTCTCACAAGCCACTGGTGTCAGTTGGATCACCTAAGATGTATACAGGTGCTCATTGGGTTATGAGTACACCGGACATGACTCGCCGGGAACATGCTAGTTGGTATTATACATATCGTCAGATAGCAGTTCCCTGGTGACATGTGTACAGGTTAGTTTGTCGATCTGAGATCGTCATTTGTCTCGTGTGAGTTCCCACTGTGCTTAGATTACTACCCTACCACGCTCAAAGGAGTTGTGCAAACAGGTTTTAGTTGGGTACAGTCCCGAGCCACATGGAGGCAGTGAGCGGATCGTCGGGGATTCGTCTCTCCCGATATTGGGGGTAGATGTCGCACAGTGCACGGGTGGCCATTACTATAAATTCTCGGCCGAGGTAGTGGAGAATTACTGATTTGGATCAGTAGTTTCTCAGGTGGTGATGGGCTTCATACCGACACGGATTATCGCGTTATTAGGGGTCTGACTTTATCCACCCCCCTAGACTCGATATGCGATACTCTTTAGACGAACGGACCGTACTGTATATACATTGTGACTGTCAGGCTCAGTAGGGTTTATGGATGAGTTCGCTCGTCAGCTTCCCTTTCAATCAATACATAGGCAACCGTTACGTACAGCTTGTACCTCTGACGTGCTAGTGGTTATACCCAGTGCCAGTGTGTTGATGAGTCATTAGAGTCCCTCACAGACACTTTCCCAAGTTCGGGCGAAACGTTGTAGAGGCCGTATGGCTTTATGGCAGGGTTCGGAAAATACATGCGCGTTTTCGCACGTGTCGTTTTTCGAGCAGATATTACTGGTCGGCTTTGTTTTAAGCCGGATCCGAGTATTATGCTGTGTAGATATAATATCTTTGTCTCAGTTGCATTTGTATTCGGTCGTAATACAAATGCGGGTATGTTTATACCATTATGGGGTTATCCTGAAATTCGTTTCAGGATTACTTTTGGAAGTTGCCAGTTTCCAGTTTTCTATCGGCCGTATTTAACATTCGGTTAAATGCGGATTTATCTTTTTCTTCCATGGGTGAGTCATGAGGGTGCGTCATGAGTGAGAAAGCTTCATGATTGATGACTAGGTTTGTGACTCACTTGATTGCATTAAATGTTTTAGTGAGGTGTTTAAAGTGAGTCACCATTTGCATTAATGTGTTTTGGTAATGCTTAGGATATTATTCCTTATGGTTACCCCCTTTGCTCCTACACTCACCCTCCTTCTTTCCTATATATGGCCGGCCCTTCTTGCTAGTTGATGAGTGTGGTTCATTTGAAGAAAAAGATTATGATAGTAGTTTAGGTTCATGGAAATTTGATATGCCAATTTCTCATTTATCCGATTCAAATGGCAACTTCATTAACCGTTCGTCCATAGCTTTGGACGTAACGATACAAAGTGTTCTACTCATTCTTTACATCATCTTGGTCGTCTCTTTTAGCAAACTTGACGATCGAGTTGCCTCTGTTCAGAGGCGGGAGCCCGTTTAAAGATCCGTCGACGTGGTGCCACCTGGACGAGAAGACCGGAGATTCAGGAGATCGGAACAGCCGCAACAAAGCGTGGGATGATGGTTGAAGACCGAAGGACTCGGATCGTTCGGTATAACATTTCTACCCACTTTGTAGTTTGTTAGTTTAGCTTTAATGGCAGATCCGGGTTATAGTACGCGATAGCGCCAGTTGTAAAAAGTTTTTGTTCCGCATTTAGCGTCTGTTAGACGGCCGGGGCGCTATCGTGGACTTACATTTTATTAACAATTTTAATCTTTCTTTTAAAAATATAGTTTCTTAATTTATTTTTATTGAAAATACGGATTTATGATTTTTATATAATTTTTCAAACAATTAGTTTTGTTTAGAAAAGTCGCGTTTCTTAATAAACCGTATTTTTATTTCTTTCGAGACCGAATACTCCATGAGAAGTTCTGCATTTCGCTCTACTGTCCCAAGGATGTACGATAATCTGCACCATCCATTAGCGGATCCCCTAACGAGAGTTGTAGAGACATAATTGCCAAGGATTTCGAAATACCGATTTAAAGAAACCCGTTTTGAAACGGTGTGGTATTTTAATGAAAAAGTTCTTTTATTTTGAATTACCCATATGCTTAGAATACCGTGCTATGAAACCATAGTGTGCGTATAGGGTAGGTCATTACCTCGTGAAGGTTCTAGGGTTTGGGTATACTAGATATCGAAAAGATGTTACACTAAACCTCATGATATTTTAATGAAAATGTTCGTTATATGTTGGTTTTATATGAAACTTTTGTTAAATCTAAAAACTAAATGATGTGAATAAGGTTAGGATTAGTGTAGCATGTTAGTTTGATCTCGTTTTCTTATCACATGACTTACAATTGTTAAAAAGAAAACAATATCGGAGATAACTCCTCTTTTGTCGGTTTGCTTTAAAAATTGAATTGAGATGAAAGAAAAGGAGAGAAAAGAGACTTACGGTTTTTAGAAGGTTAAAAAGAGATTGACGAAGCTCTCGGGGGTCATGGTTTCGTCGGAGATGCTCCGGTCGTCGAGTTTGGCTTGCTACTCCATTTGAGGGGCTTAACTCCACTTGGCACTTAGAGAGTTTTGAGAGAATTTTTGCTAGAATTTCAGAATAGGGGAGAGTTATGGCATGATGTGATATTTATAGTGGAGAATTAGGATTTGGGAATTAAAAACGTGGATTAAAATACATTAAAAAAGTGTTAAATGGTGAATTGAAGAGTCTCTGTTTGATTGCAGGAAAATCAAACAACACAGAGGAGTTAAGGGGAGTCGAGGGGGGGTGTGTGTGTGCAAAACACGGAGGAAATTGGGGCTGTTCCAACTGTCGGCATCGGCCCTTTGGGCAAAAAGGGCGGTCGGATCTTGAAACCTTGCCTCGAGATTCATGCCACGTGGGTATTTAGGTGTGTACATCTCATTGCGCCGATTTGATTTTTCTGACACTTTTCAATTCTCTGTGTATGGTACGTGCAACTCTTGGGCTTCCAAAAATTAAAAAGGAAAAAAATCTAAAAATAATTGGGTCTGATGCGAATCGAACACACAAGTTACGTCATAGCAGTGTAGGGGCTTTACCAGTGAGCTACAAGCTTGTTCTTGCTTTTCTTAAACAAATCTAACTTATAACTCTTACACGGGCTGTAATACTCATTTCTGTACAATAACAAGAATTTTATGTACAGTGATTTTAGAGGCGTTACATTCTACCCTCCTTATAAAAATTCCGTTCTCGAAATTTACAATTACATAGGGACTAATTTTCAAAGAAAAGGTAAAGGTATCGTGTACGCATATCCTCTTCTCTTTCCCAAATTGATTCTCCTGGTGAATCTTTTCTCCACATCATTCGGACCAAGTTTACCACCTTGTTCCATAATGTTTTCACCTTTCGGTGTAGGATCTCAACTAGTTGTTGCTCGCAGGTTAGGCCAGTATGTACTATGAGCTCTGAGTGATCAAGTATGTGGCTGGGGTCACTCACATATCGTCGTAGTTGGAATATGTGGAATACATTGTACACTCTTTCCAATGAGGGTGGTAGTGCCAAACGATAAGCCACTTCTCCAACTCGTTCGAGTTTGTCGAACGGTCCTATGTATCTTGGACTTAGCTTACCCCTCGTGCCAAAACGGATCACTCCTCCGTTTGAAGAGATCTTCAAGAATACATGGTCTCCAGGTTAGAACTCCAAATGTCGACGCTTTGTATCTGCCCAATGTTTCTGTCGATCTTGGGCTATGTGCATCCTTTCCCTGATCGTGTGAACCACATCCACAGTTGCCATGATCATCTCTGGTCCAAAGAGTTCATAATCTCCAACGTCGTCCCAACTCAACGGGGAACGACACTTCCGCCCGTAGATTGCTGCAAAAGGTGCCATCCCAATACTTGCATGATAGCTGTTATTGTATGAAAACTCCACAAGGTATAGGTGATTTTTCCACGATCCTCCGAAGTCTAACATGCAGGCTCTCAGCATATCTTCCAGGATCTGAATTGTTTGCTCAGACTGTCCATCTGTTTGTGGATGATATGCCGTGCAGAAATTCAGACTCATCCCCAGGCTTGCTTGCAGACTCTGCCAAAATTGTGATAGGAATTTTGTATCACGATCGGAGAAGATGCAAACGGGTACTCCGTCTAATCTCACAATCTCGTGCATGAGTTCATGGGTATCAAATATGGTACATCTTGAAGGTTTAAATCTTACTTTAAATTTATACTCACTTCCATGTACTTCCTTTCCAACGTCTTAGTTGACTGGCCAATTCGAAATGGAATAAAATGAGATGACTTAGTGAGTCGATCCACAATAACCCAAATTGCATCATTATCCTTCGTGGAGCGAGAGAGAGTAGTCATGAATTCCATGGTAATGTGCTGCTATTTCCATTCTGGGATTGGTAACGGCTGAAATAGACTAGCAGTTCTGTGATGTTCAGCCTTCACTTGCTGACATACCAAACACTTGGCTATGCTCCTTACTACTTCGCACTTCATTCCATGCCACCAGTAGTGTTGCCGTAGATCCTTATACATCTTCGTGCCACTGGGGTGTACGGAATAAGGAGAGCTGTGAGTTTCTTTCATCAACTCTTCTCGAACAGGTCCGATTGGTACGTGTTCCCCTCCGAAAGACGGCGCAAGACAGACGTCTTGCTTGAAATTCGGTGCAGATGATAATTGGTGCTATCCGTCCACCTCTCCGAAGATACCAAGTTGATTTATGGCACCGTGTATCGAAGGTTTAAACGGATGCGGCCGATGTAGCAGACTTCGTCAGATTCCCCCTCGTTTAAGGGGTTTTTGATTGTGGGGACGCTCTTCCCTGCAGGCGCAAGCCCCTGCAGTTAATTACGCTACCAAATCGCGGTGACAACTTTCTCCTTCTCTATATGGTCACTTCGTGTCGTGGGTGTTTGTTTTGTGTTTGGTTGCCCGTGGATTGTATACGGAGACTAAGTTATATTGTCGCCCGTAGGACGTGGACTAGTCCAAATCCGTATCTTTCTTAGATTTGGGTTTGGGAGTTGGGTTTAAGGATACGTTAGTCTCTTTTGAGACTAAGATCAACTTAAACGTTTGTTAAGGATACGTTAGCCCAATTTTTAGACTAAGATCAACTTAACGGGATCGTTTAGATCCGACAAAAGAGCATTTGGGCTCTATTAATTAATTTAGTGACATTGCGGTCGATAGTTAGTTTAAGGACATTACGGTCCAATATTAGTTTTAAAACATTGCGGTCAAGGTTAAGGATATCATAGTCCGTGAGTTTAAGGATCTCACAGTCCGGTGTTAGTTTTAAGACGTCACGGTCGAGATTAAGGACGTCATAGTCCATGAGCTTAAGGACCTCACAGTCCGATGTTAGTTTTAAGACATCACGGTCAAGGTTAAGGACATCATAGTCCGGTATTAGTTTTAAAACATCACGGTCGAGGTTAAGGACGTCATAATCCATGAGTTTAAAGACCCCACAGTCCGTAGCAGTGTGTGGTTGTCAGGACCCGTCACCTCTCTGACGACGCTGAGGGATTACAACGTCAGATGTCAGAGGAGTAAAGAGATGTACCCTCGAACCGGGTGTAAATTGATTGGAAGAGCGGTTGGGCTCAGTTCAATTTAAATTGAGGACTTATGGCCAGAATTAGGCTAAGTCCATTTGAAAATGTTCAACATTTTATTCATGTTCTGCCTATTAGGCTTTTACTTGGGCTCTGCCCTTTTATAATGCATAGCATTGGGCTCTATAATTAAATGCATAGCATTTGGTTCTGATATTGGATGTAATTAAATGCATAGCATTTTTGTGGTCTGATAGTGCGCGACGTGGCTTGTCAGGCGCTTTGCGCCAATTAAAGAGCGTAATGCGCTAGCGCATGCGAAGGTGACACGTGTCACGCTCTGCGCTAACCGCAAGTCTGTTAGCGCACTGCGGTTTCTGAGTGCACTGCGCCAATGCGCTGCGCCAGTGAATGACACGTGGCGCGCTCTGGCGCAGTGCGCCAATCCAAGAGCGCGGTGCGCTATTTAAAAGCGCAAAGCGCAAATCGTTCTGTGGTTGACACGTGGCGCGTTCTGGCGCAGTGCGCCAGTCCAATAAGCGCAAAGGCGCATTTCAAAAGTGCAAGGCACTGTCCAATAGCGCAGAGCGCATCTTGATCAAATTAAGATCAAAGAACAAGTTTTCTGTTCTCTCAAAAGAGGTTCTACCTCAAGATCCAAGAGCCAAGGTTCTTATTCTCGTCAAAAGGCTGTGCCTTTATATAGATCAAAAGATCTAAAGATGAAGTAAATTACTTCTTTTAATCTTTTATAATTAGATCTTTTTGATCTTTTTCTTTTTTATTGAAGATCTTGATCTTGTTCTTAGATCTTTGATCTTTTTAGAAGAGAATTCTTCTTTTATGAGATGTTTTTATCTCCTCTGTTCAAGAACACAATTATTTACCTTTAAAGATGAAGAAAATGATCTTCTTTCTTCAAAGGCTTGCCTTTCCTTATCTTTGAGTTTTTCTCAAAGTTTTCAGAGGGTTTTCTCTATTCTGTCTATGTCTGAGACTTTGAGTCTAGGGGCCTTTATATAGGGCCAATTGATTTGTTAAGTTAGTTACAGAGATCTTTCTCTGATTGATCTGGGGATATTTCCCCACCGTTGGATTTTTGATCCTAAGGCCTCTGTTTTACAGAAGAAAATCTTCTTATTTTAATAAGATTGGAAAGATCTTTCTAGAATTTTAATTCTGATTAATTAATAATTTATTATTTAAATTCCAGTGCTGGCGCAATTGGCGCAAGCGCACCTGTGTTCGACACGTGGCGCGCAGCGCAGAGCGTAGCGCAACTGCGCTAGCGCACCTGTGTTCGACACGTGGCGCGCATTGCAGAGCGCAAGGAATCTGAAGCGTTGCTTCAATTTTAAAATTTGAATTTTTAAACAGAGCTTTGCTCTGATTTGGGGTGCGTTGCCTAGGGCGCAGCGCTCCTGGTGCTGGCGTGTCTGCTTTTGACACGTGGCGTGCAGCGCGCAGCGCAAGGGATCTGAAGCGTTACTTCAATTTTTGAATTTTGAAGTTCAAACAGAGCTTTGCTCTGATTGCGGGAAACAAATGTCCCCCCACCGTTGCGCTCACGTGGCGCACACGTGAGTGCAACGGTGGCAATATCTGAGCCATTGGATCAACTCAGAAGTTGAGAAGGCGCTTCAGCGCCTATAAATAGGACCTTGGTTCTCAGATGATTATTATCTTCTCAAGATTTTTATTTTCAGAGCCTTGCTCTTCTTTCCAAGAACTTCAAGAGTTAGAACTCTAGAAAATTTTAGGTAAAAATTTAAATTAAATTAAATTAATTCTAATTAACAGAGCCTTGCTCTCATAGATCTTTTGATCTAAAGAAAACCCCTTTGGGGTTTCATAAACAGAGCTTTGCTCTCAAGAACCCATAGATCTAAAGAGATCTTATTTCAGGGTTTCTTAACCCATGAACAGAGCTTTCCTCATAGACAATGTATAGATCTTTTGATCTTTTGATGAAGAACTCTTAAGAGTTTTTTTTCATGGATCTTTAAGATCCCAGAACCTTTAATTCTTAGGAATTATTTTTTATTAACTTTTGAAGGAATTAATTTTTATTAACTTTTGATGGATTTTCCATCATCATTACAGAGCTAGGCTCTTTAAGGAATTTTATTCCCTCGTGACCAGAGTTTGACAAGTGTCACTCTGTTACAGAGCTTTGCTCTGAGGGGGAGATTTTCTCCTTGTCTCGAGGGATTTCTCATTTAATGAGAATATTCTTTGAGAATTTCCTCATTAATTGGCAGTCTCATCTAATGATGAGGCTGTCTTATTAACTGATGCATTGTCATTTGGATTTTGTGGGTCCCCTTTCCGCTGCATTGTAATGTGGTATAAATTTTAAAGTACCAGGCGTCGGGATTTTAAAATTAAATTAGGATACTGATAATTGAATTTCTCTTTTTCTTGTAGGCAACATGTCTCCTGATCTTTTGTTCCCGCTTTTCCGTTCAGAGGGAGGATTCCCTGAAGCACCAGTGGACCGGGAGGTTCTTGCGCTCATCAAAGATTACGACCCGGAATACAAAAATCTTCACCTGTGGGGTAAGTGGTACAACGAAATTATCAAAGGTCGCCGAAACTTCTCTTGTACGACGCTGTCAGAGCTAATCTCATTGATCTCATATGCAGATGTACCCCCGGTGAACTATGCCGTAGAGGTCGTAAATTGGAATTCGGAGGATCTTCTTCAATCTTCGATTGCTGCCATACCCGTGCAGCTGCCGGCAGCCGTGAATATTTTGGGGCGGTGCATATACCAGGGTGAGTCGCGCCCTTGGGGACAACCCTATAACATTTGATTGACCCCCCCACACTCGGCGGGGTATTTGCAGTGGGCCAGGTATATTTTGTCAGCGAAGAAGACGCACCTGCTGAAGATCGGTCTATACCCCGCAGTTTACGCTTCGCTGTTCGAGTACTCTGCTCCTCCAACGTGGTGGGTTAAGGCGTTCGTGGAACAATGGAACATTCCCACCCATACCTTTCTTTTAATGGACAGGGAAGTTTCCATCCCTCTAGAAGAATTTGCCGAGATTTCCGGTTTGCCAGTGAGGGGGGAGCACTATGAGGAGTTGATTCCTCCTGATGAATATGTTTTTGCCACCAAACCGTTGGTGATGGGCTTAACACCGGAGAACGTTATTCAGCACCAGTTTCCAAGTCTGGGAAAGGTGCTGAATATGTATGAGAGTCTTTACTTGGAATCAGGAGGCCGGGGAGTTAGTTTCGCAGACTTCATCGCCCGCTTTCTTCGACCGGAGATTCTTTCGCAACGGGGCAAAAAATTTTCCAAGCTTGATGACCCCTTCGGCCTTGGCTTAGATCGTCGACTAGCACTGGAAGCCGATCAAAAGGGTTTTTACCTCCCTGATGTTGCAATCATCCCCTATCGGACATCGCCGCTCCGGGTATCGATGAGGAGACTTTCTTTCTCGGGTTTCTGGGGCTATGGCTGTGCTGGTTCGCGCTCCACATGCACCCTCGCTACATGAGGCCGTCCGTCTTCTACCCAGCACATCGAATGGTGGCTGGCATATAATTGTCCATTGGGATTGCCGGATTGGCCCACATGTACCATGGTCTTAGCGTGGCGGCGGACGCAAATGAACCGGGGGTGCAACCCGCCAATTTCCCGATGCACTACTTTACTTCATGGATGGAAATGCATATGCTCGGGGTGTTTGGTATTCATAAAAGACCCTCGTTTTACGAGAAGTACAGATTCCCGAGAGTTATGCGGCCGATCGGCGCTTCTATCGTGAATCCGCCTCCGCGGGAAGCTAGGGGTTGCTTTTTCGTCCGCGCACTGTCGGAGCGGGTATTTCTTTCATGGACAAGATCCTGACAATCGGCCCGGAGACCTCCAAGACGGTGTTGGTGTTGCGCGATAACTTCAAGGACGGGGCCTCTGTATTGAAAGCCCGGGAGATTCTACATTTATACTCCATCCGGCCGGGCTTCCTCGTGTTCAGGCATAACGAGGCGGCGCTCTTTATGAGGTACAACCCCCATCGGTTCGCCCAACAACTAAGCTATAACTAGGGGGTCCTACTGGAGGCATTTTTGGAAGAGCCTGCGGGCACCAGGGAGGGAATATGGAGTGCACTGCATCACTTTATGCGGTTAAACACGGGCTCCCACTTCTTCATTAGCGAGCCGAGTTGCATTCCAAGGGCCCTCAACGTATACGGGGCTTGGTATCAGCACGCAATGGGCGCTGTTATCCGGGAAGAGAAGTGGCTGCTGCTTGATCGCAAGGGTGTGCCCCCCGCCAGCGATCGCAACGTCCCTCTAAAGCGAAGGACCCCTATCCCTCCTCCAATAAGAGGAGATGCTGGAGATGAGCCTCCACGTGTGCTAAGCCCCCCGCGTGGATTGCCCTATGATCCTGTGGACGTATCTTCAGCGCCCCATGCTCCCGTGGAGACGGTGAACATGGTTTCGTCCGAATCCGGCGTGGGCTCGGACATTGGGACCCGTCGTCTGAAGGTGCCCACGAAGCGTAAGCTAATTTTGGGAGCGACCGGGGTTCGTGCACAGAAGAGGAAGAAGAAGTCGATCCTCTCTGCTAACGTTGCGTTCGGTCAGGAACCTCATGCTCCTTATAGCGAGGGCTTGGGTAAGTACGGGACTAACGAGGGCTTATTTATGCCGCCAGACGACACTGATCTGGCGGCCGCCATCGCATCTTCTGAGCGATTGGTAAGGCGCGACGCGTGGTTAGCTAAACTTGCGCAATCAGGTAATCACTAGTTGCATTTTTCGTCATTGCATCGTACCTCTATCATTGTTTTTGATTAACGCTTTTTCTTCTTTAACAGGCATGTCTACCAAAGAAGCCATCGCTGCTTCTCTCAAAACCTTCAAGGAGGAGGAACGACTCAGAGCATCCTTAGGCCTTGGTACATTTCGGTTTACCATGTCTCTCCTTCCATTTCTTATGAGTAATCTGACCCTCTCTTTGTCTTATCGCAGAGACCACAAGACCTACCTCGCAAACTGATGCGGGAATTCTCTTCGGGCCAGCTACCGAAGTCCCGGCCTCTTCGGGATTACCGTAGGAGGCCCTGCTTAAAAAGCTGATGATGGAAGCCTTGACGGCTCTGGAGGCAACCCTGAACGCGGATGACGACGCCTTGCTGAAGGAGGCTTCCAAAAGGTCTGTCACGACGGCCCGGGAGGAAAGGAAACGCCTGAGGCACGCAGCGAGGGAGCGTAACGCTGCTTTGGCTGCGGGAGCAGGCTCAAGCGTCGTTAATCCCGCTACTACTCCTTCAGAGGAGCTCCCGGCCGCCTTGTCTACTGTTCATAGACGGGCGGCACGTGCAGCTCGGGAGGCCAACGGTGAATCCATCTCAGGTAATGTGTTTTTGAGGCTTTGTTGTCAAAGTTTTAAGCTATCAGTTCTTATATATCTTGTTTTGCAGGGCCGAGCCTTACTGAAGGAGTGGCGGCAACCGCCGAGCCTGTGGGGACGGTAGGGGAGGTAGTTGCTGAACCAGAGGCGACGATAGGCGATGTAGCCGTAGTTGCCGGGCCCGAGCTAGTGGCTGACGAGACAGTCACGACTGCTATGCCCGAGATGACTACCAATGTCGAGCCCGAGGTGGCGGCGGGTGAGACGGTTGCTATGGCCGGGCCTGAGGTAGTAGTAGATGAAACAGCTGCTACGGGCGAACCTACGGCAGCGGTGGACGAGACGGCTGCGACCGCTAAGCCCGAAGTGGTAGCGGGTGAGACGGCTGCTATGGTTGCTGAGCAAGAGATGGCCGCTGTTTCTTAAGAGTCGGGCGCCGCTCCGATCATCGCCCTCCCCACTTACGGTTCCTTGTCGTCTTCCGGCGTCGCGAGCGTGACGACGGCTCCTGTAGAGTTGGGCGATGAGGCAACGGGAGGTGAGACCGTCCCAATGGAGGAGGGAGACACCACCGTTACATCAAGTAACGCCCTCGTTAGGGCTCTGTCCGGCGACTCTTCAGGTAAATCTTGGGTCACCGTCCTTCTTTTATTATGCAATCTTTCCTAATAAAGTTTATCTTATTTCTAATGCAGGTGTGGCTAGTGCTGAAATTGAGCTGCACGAGACAGCGCCGCCAGTTACCGCCCTGACGGTGACCACCCCTCTGCCTTCTCTCACACCGTCGCAGATACTGGAAGGTATGGATTTATAACCCATCAGTCTTATCTTTAGATTGCATAATTTATGTACTGACGTTGCGTTATCGCGTTTTTGCAGGGGTCCTTTTTGACCACCTGTACCAGGTGCTGCACCCACACTTCTCCTTCATGTCCAAGACGAGTTCATCTGCTGGTGTCGGTGAGTGTTTCCTCTAAATGATGTCCTCTCCTTTAACGGTTAGTCACATTATTGCTAATCTCTTCTTTATATTGCTTGTAGCCTTATGAATCGAAGGAGGGGACGAGACCGTCGTTTCGCCACCGGTACTCCCAGCTCTGCCCCCTCCTGCAGCCGGTATAGTAGACTCTACTTTCTGCTTGTTTTCTTTATTTCTTGAGCCAACATCTAATTATGATCTATTTTGCAGCAATCACATCGACTCCAACTCCGTTCGAGTCTCGTATCATAATGCCGGCCGGGCCGTTTTTAAGGCGTCCATCATCCAAAGGTGCTGTGACCAGCCTGCGCATGTTAAGCGAGTATATCGAGGAGTTCGACGCAGAGGCTCCCATATCTGCCGCGGATTTTGCCGTAGAGATTAACCCTATGCTGGCGACGCTCATGAACTTTCACGGTGAGGGCGTCGTTAAGTCTTGGGTTAATCGCTGCCGGGAGGTCGAGGCTTGCTTGCATGAGCTTGAGCTCAAGCGTCCGGCACTTGAGATTCTGGCCACGAGCACTCAACGGGCGGCATGGATCGAGCAGAGCGCTTCTTACTTCCGCCATCTCGAACAAGAAGTGGCTTTAAAGCGAAGGGAATGCAAAGAAACTTCAAGCGAGTCTGCTTGACTGCGTGCTGAGGTCGACGCGAACACTGCCCAGGTGAAAGTTATCTTCGAGGGTCTTCTGCAATGTATCTCTGATGGGTTATCATTGAAGCAGAAGCTCGATGTCGTTGAGCATGATGCACAAGATCGTGAAGCAGCTCAGCGAGCCGTATAGGAACAATTCTTATCCTACTTGCAGCAGCGAGCCCAGGTCGAACCAGAGTTAGCCGCAGTAGCTGGTCAGGAAGAGGGGCTGAGGGAAGTGCACGAGCGGCTAACCGGATTATTAAAAGCGCTTTCCTCTCAATGAAAATTTTGTATCATTTGTAATTGTGAATAAAATTCTTTGTTCTTTTATTCTTTCATATGATGTATTTTGTACTCAATCGAATTCATGAATAAAAGATACACGTTCTTCATAATGTCTTGTGTCATTTCTCTGCTTTCTTCTTTCTTACTGTGTTGTTTTCCATGTGACTTTAACAAGTGCGGTCTGTAGATAACATATAGCTGTCAGTCTTAGGCTCTTTGTAGAGTGGCGATGGCTTAGAAAATAGGATTAGGATCTGTCACCTAAGACTTTTCAACTTTATGAGCCGTGAGGGTCTCATAAAGAATTTTATCCCTACCGGCCGAGAGGGTCCCGTAGGCGTAATTTCTCCTTAAGAATCATGAGGATTCCCAAGTGTGTTTTCTCTTGAAAGTCGTAAGGATCTCACAAGAGAATTTACTCCCTTACGAGTTGTGAGGACCCGCAAGTGACGAGTGAAGTTGCCCTTACCCGCATTTCACGGAGTCAGGGTTGCTCTGGATGCTTCCTACGTGTTCACTGCCGTGTTTGGTGAGGATCAGGCTCCGCTCTGGACGTTTTCCAGGATACCTAGTTTAAAGACATCGCGGTCGAGGTTAAGGACATCATAGTCCATGGATTTAAGGACTCCACAGTCCGTTGTTAGTTTTAAGACATTACGGTCGAGGTTAAGGACATCATAGTCCGTGGGTTTAAGGACTCCACAGTCCGATGTTAGTTTTAAGACATTACGGTCAAGGTTAAGGACATTATAGTCCGTGGATTTAAGGACTCCACAGTCCGTTGTTAGTTTTAAGACATTACGGTCAAGGTTAAGGACATCATAGTCCGTGGATTTAAGGACTCCACAGTCCAATGTTAGTTTTAAGACATTACGGTCGAGGTTAAGGACATCATAGTCCGTGAATTTAAGGACTCCACAGTCCGTGAAATGCGTGGTTGTTGGGACTCGTCACCTCTTTGAAGACGTTGAGGAATCACAACGATAAATATCAAAGGAGTGAAGAGATGTATCCTTGAACCAAGGTAGAATCAGTTTGAAATCACTGGGGTTGATTGTTAGTTTTAAGACATCACGGTCGAGGTTAAGGACATCATAGTCCGTGAGTTTTTAAGGACCTCACAGTCCGACGTTAGTTTTAAGACATCGCGGTCAAGGTTAAGGACATCATAGTCCGTGGATTTAAGGACTCCACAGTCTGATGTTTGCTCTGGATGCTTCCTACGGGTTCACTGCCGTGTTTGGCGAGGACCAGGCTCCGCTCTGGACGTTTTCCACGGGGTCAGAAGTGACGTTATCCGTGTTCCACGGGACCAGGAATTTTTCTCTAGATGCTTCCCACGGGTTCACTGCCGTGTTCGGCTAGTACTAGGCTCCGCTTTGGATGCTTCACACGGGTTCACTGCCGTGCTCTGCGAGGACCAGGATCCTCTCTGGACGTTTTCCACGGGGTCAGTAGTGACGTTATCCACGTTCCACGTAACCAGGAATTTTGCTCTAGATGCTTCTCGCGGGTTCACTGCCGTGTTCGGCGAGGACTAGGCTCTGCTCTGGATGCTTCACACGGGTTCACTGCCGTGCTCTGAGAGGACCAGGATCCGCTCTGGACATTTTCCACGGGGTCAGAAGTGACGTTATCCGTGTTCAACGTGACCAGGAATTTTGCTCTAGATGCTTCCCACGGGTTCACTTCCGTGTTCGGCGAGGACTAGGCTCCGCTCTGGATGCTTCACACGGGTTCACTGCCGTGTTCTGCGAGGACCAGGATCCACTCTAGACGTTTTCCACGGGGTCAAAAGTGACGTTATTCGTGTTCCACGTGACCAGGAATTTTTCTCTAGATGCTTTCCACGGGTTCACTGCCGTGTTCGGCGAGGACTAAGCTCCGCTCTGGATGCTTCACATGGGTTCACTGCCGTGCTCTGCGAGGACCAGGATCTGCTCTGGACGTTTTCCACGGGGTCAGAAATGACGTTATCCGCATTCCACGTAGCCAGAAATTTTGCTCTAGATGCTTCCCATTGGTTCACTGCCGTGTTCGGCGAGGACTAGGCTCCACTCTGGATGCTTCACACAGGTTCACTGCCGTGCTCTGCGAGGACCAGGATCTGCTCTGGACATTTTCCACGGGGTCAGAACTGACGTTATCCGCGTTCCACGTAGCCAGGAATTTTGCTCTAGATGCTTCTCACGGGTTCACTGCCGTGTTCGGCGAGGACTAGGCTCCGCTCTGGATGCTTCACACGGGTTCACTGCCATACTCTACGAGGACCAGGATCCGCTCTGGACGTTTTCTACGGGGTCAGAAGTGACGTTATCCGTGTTCCACGTGACCAAGAATTTTGCTCTAGGTGCTTCCCACGGGTTCACTGCTGTGTTCGGCGAGGACTAGGCTCCGCTCTGGCTGCTTCACACGGGTTCACTGCCGTGTTCTGCGAGGACCAGGATCTGCTCTGGACGTTTTCCACGGGGTCAGAAGTGACGTTATCCGTGTTCCACATGACCAGGAATTTTGATCTAGATCCTTCCCACGAGTTCACTGCCGTGTTCGGCGAGGACTAGGCTCCGCTCTGGATGCTTCATACGGGTTCACTGCCGTGCTCTGCGAGGACCAGGATCCGCTCTGAACGTTTTCCATGGGGTCAGAAGTGACGTTATCCGCGTTCCACGTAGCCAGAAATTTTGCTCTAGATGCTTCCCATGGGTTCACTGCCGTGTTCGGTGAGGACTAGGCTCCGCTCTGGATGCTTCACACGGGTTCACTGCCGTGCTCTGCGAGGACAAGGATCCGCTCTGGACGTTTTCCACGGGGTCAGAAGTGACGTTATCCGCGTTCCACTTAGCCAAGAATTTCGCTCTAGATGCTTCCCACGGGTTCACTGCCGTGTTCGGCGAGGACTAGGCTCCGTTCTGGATGCTTCACACGGGTTCACTGCCGTGCTCTGCGAGGACCAGGATCCGCTCTGGACGTTTTTCCACGGGGTCAGAAGTGACGTTATCCGCGTTCCACGTAGCCAGGAATTTTGTTGATTATATCCGCATTTCACGGAGTTGGGATTTGACTCTCGGTCACCTGTATACCGTCGAGTCATGGAACTGGAAGTTGCCGCTGTTCTGCTTTGCTTGATATTATGTCTGTTGAGACGAATGTTGAGATGCCCTCTAGGCTATCTGTGACCCATCAAGATTTGGCTTCTTCTTCTGATGAAACCTAGGGGAAGAGGAGTGTGATTCCTTCTTTGTTTGCGCCCCTGGATTGTATACAGGGATAAATGTAATATCACCTGTAGGGCATAAATTTCATTTTTATTTTTCAATTCTTTCCGCGATGCTCTATCATTTCAGCTTTTATATCGCGAAGGTCGCGATTGCCCAATCATTTCGGCTATTTTTCGCGGTGCCCAATCATTTCGGCTATTTGTTTTATTTTTACTCGCTGCTTTTTATTGCGAGTTGCCCAATCATTTCGGCTATTTTTCATGCATACATTTTTACTTGCTGATTTTGTTGCAAGTTGCCTCATCATTTCGGCTATTTCGTATGCATGTGTGGATCGCTAGCTTTTTGCCGCAAGCTTGGGATTAGACACCGATTTCGGCATCAGCACTGCTACAACTGGGATATTGCCAGGAGCGAATCATCATTTGCCTTTGTCGATATCGAACAAAGGTGGCTTAGCGAACAGGGTTAGGATTCTGTCGTCTAAGGCTTTTGACTTCATGAGCCGTAAGAGTCTCACAAAGGTATTTCTCTTTACAAGTCATGAGGATCTCGTAGGTGTGTTTTCTCCTTAGGAATCGTGAGGATTCTTAAGTGCATATTCTCCTATAAGTCGTAAAGATCTTACAAGAGAGTTTTCCCCTTATAAGTCGAGAGGCCTCATAAGGGTTGCTCACTATACGAACATATCCCTAGTCACGGATGGGACTTGGTTAGGGACATGTTTATTCACGCCTGTGGATTGTATACAAGGGTCAGTATTGAGCCGCTTGTAGGACAGCATTGGAGGTTGTGGGGGTTGCTTAAGAACAGCTTCAGATCTCTGTAACTTAAGACTTTCAAATCCTATGAGCCGTGAGGGTCCCATAAGAGAGTTCTCCTTACGAGTCGTGAGGATCTCGCAAATGTAATTTATCCTTAGGAATCGTGGGGATCCCTAAGTGTGTTGCTCCCTTGTGAGTCGTAAGGATCTCATGCGGTTGATTTCTCCTCACAAGGTCGAGAGGACCCTGTAAGTGTCTTTTAACGAGGTTGTACCCTTTTGGGTTTTCACAAACACTCGCCGGTAGCCCTGCTGTTTTTACTCACGGAGCCCTTTCGGGTTTTCATCCGTGCCCATTTTGCTTATGGACATACCGTTTTCTCTTTTTTTATTCCCCTTTTTTTCTAACGAGGTTGCACCCTTTCGGGTTTTCACAAACACTCACCGGTAGCCCTGCTGTTTTTACTCACGGAGCCCTTTCGGGTTTTCATCCGTGCCCATTTTGCTTATGGACATACCATTTTCATTTCTCTCTTTTTTTTCTCTTTTTTTGTATCAGCTTTAGGATGCTGCAATCCACCGTAGTTTATCAACATCTCGGTCAGCAGCTAGTTTTAGGACATAGTGGTCCGTCATTAGTTTAAGGACGTTTCGGTCCGCTGTTAGTTTTAAGGACGTTTCGGTCCGTTGTTAGTTTAAGGACGTTTCGGTCCGTGAAAAGAAAGCCGATTACTACTTATAGAGTTTGGGCTCAGGAAGATAGCGAGCGGACATAGTCGTCGTCATCTATCATTGACCTAGGCCGTGACTCGTCAAGCGTAATATTTCTTCAGGAAGCGACCATTTATTGGCTTGAAAGGTCTTTCACCATGCATGTCCATGAGTAGATAGGCTCTACCCTGGTAGACCTTTTTTATAATGTATGGGCCTTCATAATTCGGCTCGAATTTTGCCCGCTTGGCGCGATTGGGGATCATAGGTCTTTTGACCACTAGCACGAGTTCGCCTTGGCGGAATGTCCTCGGCGTGGTCAATCTTTCATATGAGCGCGTCGTCATCTTTGCTTTATAAGCTTCCAGATTTTGCTGCGCCAGGAGTCGGGTTTCGTCAAGGGCATCGAGCTCCTCAAGACGAAGGCGAGCATTCTCTTCGTCCGTTAGCTCATAATGGGCTGCCACTCGTAGAGAGGATAACTCTATCTCGAGAGAGAGTACCGCTTCTATACCGAATACCAATGCGTACGGCGTTGTGTTCGTGATCGTTTTGAACGTAGTTCGATACGCCCAGAGAGCTTCTTGCAGTCTCTCATGCCAGTCCTTCTTATTTCGGGACATCGTTTTCTTCACGATCTTCGTCAGGGTCTTATTGAAAGCCTCCGCCAGACCGTTGGCTCGGGGATTATAAACTGAGGAGTATCTCCAGTCTATGTTGTGCTGTTGTGCGAAGCGGCTGATCTTGTGGCTTCTGTAAGCTGGCCCGTTATCGGAGATGATCCGTCGCGGAGTTCCAAACCGATAAATAACATGCGTCTTGAAGAAGTGGAAGATATTCTCCGTCTTCACTTCCCTCAGCGGCACTGCTTCTGCCCATTTGAAGAAGTAATCAGTTATCGCCAAAATGAAACGATGCCCTCTGGAGGATGCAGGTTCGATGGGGCCGATTATGTCAGTTCCCCACATTTTGAACGGCCAGCTAGCCACTGTTGGGTGTAGTGGATTTGGATGTTGATGGATAAAGTCCCCATGAATTTGGCATGAGTGGCATTGCTTCGCATATTCGAGGCAGTTCTGAATCATCGTGGGCCAGTAGTAGCACATCCGTTTAATCTTCAACTTCATCTTCGGGCCTCCTTGGTGAGAACCGCATAGTCCATCATGAACTTCTTGGACGACCCTTTTCGCCTCTTCAGGTCCCAGGCATCTCAACCACAGAGAATCAAATGACCTCTTGTACAGAGTATCATTGACGAAGGCGAAAGACAGAGCTCGTTTCATAAGCTGATGTCTTGAGGACGCATCTTCAGGCGTTCGACGGGATTTGAAGTAGTCTATAAAGACTTCTCTCCAATCATCAATTGTTTCTTGGTCTTTTATTTGCAGAGTCTTCTGCTTAGTCGCTTCCTTTTCCTCGAATGATTCCGGAGATATTTCCGCCGGCGCAAGAACCCGACGGCTTTGTACCACGATTCTTACGTCATCGAGGTTCTCATCAGCCAGTTCTTTAGAGAGCTTGGCTAATGCGTCCGCCTTGCTGTTTTCTGCACGCGGTATACTTTTCAGCATGTAGGAAGGGATTTGAGTCAGCAGTTGCAGTACTCTCTCGCCATATTTCACCAGTTCTGGTTTGCACGTTTGGTAATCGCCGTTTACTTGACTGACGACCAGTTGAGAATCTCCATATATGAGGAGGTTTTCAATTCCCATGTCGATGGCGATCTCGAGGCCTGCTATCAAAGCTTCATATTCGGCTTCATTGTTCGTCCTCAGCTCTGTTAAGGAGAAAGCAAAGCGTATTATCCCTCCTTATGGAGTTATGAAGATGAGACCTACCCCCGATTTGATTATAGGCGCGTTCTGTTTGCGCTTCTTCATGGAAGACGCTCCATCAAAATAGAGTTCCCACCGGATACCACTTCCGTCGATCGCATCAAACGCATGTTCATCTGGCAGTTCGCAATTCAAAGGGAAATCGGCCGGTATCGGATGCTCAGCGAGGAAATCGACGATGGCTTGGCCTTTTACTTCCTTAAGAGGTTGATAAGTTATCGAGAACTCCATCAAGAGCAGTGCCCATTTAGCGAGTCGCCCCTTCAATATGGCTTTTGATATCAAATATTTGAGAGGGTCCACCTTCGATATGAGACGGACTTCATGCACCAACGCATAGTGCCTGAGCTTCATTATCGCGAAGATCAACGCCAGGCAGTGTTTTTCGATGGGAGAGTAATTGCTTTCTGCCCCCAGGAGAACTCGACTCAAGTAATAGAGAGCTCTCTCCTTCCCTTGGTCGTTCTCTTGTGCCCATAATGCGCCCAAGGAACCTTCGAGGGCTGTTGTATAAAGAATGAGGGGCTTTCCCTTGACCGGAGCAGCCAGCACTGGCGGGTTCTGCAAGTATTGCTTGATTTCGTCCAGCGCGCTTTGGCATTTGTGGTCCCAGACGAACGGGGTCCCCTTCTTCATCAGGTGACTATAAGGACGGCACTTGCCAGAGAGATTGGCTATAAATCGCCGGATATACACGAGCTTCCCTTGGAAAGACCGCAATTGTTTGAGAGTCCTTGGCGGGGGCATTTCTATGATCGCCTTGATTTTTAACGGATCTATCTCAATACCTCGGTGTCGGACGATGAATCCTAGGAATTTACCTGAGGACACCCCGAACGCGAATTTGTGTGGGTTCATCTTCAAGTTATATTGCCGAAGGCATTGGAATACGATCTTCAGATGTTCGAGATTTTTCTCGTATGATTTGCTTTTAACCACGAGGTTGTCGATATAACATTCGACGATTTCATGTATCAGGTCATCGAAGATCTTCGGCATAGCCCTCTGATAGGTGGCTCTGGCGTTCTTTAGACCGAAAGGCATCACTTTGTAGCAGAATATACCCAAAGGGGTTCGGAAAGCGGTGTGCCTCTGGTCCTCGGGATGCATCTTTATTTGATTGTATCCTGACGATCTGTCCATGAAGGAGAAGATTTCGTGAGTGGACGTGTTATCTATCATCAGCTCGGTGACCGGTACTGGGAAGTCATCCTTTGGGCAAGCTTTATTGAGATCCCGAAAGTCTACGCAAATGCGCACCGTCCCATTTTTCTTCATTACTGGGACGATATTGGCGATCCAGTCTGGATACTGAACCTCTTGGATAAAGCCAGAGTTGATTAGCTTCTTGACCTCGGCATTGATGCGCATCTCAAGCTCAAGCCGCATTCTTCTCGGTGCTTGTTTGATTGGCTTGGCGTCCGGGGATATCGCCAATTTGTGGACAGCAATTTCTGGATCTAGTCCCGGCATCTCAGAATAGTTCCATGCAAAGCAATCTCTATGCTGCATAAGCTCGTCTTTTAGTGCAGCGACCCTTTTTTCAGATAACAGCTCACTGACGAATGTCGGTCGCGGGTGGCTTATCGTCCCCAAATCAATTTTTTTGATGTTATCGGCAGTGGTGTGTATTCCGTCTTCCAGCTCTTTTGGCGCTGGTGGAAATTCTGAGATCACCTCGTCGTCATTGTTTTCGAAGCACCAGGGGAGGTCATCCTTATTCTCGGGTTCTTCTTTTGATATCGTTATCATATGACAAGTACGAGCTCACTTCCAAGACCGATATGGATCTGGTTCTACTCTTGCGGATTTGGGTTCATGCTTCTGTGGCGGAGTTATCCTCCAACTGTCAGATAGAGTGAACTTGCCGAGCTGATACTGATCTTCGACCCAGTTCTTGAAGGTGAAGCAGTCTTTGAGAGGATGTCCTATCGCTCGGTGATAAGAGCAATAGTATGGGTGAGAGACCTCGTTAGCTTGCTTGGGGTGCTTGGACTCCGGGAGTGTAAGCATTTGATGTCTTATGGCAAGATCAAGTATCTTCTTTGTCTTGTCTTGAGGAAAAGAGTATGTTCGACTCATCTTCTTTGTAAGGGACAAATCTGGACCGCTCGATTCCCGATCGCGTGACTTCTTGGTCCCGCTTTGTCACTGTTGAATGCCTTTTCCGCTCTTTGACTTGTTTCGGCCTCTACGTCGAGCCTTTTGTACAACAGGTTGACAGGGAGGGGCATTTTCATCTTTCGCAGCCTGTTGAAGAAGGCGTTGCATCCTGGCTTTCTCGTAGATGGCCATTTCACGATTATGGTCGTCTCGAACTTTTTGACCAGCTTCCCTTATAAGCTTTTCCATTTGTTCTTCGAACGACGGACTGGGCATTTTCACGTCGGGGGCTCTTTCTGGATCAGGGTTAGCATTCTCCCATTGAGTATCTCCTTCTTCATCAAAGTCATGTACGACATAACAGTCGTGGAGTAGCTCCTGTTTCTTGGGCCGAACATATCCAAGCCCGATCGCTTCCATTCTCCCGTTGGGCAACTTGCGCTGAGTTCCTGGAACGTTCTAGATCCTGTCATAGAACTTAGCTTTTCGAGTGGTCTGTTTGAAGGGTATCCCTTGGCGCTTCAATAACCTTTTCAAGCCCTCTGTGTAATATCTAGGCAGACAGATGGGCTGGAGCCTGTCAAGTGTAGAATCCGCGCCGTGCCAGATTTCTTTGTCCACTTTGGTTTCCCCGTAGCGGTAGAATAGGATCGCCTTCTCGCCTTCTCGCCTGGGAGGGACATAGAACGTCCGCAGCTCCTCCACACTGTAGGTATGAAGCGCATCCAGTTCTTTATGATGTTTGGGCGGAACCGTGGTAATTTGCAAACTCTGATTATCACCAGCGAATGCTTGTACTGAAGGCCGAGCGGAGAATATAGCATTAACCTCGTCTTTCGAGTCGCTGCCTGATTGTATATTTAGAGAGGTTTTGTCGATTAAAAATATTTGTAACCGCAATCAAGAAAGGCGTCGCTTGAAGCTAGCCGGCGAGTACGGGTCGGTCCACAGGGATGTTGTGAATCTCCTAATCGCGCTAACGAGTTAATTCCGAAGGGTGTTCGGAGTGATTATTAAATCTAAAAACCTAAATTATTCTATACTACGATTATCTAGATCTAGTCTTGTTAGGGTTAGGTTTAGGGATGGTTTGGAAATGCAAGTAAATCTCAACGCTTTCTATACCCAATTTAGGATCTATGAGGAGTTATGGTAATTATCAATAAAGGGGATTAGATCCATTCGGGAAGGTGTTCCTTCCTCTAGGTTCTTGTCCTTCCTTTAGAGATCCTTACCCTAACCTCCATGGAAAACGTGCGCAACCGGGCTTTTACACTACGGTGTCACCGCTACCTCGAGGGATAGGATGCCGTAGGGCACGGTGTGTGCGTGTATGTATGGAATTCTATTGAAAATGTATTATGGGTAAGAAAGGGATGAGAGATCTCATCTCTCAAAAGCCTTCCCCAAAGCTAACTCTAAACAATTTATCTATGGCAAGAAATTAAATCTACCTAGGACAAAGAATTGAAATCTAAACTAGAGCAAGGAATTAAATCTATTTACAGATGTATCTCTCCAATCATCAACGCAGGTTTGTCAGATCTGAATTCATGAGTTGAAAAGAAACACCGATGCTCTCCATAAAGAGATCTGAATTTATTATTAAAAGGAGGCATAAGAAAATATAATGATTAGGTTCCTATTTATAGAGGAAAGGAAACCCTAGGGTTACAATGACTCGCATGTCTATATTTACAAAAATAGCCTTTAGGTAGACTAGTCAGCGCCGCACCCATGTTTGGTAAAATTTTTAGTCTCTGATTATTAGAACGAAAAGATCCATTAGATAATGAACTATTAGTTCTAAGCCATCTCTGGCGATGAATCAACAATTCGAAGTACTTTTCTTGCGTATTCTTGATGAGCCAGCGTTTATATATAGATGTAGGAGGGTTTGTTTGGGAAGTAATAAGGAAACCTTCACGTCCGATTTTAAAAGGGGGAATCCAATCCTATAGGAACCTATCTACATTTTTCTTTTGCTAGGCCCATAGCTAAAAAACCTACTTTCTTACGATTACGAGGTTTATTCGAGTATGAAATCCAATCCTGGGCTATCGGTAGAGAGCTGGCCTCGCTATCCGGTTGTTAGATAAGAAATGTTCTGTATTCCTGATTTATCCACTGGGTCAATCTGGTTGGTTCTTTGCACCCAGTTTTGGTGTAGCAGCTATATTTCGATTCATCCTCTTCTTCCAAGGGTCTCATAATTGGACGTTGAACCCATTTCATATGATGGGAGTTGCCGGAGTATTAGGCGCTGCTCTGCTATGCGCTATTCATGGTGCTACCGTAGAAAATACTTTATTCGAAGATGGTGACGGTGCAAATACATTCCGTGCTTTTAACCCAACTCAAGCCGAAGAGACTTATTCAATGGTCACTGCTAACCGCTTTTGGTCCCAAATCTTCCATGTAATCTCTTTTTATCCAAAAAGAGAAAAGGAGAATGCAATGCGAAAGAAGAAAATAGAAATGAAAAGCGTCCATTGTCTAATAGATAGGACAGAGGTCTTCTAAACCTTTGGTATAGGTTCAAATCCTATTGGACGCAATTTTGACTGACTGACTCGTTAGGGTAAGGGAGAGAAAGTTTGATCTTGCTTACTAGTAGGCCCAGTATTTAAGGCCCAAGAGTAAGGGCCCGGCACGACCAAACAACGGAGTGAGCGCTAGTGCAATATTTATTTGAATGATTCCTTTACCCCGCCGCGGAACCGCGGCCGCAGCCAGGGTTTGACCGCGGTTCCGCGGTCAAACTGTGGGGTTGTTTCATGAAATTCAGTGTGCTGGCTCTGGTCATTTTATTCTTCCTATTTCTTTAGTGCTTTTATCAACTTGGCTTCTAGGTTTCTTCCAGATCTACCAGTGAATATTTGTAGTGGTCTTTTAACCGTTTGCCTTGTTATTTTGGACCTTGCCTTGCCTTGTTGATTGTGAACTGTTTTTTGATGTAGGCTTGATCAAGAGTCCTCTGTTTGTTGGTCAAAGTCCACTTTTGCATCATCTTTTTATCGTTTTCACTGTTTTAGATCCACGAACCTGTAACCTGTAACATGTAGCAGACATGTGTCAAAAGCACCTGTTTATTTATAAAAAGAATAAGAATGGGGAATATAATAATGCAATATTATGGTGTGAACAAATACCCCCAAACTTATCTTTTGCTCGTTCTCGAGCAAACTTATTTTTTATTCACTAAAATCCTAACCGCACTTTCGCAGGGAAACGCGATTGCACTGAGCACGTGCAATAAGCCGTTAAATCTCTAGGTGTCCCTAGTAGGAGGAGTGTTGTCTCCTGAGGGTTTTCAGCGGATTACACCCACAAAATCCTATCAATTTGGCTTTTCGACTTTTGTTCTCCAATTAAGTTTTCCAACAAAGAATTCTATTATCTTCGACTCATAAATTATCCACCCATATTCTTTACACTTCCTCATCATCTAACTTAAGATTATATATGTTCTATAGACTTATCTAGCTTTCGGCATCTTTTAAGTTTTCCTTCTAGGGTTCCATTTCCACTTAGGAATTTTTATCAACTCTACTAAAGATACAAGTTCTATTCTTCACTCCTTTCTCTCATCTAAACTCCAATCACATATTCCCACGTGTGTGTATATATCACCCCTACACTTGGAAATTCAAATCAAGCAATCATACTCTCGTCCGTTGTCCAAAATACTAATTAGTTGGTGAATTTAAATGAATTTTGCTTACACATCCTTCATGCGACCGTTAATACTTCTTGAGATACCAACAACCGATTACAAAATATGTTTGCACTTTAAAGCGTAATTCCTAGTCTTGCAACACCCAAGGCTTTTAGCAGTGACTCCCAAACTAGTTGGTCTAAGGCACTAGGTGATGAAGCACCCTCGCTAAATATTTTTTTCATTAATGCAGCCTTAAGTAATCAAAAAAACCAGTGTTCATTTTTTTTTTCTTTATTCACTTTTTTTCCTTTTATTTTCATTGTACTAAGGACTTTAGACAAGAGCATTTCAAGGTCTCCTCTACTATTCCAAGTTTCAAGGTGCGTGATTGTGCAAATTGTAGGGTATACATTTTTAGAATCTAGACTTAAGCTAGGAACTATTTTTCAAACTTATACTCTAATAAGAACATCAATACTTTTCCTTTGTTTCGACTTAGCCCAAGAAGTGAACCTAAAATTCGCCTATTTCTAAATAAACTACAAAGACATATACTCTCTACCGTTAAACTTTAAAGAAGGTTATCTTTAGGGTTTTTAATTTACTAAGTCTAAGATCTAGTTGTTCCTAGCCAGTTAACCTATTTTTCAAACTCAAGTCAATTAGCTAAAATTGAATACATTAATTTTTATAATTTTTGAAAATTTTCAATTTTTATGGGTTTTCAAATAAGTATGCAAATGCAAAAATATGTACAAATGAATGCGAATGAAGAAGACGTACCGAGCATACTCCTAAACTTGAACTTGACAGTGTCCTCACTGTCATGCTAAACCAAGAAGGTCAAAAATGCCGACACTCCCCTGTTTATTTATTTATAAATTTTTTTTTGTTTTGAATTTTTTTTTTTATTTTTTTATAGAAAAAGAAAACAAAAATATATATACATATATACAACAAGGTTCCCCCAAACTTAAGCTTGGCCTTACATAAGCCCAAGGTGAGCACCAACCATTCAAAAATCTTATCGTGGTAATGGTCTAGTTGGTGAAAGAATGGAGTAGAAAGAAAAGAGATGAGAAACACACGAGACCGAATGGGAAGAAGAGAATATGGTCTCGGTGGAGGGGAAGAATGGCGGAAAGAAGAAAGAAGGGTTGCGCGATCTTGAGGGTGTAAATCGAGTGAATAAATTAGCGCAATTTATGATGACCGATGTGTTAAAAGCGATTGCGCTAACCTATCAACTCGTCGAGAAATGGGATCAAATCCCTCAAGATTCGCAAGAAAACATGGGTATGCCGAACTTGGTATTTGAGATGAAAGCGTAACGGTCACTTGCACGGTCGGAACAATAGGAAGGGCGAAAGGGAGTGATTGAGGGACAGTCGTACTCTCACCTAAGTAATCTGTATCGAACTTGAAAGATTCCATTAATGGTTCGAAACTACTGTAAGCACCCGAGTCTGATGGTTCAACTAACTCATCTGAAAATGTAAAGGACTCAAACTCGGGCGGTGAGTCATCAACATCGTCCGAAAAAGTGAAACACTCGTAAGTGTTATTGGCTGTGAGAACTGTGTCAGATTCGAAGGAAAATTTTTCAAGCTCACAGTTTTCAAGCTTGATATTAGGCATGGTCGGAACGATGGAAAGGAGGGAGGGTGATATAGGTAAAGGTTCAAGAGGATGAATTGGAAAATCAGACATATCAAACAAAAATAGTTCAACCTCAATATGATCCTCAAAACTCTCCTCAATACTATCCTTATAATTCTCCTCAAGATTCAACTCATCCATGCCATTATCATCAAAGTCAAGACGCATATGAGATTCGGGAGAAACGTTTAATAACTCGGGATGATGATTTGAACATAAAATCTCAATTAAATCGACAGGTTCATCATCTGAAATATTCCCGGCGTCTATATCCTCAATCAAGTGAAAATCAATTTTCTTAGACACCTCATCAAAAGCATGGATATCTATCGATTTAGGTTCTAGATGGGAGGTGTAAAGATCGAAAGGATTAGGTGCGGTTTCACTCGAAAGGGGTTCCTCACAATTTGGCAAATCAAACACTACAAAATCACACAACTCGTTTTTATTTTGAACTTGTGAATCATTTAGGACATTCGATGGAAAACTGGAGTTGTGGGCTTCAATTGGGTATGGGTAGGTTTGATTTGGAAATCCTCTCTCATTCTCACTCTGTCCAACCGCCTCCTTATACATTGAAAAATTTGAAGTTAGCGGGAAACTAGCTACCGTTTCACTAGGTTGCATAAGGGCGGCCATGGACGCTTCCACATTCCTAGTCATTTTGTTTGTTGCTACGATATATGCCTCCAACGACTCTTCTAAACTAGACTTGGGTGGTAAGGGGGTTTCGGTAAAAGATTCGAAATCGTGTGGATATGCAAAACTCCCTAATGGCTGTGTGGAAACAGTGCCTAGTGAGGGTGGTAAGGTCGGGTAGGACTGGTAGGAAGTGGGTGATTGGACAGGGGTAGGGTCAACATATGGATAACAAGGTGAATAATCGTGTGGATCCCTAGAACTAGATGAGTGGAGAGGGGTAAAAGATCGGCTGCGAGATTGAGCAATATGCTCAGCAATGGACATCGGCTTAGGAGTGACAGAAGGACTCGAAAAAGTGGTGTCAACATATGGAGGTGGTAAAGGTTGACTTGGTTGACACAAAGTGGGTTGCAAAGTCAAACTGTTTCTCCTAGACGCCTCTATTTGATCTTTCAAAGATTTTTTAGGCAAGGAAGGATCGTCTTTAAATTGATCGAACAAATTGACGTACGACGCAAAATTAGGTTCGGGATACCAAAGTTCGGCAAGTGATTTATTATGTGGGGTACCCATGTTGGAAGGAATGGTGAAAGAAAGAAAGATGTGTGGTGGTTGTGCAAGGATTTATTTGCGGCAAAAATTTTGCAAGTTTCTATAAAAGATTTGTCCTTTTTTATTCTTTTTCTTTATTTGGAAATTGTTGCAAAAAAATTGTTGATAAAAGATATGCAACAGAAAAATATTACTTGCAATCAATTTTTATTTTAAGCGGGGCCCAAATATCCTGCACAAGATTCTTATTTGGAAGGGGAAATATTTTTATAGCGCAAGGAATCCTGCAGGAATTTCCAGAAAAGATATTTCAAAAATTACAGAGGAGGAACAGAGGAACTTACAGAGGAAATTCCACGAGATGATGTCACTGTGGAGCCGCCCTTCCGTGGCAAAACCTGGTTCCCACCGCGGTTCCGTAGTGGGGTAGTCGGCACGAGTCCCAAAAAATTTTCTGACGTTCTGATTTGACTATAAGGCCGCGTTTCCGCGGTCTAAGATGGGTATGCGCGGCGGAATCGCGGCGTGGTGGAGGCTTCAGGGTGCGGGAAAAATTCCACTGTTCTGTTTTGAAAATCCTTCTCTGTTCTGATCTCCTGATTTCTGTTTTGTTTTCTGGAAATTTCCAGATCCGATTTTGTATATCCTGCAAAATTCAAACAACAAAGTATCCCTTCCAAAAATAACAGATGAAATATTTTTATGATTTTTTAATGATTTTTCAGATTTTTATGATTTTTTATTTTATGATTAACCCGAAATTGCAAAAAGGAAAGTTCTACGCCATCCCCGGCAACGACGCCATTTGATTGTATGATTTAGAGAGGTTTTGTCGATCAAAAATATTTGTAACCGCAATCAAGAACGGCGTCGCTTGAAGCTAGCCGGTGAGTACGGGTCGGTCCACAGGGATGTTGTGAATCTCCTAATCGCGCTAACGAGTTAATTCCGAAGGGTGTTCGGAGTGATTATTAAATCTAAAAACCTAAATTATTCTATACTACGATTATCTAGATCTAGTCTTGTTAGGGTTAGGTTTAGGGATGGTTTGGAAATGCAAGTAAATCTCAACGCTTTCTATACCCAATTTAGGATCTATGAGGAGTTATGGTAATTATCAATAAAGGGGATTAGATCCATTCGGGAAGGTGTTCCTTCCTCTAGGTTCTTGTCCTTCCTTTAGAGATCCTTACCCTAACCTCCATGGAAAACGCGCGCAACCGGGCTTTTACACTACGGTGTCACCGCTAGCTCGAGGGATAGGGTGCCGTAGGGGCGCGGTGTGTGCGTGTATGCATGGAGTCCTATTGAAAATGTATTATGGGTAAGAAAGGGATGAGAGATCTCATCTCTCAAAAGCCTTCCCCAAAGCTAACTCTAAACAATTTATCTACGGCAAGAAATTAAATCTACCTAGGGCAAAGAATTGAAATCTAAACTAGAGTAAGGAATTAAATCTACTTACAGATGCATCTCTCCAATCATCAACGCAGGTTTGTCAGATCTGAATTCATGAGTTAAAAAGAAACACCGATGCTCTCCATAAAGAGATCTGAATTTATTATTAAAAGGAGGCATAAGAAAATACAATGATTAGGGTTCCTATTTATAGAGGTTAGGAAACCCTAGGGTTACAATGACTCGCATGTCTATATTTACAAAAATAGCCCTTAGGTAGACTAGTCAGCGCCGCACCCATGTTTGGTAAAATTTTTAGTCTCTGATTCCCTTACCCCGCCGCGGAACCACGGCCGCAGCCAGGGTTTGGCCGCGGTTCCGCGGTCAAACTGTGGGGTTGTTTTATGAAATTCAGTGTGCTGGCTCTGGTCATTTTATTCTTCCTATTTCTTCAGTGCTTTTGTCAACTTGGCTTCTAGGTTTCTTCCAGATCTACCAGTGAATACTTGTAGTGGTCTTTTAACCGTTTGCCTTGTTATTTTGGACCTTGCCTTGCCTTGTTGATTGTGAACTGTTCTTTTATGTAGGCTTGATCAAGAGTCCTCTGTTTGTTGGTCAAAGTCCACTTTTGCATCATCTTTTTATCGTTTTCACTGTTTTAGATCCACGAACCTGTAACCTGTAACATGTAGCAGACATGCGTCAAAAACACCTGTTTATTTATAAAAAGAATAAGAATGGGGAATATAATAATGCAATATTATGGTGTGAACACTGCCGAAGATTAACATAGGAGTGGACGGTCCTGGCTTGTTGTACTGGGGTGGGCTTGAATAAACCATCTCTTCTTCTACTTCAGTATCACTCTCGAAGACAGGAATGGTGGCGATAGCTTTGTTCTCCGGTTTGTGACATCTCTCCGTGTCCTCGAAATCTGGCAAAAAATATTTTGCGTCTTCGTACTTACGGACTTCGTTCACGGAGAATGGGTTCAGCTCTCCTGTTACGGTATACTCGAGGCCATCTTTAAACTATTTCATACACTGATGTTGTGTAGAAGGGATGATGTTGTACTCGTGTAACCAAGGCCGGCCGAGCAAAGCGTTATAGCATGTCTTGGCGTCAATGACATGAAATTTAATATCCGTGACAAGTAGCCCGAATCGTAACGTCAGTATCACAGACCCGAGAGTTCTTGATGACTAGGAGTCGAAATCGGAGATGGTAATTTTATCACGAGTGAGATGCTGGACGCTCATGCAGATTTCTTTTAACACCCGTACGTTAAGGAGATTAACGGAAGACCCATTGTCGACCAGGATTTTTCCTATCTTTATATCGTGGCAGTATCCTGAGACATAGAGGGGACGGTTGTGCTCGCACGTCCCAAAGAGGAGGTCTTCGTCGCCGAAGGTGATATCGGCTGTGTGTACTTCCTCCAGCTCTTCCTTTATCTTTTCTTCTGCGAGATAAGCTTGGAATTGCTCTGGTTCTTGTAGCGCTTTGATCAATGAATCTCTCGCTTCTTTGGATAGTAAAAGGACGTCGAGAATACGGAGCTGCGAGGGTAACTTCCTCAAGTGCGCCAGAATGTTATAGTCCGCCTTACTCTTCTTAGGCGGGTCCTTGGCGGTCAGCTCTTTCATGACTTGGTCATCCAAGACGATATCCTCAGAGACCTTTTCTTTTCCCTTATCTTTTTTGCTCGTGGATCCGAGATTCTTTTCCGGAAGCGTGCGATTGCGCAGCTGGATGTTTTCACAGGCCTTCGGTTCTTTCTCTTTCCCCAAGGTGGGTTCTTTAAAGAGAGGGCCAAGAGCCATTTCTTCGTCAGAGTCGCTTCCGAAAGTGAGAATTTGCGATCCCCCGGTGTTGACCATGCGACAGTTACCGGTATCTCTTTTATGCTCCTCAGTCGCACTTCTTTGCTCCCGCTGGGTTTTGCATTTCATCCGCTTAAAATGTTGCCGGTGAGCAACGTACCCTTGCCACCATCTTTTAATAGCGTCGCATTCCTTGGTGGGGTGCGAAATCTTTCGATGATATAAGCAGTCGGTAGGATACATCTCTACTTCACCGGGAGTGTTTCCTTCAAAGGGTGGTAGCTTCATTCCCATTGATATGGCTTTAGCAAATCTTTTTCTCGTCTTGAACTTGTTTTTATCCGTGATGGATGTTCCTTGATTCGGCGGGAGTGTCTCGACTCTTTCATCTAGTCGCCGGCGTTTGGCTCTTTCAAATATGGCCGTCTCGCGCTCCCGATCAGCTTTACTTTTCAAAAGAGCCGTGTTCAGGAATGCATCAATTATTTCATCTGACGGCTTCAGGAGTTCCGGCATAGGATTTGCCCCCAGCTTCTCAGTGCGAGGAGTTTTGTAACACCCGAGCCCAATGCTACTAATTTCTGTTACTTTATGAATAAAGTGTGTCCCTTATTTCATTTATCTTGCTTGTTTGTGGCTTACTGTAAATTTTTACCCGGTAAATTCATTTCTGCATATAACAATTTTTGGCATCTAAAATAAAATTAAAAATATTCATCTTGGCCTACTTGACACCCCTAACCCTGCTGTAGCATCCGTGCATCGTGTCCTCGTCCCGTTCAGTGAAACGGGCGAGTTTGGACGGCTACGCGCACGTACGTGTGTCCGTTTTGGGGGTACGCTTTTTGATCATAAAACACTTCATTTTAAAATTTGGATCCCGCTTAAAATCCTATTATTCCAATTTCAAATTTTTGGACCCGACCCGGGCGTGATTTGGAAATGTTTTATTTTGCGCCAAAACCCCAAATTTAATATTTTATAACTTTCGAATATTTCCTTAACTTATAATATATATTACTGTTTCCCCTAATCTTATAAATCTTTTAAATAAATTTCCTAACCTCCTACAGTTCTTTCAACCAATCTTTTCCTTTTAAACCTCCCGCGGGCCCCACCTCCTCTCTCCACTTCTCTCTATCCCATTCTCTCTCTCTCACCGTCTCTCTCTCTTTCTCTATCTCTCTCTCTCTCCAATCCCCCTTTTCTCTCTCTCTTTCCCTCAAATCTCTTTCTCTCTCCTTTATATTTAAACTTCTTTTCCCTCCTCCATATATTTTCTCACGAGAACCCATCGCGAGCCCCTCGCGCAAACCCTAGCCGTACCCTCGCCGCCGCAGCTCTAACGCCGCACCACCGTCGCCTGCGCTCTCGCCTACTCGGCCTCATCTTCACCTCACCAAGCCCCTCTTCCTCCTTTCCCCGCGTTCCCAGCTACCTGCACACCCCGCCGCGGCCGCCTGCAGTTCCCTGCACGCATCTGCGTCGTCGGAGTCGCCGCCGGTGACCTTTTTCCCATAGCCCGACCCTCGCGCACACTCCTCGGTGAGTTCCACCTCCCCTCCTCTCTTCCTTCTTCTTTCTAACACGATTCTTGATCGGCAGATCTCCCCGCGGTCACTGTAGGCCACCGCCGGAGCCGTCGACCTCGTCGTCGTTCTCACGTCTCCTCTCTGTAATCACAGAGCAGAACCTTGTAAGCCTCATCTTCTTCTTCTTTAGTTTCCCTTCATTTCTTGTTGCATAGTCTTCTTGACATTCACTGTTCACGTTTTCGCCGGAATCCGACGATGCCGACGACGTGATCCGACGTTCCAGCGAGGTACCCCGACCCGTGTGGTTCCACTGTTCGTTGTTTGGGTTCAATCCGTGAACCGTGCGGCCGTCGCGAGTTTCCCCGCCGATGTTATCGTTCCGTTTTTCCCGGTTCGCGACCCGTCGAGGCAAGTACCCCTTGCTATATGCTATACAATATTTACCTATATATTATGACACCCTAAACCTGTAAATTTAACTTGGTATGATCATTTCTCATTTTTGGGTACAATATTGCATTATATCATTTTACCGTTAAACTTGGAACCTACAGTTGCAAATTGAACCTAATAACTATATTTACCTGTTTGATCACATTTTTAATGTTAACATAGCTTATGGCATTTATCCCTGTAGTTCTGTTCCATTCGGACACTCGTATGCATTTAACCTGAAATAGCTGTACTGAACCGTTACATAAATCATTGCACCTCTAAGGGTTCTTAAACCTGTTAACATGACTAAACGGTTATACTTGTCTTACTGCACTCTTGTAATCATCTCTGTGACAAATTTGATAACTGTATTGCAAATTGAATGAAACCGCCTATTACTTAATTCATTACTTACCTCATGTTGTTGATACCCACGCTAGATTATATAACTGATTGTGAGCACACCCACGATATTGTTTACATCTTGACCTGACTTGCTACATATATATATATATTGATATACTTGACATGGTACCGTACATTGTTGACTTGACCTGATGTACCATGACCTGACCCGTTACCTGATCTTGTGTCTAATGCCAACAAACCTGACATGTAGTCCTCATGGACCGTTCCTGTTGTCTATTCAGACAAACCTGCTTTTACCTGATCCTGTGTTGGCATTAGTTCTTGATTACTGAATACCTGACTTGACATACATAACTTGGGGGTATGGGGAAATCAAAGGTGAAACCTGACTTGTAACTCAACAGTTCACTACCTGTTCTGATCAGTCTTACGGGTTAGGCCAGCCCCGGAGTGATGATGCTGACATCGCTCGCCCATATCTGCTACCTGTTACTGCCTAGCGGCACGTCTCGGTTTCAGCCCGAGAGTCTTAGACCGTGGTCCCGGGCATGCACGGGATACTATTGAGTTACATCGACGATTCATTAATTGATTTCAAAGACTTTAGGATAGAAAACCTGATAGAACAGTTTAGTTTACCCACTGCATACTACCCTGCACTGCTTTGATTCATAATATTGTTACTCTCGTTTTATTAATGTTTATATTGCATTTCCTGCTACACTGTTCATATTATATTACTTGATGACATGACGCGCTGACGTCTGGGTTTTGCATGGCCCAGATTCTGTACCGCTGTTGCAGTCCGAGCAGGAGTATTTCAGCCAACAGGCTGAGCTGTGAGGTGTTAGTATTAGTTAGTTTTTATTTCCTGCAGTTTATTCCTGATGTGAGCCCGCATTATGGGACATGCATTTCAGTTATTTTGTATTGGATCATTTGCTTCCGCATTTATTTATTATTGACTCCTGTTATCTTGGATCATGAACATGTTTAGATAGTTTTATTTTTGTTCTTGATATCTCTACAGCCGTAATGTGACTGTGGATGGATGCTTCCTACCCACAGATAGCATGGTTGGCTATGTCACGTGCCCATTTTTAGCGTACTCTGGGAAGCGGGGCGTGACAAGTTTCTTCGTCGTCTATCGACGAGTGAGAGATCACATGACAACTTGCCACGTACTCCTCAGATCCATCCGATGAGTCTTCTCCATCATCTTCGTCCTCAAGGATGTGGCTGAGGAACTCTTGGAGTGTGATGGGAGTCCGCGCCTTCTGATTATACTCCTCCAGCGCGTCGATCTGTTTCTGTAGGTCCGTGCGCTTGTCACCAGGCTTCACGGGCTTTTTGGATCTCTTCTTCTTTTTCTTTGAAGATTTTGATGGCTGGGTGTGAGTGCTTAGGCCATCACCACCAATGTTTGGAGTTGGGCGCGGCTTCAGCATCCCTTCGATGATCTGGGGTACTAGCGGGTTCTTCCACCTAATCGCCGGGCATGTCTGGAGATTATTCAGCATCCTTTTGGTTTTGGCTGAAAGCACGACCTCCCACGGAGCTTCTTCAACAAAAGTGCATGTCGCCCCCGGTGTGTCCGTCTTCTTAGGAGTGTGCGGTTGTAGTGGGTTTACTTTCCACTTCTCGGAAAGCGCAAACTTGCCTTGTAGGCATTGATCCTCGATCCATCCCTTAAAGACAAAGCAATCCTCGATCGGTTGACTTACCGTTTGGTGGTAAAGGCAGCAATTGGGATTATTCACTTCGCTGGGTTACGGTGGCCATCTGGGATTTAGCAAACTGATAAGCCTGTGGCACATAGCCAGCTCGAACAGCCTCTTCGTCTTGTCTCATAGGAATGAGTAAGGACGCTTCATTCTCTCATTGTAATAGCGCCGTCTCTCTTCCAGTTGATCCGCTAGCTTCGGAACGCTGGGCTGCTGTTGGGTGTTCATAATGAAGGTTGCCTTCCCATTACCCTTGTCGTTCCGCGGTTCCGGCTTCGGGGGAGACGGGCTGTGACCCATTTGATCCATCTGGGATAACTTATCAATTAAAGCCTGGAACGTGGTCGGTTTAAATAACATCATGAACTGTGAAGTAGTTGCATGAGGATCTAGAGTACCCAAGAACATGCCCACCGCTGGTGCTTCTTCGATGCGCTGTTCGCACTTCGACCACAAGTTCCACCATCGGATTGCATATTGAACCCAAGTTTTGCCCGGCTTCACCCTTGCATTGATCAATGCCGTTATTGGGCTGCGTTCGCTGGCACTCGCGAATCGCTGGGTGAATAACAATTCCATCTCTGTGAAAGTTTTGACGGAGTCGTTTGGAAGTTCGGAGTACCATTCAAACGCCGTCTCTGATAAGCTGCCGACGAATTGGCGGAGCAAGAGCTTATCATCACCCCCGGTGTTGCCGCACAGAGCTCTGAACTGGGCGACGTGCTGATGGGGATTGCCTGTCCCCTTGTAGACATGGAATTTTAGGATTGTGTAGCCCGGCGAGTACTTTATCTGATCATACCAGCTTGGATACGGTCGCCCTGTCTTCACGACCTGGCCAGCTGCTTCATTCGCCTGGTGAACTCGTATTTGATGAGTAATATAATCATCCAGGGCGGCTTTAGAGATTGTTTCTTCTTTGGCTGTTGAAAGAGCTGGGGTGGATTTGACGTTTATCCTCTGTCGTCTTCGAGGATAATTGGAGGCTCTTCGGCTGGAGGATCCGGCTGTATCATCATCCCGACCATGTCTTGGAACAGAAAAGCCATTTGCTTTATATTGGCCGCTTGTTCCGTAGCTTCCTTGTCCTTCTTTTCGAGCATTCTGCGAAGGAATTCAGTACCAGTCTTGTGTTCGTGACGTTGTTCCGATGACGCTTCCAGGCTTTCTTTTGGCCCGGTGAGTGCATCCATTGCAGTCAGCATCTCCTGGAGCTTCTACTGTTGCTGTTCCTGAGCCCTTGTGATGGATCGGGTGAGTGGTCGGTAGCCCGTAGAAGCACGGCTATCCTCCTTCCCATATGCCATGTAAACGGTATGGACCGTTATGCCCCCAGACTTAGGGCGTTTGGGTTCGGTGCCTTTGACATTTGTCACAGGCATGGGGATCTTCTCCGGCCTTCTTTTCTTATGAGCAATCGAAGTTGAGGGGGTCGCGCGGTGGGCACCCAGATAGCTTTTCGTGGCTCGACAGGATGGCTTTGTTTCTGTCGGACCTTCAGCTTCTTGTGCTGGCGGGAGAAATTTGGATCGATCACCGAGTCCCGGACCTACTGCCAGACTTTATAGACCATGGAGGACAGCCGCTGCGGGGACTATTCTGGCTTTGCTTCCGCGACCTTCTCCAGTGGAGGAGGAGACCTTTTCAGTACGGCGATAAGAGAATTCCTACGCACCTTATTTAGCAGCTCAAACATGTTCCTAGTTGGAACCGCAGCATTAATTTCCGCCGTCGGGGCTGGTAGAGTTAGCCCAGAAGGGGAGTTGCCTCCGGCCTTCCTCATTCGGCGCCAGTGGCGACGTCGAGCATGCCGAGCTGATGGAGTTGAGTCGGTGACGGGGGTGGCCTTGTCTTGCTCCCTGCTCAGGTGAGGGGCCGTTGCCGGTGTCAGCCTGTTAAAGACTGATGTCTTTTGAGTAGTAGGAGCGGGAGTGGGAGTTGGGACAGTCAGTCTTGTAAAGACCGACCCCTTGGCAGGAGAAGCCGTCTTGACGACTTCGGGAGCATTACTCTCTTCGGAATTATCTTCTTTGGGACTGCAAGCTTCATTGTGGGCTCGCAGGAATTTTGGACCAATCTGGAGAAGACCGAGGCACTAGTGTCGGACGACCCGTTGAGATGGGCCGCGGTAGCTGTAAGTCGATCGAAGACCGACTTCTTGGGAGCTTCTGGTACGAGCACGGGGGCAGTGAAGCTTGTTGGCGGGAGCATGGTCCCGAAAAACAGTCCAGTAATAGCCTGGGTGACCTGTTCTACCGGCATCGTGAACAGGGACGCCGCTTGAGGTCCATAAGCTACACCTCCAGGTGAGGCGGAGCGTAGGTTGCATTTGTAGTTGGAACATCTTGCACAAGTGGACCCCATTGATTCTTTGCTTTGTGCAGCAAGCAAAACGCCAAATCTTAGTACCTTGAAACCCAAAGACAACCATTAGCAAACTGCGATTGGTTCGCGAACACGACACATGAAGTGTGGAGTGGAAAGAGGAAAAGGTCCCACCGGGCGTGCCAGAATCTGTTCCCCTTCGAAAGACAGCGCAAGACAGACGTCTTGCCTAAAATTCGGGGCAGATGCTAATTGGTGCTATCCATCCACCTCTCAGAAGATGCCAAGTTGATTTATGGCACCGTGTATCGAAGGTTTAAACGGATGCGGCCGATGTAGCAGACTTCGTCAAATTCCCCCTCGTTTGAGGGGTTTTTGATTGTGGGGACCCTCTTCCCTGCAGGCACAAGCCCCTGCAGTTAATTATGCTACCGCATCGCGGTAACAACTTTCTCCTTCTCCATATGGTCACTTCGTGTCGTGGGTGTTTGTTTTGTGTTTGGTTGCCCGTGGATTGTATACGGAGATTAAGTTATATTGTCGCTCGTAGGATGTGGACTAGTCCATATCCGTATCTTTCTTAGATTTGGGTTTGGTGGTTGGGTTTAAGGATACGTTAGTCTCTTTTGAGACTAAGATCAACTTAAACGTTTGTTAAGGATACGTTAGCCCAATTTTTAGACTAAGATCAACTTAACGGGATTATTTAGATCCGACAAGAGAGCAATTGGGCTCTATTGTTTAGTTTAGTGATATTGCGGTCGATAGTTAGTTTAAGGACATTACGGTCCAATGTTATTTTTAAGGTATTGCGGTCAAGGTTAAGGACATCATAGTCCATGAGTTTAAGGACCTCACAGTCCGGTGTTAGTTTTAAGACGTCACGGTCGAGATTAAGGACGCTATAATCCATGAGCTTAAGGACCTAACAGTCCGATGTTAGTTTTAAGACATCACGGTCAAGGTTAAGGACATCATAGTCCGGTATTAGTTTTAAGACATCACAGTCGAGGTTAAGGACGTCATAGTCCATGAGTTTAAAGACCCCACAGTCTGTAGCAGTGTGTGGTTGTCAGGACCCGTCACCTCTCTGACGACGCTGAGGGATTACAACGTCAGATGTCAAAGGAGTAAAGAGATGTACCCTCGAACCGGGTGTAAATTGATTGGAAGAGCGGTTGGGCTCAGTTCAATTTAAATTGAGGACTTATGGCCAGAATTGGGCTAAGTCCATTTGAAAATGTTTAACATTTTATTCATGTTCTGCCTATTAGGCTTTTACTTGGGCTCTGCCATTTTATAATGCATAGTATTGGGCTCTGTAATTAAATGCATAGCATTTGGTTCTGATATTGGATGTAATTAAATACATAGCATTTTTGTGGTCTGATAGTACGCCACGTGGCTTGTCAGGCGCTTTGCGCCAATTAAAGAGCGCAATGCGCTAGCGCATGCGAAAGTGACACGTGTCACGCTCTGCACTAAGCGCAAGTCTGTTAGCGCACTGCGCTTTCTGAGTGCGCTGCGCCAGTGAATGACACGTGGCGCGCTCTGGCGCAGTGCGCCAGTCCAAGAGCGCAGGGCGCTATTTAAAAGCGCAAAGCGCAAATCGTTCTGTGGTTGACACGTGGCGCGTTCTGGCGCAGTGCGCCAGTCCAATAAGCGCAAAGGAACATTTCAAAAGTGTAAGGCACTGTCCAATAACGCAGAGCGCATCTTGATCAAATTAAGATCAAAGAACAAGTTTTCTGTTCTCTCAAAAGAGGTTCTACCTCAAGATCCAAGAACCAAGGTTCTTATTCTCATCAAAAGGTTGTGCCTTTATATAGATCAAAAGATCTAAGGATGAAGTAAATTACTTCTTTTAATCTTTTATAATTAGATCTTTTTTATCTTTTTCTTTTTTATTGAAGATCTTGATCTTGTTCTTAGATTTTTTATCTTTTTAGAAGAGAATTCTTCTTTTATGAGATGTTTTCATCTCCTCTGTTCAAGAACACAATTCTTTACCTTTAAAAATTAAGAAAATAATCTTCTTTCTTCAAAGGCTTGCCTTTTCTTATGTTTGAGTTTTTCTCAAAGTTTTCAGATGGTTTTCTCTATTCTGTCAATGTTTGAGACTTGGAGTCTAGGGGCCTTTATATAGGGCCAATTGATTTGTTAAGTTAGTTACAGAGATCTTTCTCTGATTGATCTGGGGATATTTCCCCACCGTTGGATCTTGGATCCTAAGGCCTCTGTTTTACAGAAGACAATATTCTTATTTTAATAAGATTGGAAAGATCTTTCTAGAATTTTAATTCTGATTAATTAATAATTTATTATTTAAATTCCAGTGCTGGCGCAATTGGCGCTAGCGCACCTGTGTTCGACACGTGGCGCGCAGCGTAGAGCGCAGCGCACCTGTGTTCGACACGTGGCGCGCAGCGCAGAGCGCAAGGAATCTGAAGCGTTGCTTCAATTTTAAAATTTGAATTTTTAAACAGAGCTTTGCTCTGATTTGGGGTGTGCTGCCTAGGGCGCAGCGCTCCTGGCGCTGGCGTGTCTGCTTTTGACACGTGGCGTGCAGCGCGCAGTGCAAGGGATCTGAAGCGTTACTTCAATTTTTGAATTTTGAAGTTCAAACAGATCTTTGCTCTGATTGGGGGTAACAGTACGCATAAACGGCTTCCATATCGCAAGGATCCATCTTTGTGGATGATGAAGTCAGTTCGAAATCCACTTTCTACTTATTCTCGGATCTTTTGTAGTTTGGCATCATTTTCTTGAGCTGCCTTGATCTGATTGACAAGAGTGGACTGGACTTGTAAGTTCATCAAATATGAAGCTTTACCTGGTATAACCACTTCAATCTCTAATCCGTGCAATTCTTGTTGTAGCTTCCATTAAGCGGTGAGGTTCATTGTTAATGGCTGGTGACTAAGTGCATCAGGAACTGCGTTCACCTTCCCAGGATGATACTGTAGATTGATGTCGAAGTCTGCCATAAGTTCTAGCCATCTTCTCTACCGCATGTTGAGTTCTTTCTAAGTAAATACATATTTCAGACTCTTGTGGTCAGTGTATATATTCACTCATTCTCCCAAAAGATAGTGGCGCCAAATCTTGAGTGTGAAGATGACGGCTGCCAATTCCAAATCATGTATTGAATAGTTGTGTTCATGAACTTTTAATTGCCTTGATGCAAAAGCCACAACTTTTCCATGCTAGTGTAGAACACATCATAATCTTTTACCGGACGTATCACAATGTACAACGAATCCGCCAGATTGATCCGGTATTACAAGAATAGGTGCAGAGGTTAATCTCGACTTGAGTTCTACAAAAGCCTTCTCACATGTTTCTGACCACACGAATGCTTCGTCTTTACGTGTGATCTTGGTCAGGGGTGCTGCGATCTGTGAGAATCCTTCGATAAATCATCGGTAGTATCCTGCTAAGTCCAAAAAATTTCTTATATCTTTCACCGTCTTTGGTGTCGGCCACTCGCTGACAGCTGACAGTTTAGCTGGATCCACAGAGATTCCTTCGCCTGAAACAATATTTCCGAGAAATCTGACTTGATCTAACAAAAATTCACACTTGCTGTACTTGGCATAGAGCTGGTGTTGTCGTAATGTCTCCAGGACAATCCGTAAGTGCTCGGCGTGTTTTTTTCCGATTCTTTGAATACATCAGGATGTCGTCTGTAAATCCCCAGTTCCCGTATATATTTTTACGTATATTTTTCCAGATTTTCCCCTATTTTTTCCTATTTTTCCATTTTTAATATATTTTTATTATATTTTTAATAATTAATTCCTAACCTAAACTCTAAAACAAACCCTAATCAAACCCTTTACCTAACCTACCCGACCCGATCCCTACCCGACCCGCTTCCCTTTTCTTCTTCCTCATTCTTTTCCCTTTTCCCGCTTCTTTTCCCTTCCAATGTTCCCCCTCTTCTCGCGCCCGCGACGACCGTGCCAACTTCCACGAGACCTGCGCTCCGTCACCAACAAACTCCCCGTGATCCCCTCCACCAAATCTTCTCCCTCCAATGGCTCTCCATCTCTCGTCCTCGCCGCGAGACTCACTCCCCCACGTCCTCGCCTCACCCACGTCTCGACCGAGCCCCTTCCCCTTCTTTTCCATCTCACTCCTTCTCCCTCGTCATCATTCTCTTCGTCCCCTCCAAGCCCTCTCCTCCAAACACCCGCCAACTCCTCCATCGATGACAAGCCCCGATCTCCTCATCGTCGACCACCACTACAAACCCATCACCAGCCACACATCATTCTTCTCTTTCTTCACCTTCGACCGCCCACAGCCATCGCCATTGCCTCACCTCCGTCGACCAACCACCGCAAGACCTAAACTTTAGCACCACCCCTGCATACCAAACTCCATCGCACCCAAGCGAAACCACCTCGGCAACCACCTTTGCACTACCGCAGTCACCTCCCTACCACCATCGCCTTGACGCCGACGTGCTCCTCTAAACAACCAAGCTCCTTCCCCAACATCGAGACCACACCCACTGCACCCAATCCCAAGCCCGCTGCCACACTCGCTGCCGGATCCACGAGACCGCTGCACCTCACCGCCGTTGCCATAGTACCCGTGCCCACCTCTGTAGTGCCAAGCCTCTCCAAGTCCTCACCCAAGCCCGTGCTAGTCGCGCGTGTATCGTGTCGTGCCATCTCCACGCCGTGGTTGTAGACGCTGTTGCTGCTGTCGTGATCATGCTGCTGCTCTGGGCCGCATTGCTGTGCTACCACCGTTCGTCGTCGCCGTCCCGACTATCGATCCATCGCTAGGCAAGTGAAAACCCGATCACTTGCTTTGCATGCTATTATTATTTTTAATGGATCGATAGGTTTTATTCGTAATGATATTATTGCATATATATCTATATCGTCATAATAGCCGCGTTGTGAACCTATAACCCATCGATAACGCCTACAGTGATCAGAACGTGAACATGGAATAACTATTGTTTTAATTGATTATATTAAGTGGACCCCTCGTTTAATAACCGTACGCTAGTTAAATGCTCGACACAAATTCTTACACAAAAGCTTATCTTATTATGGCGGAACTTGTGATAGTTAGATTACTTTATTGTTTACTAATAATGTGTTGAAATTTGGATGCAAAATATGATGTTTATAATCATGTAAAGTCGCCCCTTAAAGGCGACATTAAATCTGAAATTTTACCGCGCAGGTTACCTTGTGAAAATCATTGTTAATTCAATACAGTTTGGAATGTAATGTTCTACAGCTCATATCGAAACCGACTCGATAATCTAAAACCATACATAGTTTATTTTTTGATATCGATAGATTACTGTAACGATAGTTGGCTGAGAATGCGGCACTGGACTGCAGTCCGGGACAGCATCCCATGGGGATACCTGAAGTTGAATACCTGCACGTCCCTACTTAAAACTGAAAATGCGCGGATCCCCTTATAGTCGCGTAGATAATTTAGTTAGCTAACACATGAATCTGGTCCCGTGCAGTTTCACAGTCGTTTGATATTTAGTTTGTATTTTAGAATGTCGATGTGTTCTGCAGTTTTTGTAGTGACATTTCTTACACCATTACATTTAAACAGGATGTAACTTCTAGTACAGGAAGGCTATTGATAATCCATTTGATGAGTTGGAAACTTAACACACAGAACTAGATTTTATTCAACTAGGGCAACACCTGAATCTAAACACAATCCCTAGTAAGACGCGTATGAAGTTAGACTTCCAGTTCTGAAACTGGAATTCCAGCAATCGATCGCTAATTTAAAATGATGATAAGTCCCTAACCTCAGTTCCATTTGATATGAAATTAATTTTATTGCTTATATAATCAAGTGTACTTCATATTCCTTTTATATTGTTTTGGTTGATTCTATGCGTGTGATTTATGGTAAATTTTGCAAGTCATATGGCGTTGGCTGTCATAATATAGTGAATGTCTGTTCAGTGCATTTTTGCCTATTTTTGTGCTTGCTTTATACCTGCTGCATAGTGATTGTTTACATTGAGACCTAGCGACTGTTTTGCATTGTCAATATATAAGTGTTAGTGATTGGGTTGTGCCAAATACGAAAGTGATATTGATAAGTGGAAACGTGATTGAAAGTGAAAGCAATACGTATTTGTTCACAACCTATCTAATATCTGAATCCATACTATAACCTGGGGAATAGGGAAATCAAGGTGGAATTGAACTCGTATTTAGCGAGGTACAGTGATTTAAAGAATGATCATTCGCTATTAGTGATATATATATACATATATTAAGTCGTAGGCCTACCGGCACAGCTGCAAGGTTATGTCCCGGGCAACAGTGGACCGTAGTCTCGGGCATGCACGAGACCCTTGTTAAACACGAGCATCCTTTCCACCAATTGATTTCATTGACTTAGTGATTGATAAGTAGTAACATACACATTGCTTGGTTTACAGACATGATACTTATATCACACTGTTCATATGCAAATGATGTTCATTATTTTCATGTTCTTCATTCTGTTGCACTTTTCATGTTTAATTACATTGCACACCCATTATATAATTATTGCTATATGTGTCGCTCTGATGACCTGAGTGTGCATGCTCATAGGACGAAGTGGATCCAGCCCAGGAGCAGGACCCGCCATTCGAGATCGCGAAGGTCTAGACTACAACATCAGCGCCATTTCTTTTGCTTTAAGTACTTTGTATTTCGTTGGTTAGTTTTTTTCTTGTGCAAAATAAATGTATCTCGAACTCTTTTATTGATTGTAATAAAGTTATGAGCTTTGATTTTCCTTTACTCTAGTACTGTTTACTGACTACCATGTAATGCGAGAAGCCGAAGTGTGACTACAGTGGAATTATTCCCTGATCGTAGGAGCATGGCTGGCCTAGTCATCCCTCATATTCTGTAATTTGGGAAGTAGGGCGTGACATCGTCGATGAATATAACAACAAACCTGTCTAAGTACTCTTGGAAAACTTGGTTCATCAGGTTCATAAAGATGGCAGGTGCACTGGTCACTCCAAATGGTATTACGAGATATTTATAATGACCATAACGAGTCCAAAACACCGTCTTCGGAATGTCGGACTCTTTGACCTACACCTGATGGTAACCCGAACGAAGATCTAGTTTTGAAAAGACACAAGATCCACTTAACTGATCGAAAAGGTCATCGATATGTGGTAGTGGATATTTGTTCTTAATCGTCACTTCGTTCAGAACTCAACAATCCATACACATCCTGTAAGAACCTTCCTTCTTCTTCACCAGTAGCACTGGAGATCCCCAACTTGAAGTACTGGGACGAATCCAACCTTTCTTCAGGAGTTCTTCCAGTTGAACGCGGATCTCCTTCAATCCCTCCGGACTTAATCGGTACGGAGCTTTTATTACTGGTTATGCGCCGGGTTGTAAATCGATGCTGAATTCAAGAGCTCGATCGGGAGGCAAACCTGATATATCTTCCGGAAATACATCCTCGAACTCTCGAACTACCTCTAGTTTTGATTCTTCCGCTTGCAACGCTCCAATCTATGCCTTCTTTGGTTTTGCTTGGTAGATGCTAGGCTCCAAGGTTCGGTCTCCACTCTTGAAACAGAACACTGAATGATCTGGTATTTCGAACACTACGCTCCTTTGGCGACAGTCGATGGTAGTGAAAAAAGTTCCCAGCTAGTCCCTTCCCAAGACTACGTTGAAGTTTGGTATGTCCAGCACCTTGAAGTCCACATAGAATTTTCGACTGCAGACGACCACTGGACACAGATCGTATCCCAAAGTTGCTTTTAGAATGTCGTTCCCTGAACTGCCATTCCAGCTGGATATGAGTGGTGTAACAAGGATCGCATGAGTTCGAATGAACTGTTGCGACATAAAGCAATGTTATGACCCAGTGTCGAAGAGCAGGAGTGCAGGTAGGGAGGATACTAAGATTGTACCTAGGTCGCGTGGGATAGGTTTAGGTATAACAAATATAAGATGACTATGTCTTGAATGAAAATAGGGAAGAGATTTACCAGTGATAACCTGACCCGTAGCTTCGGCCTCTTCGACCGACATAATGAATTCTTGGCGTCACGGCACTTTCCTCTGTGCCTGGTTAAACACTTGACGTTGGAGTTGAGCGGTTTGGGTGCGGGGAGCTGGAGCTGGTAGAGCCAACCGGGTAGAAGGAGCTTGAATCGCTGGACTAGCTAAAGATTTTTGGGTCCTCAGTTCTGGGGGTATGCTCCAAAGGCGTGCGTAGAAGACCCATAGATCAGGCATAAGTTGTTTGCCCTACGACAGTTCTTCACAAGATGCCATGTTCTCTTGCAGTAGATGCAAAAGTCTGACCTGTTGTTGGCGAACGAACCTACTAGCCTTTGAGATGGTTCATTAAAAGCTGGCCTGGAAGAGACCCCTTTCTGTGATCTGGTACACATGACGTTTCACACCGGCAGTCTGCGGCCTGCCCTTACCCTCACAACTTCCTCATAGCGTCGGGCGGCCTTCAAGGCAAGCTCATGGGTTGGAAAATCCCATGTAGCGAGTGCAGCTTGGATTTCAGGGTCAAACCCTTGCTGAAATCGCCATGCCCGGATCTCTGCAGCGGGAATAAGGTGTGCAGCGAACCTGTTATGACCTTGTGTTAGCAGTGTTGTGAGTGATATCAGAAAATTGAATTTGAGATTATATCTTACCTATTGAGCATGGTAAACTCAGCATCATATTCATCCACTGAGTTGACCCACATTGAGCTTTATTGTAAATGGATGAATTGCTGCTCCATGTCAAAGAGGGCAGTCTCTGGGAAGTACTTGGAATCGAAGAGGTCTCGGAATATTCTCCATTCTATCGGTTGCGCGAGACGGCTCTCCTTAACCTTCCACTAAACTCTGGCGTTATCAGTCAGTTGCAACTTAGCAACTCTCACCCAAGCAATATCTGGCACTTGAGCTGCTGCCAGGTCACCCTCGATCGCTTGAGCCATTCTTCTACCTCAAGCGGGCTCTCCTTACCCGAGAAGTTATTTGGGTGCAGTGCCTGAAACTGCTTAACTGTGGGTGCTTCGACTTCGGGGCGGTGCATAAGGATAGCAGTCTGCTGCTGCTAACCTTCTAATAGGCACCTGATAGCTTCAAGCAGTCTATTTTCTCATTGATAGGAGCTGCAATGGAAGGTGATGGTGGTAGTGTAGGCGGTGGAGTATTGCCATTGACGTTCGTGCTGGCGTTGTTCGGAGAGTCCATCACCTTAATATAAAAGATAGGTTAGGATAGATTCAAAAAATTGAAATGCAAGGAATGTAAATGTTTGTTGAACTCATTAATTCTTGTGGTATATTTTTTACGTCTTCATACAGAACTGACCTGCATGGGCCACCAATAAAAGTTGTCACACCTCGCTTCCCAGTAGACGGAAACGGTGGCGTGACAATACTGCAGCATATTTATCCAGAGAAGGTCATTCCCTGAATAAATATACTAAGCGTATTGAAAACAATAATACACAATGTAAGAATAAATTGAGACTGTAAATTTTTTAAACAAATATCTTTATTTACATTCAACTTCCAATATTTACAAATACAAGAGTTTATGCTGGAAAGTAAATACAATAAGGAAAATGCCTAAACAAGTGGCATATATAAACTGAAGGAAAAATGAAGCCGAGCGAGCCCTAGGTAGCAATCTGGTCGTAGTCCTCCTATATGGCTTCATCCTCCTTCGTCTTGACTGTATCTGACGAACATTCCAAGAGAAGAAAAGTGGGTGGAATGCCCATCAGCGAACTAGCGCTCGGTAAGTCCCAAAGACAGGTAAGAGTAAAGAAAATAACAAGTGTAGAATATATATGATGAGTAAAAGTATATGTTTATGGGTAAGTATACTATAGGTCTTTATATGGTCATTAAGTTAACGTTAAGTTCCAAGTGTGAATGTCAATGTAGCCGTAGAAGTATTCACGAGCTCAAGAGTAGGGCCCCAGGAGCAAGAAAACACAGGCCTATTTCATGTGTTAGTATCGGGGCTCTAGGCTATGGATGAGTCAACCCGACTAATATTCGGGTAAAATAAAAAAGTGGTTAATACGGGACTCTTGAAGCTCCGTTGGATTCACATAAGAAACTATCCCAAGCCTCCCGGGTATAATATATATAATTGGTTAATATACTTAATAGCTTTAATTGACTGATTAATATGTCTTGATCGAAACCATAGATTGCAAAATGTGTAGAATGTATTCTAGTGAGTCGAGTGATATGTGAGCCATGTCAATTGCAATCTTGGTTCGAATCAAGTTGGTTTGAGTAGTTTGAGTTCAAGTTCATATCGAGTTTTGATTCGAGTTCAAGTTCGACTTTAGGTTCGAGTTTCGAGTTTAGATTCAAGTTTAGATTTGAGTTTGGATTCGAGTTTAGGTCTTTTCATGTGAATTATTGAGAGAATTTTTGCTAGAATTTCAGAATGGGGGAGAGCTATGGCATGTGGTGGTATTTATAGTGGAGAATTAGGGTTTGGGAATTAAAAATGTGGATTAAAATGCATTAAAAAGATGTTATATGGTGAATTGAAGAGTCTCTGTTTTATTGCAGGAAAATCAAACAGTGCAAGGGAGTTAAGGGTAGTCGAAGGGGTGTGTGTGCAAAATACGGAGGAAATTGGGTTTATCCCAACCATCGGCGCCGGCCTTTTGGGCAAAACGGATGGTCGGATCTTGAGGCCTTGCCTCGAGATTCGTGCCACGCGGGTATTTGGGTGTGGACACCTCATTATGCATATTTGATTTTTCTGAAACTTTTCATTTCTCCGTGTATTGCACGTGCAACTCTTGGGCTTCCAAAAATTAAAAAGAAAAAAAATCTAAAAATAATTGGGTCTGATGGGAATCGAACACACAGGCTATGTCACAGCAGTGCAAGGGCTTTACCAGTGAGCTACAAGCCTGTTCTTGCTTTTCTTAAGCAAATCTAACATATAACTTTTACACATGCTGTAATACTCTTTTCTGTACAATAATAAGAATTTTATATACAGTGATTTTAGAGTCGTTACAACATTGCATGCAACACAACCCAATCTGAATCCGAAATTTTCTTAAGCACGTCAATTCAACACGATCCGATCCGATTGGGGATTCATTGCTCTAACCCGATTAGGAATAGCAGGTTATGACAATAAATTTATACTTCCATCACTTTGGTTATAAAAATAAAGTATATTTATCAAAACCCACAGTGTGGTTTCATACCTGTACAAGAAACTACTATGTGATTTATTTTTTGACAAAAATCCATTATGTAGTTTCACACTTTTATGAAAAAACCATCTTATTATTTCGGAAAAATTCTAATACAATTAATTTTTGGTTATTCTTAAAATATACACATATATGATATGCATGTGTCTTGTAAAAGTGTTTTTATACCCAAGATGCTATTATCATCCCGTGGTTTCTATTTGTTTTGTGCGGTTGTTATCATAAGAAGGATGAGAAAGGTATTTATGTTATAAAAATACTGTTACGAGTCATGTCCACGTCACATGTGAATATATTTCAAGAATTGTTGGGTTATGCTAGCGCCCTGGCCATCTACCGTGACCGAATGTGGAACAATTTTTTTATAAAACTGGCGCAAGAACAACCCATAATACGGATTGACCATTAACCCTAATCTAGCAAACATAAAGAGGAGTTAAGAATGGTTATACCGAATGATCTGTTTCCTTCGGTCTTTAACCATCTTCTCTAGCTCCTAGAGGCCACCATGATCAAACTTGATCGTCGGTCTCCCTCCATCGAAGATGATCCACCCGAGGATTTGTAGTTCGATCTCCAACCTCATAGCCGAGGTAACTAGGGTACTTAGTTTACTAAACTAGATAGCCTGGAGGATGTAGAATCTAATGATGGATTGATTTGTCTCCAAACACCCTAGGTTTCTCAGCACATGAGACATTTAGGGTGAAGGTAGAAGAAGAAGCTTGAGGATGAGAGTGTGAAGCAACCATAGAGAAATGGCTAAATGTTGTGAACAAGAAAAAAAAAATAAAGCCTCACACAAATATGTCACACCACAAATATCAAGCATGCCATAATAGCAATTCATGAGTCACACCCATAAGTCACCCCATGAACCATGCTTCCATAAATGCAAAGAACACATCATCCTCCACCTCATTTAACCATTTAACAAAATGGTAAAAACAAAAATGAGGTGGCATCTTCTAGAAGTAATCTTGTAATGAACTACAAGAATACCCCTCATCCGTATATACATACATGTATCCGTATTTTGAAAAATACGAATACAAAGAGATGAAAATAATCCAATAATATAATAGTAGGATCCGTCTTAAACCAAAGCCTACTAGTATTATCCGTCCGAATCACGATTATGATCGAACCCTGCCGTAAAACCATACGGCCTCCACATAGTTTTGCCTGAAGCAGGGAAACCGTCTGTGTGGGACTCTAAATACTCGTCAATACGCTGGCAGTGGGTTTAACCACAAGCACGTCAGCGGCATTAGCTGTACGTAACGGCTACCCAGGTATTGAGCGAAAGGAAGAACGACAAGCAAACTCATATGAACCCCTACCGAGCCTGTCCATGACAATCACCGTACAGTCCGGTCTCTTCGTCTAAGAGTATCGCATATCGAGTCTAAGGTGGAGGATAAAGTCAGACCCTTAATAACGCGACATTTCGTGTCGGTATGAAGCCCATCACCAACTGAGAAACTACTGTTCAAAATTAGTAATTCTCGACTACCTGGGCCAAGGATTTCTAGTGATGGTCACCCGTGCACCACGCGACATCAACCCCCAATACCGGGAGAGACGAATCCCCGACGATCCTCTCACTGCCACCATATGGCTCGGGACTGTACCTAACTAAAACCTGTTTGCACGACTCCTTTGAGCCGTGGTAGGGTAGTAATCAAAGTACAGTGGAAACCCACACGAGAAAAATGACGATCTCAGGTCGACAGACTAACCTGTACACATGTCACCTGGGAACTGCTATCTGAAAATAGGTATAATACCAACTAGCATATTTCCGGCGAGTCCGTCCAGTGTACTCATAACCTAATGAGCACCTGCATACTATCTTAGGTGACAAACTGACACCAATGGCTTGTGAGACCGGCCACCGCCCCTCATCGGGGTCTCGATAAGTATACACTAGTCTACTCTGAAGCATCAATGCCCAGTCTCGATACTCCCACGACTAGGGACATTTAAGGATGTGCTTATCGACCATCCAGTTCTCACGTATATGATCATCATCATAATGCTGGTAGTCAAGCAAGAATCCTATAGGCTCTATCAACATGTAATAGTGAACTGTAATACCATATAATACATGTACATGATGATAAAGACAAACCAGATAGCATATTATCATCTTGAGTAAGACTGTTCTATCCGTATAGGTCATCTCTCAATTATCATAATCACCTTCCTGTGATTACAATAATTGCTTTAAGGGCACTATAGCTAACAATCTCCCACTTGCACTTAAGGTTAATAATTGCGGTGTCGCATTGTCATGCCACGCTTCCTAAAATACGGGATACAAGGGGTGACTAGGCCAGCCATGCTCCTACGGTCAGAAAATAATCCCGTCGTAGTCACACTTCGGCTTCTAGCATTACATGGTAGTCAGTAAACAGTACTTGAGTAAAGGAAAATCACAGTTCACAACTTTATTACATTGCAAATAAAAGAGTCTGAGATACATTTATTTTGCAGAATAAAATAACTAACCAACAAAACAAGTGCCGAAAGCAAAAGAAATAGCGCTGGTAATGCAGTCTAGACCTCCGCGATCTAGAATGGCAGGTCCTGCTCCCGGGATGGATCCACTTCATCCTCTGAGTATACACACTCAGGTCATCAGGGAGACACATATAGCAATAATTATATAAAGGCGTGGAATGTTATTAAACACGAGAAGTACAACAGAATGCAGAACTTGGGTATAATAAACATCAACTGAATATGAATAGTGCAATATATGTAGTAACTGGCAATGCGTATGTCACTACTTATCGGTCACTAAGTCAATGAAATTAATTAGTGGAGAGGATACTCGTGTTTAACAAGGGTCTCGTGCATGCCCGAGACAACGGTCCGCTGTGGCCGGGATATAACCCTGTCAGCCGTGCCGCTAAGCCCACGACCTAATGTATATATGTATATCACTAATAGCGAATGATCATCTTCTTAATCACCGTACCTCGCTAAATACGAATTCAATCTCATCTTGATTTCCCCATTCCCCAGGTTATGGTATGCATTCATGTATTCGATGGGTAATGAACAAATACGTATCGCTGTCACTTTCAATCATTTTTCCACTTATCAGTATCACTGTCGTATTTGCCACAACCCAATCACTAACACTAATATATCGACAATGCAAATCAGTTGCTAGGTTCCAACGTGAATGATCACCATGCAGCAGGTATAAAGCAAACACGAAAAATGAGCAGAAATGCACTGAATATATTTTCCTTATTTCAATGACGACCAATGCCATATAACTTGCAAAATTTACAATAAATCATACGTATAGAATCGACCAAAATAATATAAAAGGAGTACAAATTACACTTGATCATATAAACAGTAAAATTAATTTCAGGTCAATCGGGATTCAGGTTTGGGAATTATCATCATTTTAAGATAGCAATCGATTGCTGGAATTCCAGTTTCAGAACTGGAAGCCCAACTTCGCGCGCGTTTTATCAGTGATTGTGTTCAGATTTAGGTATTTCCCTAGTTGAATGAAATATAGTTATATCAGTTAAGTTTCCAATGCATCAAACGGATTATCAATAGCATCTCTGTATTAGACTTTATGTTCTGTTTAATGTGACGGTGTAAGGAACGTTACTGCAGAACTGCAGAACACAACGACACTCTAAAATATAATTTTAATATAAAACGATGGTGAAACATCACAGGACCAGATTAATGTGTTAGCTAACTAAATTATCTACACGACCATATGGGACTATTTTCAGATTCATATAGGGATGTACAGATGTTTAAAAGGCATTAACATAAATTACTGCTCTGGACTGCAGTCCAGAGCCGTATTTCTCTCTCACCTTTCCAATATCATTACCTGTCCGTATTAAATAACTATTTACAAGGGGTTAACAGTTGTCAAGTTGGCTTTGATGTGAGGCCTAGAACTTCTTGTTTCAATTTGTATTTAATTTTCTATCAATTTCACAACGTGACATGTACGGTGATATCCAAGTTTAACGTTGCCTTTTGGGAGCGACATTTCATGGTATAAACGACGATATGTTGTGTCCATATTCTACACTATATCTGTTAATAAGGAGTTGAAACTACTGATCATCAGCATGGGCATTTAAATAAGGTTTCCATTCATGTATCGCGTCGAACACATAAGTTATGTACGGGTATCAGTTGAAACACCGGTTTCGGTTAATTAATCAACTAGTTGTCATTCGGTGAAATTATAAATGATGTTGATACAGGATAGTAAATTCCTTGTCGGGTTCCATTCAATATAATCAAATTAAGTAGGTTCGTTACAAAAACAATTTGATTATAATTAGCTATACACACACACACCATATCTTGTAATAATGTTATTTCGATCAACCAATACATTAATTAGCATGAGTAAGCAAGAGATTAATTTTCACTTGCCTCAGACAATCGCGACGACGATAATCCCGGCAGTGACGACAGCGAGAGGCAGCAACGGTGACGGCGAAGGCACGTGCAAGGGTATGGCACGACACAAGCAGCGACGACGGCAGCGAGCTCGGGTGGTGGCTGCAGCGATGGGTGCAGAGGATCGGTGTTGGGGTGCTCGGAGCTTGCAGCTTGGAGATGGTGAGCTCAGACAATGGTGGATGACAAGGACGAGGGCTTTGTGTCGTGGATGGGGTTCCCGGTGATGAGGTGGTCAGGGCTCGTCGGCGAGGCGCAGGTGTACTGTGGGTTGTGGGTTCGGGTGCGGTGGCTTGGAGGATCCGATGTTGTGGAGGAGAGGAGGGCTTGTCGGAAGTTTTGGGTTGAGTGCGGAGAAAGGAGGAGACGGAGTTCGCCGGGGAGATCGTCGGTGATGGTCGGAGCTTATGAGTGGGAGGCCTCAGTGGCGGAGCAGAGTGGGAGAGAGAGAATGACGCAGAGAAAGAAACGAGGGGGAGAGTGAAGTAGAGAGAGGGAGCGAGCGGTCGGGAGTTTTGGGTGAGTGGAGTCGAGCTATTGGGGAAGCGAGGACGTGGGCGCGTCTCGTGATGGCGGCATAAGAAGGGAGGAGTCGAGGGGGAGAGCCGTTGAGGGAAGTGGCCATTGGGGGGAGCGGGTCTCGGGTGAGCGTGGGTCATGGGGAAGATGGGCGCGAGGAGCGGGCATGGCCGCGAGAAGCGGGGAGGCATAGGGGTCGTTGCGAGGAAGACGCGGGAAAAGAGACGAGAAAGGAAGAAGAAGAAGAAGTGTGTAGTGGTTTGGGTCGGGTCGGGCATGGGTCAGGTCGGGCATGGGATTTGGGTTTAGATTTTTATTATATAGTTTAGGCTCAGGAATAAAAATTATGTAAAGTATAAAAAATAGAAAATTGCGAGGAAAAATCTGAAAAATATACGGAAAATATTATATACGGAACTGGGGATTTACATCATACCCTTCTTACAAAAATTTCGTCCTCGAAATTAAAACGAAAACAACGGAACAACAACACCACACAAACAGATGCGGAAAACTTGCATGGATGTCCTCCTTGCGTTCCCAGGTAGACTCCCCTGGAGAACGACCACCCCATGAAACTCGAACCAGAGGAATGACTTTTTTCTTCAGCACTTTTTCTCGACGATCGATGATGATGGTAGGCTGCTCCTCGTAGGATAGATCAGTGCCCAAGGTCAACTCCGAATGGTCAAGAATATGGCTGTCATTCAGAACATAGCGCCTCAACTGAGATACGTGAAAAATATTGTGCACACCGGCTAGCGATGGAGGTAAGGCAAGTTGATAGGCCACCTCTCCTACTCGCTCAAAAGGTCCGATTAATCGGGGACTGAGTTTCCCGCGACCTCCAAACCTGATAACATCGCAGGTAGGAGAAATCTTCAGAAACACATGATCTCTGACCTCGAATTCTAGCGCTCTCCTTGTTCCCCTCTGAATGGTGGCGACGACGCAGAGACGTCTTGCCTGAGATTCGGGGTAGATGCTATTTGGTTTTATCCGTCCACCTCTCCGAAGATGCCAAGTTGATTTATGGCGCCGTGTATCGGAGGTTTAGACGGATGCGGCCGATGTAGCAGACTTCATCAGATTCCCCCTCGTTCGAGGGGTTTTTGATTGTGGGGACGCTCTTCCCTGCAGGCGCAAGCCCCTGCAGTTAATTACACTACTGCATCACGGTAGCCACTTTCTCCTTCTCCAGAATTTTACTTCGTGTCGTGGGTGTTTGTTTTGTTTGTGGATGCCCGTGGATTGTATACGGAGACTAAGTTATGCCGTCGCCCGTAGGACGTGGATTAGTCCAAATCCGTATTTACTTAGATTTGGATTTGGTGTTTTAGTTTAAGGATACGTTAGCCATATTGAGGCTAAGATCAACTTAAACGTTCGTTAAGGATACGTTAGTCTGATTCAAGACTATGATCAACTTAACAAGATCGTTTGGATCCGACAAAAGAGCATTTGGGGTGCTCTATTGTTCCAGTTTAGGGACGTAGTGGTCTATAGGTAGTTTAAAGACGTTTCAGTCCATGGGTTTAAGGACCCCATAGTCCATATAGGTGTGTTTAAGGACGCATTAGTCCGTTAGTTTAATGACGCAAAAGTCCGCGGGTTTAAGGACCTGTTTATCACATAATATTGCATTTTGTATGCCCCATTCTTATGCATTTAAAAGTAAAAACAGGTGCTTTTGACCCATGTCTGCTGCATGTTACAGGTTACAGGTTCTTGGCACGAAAACAGTGAAAAACACAAAAGACGACACAAAAGAAGGATTTTGACCAGCAAATAGGAAGATCTTAGTAAAGCTCAGCAGAAGAACGGTTCACCACTAACAAAACAACAAAAGATCCAAATTTGCAAGAAAGACGGTTACAAGAATCATTGCAAAGTTTTCGTTGAAAATCTGGTATCACTGTAGAAGCCCAAATGATTATCTGAATACATAACCGAGAATCCCAGAAGCATACCAAGCAGCCCAGAAAAATCCAGAAGCTGACATCATCATTGCGCCGCGGAAGCGCGGCCCAAAGCCCATATACGCGGCGCTTCCGCGGCGGAAAGAAGCCCTAATGCGCATAATTTTTACCATAATGTGTGGCGGCTATGGAAAGATCTTTTTAGGGGTATATTTGTAACTTTAGACATGCGGTGCAATCTGTAGCCCTAGGGTTTCTATGTCCTATAAATAGAACCCAAGACCTTGTATTTTCTCATGCCTCTTCTCATGAAATAAAATTCTGTTTTTTTTCTAAGAGTGCATCAAAAGTAAGTAGGTTAATTTCTTTGCAATAATTGTAGTTTTTTATCTGTTCTTATTTTCTCGCTTTAATTTAATTTAGTCTAGCTTTTATTAAATTGCAATCGATGTTTGCTTTCTTCGATAAATTCTTGTTTTCTTTCATCCCCTCAATGAGCGAGTAATTTCCTCGCTTGTTAGGGTTAGGAATAGGGAAGGATTTGAGAGATGAAGATCTCTCATCTCTTTTCATCGCTAAAACTTTTATGAATATTAGAACTCCATGCATACCTTTTGATTCCGCTCCCTACGGCACTTTTACCTTCAAGGTAACGGTGAACTCCGTAGTCTAAAGGCCCGGATCTTAAGGTTTTCCATGGAGGTTAGGGTGAAGATTAAGAAAGGAGGACAAGGATCTAGAGGAAGAATCAATCTTCCCAATCATCCTAATCACCTTTGTTAATATTTACCATAACTCTAATATGATTGATTTAATTGATGGCAATGGAAAGAGATGTAAATCTTTATTAACCAAATTTTCCCTAAACCTAATCCTAGCAAGTTTCTAATTCTACCTTCATACAACTTCGATTTTTAGATTTAATTAAACTTCCAAACACCATTTGGAATTAACTCGTAAGAACTTAAAGAAGATTTACACATCCCTGTGGACCGACCCGTATTCACCGGCTAGCTTCAAGCGACGCCGTTCTTGATTGCGGTAATTATTTTTGATCGACAAAACCTCTATAAATCAAATGGCGCCGTTGCCGGGGATGGCGTAAAATTTTCTTTTTGTAATTTCGGGTTAATCTAAAACATAAAAATCATAAAAATCTGAAAAAAATAAAAAAATAAAAAATAAAAAAAAATATATCATCTTTTATTGTTTGAAGGGTTTCTTTGTGAATCTTTGCAGGCTTGACGGATCTGAAGCAACACTGAAAGGGAGACAGAGAACTATACATCAGAAAAGGAGGATATTGGAATTCCAGAGCAGCTGAAGAAAGTTGGAGACCTGAAGCCCCCATAGCGCCGCGCTTCCGCCGCATAACCCTAGCTCGTGCCGCGCTTCCGCCGCAGCTTGGAGCCTTCTCTGCGAGATTTTTGCACTGTTTGTTTCCTTATTCTTCCCCTCTTCAAATCTCCATAAATCTCTGTCAAATCTTCTGCAGGATTCTTTGCGCCGCGCTTAAAAGCAAATTGATTGCAAGTGATTTACTGCTTTGCATACTTTAATCTGACTTTAAGGGGCTATTGACCAATTCAGATTGGGTGGGGATTTCATTACCCTTCCCAGGACCCCAGAAATCACTTAAAGCATCTGCATTGACCACTTTTAATCTAAAAAATATTAGACTCAGCCCTAAGGACGTCGAGCTCAATAGGACAGAGGACTAGTATAGGCATCGGCCGTTTATCCTAACCGACATTGCGGTGACTAGGCTAGTGGTTTTTAATTAGGCCCACTGTAGTGGTGGTTCCTTCCCACTTACCTGGCCGTACTTGTCCGTGAAGAGGCGGTTTGAGGTTCTATATCTAGCCCTTTGGAACAGTTAGGAGCTGTCTAGCTGACCTAGGCAACCCTAGACTTAGGCCTGATTGTGCATGTGTGGTTAACTGCAGTTGTGTCACTAGTCTCTTTTCAAAATCTTTTTGCAAAAGCACACTTAAAAAGAAAAAAGATAATCTTTTCAAAACTTGCAACTTGTCGCTAAAGAATCTTTGCACTCACATTCTGTCTCGACTACACTAACCCTTTTGGTGTATGTCCGGTTGGACTAGGGACCCTAGCGCCCGATTAGTCCGTGTTTCGTTGGTACCGACCGACGAACCTTTCGACTCCGAAGTCGAAATCTTGTCCACTTCTTCACTTTCACCATCACATTCTTTCGAAGGTATGTCGGGACACGACCCAAACTATACCTTGCCGACGGGAATGATTCCGCCTCCGTTAGGTGCGAATAACCCGAATCTTCCGCCTGTCGAAGCGCCCGCACGAGTCGCGCTCCAGGATCTTTTCTACCCCATCCGCACCGCCCTTCCCACTTGTCTTTCCCTTCCACCGGCTAATGGGGACAACTTTGAGATCAAACCCCACTTCATCAACATGCTGCCTAAGTTTCATGGTTTGGAATCCGAAGATGCATATATCTTTATCAACAAATTCCAAAACGTTTGCGCCATGATGAAAACTACCCAATTAAGTGATGACGCTATAAGGCTAAGGGTCATTCCTTTCACCTTATGTGACCTAGCCGAGAAGTGGCTATACAGCACCGCATCACACTCAATCAGAAATTGGGACGAGTTTGTGAAAGCTTTTCTTAAAAAGTTCTATCCTCATCACAAAACTGCAAAAATCCGTAATGAAATCATTCAATTTTCACAGCTTCCTGCTGAACCATTTTGGAAATGTTTTGAAAGATTCAAAGACCTTCTCGTTCAATGCCCTCACCATGGAATCGAAAGATGGCAACTTTGCCAAACATTATACGAGGGATTGAACCCGGCAACGAAGCAGTTGCTAGAAACCCTAAGTCAAGGTCACTTTCTGTCCAAATCAAGTGATGAAGCGTGGCAGTTTCTTGAGGATCTTAGTGAGCAAACGATTCAGTGGGAGAGCACCAAGACCACATCATCTTCTTCCATTGGTCAACCTAGGGCAGGTATACATCAAGTAGAGATGTCAATTGCTATGAAGGCCGAGATGGCCACTCTTATGAAAAAGATAGAGGCGCTTGAGACCAAAATCTCAGCACCTTCTCCTGCCCCTGTTGTGCCCCCACGAACTATTTGTGCGTGTTGTTCGGATCCGTCACATCTCACTGAAGAGTGTCCTTACACTGCATCCACTCAAGGACAAGATCAAGTCAATGCTGCCTTTCAGCAACGACAAAGAAATGATCCATACTCTTCAACATACAATCCGGGTTGGAAGAGCCACCCTAATTTCGCTTGGAACCACAATCAACAAGTCCAAGGAAACAACAATTTTCAAAGAGCTCCTCCTCCACAACAACAACAAGCACCTCCACAAACTCAATTTCAGCAGCCTCCCCAACAGCAACCTTACCCTAATCAGATGAACAATTTTGTTCCCAACAATTTTGTTCCCCCTCAAAATGCTGTTAGCTCGCTCGAAAGAAGTCTAGAAGCATTCCTAAAGCAATCTGCACAAACTTTGGTGCAATCACAACAATCCACAGCTAGGATAGAGACTTCTGTGCAATCTTTGGTGCAAAACAGTGCCTCACACGATCAAAGCATCAAGGCTATTGAGGCACAAATTGCACAACTCAACGCAGCATTGAAAGAGCGAGAGAAAGGAAAGCTTCCGTCTCAACCACTCCCAAATCCCGGTCACGCACATGTTGCACATGAACAGCAGAATCATAACGTGAATGCTGTGACCACGTTGAGATCCGGAAGAGTGCTGCAAAACAATGTGGGTATTAACCATGACACCTCGGCCGGTGGTTCTTCATCTTCTTCACCTTCTTCATCTTCCTCTTCTTCTTCGTTAGAGCCTATTCTCCATCCTTCACATGGCTCTACTTCTTCTAGCTCGAATGGACCCTCTCCTCACAACACGAACACATCTACACGGGGTTCCGTTCCAACTCAACAATCTGATCCACAAAAATTGGACTCAACAACTTTTCAAAATGTTCCTTTTCCAAATCGGTTGAGATCCAATAAACCAACTCCACAGATGGAGAAGATTGTAGAGTTATTCAAGCAGGTTAGCATAAATATCCCTCTTTTGGATGCAATCCAACAAGTTCCTTCATATGCAAAAATCTTAAAGGACTTATGCACCAAAAAGAGGAAGTCACAAGTACCAAAGAAAGTTTTTGTAGCTAGTGCTGTTAGTGATGCTCTTGTCAATTCTTTACCCCCAAAGCACAAGGACCCCGGTTGTCCTACTATTTCGATCACAATTGGGAACAAGACCATCAATAGAGCACTATTAGATCTTGGTGCTAGTGTCAATTTGCTACCTTATTCGGTGTACGAACAATTAGGCGTTGGAGAGCTCAAGCCTACTCATTGCACTCTCCAAATGGCCGACCGATCAATCACCCACCCTAGGGGAGAGTTGGAGGATGTGTTAATTAGAGTAGGGGATTTCATTTTCCCCGTGGACTTTATTGTTATGGATACACATCCTGTCGTTAACCCCCGTAATCAAATTCCGGTGATACTTGGTCGACCATTCCTCGCGACTTCTAACGCGGTAATCAACTGTCGTAATGGTTCCATGAATCTATCTTTTGGCAAGATGACAGTTGAACTCAACATTTTCAAGTTAGGAAGTCAGCCTTGCGAGCCTAATTCTAGCGTACTTGATGTGTGCTCGATCGATGAGATCGCGGAGGAGGACTGTGAGTTCGAGAATTTCATGTTTGATCACAGTATTATTGACGCCACTAGTGCGTTCCTCCTAGAATCCGACACAGCTTTCACGTCGGACAAAGATTATGAGTGTTTCACCTTTGTTGATGATTTTGAAGACTCTCCACCCGAGTTTGAGTCTTTTGCTTTTTCGGATGAGTTAGTTGAACCATCCGACTCGGTAGCGTACACTCAATTTGAACCTTTGATGGAATCCTTCGAGTTTGAAACAGTTACTCCATTGTTACCATCTATTGTTTCACCACCAAAACTCGAACTAAAGCTTTTGCCGTCGCACCTAAAATATGCTTATCTAGGTGAAAATGAGACCTTACCTGTTATCATATCAGCCTCTCTAGCTCTTGAGCAAGAGAAGGCTCTTTTAACGGTCTTATACAATAATCGGCAAGCTTTCGGCTGGTCCATGGCGGACATCAAGGGGATTAGTCCCCTCATAGTCGAACATCATATACACTTGATGGATGATGCCAAGCCGGCAAGGGATCCACAAAGACGCCTCAACCCCATCATGAAGGAGGCGGTTAAGAAGGAGATTGTTAAGTGTCTTGATAGCGGTATCATTTACCCTATCTCGGATAGCCAATGGGTTAGCCCCATTCATGTCGTGCCAAAGAAATCGGGCATCACGGTCATCACCAATGAGGCAAATGAGTTAATTCCTACTCGCACCCAAACTGGGTGGCGAGTTTGCATCGACTACCGGAAACTCAATGCCGCGACAAGGAAGGACCACTTTCCTTTACCATTCATTGACCAAATGCTAGAACGATTAGCGGGGCACGAATTCTACTGCTTTTTAGATGGCTATTCCGGTTATAATCAAGTCCCCATAGCCAAAGAGGATCAAGACAAGACTACATTTACTTGTCCCTTTGGCACTTTTGCTTATCGTCGCATGCCCTTTGGGTTGTGCAATGCACCCGCTACATTTCAGCGGTGTATGATGGGGATCTTTTCGGACATGGTGGAGAAGTTTTTAGAAATCTTTATGGATGATTTCTCCATCTTTGGTGACTCCTTCGATGAGTGTTTACGGCATCTTGACGCGGTTCTCACCCGCTGTAGGGAAAAGAACTTGACCTTGAACTGGGAGAAGTGCCACTTTATGGTACGAGAAGGCATTGTCTTAGGACATGTGATCTCGCAAAACGGCATAGAGGTTGATAGAGCTAAAATCGAAGTCATTTCTAATCTTCCTCCTCCTAAATGCGTCAAAGATATCCGAGCTTTCCTTGGCCATGCCGGTTTTTATAGACGGTTCATCAAGGACTTTAGCAAGATTGCTAGACCCTTGACTCTCTTGTTGGCCAAGGACACTACTTTTGTTTTCGACTCAACTTGCATGAAAGCGTTCGAGTCTTTGAAACACTCACTCATTTCTGCGCCCATCCTTTCATCTCCAGACTGGACGCATCCCTTCGAAATTATGTGCGACGCATCAGATTTTGCCATTGGTGCTGTTCTTGGACAGCACATTAACAAAATGCCGCATGTAATTTACTACGCTAGCCGAACATTAAATGAGGCCCAATTAAACTACACAACAACAGAAAAAGAGTTTTTAGCGGTTGTGTTTGCACTTGAAAAATTTCGGCCTTATTTAATCGGCTCTCCAGTTATAGTGTACACGGATCACTCAGCTCTTCGCCACCTTTTTGCGAAGAAGGATGCTAAGTCTAGGCTCATACGTTGGATCCTCTTGCTCCAAGAATTTGACCTTATCATACGGGACAAGAAGGGATGTGAAAACGTAGTGGCCGATCACCTTTCACGACTTCCTTCGTCGCCCACGCTTGAACTGCCCATCACTGATGCTTTCCCCGATGAGCAACTCTTGACTGTTTCTTGCGAACCATGGTTCGCCGATATTGTAAACTACTTAGCCACCGGCTTGATACCTAACGATTGGTCAAAACAAGACAAACTACGATTTTTGTCCCAAGTAAAGCATTTTTACTGGGATGAACCTTATCTTTTTAAATATTGTTCCGACCAAATCATTCGCCGGTGTGTACCTGAAAATGAGGTTAAGAGTGTGCTGTCTTTTTGCCATGATCAAGCATGTGGCGGGCACTTTGGCCCAAAGAAGACAGCCGAGAAAGTTTTGCAGTGTGGTTTCTATTGGCCACGACTCTTCAAAGATGCATTCGAATACTGCAAAACTTGCTCCCGGTGCCAACACTTGGGCCGGATATCGCGGAGAAATGAAATGCCGCTCCAACCAATTTTGGTTGTAGACATTTTTGATGTTTGGGGTATAGACTTCATGGGACCATTTCCCAACTCTTTCGGAAATGTGTATATTCTTTTGGCTGTTGACTATGTTTCAAAGTGGGTCGAGGCTATACCAAGTCGAACGAATGACAACAAGGTTGTCGTTCGATTTCTGAAAGATCACATCTTTTCTCGATTTGGGCACCCTCGCGCAATCATAAGTGATAATGGTTCTCACTTTTGCAATAGGACTTTTGAGTCCTTAATGCGCAAATACTCTATCACTCATAAGCTGTCAACGCCATACCATCCCCAAACATGTGGGCAAGCCGAGATCTCGAATCGACAAATTAAGCAGATCTTGGAGAAAACGGTTTCTAAAAACCGTAAAGATTGGTCGCTAAAATTGATAGATGCACTATGGGCTTTCCGTACTGCATACAAGACCGATCTCGGCATGTCTCCATACCGGCTTGTTTATGGGAAGGCATGCCACCTTCCAGTAGAAATTGAGCATAAAGCATTTTGGGCCATTAAAGAGCTGAATCTATCCTTAGGAGATGCGGGCAGCAACCGAAAGCTGCAGTTGAATGAATTGGAGGAGCTGCGGGATGAGGCATATGATAATGCCGTGATTGCTAAGAACCGAGCTAAAGTTTTTCATGATAAAAACCTTTTGCGAAAGACATTTAAACCGGGTCAACAGGTTTTATTATATGATACTCGGTTACACTTTCATCCCGGCAAGCTCCGTTCTAGATGGAGAGGACCTTTTGTAGTCCGCACCGTTTATCCGCATGGTGCGGTTGATCTTGAGAATCCTGAAGACGGTACTTTATTCAAAGTAAATGGACATCGTTTGAAACCGTTCTTCTCAGCGGACCCTTCGGAGGAGCTCCTGTTCTTGCAGGAGCCAATTTACACCGATTGATTTTCCTCCACCTTCACCCTCGAATTTCCTTTTTTCCAAAACTTTATTTAAAATAAGTTTGGGGGTGTGTATACTATGTAAATATAATAATGAGCAGGAACTCACCGATATTATCAACCCATTTGGTGCAGCATGACAGTGAGGACACTGTCCATTATAAGTTTGGGGGTATATGTTCGGTAAGTTTTCCTTTTGCATTCATATGTATATTTCTGCATTGCATCTTTATATAAAAATCATAAAAATTTGAAATCTTTATATAAAAATCATAAAAATTTGAAATCTTTATATAAAAATCATAAAAATTTGAAAAATTTGAATAATAAAAAAAAAATTAGAAAACAGAAAAACCCATAAAAATTGAAAAAATTCAAAAATTATAAAAATTAATGTATTCAATTCTGGTTAATTGACTTGAGTTTGATAGATAGGTTAACTGGCTAGGAAAAACTAAATCTTAGACTTAGCAAATTAAAAACCCTAAAAATAACCTTCCTTAGAGTTTAACTGTGGAAAGCATATGTCTTTGTAGGTTATTTAGAAATAGGCAAATTTTGGGTTCAGTTCTTGGGCTAAGTCGAAACGAAGGAAAAGTATTAAAACTTTTATTAGAGTATAAGTTTGAAAAATAGTTCCTAGCTTAAGTCTAGATTCTGAAAATGTATACCCTACAAAATTGCACAAACACGCACCTTGAAACTTGGATTAGTAGAAGAGACCTTGAAATACTCTTGTCTAACGTCCTTAGCACAATGAAAAAGAAAAAAAAGAGTGGATAAAAAAAAAAAAAAAATGGACACTGGTTTTTGTGATTACTTAAGGCTAAAAAAAAAAGAGAGAAAAAAAAATAGAAAAATATTTAGCAAAGGTGCTATTGCTAAAAGCCTTGGGTGTTGCAAAACTAGGAAGTACGCCTTAAAGTGCTAACGCATCTGGTAATCGGTTGTTGGTACCTCAAGAAGTATTAACAGTCGCATGAAGGATGCGAAAGCGAAGTCTCACGAGTGCTTTGGACAATGGGCGGGAGTACGATTGCTTGATTTGAATTTCCAAGTGTAGGGGTGATATTTACACACACGTGGGGATATGTGATTAGAGTTTAGATAGGAGAAAGGAATGAAAAATAGAACTTGTGTCTTTAATAGAGTTGATAGAAATTCCTAAGCGGAGATGGAACTCTAGAAGGAAAACTTAAGAAATGCCGAAAGCTAGGTAATTCTACAGGATATATGTAATCTTAAGTTAAATAATGAGGAAGTGTGAAGAATATGGGTGGATAATTTGCGGGTCGACGATAATAGAATTCCTTGTTAGAAAACCTAAATGGAGAACAAAAGTCGGGAAACCAAGTTGATAGGATTTTGTGGGTAGTATCCGCTGAAAACCCTCAGGAGACAACACTCCTCCTACTAGGGACACCTAGAGGTTTAACGGCTTGTTGCACGAGCTCAGTGCAATCGCGTTTCCCTGCGAAAGTGTGGCTAGGTTAGAGTTTTTTTTTAAATAATAAGTTTGCTCGAGGGCGAGCAAAAGATAAGTTTGGGGGTATTTGTTTATCACATAATATTGCATTTTGTATGCCCCATTCTTATGCATTTAAAAGTAAAAACAGGTGCTTTTGACCCATGTCTGCTGCATGTTACAGGTTACAGGTTCTTGGCACGAAAACAGTGAAAAACACAAAAGACGACACAAAAGAAGGATTTTGACCAGCAAATAGGAAGATCTTAGTAAAGCTCAGCAGAAGAACGGTTCACCACCAACAAAACAACAAAAGATCCAAATTTGCAAGAAAGACGGTTACAAGAATCATTGCAAAGTGTTCGTTGAAAATCTGGTATCACTGTAGAAGCCCAAATGATTATCTGAATACATAACCGAGAATCCCAGAAGCATACCAAGCAGCCCAGAAAAATCCAGAAGCTGACATCATCATTGCGCCGCGGAAGCGCGGCCCAAAGCCCATATACGCGGCGCTTCCGCGGCGGAAAGAAGCCCTAATGCGCATAATTTTTACCATAATGTGTGGCGGCTATGGAAAGATCTTTTTAGGGGTATATTTGTAACTTTAGACATGCGGTGCAATCTGTAGCCCTAGGGTTTCTATGTCCTATAAATAGAACCCAAGACCTTGTATTTTCTCATGCCTCTTCTCATGAAATAAAATTCTGTTTTTTTTCTAAGAGTGCATCAAAAGTAAGTAGGTTAATTTCTTTGCAATAATTGTAGTTTTTTATCTGTTCTTATTTTCTCGCTTTAATTTAATTTAGTCTAGCTTTTATTAAATTGCAATCGATGTTTGCTTTCTTCGATAAATTCTTGTTTTCTTTCATCCCCTCAATGAGCGAGTAATTTCCTCGCTTGTTAGGGTTAGGAATAGGGAAGGATTTGAGAGATGAAGATCTCTCATCTCTTTTCATCGCTAAAACTTTTATGAATATTAGAACTCCATGCATACCTTTTGATTCCGCTCCCTACGGCACTTTTACCTTCAAGGTAACGGTGAACTCCGTAGTCTAAAGGCCCGGATCTTAAGGTTTTCCATGGAGGTTAGGGTGAAGATTAAGAAAGGAGGACAAGGATCTAGAGGAAGAATCAATCTTCCCAATCATCCTAATCACCTTTGTTAATATTTACCATAACTCTAATATGATTGATTTAATTGATGGCAATGGAAAGAGATGTAAATCTTTATTAACCAAATTTTCCCTAAACCTAATCCTAGCAAGTTTCTAATTCTACCTTCATACAACTTCGATTTTTAGATTTAATTAAACTTCCAAACACCATTTGGAATTAACTCGTAAGAACTTAAAGAAGATTTACACATCCCTGTGGACCGACCCGTATTCACCGGCTAGCTTCAAGCGACGCCGTTCTTGATTGCGGTAATTATTTTTGATCGACAAAACCTCTATAAATCAGGACCCCACAGTCCGTATCTTGGTTTAAGGACGCATAAGTCTATGAGTTTAAGGACCCCACAGTCCGTGTTGATGTGTGGTTGTCGGGACCCGTCACCTCTCTGACGTCGTTGAAGAATTACAATGATAGGAGTCAGAGGAGTTCGGAGATGTACCCTCGAACCGGATGTAAATTGATTTAGGAGAGCAGCCGTGCTCAGTCAATTTAATTTGAGGACTTACGGCCATTATTGGGCTAAGTCCGGTTGGGAATATTCAACGTTTTTATTTATCTTGGGCCTATTAGGTCTGTGCTAGGGCTTTCCCCTTTTTAATAATGCACTGCCTTTTGTTTTGGCCTGCAGAGCATCTATTTTGTTTGGGCTCTGCCCTTTTATGAATGATGCAGAGCGTCTGCTTTGTTTGGGCTCTGCCCTTTTAATGCATTGTATTTTATTTGGCCTGTTAGTCGTATTTTAATTGGGCTTGGCCCTTCAGTAAATAATGTAGTGCATTAACTGTCTGATATTGGCTTGTCAGGCTTTTTGCGCCAATCATTAAGCGTAAGCGCATGTGGAGGTGACACGTGTCACGCTGTGGTGAGCACGAGCGCAACAGCGCAGTGCGCTGCGTCAGTGCGCTGCGCTATTGCGCCACTGACACGTGGCGCTCTCTGGTGGCTTGCGCCAACCCAGGAGCGCAACAGTGCAGTTTTGCCAGTGCAAGGCACTGTTTCAATAACTTGATCCAATTTTGAATTCAAGAAAAGAATTTTTCTGAAATTCCAGAACCAATGGTTCATAAAAAGTGCAAGGCACTGTTATTATTTATTTATTTATTATTGAAAATCATTGATCTTGTTCTTAGATCAATGATCTATTCAGAAGAAATTCTTCTATTTTATAAAGGTTTTTACCTTTTTCTTGAGTTCTTTTTAAAATTCTTCAGAGTTCTCTCTGTTTTGAAGTTTTTGATCACTCACGATGTTGATGATCTTTTGAATTGGGGTCTAGGGGTCTTTATATAGTGTCCAAAAATTTGTTAAGTTTGTTAAAGAGATCATTCTCTGAGTGATTTGGGGAATTTTCCCCACCGTTGGATCTTTGATCCAAGGGCTTCTGTTTTACAGAAGAAAATTTTCTTATTTTAACAAGAACAGAAGGATCTTACTGGAATTTTAATTCTGTTTGGCGCAGATACACCAGCGCTTGACACGTGTCACGCAGCGCACAGCGCAGCGCAACTGCGCTGACACGTGTCGCGCAGCGCAGCGCTTGCGCAACTGCGCTGACACGTGTCGCGCAGCGCAGCGCTTGCGCAACTTAAGCGGTGCTTCCTTTAATTTTTGTTTTAAATAGAGCCTTGCTCTGATTGGGCGCGCTACCTTGGGCGCTGCGCTGACGTATCAAATTCTGACACATGGCGCGTTGCGCCCAGCGCGCGGGATTTGAAGTGTTGCTTCAATTTTTGAATTTTTGAAATTCAAACAGAGTTTTGCTCTGATTAGGGGAAACACTCCTGCTGGCATCCGCCCAACTCTTTTGTCGGTCCTGAGCCGTCTTAATGCACTGTCTGATCATCTGGACCTTATCTACCGTCTGAACAATAAGTTCGAGGCCCAGTAATCTCCGCTCTCCTAGGTCATCCCAACAAATAGGGGATCGACATTTCCGTCTGTAAAGTGCTTCGAATGGAGCCATCTGGATGCTAGCTTGGAAACTGTTGTTATAAGAAAACCCCACCAGATGAAGGTGATCCTCCCAAGAACCCTGGAAGTCTAGCATGCAAGCCCTCAACATATCCTCGAGCATATGAATAGTACGCTCGGACTGTCCGTCCGTCTGTGGATGGTAAGTCGTGCTGAACTTGAGACGTGTACCCAGACTCTCCTGTAAGCTCTTCCAAAAGTGTGAAATAAATCTGATGTCTCGATCTGACACTATACTGACCGGAACTCCATGAAGTCACACTACCTCTTGCATGTATTTCTCTGCAAGTGATTCTGTCAACTGTCCCACACGAAAGGGTATTGTAACGACTCGCTATACTTGAATCAATCTAACTTCCTTTGTTTGATTTTCTTGAAGATTAATTCTTTCTCTCTTAAAATTTTTTTATGTGTCTCCTTGAATTTCTTTGACTATCTTTTACATTCAGTATTATTTTTTTGTCAATTAGAATACCGACTGGTGGAACGACTACGAAATACGATCACATTTAGTTTCTTTGTTCAGTTACCATATCTTTCTTAAGTAATTTCGAGAACAAAATTATTTTAAGGAGAATAGAATGTAACAATTCTAAAATTCCCATATCTTTGTATTACTTTTCTTTAGTAAAATATCGTATTTATTTTTTTGAGTATTTTTCATGAAATGTCTTTTTCTATTAAATATATTATTTATCCTTCCATCTATTTTTCCTACCTTAATTATTTTCCAAATTCATTTCTTTTTTAAAACCAAATATTAACCCATTTCAAATAAATGAAACCCAAGACGGACAATCCATTTATATTTTTATTTAAACTCAAATAAAACCAAAACACAAACACATTTTTCCACTAATGCTCCAACCCATAACCCCCCTAGACCCATTACCCTTTCCTTTCAAATAAATTCTTTAACCTTTCCCATTCCCACACCCAAAACCCTTAAACTGATCATTCCCCCTTTTCATTTTTAAACTCTTCTCACTTAATTTTTCCCCTTAATTAATAAACAACCCCTTACTGTTCACCCCCATATTAGAACCCACTCTCTTCTCAAATAAACTCACATCTCTCTACACCTCTCCTCCTTCCCTCATGCAGAAACCGAACCTACTCTCTCTTGTCTTAACCTCTACTTCTCCTATATATATAATCCCATTTTATTTGCTTCTTTCAATCGTTTTCTCTCTACCTATACTTATATACGTATACACTCGCACTCTCTGTCTTCCCTCAAAATATAAGACCCAAACATTCCCTTACATGGTCGGCCCCTTCATGGCCGAGCACCCTTATGCCCCCCTCACCACCATCAAACATCTTCATCTATCGTCGTTGTCAACAGAATCAGCCGCAACAAATAATTTAGCAACATCCTCTCAACCTTTGTTCGCCTTTTCGATACGTTCCGGGCCGAGAAATAAGGCCGCAATGTCAGGCCAAGTCTGTGTGAGAACGACGGTCATTTCCATGCCTCCGGATCTTCAATCCGTCGATGTTTCAAATTTTCCGTCAGAGGTGTTCGACAAAATGTCTCAATGAGATTAGGTCGTATTCTATCGTGTGTAAGTCTCATCCTTTCTCTCTTCCCTTTCTCACTATATGAATTTTGACCTCCTATCATGTCAACTTGTGTTATCGGTAAATCTTAGATGAAATTGTTTTCTGTATAGAATTAAAATGTTAGATATAATGTTAAAAAGTGTGTAAACACATTTGACACATACTCATAAAATGAATGATAGAATGTACATGATGATTAGTTAATACGAAATGGTTTGAAAATAACCTGCACATAAGTAACATGTGGTTTATATGATAAAATAATACTAACTTATCAAACAGTTGTCAATTGATAGTGAATATTACTTAATCCATAGATGTTAGTGTTTGTAGTATGTAGGTATGAGTATATTGAATAGTATGTAATGAATTTTCTATGGTAATTGACTACGTTGATTGTAGTGGTCTCATCGATAGTTTTTATAAAGTTATTGTTCAAGAGCAAATGAGTAGTTTTAGATCACATAGTTTCATAAGTTTACATATTGAATCCAATGTTATAATTAGTATCATTGAGTTAATGTGTAATATTCAGCTCAATTTTCTCCTGTAAATGACTGCTTTTCAATTATCACTATCAATATTATCTTTACTGCAACTTAACTATATGCAAGTCTTCCTCATTAGTAAGACCCGACCGATCATCTTTAATTATAATTACCTTTTGATGTTAGACTTTGTTTCTGAATGTTTACATGAAGTACCGAAACATGCATCATTAATTATTGGCATTTCCATATTGAACATTTTTTTATAGTGATAAATTGAAATATGCTTCTTCAGTTAAAAGGCATAATTTCAAAAACAAAAAAAAAACACCGCAAACTATTTTTTAACTAAACTAAACAAAACCTTGTAGATTACAAGAAATTTACTAATACGGTTCATACCACCGTTATTCATTTCTTACTAATTAATACTTGTTTGGCATCAATGAATTTTGTTAATTGCTACCACCGGTATTCATTTCTTACTAATTAATACTTGTTTGGCATCAATGAATTTTGTTAATTGCTGTTATGATAGTCCAGTGAAAATGGGTAGTGTTAATATGAAAGTTTCTTGTAACTATTTATAAGCGAATGATTTATTTTTGACTAGTCATGTTTCTTCTAATTTAGAGGAGACCCATCTATTTAATTTGACATGGGTTGTGTCTTAACATCCACTGGGATATTTCAAATTAGCTTTTTATCAAAATACCTTATACTTTTAAATGATAATTTCTTTTATAAAAACAATCTAAAGGTATTAAAATTTAGTATTTCACATAAATACTATGAATTTTCTAAATGACCTATTTACATATATATACCCTATACATGATATGCTATATGATTTAACATGAATTCTTGAAAATTTGACATGAACACTTGAATACTTGATATGTTTACATGACCACTTGATATAACTTGTACCAAACCTTCATGTTTGATCCAGCTTGACTCGAACCATGAATACAATTGACATGACTTCTTCTTGACATGACTACATAATTCTTGACATGAACTTAACCTTGAAAACCTGATACTATACACCCTCTTTTGTATTCATGGATTCGATCAAGATTTGTAACTTTAACCATAGACTGATATATACGGGGTGTTGGGGTAGTTTGAGTATGAATCCAATAGAATTTCTTGAGTCCCATTAATAAAAATCATGTTGTTGTGGTATCAGACTGAAACGGTATAAATCATGTTGCTGTGGTACCGGGCTAAAACGGTACAAATCATTTTGCTGTGGTACCGGACTGAAACGGTACAAATCATAAATTCACGAATGAGGGCCCGTGTTTCCAAGCCCATGGATGATAGCCTGTTGGGTTTGGAATACTTCAATAACAATTGAAGTCCCGTTATTTTGGGCCCGTGATTCCTTACCCCTGGATGATAGCCCTGAGTTCGAGAATACTCATGAGATTGGTTGACATTCATACATAAACTTACGTTAGTTAAATTACTTTGTAGAGACCTATTAAGACACATATCTCATGTTCACTCACACACACTTATTACATGTTATGCTATATATGCCATATTCTATTTCATTCTGTACTTTTATGCACCATATATCTTTCTCATTCTTTTTGGGGACTTACCGAGCGCTAGTTCGCTGACGGGCATTCTACCCACTTTTCTTTTCTTGGAATGTTCGTCGGGTGGTATTGAGACAGAGGAGATAGAAGCAGTCGAAGAAGAGTACAACTAGTTCGCATCATAACCGGACGCCTAATTTCGTTCAGCTTTTCATTTCATTTCAGCTTATTTATGTATGCTTCCTTGTCAAGACTTATTATATTATCGTATTTTGTATTCAAATATTTTGTCAATTGTGAATCTTGAATGTAATAAATCAGAGTGGGATTTCGTTATTTTGTTTGTTCTTGTTACTTTATATTGCTTATAGACGCTTAGCGTATTTATTTTGAGAAACAACCTTCTCATAATAAATACGTTGCGGGCTTGCCGCGTCATCATTTCCATCTACTGAGAAGCGGGGCGTGACAGGTATAAAGTGTGCAGCTTTAGTAAGCCGGACGACGATAACCCAGACGGCGTTGTTACCCCTTGGGCTCCGTGGTAAGGCAGTCACAAAATCCATAATGATGTGCTCCCACTTCCACCCGGGTATCGGAAGTGGTAGCAACAGTCCAGCCGTTCTCTGGTGCTCTGCCTTTACTTGCTGGCATACTAAACATTTGGATACAAACCGTGCAATCTCTCGCTTCATCCCGTTCCACCAATAGTGTTGCTTCAGATCTCGATACATTTTCGTGCCTCCCGGATGCATAAAATAAGCCAAACTATGAGCCTCGGCTAGTACCTCTTCTCGAACATCCCCCTTGGGGACGCAGAGTCTGCTGCCGAATCTCAGAGAACCGTCTCGATGTATGAGTAAGTCTGTCCTCAGCCCGGCTTCCACCTGATCCCTGATCTTCTGCAATCGAGGATCATCAGCTTGTGCAGCCTTATTGCGATCTATAAGAGAAGACTGCACCTGTAACTTCTAGAACTGACCGATTGCACTCGGTGTAACAACCTCTAGTTCGAGCTTCCGAAAAACCTCAATGATGCTCTTCTGACTGGTCAACATCATGACCGCTGGCTTGCGACTGAGAGCATCGGGTACGGCATTAAGCTATCCCGGATGATACTGTAAGTCCATGTCGTAGTCCGCCATTAATTCTAGCCATCGACGTTGCCTCATATTCAGTTCCCTCTGAGTGAACACCTATTTCAGACTCTTGTGATCCATGTACACTTCCACATTTTCGCCTAACAAGTAATGTCTACAGATCTTCAATAAGAAAACCACTGCGGCTAAGTCCGAGTCGTGTGTTGGGTAGTTCCTCTCGTGATTCTTCAGCTGCCGTGAGGCATAAGCAATTACCCGACCATGCTGTATCAGGACGCAGCCTAAGCCTTTCCCTGAAGCATCGCTGTATATCACCAAACCACCTGAATTATCTGTCACTATAAGAATAGGTGCCGTGGTCAATTTCTGCTTCAGTACCTCAAACGCTCGAGTACACTCCTCCGTCCATACGTACGGTACTTCCTTCCGTGTCAGCTTCGTCAAAGGTTCAGTGACTCGTGCAAAGTCTTGAAAGAACCGTCGATAATATCCTGCTAATCCCAGGAAGCTTTTGATCTCGTCTACTGATTTCGGTGTTGGCCAATCTCTAATAGATTCTACCTTCGCTTAGTCCACTGAGATGCCTTCGCCCGAAACAACGTGTCCCAAGAACTGCACTTTGTCGAGCCAGAATACGCACTTGCTCAATTTTCCGTATAGCTGCACTTCCCGAAGAATTTGTAATACCGTTCGCAAGTGTTCGGCATGCTCCTCCCGGGTCTTAAAGTAGACTAGTATGTCGTCGATTAATACAATGACAAACGTGTCCAAGTATTTCGCAAATACTCTATTCATCATATCCATAAATATAGCTGGAGCATTGGTAACACCGAACGACATCACAAGAAACTCATAATACCCGTATCGGGTCGTGAAAGCCGTCTTGCATATATCTTCGGCCGTTTCTCTGATCTGGTGATAGCCCGAACGAAGATCCAGCTTCGAAAATACCTTGGCCCCACCCAACCGATTAAATAAGTCGTCGATACGCGGAATGGGGTATTTTTTCTATATCGTAACTCTGTTCAGCTTCCAGTAGTCTATGCACATCCTGTTGGGGTCAAAATTTACATCCCGGTTGACCAAGTCAAAATCAAAGTCAACCCCAAGCCAAGTGGGCCTAAGCCCAGGTCAAGTAGGCCAATGCCCGGGTCGAGCCCGAACATGAAGCGGCCGGCCTCCCCCCATGCCAAAATAAAATTTTTGTAATAAATAATTTTTGGTGTATTTCCTTTTTTTATTTCTATAAATAAATGTAAGGAAATTGGGCATAAAGCCAAATTTTTGTAAAGCCCATGGCTTATGTGCAAAAAGAAATAGCACATGAGGCATGGGATGGGCACAAATGCCATTTTGTAAAGCCCAAGGGGCTATATGTAAAGTATATAGCCTATAAAGGCAAAGATAATGAAAATATCTCAAGATCTTTTTTTCTCTCTCTAAAAAAATCAAGATTTGTGCCTCCTTCTCTTTCCTCATGATTCTAAACCTTCTAATTTCTTTTGAATTAAATCAAGAGTTTTACTCTTCTTTTTCCAAAACTAAATAGTTTTTCACCACAAAACCCATAAAGGGGAGCTCAGATCTTCCATTAGAAAAGGGGAGATTTTTAAAATCCCACCCATCTTCTTCTCCAAGATCCGGCCAACAAAGAGGAGGAAGAAGGAGACCCATCTCCGAAAATCCCACTCTGGAAAAGATCCAAGGCTCAAGAGAAGATCCCAGGCTTAAGAGAGAAGAACCTCTGAAGATTTTAGGGAGTTCAACACCAAGACCCAAATCCTCAAAGGAGTTTAACTCCTAATCCAGATATTTTGGAGTTTAACTCCAGTCAAAATCCTCTTTTTGGAGTTTAACATGACGGGCACGTGAGACGCTAGCGTCCAAAGCGCTAGCGCTCGAGCGCCCACGTGTCGGGCATGCGAGGCCGAGCGCCCACGTACCGGGCATGCGAGCTAGCGCCCGAGCGCCCACGTGCCGAGCACGTGAGGCGCTAGTGCCCAAAGCGCTAGCGCCAGAATGCCCACGTGCCGGGCACATGAGGCGTTGGCGCCCAAAGCGCTAGCGCCCGAGCACCCACGTGCCGGGCATGTGAGGCGCTTGCACCCGAACGCCCACGTGCTGGGCACATGAGGCGCGAGCTCCCAAAGCGCTAGCGTCCGAGCGCCCAAAGCGCTAGCGCCTGCGCCCAAGCGCCAGCGTCCGTGCCCAAGCGCCAGCGCCCAAGCGCCTAGCACTAACCCAAGTGCTTGCGCCAACGCCCATCGCCAGCATGCTAGACACGTGAGGCGCTGGCGCTCACGCGTCATTTGGACGCCATATTCCCCTCATTTTACATGTACTCCACACTAAAAATACCTCCCCCGTTAGAAAAAATTTCTAACGGGGCGCTGCCCCTCACCCCGTAAGGGGGCTGCTAGCCCTCTTGACCCGCAGTCCGCTATTCGGGTAGCGGGACCCCCGAAAAAACTCTGCGATCCCCCCGATATATCCAAAACCCCTTCAAAACACAGCACCGCACACTGAGTTCGCATGACCAGCTTGACTCGTCAATCGGAAGTTCCCTCGCTCCAAAAGCGAGGGGTAATTAACGGCAGCTTAGTTCGTGGCTGCCGGGGATTCAGATAACCGCAATCAATAAACCCCAGACTGCCCTGGGCAGGGGGAATCTGTAATGCTCCTGACAAGCGCGCGCATATTCCCATCTTAATGGGGTGACGAAAAACACCCTACAGATTCTGGCATGCCCGGTGGGACGCAATCTCTCCTCCCATATTTCGGGTTAAGCATTCATGCGAACTCAATTAATATGCATATCAATTGGTTGTACTGAAATCATGCTTTTTTTGTTCTGGTTAATATTTTCCGATCGCAATCTTCGGACGCAGCAAAATGTCTCTAAGGACGATCTCAGCTCTCAGCACAATACCCATCTTCTACACGATGAAGATGGACACCAGGACGGTCCTTTCGGCCGGTCTCGGGCGACAGTGGGAGGAGCCACCGCTACCATTTGGATCTATTCTGTTCATTCCAGCTAACATCGTCCCTGTTCTTCAAGCTCCGGTAACCGATAAACCGGCTTCGAAAGGCAAGAGGCTAAATGTGGTGGTTTCAAAGGAAGCACTACCCAAACGCAAGTCGGTGTTTGAACGACTTTCCTTTGCTCCAGCTGGGGGCAAGGCCATCAACACCAACAAAGCAATAAGGCGTCCCGAGCAAGCTCCAGCGGTGCCCTTGACAACTGCTCGATCGGGTATCTTCTCTAAGCTCCCCATCAATCAACTCACAGGGGATTCCCAGAAAACGGATGCCCTCCAAGCCCTCAAAATTGATAAGCTAAAACAGAAAAAGCTCAGATACAGAGCCAACAAAAGGGCTAGGGCTCATGCTATGCTGAACTTCGTGAGTTTCTATGAACAGGGTTATCCCACCAAAGACAAAGAGTCGACTGGATATGTGGTCCACACTGTCTACATGGTGGGCACGCGTAGCAAGAGCAAGGATGCGGCCACCACATCTTAAATCCAATCTGGTGTGAATGTGGTTGTCACTTCCTAAGACCAACATCCTCCGGAGGGTGATGAAAATCCTCCCAGTGAGTCTGATAGGCAGAGACAGCCCTCGGTTCATGAGGAGTCGGGCTCGGAAGGCGAAGAGGAGCCAATCTTCCATCCCAAGAATGCAAAGCAGCAACTACTCCAAGAGCTCCGAAAACAGCTCAGAAGTAAAGTCAAGGAGATGGCCAAGCTCTACTCAAAAATTGACGACTTGACAAATGCCGTCTTACAGCTCACGGCCCAACTTGCCTCTCAGTCGTCCAATCAAGCGCAGGGTTCTGCTCATGAACCGGAAAACGGTGTTCCGAGACAGCCGACGGCTATTCCCTCAAATCCAAAGGTAGGCAGACCGCATGAAAGCCAGTCGCATCCTATCTCGGGAAATGTCTTAGCTACCGATGAGAGTAGCCCGCTAACTCAAGATCAAATAATAGATTTGATTGCCAACAAAGTCAAAAAATTGGTAGCCGAAGCCGTAGCGCAAAAAGATATCGGCAGTAGTGGAAGACCATATCCTCCTCAGTATGATCTGGTAGAATTTCCTAACGGTTATGTCATCCCTAAATTCGGAAGATTCGATGGGACGGGAAATGCGAATCAGCACATCGTCCACTTTAAAGCCTCATGCGGTAATACTGGAGGCAATGATGCGCTTCTCCACCGCCAGTTCGTTAATAGCTTGACCGATGTTGCTTTCGACTTATACGCGAGCATACCGGATGGCTCCGTCACAACTTTTGTCCAAATGGAGTCTCTGTTTCGGCAGAGGTTCATGAGCGTCAGCGATAAGATCATCATTGCCGATCTCGTAAGGACCAAACCAAAGGACAACGAAAGCAGCATGGATTTTATAGCCCGATGGCGCAATCTCTCCTTCAAATGTGAACCGCCGGTAGAGCATGACCAATCTGTCAGTCTCTTCGTCGGAAATCTCAACAATTGGATGGCCTCGTTTCTATGCACCACGGGTCTCAAAACATTCCAAGAGCTGACCAGGAAAATTCAAATGCTGGAGCGCTCAAAGCAAGAGTCCTCCTCGGATTCCCAAAATAACAATAGGTCCTAGAGAAACTGAAGGACGACAATCGCAAAGGCGGAAATTCCAACGATACTGAATCTTTTAACACTTCGGCTAACCGAAATAAGCAAGAGATGAACGGGCCTAATGCCAATCGGCCTCGGAAACCAGTGTTCGGAGAAGGAGGAGAATCTCTACTAAAAGAGAGGCCGGATAAGGTCTATTCCTTCAGAAAGGACAAAGTCCACAAGATATTCAAGGACGCCCTAAGAAACGGTCTACAATTGCCAGAATCAAAAAGACCGCAAGAAGAGAATATGACCGACGACCCCAAATACTGCCCCTATCACAGAGTGATAGGTCATGCTATTGAGGACTACTTCGTCTTCAAAGATTGGGTCGAAAAGCAATACAAGGCAGGCGAGATAGAACTGTCTAAAGGCGTGTTAACAAAAAGTCAAGCTGCGACCGCCAATTTCATACAAACGGAGACCGAAGTCCTTCGTGAAACTGATTCTCTCAGACATCTGCCTTTCTCTGAAAACAATCGACCACCACGTCATTAAACTGGGAACAGTCGACCTCTAAGTCGTTAAACTGGGAATGTAAAAAAATGTGTGTAAATAAAAAAAATGTGTAAATAAAAAGAAAAGAAAAGCCGAAATGATGGGGCAACTCGCAGTAAAAATCAGCGAATAAAACAAAAATGAAAAATAAAGCCGAAATGATAGGGCAACCACGAATAAATAGCCGAAATGATAGGGTAATCGTGACCTTCGCGATAAGAAAAGCTGAAATGATAGAGCAATCACGGTAAAACAAAAAAAGCAAAAAAGCAAAAAAACGGTGAATGATGAGTTGCTCCTTGTACCATATTCCAGTGTAGCGATGCGGACGCCAACCAAAATCCAATCTCCCAAAATTCTCTCGGCCCTACGGTTAGTCCCCAAATTGACTACCGTATACAATCGGCGGGCTTAAATAATTCTCATCATACCCATATCCCACTGCAATCACCAGTCCAGCGGACGGTCTCCGCCCTCGGAATTATGCTCCATTTAGGAAGACCCACTCATGTGTCCTCATGATGCATGAGGAGAACAAAACTTCCGGGATCCTCATGACTCGTAAGAAAACACGTTCGTGGGATCCTTACGACTCACAAAGGAAAAAACACATTTGGGAGTCCCCACGACTTCTAAGGAGAAAGTACACCTACGAGATCCTTACGACTCATAAAATTGAAAAGCATTAGGTGATAGGGATCTACACCTGTCTCCTAAGCCATCGCTTCCCAACAAGGAACGACGAATGATGAGCCGCTCCTGGTACCATATTCCAGTGCAGCGATGCAGACGCCAACCAAATTCCAATTCTCATACCCCAATGGCGGATGACGAGTTGCTCCTGGTACCATATTCCAGTACAGCGATGCAGACACCGACAAAGCCCTAAAATTCTTCCAGCCCTACGGTCTGGATCATACATCCTGCAAAACCGTATACAATCCATGCGTAAATGACCCCTATCTCTCCCAAGTACTGCCGGTGAGACTACTTTTAAAGTCCCACCAGCGAAAAAAAACAAAAAAAACGTTATGTCCACAAGCAAAGCGAGCACGGATGAAAACCCGAAAGGGCTCCATGAGTAAAAACAGCAGGATTGCCGGCGAATTTATGAAAACCCGAAAGGGCGCAAACTCGTAAAAAGAGATAAAATACACTCGCAAAGTCCTCTCGACCTTGTGAGGAGAAAATCCCTGCGTGAGATCCTTACGACTCACAAAGGAGCAACACACTTAGGAATCCCTACGGTTCCTAGAGAGAAAATACACCTGCGAGATCCTCTCGACTCGTAGGGAGAAAATGCTTTTATGGGACCCTTACGGCTCATAAAATTGAAAAGCCTTAGGTGATAGGGACCTAAACCTGTCTCCTAAGCCATCGCTTCCCAACAGGAAAAGGCAAATGATGAATTGCTCCTGGCACATGTGCTTCAGTATTAGCAACGCTGATGCTTACCCTAACCCCAAAATTCCAAACTCCAATCCAATAGACCCCTAAGTCTTTAAACTGGGAACAGATGATCTCTAAGTCGTTAAACTGGGACAGATAACCCCTAAGTCGTTAAACTGGGAACGAAGGAAATTCCCTCATGGCAAATGATGATTCGCTCCTGATACCATATTCCAGTGTAGCAGTGCTGATGCCAAACCAAAAACAAAATCCCCAAATCCTATCATGACAGATGATGATTCGCTCCTGGTTCCATATTCCAGTGTAGCGGTACTGATTTTAACCCAAATCACATCAAATCAGCAAAACAACCAATAACCTCCCAGGCAGAATCAAAATCCATCTCGGAAACAAGTCAACTTCATCCCTGACACCGCAAGAAGCGGAGCAAGTCAAATCCAGCACCGCCCGTCCACGTCGCTAAAATGGCAGAACCGACCGTCTACATCGCTAAAATGCCAGAACTGACCGTCCATGTCGCTAAAAGGGCAGCACTGACCGTCCAAGTCGCTAAAAGGGTAGCACCAACCGTCCAAGTCGCAAAAAGGGCAGCATCGACCGTCCAAGTAGCTAAAATGGCAGAACCGACCCTCCGCGTCGCTAAAAGGGCAGAACCGACCGTCTACGTCACTAAAAGGGCAGCACCGACCGTCCACGTCGCTAAAAGGGCAGCACCGACCGTCCACGTCGGAAAAAGGGCAGCACCGACCGTCCAAGTCGCAAAAAGAGAAGCACCGACCATCCAAGTCGCTAAAAGAGCAGCACCGACCATCCAAGTCGCTAAAATGGCAGAACCGACCATCCAAGTCGCTAAAATGGCAGAACCGACTGATTGGAATGATTTCCGATTGTGTCGGTTTTTAGAAAATTGTATATAGAAATCACAACCAAAAATATTTTGACCGCAATCAATAACGGTGTCGGATGTAGCGCGTTAGTAAGTGCGGATCGTCTACAGGGAAAGTGTGATCCGTTCAATTTTCGAATTAGATGTGTAGAAAATTTAGAGAAAAGAAAAGAAACAATTCATGATTTGTAATTGAATATCAAGAATTAGAAAAATCTAGATCTAGAAAAAACATTAAAATCAAGAATTGAGATGTGTGATAATTTCCAACCAACAATCAAGATTCGAAGTGTGGCTCGTAGGAGTAGATCGGATCTATAGATGTGATGAGATCTAATGATTACTCATTCTTATCCATTAACGAATTGATACTAGATCGATGATGATTCATCGAGGGTTAAGGATCTTGCGAAGAAATTAGGGATTCCGCAACTCATCCTCTGTCCTTTCGATGAATCTCATTCAAATTCTAGCTTCTAGTTTATCAAATGATCAATAGTTGTTCCCTAGTTTCGAGTGAGCACAATCAAGAAAGTATCATCCCGAAACTAGGTCATCGATCATTTAATTCACAAGAATTTACAAACATTATAGGATTTAAGAATTGTAAAAGTGTCTAAATCATCATCATCTATAGATCGTCACAACTCCTACACGAGCGGAGTTTTACTCAAACATCATAATAACAAACACAATAAAAAATTGAGATCGAATCATAATGCTTGAATTAAAAGATAAGCAAGATATAGAAATTTCACCTTTATTTATCGACAAATTTCGTTACAACTCTCTTGAAATTTACAAAAGGAAGGAACTAGATCGTCGATTTCGGCTTCGCTCGGCTCCTTGAGTCGCGGATCTCCTTAGATCTCTTGCTCCGATAAAATCCGGCGTTGCTTTCTAAAAGTTGAAGGCTTCTTGCTTGAATGGTACTCGAGATCTTGATCTTGATTTTGAATTGGAATTAGGGTTAGGGTTTTGAGGCACAAGTTGTGTCACTCAACTTGTGGGTAGAAGATAATGGATGATTCTTGAAAAACCTCAACCCAAGATCTAGGCTCCTTTTTATAGACCTCAAAACCCTAAATCTAGGATTTCAAATTTCAAATTTCCCTCCAAAAGTTTGTTAAAGAGAGCCTTCTAGAAATAGTTTGTTAAGCCGAGCCTTCTAAATGAGCCACGTGGAGCTTCTGGGGTCTTCTGGAAGCTTGGACCGTTAGAGATAGACACGTGGCAAAATTTGAGCAATTGACGCCATCAAGCCGCCGCGGTTCCGCGGCGCAAGCGGGCTCCCGCCGCGGAACCACGGCTCTATGTGGGCCTTGGTGCTTGAGCTTTCTGGTACTCGTTTGGGCTGACACTTGGGCCTTTTCCTGATATGTTGAATTTTATTTGTCTTTCTGTATCACTACCAGATCTCAAATCTTAGAGTTGGTGTATTTTTGATCAGCTCTTTTCCTAATTTTGGCTTTGTTCCTGCAATTTCCTGCACAATTTCTCGAGACAAGAGTTGCGCTATACAAGAATGATGCGATGCCATGATAAACAGTCAATTTCCCTTAAAGTGCCGGTTTTAAAGTCTAACACATGCAATCTGGTATTTCAGAGATGTTTTGCTAATATGTGCAATATGAATACCGAACACTTCTAGATGAGTGCAAATGATATGGAAATTGTCGTGTTAAAAATGCAGTATTTTCGACTGATCAAATTCCCCCAAACTTATTTTCGATCGTCTCGATCGAACTGTTTTATTAAAAAGAGAAGGAGAAAATAAAGAAAGAGAAAACTAACTAGCACTCTTTCGTAGGCAACACGATTGCACTGAGCACGTGCAACAAGCCTTTAAACCTCTAGGTGTCCCTAGTAGGAGGAGTGTTGTCTCCTGAGGGTTTTCAGCGGATTGCACCCACAAAATCCAATAATAAAATGAAGATCATGAATATTACATTTAAAGAAAAGAATTGTAAAAGAAAAGCCTTGAAAATTAGGGTTTCCAACTAAGCTAGCTTTTCGGTTGTCACGAGCCCTATCTTAATGGTCATGAAAAGATGTCAGAAATCACGTCCTCCCTCAATAAAACATCGTCTTATTCTTCATTCCTATCTTTCTTCCAAACATCGATCATATCACCCTGCGTGTGTGTAAAGGACATCCCTATACCCGGAGAATTCAATTCAAGCTATCATACTCTTGCCCATTAGCCTCAGTACTTTTTAATTAATGAATATTTAGATGAGATTGCTCACACACTTTCATGCGACCGCCAATACTTCTTGAGGTACTAACTGACCGATTACTCATGTGCATGATTATTTGGTGTATTTTCCTCGTCTTGCACCACCTAAGGCATAGCAGTGACTCCCAGACCAATTGACCTTAGGGCACTAGGTGAAGAGGCACCCTCGCTATATATTTTTTATTGCCTTTGGCGATAACAAAATCAGTGTCCATTTTTCTCACCACTTTATATTTTCTTCATTTTTGTATTTCCTTCATACATCGGCTTTAAGACAAGAGCATTTCAAGGTATCCTCTACTATCCCGGGCTTCAAGACGTGTGTAAGTGCGAATAGCAGGGTAATAACGTTCATAATGTTTGGCTTACAGAATAAGAACTATTTTTCAGACTTATTTTTATGCTCAGATTAGTGACTTCTTTCATTTTACTAACCCTTGGGACAACGGCTCATAACTACTTATTACTAGTTCGTATAAGAAAACTTCTAATTTTCTTAGTTTTCTTAAATTTTTCTAATCTCATGGATGCAATTTTTCACTATCTAATATTTTAATATCTTATTTATGTACAAAAATGTTAAATATTTTTATATTTTGAAAATTTTAAAATTTTTATGGGTTTTGAAAGTTTTTAAATTTTTATAGGTTTTTATGGGTTTTGAAAATTTTTACACAAAATGATGAGCCAAAAATTTTTACACAAAATTTTTATGGTTTTTGAAAATTTTTAAATTTTTATGGGTTTTTAAAGAAATGTTTTGTGCTTATGCAAATAATATGCAAATGATGCAAAATTAAGCACAAACCTCCCTCAAACTTGTTTTCAACAGTGTCCTCACTGTTGCCAACCGCTATATCTACAAAACCTGTAAACCTGGGAGGAATTTATTAGTGAGGGAAAAATATATAAGTGAAGATCCTCCCCTAAACTTATTCTTTTTCACTCACCTCCATTCAAAAAGATGATGCAGGACATGGAGGTGAGACGGAGGAATTTTAATCAAGATAAAATGGCTCCTGTAAGAACAGGAGCTCCTCCGTGGGGTCAGTGGAAAAATACGGCTTTAGTCTATGTCCATTCACTTTTAAAAATGTGCCGTTTTTAAGCTCTACTGCCCCGTGCGAGTATACAGACCGCACAACAAAAGGTCCCTTCCACTGAGATCGAAGCTTACTCGCGTGAAGGTGTAGTCGTGAATCATAAAAAAGGACTTGCTGACCAGGTGAAAATATTTTCCTCAAAATGTTTTTATCATGAAAAACCTTGGTCCTATTCTTTACGATTACAGCGTTATCATAAATTTCATCACGGAGTTCGCTTAGCTCATTTAATTGCAGCTTCCGAAAGTTGCAGGCTTGGTTTAAGTCAAAATTGATTTCCTTAATAGCCCACAATGCTTTATGCTCTATCGCGACTGGCAAGTGACATGCCTTCCCAAACACTAACCTATATGGAGACATCGCTAGATCGGTTTTAAATGCAGTTCGGAATGCCCAAAGAGCATCCGTCAGTTTGGTCGACCAATATTTTCTATTCTTAGCAACAGTCTTCTCCAGGATTTGTTTGATCTGTCTATTCGAAATCTCAGCCTGCCTGCTTATTTGGGGATGATAGGGTGTAGAAAGTCTGTGGTTGATTGCGTATTTCCGCATCAGAGTCTCGAAAGACCTGTTGCAGAAATGTGTTCCGTTATCGCTAATGATAGCACGTGGGTGTCCAAATCGCGAAAAGATGTTTTCTTTTAAGAACTTAATGACAACCTTCTTGTCATTAGTGCGACATGGAATGGCTTCAACCCACTTCGAGACATAATCAACCGCAAACAGTATGTACAAATTCCCAAAGGAGTTGGGAAAGGGACCCATAAAGTCAATGCCCCAAACATCAAAAATTTCAACCACTAAGATGGGTTGCTGAGGCATTTCATTTCTCCGGAAAATCCTACCCGTGTATTGACACTGTGTACAGGTTTTGCAATAGTCAAATGCGTCCTTGAACAAGATCGGCCAATAAAAACCGCATTGCAAAACCTTCTCTGCCGTCTTTTTAGGACCGAAGTGACCCCCACAGGCCTGATCATGATTAAAAGATAGAACACTCTTGAACTCCTCATTCGGGACACACAGGCGAATGATCTGATCAGGACAATACTTAAACAGATAGGGATCATCCCAGTAAAAGTATTTTACTTGGGATAGAAAACGGTGTTTGTCCTGTTTTAACCAATCGCTGGGTATCAATCCCGTGACAAGATAGTTCACAATATCCCTGAACCAAGGTTCATTGGATACGCTCAAGAGTTGTTCGTCCGGGAACGAATCATTGATCGGCAGGGTCACGGGTGAAGAAGAGATGCGTGAAAGATAGTCGGCTACAACGTTTTCACATCCTTTCTTATCTTTGATAACAAGATCAAATTCTTGTAATAAAAGAATCCAACGTATTAGCCTACCTTTTGCATCTTTCTTCGCCAAAAGATATTTCAAGGCGGAGTGGTCAGTGTACACAACTATTGGTGAGCCAATCAAGTAAGGCCTGAATTTTTCTAATGCAAATACAACTGCCAAAAGTTCTTTTTCGGTAGTTGTATAGTTAATTTGAGTATCATTCAGGGTCTTACTCGCATAATAGATCACGTGTGGCATCTTTTCAATGTGCTGTCATAAGACTGCACCAACTGCAAAATCTGATACATCACACATAAGCTCAAAGGGGTAGTCCCAATTTGGAGACGATAGAACGAGGGCTGTAGTGAGGGAGTGTTTGAGTGAGTCGAATGCTGCCTCACAATCCGAGTCAAAGTGGAAGGTCGTATCCTTGGCCAAGAGAAGAGTTCAAGGTCTAGCAATTTTGCTAAAATCCTTAATGAATCTCCTGTAAAAGCCCGCATGGCCAAGAAATGATCGGATATCCTTGATGCTTTTGGGATGAGGAAGGTTTTGAATGACATCTATCTTAGCTCTGTCAACCCGAATGCCTTTTCGTGAAATAACATGTCCAAGCACAATTCCCTCTTGGACCATGAAATGGCATTTTTCCTAATTCAAGGTTAAGTTCTTCTCTCTGCAACGAGTAAGAACCGCGTCAAGATTCGTTAGGCAGTCAGAAAAAGAGTCTCCGAAAATCGAGAAATCGTCCATGAAAATCTCCAAAAAATTCTCGACCATGTCAGAGAATATCCCCATCATACATCGCTAAAAGGTAGCGGGAGCATTGCATAACCCAAAGGGCATGCGTTTATAAGCAAAGGTATCAAAAGGACAAGTAAAAGTGGTTTTATCTTGATCTTTTTTGGCTATGGGGACCTGATTATAGCCAGAGTATCCGTCCATAAAGCAATAATACGCACGTCCAACTAAACGTTCCAGCATCTGATCAATGAAAGGTAGAGGAAAGCGGTCTTTCCACGTGGCGGCATTGAGTTTTCTGTAATCAATACATACACGCCACCCAGTTTGGATGCGTGTCTGAATCAACTCATTTGCCTCATTGGTAATAACAGTGATGCCAGATTTCTTAGGGACGACATGTATTGGAATCACCCATTGGCTATCGGAGATTGGGTAAATGATACCATTATCAAGGCATTTGACGATCTCTTTCATCACCGCTTCCTTCATGACGGGGTTCAACCGTCGCTGTGGTTCTCGGGTTGATCTAGTATCATCCATCACATGTATATGATGTTCTACAATCAAGGGACTAATCCCTTTGATGTCCGCCATGGTCCAACCAAACGCCTCCCTATTAGATCTCAATACCGATAAAAGTGCATTCTCTTGCTCTGATACTAGAGAAGCGGATATGATAATCGGTAAAGACTCATTCTCACCTAAATATGCATATTTAAGATGAGAAGATAAAATTTTGAGATCTAATGCTGGCGGAGAAATAATAGAAGGTGGGATCATCGAATGATTTTCGGAGTCACAAAGAAGCTCATAGCCTGTAAAAGATACAGACTCGGATGGTGATGAGTCAGGAATGTCAGACTCAAGCGTGGAAATGGTGTCCTCACTAAGATCGTGTGCAAGGTCAAACAGTGATGTGGTAGTGTCATCGAGATCTGTAAAGCAAAGTTCCTCAACTCCACAACTTTCGGGAGCAATCTCGTGGACAGAGCACATATCAAGGATATGAGCAGAGAGTTCTGATGGCTGACTTCCAATTTTGTAGATGTTCAGTTCAATGGTCATATTTCCAAATGATAAGTTCATTGAACCATTTCTACAGTTAATGACAGCATTAGAAGTGGCGAGGAATGGTCGACCCAAAATCACCGGAATTTGGCTCCGGGGTTTGCTACAGGTTGTGTATCGAGTATAATGAAGTCCACAGGGAATACAAATTCCCCGACCTTTATCAACACATCCTCTAGTTCACCCCTAACTTTGGTGATTGAACGGTCTGCCATTTGGAGAGTGCAGTGAGCAGGTTTCAACTCTCCAATCCCTAGCTGCTCATAGACAGAGTATGGAAGTAGGTTAACACTTGCACCAAGGTCTAAAAGAGCACGATTGATGTTTTTACTCCCAATAGAAATCGATATCATAGGACATCCTGGGACCTTACGTTTCTTTGGTAGCTGCGGGATAAAAGCAGTGCTAATGTTATTAAACATGAAGACCTTCTTTAGCACTTGAGTCTTTCTCTTCCTAGTGCACAAGTCCTTAAGAATTTTCGCATAAGTGGGGACTTGTTGAATCGCATCTAGGAGAGAGATGTTGATGTTAACCTGTTTGAACATTTCCATAATTTTCGCCATATGTAGACTCGATTTGTTAGCCCTTAACCGATTCGGGTAAGGTGCTTTAGCAATGAGCACTGGGTCCATCATAGGAGAAGGAAGTGGGGATAGACGTGATCCCAAAAGAGGAGTGGGGATCATCTGTGGAGAACTAGAAGAAGGTTGCTAAGGTGTCGAGCCTAGAGGGAAATGGAGAATAGGCTCGTCAGAAGGCGGTGGGATAGAAGAACAAGGATCAGAGGTAGAAGTGTGTGTGTGAGGAAAGGTCTCAGCCGGGGTGTTGATAGGATTTTCAATATCATCAACTTCTTTCCCAACATGGTTATTCAGCACACTTACTGATCTCAACGTTGTGACGGCATTTACATTGTAATGCCCAGGATTCGTTAGGGGTTGAGATGGAAGTTTTCCTTTTTCTCTCGCACTCATTTCGGCTTTAAGTCGTGCAATTTCTGCTTCCATCGTTCTGATTCTCTCAGCTTGGGACACTGAGTTTTTCTTTATCTCACCGACGGAAGACCTAACCTCAGCCGACACTTCCATGAAATTTAACAAGAGTGACTTCATGGTTTGATTGAATTGAGAGAACTCTTCAGAACAGGTCGACTGCATAGGATTAGACGGTGCAGGAGGGTTGACCTGGTTTTGAAAATTTTGTGACTGGTAGGGGTGCTGAGTGAGTTGAAGTGGTTGCTGTTGTGGTGGAGGGACCCTTTAGAAATGATTCGGATTTGGAACCGTGTTTTGAGATTGGGATTGGTTCCAAGCAAAGTTCGGGTGATTCCTCCAACCCTGATTGTACGTGGAAGAATATGGATCGTTTCTAGGTCTTTGAAATGCGGCATTGGTATGCTCATGACCTTGAAACGGAGAGTTTAATGGACATTCTTCCGTTAAGTGAGAAGGATCAGAACAGCACCCACATACAGTTTTGGGGAGCGACATTGGGTTTAGGGAGGCTGCTAAAAATTTGTTTTCCATAGTTTCGAGCTTCTTTTGCATTGCTGCCATCTCAGCTCGAACACCTATGGACACATCAATTTGGTGTACGCCACCCCTAGACGATGGCTGGGTTCCACTCTCCCACTGTAAGGATTTTTCAGCGAACTCTTCTAAAAATTTCCAAGATTCCCCATCATCCTTGGTCATAAAGGTGCCTTGACACATATTTTCAAGGTTTTGTTTAGTGGTAGGGTTAATGCCCTCATATATGATTCGACAAAGGTCCCATCTCGGGATGCCGTGATGTGGGTATTGAACCAAAAGATCCTTGAATCCTTCAAAGCATTTGAGAATGGTTCAGTCGGAAGCTGGGTGAATTGATATAGTTCGCTACGGCTTCGAGCTGTCTTTTGCATAGGGTAGAATTTCTTAAGGAATGCCGTAACGAATTCTTCCCAATTCGTAATGGAATGTGCGGTGGTGTTATACAGCCACTTCTCGGCTATATCGCACAAGGTAAATGGAAGAAGACGTAGACGCATAGCATCTACAGAAAGTTGTGACGTACCCATCATCGCGCATACATTTTCAAATTTGGTGATAAAGACGTATGCGTCTTCAGTCTCGAGACCGTGGAATTTAGGTAAAAGGTTGATGTACTGGGGTTTAATCTCAAAATTATCCCCGTTGGCTGGTGGAATGGATAAGCAGGTCGAGAGAGGACCTCGCAAAGGATAACACCTCTCTTGGAGAGAGATGCGGGGTGGATTCTGCGCACCAACGGACGGCGGCAGAGTAGTGGTAAACAGGTTCGATGGAGACGGATCCATCGGTGTGGGTGTGGTGGTGGGTAAATGAGAGGTAAATGGAGAAATACCGACTTCGGAGTCGATCGAAGGGACGCGGACTAAACGGGCACTAGAATCCCGTGTCCAGCCTATCTTGCACTAAAAAGGGTTAGTACAAAAGGCAGCGTGACTTATAATTAGGGGAAATGAATGAATGCGGTGTTTGTTTTGGAAAATGATACGGATTTTTTTGAAAATATGATGCGATCACAGCAAATGCAACAAGCAACCCTAAAATCTATGGTCACCTAGGACAAAGCTCTATACCGCTCCTAACTGCCAGAAGACAAGTCGCAGGATCAATTCTCCACTGCCTCTTTGTCTCTCCCATGGCCAGGTAAGTGCCAGGTAAGTGGAAGGTTCTCCACTACGTAAGTAGTGGGCCTAATTAAGTAACCACTAGCTTTCGACACACTTGCCTTAGACACCACAAAAGAAACGCGGATAAGCAATGAATTACCCACGGCCTTCTTCGGTCCTAAGTGAGCGCGACGGTCCTTAGAGTCATCTCTAGATATTTTTTTGTTAATGAGGGTAATGTGGATGCAAGTTTGTGATTTTTGGGGCTTAGGAAGGGTAATGAACTCCCCACCTAATCTGGATTTGGCCGTGCCCCTTAATATACGTATTAATATGCAAACAACCACAAAATCAAAAACACGCACAATTTATTTTGCTTTTTGCGGCGCTGCGATTTTTGCAAAGAAGCCTGCAGAAAATTGTTAATTGGAGCAGATGAGGAAGGAGATAAGAAAGTTTTAGAGGGCTTGATAGAAATTTGGTACTGAGATGCCCCCACAAAGCCGCGGTTCCGCCGCACGAGTAGTCTTAAGCCGCGGTTCTGCCGCACCTCAAGCTCCTCTCTGCACAAGACTTTTACAGAGAGCTTCTGTTTAGCCCCTGAGTCCTCTGGAATTCTCCAAATAATTTTTCAATTGCACAGCAAGCTCCAGATTTCCTTGCAATTAACCACAACAAATCGTTTAGTGTTTTGCGCGAATTTTGATATCAAAATTATGATGGAATAAACTTTTCAACTCAAATTTCAAAAAATGAACAAATTAGCACACGATCCCCGGCAACGGCGCCATTTGATTGGAGTGATTTCCGATTGTGTCGGTTTTTAGAAAATTGTATATAGAAATCACAACCAAAAATATTTTGACCGCAATCAATAACGGTGTCGGATGTAGCGCGTTAGTAAGTGCGGATCGTCCACAGGGGAAGTGAGATCCGTTCAATTTTCGAATTAGATGAGTAGAAAATTTAGAGAAAACAAAAGAAACAATTCATGATTTATAATTGAATATCAAGAATTAGAAAAATCTAGATCTAGAAAAAACATTAAAATCAAGAATTGAGATGTGTGATAATTTCCAACCAACAATCAAGATTCGAAGTGTGGCTCGTAGGAGTAGATCGGATCTATAGATGTGATGAGATCTAATGATTACTCATTCTTATCCATTAACGAATTGATACTAGATCGATGATGATTCATCGAGGGTTAAGGATCTTGCGAAGAAATTAGGGATTCCGCAACTCATCTTTTGTCCTTTCGATGAATCTCTTTCAAATTCTAGCTTCTAGTTTATCAAATGATCAATAGTTGTTCCCTAGCTTCGAGTGAACACAATCAAGAAAGTATCATCCCGAAACTAGGTCATCGATCATTTAATTCACAAGAATTTACAAACATTATAGGATTTAAGAATTGTAAAAGTGTCTAAATCATCATCATCTATAGATCGTCACAACTCCTACACGAGCGGAGTTTTACTCAAACATCATAATAACAAACACAATAACAAATTGAGATCGAATCATAATGCTTGAATTAAAAGATAAGCAAGATATAGAAATTTCACCTTTATTTATCGACAAATTTCGTTACAACTCTCTTGAAATTTACAAAAGGAAGGAACTAGATCGTCGATTTCGGCTTCGCTCGGCTCCTTGAGTCGCGGATCTCCTTGGATCTCTTGCTCCGATGAAATCCGGCGTTGCTTTCTAAAAGTTGAAGGCTTCTTGCTTGAATGGTACTCGGGATCTTGATCTTGATTTTGAATCGGAATTAGGGTTAGGATTTTGAGGTACAAGTTGTGTCACTCAATTTGTGGGTAGAAGATGATGGATGATTCTTGAACAACCTCAACCCTAGATCTAGGCTCCTTTTTATAGACCTCAAAACCCTAGATCTAGAATTTCAAATTTCCCTTCAAAAGTTTGTTAAAGAGAGCCTTCTAGAAATAGTTTGTTAAGCCGAGTCTTCTAGATGTGCCACGTAGAGCTTCTGGGGTCTTCTGAAAGCTTGGACCATTAGAGATAGGCACGTGGAAAAATTTGAGCAATTGACGCCATCAAGTCGCCGCGGTTCCGCGGTGCAAGCGGGCTCCCGTCGCGGAACCGCGGCTCTATATGGGCCTTGGTGCTTGAGCTTTCTGGTAATCATTTGGGCTGACACTTGGGCCTTTTCCTGATATGTTGAATTTTATTTGTCTTTCTGTATCACTACCAGATCTCAAATCTTGGAGTTGGTGTATTTTTTATCAGCTCTTTTCCCAATTTTGGCTTTGTTCCTGCAATTTCCTGCACAATTTCTCGAGACAAGAGTTGCGCTATACAAGAATGATGCGATACCATGATAAACAATCAATTTCCCTTAAAGTGCCGGTTTTAAAGTCTAACACATGCAATCTGGTATTTCAGAGATGTTTTTCTAATATGTGCAATATGAATACCGAACACTTCTAGATGAGTGCAAATGATATGGAAATTGTCGTCTTAAAAATGCAGTATTTTCGACTGATCACCGACCGTCCAAGTCGCTAAAAGGGCAGCACCGACCGTCCAAGTCGCTAAAATGGCAGAACCGATCGTCCACGTCACAAAAAGGGCAGCACCGACCGTCCAAGTCGCTAAAATGGCAGAACCGACCGTCCATGTTGCTAAAATGGCAGCACCAACCGTCCAAGTTGCAAAAAGGGCAGAACTGACCGTCACAGTCGCAAAAATGGTAGTACCGACCGTCCACGTCGCTAAAGGGCAGAACCGACCGTCCACGTCGCTAAAAGGGCAGCACCGACCGTCCAAGTCGCAAAATGGCAGCACTGACCGTCCAAGTCGCAAAAAGGGCAGTATCAACCGTCCACGTCGCTAAAAAGGAAGAACCGACAGTCCACGTCGCCAAAAGGGCAGCACCGACCGTCCAAGTCGCTAAAAGGGCAGCACCGACCGTCCACGTTGCAAAAAGGGCAGCACCGACCGTCCAAGTCGCAATAAGGGCAGCACCGATCGTCCAAGTCGCTAAAATGGCAGAACCGACCATCCACATCGCTAAAAGGACAGCACCGACCGTCCAAGTCACTAAAATGGCAGAACCGACCATCCACGTCACAAAAAGGGCAGCACCGACCGTCCAAGTCGCAAAAACGGCAGCACCGATCGTCCAAATCGCTAAAATGGCAGCACCGACCGTCCAAATCGCTAAAATGGCAGCACCGACCGTCCAAGTCGTAAAAATGGCAGCACCGACCGTCCAAGTCGCTAAAATGGTAGAACCGACTGTCCACGTCGCAAAAAGGGCAGCACCGACCGTCCAAATCGCAAAAAGGGCTGCACCGACCATCCAAGTCACTAAAATGGCAGAACCGACCGTCCACGTAGCTAAAAGGGCAGCACCGACCGTCCATGTCGCTAAAATGGCAGCACCGACCGTCCAAGTCGCAAAAAAGGCAGAACTGACCGTCCAAGTGGCAAAAAGGGCAGCATCGACCTCCACGTCGTCAAAATGGAGTCGACTTCCACACGAAAGAAGATCCATCAATTCCATACACACAACCCATATATGTGGTGTGCATTTATTGATGGGGGGCAATTTATTGGGGTCAAAATTTACACCCCGGTTGACCAAGTCAGAATTAAAGTCAACCCCAAACCAAGTGAGCCTAAGCCCAGGTCAAATAGGCCAATGCCCGGGTCAAGCCCGAACATGAAGCGGCCGGCCTCCCCCCATGCCAAAATAAAAAATTTTGTAATAAATAATTTTTGGTGTATTTCCTTTTTTTATTTCTATGAATAAATGTAAGGAAAATGGGCATAAAGCCAAATTTTTGTAAAACCCATGGCTTATGTGCGAAAAGAAATAGCACATGAGGCATGAGATGGGCAAAATTCCCTTTTGTAAAGCCCAAGGGGCTTTATGTAAAGTGTATAGCCTATAAAGGCAAAGACAATGAAAATATCCCAAGATCCTTTTTTTTCTCTCTAAAAAAATCAAGGTTTGTGTCTCCTTCTCCTTCCTCAAGGTTCTAAACCTTCTTCTTTCTTTTGAATTAAATCAAGAGTTTTACTCTTCCTTTTCCAAAATTAAATAGTTTTTCATCACAAAACCCACAAAGGGGAGCTCAGATCTTCCATTAGATCTCAAAAATGGGAGATTTTTAAAATCTCACCCCTCTTGTTCTCCAAGATCCGGCCAACAAAAAGGAGGAAGAAGGAGACCCATCTCCGAAAATCCTACTTTGGAAAAGATCCAAGACTCAAGAGAAGATCCCAGGTTTAAGAGAGAAGAACCTCTGAAGATTTTTAGGGAGTTCAACTCCAAGACCCAAATCCTCATGGATTTTAACTCCTAATCCAGATCTTTTGGAGTTTAACTCCACTCAAAATCCTCTTTTTAGAGTTTAACTCCTATTTCTGGGGGTAAAACCCTCTTCCTTTCGCTATCACCCAAAACGCTAGCACTAGCGCCCGAGCGCCTAAAGCGCTAGCGCCCGAGCGCCCACGTGCCGGAATTAATTCTAAGTTTATCATTTTACGCATGGTATTCTTGTTTACATGTCTTAGACGAGCATGCCACATGTCACAGTATTCAGAAGTAAGAACAGTTGGTGGAAAAGAACTAGATGCAACAGATTTATTAGAGATGAATCAACAATACAAAGTTTTAACAAGTCTCTACCACAAACAAAGCCTTTTCCTACATAGGATACAAACTTGGTAATTACAACTTTATTGGATTCTAATACAAGTTTGTAGCTTAGTCTCATCAATACTATTCCACTAACAAGATTCTTCCTAAAGTTCGGCACGTGCTGCACATTTTGAAGAGATATCACTTTTCCTGAAGTAAACTTCAAGTCCACACGTCCATATCCTTCAATCCTTGCAGCGCTTGCATCTACCCATGTCACACATCGTCCTGTATCGACCTGATACGAAGAAAATAAGGATCGGTCACAACATACATGGGCATTTGCAGCCGAATCTAACCACCAGTCGTTCGTTAGAGTCAGCGTGTTAACTTTAGGGTTTTAAGTTATTAAGCCAGACCTGCCGGTGTTTATGGTTGATGAGACCCCCACAGTTAAGGTGTTCATTTAGGGGTTGGTAGGTGGTCCAACTTTTCTGTCTTTACAGTTCCGAGCTAAGTGACCCGGCCTCCCACAGACAAAACAGTTTCCACCTTTGTTCCCCTTATGATTGCCATTGTTTTGGGGTTTAGGCTTAAAGTTAGGCTTGTTCTTTTGTTGGTGGTAGTTCTTGTTATGATTATGGTATGGTTCTTCTGGAATTTGTTGAAAGGTTTCTTATGAAAGTTTTTAGCCTCAACAACATTCGCTTGGATAGAAGAAGCCTTGATTTTCTCCCTATGAATATCTTCAGTTTTAAGAGTCTGGATAAAGGAGTTCAAAGAAAGGTTACCCTGACGATGACGGAGCTTGTTAGCAAAGTCATCCCAGGACGAAGGTAACATTTCAATGAGGGCGGCTACTTGTACATTTTCCTCTAGGTTGTAGCCTTTAATCTTAGCACTAGTGATAAGGTTTTGGTATTCAAGGATTTGGTTTGTAACTGTCTTGGTCTCTACCATCTTGAATTTTAACTAGTGCACAAAGGAATACCTCTCTAGGCCAACATCTTCTTGTCCAAATTTCAAGTCTAATGCTTCCCAAAGTTCTTTCGAAGTTGGGATTTGGAAATATATGTCGTAGAGTTCATTGGACAAAGTAGACAGGATTTTACCATGCCATAGATAGTCTATCTCTAAGGGTATAGGCCTAGGTGGAGGTGGTGGAAGAGTTGGAGGTGGGGCATCTGGAAGTGGGGCAGAAGTCAGAGCAGGGGTAGTTGAGGGTAGCTCTGACGCGGTAGGCTCACAAGTTATTGCAGAAATAAGACCTAAAGTGGTCAGCCAGTACCACATTCGATTTTGCCGACGCTTGAAATGTTGACCAGCAAAAGTTTCGGGTCTGGCTGAGACTAAGACTTCTAGGTTAACCTTAAACATGTTTAGGTTCATGGTTACAAACCTAACAACCTATTAGATTATAGGAAAGAATTCTGTTCTTAGTTGTTGGGTGAGGTTGCTAGTAAGACCAAAAACAAATTAAATTTATAATTTTCAAGGAATAATATTTAACTATGTATGCTAAGTATGCACCCTTTTAAACAAATAAGCAAAATTAAGAAGAACAAGGTTCCGAGTTGTCTAGGATGGAAGCACGCCAAATGATCGATGTCCTAAGAACGGAATTCGCCGCCTCTAGCATAGGACTCGCCGACGATCTGTTCCCAAGATACGACCGCCCCACTAACAGGGACTCAACCCGAAGTACGGTAGGATGAAGTGTCGAACCGGTCGCTGACCCTCGTCGCTCAACAAGAAAAAAGGTGACCTAAACCCGACCTGGACAGAGGCAGCAGTCGCAGTGGAGAGCAGAGGAGATGCTTACTTATAGCAGAGCAGATGAGCAGAGCAGATGCTCACTGAGAGCGGAGCAGATGAGCAGATGCTCACTAAGAGCAGAGCAGAGCAGATGAGCAGCACGCTGAGAGTAGAGCAGATGAGAAGATGCTCACTGAGAGCAGAGCAGATGAGCAGCTTGCTGAGAGCAGAGCAAATGAGCAGAGCGGATGCTCACTGAGAGCAGAGCAGAGCATATGAAGAGGAGAGCTCGCCAAGAAGAGCAGTGGAAAGCTCGCCGAGCAGAGCAGAGCAGTGGAGAGGAGAGCTCTGATGAGAGGAGAGCTGTTTTTTTGTGTATTGAACCAACAGAAAACAAAGAGAAGGGGTGCACCTTATATAGGCATCCCCATTACTGTCAGCCATTAAGCCCATTACTACTCATCAATACACAGATTAATGCAAGCCCAACGACTCTGTCCTCCAACGGGCAGAAACGCCTGCATTAAAGTTCCAACGGTACACTCTTAATTACGAGCCCATGGCTGCTAAAACGGTCCAGTAACGGGTCCAAACAAAATCATTTTTTGTGCAAAAGGAAAAACAAAAACGCACGTACGAACCGAACCGGGCTCTGGATCGGGACGGACGGACGGCGCGCGCGCGTGTGGAGAAGTCCAAGCCCACTACCCTTGAACTACTTCAAGAGGCTAAGACATATTCTCATATATAAGGACAGCAACACCCTGTTGCCTAGGTGATGTGGGACTAAAGAAAAAGGAAAAATAGATTTTAAACCATTAAATAAAGCATAAAATCCATCAGAAGAGAGGGAGTGGGGAGCGACCGTTGGGGTTGTTGAGGGAGGCGCGCGTCGCAGGGCATGGGTGCGCACGCGAGAAGCGGTCACGAGGCAGGGGAAAATGAGCGGGAAAAGGGAGAACAGGGAGGAAGAAGGGAAAGCGGGTCGGGTATGGAGAGAAAGGGATTGGGCCGGGGTTAGGGAATGGGCCGGGTAGATTAGGAAATGTAAAAGAAAATGAAAAAAGAGATTAAATTTTAATTAGGGTAAGGTAATTATAATTAAATTAATTGGAAAAATATAGAAAATTTGTAGAAAATTTAGGGAAAATATTTGGAAATTTATTTATTAAAATACAGTAACTATTTATAAGGACTGGGTATTACAGCTCTAATGACATTCACGGGCGCAGATAGTAATGTATGTACTGAAAACTATTAAACAGTGTTAAAATAGCGGCTTCGAAATACTCTGTATTGCCCCCAAATCAAAGATAACATACTATGCAATCTGGGCAAAAACAAACAATACCTGAAAACCGATATTCAAGAGACTAGAACATCAAAAAAAAAAAAATTCAAGTCCCAGAACCATAATATGACCGGCCAGGCCGGTTATTTTCCCATTCTCACCGGCCAAAATATGGAATTTGGAACTCGTGTATTAAGGGTGTTCTAGTTGTCATACAAGTAGTCTTCTGCAATTGTTTAAAAAAAATTGAAGACTATAAACTTTCGACAGAAACTTGAATACTTTGTGTATTGTTTCGGGGTTGTTTCGGATTCGTTACTTTAAATATCGTTTAAACTGCTAGCTAAGGGTATATGGGTTGGCTCTGATACCATGTTAGGTTATGCCGGCGTCCTGGCCATCTACCGTGACCGAATGCGGAACAAAATTTTTATAAAACTGGCGCTAGAACAACCCCATAATACGGATCGACCATTAACCCTAATCTAGCAAACATAAAGAGGAGTTAAGAATGGTTATACCGAATGATCCGTGTCCTTCGGTCTTTAACCATCTTCTCTAGCTCTAGAGGCCACCATGATCAAACTTGATCGCCGGTCTCCCTCCATCGAAGATGATCCACCTGAGGATTTCTAGTTTCGAGCTCCATCTTCATAGCCGAGGTAACTAGGCTACCTAATTCGCTAAACTAAATAGCCTATAGAATGTAGAATCTAATAATGGATTAATTTGTCTCCAAACACCCTAGGTTTCTCAACACATGAGACATTTAGGATGGATGTAGAAGAAGAAGCTTGAGGATGAAAGTGTGAAGCAACGATAGAAAAATGGCTAAGTGTTGTGAACAAAAAAAAAATCAAGCCTCACACAAATATCTCACACCACAAATATCAAGCATGCCATAATAGTAATTCATAAGTCACACCCATGAGTCACCCCATGAGCCATGCTTCTATAAATTCAAAGAACACCTTATCCTCCACCTCATTTAACCATTTAACAAAATGGTTAAAACAAAAATGAGGTGGCATCTTCTAGAAGTAATCTTGTAATGAATTACAAGAATACCCCTCATCTGTATATACATACCCGTATTCGTATTCCGAAAAATACGAATACAAAGAGACGAAAATAATCCAATAATATAATACTAGGATCCGGCTTAAATAAAAGCCCACTAGTATTATCCGTACGAATCATGATACGTGCACAAGTGCACGTATATGATCGTACCCTGCCGTAAAACCATACGGCCTCTACATCGTTTCGCTCGAAGCAGGGAAACCCTCTGTGTGGGACTCTAAAGACTCGTCAATACGCTGGCAGTGGGTTTAACCACAAGCACGTCAGCGGCACTAGCTGTATGTAATGGCTACCCATGTGCGAAAGGAAGGCCGGCGAGCAAACTCATCTGAACCCTTACTAAGCTTGTCCGTGACAATCTCCATACAATCCGGTCTTTTCGTCTAAGAGTATCGCATATCGAGTCTAGAGGGTGATAAAGTCTGTAACAACTCTGTTTCAGTGTACAGAATTTTTTAAAAAAAAATTAATGTACAGATAGAGTATTTGAAATCATGTGTATGTTATAAGTATTTGATTAGCTTTTGAACAGTAAGAAACAACTTGTAGCTCATTGGTAAAACCTTGTACTGCTATGACATAGCCCCTGTGTTCGAATCCCCCCAGCCATATATATTTTTTGTTGATTTTCTTTTAAACTTTTAGAAGCTCAAAAGTTTACACGTGCAAAACACGTAAAATGAAAAGTCACAACAAAATCAAACATGTGCACTGAAGTATACCAAACGACTTGGATACGTGGCAAAGATCTGAGCCTAAGCCACAGGTTTTGAACTGGTGAGATGTATTGGGGGCCAGCACCGCCGGACTTATCAGTAGGTAATGCCTTGAATTTTTTCCCCTGGCACCCCTTGGCCTACCCCACTACTCCTATTATGTTTGTTAAATCTGCAATTATCCAGAGAATTAAAGATTACCATTAAACCAAATTTTAATGCACATTTTTTCTTTCTTCATTACCCTAAACCTTAATTTTCCCTATAAATACCACACTACATTCTACCCCTTCTCATTCAGAAATCCCATGCTAAAACTCTCTAAAAATTCAAAGTCCAAAAGGTTATACAAGTGGAGTTAGCAAAGGTCGAAGTTCCGTCGACGTTTCGGGAAGAATCTAGTGACGAAACGACTCTCCGACACCTTCCTAAGTTCACCTTACCTCTTCCCTTTCTTTCTAACCTGTAAGTTCCCTCTTTCCCCTTCTCTTCTATTAAAACGAATCCATTCTTCAAAACTAGTCGGAAGCGGAGTTAATCCGACTTTCGATTCTATTTTAACTAAAAACACAATTTTTCTTTAGAAAAAATTCACCATCTTTCCGTATATTGTTTAACAAAGATAAAACAACATTCACAACAAGTTTTAATTCAAAATAATATGTATTGCAACTTCTTTCCATTTTTACGGTAAAATACCATCATGTTTACATACGACATTGCTTATTCATTTTACCCATAATATCTTTAGAAAACTCACGAAGTAATGACCTACCTCATCACAACGCACATTATTGATATAGCATGATGAATTTTGGAACATTAGTTTGTGGGAAAATACGAGTTTATATTTAACTAGCATAAACATTCAAAAACCGTTTTCTTTAAAATGTGTATTATTTAATTCCTTACAAATGCGCCTTTACAACCCATTTTGGGGAACCCCGATCGGGATGGTGCGGGTTATCGTACATCCTCGGTCCTACTAGAGCAAGATGCAGACCTCCGCAAGGAGTATTCGATCTCGATTGAATTTTTAATGCAATTTTTAAGAAAAATGTGATTTCTATTTAATAAATAAATTCTATTTTTTTATAAATATATATATATATATAAATATTATCAAAATATCTACTTTAAGTATACAATATATATATTCCATGTTTTCTAAATCAAAGGAATCATCAATTTCATGAAACTACCATTACAACTCAATACAATTCCAATATTACACTAAAATACCATATACATTGAAATCTAGGTTATATCCACTAGAATATTTCACTTTATAAAAATTACAATTAAGAAAACCCTAAAGACGATAATTAAATACTTGAGGTGTATTTTGAAAATATATCAAAACTATTTTTCATAAAACCCCTTCAAGTTATATCAATTTACAATAAGGACCCTAGTAAACATAGGTTTAAACGGGACCAGTTCTCTTAAGCCTCAGGGAGCCGGAGAATATGGATGCTTGCCTATCTAAGATAGACAACCTAAAAACGGTGTTACCAATACGCTAATTGTCTTGGAAAAGACACAAATCCTGTCGTCCATGTACAGCAGTTACCGATAATATCAAGACTAATTCAGGACTTCAATTCGTTGTAAAGTGTCTGACTCAGACAGAGTCTTAATCTAATATGAAATAAATCTGACTTGAATTCAATTCAAGTATAACTACAATACAACATGAATCCATTTATACCAGAATTCAATCTATATCAATATGACTCGACTGAACCAAGCCATGGATATACTCTGATTACATGACTATCCATTTATATCCATTCTGTTTACATGATATCATAGTTTCGGCAAGCCTTTCATCTACAAAACAAAACAATACAATCAATACAAAAGACATTATTGGGTTTTAAAGGGGTAGACTGGTACGGAATGTGTTAGAAGTATCACGAAACGGTCACTTTAATACACCTAACCTGAATATCCATTGCTGTTGAACCATGGCTTAACGGTTCCTTATGCTCCGTATACCTTAGTCTCCAGAATAGTGGGACTCCTCTCGTATACACTAATATATTTTGTACCAAACTACAAACAACTGCGTTAACAGAATAAAAAGATTATAATATACCAGTTATATTCTTTCTGTCTATTCTTACCTATCTTTGGGATTTACCGAGCGATTGTTCGCTAACGACATTCCTTGTCTTCTTTCTTTGGAATGTTGTCAGGTGGATCGGGCTCACTGGAGGTCAAGCCCAGTACTGAAAACTTGGAGCAGTTCGCCAATGACCCAGAACTCTATATACTTGTATATATTTTATTTTGAGTTCATGCCATTGTTTAGGCATTACTTTCCATTCATGTATTTACATTTTCAGTTGTACTTGTAAAGGAATGTTTAATAAATAAAAGTTGTTGTTCATTAACATTCATGTCTCTTGTGTATATTTACATTATATTGCTTAGATACGCTTAGCATGTTTACTTCTGAGTATATACGTAGCGGGCCTCGTCGCATCTTCTTACCCATACACTGGAAAGCGGGACGTGACAGGTTTTGTTGGCGGCCCATGCAGATCCGTTCTGAATGGACATGCAGGTCAATTCTGCATGAAATCCTAAGCAATATAACACAAGAATCAGCAACTAAAAACATTCTTTACATTTCATATTCCTTGAATCTTATAATTTCATATACTTTGAATCTATCATAACCATACTTTTTCTTTCAAGGTTATGGATTCTACAAACAATACCAATACCAACTTCAACAACACACCACCACCTCTACCGCTTACACCTACCGTTGCTGCTCTGATCAATGAGCAGACAGTACTGTTTGAGGCAATCCGAAGCCTCCTGGAAGGACAACAGCAGCAGACTGTTATATTACTGGACCGTCCAGAAACAGAAGCGTCCGGAGTAAGCAATTCCGGGCATTGCACCCAAAGCAATTTTAGGAAAAGAGAGCCCTCTGGAAGCTGAAGAATGGGTTCAGAGCATTGAGGATGATTGTTCCCTTATAAGAACCAAAAGCGATGGAAAAATTCCCCCAAATGGAGCATCACGCGCCCGCACTTGATGCACCTTGAAGCAAAAATTATGGACATTACACTTAACAAATAAGGCTAAAGTTGAGCCTCACGTGCCACACTTGAGCATCTATATACAAAGTATATAGGCGCCTTCAAAAAACAAATAACAGGCTAAAAGGCGCATCACGTGCCAACACGTGATGCTCTTCTCTGGGACTGCTGCATCTAAGTGAACCAACCTAAAGTTATGGGTCACGTGCTACATGTGAGGGTTCCCAATACTTTCTGAGCCGATAGAACTAAATTCTAAATATAAGGATCCAAATCTTATTTGGAAAATATTTTCCCAATCTTTATAAACAAGAAAGATTGTGCTCTGTAAATCAGAGCACCGTTGGATCAAAGATCCAATAGTGATTAAAAATCACCAAGATACAGAATAAGCTCTGTATGGGAAAATATTTTCCCAATCTTATTAATAACATGGAAAATGTCTTCTGTAAAACAGAGGAGCCTGGATCAAAGATCCAACGGTGGATAAAATCCCCGAACTAATCAAAAATCTCTCAATGAGAGATTTCCTTAACAAAAATCAACAAACTTGCCTCTGCTATATAAAGGTCTCGAGACTGAAGAGAAAAGCAGAGAGACACAGAGAAACACAGAAGGATACAGAGAGAGAGATAAAAAAGGGGGGAAAGAGAATTCAATTCTCAGAAGGGAGAAGAATCCACTTTTCAAAAAAAAAAACTAGGTGAGAAGAAAGTATAAAGACTGTCTCATCTCTTCTTTAAGGGTTTAATCCTTCGTATAAGAACTTAGTTCTTTCTTCTGATGAAAGATTTGCAGAAGCAGGTCTCCCCACAAGTTGAGAATTTAATTCTTTTCGGGGAGACTCTGCCATGCAGATCCAAAATCTAGGGGAAGATCTAAGTTCAGAGAATTTAATTCTCCCAAAAGTCATATAGTAACTTAATTCCTATGATAAAACTAGGGTTTAACCCTTCATATAAGAACTTAGTTCTTCCTTCTGGTGAAAGATCTGCAGAAGCAGACCTCTCCACAAGTTGAGAATTTAATTCTCATCGGGGGAGACTCTGTCCATGCAGATCCAAAACCTAGGAGAAGAACTAAGTACACAGAATTAAATTCTTATAAACTCAGAGTAGGAATTCCATGCATATTGATGATCACGTGTTCACACGTGACCACCTGTGATGAACTCAAAAGAAAGATCATGTGTTCATACGTGACCCCCTACTGATAGTGCTTGGCACTTTTAAAAAGAAAAGGGTATAAACCCAAGAAAACAATGTCCAGCTTTGAGGCGCCTCACGTGCTCACACGTGATGACCATAAGAATAAAGTGTTTAACACTTATATAAATATGGAGAATAAAACCAAGCGAACAGCACCACCTTTAAAAGCATCCCATGCAATACGTGAGCACTCCCAAATTCCAGTGTTTAACACTGCCTCAAAGTATCATGCGGAAGCACTTGATCGCTGAAAATATATTAAGGAGCCAACTTCAACCTCAAATCGGTTATGTCCTGCCTGAGATTAAACCGAGCCTCTATGATCAGGAGTGGTAATTCCTCAATCTGAAATTTGGTTCAAGGGTACATCTTTTCACACCTCTGATACATGTCGTTGTAATTCTTCAGCGTCGTCAGAGAGGTGGAGGGTCCCAATAACCAATAACTCTTGGCGCACTCTCAAACTGATGAGCCAAAAACCCTATGGACTATGATGTCCTTAAACATGGACCGCAACGTCCTTCAACAAAACTCTATGGACTATGATGTCCTTAAACTAATGGACTATGATGTCCTTAAACAAAAACCCTATGGACTATGATGTCCTTACACTAATGGACTATGATGTCCTTAAACAAAAACCCTACGGACTATGATGTCCTTAAACATAGACTGCAACGTCCTTAAACTAAACTCAACGGACTATGACGTCCTTAAATACGGACTATGATGTCCTTAAACCAGGGACTATGATGTCCTTAAACCCGGACTATGATGTCCTTAAACAATGGACCGTAACGTCCATAAACTAAACTCTATGGACTATGATGTCCTTAAACCCTATGGTTCGCAAAGTTCTTAAACTAACAATGGACCGCAAAGTCCTTAAACTAACAACGGACCGAAATGTCCCTAAACTAATAACGGACCGCAACGTCCCTAAACTAAAATGATAAGGCCTAAATGCTCTTTCGTTGGACCTAAATGATCCTAAAATCTTGTTAAGTAGATCTTAGTCGAAAATTAGACTAACGTATCCTTAACAAACATTTAATTTGATTTTAATCTAAAACGAGTTTAACGTTCCTTAAATCAACCAAATCCAAATCTAAGAAAATACTGATTTGGACTAATCCACACCCTACGGGCGACAACACAAATTAGTCTCCGTATACAATCCACGGGCAACCCAAAACAAAACAAACACACACGACACGAAGTGAATATCTGGAGTAGGAGAAAGTGATTATCGCTGCGCGGTAACTTAATTAACTGTAGGGGTTTATACATGTAGGGAAGAGCGTCCCCACAATCAAAAACCCCTCACAACGAGGGGGAATCTGACGAAGTCTACTATATCGGCCGTATCTGTCCAAACATCTGATACATGGTGCCATAAATCAACTTGGCATATTCGGAGAGGTGGACGGATAAAACCAAATAGCGTCTTCCCCTAAATTCAGGCCAGGCATCCTAAACGTCCCGGTCGTGGCTTCGGCGGTAAACAGATTCTGGCATGCCCGGTGGGACCTTTTCCTCTTTCCACTCCACACTTTGTGGGTCGTGTTCGCGAACGATTCACGGTCTACTATGGTTGCCTGTGGATTCGAGGTACTAAGATTTGGTGTCTTTCTCCCGTGCAGAGAAAAGAAGATCAATGGTTGTAGGGCATTTTTCGTCACCCCATTGAGATGGGAATGCGCGCGCGCTTGTCAAGCGTATTATAGATTCCCCCTGCTTAGGCTAGGCTGGGGTTTATTGATTATGGGGATCCGAATCTCCGGCAGCCGCGGACTAAACTGCCGTTAATTACCCCTCGCCTTTGGGGTGAGAGAACCTCCGATTAACGGGTTAAACCGTTCATGCGAACTCAATATGCCGTGTTGTGTTTTAAAGGGCGGTTTTGGATGTATCGGGGGCCCTGCAGAGTTTTTACGGGGGTCCCGCTATCCGGATAGCGGGCTGGGGGTCAAGGGGGCTAGTAGCCCCCTTGCGGGGTGCGGGGCAGCGCCCGTTAGAAAATTTTTTTAACGGGGGAGGTATATTTAGTGTGGAGTGCATAAAAAATGGGGGGAAGCGTCTTGAAGGCGCGAGGGTGGCACGTGGGCGTATGGTGCCCGGGGTCATGTGCGCGGACATGAGCATTGGGCGCATCAGCGCCCGGGGTCATGTGACGCACACATGACCATTGGGCGCCTCAGCGCCCCGGGTCACGTCGGGCACACGTGACCATTGGGCGCCTGAGCACCCTGGGGTCACGTGGCACACACATGACCATTGGGAGCCTTGGCGGCCCAGGGTCATGTGGCGCACACGTGACCGATGGGCGCCTTGGCGCCCGGGGTCACGTGGCGCACACGTGACCGATGGGCGCCTTGGCGCCCGGGATCACGTGGCGCACGCTTGACCGCTGGAAACACCCGCGGGAAGGGCCTAGCCTCTAGGTTGGGGAGTTGAACTCCCAAGGGGTTTTTGGAGTTGAACTCCTAACAGAAACTAATTTATGGAGTTAAACTCCAACAGATCTAGAAAGGAGTTAAACTCCTAGGAAACTTTGGCTCTTCTTTTAAGCTTTGGATCTGTCCAAAGTTAGATTTTTTTGAGATGGGTCTTCTTCTTCCTGCTCTTGATCGGCGAGATCTTGGAGAAAAAGGGGTGAGACTTAAAAGTCTTCCCTTTTCGATATCTGATTGGAGATTCGAGCTCCCTTTCATGGGTTTTGTGGTGAAAAACTATTTATTTTTGAGAAAGGAAGAGTTAAACTCTTGATTTAATTCAAAAAAGAGGAAGAGGGTTTTAGACCCCTGAGAAAGGGGAAGGAGGCACAAACCCTAGTTTTTTAAGGGAAATGAAAAAGTGTATATTTTATTTATCATCATGTTGCCTTTTATAGGCTTACATATTTACATGTAGCCCCTTAGGCTTTACAAAATGACATTTTGCCCATCTCATGGCTCATGTGCCATTTCTTTTTTGCACATAAGCCATGAGCTTATAAAATATTGGCTTTATACCCATTTTGCATACATTCGTGCAAAAAAAATTACATGAAAATTATTTGTTACATGATTTTTTATTTTGGCATAGGGAAGGCCGGCTGCTTCATGTTCAGGCTCGACTCGGGCATGAGCCCACTTGATCTGGGCTTGGGCCCACCTGGCTTGGGGTTGACCTTGACTTTGATTTGGTCAACTAGGGGTGCAAATTTTGACCCCAACAAAGTGCCCCCCATCAATGAAAACACACCACATGCATGAGTTGTGTGCACGAAATTGATGGAGCTTGAAGTTGGACTTCGAGGTGGAACATCATTCTAGGGGCGGAGCATCATCACGGGGAGCATGATTCCTGGGGATCGGAGTATCATTCTGATTCACGGAGCATAATTCCAGGGTCGGAGTATCCCTCGGGGAGCATGATTCCCGGGGGTCGGAGCATCATTCCGATTTGCGGAGAATAATTCTAAGGTCGGAGCATCATTCCGAAGAGTCGAAGCATAATTCCGAAGAGTAGAGGCATGATTCCAAGGATCGGAGCATCATTCCGAAGAGCGGAGCATGATTCCAGGGATCAGAGCATCATTCCGAAAAGCAGAGCCTGATTCCCAAGGGTCAGAGCATAATTCCGAGGATCGGAGCATCATTCCGGAGAACGGAGCATGATTCCAGGGGGTCGGAGCATCATTCCGAAGAGCGGATCGGAGCATCATTTCGGAGAGCGGAGCATGATTCCAGGGATCGGAGCATCATTCCGAAGAGCGGAGCATGATTCCAAGGATAGGAGCATCATTCCGAAGAGCGGCAGACATTCTGACCGAAGCATAATTTTGAGGCAGAGGTTAATTCCCAGACGAAGCATAATTCTGACAAGGAAGGCAAATATTCCGAGGCAAAGCATTGATTTCGACACGGGGTACATTCTGAGACGGAGCATGATTCCGACGCGGAGCTTGTTGGCTGACTTGATTCCGAGACGAAGCATAATTTCGACAGGGAAGGCAGGTACACCGAGGCGAAGCATTGATTTCGACACGGGTACATTCTGAGACGGAGCATAATTCCGGCGCAGAGCTTGTTGGCTGACTTGATTCCGAGACGAAGCATAATTTCGATAGGGAAGGCGGGTACATCGAAGCGAAGCATCATTTCGACACGGGGTTCATTCTGAGACGAAGCATGATTCCGACGCAGAGCTTGCTGGTTCACTTGATTCCAAGGCGGAGCATAATTCCGACGAGGAGGTTGTTGGTTGATTCCGAGTCGAAGAATAATTTCGACATGGAAGGCAGGTACACCGAGGCGAAGCATCATTTTGACACGGGGTACATTCTGAGACGGAGCATGATTCCGACGCAGAGCTTGCTGGTTGACTTGATTCCGAGGCGGAGCATAATTCCGACGAGGAGGTCGTTGGTTGATTACGAGCCGAAGCATAATTCCGACAGGGAAGGCAGATACACTGAGGCAAAGCTTGATTTCGACGCGGGGTACACTCTGAGACGAAGTATGATTCCGACGCACAGCTAGTTGGTTGATTTGATTCCGAGGCGGAGCATAATTCCAGCAGGGAAGGTAGATATCCCGAGACGAAGCATGATTTCGACACGGGGTAAATTCTAGGAGGAGGATTCCACCGCAGAGGTTGCTGGTTTGATTTGATTTGGGTTGACATCAGCATCACTACACTGGAATATGGTACCAGGAGCGAATCAACATTTGCCATGAGAGGATTTGGGATTGGTTTTGGTTTGGCAACTGCATTGCTGCACTGGAATAATGCCAGGAGCAACTCATCATTTGCCCCGGGAGGACTTAGGAACTAGTTTTTTTGTGGCATCAACATCGCTACACTGGAATATGGTACTAGGAGCGAATCATCATTTGCGCTTGTTTATCAGGAAGCGATGGCTTAGGAGACAGGATTTAGGTCCCTTTCACCTAAGACTTTTCAATTTTGTAAGCCGTAAGGGTCTCACATAGCATTTTCTCCCTACGGGTCGTAAGGATGTCGTAGGTGTATTTTCTCCTTAGGAGTCGTGGGGACTCCTAAGTGTGTTGCTCCTTTGTGAGTCGTAAGGATCTCACGCGAGAATTTTCTCCTCACAAAGTCGAGAGGACTATGTGAGTGCATTTCATCTCTTTTTTACGAGTTTGCGCCCTTTCGGGTTTTCACAAACTTGCCGGCAGTCCTGCTGTTTTTACTCACGGAGCCCTTACGGGTTTTCATCCGTGCCCATTTTGCTTGTGGACATACCCTTTTTTTGAAACTTCATCGCCGGTGGGATTTTGAATGTGGTCTCACCGGAAGGACTTGGGAGGGATTGGGATTGTTTTACGCCCGTGGATTGTATACGGTTTTGCAGAATGTATGATCCAGACCGTAGGGCCGGAAAAATTTCGGGACTTTGTCGGCGTCTGCATCGCTGCACTGGAATATGGTACCAGGAGTGACTCATCATTCGTCGTTGGGGTATGGGATTTAGAATTTGGTTGGCGTCTGCATCGCTGCACTAGAATATGGTACCAGGAGCAACTCATCATTCGCTATTTAGGGATTGGAATTTGGAATTTGGTTGGCGTCTGCATCGCTACACTGGAATATGGTACCAGGAGCGACTCATCATTCGCCACTTGGGGATTAGGGAGCGATGGCTTAGAAGACAGGTTTAGATCCCTATCGCATAAGGCTTTTCAATTTTATGGGCCGTGAGGGTACCATAAAAGCATTTTCTCCCTACGAGTCGTAAGGATCCTGCAGGTGTATTTTCTCCTTAGGAGTCGTGAGGACTCCTAAGTGTGTTTTTCTTTTGTGAGTCGTAAGGATCCCACAAAGGTTTGATCTTCTCATGTATCGTGAAGACACATGAGTGGGCCTTCTCAATGGAGCATAATTCCAAAGGCGGAGACCAGCCGCGTAACTGGTGATTGCGGTGGGGCATGGGTATGAAGAGAATTATTTGAGCCCGTGGATTGTATACGGTAGTTAATTTGGGGACCAACCGTAGGGCCGAGAGAATTTGAGAAATTGGATTTTGGTTGGCGTCTGCATCGCGGCACTGGAATATGGCACCAGGAGCAACTCATTATTCGCCGGGTTTTTTTACCGCGATTGCTCTATCATTTCAGCTTTTCCTATCGCGAAGGTCGCGATTGCCCCATCGTTTCGGCTTTTATTCGCGGTTGCCCCATCATTTCGGCTTTAATTTTCTTCTTTATTTTACTCGCTGATTTTTATTGCGAGTTACCCCATCATTTCGGCTTTTCTTTATTTTTTTTTATTAACACATTTTTGTTAATTTACATATATATACTTTTTTTTTACATTCTCAGTTTAACGATTTAGAGGTCGATTATTCCCAGTTTAATGACGTGGTGGTCAACTGTTCCCAGTTTAATGACGTGGTGGTCGACTGTTTTCAGAGAAAGGCAGATGTCTGAGAGAATCGGTTTCACGAAGAATTTCGGTCTCCGTTTGTATGAAATTGGCGGTCGCAGTTGGACTGTTTGTTAACACGCCTTTAGAAAGTTCTATCTCTCCTGCCTTGTGTTGCTTTTCGACCCAATCTTTGAAGACGAAACAGTCCTCAATGGCATGACCTATCTCTCTGTGATAGGGGCAGTATTTGGGGTCGTCGGTCCTATTCGCTTCCTGCGGTCTTTTTGACTCTGGCAGTTGTAGACCATTCCTCACGGCGTCTTTGAATATTTTACGGATTTTGTCCCTTCTGAAGGAATAGACCTTATCTAGCTTCTCTTTGAGTGGAGATTCTCCTCCCTCTCCGAGCACTGGCTTCCGAGGCTGGTTGGCACTAGGCCCGCTCATCCCTTTGCTTATTTCAGTTAGCCGAAGTGTTGAAAGATTCAGAATCGTCGGAATTTCCGCCTTTGCGATTATCGTCCTTTCGGTTTCTCCAGGACCTATTGTTATTTTGGGAATCCGAGGAGGACTCCTGCTTTGAGCGCTCCAACATCTGAACTTTCCTGGTCAGCTCTTGGAATGTTTTGAGACCCGCGGTGCATAGGACGGGGCCATCCAATTATTGAGATTTCCGACAAGGAGACTGACAGATTGGTCCTGCTCTATTGGCAGTTCACATTTGACGGAGAGATTGCGCCATCGGGTTATAAAATCCGTGCTGCTTTCGTTGTTCTTGGGCTTGGTCCTTACGAGCTCGGCAATGGTGATCTTATCGCTGACGCTCATGAACCTTTGTCGAAACAAAAATTCTATTTGGACGAAAGTAGTAACGGAGCCATCCGGCATGCTCGCGTACCAGTTGAAAGCAACATCGGTCAAGCTTTTAACAAACTGGCGGAGGAGAAGCGCAATGTTGCCCCCAGTTTTCCCGCATGAGGCTTTGAAGTGGGCGATGTGCTGATTCACATTTCCCGTCCCATCAAATCTTCCGAATTAAGGGATGACATAGCCGCTAGGAAATTCTACCAGATCATACTGAGCAGGATATGGTCTCCCACTGCTGCTGATATCTTTTTGCGCTTCGGCTTCGGCCACCAATGTTTTGAATTTGTTGGCAACCAAATCCATGATTTGATCTTGAGTTAGCGGGCTACTGTCATTGGTAGCCAAGACATTTCCTGAGATAGGATGCGACTGATTTTCATGCGGTGCGCCCACTTTTGGATTTGAGGGAACGGGCATCGGCTGTTTCGGGACACCGTTTCCCGGTTCATGAGAGCCTTGCGCCTGATTGGGCGGCTGAGAGGTAAGTTGGGCCGTAAGCCGTAAGACGACATTTGTCAAGTCGTCGATCTTTGAGTAGAGCTTGGCCATCTCCTTGTCTTTGCTTCTGAGCTATCTTCGGAGCTCATGGAGAAGTTGCTGCTCTGCGGTCTTAGGATGGAATGTTGGCTCATCTTTGCTTTCCGAGCCCGACTCCTCATGAACTGAGGGCTCTCTCTGCCTATCCGCCTCACTGGGAGGATTCTCATCACCCTCCGGAGGATGCTGGTCTTAAGAAGTGACAGCTATATTCACACCATGTTGGAGTTGAGATGGCGTTAGCTGACACGAACAGGATAGAGCCGAACGGTAGCGGCGGGTCTTCCCATTGTCGTCCGAGACTGACCGGAAGGACCGTCTTGGCGTCCATCTTCATCGTGTAGAAGATGGGAGTTGAGTTCATCTTCGGAGACATTGTTGAAAGGTGATTGCTTGAAAATCCTGCATGAAAGAGCATTATTTTAGTATAATTATAGATATGTATATTGATTGAGTTCGCATGAATGCTTAACCTTAAATATGGGAGGAGAGATTGGGTCCCACCGGGCGTGCCAGAATCTGTAGGGCGTTTTTCGTCACCCCATTGAGATGGGAATACGCGCGCTTGTCAGACGCATTACAGATTCCCCCTGCCTAGGGTAGGCTGGGATTATTGATTGTGGGGATCCGAATCTCCGGCAGCCGTGGACTAAGCTGCCGTTAATTACCCCTCGCCTTTGGGGCGAGAGAACTTTCGATTAACGGGTTAAACTGTTCATGCGAACTCAATATGCCGTGTTGTGTTTTAAAGGGGGGGTTTGGATGTATCGGGGGCCCCGCAGAGTTTTTACGGGGGAGGTATATTTAGTGTGGAGTGCATAAAAAATGGGGGGAAGCGTCTTGAAGGCGTGAGCGTGACACGTAGGCGCATGGTGCCCGGGGTCACGTGCGCGCACGTGACCATTGGGCGCCTCAGCGCCCGGGGTCATGTAGCGCACACGTGACCGATGGGCGCCTGGGCACCCCGGGGTCACGTGGCGCATACGTGACCGATGGGTGCCTGGACACCCCGGGGTCACATGGCGCACACGTGACCGATGGGCGCCTTAGCGCCCGGGGTCACGTGGCGCACACGTGACCGTGGGAAACACCCATGGGAAGGGCCTAGCCCCTAGGTTGGGGAGTTGAACTCCCATGGGGTTTTTGGAGTTGAACTCCTAACAGAAACTAATTTATGGAGTTAAACTCCAACAGATCTAGAAAGGAGTTAAACTCCTAGGAATCTTTGGCTCTTCTTTTGATCCTTGGATCTATCCAAAGTTAGATTTTTTTTAGATGGGTCTTCTTCTTCCTGCTCTTGATCGGCGGGATCTTGGAGAAAAAGGGGTGAGACTTAAAAGTCTCCCCTTTTCGAGATCTGATTGGAGATTCGAGCTCCCTTTCGTGGGTTTTGTGATGAAAAACTATTTATTTTTTAGAAAGGAAGAGTTAAACTCTTGATTTAATTCAAAAAAGAGGAAGAGGGTTTTAGACCCTTGAGAAAGGGGAAGGAGGCACAAACCCTAGTTTTTTGAGAGAAATGAAAAAGTGTATATTTTATTCATCATCATGTTGCCTTTTATAGGCTTACATATTTACATGTAGCCCCTTGGGCATTACAAAATGGCATTTTGCCCATCCCATGGCTCATGTGCCATTTCTTTTTTGCACATAAGCCATGAGGTTACATAATATTGGCTTTATGCCCATTTTGCATACATTCGTGCACAAAAAATTACATGAAAATTATTTGTTACATGATTTTTTATTTTGGCATGGGGAGGGCCGGCCGCTTCATGTTCGGGCTCGACTCGGGCATGAGCCCACTTGATCTGGGCTTGGGCTCACCTGGCTTGGGGTTGACCTTGACTTTGACTTGGTCAACTAGGGGTGCAAATTTTGACCCCAACAATGGCTTCCAGCAGCACCAATTACAACAATAACTCCCGCTCCGCCCCGTCTGGAGGAGTAACTTACGGGGCCCAAGCAGCCTCCATCTTCGCAATGCCGGTGGAATAGGTGACACAGGCCACCATTGGATTGTTCTTTGGGAACATGCTCCCGCCAATGAACTTCAACGTTCTAGTGCCGTCACAGGAAGCTCCGAAGAAGTCGGTCTTCGATCGGCTTGGAACTACCGCAGCCCCTCTCAACGGGTCGTCCAAGTCTACTACCTCAGTCTTCAACTGGCTGAGCCTAAGCTCAAATGGGCCCGCGAAGAGGCTCGCAATACCGGAGAAGGCTATCCCAACTTCTGCTACAGGTGAATTCGTCCAAAGTACTTCTCCTACTCGAAAGTCAACCTTCGACAGGTTGACCATTCCTTCCCAGCGGATGTCAGTCTTTGACAGGCTGGCGCCAATAGTAGCCTCTCCTCAAAGCAGGGGCATAACGAAGCTACTCCGATGATAGAGGTGATCCCGGCTACACGACATACTCGATGTCGTCACTGGCACCGAGTGAGGAAAGCTGGGGGCAGTTCCCCTTCTGGACTTACCCCACCAGCTCCAATGGTGGAAGTTGATACTGCTGTTCCAACTGGGAACAGCCTTGAGCCGCTCAGGAGGGTGCGCAAAAACTCTCCAACTGCCGTGTTAAAAATGTCTCCTCCACCTGCTGAAAATGTTATAAGGGAAAAGCCGGAACAGCCCCCTCAGCGGCTGTCCTCCAAAATCCATAGGGTCTGGCGAAGAATCCAAGACTCTATAATCGACAAAGACTACTCCCGCCGACAGAAGAAAATGAAGGTTCGGCAAGAGGAAGACCATCCCGCCGCCATGCTACATAAGGTGTCGTCTGCAGGGGTGCCTGTTGCAGCCCCCTTAACCTCGACCGTCCATAAAAAGAGAAGGCCGAAGAAGATCCCCAAGCCTGCGACAGATCTTAAAGGCACTGAACCTAAATGCTCACAAGTCTGGGGCCATGATAGTGCACACCGTCTATATGGCTTCCGGAAAAGAGGAAAGCCGTGCTTTTGGGGGTCATCGACCACTTACGCGGTCCGTAACAAAGGCTCAAGAGCAACAACAGAAACTCCAGGAGATACTGACAAAGATGGCCGCACTCACTGGGCAGATAGAAAGCCCGGAAGTATCGTCGGATCAACGCCAGGAGAAGGAAACCGATGCCGAGTTCCTCCAAAGGATGCTCGAAAAGAAAGATAAAGAAGCAGCAAAATAAGTGGTTAACATAAAACAAATGGCGCTCCTGTTCCAAGATATGGTGGGGATGATAATCCATCCAGACCCTCCAGCCGAAGATCCCCCAATAATCATTGAAGACGACAAAGGGGAGACATCAAACCCACTTCCGGCATTATCAGCAGCCAGGGAGAAGACGATCTCGAAAGCTGCGCTTGATGACTACATAGCTCAACAAATATGAGCTCATCCGGAAAGCGAAGCCGCTGGCCAAGTCGTCGGAACTGGGCGACCGTATCCAAGCTGGTACGATCAAATTAAGTACCCGCCGGGATATACGATCCCTAAATTTCATGTGTATAAGGTGACAGGCAACCCCTATCAGCACGTCGCTCAGTTCAGGGCTCTATGCAGCAATACTGGAGGTAACGACAAACTGCTGCTTTGCCAATTCGTTGGCAGCTTAGCGGAAACGGCATTTGAATGGTACTCGGAACTTCTGAATGACTCCATCAAAATATTCACAGAAATGAGGTTGCTATTCACCCAGAATTTCTCAAGCGCCAGCGAATGCACCCCAATCATGGTACTGATCAATGCCAGGATGACGCCAGGAGAGACATGGGTTCAGTATGCAATTCGGTGGCGGAACCTATGGTCGAAATGCGAACAATGCATAGAAGAAGCCCCTGCTATAGGCATATTCGTAGAGACCCTTGATCCGCAGGCAACTATATCCCAATTTATGATGTTTTTCAAGCCGACCACCTTCCAGGCACTGGTCGACAAGCTGGCCTAAATGGACCAGATGGTCCATAGACCGTCCTAAAAAATGGAGCCTCGGAATGAAATGGGCAAAGGGAAAGCGACCTTCGTCGCCAGCGCTCAGCAACAGCCGAGTGATCCGGAACCAGCGGCTCGCAAAAACGATAAGTCATGATCACTAAGAGAAAAGATGAGACGTCCTTACTCATTCCCTTGGGAAAAAATGAGAAGACTATTCGGACTGACGATGCGCAACAGGCTCGTCACTCTGCCGGATCCGAGACGCCCATCGCAGCCGGACAACATCAACAATCACAATTACTGCCCCTACCACCGAATAGTGGGCCACCCAATCGAAGATTGCTTCGTCTTCAAAAACTAGATTGAGGACCAGTACCAACAAGGCAAATTCGCACTGTCTGAAAACTGGAGGGTAAATCCGCCACAACCGCACGCTCCTAAAAAGGTGGACATGCCGGGGACATCATGCTCATTTATAAAGGAAGCTCCATGGGAAGTTGTTCTTTCAGACAAGATAAGTAGAATCTTTGACCTTGTCATGAAACATTAAATGATGACACTCCCAGAGTATCGGCACCCTGATCAAGCAAACGAGGTTCATCACCCGGATTATTGCTCCTATCACCAAGCGATAGGACAACCTCTAAAAGACTACTTCACCTTCAAAAACTGGGTTGAAGATCAATATCAATTCGGTAGATTCGCTCTATCCAACAGTTGGAGAGTAGCCCCACCACAAAAGCAGCGTATATAGCGAGAGTAGAACCAGGTCAACATCGGACTTGGAAACGATCTCGTACCTGTCACGTGATAACGCTGTCGGAAGAATGAGTGCATGGGGATATGGATGACCTCTCATGGTGCTTTGAAAACAAGGATGAAAAGGAGTTGATCTCAGAATTTCCACCGGCGCCAAAAGAGTTGGAAGATGGAATACATACTACTGCGGACAATCTAAGGAAAATCGACTTGGGGACGGCAAACGACCCGCGGCCTACGTTCGTCAGTGAGCTACTGTCTAAAGAACAGGAGGCTATGCTAAAATACATGCTCATGCAGTATAAAGACTACTTCGCATGGAACTATTCCGAGATGCCGGGGCTAGATCCAGAAATAGTTGTGCGTAAATTGGCGATTTCTCCGGACGTCAAGCCAGTCAAACAAGCACCAAGAAGAATGCGGCTCGAACTTGAAATGAGTATCAACACCGAAGTCAAGAAGCTAATCGACTCCGGCTTCACCCAAGAAGTTCAATACCCTGACTGGGTTGCTAATATTGTCCCAGTGATGGAGAAAAATGGGACGGTGCGCATCTGCGTGGACTTTCGGGACATCAACAAAGCCTGTCCGAAGAATGATTTCCCCGTACCTGTTACCGGGCTGATGATAGATAACACGTCCACTCACGAAGTCTTATCCTTCATAGACGGCTCATCAAGGTACAATCAAATAAAGATGCATCCCGAAGACCAGAAGCATACCGCTTTCCGGACTCCTCTGGGCATATTCTACTACAAAGTGATGCATTTCCGTCTAAAGAACGCCGGCGCTACCTACCAGAGGGCCATGACAAAGATTTTTTATGACCTCATACATGAAATCGTCGAATTCTATATCGATGACCTCATAGTGAAAAGCAAATCGTACGAGGAACACTAGGAGCATTTGAAAATTGTATTCCAACGTCTTCGTAAGTATAACCTGAAGATGAACCTTCTGAAATTCGCATTTGGAGTTTCTTCAGGCAAGTTCCTAGGGTTCATCATACGACACCGGGGCATCGAAATAGATCCATCGAAGATCAAGGCGATTATGGAAATGCCCACTCCAAGAACTTTAAAACAATTGCGATCTTTACAAGGGAAACTCGCGTATATCCGACGGTTGATAGCCAACCTCTCCGGAAAATGCCGTCCCTATAGTCACCTGATGAAGAAGGGAACCCCGATCATTTAGGATCGTAAATTCCAGAATGCAATCGACAAAATCAAGCAATACCTGCAGAATCCGCCGGTATTGACCGCTCCGGTCAAGGGAAAGCCCCTCATCCTGTACACAACCGCCCTTGAAGGTTCCTTAGGCGCACTATGGTCATAAGAAAACAACCAAGAGAAGGAGAGAGCCATCTACTATTTGAGTCGAGTTCTACTGGGGGCAGAAAACAACTACTCCCCTATCGAAAAACACTGCCTGGTGTTAATCTTCGCGATAACGAAGCTTCGGCATTATGCTTTGGCGCATGAGGTCCATCTCATATCAAAAGTGGATCCTCTCAAATATTTGATGTCAAGAACCATACTAACGGGACAACTCGCTAAATGGGCCCTACTCTTAATGGAATTCTCAATAACATACCGACCTCTCAAGGCAATGAAAGGCCAGGCCATCGCCGACTTCCTCGTTGAGCATCTGATACCTGCCGATTCACCCCTAATTTGCGAATTGCCAGACGAGCACACGTTTGACATGATCAACGGGGAGAGAGGAAGGAGTGATACCCGATGGGAGCTCTACTTCGATGGGGCATCTTCTATGAAGAAGCGAAAGCACAAATCCCGCATAATCAAATCTGGGGTAAGCCTCATCTTCGTGACTCCACGTGGAAGGATAATGCGCTTTGCCTTTTCCTTAACAGTGCCGAGGACAAACAACGAAGCGGAATATGAGGCTTTGATAGCTGGTCTTAAGATCACTGTTGACATGGGGATCGAAAATCTCTTATATACGGAAACTCCCAGCTAGTCGTTAGTCAAGTAAACGGCGACTATCAAACGTTCTAACCAGAGTTGGTAAAGTACGGCGAGAGAATGCAACAACTGCTGACTCAAATCCCATCTTACGCCGTAGAAAGCATACCGCGTACAGAAAATAGCAAAGCGGACGCATTAGCCAAACTCGCTAAAGAACTGGCTGACGAAAACCTCGATGACGTAAGGATCATTGTACAAAGCCGTTGGGTTCTTACACCAACAGAAATATCTTCGGAGTCGTCTGAAAAAAGGAAGCGACTAAGAAAATAGCCCTACAAATAGAGGACCAAGAAAGGGCTAAGGATTGGAGAGAAGTCTTCACAGACTACTTCAAATCCCGTCGAACACCTGAAGATGCATCCTCAAGACATCAGCTCATGAAACGAGCGCTGTCATTCGCCTTCGTCAATGATACTCTATATAAGATATCGTTCGACACTCTGTGGCTGAGATGCCTGGGACCGGAAGAAGCAAGGAGAGTCGTCCAAGAAACTCACGGCAGACTCTGCGGTTCTCATCAAGCCGGGCCAAAGATGAAGATCAAAAGGATGGGCTACTATTGTCCCACGATGATTCAGGACTGCCTTGAATACGCGAAGCAGTGCAACCTGTGCTAAATTCACGGGGACTTCATCCACCAGCATCCAAATCCGCTACATCCAATAGTGGCTAGCTGGCCGTTCGAAATATGGGGAACCGACATAATTGGGCCCATCGAACCAGCGGCATCCAAAGGACATCGCTTCATATTGGTGATAACCGATTACTTCTCTAAGTGGGCAGAAGCCATACCGTTAAGAGAAGTGAAGACGGAGAATATTCTCCATTTCTTCAAGACACACGTCATATATCAGTTCGGCACTCCACGACGGATTATCTCTGACAACGGGCCGGCCTACAGAAGTCACAGAATCAGCCGCTTTGCACAGCAGCATAATATAGACTGGAGATACTCTTCAGTCTATAATCCCCGAGCTAACGGTCTAGCTGAGGCTTTCAACAAAACCTTGACAAAGATCATAAAGAAGACGGTGTCCAAAAATAAAAAGGACTGGCACGAGAGAATTCATGAAACTCTCTGGGCGTATCGAACTACATTCAAAATGGCTACGAATACAACGCCGTATGCATTGGTATTCGGCACAGAAGCGGTACTCCCCTTAGAAATAGAGCTACCCTCTCTACGAGTTGCGGTTCATTACGAACTAACAGATGAAGAGAATGCTCATTTTCGGCTTAAGGAGCTCGATGCCCTCGATGAAACCCGTCTCATGGCGCAGCAAAACTTGGAGTCTTACAAAGCAAGGATGACGCGCTCATACGAAAGATTGACTAGACCGAGAACATTCTTCCAAGGCGAACTCGTGCTAGTTGTCAAAAGACCTATGATCCCCAATCGTGCCAAATAGGTGAAATTCGAGCCAAACTATGAGGGCCCGTACATCATAGACAAAGTCTACTAAAGCGGGACTTACTTGCTCATGGATATGCATGGCGAAAGACCCTTCCGGCCAATAAACGGCCTATTCGTTAAGAAATACTACGCCTGACGAGTCACGGCCCAGTTTAATGATAGATGACGACGCTTGTGTCCGCTCGCTGTCTTCCTGAGTACCAAACTCTGTAAATGCTATCCGGCAAAACATCGCCGCAGAAAACTAACTATGGACCGTAATGTCCTTAAACTAGCTATGGATCGAAACGTCCCTAAACTAACAATGGACCGTAATGTCCTTAAACTAGCTATGGACCGAAACATCCCTAAACTAATAATGGACCGTAAGGTCCTTAAACTAGCTATGGACGGACCGAAACGTCCCTAAACTAATAATCGACCGTAATGTCCTTAAACTAACAATGGACCGTAATGTCCTTAAACTAGCTACGGACCGAAATGTCCCTAAACTAACAATGGACCGCAATGTCCTGAAACTAACTACGGACCGTAACGTCCTTAAACTACTATGAACCGCAATATCCTTAGGCTAACGCGGCAAAAAAAATGGTACGTCCACAAGCGAAATGGGCACGGATAAAAACCTGAAAGGGTCCCGTGAGTAAAAACAGCAGGGCTACCGGCGAGTTTGTGAAAACCCGAATGGGCGCAGGCTCATAAAAGAAATTCATGTGCACTTGCAGGGTCCTCTCGACCTTGTAAGGAGAAAATACCTGCGTGAGATCTTTACGACTCACAAGGGAGAAGCATACTTAGGGATCCCCACAATTCTTAAGGAGAAATTACACTTACGAGATCCTCACAACTTGTAAGGAGAATTTCCTCCCTATGAGACCCTCACGGCTCACAGGATTAAACAGTCTTAAGATACAGGGACCTGAACCTGTTCTTAAGCCATCATATCCCCCAAACCGCACTACAGGCGGTCAATATTGACCCTTGTATACAATCCACAGGCATAAATAAGCGTTCCCTCGTCTAGTTCCACCAATGGTGTGAAATTCTCCTATTTGGTGAGCAACACTTGCAGGTTCTCTCGACTTGCAAGGAGAAAATGCTCTTGTGAGATCTTTACGACTCTCAAGAGAAAACGCACTTAGGAGTCCTCATGATTCCTAAGGAGAAAACACACCTACGAGATCCTCACGACTCGTTGGGAGAAACACCTTTATGAGACCCTTACGGCTCATGAAGCCAAAAGCCATAGTCGACAGGATCCTAACCCTGTTTGCTAAGCCATCTTTGTTCGAAGCGACAAAGGCAAATGATGATTCGCTCCTGGCAATATCCCAGTTGTAGCTCTGTTGATTCCTAAATCGATAACAAATTCCAAGTCCTTTCACGGCAAGTGATGATTCGCTCCTGGCAATATTCCAGTCACAGCGATACTGATGCTAAGATTGGTATCAGATTTCAGGTCCATACTCCCAATAAAATCAGCGAGCCAACAATACAAAAATATATATATAGCCGAAATGATTGAGCAACTCGCAATAAAAAGCAGCGAGTAAAAAGAAAAATAGCCGAAATGACTGGGCACCGCAAAAAATAGCCGAAATGATTGGGCAATCACGACTTTCGTGATATAAAAAGCTGAAATGATAGAGCATCGCGGAAGGAAATAAAAAAATGAAAGAATGAAACTTTTGCCCTACAGGGGAGTTCATACTGACCCCTGTATAAAATCCAAGGGCATAAACGAAAAGGGAACCATATGTCCCAACAAACTCTGTCAAAGGGGGAGACAGATCTCGATGGCAACATCTGCATCTCAGAAGATCAACACGGCGTTCCTTCCCGACACCGCAGAAAATGGGGCAAGTCAGCTAATGACCTCCCCGCCGGAACAACGCTCCGTCTCGGAAACAAGTCACACAATGACCTCACCGCCGGATCAACGCACCATCTCGGAAACAAGTCAGCCAATGACCTCCCCGCCGGAACAACGCTCCATCTCGGAAACAAGTCAACCAATGACCTCCCCGCCGAAACAACGCTCTGTCTCGGAAACAAGTCAGCCAATGACCTCTCCGCCGGAACAACGCTCCGTCTCGGAAACAAGTCAGCCAATGACCTCCCCGCCGGAACAACGCTCCGTCTCGGAAACAAGTCAGCCAATGAACTCACCGTTGGAGCAATGCTTCGACCCAGAAACAAGTCAACCAATGACCTCCCCGTCGGAGCAATGCTTCAACTCGGAAACAAGTCAACCAATAATCTCCTGATTCGTCTCGACCCCCAGAGAAATCAGTGTCCCTGTGCAAACCTCTCAACCCGTAAAAAGAAAACTCTCTTGTGAGATCCTTACGACTCTCAAGAGAAAACGCACTTAGGAGTCCTCACGACCCCTAAGGAGAAATTACACCTACGAAATCCTCTCGACTCGTGGCGAGAAACATCTTTATGAGACCCTCACGGCTCATAAAGTTAAAACGGCTTAGGTGGCAGATCTGAACCTGTTCTTAAGCCATCGCTACCCTACAAGGAGTTCAAGATGAACCGTTATCTACCATCTACAGGCTACATTTGCTAAAGTCACATACCAATGACACGACAAAGAAAAGAAGACGATAGTATGAGATAAAATACATCTTTATTCAGGAATTCAAGTGAATACAAAATACATTTCATAAAGGAATCAAAATGAATACATGTATTCATAAACCGCAATTTTACAGTAAAAAAGGGGTACAAAGACGGTTATTGACGAGGAGGTGTTTTCAACAAATCAGCCAGCTTCTTGATTGTTAGGATATGTGCGTGTTCAAGTTCTAGTTTAAATACCGCAATCAAGACGGTTTCGCACGTAGCTAGCCGGTTGAGTACGGGTCGTCCGCAGGGAGATGGGAATCTTTTTCTATGTGTTTTTCGACGAGTTAAGTCCGGTTGTTCAGATTTTGTTTGTAGTTATCTAAGTGTTGAGTTGATATTTAAAGAGAGCATGTTAGGGTTAGGATTAGGTTAGTTTGAGTTAGGAGTCTCCACATCTTTCGTTGCCCCTCTTAATATCGTGTTACGGTAATCGGCAACAACGGGGATTAGCACGACTAGGAAGAACTTTGCGAGTATAAGCTAGGCTTTCCAACGCATAAGTCTTCCTTTTGGTGCTTGTCCGTCCGTTCTTGGCTCTTAGCCATAACCTCCGGTTAATCCAACCACAACCGGTCTCACTACGAAATCACCGCTATCATGTAGGATAGGGTGCCGTAAGGAGCGGATTGTGGTTCAATTAACGGGAGTCGATTTAAGCTGTTGGGCAAGGAAAGAGTGAGAGAGATTTCCTTCTCAGTTGTAGTATAGTTAAGTTGGGCGTCGTTCAGGGTTCGGCTTGCGTAATAGATTACGTGCGGCATCTTGTTGATGTGCTGTCCAAGGACAGCACCGATTGCAAAGTCGGATGCATCGCACATAATCTCGAATCGGTGCGTCCAGTCAGGAGAAGAGAGAACGGGAGCAGAAGTGAGTGAGCGTTTCAGTGACTCGAATGCAGTCACACAGCTCGAGTTGAAGTCGAAAGGCGTGTCCTTGGCCAGCAAAAGCGTCAAGGGCGTAGCAATCTTGCTAAAGTCCTTGATAAACCGTCTATAAAAACCGGCATGGCCAAGGAAGGCTCGGATATCTCTGACGCATCGGGGAGGAGGCAGATTGGAAATGACCTCAATCTTTGCTTTGTCAACCTCTATGCCATTATGCGAGATGATATGTCCTAAGACAATACCTTCGCGCACCATGAAGTGGCATTTCTCCCAGTTCAAAGTGAGATTCTTGTCCTTACATCGGGTAAGGACAGCGTCAAGATGCAGCAAACACTCGTCAAAGGAGTCGCCGAAGATGGAGAAGTCATCCATGAAAATCTCCAGAAATTTTTCCACCATGTCAGAGAAAATTCCCATCATACACCGCTGGAAGGTAGCGGGCGCATTGCATAACCCAAAGGGCATGCGTCGATATGCAAACGTGCCGAAAGGACAAGTGAAAGTGGTCTTGTCCTGGTCTTTTTCGGCGATGGGAATTTGATTATAGCCGGAGTAGCCATCAAGAAAGCAGTAGTACTCGTGTCCGGCCAATCGTTCGAGCATCTGGTCAATGAAAGGTAGCGGAAAGTGGTCTTTCCGCGTTGCGGCGTTGAGTTTTCTGTAATCAATGCAAACTCGCCACCCAGTTTGGGTGCGAGTAGGGATTAACTCATTCGCCTCGTTGGTTATGACCGTGATGCCCGACTTCTTGGGGACAACGTGAATGGGGCTAACCCACTGGCTATCAGAGATAGGGTAAATGATACCACTATCTAGACATTTGACGATCTCCTTCTTCACAGCCTCCTTCATGACTGAATTAAGACGTCTTTGTGGATCCCGGGCTGGTTTGGCATCATCCATCAGATGAATGTGATGCTCAACGATGAGGGGACTAATCCTCTTGATGTCCGCCATGGACCAGCCAAAAGCTTGCCTGTTGCTGTGCAACACCGCGAGAAGGGCTTTCTCTTGCTCGGGAGCTAGAGAAGCCGAGATGATGACAGGAAGGGTCTCGTTCTCACCTAAGTAGGCGTACTTAAGGTGAGACGGCAAAGGCTTGAGTTCGAGCGTTGGAGGTGAAATGATGGAAGGCAAGACTGGTGCAAAGGTCTCGAACTCAAAGGACTCCAGCAAAGGTTCAAAGCGAGTGTAGGCAACCGAGTTGGATGGTTCAGGTAACTCATCCGGAAAGTCGAAAGATTCAAACTCGGGTTGTGCGCGGCTAAGATCGTTCAAGAACGTGAAACACTCGTATTCGTTGTCGGGCGCAGCAGCAGCAGGTTCGAAGAGAAACGCACTAGTGGCGTCAAGATTATCGTGTTCAAACAGAAACTCCTCAAATTCACACTCTTCTGGTGTGATCTCCTGGATCGAGCAGACATCCAGTATATGAGCATTAGGTTCGGCGGGCTGATTCCCCAACCTAAAAATGTTGAGTTCAATTGTCATATTTCCAAAAGAGAGGTTCATCGAACCGTTGCGACAATTGATCACAGCATTTGAGGTTGCGAGAAATGGGCGACTGAGTATCACCGGAATTTGATTCCGGGGGTTAGCTACAGGCTGTGTATCTAAGACAATGAAGTCGACGGGGAATATGAAGTCCCCGACTTTTATTAACACATCCTCTAGCTCATCCCTAGGATGGGTGATCGATCGGTCGGCCATCTGGAGAGTGCAGTGTGTGGGTTTCAGCTCTCCGACGCCTAATTGCTCGTATACTGAATACGGAAGCAAGTTAACACTGGCACCAAGATCTAATAGTGCGCGGTTGATGTTCTTATCCCCAATAGTGATTGAAATCGTAGGACAGCCAGGGTCCTTCCGTTTTTGTGGTAAAGATTGGGTAAGAGCATCACTCACAGCACTGGCCAAGAAAACTTTCTTTGGTACCTGAGACTTCCTCTTTTTCGTGCACAAGTCCTTTAAGATTTTCGCGTAAGACGGGACTTGTTGGACAGCATCTAAAAGAGGAATGTTAATGTTAACTTGCTTAAATAACTCCAGAATCTTCTCCATTTGTGGATTTTGTTTGTTAGACCTCAACCGGTTTGGAAATGGAACATTTTGAAAATTGGTTGAGTCTAAAGCTGGAGGAGGAGATTGTGGAGTTGGAACGGATCCCAAAATAGGTGTCTTCGTGGAGTGAGAAGTGGGTCCGTTCAGAGAAGAAGAGGAAGGAGAGCCTTGCGAAGAACGGAGAATAGGCTCAGAAGACGAAGAAGAAGAAGAAGAAGAAGAAGAAGAAGAAGCAGCGGTCGGGGTGTCATCGTTGATCTGCTTGCCAATGTTGTTTTGCAGCATCCTTCCCGATCTCAGTGTAGTCACGGCACTCACATTATGGTTTTGTTGTTCAAGAGCAACATGTGCATTATGTGGGTGACCGGGATTTGGAAGTGGCTGGGACGGGAGCTTCCCCTTCTCTCGCTCGCTCAAGGTCGCGTTCAGCTGTGCAATGTGGGCCTCAATGGTCTTGATGCTTTGCCCGTGTGCGGCAGTGTGTTGCACTAAAGATAGAATCGAAGACTGGATGTTGGCGGTGGATTGAGTCGATTGTTTAACAAACGCCTCCAGACTTCGCTCGAGCGAGGAAACCTTATCGTTGTTCGACGGAACAAAGTTGTTTGGTGGAAAAGAATTGTTTGGTGCAAAGTTGTTCGTCTGGTTTTGGAAAGGTTGGGGTTGGAAGGGCTGCTGATACTGAGTTTGTTGCTGCGCTTGTTGTTGCGGCGGAGGGGCCCTTTGGAAATTGTTGCCCTGGAATTGATTTTGATTCTGATTCCAGGCGAAATTGGGGTGGTTCCTCCAACCGGGATTGTAGGTGGAAGAGTATGGATCATTCCTCGGTCTTTGCTGGAAGGCAGCATTAACCTGATCCTGTCCTTACGAGGGTGGATTGTAAGGACACTCTTCGGTCAAGTGGGAAAGATCGGAACAACAAGCGCAGATGGTACGAAGGGGGAGAACAGGTGTGGGGGCAGGAGCAGAAAATTTGCTCTCTATCGCTTCAAGCTTTCGTGTTATTGCAGCCATTTCAGCTTTCATCGCAATAGAGACATCGAGTTGGTGGATTCCTACCCTAGACTGACCGGTAGAAGTGGAGGTAGAAGAAGAAGAAGTCGGTCTGGTGCTCTCCCATTGTAGCGTTTGCTCCGCAAGATCGTCAAAGAACTGCTACGCTTTCTCGTCAGATTTGGATAGGAAGTGGCCCTGACAGATGGTTTCCAGCAACTGCTTCGTTGCTGGGTTCAGTCCCTCGTATAAGGTTTGGCAGAGCTGCCATTTCTCTATACCGTGGTGAGGACACTGAACAAGAAGGTCTTTGTATCGGTCAAAGCACTTCCAGAAGGGTTCAGAAGGAAGCTGGGAGAATTGGTTGATTTCATTTCGAATTCTTGCGGTCTTATGATTTGGATAGAATTTTTTCAGAAACGCTTTAACAAACTCGTCCCAGCTGGTGATTGAGTGGGAAGCGGTGCTATACAGCCATTTTTCAGCGAGATCGCATAGAGTGAACGGAATGACCCGTAGACGTATAGCATCGTCTGACAGCTGGGTTGTTTTCATCATGGCACAGACATTTTGAAATTTGTTGATGAAGATATAAGCATCTTCAGATTCAAGCCAATGAAAACGTGGAAGCATGTTGATGAAATGGGGCTTAATTTCAAAGTTGTCCCCATTGGCCAGAGGAAGAGAAAGGCAGGTGGGAAGTGCAGAACGGGTGGGGTAGAAACGATCCTGGAGTGCAATTCGCTGCGGCGCTACAACAGGCAGAGGTGGTGGGAGATTGGTCTCCGTAGGAGGTGGAGCCAATCCAGGGGTGGTCAAAGAGATGTTCGGATTAAATCCTGACATTGCGGAAGAAGAGGAAGGTGAAGGTGAAGGTGAAGATGTATGAACAGAATTCCGGTCAACGTCAGAGTTGGCCGGCAAAGGAAGGGGTGAAAGAGGAGTGGACGGAGTATCGACTTCGGAGTCGATCGCGTAGTCGGTCGCGACTAACGTAACGCGGACTAGACGGGCGCTAGTGTCCCGAGTCCAAGCGGACATACACTAAACGAGTTTAGTATAGTCAAAGCGAAGAAGGTGAGGGTAAGAAAACGTCAATGGAGAAAGGCGATGGGTGGTGGGTGAAAATGGATTTGGCGACAAAAGGGCAAGTTTTTATAAAAGTTTTTGATTTTTTTTCTTTTTCTTTTTTTTTTGTTTTTAGAAAGAGATTTAAAGAAATATGTACGGAAATACGGCTTAAGCAATCACAAACAAGCTATGCACAATCACACATAGATCTAGGGTAACCTAGGTCTACTAGACCTGCTCCTGAACTTGATTGTCGAAGTTAAACAGTGTCGAGAAACGGGCTTAAAAATACACTGATCATGAGGCCAGGTAAGTGCAGAGATAAGGGGAGGTTCTCCAACGCTTTCGCGAAGTTCCTTAATTAAATAACCCTTTCTCTTTCGGCGGTTGCGCCTTTAACACTCTCCTAGACACCCCGTAAACAATATACGGTTAAGCGAGATTCTAAACACGGTTTATCTTCTCCTAATGAGCGCGAAGTCCTTAGGGCTGAAGTCTAGTATTTTTTAATTTACAATGGACAATGCATATGCTTTAGTGATTTCCGGGGTCCTGGGAAGGGTGATGAAATCCCCACCCAATCTGGATTGGTTTCAAGCCCCTTAAGTCCGTATTAAAGATATGCAAAGCAGTAACAAATCAACTGCAAACAATTTTTATTTTGCGGCGCAAAGAATCCTGCACAAGAACAGTTTATTGGAAAGGGGAGAAGAGTTTGCGCAAAGAAATCTGCAGAAAACACAGTTCAGTGGAGTTCAGAGGAGTGGAGAGAAGAGAGAGACTCACCAGAAAGAAAATGCACCCCTGAAGCCACTAAATGGCCGCGGTTCCGCGGCCAAACAGGTGCTAAGGCCGCGGTTCCGCGGCAAGATGGTAGGCTTGGGCTTTGAAATTTTGTGCAGATGCTGGTGTGTGTCTCCTCTGGTTGTCTGGATGTCCTGAATTTGGATTTGCTCACTGAAACAGCTCCAGATTTGTACAGTAGACCGGATGCTTCGTTTTTGTCCGTCGCGGTGTAGCCGCGAAATGTAGGTCTATCTTCCCACGTCTTTGGCACTGTACTTGAACTCCGTATTTCCAACGTCTTTGGCGTCGATCTTGAGCTTCGTATTTCCTGCACACTTGCACAAAAACTAATCAAGAATAACAAGATGGTTTCTTTTACAAAGTATATATTTTTTTCGTTTTTTTTTTATACTTACAAATTAACCCGAAATTACACAAGGAAATAAACTACCGTCTCCCCGGCAACGGCGACATTTGATTGTTAGGATATGTGCGTGTTCAAGTTCTAGTTTAAATACCGCAATCAAGACGGTTTCGCACGTAGCTAGCCGGTTGAGTACGGGTCGTCCGCAGGGAGATGGGAATCTTTTTCTATGTATTTTTCGACGAGTTAAGTCCGGTTGTTCAGATTTTGTTTGTAGTTATCTAAGTGTTGAGTTGATATTTAAAGAGAGCATGTTAGGGTTAGGATTAGGTTAGTTTGAGTTAGGAGTCTCCACATCTTTCGTTGCCCCTCTTAATATCGTGTTACGGTAATCGGCAACAACGGGGATTAGCACGACTAGGAAGAACTTTGCGAGTATAAGCTAGGCTTTCCAACGCATAAGTCTTCCTTTTGGTGCTTGTCCGTCCGTTCTTGGCTCTTAGCCATAACCTCCGGTTAATCCAACCACAACCGGTCTCACTACGGAATCACCGCTATCATGTAGGATAGGGTGCCGTAAGGAGCGGATTGTGGTTCAATTAACGGGAGTCGATTTAAGCTGTTGGGCAAGGAAAGAGTGAGAGAGATTTCCTTCTCTCAAACTTCCCTTATCCTACCCTAACAAGAATGAACTACTCACACATTATAATACGGAAAAATAAAACAACACAAAAGAGGAAGATAGAAAGAAGGAGATTAGAAGAATACGACTAACTATTTGCGACCTCACCTTGGCGAGGATCAAGCGTAAGTATCATTGTCATATGTAAGGATAAAGAAAAAAGAGAAGAAACAAACAACAAGGAAATAACAACTACTTAACGAATTTAAAGTTACAACAATTATAATAAAAGTAAGACAAGCATGATAATAAATTGATCTTCTTTATTCATCATTCCTCACTCACAAAGCTCACTACAAGTTTAATGGAGAAGAGATGAGAAGAAGAAGAACATGTAAACTAAATCCTAGCAAAAGAAAATACAAGAATGGACCCTTTCCTTCACAAAGTTCTGGGCTATTTATAGGCCAAAAAATGAAACCCTAGGGCAACCACCAGAACCCAAACAGAATGACAAAAATACCCCCAAAAACTTTCTGTCTGCCGCCACTATATGGCCGCGGATCCGCGGCCTGGACCCTACTTTGGCCGCGGATCCGCGGCCCTCTTGATGAATTGGACTTTGGGCTTTTTGGTGGCACCCTGGTTTGATGTGTACATTTTTCTGGTACATGTATTTTCTCAACTTGGCTCCATGATTTTTCCAGAATTTCTGTTGAGGGAAAGGTGGACTTTTTGTCAAGATTTTGTCATGATTGTCTCGAGCTCCGCGTAGATCTCTTGGATCTTGTGCTACCATTGAGCCTTGTGCCTGAAAACGACATTGATTTGACATTTTGTCTTTCTAAACTGGTATCTGGCAGCATACGGATGAAGGGCGGAGACCGTGTTTTATCTGTGGTTGGCAGGAACCCGGATTTTTTCGTGTTTTCCATGAATTTCACTGTTTTAGAACCGAGAACCTGTATCCTACAATTGACTAGCAAACACGGCTCAAGAGTATCTACGGATATGCAATGTGATAAAAATTGGGCGGTATGAAAATGCAAAAATCTGATATGAACACTTCTCGTACGCTCCTCTCAATCCTTTCTCATAATTGGCCGCTGTGGCCAACTCTGATTCGACTTGGGCCCGTTGTCGCAAACAAGACGAAAGCTTTTCATCAGTTTCTAGCATGGCAGCTTCGCAATCCCGCGCGACCCGCTCGGTAGAGTCAAGCATCCGCCTCAACGTCAATCCATCCGAAATGCATCGGTGGATATTGTCGAAGACAGCTTTTATTTGCGCAGCATTCGCTTCAATCTGGGAGCGCAATCGGACAGACGCGTTGAAAGCCACCTCGTGTTCCTTTCGTCTTAGGGTCGCCTCTTGTTCAAAATGATGGAGGAAAGAAACACTATGCTCAACCCATGCAGCTCACTGGGAATTCAAAGCCAGAACCTCATGAGTAAGACGCTTGAGCTCAATCTTATGCAAGAAAGCCTCGATCTTTCTACGGTAATTAACCCAAGACTCGACGACACCTTTATCATGGAAGTTCACGAGCGTCGCTAGCATAGGATTAACCTCAACAGCAAAATCTGCAGCGAATGCGAGGGCCTCGGCGTTAAGATCCTCGATGAATTCGCTCAACATTCGCAGGCTATTCGCAACGCCCCTGGAAGATGAGCATTCAGCAAAGGGCTCTGCCGACATTGGGATGTGAGACTCAAAATGAGATGGAGCCGGTGCGATTGCTACAAAACAAATTATGGTCAAATATCGACTCGGGAGGTAAAGAAAATACATGAGCAATGGAGTCTACTATACCGGCTGTGGCAGGTGGAAAAATTGGGAGTACCGGAGGCACGGATATTCTCTCGTCCCCCCTCCGATCCGTGACGTTGTGATCAATATCAAGAAGACTTAGCAACAATACGACTATTCATAAAAGAAAGAAGGAGACAATGGCTAAAGGATATACTAACCAGTACCAGGAGGCGGAATGGCTTCCGACTGGAAGGAGAAATGCGGTTTCAGCACCTGGTATAGATGGTCGAAAAGGACTCCTGCAGAGTTGCGAAAATACACTATCAATACAAGGAAGATGGTGTCCACGGTTAAACTAAATAAATCGCAAACCTATACCTTCCAGCATTTCGGAGGACATAGGAGAAGGCGAGGGAACAACAACCATCATGGTGGCGACCGGAGGTGCTTCAGATGGCACAATCTCTGCTCCTACAAACAAAATATCGTCAGAAGAAGCTGAACGGGATTGAGAAATAAAAAGAGAATAGTGACTCAAGACTTACCTGATGGGTCATCAACCAAGACCGCGACGGAAGCGTCACCAGGCGTAGCGGCTTCTTCGCTCTCCCTCAGAGGAGTAGATTCTGCGCCCATGACTTCATCCCCTGATTCGACAAGGGCCGTCGTGACGCTTGCGACGCCCGCCGATACCAGGGAGCCACACAGGGAAAGAGCAGCTGTCTGGACAGTCCTAGATTCAAAAGAGAGGGTAGCAATTTCGGGCACGGTAACCACCAGGCCTTCACCCGTCATCCCATCACCAAGACTCGGCCCTTTAAAAAAAAGAGAATGCATGTGTCAAAATCGAAGATCAAGTTCTAGTAAAAGACTCAGCGTTACGTTACCTTAGGGCAGCTTTTCAGTCTTTTCCCGAGCCGCGCGTGCAATCAGTCTACGGGTGGTAGACAACGCAGGGGGAATATCCGCCGAAAGAGTATCAACAAGGGGATGCTGCTTGAGCCTGCACCTACGGCCAAACGGGCATCGCATTCCCTCGCCACACGCTTCCTACGCATCTTTTCGGTCTGAGAAGTGAGAAATGATCTCCTCAAGACCTCTGAGAAAGGGACGTCGTCGTCCGAACCAAGCTCTGCCTCCGGAACCGTTACGGCGTCTGTCATCGGCTACTTTAGTGAAGCCTCCTGCGGTAATGTTGGGGGAGCTGGAGCCATAATAGCTGACTCTGGGAGAGTCACTGCATCACCGCTCGGGATCGGTACCGCACTCGGAATAACCTGAGTCAAGGTAGTCCCTGCAATAAAATAAGGAAAAGAGTCAGACCACGAATAAAAAAGGGGAATGAAGACACAATGAGCTGAATTATTCCAAGACCCAAAAAAACGCGGAGCCTCTCTTCCTCCTCGAACGTCTTGATAGAAGCCGCGAGAGCCTCTTCGGCAGAAATACCTATTGAAGAAAAGGGCATTAGTAAAAGCATAATAATAAGGAAGGAATGAACGCGGAAAAATACAACTGAAGCATACCCGAGTTCGCGATGGTGATCAGCGCCACTTCTTCACGAGCCAGTCGCTCGGAGGCCACAAGGGCAGCCTGTAGATCAGTGTCGGTCACAGGTGTGTCAAACAAGCCATCGTTAGTATTATACTCACATAAGCCTTCGCTGTAGGGAGCATGGGGCTCCTGGCCGAGTACAACGTCAGTAGAAAAGAGAGACTTCTTCTTTTTCTGTGAGTGAACGCCGGAGGCCGATGACACGAGCTTGCGCTTGACGGGCATTTTTGGGCGATGAGTCCCGATCTCCGTACCCACGCCAGACTTCGGGGACGCTGCAGCTACCATTTCTACAGGAACACGGGGTAGAGGCTTCTTAGGAAAGGCGCGTGGGACCGCAACCGCGGTAGCTTCTCTTAAGGAAGGACCAACAGCGGTCCGTCGCTTTAAGGGGACAGCTGTATTACCGGCAGAGACTGCACCCTTGCGATCGAGAAGTAACCGCCTTTCTTCCTTAATAACTGCACCCGTCGCATGCTGGTACCACGCCACATATGCGTTCAAGGCTTTTGGAACGTAACTCAACACACTGATAAAAAAGTTGGACCCGGTATTTAGCCGCATGAAATGGTGCAGCACGCTGCGGATACCCTCTTCCGTAGCAACCGGCTCAGCTAAAAAAGCTTCAAGCGGGACACCCTGATCGTAACTCGACTGTTGAGAGAAACGGCGCGGGTTATATCTCATGAACAGCGCCGAGTCATTCTGCATGAACACTAAAAAGCCCGGCCTGATTGAATACAAATGCAGAATCTCCCGAGCCTTCAATGTAGGAGCTCTGTCTTTGAAGGTATCGCGCAGCGGCTGCACCGTTTTAGTGGATTCCTTACCGATAGTTAAGACCTTATCGACGAAAGTCATGCTATCCCCGACCATACGCGGGCAAAGGACCAGACACCGAGCCTCTCACTGTGACGGATCTATAGTAGAAGTGTCAACTAGGAACATAACCCGAGGGAAATTATAACTGTCATAGAAACGGGGCCGTTTGTGGTCTCCAAAAGGGCCGAACACATGCAGCTCGATCCACGACGTGAAATAGTGCAGGGGGAGATTTACAGGCTGTACCCCCGGCTGATTGGTGTCTGCCGCTAAGCTGAATCCATGATACAGGTGAGCCAGCCCGGCGATCCCGACGGCCACTCATGTCTCGGCAACCATTCGGTGAGCCGGATAGAAGACGGATGGCCTCATATAGAGAGGGTGCATTGGGAGCATAAACTGTCTTAACCATAGGCCGAGGAACCCCAAAAAGAACGCCTCTTCGTCGATGACTGAAGCTGTGAGCCCTGCAAAGAGGATGACCGGGGTATCTGGGAGGAAGAAATTCCTTTGATCTACTTCCGCTGTCGGCTGGCTGTCCAAGCCAAAACCAAAAGGATCGTCAAGCTTGGTGAATTTCGTGGTTTGTTTTGACAAGGCTTCCGGGCGAAGAAAGCGGGCGATGAAATCCGCGAAGCTGACTCCGTACCCTTCGGACTCTAGAAACAGACTCTCATAAATATTCAACACCTTGATTAGACTCGGGAATCGATGTTGAATAGCATTCTCCAGAGTGAGACCCATCACCACTGATTTGGTAGCAAAGATGTATTCGTCAGGGGGAAGTATTTCCTCATAATGTTCCCCTCTGATGGGTAGGCCCAAAATTTCTGCAAATTCCTCCAAGGAAATCGAAACCTCCCGGTCCGATAAAAGAAAGGTGTGAGTTGGGATATTCCACTATTCCAAGAAAGCCTTGACCCACCATACGTGAGACGCGGGATACTGGAAAAGAGATGCGTAGATAGCGGGGTACAATCCGAGCTTTAGCAGCAGTGACTTTTTGGCCGACAAGATGTATCGAGCCCACTGCAAGTATCCGGCTGAATGGCGAGGAGTCAAGCTTATCATGTATGCTTGTCCCCAAGGGCGCGACTCGCCTTGACATATGCGTCGCCCCAGAATATCTAAAGCCATTGGCAGCTGTACAGGTATCGAGCCCATAGAGGGCTGAAGATGTCCATCCATAATCCAGTTAACCTCCTCCACAGCGTAATTCACTTAAGGTGAGTCAACATAATGAATGGCGGAAATTGGCTCTGAAGGCACTGTACAAGAGAAGCTGCGCCGACCCTAAATAATTTGGTTGTACTACACCCCCCATAAGTGAAGAGATTTCTGCTCCGGGTCGTGATCTTTAATAAATGCAAAAACTTCCTGATCCACGGGCACGTCGGCGTATGCACTCTCTGGGCGAACAAATGGAAAAGAAGATTCAAAAACATAGTACCTGCGCGAAAAGACACGAGGGTTTGATGTCAATACTACATTACAAATTCTGACATTTGGTAATTTAGATTTGTACCACACTGCAATGCAGGAAAAAGGGACCGAGGGGGACCCATAAAATCAAAGTGACGGCTCATCATTGATGAGACAGTCAATCAATAAGGAGAAAATCCTAAAAAGATTCTCATTTAATGAGAAACTCATTGGGCCAAGGAGTTAAACTCCCTCGGGAGCAGTGCTCTGCAAACAGAAATTACATCTGTCAACTTTAATTATGAGGGGAATAAAAATTCCCCAAAATTTCTAAGAGCCATTCTCTGTGAAAACGATGGAGTATTCCATCAGAACCCTAAAAAAGCAAAGCTTTTTATAGAGTAAAAACTCTAAGATCTTTAAGATCTACAAAACGAACTCTAAGAGTTCTTCATAAAGATGAACAATGTTCTAATTAATGGGTTAAGTTGTTAGTGTATATGCCCTAGGGGCTATTATTGTATCATACTAGTTTGTATATTACTTAATGAAAGCTTGGAATATTCACAGTTGTATTAACAGTCTTACTCAACATAGTAGTATGCCACTTGGTTTACATCTATCTTAGTATGTGTATATGTTTCTTTTAGCATATCGTGAATACATATTGATAGAGCCCATAGGATCTTGCTTGACTACCAGCGTTGTGATGGCAGTCACACTAGTGGGGGCTAGGTAGTCTACAAGCACATCCTTTTTTAGGTCCCTAGTAGTAGGATTATCGAGAAAAGGCATCGATACTCCAGAATAGACAAGTGTATACTCTTCTGATCCCAGCAGGGGAAATGGTCTGTCCCACAGCCATTAGTACGTTGTACTGGAGATAGTATGCAGGTGCTCGTTGGGTTATAGGTACACCGGACAGGACTCACAGGGAACTGTTGGTTGGTATTATACCCGTCGTCAGTTAACAGTTCCTCGGTGACATGAGTACAACATAGTCCGTAGACTTGACACTGCTGCTTCGCCTCGAGTGTGTTCCCACTATTCTTAGATTGTTACCCTACCACGACTCGACTGAGTCGTGCAAACAGGTAGCAGTTGGGTGCAGTCCCGAAGCACTTGGAGGCAGTGGCGGTTAGATAGGATTCGTCTCTCCCGGTATTGGGGGTTGATATCGCGCTGTGTTTGGAAAGCCATTACGCAAGGTCCCTGGCCAGGGCAAGCGAGATTTACTGGTAGGTTTTCCAGTAGCTTCTCAAAGTGTAATGGGCTTCACTCTAACACGACTTATACCGCTTCGAGGGGACTGACGCTTGCCGGCCCCTAGGCCCGATATGCAATAGTCTTAGACGAACAGACCGGACTGTACAGAGATTGTTACATCAGGCTCAGTAAGTGTTCGGATGGGTTTCCTCATCGGCCTTCTTATCGACATCTACCTGGGGACTGTTATGTACAGCTAGTACCGCTTGCAGTCTGTGGTTAACCCACTGCCAACGTAGTGTCGAGTCTTTAGAGTCCCACACAGAGGGTTTTCCTGCTTCAGGCGAAACGATACAGAGGTCGTATGGTTTTACGACAGGGTTCGGACATATACGTGTACTTGTGCACGTATGATGTTCGGACGGGTTATAGTAGCAGGCTTTGGTTTAAGCCAGATTCTAGTATTGGATTATTGGATTTATGCAGTCTCAGTATATCCATATTTTTCGTAAATGCGGATGGGAGGGGCATTCTCGTAATTAGTCGAGAAGTTTCTAGAAGAAAGGTGACTCGTTTAGTTTTAATTCATTTATGAATTAAACTAAATGAGGTGGAGAAATGATGTGTTATTTGCATTAAATATTTTAATGACTCATGAGATGATTCATCCAAAGTGAGTTAATGAAGCATGGTTGTTATTATTGTATATTATTATTTGGATAATTATCATGCTTCATATATTCACAAATGAGTAATAATCCATTTCATTCTCACATACACACTCTCTCTCCTCAAGCTCTCCTCTTCTTCAACCTAACCTTGATCCTCTTATGTGTTGAGATCCCAAAGGTTAGAAAAACTAATTCATCTTTAATCCATCTCTATATCCTCTAGGTCACTTGGATTAGCAATCCTAGCCACTTAGTTACCTCAAGTTAGAGGTTAAAGCTTGGAGAAGAAACTCTCGGGTGGAGCTTCTATTACATCGAGGAGGCCGACGAGGAGGTGAACAATAAGAACAAGAAGGACCAGTATCTTGAGGTATAATCATCTATCATAGTAGTTAACCACTTCTAGATAGTTTGTTAGTTAGGGTTTAGCAAAGATCCGTTTGATAGTCGATGTTACTTTGAACAAAATGATTGTTTTTCCTATTCTGCCTCCCCGCAGCTCGTGGGGTGTGTAGCGTTGACTTACAGTGGTATCAGAGCCTAGCTAAACCATAACTAACATATTGGCAAAGTCTTTAGAAATTCGATCGCAATTTAATCCCGAAAAACTGACGTTTTCACCAAGTTTCTACCGATTTTAAATTGGGGTCTAAAAATTTTTCAGGGACCCTTAAAAATACAAGCAGGGTTTTTTAAGAATTGTGAAGAAATTTGGGATCGTGACTCGTCCAAACCACCGTGGAACCGCGGCCGATCCAAGCGATATGCCGCGGATCCGCGGCCGAGTTGACACCGAGTCAACCCAAATTTGCTCAGTTATTCTTCTGTGTTGATGTTGGGTTTTCTGGGATATTTTGTTTCTGCTCAGGTTTTAAGTGCACAGAGAATTTTTTAGAGTAGATTCATATGTGGTGCTTGATCGAAATTCTAAGAAGTTTGGCTAACTGGATTATATCTGTGTTGTGTTTAATGTGTTCGTAAACCTCCCCTAACTACTAGTATGTCGGTTAGCAAGAGGTTACATATTTCTGTAATGGTTACTTTATGTTTGTGAATATGAACTTGTTGGAATGTCGTGAATGGATAGCCGAGGATATGAGACGAGTGTTTCTTTCATTCAAATGTAAATTGTAATTTGTTGTAATATTCTTTTGCGGGGCATATCCGGGTTGAGATTGTAGCCACCGTTGTATTATTTCATTTACTGTTTTCTGCTCCTAGGATAGACCCAAGATGGGGTGCACAAACTACCGGGTACGTTGAAGTGTTTAGTGGCCTACTCACGTCGTTGAGGGAGACTGCTTCACTTCGGGTACTTTACGGGTAGTTTGCCGTACCCGTAGGGGTCTAGGGTGGGGTTGGCTATTCATCACGACTATGTAATCCGTCTTTCATTGGGGGCTCAAAGGAAATGCGGATTTCTAGAAAATCCAATATGTTCATCTGTGATCTAGAATGCCTATTATTACGTCTGACGAATGTACAATATCTATATATGATATCTAGTAGGCGTTGCTTATGTTTTGCATCCGCGCTAGCCCAGCCCCCGCTCTGTCGTTAATTATGTAACCTAATGGGTGAATGACGGGGCCCAGTGGCTAATGCGGATGGCATAAGCGGACGTTTTATTTTCATTATTTTCTACAATGATAGGTTAATTGATGGGACGCGTTATATTAATGCAAAAAAAATAAACCAAAGTTAAATCGTTGGAACAATTTAAAAGAAACCACTCGGTTATTTTAAAACAGCAGATTTTTAATTGCGGAGCTTAAACTACTCCTTTTAAAAACTATCAGGTTCCTTCGATCATATCAAGTTCACTACATTCACGGTTTCGCCAAAACCATTCGTAGCCCTCCGTCATTTTATTTGGGTATTCAGTAGTATTCAAGCTATGTATTTTGACCAACGCCAAGGCATAGTGTTTGGTAGCTGCTGAGTATTAATCTGTTGTATAGATAGATGAGTTGGTTTGGGACAGACGTACTGCCATTTGTCCAACATCAGAGGTATGTACGGATGGGTTCAAATTAACAAGATAATGATGGATAGAACTTGACATGTGACTTATGAAATTTTGACCAACGCCAAGGTCATAAGAGCATGGGGCAGAAATCCATATCAGGAGTTTCTAAAGAAACTGAAACTTGCTAGAGTTGCATACCATTTGGAGTGTGATAATTTTGGTAGGATTCCTTCAGCTTTATCATACGATGATATTTGGATCCCGATCCTACTGTGAGTATTTGCTACTCATCGGGAAATTCTTTCACTCAACGATCAATGCTATAAACCAAGTAGGTGTCGAGAAAGGTGCCAGCAGGGCTCGCCCCCAGGGAAAAGAGGTTATTTAATTAAGGAACTTCGCGAAAGCGTCGTAAAACCCCTCTCGAAGTACCGACATTAGCCTGGCTGAACGGTTAAGCAAGTATTGTATGGTGAGAATAGTCCTGACTAGATCTTCTTTTATGGTTTGAGGAAGGATTCGAGAAACAGTGGGAGCCATCCTATTTAGATAAACTAAAAACCACCCTAAACTTGCAAGAGTATCATGCTAAAGTGTTTCTTCTCTCTCTCCTGATTACAGCGACCAGAATATGACGGGCCTTAAGGTATTATTAGATAAAAATATTTTGACAGGGCCAAACTATAAAGATTGGTTCCGGAATGTCAAGATGGCAATTACCTATGACAAATTAGGGTATGTCCTTACTACTAAAGCCCCTACCGTCCCAGGTCCAAAATCCAGTGTCGCAGATAAGGAAATCCGCAAGACCTGGGAGTTAGACTGCGCGAAGGCCAAATGCATCGTGCTTGCCTCTATGGATAATGAACATTAGAGGAGACATGAGAATATGGATCTTGAAGCCATATTTCTCCACACCAAGGAACTGTATGGAGAGCAATCTCGTATAGCTAGATACGAGACCTCGAAGAACTTGTTTCAGTCGAGGCTGGCCGTCGGATCATCTGTAGGGGAACATGTCCTTAAGATGATTGGCTATATAGAAGAGCTCACGGACCTCGGGACAACATTAGAGAACGACCTGTATACAGACTTGATTCTCCAGTCCCTTCCTTCCACCTACGCCCAGTTTATCTTGAATTTCAATATTCAAGGTAAAGAAATTGAACTTCCAGAACTCCTTAACATGTTGAGGAGTGCAGAGGGCACCTTGCAGAAAGCAAGGGAAACACTCGCTATGTTTGTTCGTGGTGCTTCCTCTTCCAGGTCCAAGGTAAGGACCAAAGGAAGGAAGAAGAAGGCCGCTACCAAACCGAAATGTGGTGTTGGTAAGGTGGGAGTCAAGGGAAAGGCAAAGGTTACGGTGCCGGTAGTAGCAAAGGACGAGTGCTTCCACTGTCGTAGGAAAGGCCATTGGAAGAAGGATTGCAAAGCTTGGATTGCCAAGAATCAGGACCCGAGGCAAGTTGTGGCTTCGGCTTCAGGTGTGTTTGTAATTGAAAATTGTCTATCAATCAACTCTACTTCCTGGGTATTGGATACCAGATCAGGATCTCATATATGCAATTCATTGCAGGTACTGAGAAGCCATAGAGTACTGAAGGTTGGTGATATGATCCTCCAGGTTGCTAACGGAGCGAGCGTGGGTGCTGTGTCCGTAGGGGATTATCACCTTGGATTGACGAGTGGATATATTTTGGTTTTGCGCAACTGTTTTTGTGTACCTAGTTTAACGTGTAATATCATATCAGTATCGTTGTTATCAAAAGAAGGTTATGATTTCACGTTTGTAAGCGATGTTGTTAACATCCACCTTAATCATGGTTTGATTGGGTCCAGTACACTAGATAACGGTATATACGTATTAAACCAATTACAGATTTTCAATGTCCAGAACACACTAAAAAGAAAGTCTTCGGATATAAATCAAGCTTTCTTATGGCATTGTAGACTGGGTCACATCAATGAAACAAGGTTAACTAAGTTACATAAAGAAGGATATTTGGATCCGTTCGAATATCAATCTTATGCGACGTGTTAATCATGTCTCAAAGAAAAGATGACAAAGACTCCATTCACTAGACATAGAGTAAGAGCGAGCGAGCTCTTAGGACTCATACACAGCGATGTATGTGGTCCAATGTCTACACATACAAAAAGCAGTTTTTCTTATTTCATTACTTTTAGGGATGATTACTCTAGGTATGGTTTTATTTTCTTGATGAAACATAAATCCGAGGCCTTTGAGAAATTCCGAGAATATAAGAATGAAGTAGAAAACCAAACCGGTAAAAGTATCAAGATACTGAGATCTGATCGAGGTGGTGAATACTTAAGTGCCGAGTTCCTGGGTTACCTAAAAGAGAATGGAATTCTCTCTCAGCTTACTCCTCCATACACTCCACAACATAACGGTGTATCGGAAAGATGGAACCGAACCCTATTGGATATAGTACGTTCCATGATGAGTAATGCTGAGTTACCGCGATCTTTCTGGGTTTATGTACTGGAATCAGCTGCATATCTTTTGAACAGGGTTCCTACCAAGACTGTGCCTACCACACCATATCAGATGTAGAGTGGGAAGAAACCCTATCTTCAGTATCTCAAGATATGGGGATGTCCAGCTTTTGTTAAAAAGCAGCATGCGGACAAACTCGAGGCACGATCAATACAGTGTAAGTTTGTGGGATATCCAAAGAACTCCAAGGGGTATTTTTTCTATTACGCAGAGGAGCAAAAGGTTTTTGTTTCTCGTAATGCCCATTTTCTAGAACGTCAGTTTTTAGAAAAAGAAACAAGTGGGAGCGCAATAGAACTGGAAGAAATTCCAGAACCACAAGCTACTACTGAAAGCTTGGTAGAACCAGAAGTTCCAGAAGAACAGGACATTTCCGCACCCCTCCGCAGGAGTAGTAGGCCGTCTCATCCATCTGAGAGATATTACGGTTTTCTTATAGACGGGGATAGAGAGGATTGCGTCATTGATAATGATGAACCTACTAGCTTCCAGCAGGCCATCCAGAGCGGCGACTCAATAAGATGGCTGGATACAATGCGGACCGAGATGGAGTCCATGTACACCAACAAAGTATGGACTTTGGACTTTGCTCCAGATGGGGTAAAACCCATAAAGAAGATTGGTGTAGATGGACAGGTGGAAACCTATAAGGCTAGACTTGTTGCAAAGGGTTTTCGTCAAAGGCCTGGCTTGGACTATGACGAAACTTTTTCTCCAGTGGCTATGCTCAAATCCATTCGGATCCTTCTTGCCATTGCTGCCTTCCACGATTATGAGATCTGGCATATGGACGTAAAGACGGCTTTTCTAAACGGAAATTTGGATAAGTGCGTCTATATGGATCAGCCAGAAGGTTTCTATCAGAGTGGGAGCAGCGGGAAAGTGTGCAAGTTGCTTAAATCTATTTATGGATTAAAGCAGGCATCGCGGAGTTGGAACATCTGTTTTGATGAAACGGTCAAAGAATATGACTTTATCAAAAATCCAGATGAACCATGTATATATAGTAAGATTGTAGCACGAACTGTCGTATTCCTCGTCTTGTACGTGGATGACATTCTCTTGATAGGAAATGACATTCTTATGCTACAATCTGTCTAAGGATTCTTGTCACACAGGTTCTCCATGAAAGACCTGGGTGATGCCTCTTACATTCTGGGGATCCAGATCTATCGTGATAGATCTAAGAGGATGTTAGGACTTTCACAGTCCAGGTATATCAACACTATACTGAAAAGATTCAGTATGGAAGATTCTAAGTACGGTAATTTACCGGCTTGTCACGGAATCAGCCTCTCCAAAGTCTCAAGACTGATTTAGAAAAGGATCGCATGTCAGTTATACCCTACGCTTCTGCGGTAGGCTCTGTAATGTATGCAATGTTGTGTACCAGACCAGATGTAGCTTACGCATTGAGCGTGGTAAGCCGGTATCAGTCAGACCCAGGGGAGAAGCACTGGATAGCAGTAAAGAACATTCTCAAGTACCTAAGAAGGACTAAGGATATGTTCTTGGTTTACGGCGGAAAAGACCTCCAGATCGAGGCTTTTGCTGACTCCAGCTTCGAGAATGACAAGGATGACTCCAAGTCCATATCAGGCTATGTCTTTACCCTCAATGGAGGGGCGGAGTGCTGGAAGAGTTCCAAGCAGGACACCGTTGCTGACTCGACGATGGAAGTGGTGTATATCGCAGCTTCTGATGCCGCAAAAGAAGCAGTCTGGGTAAAGAAGTTCTTAACAGAACTTCAGGTGGTTCCATCCATTGTTGATCCAATACCTCTGTATTGTGACAACAACGGGGCTATAGCTTTAGCGAAGGAACCCAGGTCCCATAAAAAGTCCAGACACATCTTGAGGCGGTATCACCTGATCAGGGAGATCATAGATCGCCGGGAGATCGAGTTCCGGAGAGTTGCTACAGAGGAGAACACTGCAGATCCATTCACAAAGGCCTTACCTCAGATACAGTTCGAGAGGCTATTCGAGATGATAGGTCTTCGATACGCCAGTACATGGCCCTAGTGCTAGCGGGAGATTGTTAATGTATATGCCCTAGAGGCCAATATTTTATCTTACTAGTTTGTATATTACTTGATGGAAGCTTGGGATATTCACAGTTGTATTAACAGTCTTGCTCAACATAGTTGTATGCTACTTGGTTTATATCTATCTTAATATGTGTTTATGTTTCTTTTAGCATATCGCGAATACATATTGATAGAGCCCATAGGATCTTGCTTGACTACCAGCGTTGTGATGACAGTCACACTAGTGGGGGCTGGGTAGTCTACAAGCACATCCTTTTCAAGTCCCTAGTCGTAGGATTATCGAGACAGGGTATCGATACTCTAGAGTAGACTAGTGTATACGCTTCTCATCCTAGCAGGGGAAATGGTATGTCCCACAGCCATTAGTACGTTGTACTGGAGATAGTATGCAGGTGCTCGTTGGGATACGGGTACACCGGACAGGACTCGCAGGGAACTGTTGGTTGGTATTATACCCGTCGTCAGTTAACAGTTCCCAGGTGACATGAGTACAGCATAGTCCATAGACTTGACACTGCTGCTTCGCCTCGAGTGTGTTCCCACTGTTCTTAGATTGTTACCCTATCACGGCTCGACTGAGTCATACAAACAGGTAGCAGTTGGGTGCAGTCCCGAAGCACTTGGAGGCAGTGGCTGTTAGATAGGATTCGTCTCTCCCAATATTGGGGATTGATATCGCACTGTGTTTGGAAAGCCATTACGCAAGGTCCCTGTCCAGGGCAAGCGAGATTTACTGGTAGGTTTTCCAGTAGCTTCTCAAGGTGTAATGGGTTTCACTCCAACACGACTTATACCGTCTTTAGGGAACTGACGCTTGCCGCCCCCTAGGCCCGATATGCAATAGTTTTAGATGAACAGACCGGACTGTACAGAGATTGTCATATCAGGCTCAGTAAGAGTTCGGATGGGTTTCCTCATCGGCCTTCTTATCGACATCTACCTGGGGACCGTTACGTACAGCTAGTACCGCTTGCGGCCTGTGGTTAAACCCACTGCCAGTGTAGTGTCGAGTCTTTAGAGTCCCACACAGAGGGTTTCCCTGCTTCAGGCGAAACGATATAGAGGTCGTATGGTTTTACGACAGGGTTCGGACATATACGTGTACTTGTACACGTATGATGTTCGGAAAGATTATACTAGCAGGCTTTGGTTTAAGCCAGATTCTAGTATTGGATTATTGGATTTATGCAGTCTCAGTATATCCGTGTTTTTCGTAAATGCAGATGGGAGGGGCATTCTCGTAATTAGTCGAGAAGCTTCTAGAAGAAAGGTGACTCATTTAGTTTTAATTCATTTATGAATTAAACTAAATAAGGTGGAGAGATAATGTGTTATTTGCATTAAATGTTTTAATGACTCATGAGATGATTCATCCAAAGTGAATTAATGAAGCATGGTTGTTATTATTGTATATTATTATTTGGATAATTATCATGCTTCATATATTCACAAATGAGTAATAAATCATTTCATTCTCACATACACACTCTCTCTCCTCAAGCTCTCCTATTCTTCAACCTAACCCTAATCCTCTCATATGTTGAGATCCCAAGGATTAGAAAGACTAATAGATCCTTAATCCATCTCTATATCCTGTAGGTCACTTGGATTAGCAATCCTAACCACTTAGTTATCTCAAGTTAGAGGTTAAACCTTAGAGAAGGAACTCTCAAGTGGATCTTCTATTACATCGAGGAGGCCGACGAGGTGGTGAACAACAAGAACAAGAAAGACTAGTATCTTGAGGTATAATCATCTATCATAGTAGTTAACCACTTCTAGAAAGTTTGTTAGTTAGGGTTTAGCAAAGATCCGTTTGATAGTCGATGTTACTTTGAACAAAATGATTGTTTTTCCTATTCCGCCTCCCCGCAGCTCGTGGGGTGTGTAACGTTGACTTACATAAGTAACCCTAAAATTCCATTTTAAGATCTATGATCTGAGAAGAGCAAAGCTCTGTTAATAGGTTCGATCCTTACCAAATTTAGACAGAGTTCTAACTCTAAAAGGAATTTCTTTGGGCAGAGATCTAAGCTCTGAAGGGAGAATTAAATTCTCAGAAGCAAGAAAGAAAGAAGATGATTAGAAATCATCTTAATGGCCAAATGCCCTACTTATAGGCGCTGGAAGACGATCCAACTTCCAAGATGATCCAACGGTGGAAAAGTTGCCACCGCTGCACTCACGTGTGAGCCACGTGAGCGCAACGGTGGGGGGCATTTGTTTCTCCCAAATAAGAGAGCAAGACTCTTTTGAAAATTTGAACTGAGGCAGCGCCTAACGCGCAAAGCACGAGAGCACCAGCGCCCAGAGTTAAAACTCTGAGGCAGCGCCTCACGTGCAAGGCACGAGAGCGCCAGCGCCGAGAGTTAAAATCTCTGAGGCAGCGCCTCACGTGCAAAGCACGAGAGCGCCAGTGCAAGAACTAAAAGTGCTCCACCCTTGGATCAAAGATCCAACGGAGATGATAAATCATCAGAGCACAGAATTAAATTCTGATTGAGGAAATACGCGTCAAATCTTTCTAAATAAGAAAGATTGTGCTCTGTAAATCAGAGCGCCGTTGGATCAAAGATCCAGTGGTGATCAAAAATCACCAAGCAACAGAATAAGCTCTGTAGGGGAAAATATCTTCCCAATCTTTCTAAACAAAAAAGATTACCATTGGATCAAAGATCCAATAGTGATTAAAAATCACCAAGATATAGAATAAGTTCTGTATGGGAAAATATTTTAACAATCTTGATAAAAAGACAAGAAAAATTTCTTCTGCAAAACAGAATTCCTTGGATCAAAGATCCAACGGTGGATAAATTCTCCAAATCAATTAAAATATCTCTCAATGAGAGATTTTCTTAACTAAATCAACAAATGTGCCTCCACTATATAAAGACCCCAAGACTTCAAGTCTAAAACAGAAGAACCCCCCCCCTAAACTTCAAGTTCAAAAAAAAGGACCAAGCAAAAAGAGCTTTAAAAAGATAGAGGAAAGAAGAAGAACTTTCTTCAAGGTAAATAGAGATCATAGTATCTCATCTGCATACCCTAGGGTTTAACCCTCTTAAAAGAACATAGTTCTTTCCCTGGATCTGAGATCCATGAGACAAATCTCCCATAAATGAGAACTTAATTCTCGTAGGGATGAATTTGTTCTTGGGGATTGAAGATCCAGGGGAAAACAAAGAATTGAACTCCTCAGAAAAATGCACAAAGAAGAAAAAAGCGACAAGCGCCCCACGTGCCACTCAAGTGGGCGTTGCTAAAATAAAGAGCGCTCTGCACTCGGTGGTTGGCGCCCAGTGCCAAGCGCTCCATTGCCCCTCACGTGAGCACTAATAAAATAAAGAGTGCTTAGCACTCAGTGGTTGGCGCTCAGCGCTAAGCGCTCCACGTGCCCCTTACGTGGGTGCTAATAAAATAAAGAGTGCTATGCACTCAATGGTTGGCGTCCAGCGACGAGCGCCCCACGTGCTTCTCACGTAGGCGCTGTTAGTTATGTATATGCCCTAGAGGCCATTGTTATACATATGATGTATATTATAATTGATGCTTGGATATATATAGAGAGGACTTTCATGCTCGTCATGATAGTATGCTATTTGGTTTCACTTTATCTTAACATGTTGACTTGTATTGGTTTTACTGTCTTACTCTCACATGTTGATAAAGCCCTTAGGATCTGTACTCGACTAATGGGACTATGATGAGATCATACTAGTGGGGCCATGTTAGTCGATGAGTACATCCTATAAACTGTTCCTAGTCGAGGGTATATCGAGACAGGGCATCGATACACCAGAGTAGACTAGCGTATACGCATCTTGACCCATATGATGGGCGATGGATGATCCCATATCCATCGGTGTTTTGACATCAGAGATGGTGTGCGGGTGCTCAGTGGAGACTGGGTACACTGGACGGACTCGCCAAGAACTCCTAAATGGTGATATACCACACGTCAGATGGCAGTTCTCCAGTGATACTGGTACAGGGTAGTCTGTAGACCCGAGATCGTCAAAGAGTCTTGTGTGATTCCCACTGTGCTTTGATTCCCACCTTACTACATCCAAGAGGGCGTGCAAAACGGTGGCTTTTGGGTGCAGTCCCGAATCACATGGAGGCAATGAGCGATAGGAGGGGATTCGTCTCTCCCGGTATAGGGAGTTGATGTTGTGCTGTGTTCGATTGGCTATAACTGGAAGTCCCTGGCCAGGGCTGATATAGAGATTTACGGGTAAGTGTTACCAGTAGTTTCTCGACCCGTTATGAGCCTCACATCGACACGACTTATCGGTTACTGGGGTCTGACGTATACCACCCCTACACTAGATATGCAACATATCAGACGAAGAGACCGGACTGTAAGGGAGTGTTACTGATTGGATTCATAGGAGAATGTACCGGCTAGCTTTTTGATCTTCTGATTGCTCAATACCTGGGTGGATGTTACGTTTAGCTGACCGCTTGCAGCTTGTGAGTGTTTGATATGATCATCACCTGCTACCGGCGTATTGACGATTCTTTAGAGTCCTACACAGAGCTTTCTTGACTCAGGCAAAATGGAGTAGGGGCACATATGTGATATATGCACGACCGAGAATAATTCGATATGAGATACCGTATTATATTCTCACGATATTTAGATATGAGCCGGGTCATCGGATCAAGTGTTGATTCGATAAATCGGTACATGATATATTAGTCGGTTATATTCGATATAGCCGGATTGTCGGATCAAGTGTTGATTCGATAATTTAATGTATAATAATATATATGATATATTGCATTAAATTATCTAATATTGGCTCGCTTTATTGTTTCATTTTCTCACGGATAATACATTGATATATATGTGATATATATTAATTGTATTATTTTCTTTTGTTATAAATATATAATATATATGTGATATATATTAATGTAACATGATATGATTAATAATGAAACATGTTTAGTGGAGATTAAACAAGATTAGGGTTTGATTTGGGTTAGTTCCTTCTTGCACCTTCTAGAAGGATTTCTTTTGTCATGAGTTAGATATTATGATTGATATTTTCTTATGACTCATTCTTTAACCAAACCAAACCCTAGCCCTAGTTAATTCTCTACAAGGGTTATCCTTATCATCCTTGACCATGGTTGCATTATTATTCATATATTCATTTCATTATTCATCACAAAAGGTTTAGTTCATTTTTCATCTTCTTCTTCAATCTTGAGCTTTGAGAAAGCTTACTGGGTTTTCATTTTGTGATGATTTCATGTGAGAATTTGATATAAAAAGAAAGCTTAAATACTACTCCATCATCCTCATCTAATCTAGCAAATTAGATTAGGGTGTTGATCTCATTAAAGTGAGAGAGCTTGAGTTATAGAAATTTCAAGGTAGATCATCGGAGAAAAGGAAAACTACAAGCTAGCATGGACCGTTCGAGTTGTGGAGCCTCTCTTGAGTCCGGGAGATCGTGGATCGCGGCGAAGGGACTTTTACTCAGAGCTTATGAAGTGAAAGAGCGGACTACAAAGGTTGTAATCCCTCACACTTAGTTGTAAATATGTTTACTTGCATGTTAAACCCTAATTATGTTGCAAAGATCCCGGCTTTGGGTTGTTCGGCACGTCTAAAATTTTATTCGGGCATGGTTGATGCCTTATGAACCCTTGTGAGAGTGCCTAGGAACCCTACAGTGGTATCAGAGCCTAGCTGGAGCATTAGGCGACGTGTATACGAAGTTAAAACTCCGATCGAACCCCGATATGACGAAATAGAACCCCACTCTGGAAATTTTGTAAAAATGTGATTTTTTCTGCATTAAAAATACTTTAAAAAATCAGCTGGGAATTCTAAGAATTACCATGAAATACGAGCCCAAGATACCATTAAGTCACCGCGGAACCGCGGTAGGAACCAGCTTCCCTCGGCGGTTCCGCGGCCGAACTTTAGCATTTTGGACACGTGTCTTCATGGTAATATCCGTAGGTGCTTGTTGCTGCTTCTGGGTATTTTTAATCTGACTCAAGTGTTGAGTGTTCTGGGGATTATTTTGTATTCGTTGATTCGATCAGAAAATTTAATTTCGTTCTGTTTTCCGGATATTTTAGAAACTGTTAAAATGTTCGAACGGATATCATTAACTCACTTTTTCCCGGCACGAAAAACTTTCAAGTGTTGAATTTTTCTTGGGTTTAAATTTTTCGGAAAAACGTGCAAGTAACGCGGTGGTCCCTCTAGAAGAACACAAACCTTAACTCGATTATGTGACCGTCCGAACCGCCTCTAAACTTTAGGGTTTGGGGCAGTACGGCGTGCCACATGTGAGGCGTTGGCTTGACCCTTCTATGGCCGGTCCATTGGTACTGTGACATATTCTGGGATTATTTAAACTCCGCTGAAGTGTTGAGCTATTTAGGAAATCTTGGGTATTTGATTATTCGATCGGAAAGTTTAATACTGTCTATTTATCTGGAATGTGATACAATATATGGAATTCATACAGTTAGGCATGAAATGCGAAGTATGTGGTATTTCGGATATACGATGTCTAAAGTAATTGTGGATTCCAAATGTTATAGTTTTACAATTTATTTTCTGTAACCGTAAGCGTAGTATGTGGGGTATCGCCGGTTTTGTTGCTATATATCAACGACAATCGGGATACGCATACTTACTTACGTTGATGATATGAGATATTATGTGTTGCTGTGATATGTTATATTGGATCGTCGTGTTCTGAATAGCCGGGGGTTTTATGTGAGATGAGGGTTTTTTATTTTTCATTCATGTAAAATTCAATTGTATGTAATATTTTTTTATTGGGGCACTTCCGGGATGAGATTGATGTCCCCAGTGTATATTATTTACTTTTCCGCATTAGGTAGACCCAAGGAAGGGAGCACAAGTAACCGGGTTCTATGGTCCAGTGGGAGGCCATCTCGCGGAGTCGAGACCGGGTCTCCTAACCCTAGAATTGGCAGTGTTACTTGCCACTCTCGTAGGGGTCTAGGGATGTGGGTTTGGCTATTCATCACGACCGTGGAATCCGTGTTTTATACCAGCTCGTATTAAAAACACGGACATCCTAGTATATCCAATATTTCATATATGTTCTTCTGCTGCAATGTTCTGTGATGAGATCATATTACTGCCTGAGACGAATGCTTATACATATATATATGCTGATATATAAATATTACTGCTTTCGTTTCTTCTGTGATGCTTAGGAAGCATAAGCTGATGGGATTTTTATTAATGAGATTAATAAAAAGAAAAGAAATCTAAAAGATGTTGTAGAATCAAAACTTTATAAAATGGGTAGCTACAGTTTTGCTTTGCACAGTGGTATATATGATATACCCTGCACCTTATTCGATGAGGAAAGAGCCGAGAACCCTTCACCGGGAGTGACCTCTTTAGCTAAACTGCCAGATGCTACAAAACTAACGGTTTAGTTTTTGATAGCTTATATAGTTCTTGCAATGCACAGCGGTATATATGATATATCCTGCACCTTATTCGATGGGGAAAGAGCCGAGATCCCTTCACCGGGAGTGAACTCTTTAGCGAAACTAGAAAAACCTCAAAAGCACTCCTTTTTCAAAATCACTTGATTCTACGACGATATCAAGTTCATTACGCTCATGGTTTTCTGAAAAACCTGCGTAGCCCTCCGACATTTCAGATAGATATTACTTAGTATTCGTGCTACGGTAGTTTGGCATTCGTCAAGGCGTAGTATACGGTAGCTATTTACTACTTATCTGTAGCATATGATGCGATTGAATTAGGGTATTCGTACGGTGTTGTTTGGCATTCGTCAAGGGTCGTGCGGGTGGGTTTAATTCAATCAAGAAATGTACGGGTTGAACTTGACTAGCGGACTATGGGTAGTTTGGCATTCGTCAAGGTCATAGCACGTTAGGGGAAAAAGCATTATCGGGAATTTCAAGTGTTGAAATTTGCAATGAGATTGCATACCTCCTATGAGATAGTTGGATCCCATTACCCACTGCGAGTAAGAGTTACTCCTGGAAGAATTTTACACAGGACAATTAGCCGATCAAGTAGGTGCCTAGAAAGGTGTTAACGGGGTATTTTAATTCGGTCCGTGCGAAAGCACGGGGAACCTCACTCAAGTACCGACACTGATCTGGCTGAAAGATTGACAAAATTGTAGGGTGTAATTAATCCCGGCCGATCTTACCTTTTAGGGTTTGAAGGAAGATTTGATAAAGACAGTGGGAGATATCCTGATTAGATAATATAATAACCAATCTAATCTTACAAGAGCATACGCTAAAGTATTTCCTTCTCTCTCTCTCCAGGTAGCGACCGTGTCAGAACTTAATCAAGATAATAATATGGATATATTGACTGAACCCGCTTATTATACTGAGCAGGGGAACGTTGGTCCCGTTATTTCTTATAAGAGTTATAAGACTGAACAGGGAATAGAAGAATATCTGGATTCTCACGCCACCCAAACAGAGAACATGCATGTTGATGCACCTTCTTCGGGTGTGTTAGTTATTGAGAACTGTTTCTCAATTCACCCTACGACCTGGGTATTAGATACTGGATCAGGATCCCACATATGTAAATTGTTACATGGGCTACGGAAAGGTAGAGAACTGGGAAAAGGTGATCATTCCGTTCAAGTAGGGAATAGTGCAAGTATTACAGCCAAAGCAGTTGGCGAATATCACCTTGTATTGCCAAGTAGTAATACACTGATTCTCAATGAGTGCTATTATATACCGAACATGATGTGCAACATTATATCAGTTTCTTTATTAAGTAAAGAAGGATATAATTTTGTAGTACAGGATAATGTTATGAACATATTCCTGAATCAAAAGTTGATTGGATCAGGCTCGTTACATAATGGCATATTCATTCTCAATCAACATACAGTCCTTAATATAGAAAACACACACAAGAGGAAGAGTTCAAAAATGAACGAATCCTTCTTGTGGTATTGTATACTTGGTTATATCAATGCGACACGACTAGCGAAGTTACATAAGGATGGATATTTGAATCCGTTCGAATTATCATCTTATGACACTTGCCATTCATGTCTCAAAGGCAAAATGACCAAAGCTCCGTTTAGTGGACACGGAGAAAGAGCTACGGAACTTTTAGGACTGGTACATAGTGATGTATGCGGTCCTATGTCTACACATACCAGGAACGGTTCTTCTTACTTCATTACATTCACTGACGATCTCTCAAGATACGGACATGTGTTCCTGATAAGACACAAGTCTGAAGCTTTTGAGAAATTCAGAGAATATAAGCACGAAGTAGAGAACCAAACGGGCAAAAGTATTAAGATCCTTCGATCTGATCGAGGAGGAGAATACTTAAGCAATGAGTTCCTTGATTATCTAAAAGAGAATGGGATTCTCTTTCAGCTTACTCCTCCTTATACACCACAGCACAACGGTGTATCAGAACGGAGGAATCGCACGCTATTAGATATGGTGCGCTCTATGATGAGCACTGCTGAGTTGCCTATTTCCTTCTGAGGGTATGCGCTTGAAATAGCCATACACCTATTGAATATGGTTCCTACCAAATCAGTGCCTACCACTCCATATGAGATATGGAAAGAGAAGAGACCATCTCTTAAGTATGTTAAGATATAGGGTTGTCCGGCCTATGTCAAAAGACAAAATCCAGACAAACTCGAGGCAAGGTCTGTCTTATGTAAGTTTGTAGGATATCCCAAAAATTCACAAGGGTATATCTTCTACCACCCCGAGGAACAAAAGGTGTTTGTTTCTCGACATGCCACTTTCTTAGAAAAAGGTTTTCTTATGAAACAGATTAGTGGCATTGAGGTAGAACTGGAAGAGCTTCCAGCGACACAAACTATAACAGAAGACTTGGTAGAACCAGAGAATTCAGTAATACCCGACGAACCCCAGCCTCTCCACCGATCTAGCAGGGTTTCTCATCCACCTGAGAGATACTACGGTTTTCTCATTGATGGTGGAAGCGAGGATTGTATCATGGAAGATGATGACCCAACTAGTTTCGAGCAGGCCATCACGAGTGGTGACTCTGTGAAATGGCTGGATGCAATGCGATCTGAGATGGAATCCATGTACACCAATAAAGTATGGACTTTGGAAAATGCTCCTGAAGGGGTAAAACCCATTGGGAGCAAGTGGATCTTTAAAAAGAAAATTGGTGTAGATGGAAAGGTTGAGACTTTCAAAGCTAGACTTGTTGCAAAGGGTTTTCGTCAACGACCAGGTGTGGATTATGACGAAACCTTTTCTCCAGTGGCTATGCTTAAGTCCATCCGGATCTTACTTGCCATTGCTGCATACCATGACTACGAAATCTGGCAAATGGATGTTAAGACCGCCTTTCTAAACGGTGATTTAGAAGAGTGCGTGTACATGACTCAGCCAAAGGGCTTCATAGATAGTAGGAGCAGCGGAAAGGTGTGAAAACTGCTTAAATCCATTTATGGGTTAAAGCAAGTATCACGGAGTTGGAACATCGGTTTTGATGTTGTAGTCAAAGAGTTTGACTTCATCAAAAATATAGATGAACCTTGTATTTATAAGAAGGTTGCAGAGAGTAAGGTTGTATTCCTCATATTGTACGTGGATGACATACTCTTGATAGGAAATGATGTTCTTATGCTGCAATCAGTCAAGCTCTTCTTATCACAAAGATTCTCAATGAAAGATCTAGGTGATGCCTCCTGCATATTGGGAATTATGATCTATAGAGATAGATCTAAAAGGATACTGGGATTGTCCCAATCCAGGTACATTGACACCATACTAAAAAGATTTAGTATGGAAGAATCCAAGCGTGGGAACCTATCCACGATCTCTGGACTCACTCTCTCCAAAGAGATGTCTCCCAAGACTGATTTGGAGAGAGCTCGCATGTAAGGGATACCCTATGCTTCGGCAGTAGGCTCTATCATGTATGCGATGCTATGTACCACACCCGATGTAGCATACTCACTAAGTGTAGTGAGTAGGTATCAAGAAGATCCAGGAGAGAGTCACTGGATAGCTGTGAAGAACATTCTCAAGTACTTGCGAAGGACTAAAGAGATGTTCTTGGTGTATGGTAACGAAGAACTCTAGGTGGAGTCCTTTACCGATTCGAGCTTCCAGAGTGATAAGGACGACTCTAAGTCGCACTCGGGATTTGTCTTTACCCTCAATGGAGGGGCGGTATGTTGGAAGAGTTCCAAACAGGATACCGTTGCAGATTCGACGATGGAGGCTGAATACATCGCTGCCAACGATGCTGCCAAAGAGGCTGTCTGGATAAAGAAGTTCATTAGTGAACTCGGTGTGGTTCCATCCATTGAACATCCAATACCTCTGTATTGCGATAATAATGGAGCTGTAGCTTTGGCCAAGGAACCCAGGTCCCATCAAAAGTCCAGACATATTCTGAGGCGGTATCACCTGATCAGTGAGATAGTTGATCGCCGGGAGATCGAGGTCAGGAGAGTAGATACGAAGGACAACACTGCGGATCCACTCACGAAGGCCATCCCCAGATACAGTTTGAGAGATTATTCGGGATGCTAGGTATGAGATACTACAGCAGCTGGCCTTAGTGCAAGTGGGAGATTGTTAGTTATGTATATGCCCTAGAGGCTATTGTTGTACATATGATGTATATTATAATTGATGCTTGGATATATATAGAGAGGACTTTCTTGCTCGTCATGATAGTATGCTATTTTGTTTCACTTTATCTTAACATGTTGGCTTGTATTGGTTTTACTGTCTTACTCTCACATGTTGATAAAGCCCTTAGGATCTGTACTCAACTAATGGGACTATGATGAGATCATACTAGTGGGGCCATAGTAGTCGATGAGTACATCCTATAAACTGTTCCTAGTCGAGGGTATATCGAGACAGGGCATCGATACACCAGAGCAGACTAGCGTATACGCATCTTGACCCATATGATGGGGGATGGTTGATCCCATATCCATCGGCGTTTTGACATCAGAGATGGTGTACGGGTGCTCAGTGGAGATTGGGTACACTGGACGGACTCGCCGAGAACTCCCAGATGGTGATATACCACACGTCAGATGGCAGTTCTCCGATGACACTGGTACAGGGTATTCTGTAGACCCGAGATCGTCATAGAGTCTTGTGTGATTCCCACTATGCTTTGATTCCCACCTTACCACGTCCAAGAAGGCGTGCAAAATGGTAGCTTTTGGGTGCAGTCCCGAATCACATAGAGGCAATGAGCTATAGGAGGGGATTCGTCTCGCCCGGTATAGGGAGTTGATGTTGTGCTGTATTCGATTGGCTATAACTGGAAGTCCCTAGCCAGGGCTGATATAGAGACTTACGGGTAAGTGTTACCAGTAGTTTCTCGACCCGTTATGAGCCTCACATCGACACGAGTTATCGGTTACTGTGGTCTGACGTATACAACCCCTACACTAGATATGCAACATATCAGACGAAGAGACCGGACTGTACGGGAGTGTTACTGATTGGATTCACAGGAGAATATACAGGCTAGCTTGTTGATCTTCTGATCGCTCAATACCTGGATGGCTGTTACGTTTAGCTGACCGCTTGCAGCTTGTGAGTATTTGATATGATCATCACCTGCTACCGGCGTATTGACGATTCTTTAGAGTCCTACACAGAGCTTTCTTGACTCAGGCAAAACGGAGTAGGGGCACATATGTGATATGTGCACGACCGAGAATAATGCGATATGAGATACCGTATTATATTCTCGCGATATTTAGATATGAGCCGGGTCGTCGGATCAAGTGTTGATTCGATGAATCGGTACATGATATATTAGTCGGTTATATTCGATATAGCCGGATTGTCGGATCAAGTGTTGATTCAATGATTTAATGTATAATAATATATATGATATATTGCATTACATTATCTAATATTGGCTCGCTTTATTATTTCATTTTTTCACGAATAATACATTGATATATATGCGATATATATTAATTGTATTATTTTCTTTTGTTACAAATATATAATATATATGTGATATATATATTAATGTAACATGATATGATTAATAATGAAACATGTTTAGTGGAGATTAAACAAGGTTAGGGTTTGATTTGGGTTAGTTCCTTCTTGCACCTTCTAGAAGGATTTCTTTTGTCATGAGTTAAATATTATGGTTGATATTTTCTTATGACTCATTCTTTAACCAAACCAAACCCTAGCCATAGTTAATTCTCTACAAGGGTTATCCTTGTCATCCTTGACCATGGTTGCATTATTATTCATATATTCATTTCATTATTCATCACAAAAGGTTTAGTTCATTTTTCATCTTCTTCTTCAACCTTGAGCTTTGAGAAAGCTTATTGGGTTTTCATTTTGTGAAGATTTCATATGAGAATTTGATATAAAAGGAAAGCATAAATACTACTCCATCATCTTCATCTAATCTAGCCAATTAGATTAGGGTGTTCACCTCATTAGAGTGAGAGAGCTTGAGTTATAGAAATTTCGAGATAGATCATCGGAGAAAAGGAAGACTACAAGCTAGCATGGACCGTTCGAGTTGTGGAGCCTCTCTTGAGTCCGGGAGATCGTGGATCGCGGCGAAGGGACTTCTACTCGGAGCTTATGAAGCGAAGGAGCGGACTACAAAGGTTGTAATCCCTCACACTTAGTTGTTAAGATGTTTACTTGCATGTTAAACCCTAATTATGTAGCAAAGATCCCGGCTTTGGGTTGTTCGGCACGTCTAAAATTTTATTCGGACATGGTTGATGTCTTATGAACCCTTGTGAGAGTGCCTAGGAACCCTACAGGCCCTGTTTAACATAAAGCGCTCTGTAAATAGTGCCCAGCGCTATAAAGAGTGTTTAACATTCAATAAATAAAAAAGGTGAGTATCAAAGCCCATATCAATGCTCAGCATTGTTGAACAAAAGGGATTGAGCCTAAACAAGTGTTTAACATTTTATTCAAAAATTGAGTGGGTTGAATCCAAGCTGACCAAAAGTCCCTAATTCAGATCAACCGAGCCCATGTGCTCACAATTTTTCTAAATTTGATTTTAGTCCTAAAACCAACTACAGATCTCTCAACTGACATTGGTTCAAGGGTACATCTCCCCACTCCTCTGATATATGTCGTCGTAATTCTTCAACGTCTTCAGAGAGGTGGCGGATCCCGACAACCAACAATTCAATGGACCGTAATGTCCTTAAACTAACTATGGACCGCAACATCCCTAAACTAAATTCTATGGACTATGGTGTCCTTAAACCCAATGGACCGCAACGTCCTTAAAACTAAACTTTATGGACTATGATGCCCTTAAAACCAATGGACCGCAACGTCCCTAAACTAAATTCTATGGACTATGATGTCCTTAAACCCAACGGACCGCAACGGCCCTAAACTAAACTTTATGGACTATGATGTCCTTAAACCCAATGGACCACAACGTCCCTATACTAAACTCAATGGACTATGATGTCCCTAAACCCAATGGACCACAACGTCCTTAAACTAAACTCTATGGACTATGATGTCCTTAAACCAACTATGGACTGTAACGTCTTTAAATTAAAACGACAGAGTCCAAATGCTCTTTCGTTGGATCAAAAATGATCCTGAACCCCCGTTAAGTAGATCTTAGTCCAATATCATATTAACTTATCCTTAACAAATATTTAAGTTGATCTTAATCTCAAACGAGGTTAACGATTCTTAAATCAAACCAAACCCAAATCTAAGAAAATACGGATTTGGACTAATCCATACCCTACGGGCGACAACACAAATTAGTCTCCGTATACAATCCACGGGCAACCTAAAACAAAACAAACACACACGAAACGAAGTGAACATCTGGAGCAGGAGAAAGTGGTTATCGCTGCGCGGTAACGTAATTAACTGCAGGGGCGCCTGCAGGGAAGAGCGTCCCCACAATCAAAAACCCCTCACACGAGGGGGAATCAGACGAAGTCTGCTATATCGGCTGCATCAGTCGAAACCTCCGATACATGATGCCATAAATCAACTTAGCATCTTCAGAGAGGTGGACAAATAAAACCAAATAGCATCTGCCCCCAAATTCAGGCCAGACATCCTAAATGTCCTGGTCGCGGTTTTCGGCGATAAACAATGATCTGGCAGCAGCACAAGTGCCAGAGATCGCTTGAGTACGAGTTGTGAAGCTGCAACTCACCGATAATGCCCGAGTTTGGTGGAAGGTAGAAGAAAGTCGTCTTGACCATCCGATCGAAAGGAAAGCTTTTCGTGACATGTTCGACGCGAAGTACTTTCCAGAGACTGCCCGATTTGACATGGAGCAGCAATTCATCCACCTACAACAGGGTTCGATGTGGACAAAATCTGTGGATGAGTATGATGCTGAATTTACCGTGCTCAGTAGGTAAGATATGTCTCAATATTCGATTTTCAAATATCACATACCACACAGTTAATAAAAGACCTTAACAGGTTCGCGGCACACTTGATACATCAGGTCCAGACAATTTCGGCAAAGGTTAGATCCAGAGATCCAAGCTGCCTTAGCTACAGGGGATTTCCCAACCTACGAACTGGCCCTGAAAGCTGCCCGTCGATATGAGGCAGTGGTGAAGATGAATGGCAGACCCCAATCTGCCGGAGTGAAGCGCCCTGCCACTCAGATGGCAGGATGAGCCTATTCAAGGCCACCTTTTATGCCCAGGAGACCGGGAGTACCAATTAACCGGCCTAGCCCAGCCTTTTGCACCTACTGCAGGAGGGATGGACAGCTGGCGAAGGACTGCCGGTGTGCAAAGCAGCTTTGTTTGGTCTGTGGCTCAGCCACACATGATATTAGGTCTTGTCTTCGTAGACTCAATCCAAATACTGCACCCAGAATACCAATTACCTATCCGCAGCGACCAGCCATCCAGGCACCTGCTCCACGACTTGCTCTCCCAGCTCCACCTCCTCGTGGACCGACTGCACCTCCTCCTCGTCAGTTCCACCAAGCTCAAAGGAACTTACCTCAAGGACAACGGAACGGACAGAGGAATGCTTCTCAAGCCAGGAAGAATGTACCGAGGCGACAGGCTTTCACAATGACTGTGGAAGAAGCTGAAGCCACTGGCCAAGTCATTACTAGTAACATTTCAATCTTTCAAAGCTGTTCAATACTTGTTATACCCATATATTTTTCTATACCTAAACCTATCCCACATAACTTAGGTACGATCTTAGTAGCTGTTCATCTCAGAAAACTGCATTTCAATACCACTCATTCATTATCTATTTTGTTATATATCGGTACTATTAACTAGTGTCTGCTCAGTAAATACATATTAGTGGTATTCGTGAAAAAATACTGGAAACACAATTAAATTTACGGATATGACATTTGTGAGCCAACGCTGCAATCAGAACAGAAAACCGATCGATATCTAAAGAGTTCTTTTGCAACAAATAAAGTATACACAATTTTGGTCCAACACAATACAAGTGTGAACATAACTCTTTTGTACTTAGATCTAGATGAGGGCTGCCCATGGCACAAGTGAGTGTGATGTATAATAAATACTAAAAGATGTGATGTGATTTAATGCATCAAGTTTCCCTCCAAGACTACTGAGTATAACCCAAGCTGATATGAAGAAATCAAATATTACCAGTGGACTTGTTAAGTGCACTCAAGACCACCACACATGCCCAAGATTGGACCGGCGAGACCCTCCAAAAAACTGGCATCACCGGGCTTTCTGTCTCCAAATGTCCCCATTTTTCTTCTGGTTGTTTATTTGGGTCACATCATCTTATTTTTATTGTTTATTTAATCTTATTTTGTGCCTATAAATACCAGATCAGTAAGCAAAGGATGGAAAGACTTGGATACACTTTTTGCAATAGTTCAACTCTTTTTCACTTTCCATTTTGTTTTAGTTCTTGTACATAGTAGTTTATCTTAAGTTCTTTGCCTTCTCTTGATCTTACAACCTCTTCATTGATATTGCAAGTTTAAGTTTTGGTTATTGAACTCATGGTTTATATCATCACTTGGAATTAATAAAGCTTTCATTTAGCACTTGGGTTCTTAGTATTCATTTTCTATCTCTTTTACTTACTTGCAATTTTATTTTTTACCATTTACTTACTTGCAATGTTGTGTTATTCCTTTTATTTCATTTCATTTGCACTTTCTTTTGTTGTTTTGATGGTTTGTGAATAGTGGTATTGTTAAGAAAAGAGAGTGGTTATGTAAATTAAGCTTTTCTTTGCTCATTTCCTTTCACTAGTAAAATAAGGGGTTGCTCCTACGGATAACAACATCCGTAGGGGCAGATAAAGTTTGGCCCTACGGATTAATCCGTAGGGCCAAACGGTTGCCCCTACGGTCCTTCCATATTTATTTAAAAATTATTAAATCTTAAAGTGTTGTTTGCCCCTACGGAGCCGCAAACCAAGCACCTACGGGTATATCCGTAGGGGCATATAAATAGGGATTTAAGTGATCGATCCCGACGCTGATTATTTCTTATTCCCTTCATTGCGATTATTTCTTATTCGCTTCGTTGCGCGCGAACCCAAATCCTCCCCAAACCCTCGACGTTCCCGCCGATCGCCATTCTCGTCGTCGCCAGCGCCGGCCGAATCGTCGTCGCCACCGCCTGCAGTGATCTCGTCGTCGCCACCGCCCTCCGTTCTCGTTGTCGCCACCGCCCTCATCGTCGCCGATTGCTTCTCCGTCGTCTCCTCCACTGCCTAGCCTACAGGTTAGTTACACATTATTTTAATGATGTTAGGGTAGCGATGAGGGTTAGGGTTAGGTATGGGTTGGGGTTAGGGTTAGGATTAGGGTTAGGGTACGGGTTCGATCGGTTGGGGTTCGGCTGGTGTTGGGGTTAGGGTTAGGGTTAGGGTTCGGTTAGGGTTTGGTGTTGGGGTTGGGGTTCGGCTGGGGCTGGGTTGGGGTTAGGGTTAGGCCGGGTTAGGGTTCGGTGTTGGGTTGGGGTTCGGCTGGGGCTGGGTTGGGGTTAGGGTTAGGCCGGGTTAGGGTTTGGTGTTGGGTTGGGGTTCGGCTGGGGCTGGGTTAGGGTTAGGGTTAAAAAGGTGAAATTTTAGGGGATTGATCTGGAAAATAGTGAAAGTCGATACTGTTTATTTGTGATCAATAACACAGTCCATGGTTTTTATATGAGAAAAAGGTCCATGAAAGTCTATGGGATTTATCTAAAAAACGCTGAAAGTTCATGTATTTATTTGTAAACAACAAAGTTCATGGTATTTATCTGGAAAACGTTGGAAGTCAATGGTATGTATTTGTAAACAACAAAGTCTATGGAAATTATGTGAAAACGTTAAAACTTCATGGTATTTATTTGTAACAAACAAAGTCTATGGTATTTGTTTGAAAAATATTGAAAGACCATGACATTTATATGTAATGGGTCAAAGTCATTTAGGTTATGTCAATCTTATTGGCGATGCTTTCTTTTTGTGCATATCCAAAAACTTTGAAAGTTCTTGGTACCTATTAGAAAATATAAAGGATTTTGTAGTGAAAGGAAAGAATTGGATTTAGAAAAACCGTGTGTAACTTTTAGAAATTCTATACACCCAAGTATATAGAAAATGGTTAATTGCGGATACAGCCTATGTACTATGGGGGTCAAGAACTTATAACCTCTGAAGTATAATAATAAGCACTTTTGTTTGTTTTTCATTAGTGATTAATTTTTAGTTTGCTAATTATTCTTTTTCAGTATGGATACTTGATAGAATTACAATTGCTTTACTATTATTTGCCTTTTTCCTTTTGTGTAGAAAATATATCCATTGTGTCATATGGACACTATTAATTTCACATCGATTCAAGGGAAAAATTGAGGAAGATTGTGTTTGTTATATCAAAAACCTTTTTGTTGAACCCAACAGGTGAAACTTTAGAGTTGTTATAGATAGCTCTTACATGTTTAATGCATGTACCATTGTTAAGAGAGTGCAAGGTGGAGAACAATAATTTGTTTCAACGGCACGTTTTTCAAGTTATAACCAATATATGATATTCGATGATAATATGAAACCTTTATATTCTCATCGATACTCATATATGAAACTAAAAGCGCCACTTAGTCCCCGTCAATCGGTTAACATACGTGCGATGCTCGTCGTGACCTAGAACTATACGAAGGTTGTTAAATATCGGACGGTATAGCTCGATACTAACAACCGTCGTATAGTCTACGCGACGAGAAAATTCAATCGTATGGTAACCCTTAGATTTGTCCTGTATGGACAAGTTAAGAATATATAAAGCAAACGCCTTCATTCACTTGTGTTTTCATCCGTTTCGAGATATTTCGTCGGTACCTTTTCGCTGGTTCTCCGTGTACAAAGATAGATTAGATGTTCATTTCAACGTTGTTTCACGGCTTTGAAATGATTATCTATTCTATTACAGTGTACTCGGAGAACAGCGGGGAGGTGCTGCCGAAATTTACTCAAAACGGTTGAAAGCACAAGTGATGGGCGTTCGCTCTAAACATTCTTAATGGAATAGAAGCCTACCCCCGACTGCCGGAACACACACATACAACAAGAATACACAACAAACGCATAATTAGAGAGCGATTCGAGATGTTCGGGTTAAAACCAATATATGATATTCGATGATAATATAAAACCTTCATATTCTCATCGATACTCATATATGAAACTAAAAGCGCCACTTAGTCCCTGTCTATCGGTTAACATACGTGCGATGCTCGTCGTGACCTAGAACTATACGAAGGTTGTAAAATATCGGACAGTATAGCTCGATACTAACAACCGTCGTATAGTCTACGCGACGAGAAAATTCAATCGTATGGTAACCCATAGATTTGTCCCGTGTGGACAAGTTAAGAATATATAAAGCAAACGCCTTCATTCACTTGTGTTTTCATCCGTTTCGAGATATTTCGTCGGTACCTTTCCGCTGGTTCTCCAAGTACAAAGATAGATTAGATGTTCATTTCAACGATGTTTCACGGCTTTGAAATGATTATCTATTCTATTACAGTGTACTCGGAGAACAGCGGGGAGGTGCTGCCGAAATTTACTCGAAACGGTTGAAAGCACAAGTGATGGGCGTTCGCTCTATACATTCTTAATGGGATAGAAGTCTACCCCCGACAGCCGGAACACACACATACAACAAGAATACACAACAAACGCATAATTAGAGAGAGATTTGAGATGTTCGGGTTAAAACCAATATATGATAATATGAAACCTTCATATTCCCATCGATACTCATATATGAAACTAAAAGCGCCATTTAGTCCCCGTCTATCGGTTAACATACGTGCGATAATTTATTCTTTTCAACGACAAACGCACACTCAAAGCATATACACGGATTTTCTCCTTTGTCAGTAACTATCCCGTTCTTATATTTCTCAATATAGTCAGCATAACCTACAATTTATATGTTATACAGTCTAACATGGCCCATGAGTACGTCAGAGTTAAGGACTGGATGTATGTGGATTGGAAACAACGTATGCAACCTAAGTTTATCGCAGGAGTTGCTGCTTTCCTTGAATTTGCACGCGCACATAATAAGATCATAATAGAGAAGATTCTCTGTCCGTGCGATAGATGTGGCAATAAGTACTGGCAGAGGTAGAATTGGCAGAGCTTCATATTATAAAACATGGGTTTACTAGACTTTATACAACTTGGAAATATCACGGGGAAGGAGAAGAATGCAGTACTGCGGCAGAAGAAGAAGGAGAACACGATAATACGGCAGGAGAAGAAGAAGAATTCGGTAATGCGGCAGGAGACGGAAATTTATTTCCATCAGAAGAAATGGAGGATATGGTAGAGGTTGCCCTAGGTGAATCTATTCGTACCGAAGATGACATTCCTTCCGGTCAAGGACCGCGTACGGATAAATATGAAAATTTCATGACTGATGCTAGGAAACCAATTTATGAGAATGCGAAGTATTCCACCCTCTCATGGTTCGTCCAATTTTTCCAGATTAAGTGCCTAAATGGATGGAGTAACAAGTCATTCACAATGCTTCTTTCGTTCTTGAAAGATTCTATGCCTCCGGAAAATAATGTGCCCGAAAGCTAGTACGAAGCCCAGAAGATGATGTCTGATTTGGGTCTAAAGTGCGAGAAGATTCAAGCATGTCCTAAAAATTGCGTGTTGTACCGGAAAGAGAATTCAGATTTGAAAGAGTGTCCAACATGCGGAGGGCCAGGTATAAGCCAAAAGATTCTGATAAAAAGCCTGATATACCTGTGAAGATAGCACGATACTTTCCCATAACACAGAGGCTACAGAGGCTATTCAGGTGCAAGAAAATAGCCGAGGCAGTGATTTGGCATCACCGTGCTCCTCCAAGCGAAAATGGAAAAATGAGCCATCCAAGAGATTCACCGGCATGGAAGGATTTCGATAGGAGGCACGCAATATTCAGTAGCGATCCTCGCAATGTCCGGCTCGGACTGACTACTGATGGCTTCTGCCCATTCAACTATATGGCTGGAAGTCACAGCATATGGCCCGTTGTAATGATAATTTATAATTTTTCATCTTGGTTGGCTATTGGACCAATCATACTTTATGATGCCTCTTCTTATCGACGGACCAAACTCACCGGGGAACAATATCGACGTCTATCTCCGACCTCTGATCGAGGAGTTGAAATCTTTGTTCATTGATGGTGTAGAGACATGATTCAAACACAAATACAACCTTCATACTGCGTACGGCTTTAATGTGGACAATTAATGACTTTCCTGCGTATGGAATGCTATCAGGTTGGTCCGTACATGGTCACAAAGCATGTCCTCATTGCCATGAACACACAACATCAAAATTCTTGAATTTTAGCAGGAAGGTTTGTTATTGCAGCCATCGACGTTTTCTGCCTCCAGACCACCCCTATAGGTTAGATACGGTTCACTTTGATGGTCATCGGGAGCTTCTTGGACCTCCATCCCCATTGTCCGGAGAGGACGTGACTGCTAAATGGGATGGTTACAATAACGTGACCTTCGGGATGGATCCGACGAAACAGGTCAAACCACAATATTGGAACAAGTTAAGCATTTTCTTCGAGCTTCCGTACTGGTCTACAAATTCAGTGCGTCATTGTCTGGACGTCATGCATATAGAGAAGGGAGTATCAGAGCACATACTTAACTTGCTTCTTTGTAAAGACGGGAAATCGAAAGACAACATGAATGCTCGGATGGATCTACAAGAGTGGGGAATAAGAAGTGAATTGCACCCTAGACCGGTAGCGGGTAAACTGGGCAAGTTTGTACTTCCAATGCCGCTTATCATATGTCACAACCGGAGAAGAAAAGATTCCTGCAGGTGTTGCATGATTTGAAAGTCCCCATAGGTTTCTCAAGATCATTCAGTAAGAAAATAAAAATTGTGAAGGGCAAGATCGATGGGCTGAAAAGTCATGATCACCATGTTATCGTGGAGCATCTTCTTCCATTAGCCCTCAGGACTTCTCTCCCCGACTCGGTTGGTCTAGTAATCAACGACCTATGTTGTTTTTTCAGGGAGTTGTGTGCTAAAACACTGGAGGTTGCGACGCTGGATAAACTAGAAAATTAAGTTGCGTTGATACTTTTCAAGTTTGAGCGTATTTTCCCACCGTCATTCTTCGATATCATAATACACTTGACGGTTCATCTTGCAACTCAGGCGAAGTTAGCCGGACCGGTACAATATCGATGGATGTATCCCGTCAAGAGGTACGTGTAATTTTTCGTTTCGCGCAATTTATAAATTTATTGCTGTCCTGTATGCCCGTATTTATTTATTCAACATATTCTCATTAGCTACCTCTACACTCTTAAGAAGTATATACGCAATAAAAATCGACCAGAGGGTTCTATCATGCAAGGTTATCTTCTTGATGAAGCAACCACATTTTGTTCCCGCTATCTGGACGAGAATATTGAGACAAGGCTTAACCGACCACGAAGAATTCAAGACGGGCCATATGGTAAAGCCGAGTATAAGAGGGTAGACATTATGTTTATCAACAAGATATACCGGTTTATCTTGCTTAATTGCGCATGTCATGAACAAATTAGAGAGTAAGTTCTTTTGGATTAATTGTTATATCTGTGTTTGTGTGTGTATGAAATGATATAATATTAATGTCACAATTATTTGTCGAAAACAGAATTCATTTTAACGAGATACGTGAGGGGCGTCCTGATTGGAACGAAGAACGTTTGGAAAAATACCATCAGGATAATTTTTGTGATTGGGTCACAGATCATGTAAGTTATTCGAATAACATTTTATTGCTATCAGTTTTATTCTAAACTTGTATCGTTATGTATTTGTCGTAAAATTTGTTTTGTTAGATCCACGATCCGAACTTGTCTGCATCATTTGAGAGTGATTCAAGATATTTAGCTCAATTTCCTAGTATGGAGGTTGTATATTACAAAGGATTTGGTGTCCTTGGATACAAATTCGAAGTTAAGGACATAGAAACATCTAGAACCACTCAGAATAGTGGGATTGCGACGGTAGGATCGGACGGTGTGATTTACTATGGGTACTTAAATTGTATACTCGGCATCCACTATCCCGGACGATCAGAACCCTTTTATATATTCCAGTATACTTGGTACGATCCGCGAACCGATACGGACAGGTGGAGAAGCAGTCTTGGGACTTGGAAAGATGAATATGGATTGACCAGTGTGAACACACTTCGATTTTACGGTCAGGACGATCCGTTTATCTTTCCGAATCAAGCGTTCCAAGTATACTACTCACAGTGTTTGAAGCATCTGGGGTGGAGTGTTGTATGCCGATGGAAACCCAGAGATGTGTACGATGACCCAGAATACGAGGACAGCGATGAAGACGAAGAAGAGAGAAGGCTTAAAGTGCTCCGACCGTCTGTTGCGAAGGACGGGTTGTCTTCGACCGATCATGAAGTTACGTGGGTTAGAAATGACATCGACGATGAAATCCAAGTAGATATGTATAATGCACCCACGAAACGAAAAAGGTTATCAGTAATGTTATATTATTACTTCACATTTTACGCTCTATACATATATAGTCAATACTTTTAATGATTGTCTAATGCGTCCAAGAACCGTTTATCTAGATTTGATGACGATGTCGGGAGCAGCGAGGGGCGGCAGGAGCTCCAGCCGCGGCAGAGGCAGAGGCAGAGCGGTTCTGCCGTCCAGAGAGCTCCGTAGGGAGCTTCAGAGGGCCGGGTCTTGCACCCAGATCGGAGACCCCTTCGGATGCCTCCTTCCGTGTGGATTTTGCCACATCTCCAGGTATACTTCACGCATATCCATTTTGAATGTAAAATTACAGATATTCATGCCTATTTATGTCAAAATTACTTATATTGTCAATGTTTGATTGTCTAGTTGTTGGTGATGCGTCCACATCTGGGACAGAGGCCACCCCCGCTCCTCCAGGTATGTTTATATATCATATAGTGTATATATATTGATTTAGAATGCTATATCATAAATACACACATTCCTTTTGCTCTTACTTAGCAATTTTTATTATTGTCTAGCTGTAGGTGGTGACACCACCGCACCTGCGGGTATGTTTATATATCCTATAGTGCATGCATATTGATTTAGAACGTTATATTATTGATCTACACATTCTTTTTGCAATTACTTATATAATCTATTTTTAATTGTCTAATTATAGGTGGTGCGTCCACATCTTCCGCAGGGGCCACTCCTGCCGCTTCCATACCCTCCGCATCGTCTGCAGGTTAGTATGAATAAATTTAAAATATTTATTCATTTTACATATGCTCTATAGAATAAATATGAACTTCATGGAAATTTAGCGTCGATATTTATTTTCTAGTTGGAGGGGATGCGTCTGCATCCGGGACGCCGGTTGTTCCTCACTGGAGGAACTATCGTCCCGCTCGTGCTGCTGCCCGGGCCCAGGCTCGTGCGATAGTCACCGGAGGTATATATCACACTTGAATTTTTGTTTAACCTTGATTTCTTAATACAACTATGTCTTATTATTGATTGTCTTGATATTTCATGCAGACGGAGGGCCTCCCCATCCCCAGAGGGGGACTCGAGGCCCGAATCAGTCCCATAGGCTGAGGCCTGACAGAGCTAGGGGGGAGGCAGCATTCCCCCTTTTTTTTACTCTTGACTATCGCTATACCGGTCCTCATGCCGAGAGGTTCGTCCGGTATTTGGGGGACGAGAGCTGGCTCGTGAAGAACTATCCACTTCACGTTGAGTGGGGCGAGCAGCACCAGCGCTCATTCGCCCTCTTCTTTGATCAGGCTCGGGTATGTAGTAATATATATTTTCATTTGATCTATCCAATATATTTATTATTAACACTTGCAATCTAATAACAATGTTTTTTTTTGTATTTTCAGTTGGATTACGATTTTCAGCCTGTAGCCGACCCTGATCACCCGGGGAGGGTGCTCGACCTTCATGCTCTGTACAATGGCCTGATGAAGAACATGCAGGCCAAGGTCCGATACAACAGGAATGAGCTGAAGGCCGACTGCTACTCCCTGTGGATGGCGACCCCCGAGGCAGAGAGAGCGGTCCTCCTATCTACTCCGGCGTTTGTGAGAGTCAACGTAGAGACATGGCCTCTATTGTGCGCTTATTTCGACTCCCAATGCAAACAGGTATGTATTTTAAATGTAATTCATTATTTATGATATAATTTATTTCTTTGTGTTTCTTAATTAGAAAACTAAATGTTAATGCGTTGTGCAGAAACAGGCCGTTCAGAATACAGAGAACAGGAAGTCGGCGAAGAGGGGTCGCCCCACTTACACAGGTGGCTCGAGGAACATTACTCGAGCCATGGAGTTATCGGTAAATTACAATAGACCGACCTTTGTGATATTCTGCAATATTAAGAGTTATTTTCTAATATTTCTAATATTAAGAGTTACTTTCTAATATTGCAGACATCTCGGACCGTGGCGTCAGGTGGTACACCGAGCTTGCTGTCCGCATATCTTGCCGTCCACGGCACCTCGACAGATCCCGCCACGGGCGAGCTTCGATATCCCAACGTCGCTACCCAGGAGTACTGCATAAGTGTTAATATTTTTTCTACCCAAATTTGAAATTTTAGTTTTGGAAGGTTCAAGTTTAAATTTTATACTTATACTTTACTGCTTTATGTGGGTGTAGGAGCGGGTGGTTGAGCAGGCCCAGGTCTCGGGGATCGATTTTACCGGACAGAGCGATCCGAGGCTGCTGACCCCAGTTCTGGACGCCGCACACGGAAGGCACCACGGAGGTTGGGAGAGAGGCCGGGGACTGGGCCCTAGCAGGGCCCATATAAGGTTGGACTCCACCCCGGCGGTTACTTCCTCCGTCTCCACTGACCGATGTGTCCATCAGGAACTGGAGAGCTTGAGGGCCACCGTTCAGGAGTTGAAGGAGATGCTGGTATGTATACTGCTTTATAGTAAAATATCATGTCATATTATATAGATATCAACATATCCATAATTAGTACGTAGCTTGAGCTTATTTGGTTTTAGACTTAAGTTTGATTAATCATACATACATATGTAATTAAAATAAACAACAAACTAGATATCCAAACGGGGTTTCGAAATAACTTAATAATGATACGAATTCGAATAATACACAGTTCTTACACGCTTATTACACACGTTAGGTCCAGACGCGACAGGGTACATCGGCCGAGCCTCCACATGCATCTCCTTCGGCTGCGGCTCCTCAAGCCACTATATCGGCTGCGGTTCCGCAGACAGCTCCTGTAGCTCCACCGCCCACTCAGACTCCCGCAGCCGCGGCTCCGCAAGCGACTACCTCGACGGCGGCTGCGCCGACCACATCGCCAGCTCCACATGCCGCTCAGACTCCCGCTCGCGCCGAATTGCAGAGTTTATTGACCGAGGAGCAGGCGCGCGTTATTCTATCGTTATTCAGAGGTGGAGCTGGACCGAACTAGGGTAGCTTTTTGGTTCTTATTTTTTGAAACATGTATTTATTTATATCATACACATTGTACTACATTTTGAAACGATATTGATATTGGTTTATATTTATATCATATTCAGTTTTTGGGTTTCTTTTGTATATTACATATATGCGTGAGATGTGATTATGAATACTGCGATATATGTTGTGTGATGATTAATTTTATATTTGATTGATGTATATATTATTGTGCACAGGGCAGGAAAAAATCAAGCAGCCCATTTTTTTAAAAAAAATACAGATAATATGTACCTACGGATTAATCCGTAGGTACACATGTTGCCCCTACGGATATATCCGTAGGGGCACAATATCAGCAGTAACTGATATTTCCCCCCTGATCTCAGTACCAGGGGGTTGGGAGTGCCTCTACGGACATATCCGTAGAGGCCACGGCCTCTCCCCTACAGCGTTATCCGTAGGGGCAACATATCAGGATTCCTGATATTTTGCCCCTACGGATAGGTACCTACGTAGATATCCGTAGGGGGTAGTACATGGACCTACGGTTATGTCCGTAGGTACATGTAATATATTAAAAAAACCGTAAATAATATAAAAAAATTTACCCTACGGACTACTCCGTAGAGGCAACAGGACCTACACAGAAATCCGTAGGGGCAAGAATTTTCCCGTAGGGGCAAGTTCAGGGCTTCAACTTGCACCTACGGCCTTTGCACCTACGGGGTATTTTTTCGCCCCTACGCATATATCCGTAGGGGCAACCCTTACTTGTAGTAGTGTTTGCCCGATATTTTTCCATTGAACTCCGTCCAAACCATACGCAAGCACTCCGTTAGGCACCCTACCCTACCAAGGTATCGGTGATTTCTAACCGTAACCAGTTGCGTTCGGTTTGGCCGGAGGCGAAAGTCAAGAGACAAGAACGGACGGACAAGGGTCAATAAGCCGGATTTCACCAATACCGTGCTTAAGCACCCTAATCCACGTTGTTGCCGATTACTCTAGCTTCAATAGTCAAGCTCGGTACAAAGGATTGAGTACGGACTTTCCTAACTTACACTAACCTATCTCCATTCCTAACAACTTATACTTTGCATATACAAGACTTAGGTTAGAACGAACTGTTCCAACCCTTGCTTAACTCATGATAACAAGAACGTAAAACGCACCATCTCGCTGCGGACGACCCATACTCATCACGGCTAGCTACACGCGATGCCGTCCTAATTGCGGTTAACTTTAAATTCTTTATAAAACGACACGCGAAAATCTTATAACAATCAGTAACCTCACTTCCTGCACTAGCACTCTTCGATACTGGAGCATTTCATTGCTTTATGTCACAACGGTTCGTCCGAACTAATGCGATTCCAGTCAAACCCCTCGTATCCAGCAGGAATTTCAGTTCAGAGAATGGCGTTCTAAAGGCAATAATGGGATACAACCTGTGTCCAGTGGTCATCTACAGCAGAGAATTCTATGCTGACTTCAAGGTGCTGGACATATCGAATTTCGATGTCGTTTTGGGTATGGATTGGCTAGGAACATTCTATGCTACCATTGACTGTCATTAAAGGAGGGTAGTGTTCGAGATTCCAGACTATCTGGTCTTTTATTTCAAAAGTGGAGATCGTACCCTGGAGCCGACCACGTACAAAGCAAAACCGAAGAAGGCAGCAATTGCAACACTTCAAGCGGAGGAAGGATCGAAGCAAGAGGTAGTTCGAGAGTTCGACAATGTATTTCCTGAAGACATATCAGGTTTTCCTCCCGATCGAGCTCTTGAATTCAGCATTGATTTAGTACCTGGAACACAACCAGTGATCAAAACACCATATTGGTTAAGCCCTGAAGGTTTGAAGGAGGTCCGTACTCAGTTGGACGAACTTCTACAGAAAGAATGGATTCGTCCCAGCACTTCAAGTTGGGGATCGCTAGTTCTGCTTGTGAAGAAGAAGGAAGGTTCATATCGAATGTGCATTGATTATAGAGCTCTGAACGAAATAACTATAAAGAACAAGTATCCACTTCCGCGCATCGGCGATCTGTTAGATCAGCTAAGTGGGTCTTGCGTTTTCTCCAAATTAGATCTTCGTTCGGGTTATCATCAGGTGAAGGTCAAAGAGTCTGATATTCCGAAAACGGCATTCAGGACTCGCTATGATCATTATGAGTTTCTTGTGATGCCATTTGGAGTGACCAACGCACCAGCTATATTTATGAACCTAATGAATCAAGTTTTTCGAGAGTACCTAGATAGGTTTGTTGTCATCTTCATCGACGACATCCTAGTGTATATTTAGAGTCGGAAAGAACATGCCGAGCACCTACGAATTGTCCTAAAGACTTTACGAAAGTATCAACTCTATACCAAGTACAGCAAGTACGAGTTTTGGATAAATCAAGTCGGTTTCCTCGTGTCACGCCCTGCTTCCCAGAGTACACTAAGGTAGGCACGTGACATAGCCAACCATGCTACCTGTGGATAGGAAATGTCCTTCCACAGTCACATTACGGCTGTAGAGATATCAAGAACAAAATAAAACTATCTATTACATGTCCATAAGCCAAAATAAAATGAGTCAAGAATAATAATGCGGAAGCAAAAGATCCAATACAAGAATAACTGGAATGTATGTCACATAATGCAGGCTCACATCAGGAATAAAATCCTGAAAAGTAAAAGAACTAACTAATACTGAGTCCTCACTGCTCAGCCTGCTGGCTGAAGTACTCCTGCTCGGACTGCAGCAAAGGTACGGAATCTGGGCCATGCAAAACACAGACGTCAGCGCATCATGTCATCAAGCAATAAAATATAAACAGGGTAACAAGACATGCAAGTATAATCATAAATGGTAAAGCAGGTGTAACAGCAATATAAATCAGGGCAGTGAAGGGTAGTGTGCAGTAAGTAAACTAAACTGGTCTATTGGGTTATCTACTCTCAAGTCTTTGAAATCAGTCTGATGAATCATCGATGTAACTCAATAGTATCCCGTGCATGCCCGGGACCACGGTCAAGATTCTCGGGCTGAATTCGAGACGTGCCGCTAGGCAGTAAAAGGGTAGTATGTAAAGATGAGTGATGTCAGCATCATCACCCTGGGCTGGGCTGGCCTAGCCCGTAAGACTGATCAGTAAAGGTATCGAACTGTCGAGTTACAAGTCAGGTTTCATCATTGATTTCCCCATACCCCCAAGTTATATGTGTTCAAGTCAGGTATTAAGTAATCAAGAACTAATGCCAACTCAGGATCAGGTAGGTGCAGGTTTGTCTGGATAGACAACAGGAACGGTCCGTAAGGACTACGGGTCAGGTTGGTTGGCATTAGACACAAAATCAGGTAACAGGTAAAGCCATGGTATATCAAGTCAGGTCAAGTAGTGTAATTAGGTGTCATGTCATATCAAGAGTGTACGATACCATGTCATATCAAGTAGGAAGTGCAACAGGTCATGTCAGGAAGCCCAAAATGTTATGTGGGTGCTCATAAATCAAACTAATATAAACATGGTTATGAATAAACAAGCACGAGTACTGTCAGAATAATAAACTGGAACATGTAATATGATATGCAAATAGGTACAGATTGATTTATATCGAGGCACGGTTATCATTACTTAGCTACAGTATACAAATATGGATGTTAAAATCATGTTAACATGTATTACGTAATCTAGAGATGTAATGATATGTATAACAGGTTCAATAGATGCAATTATAACTAAAACAGGTTAAAAATGCACACGGGTGTCCAATAGAGTAAACTGTAGAAAGGGTACCATAGACTATGTAAATATTTATTATGTGATTAAAATATAAATATGGTTACTAGGTTTAGTAAAGTAAATGCAACGGGTAGGTTTCAAGTTTTGAATCTAAAATGATATAACGTGATATCGAACGGTAAAAATGGAAATCATGGTATTAAATTTAAACTGCAGGTTTAATGTGCAATCAAATGTGTATATAATAAATTAAGTAGCATGTAGCAAGTTTTACTTGCCTCGACGGATCGCAAAGCGGTATACGGAACGTCTCACGTCGGTGAGAAAAGTCGCGACGCGCGCACGGTACACGGAATGGGTCCAAACAAAGAACAGTAGGATCACACGGGTCAGAGGTCCTCGCTGGGTCGTCGGGATCGTCGACGTCGCGGCCGGATTCCAGCGGTCACAGAGAAACAGTGAACAAAAAAATAGAAAAGAGATGCATGAAAGAAAAGAAGAGAAGAAGAGAAGGAGGATGGAGGAGAGGAGGCTCACAATGATCTGTAGAGGGGTCGTGAGGGTCGACGGCGTCGACGGAGCTCCGGCGGACAACCTGCAGAGGACGGCGGCCAAACAACAGAACGGAAAAAGGAATAAGAGAAAGGAAAGAAATAAGGAGGAGGAAAGGAGTGTGATAGGCTCACCGCAGCGTCGATCAGGGACAGTGGATGGTGACTAGATCGCTCCGGCGATCGTCCCGGTGAGGCGGTGTACAGGCCTCGGCTGTGCTCTCAGGCGCTCGACGCGCGTGCAGGGATCGGAGAAGGAGAGGTGAGAATAGAGATGAGGGTGATGAGAGAGAGTAGGCGGCGATGAACGGCGATGGTGGCGTCGGTGGCGACACTGTGGGCGAGGGAACGACGGCGGCTAGGATTATGCAGGCGATGGGTTTTGTTTTTAAAGAAACGAAGAAGAAGAGGAAAATATATAAAGGGAAGAGAGAGAGAGAGAGAGACACGGAGGAGAGAGAGAAAGAATCGAGAGGAGAGAGAAGGAGAAAGATGAGAGAGAGTGAGAGACAGCGAAGGGAAAGAGAGAGAAGGATTTGTGGGGTCGGGTGAAAAAGAGGAGGATTGCGATTGGTTGGGGAAAGGGAAATAGATTAGGAAAAATATAAAAGATTTTTAATAGATTAGAGAATCATTTCACTGGCTGGGGAAAGCAATGGAAAATATTTTGGTTGTTTAAAAATTTTTTCGCTGGTTGTAAAGAGATTGAGGCTGTTAAGGAATATTAAAATAATCAGAATTTGGCGGGATACAAAATAATTCAGAAATACGCCCTGGTCTGGTCCAAATGTTTGGATTTGAAATAAGAAAATTATGAGCACGTTCCAAAAATTAAAATGAAGGATTTTGTAACAGAAAAGCATACCCCCAAGAACGTACGCACGTACGCGCGTAGCCGTCCAAACACGTCCGTTTTCACTGAACGGGACGAGAACACGATTCAAGGACGCTACCACTGGGTTAGGGGTATCAAGCAGGCCATGTCATGTATTTTTAAATTATTTTAAGTGACCTAAATTGTTATATGCAAAATATGTAATGTTAGGGTATTCCATAACTATAAAACAACAAGCTCAAGCAAGCGGGTCGAATAAAAAGCAGACTACCATTCGCATTCACATAGTAAATGAATTAAACACCGCAACCACACATACGGCAACAGAAATTGGTATAACTGAATTCGGTTGTTACACCTCGGACATATTGTATCAGGTGAAGGAATCTCTGTAGATCCAGCTAAAGTATCGGCAGTAAGCGAATGGCCGACACTGAAATCAGTGAAGGACATTCGAAGTTTCTTGGATTTAGCAGGATATTACAGAAGATTCATTGAAGGATTTTCGAAGATTGCAACACCCCTGACCAAGCTCACACGTAAAAATGAAGAATTCGTGTAGTCAAAAGAATGCGAACGAGCTTTCGTAGAACTCAAGTCAAGATTGACGTCGGCACCTATTCTCGTTATACCGGACCAATCTGGAGGTTTTGAAGTGCATTGGGATGCATCCGGTAAGAGATTAGGATATGTTCTACATCAGCACGGTAAAGTTGTAGCTTATGCATCAAGACAGCTGAAGATTCATGAGCGCAACTATCCGACGCATGATTTGGAGCTGGCGGTCGTAATCTTTGCACTCAAGATTTGGAGCCATTATCTTCTTAGAGAATGAGTGGACATATACGCAGACCACAAAAGTCTGAAATATTTTTTTGCTCAGAAAGAGTTGAATATGCAGCAGAGAAGATGGTTAGAACTTATGGCGGACTTCAACATCAATCTACAAGATCATCTAGGGAAGGTGAATGTAATACCTGATGCACTTAGTCGCCAACCATTAGCATTGAATCTCACCACACAGTAGAAGCTTCGACAAGATTTACATCAAATGGAGATAGAAGTGGTCATACCAGGTAACGCTTCAAATTTCATGAACTTACAAGTTCAATCTACAATTGTCAATCAGATCAAAGCAGCTCAAGTAAGTGATGCCAAGTTGCAAAAGATCAGAGAACAAGTAGAATGTGGACTTCGAACAGACTTCATCATACACGACGACGGGTCTTTGAGATACGGAAGCAGGCTGTGTGTACCCAAAGGTTCTGTATGAGAAGAGTTGATGAAAGAAGCTCACAGCTCTCCTTATTCAGTACATCCTGGAGGCACAAAGATGTACAAAGATCTATGTCAAAATTACTGGTGGCATGGAATGAAGCGTGAAGTAGCCAGAATCATCACTAAATGCTTAGAGTGTCAGCAAGTAAAGGCTGAATATCACGGGACAGCTGGTTTACTTCAACCGTTACCTATCCCAGAATGGAAGTGGCAACACATCACTATGGATTTCATGACTGCACTTCCTCGCAGCACGAAAGGTAACGATGCGGTATGGGTTATTGTGGATCGACTCACAAAATTGGCTCACTTTATTCCCTTTCGAGTTGGCCAATCTACTGATACACTAGCAAAGAAGTATATGGAGATAAGTTTGAATCTAAGTAAGATTTAACTCTTCAATGTACTATTTCTGATACCCATGAACTCATGCAGGATTTCGTGAGATTACATGGAGTATTGGTTTGCATTGTCTTCGATCGTGACACCATATTCCGATCGCAATTTTGGCAGAGTCTGCAAGCTAGCTTGGGAACAAGTCTGAACTTTAGCACAGTTTACCATCCACAAACAGATGGACAATCTGAGCGAACTATTCATATACTTGAAGATATGCTAAGAGCGTGTATGCTAGACTTCGGAGGATCGTGGGAAGATCACCTACATCTTGTGGAATTTTCATACAACAACAGCTACCAAGCAAGTATAGGAATGGCACCCTTTGCAGCTCTTTATGAAAGGAAGTGTCGATCACCATTAAGTTGAGACGACATCGGAGATAGAGAACTCCTTAGACCTGAGATAATAGTAGCAACAGTGGATGTGGTTCTCACTATCAGGGAAAGAATGCGCATAGCTCAAGATCAACAGAAGCACCGGGCTGATGCAAAGCGCGTCACTTGGAGTTCCAACCGGGAGATCATGTCTTTTTGAAGATATCTCCAAACCGTGGAGTGATTTGTTAGTTGTATGTATGCCCTAGAGGCCAGTATTGTACAGATGATGTATATTATATTGGATGCTTGGACATATATAGAGATGACTTTCTTGCTCGATATGATAATATGCTATCTGGTTGCTCTTTATCTTAACATGTACACTTGTCTCTTTAAACTGTCTTATAGTTACATGTTGGTAAAGCCCTTAGGATGTGTACTTGACTACCTGGACTATGATGCAGATCATACTAGTGGGGACATGGTAGTCCATAGGTACATCCTTCAAGGTCCCTAGTCGTGGGTGTATCGAGACGAGGCATCGATATACCAGTGTAGACTAGCGTATACGCTTCTCGACCCATGAGATGGGCGATGGATGATCCCATATCCATTGGTGTTTGATATCAGAGATGGTGTACGGGTGCTCAGTAGAGACTGGGTACACTGGATGGACTCGCCGAGAACTCCCAGATGGTATTATACCTCACGTCAGATGGCAGTTCTCAGGTGACACTTGTACAGGTTAGTCTGTAGACCCGAGATCGTCATAGAGTCTTGTGTGATTCCCACTGTGCTTTGATCTCCACCTTACCACGTCCATGAGGGCGTGCAAAACGGTGGTCTTTGGGTACAGTCCCGAGTCACATGGAGGCAATGAGCGATAGGAGGGGTTTCGTCTCTCCCGGTATTGAGGGTTGATGTTGCGCTGTGCTCGATTGGCCGTAACAGGGAAGTCCCTGGCCAGGGCTCATCAGAGATTTGCTGGTAAGTGTTACCAGTAGTTTCTCGACCCGTTATGAGCCTCACATCGGCACGACTTATCGGTTATTGGGGTCTGACGTATACCACCCCTAGACTTGATATGCGACATATCAGACGAACAGACCGGACTGTACGGTAAGTGTTACTGGTTGGATTCACAGGAGTGTGAGCGGGCTAGCTCGTCGATCTTCTGATCGCTCAATACCCGGGTGGCCGTTACGTTTAGCAGACCGCTTGCGGCTTGTGTGTACTTGATATGATCATTATCTGCTACCGGCGTATTGACGAGTCTTTAGAGTCCTACACAGGGGTTTCCTGGCTCAAGCGAAACGAAATAGGAGCGCATATGAGATATGTGTGGGACCAAGAATAATGCGAGTATGTGATACTATATTTCATTTTCGCGATGAATGTTTCGATTGGTTGTATGCGATATAACCTAGTTATCGAATCGTTGATTCGATAAATCGATACATTGTATACTAGTCGGTTATGTGCGACATGTCCGGATCGTCAAATCAAGTGTTGATTTAATGATTTAATGTATAATTATATATTTGATATATTACTTTGCATTAACTAGTATTGGTTCATTTTAAATGGATTTTCTCACTTGATGTGCAAGTTGTATATGTGATATACTTTTATGCACATGTTTGTATCATGTTTGATGATACATTCTCACTTGGATTTGTGTAAAGACTTAAACCATGTTTAGTGAATGGTTAGGGTTTCATATTTTCACTTAATTATTTATCATTTCTTTTTGGAGAAATAGATAATAGAAAACAAAATGGTTTCTTTTATCATGAAGCTTGTTGAAGCTTCATGAAGCTTTGACCAAGTGACCACTTTGTCTTCTTCTCCAAACCCTAACCACTCATCTAAACTATAGTTAACTCTCTACACTTGACCATGGTTAGAAGATGATAAGTATTGATTTTATTATTCTTTTCATAACACTTATCATATTCTTTCTTCTTCTTCATCATCTTCATCAAGAAAGAAAGCTTGATTCCATCAATGGCATCTTGAGCTAAAGTGCGAGAAATCCAATTCTAAAGTGAACCCACCTCCTATTTCTTCACCCTCTACCTCTTGCCAAGTAGTATAGGGTGTTTTCTTCACAAGTTTCACAACTTGGTGAAGTTGGAGCTTAATCTTGTGAAGCCTCGACGTAGATCATCTTCGGCATCGAAGCCGACGACTGTTCCGCTCATTTCTCCGATGAAGCCGATGCGAGAGTCCGGGATTCGAGATGGACAGCGAGGGAACAACCACGTGGAGCTAAGGAAGTGGATAACCGGATCTACAAAGGTTGTAGCATCTCACTTTTAGTTAAGATGTTAACTAGTTTCCTTTTTCGCCTAAAAATTCTAGTTAACGATCCGTATTAGGGTTTCTCGGCACCGGAAAAATTTGAAATTGGCATGGTTGATGCCTTGTGAGACTTCATTAGAGTGCCTAGGAACCCTACAGTGGTATCAGAGCCTAGCTAGAGCCTTAGGCGATGTCTAGACGACGTTTGAAATCCGAACGAACATCGAAACCCATTTCCAAAATGCTCTCTGGAAATTTTCTGAAAATTTGCATTTTTGTCAATTAAAAATATGCATAAAAATAAGCAGGGTCTTATTTGAATTACTGTGAAAAACGAGGGTCTAATTCGATTAATCCACCGCGGAACCGCGGCACAAGCCTGGCATGTGCGGCGGTTCCGCGGCCGTTCTGTCTCCTTGTCCAATGATTTCTGCACAGTAATTCATATAATTGAATGCTATATTTTCAGGGTATTTTTCTTGTGACTCTACAGTTGAGTATTCTGGGGTTGTATTGGGAATCAAAGATTCGATCGGATTATCAAATATTGTCTGTGTGGCTTTCCGGATATTTTAGAATATGTTAAAAAGTTCTACCGGATAATACCCACTTTTTCCCCTGCCGGAAAATTTCCAAGTGTTGGATTTTTCTGTGGTTTAAAGACGTTCTGAGTAGTGCAAGTAACGCGATGGTCCCTCTAGAAGACAACAAACCTTAACTCGATTATGTGACCGTCTTGAACTGCCTTTTGAACCTTCGGGTTTGGGGCAGTACGGAGTGCCACATGTGAAGCGTTGGCTTAACCCTTCTACGGCTGGACCGTTGGTACTGAGGCATGAAGTGAATGTCTTTGAACCTATTTCATGTGTTGAACGGTTTCGGGAAAACTTGGGTGTTCGAATGTTCGATCGGAAAGTTTAATATTTTCTATTTATCCGGAATGGGATACAATAATTGGAATTCACAAACAGTTATGAGATAACTGAATGAATGTTATAAATCTAGCGGTTTAGTCTCACTTGATATTGAAAAGAGTTTTCGGTAATGAGACTAAAATGCGGGGTTTATAATTGTTAGGCATGTGATGTCTAAGTATTTCATTTGATTAGGCATGCGATGTCTAATGAGGTTGCGGATTCCAATTGTTGTAGTTTTACACTTTCTTTTCTGTGACCGTAAGTGTAATATGTGATATCGCCGGTTTTGTTGCTATATGTCAACGACAATTGGGATGCGCATATTTACTTACGTTGATGACATGTGATGTTATGTGTTGCTGGATATGTTATATTGGATTGTCGTGTTTGAATAGCCGGGGGGGTTTATGTGAGATGAGTGTTTTTCATTTTCATTCATGTAAAAACTTGTATCTAATATTCTTTTATTGGGGCACTTCCAGGTTGCGGAAGATGTCACCATTTGTATATTATTTACTTTTCCGCATTAGGATAGACCCAAGGAGGGGAGCACAAGTAACCGGGTTCTAGGGTCCAGTGGGAGACCATCTCGAGGAGTCGAGTCCTGGTCTCCTAACCCTAGAATTGGTAGGGTTGCTTGCCGCTCTCGTAGGGGTCTACTGGTGTGGGATTGGCTATTCATCACGACCGTGGAATCCGTGTTTTATACTGGCTCGTATTGAAAACACGGACGTCCTAGAATATCCAATGTTTCATATGTTTCTTCTGCTGCGATATCTGTGATGTGATCATGTGATGTTCTATGATAGATACTTTATATAGTATATATGATATATTATATAGACGTTACTTATGTTTTGCACCCGCACTAGCCCTGCCCTGCTCTGTCGTTAGTTACCTAACCTAACGGTGCACGAGGGGACATCGAGGTGAATGCGGATGGCATAAGTGTACGTCGTATTTATCTGTGATGTTTAGGTGACTTAAATGATGGGACTTCATTAATGTGATTAATGAATGAAAAGAAACCTAAGATGTTGTAGAATCAAATTTTAAACAAAACAGGTAGCTACAGTTCTTGCTTTGCATAGCGGTATATATGATATGCCCTGGACCTTATTCGATGAGGAAAGGACCGAGATCCCTTCACCGGGAGTGACTCCTTTAGCAATAACTGGCAGATGCTACACACTCGGTTTGCTTTTGATTGCTTTTGGAGTTTTGCTTTGCACAGCGATATAAATGATATATCCCGCACCTCATTCGACGAGGAAAGGGCCGACGATCCCTTCACCGGGAGTGACCCCTTTAGCAAAACTAGAAAAGCCTCGAAATCACTCCATTTCAAAACTTCATTTGATTCTACAACGATATCAAGTTCATTACGCTCATGGTTTTCAGAAAAACCTGCGTAGCCCTCCGTCAATTCAAATATGTAATATTCAGTATTCATGCTACGGTTGTTTGGCATGCGTCAAGGCGTAGTGTACGGGAGCTGATTATTACTTATCTGTAGCATGAGATGCGATTGGATTAAGGTATTTGTACGGCGTTGTTTGGCATGCGTCAAGGGTCGTACGGGTGGGTTTAATTCGATCACGAATTGTACGGGTTGAACTTGACTAGCGGACTATGGGTTGTTTGGCATGCATCAAGGTCATAGCACGCTAGGGGCAAAATATTATCGAGAATTTCAAGTGTTGAAATTTGCAATGAGATTGCATACCTTCTATGAGATAGTTGGATCCCGATACCCACTGCGAGTAAGAGTTACTCCTGGGAGAGTTTTACACATTACAATTAGCCGATCAAGTAGGTGTCTAGAAAGGTGTCAACGGGGTTACGCCTCTGGGAAAACGAGGTTTACTTTAATTAGGTCCGTGCGAAAGCACGGGGAACCTCCCTCAAAGTACCGACACTGGCCTGGCTGAAAAATTGGCGAACTTGTAGTGTGTAATTAATCCCGGCTAGTCTTTCCTTTTAGGGTTTGAAGGAAGATTTGATAAAAACCAGTGGGAGCCATCCTGATTAGATAAGATAATAACTAATCTGATCTTGCAAGAGCATACGCTAAAGTGTTTTCTTCTCTCTCTCTCCAGGTAGCGACCATTTCATGCCCTAATAAAGATAATAATATGGATGTATTGACCGAACCCACATGTTATACTGTGCTGGGGAACGTTGGTTCCGTTCTTTCTTATAAGAGTTATAGGAATGAACAGGATAGAGGGGAATACCAGGATTCCCATGCCACCCGAATGAAGAAAGTACATGATGATGCATTTTCTTCGGGTGTGTTCGTTATAGAGAACTGTTTCTCCATTTGCCCTACGTCCTGGGTATTAGATACCGGGTCAGGATCCCATATATATAATCAGTTACATGGGCTTAGAAAAGGTAGAGAACTTGGAGAAGGTGATAAAGACATTAGAGTTGGAAATGGTGCAATTGTTGCAGCTAAGACTGTCGGGGAATATCACCTTGTATTACCAACTGGTAATACATTGGTTCTGAACGAATGCTATTACATGCCGAACCTGATATGCAATATTATATCGGTTTCTTTGTTGAGTAAAGAGGGATATAATGTTGTATTACAGGACAATGTTATGAACATTTTCCGTAACCAAAAGTTGGTTGGATCAGGCACGTTGTGCAATGGCATTTATGTTCTAAATCAATCAACAGTTCTGAGCATAACAAACACACACAAGAGGAAGAGTTCAGAACTGAACGAATCCTTCTTGTGGCATTGTAGACTGGGTCACATCAATGCGGCACGACTGGCTAAGTTGCATAAGGATGGATATTTGAATCCGTTTGAATTTTCATCTTATGACACTTGCCAGTCATGTCTCAAAGGCAAGATGACCAAAACTCCGTTTACGGGACACGGAGAAAGAGTTACTGAACTCTTAGGACTGATACATAGTGATGTATGCGGTCCTATGTCTTCACATGCCAGGGATGGTTCTTCATACTTCATTACATTCACTGACGATCTCTCTAGGTTCGGGTATGTGTTCCTGATGAAACACAAATCAGAAGCTTTTGAGAAATTTAGAGAATATAAACAAGTTGAGAACCAAACCGGAAAAAGTATTAAAATCCTACGATCTGATCGAGGAGGTGAATACTTGAGCAATGAATTCCTGGACTTCCTAAAAGAGAATGGGATTCTCTCTCAGCTGACTCCTCCATATACACCACAGCACAACGGTGTATCAGAACAAAGGAACCGCACCCTATTAGATATGGTGCGCTCTATGATGAGCACAGCTGAGTTACCTATTTCCTTCTGGGGATATGCGCTTGAGACAGCCATGGACCTATTGAATAGAGTTCCTACCAAATCAGTGCCTACCACTCCATATGAGATATGGAAAGGGAAGAGACCACATCTTAATTATATTAAGATATGGGGTTGTCCAGCCTATGTCAAAAGACAAAATCCGGACAAACTCGAGGCAAGATCAGTCTTATGTAAGTTTATAGGATATCCCAAAAATTCACAAGGGTATATCTTCTACCATCCTGAGGAACAAAAGGTATTTGTTTCTCGACATGCCACTTTCTTAGAAAAAAGTTTTCTTATGAAACAGATAAGTGGCATTGAGGTAGAACTGGAAGAGGTTCCAACGACACAAACTATAACACAAGACTTGGTAGAACCAGAGGATTCAGTAATACCCGACGAACTCCAACCTCTCCGCCGATCTAGTAGGGTTCCTCGCCAACCTGAGAGATACTACGGTTTTCTCATGGATGGTGGGAGCGAGGATTGCATCATGGAGGATGATGACCCAACTAGCTTCGAGCAGGCCATCACGAGTAGGGACTCAGTGAAATGGCTGGATGCAATGCGGTCCGAGATGGAATCCATGTACACCAACAAAGTATGGACTTTGGAAGTTGCTCCTGAAGGGGTAAAACCCATTGGGAGCAAGTGGATCTTCAAGAAAAAACTTGGTGTAGATGGGAAAGTGGAGACTTTCAAAGCTAGACTTATTGTCACGCCCCGCTTCCCAGAGTACGCAAGATTGGGCACGTGACATAGCCAACCATGCTACCTGTGGGTAGGAAATATCCATCCACAGTCACATTATGGTTGTAGAGATATCAAGAACAAAATAATAAACTAATCTAATACATGTCCAAATCCATAATGACAAGAATCAATAAACAATAAGTGCGGAAGCAAATGATCCAATACAATAAATAAACAGTGCGTCCCATAATGCGGGCTCACATCTGGAAATGAAATGAAATAAATAAACTAATCACTAAGGACTCACAGTTCAGCCTGCTGGCTGAAGTACTCCTGCTCGGTCGTCGATAGTGGTAAGGAATCTGGGCCATGCAAAACCCAGACGTCAGAGCGTCATGTCAACCAAATAGTATAATATAAACATGGTAATAAGCAATGCAGGTATGAACATGAATAAAGCAATACTATGGAATAACAGTGCAGGGTAATGTGCAGTGGTAACTAAACTGTCCTATCAGGTTTCTACTCTATAGTCTTTGAAATCAATTGATGAATCGTCGATGTAACTCAATAGTATCCCGTGCGTGCCCGGGACCACGGTCAAGGTTCTCGGGGCTGAATCCGAGACGTGCCGCTAAGCAGTAAAAGGTAGTAGGATGGATGAGTGATGTCAGCATCATCACTCCGGGGCAGGCCAAGCCCGTAAGACTGATCAGAACAAGTATCGAACTGTTGAGTTACAAGTCGGTTTCACCTTTGATTTTCCCATACCCCCAAGTTATGTATGTCAGGTCAGGTATTCAGTAGTCCAGGATTAATGTCAGCCCAGAATCAGGTAAAACAGGTATGTCTGGATAGACAGCAGGAATGGTCCATGAGGACCCCAAGTCAGGTTGTAGTCCAATAGGTTGAGTCATTATGTATAGGGTGTCATGTCCAGTGTATCAGTACATGTGTCAGGTGTATCAAGATCGGTCAATATGTAATGCAATCAAATGTATGCTGATAACAGGTATAGTAACGAATAAGGAACAACAGCAGGAACAGTAAATAACAATATTATTCCATGTAAACACAGTGATGCTTTGTATTCTCTTATTAACAGGTTCAAGCACCCTTGGGGTGCAATAATCACAGTGTAGCGCAATATTAATAACAGCAGGCAATAAAGATATAAGTGTGCGACCATTATCCTCTAAATAGTAAAATGATTAGCAGGTAGTTGTTATTAAGGTTACGGTGGCAAAATACGATTTAGATGGCAGTATTATAATGTACATCATATTTCGTCCAATGAGACAAGTAGCAATACTTAGTTAATATAGCAAGTTTGTGAGTCAAACATTTAATTAGTTTAACGTAGCATGTAGCAAGAAATCTTGCCTCGACGGTTTCGCAAACCGGAAAGCACGGATGCAATGTCGGCAGAAAACACGAGACGGGTGCACGGGCTACGGATCGAGTCCCAACAGCGAACAGCGGGACCACACGGACCAGGGTACTTCGCTGGAGCGTCGGGTCCAAACGACGGCACGGTCGGAATCCGGCAAAAGTCAAAGCAACGAAGTTAGCAAACACGATAATCGTAACAAGGACCAGCGAGGGATTAAACATGAATGGAAAGCTAAAGGGAGGCTTACAGGGAAGAACCAGGGGCAACCACGGCGGGCTCGACGGCTCTGGGACGCCGGCGAGGCAGCGACGGCGGCTGCGAAGGCTGGAAAGTTCCTTGTTCGCTGGAAAGAGGGTGGTGCTGTGCGATGAGGGGATGTAAGGGCCGGGTTCTGGTCGCAGGGGAGAGGAGGTGGTCGGAGGTGACGCGGGTGACGTCGACGAGGGTCGACGGCACGTTTTCCGGCGACCCGGGGGTTGGTGCTAGGGTCGGGCTCGGGTTCTGGTGGTCCGGCGAGGGGAGGAGGGAGGCGACGACGAGGTCGGGACGAGGGTGAAGGGAGGAGGATTCGGGTGTCGTCGGTGATGGGAGGCGGCGGCGGCGAGGTCTGTGGCTGGTGAAGGCGTCGGGGTTGGGTGCAGGCGCGGAAAGAGACGGAGGAAGGAGGTAGGAGGGTGCGGCTAGGCTGAGGAGGTGTTGACGGCGACGGCGAGGTCGCGGGGAGGTCGGCGGCGCAAGCACGAGGAGGCTAGGGTTAGGGCTTGGAGGTTCTCGTGGGGCTTCTCGCGATGGAGAAGAGGAAGGAGGCGGCTGCGATAAATATATAGGAGGAGAGAGAGAGATTTGATAAAGAGAGAGAGGGAGATTTGATGAGGAGAGAGAGAGAGGCAGTGAAGAGAGAGATAGAGAGAGAGTGGGAAAAGGTGGGGCCCACGAGAGTAAAGCCCTCGCGATGATTGGCTGGGAAAAATTATGGGTTTAGATTTAAAAGATTTTATGGATTTAAAAGTTGATTTAGGCAACAGTAAACCTATATATATAGTTTAATATATATAGTTAAATGGGCATTTTCGGCGCTAAATGAAACATTTCCAAGTCGCGCCCGGGTTGCGCCCAAATATTTCAAATTCAAATTATAGGATTTTAAGCGAGTTCCAAATTTTGAAAAGAGGTGTTTAATGATTAAAATGCATGCCCCCAAGTCGGACACTTGTACGCGCGCGTAGACGTCCAAACTTGCCCGTTTCGCCGAACGAGACGAAATCTCGACGCGCGGACGCTACCACGTGACTAGTGGTGACGAGTAGGCCAACATGGATATTTTTAATTTCATTTTAGGTGTTAAAATTTGTTATGTGCCAAAATGACTTAACCGGTTAAAATTTAGCAATAAACACCAAACAATCAAAATAATTGGAAAGAGCAATATAAAACACTCAACTAGCAATAGAAATAGTATTACTGGGCTCGGGTGTTACATCTATTGCAAAGGGTTTTCGTCAAAGACCAGGAGTAGACTATGACGAAACCTTTTCTCCAGTGGCTATACTTAAATCCATCCGGATCATGCTTGCCATCGCTGCATATCATGACTACGAAATCTGGCAAATGGATGTTAAGACCGTCTTTCTAAACGGTGATTTAGAAGAGTGCGTGTACATGACTCAGCCAGAGGGCTTCGTAGACAGTGCGAGCAGCGGGAAGGTGTGCAAGCTGCTTAAATCCATTTATGGATTAAAGCAAGCATCGCGGAGTTGGAACATCTGCTTTGACATCGTCAAAGAGTTTGATTTCGTCAAAAACTCAGATGAACCTTGTATTTACAAGAAGGTAGCAGAGAGTAAGGTTGTCTTCCTCGTATTGTACGTGGACGACATACTCTTGATAGGAAATGATATTCCTATGCTGCAATCGGTCAAGCTCTTCTTATCACAAAGATTCTCAATGAAAGATCTTGGTGATGCCTCCTGCATATTGGGAATTAGGATCTATAGAGATAGATCCAAACGGATATTGGGATTGTCCCAATCCAGGTACATTGACACCATACTAAAGAGGTTTAGTATGGAAGAATCCAAGCGTGGGAACTTGCCCACGATCTCTGGAGTCACTCTCTCCAAAGAGATGTCTCCCAAGACTGATTTGGAGAGAGCTCGCATGCAAGGGATACCCTATGCTTCGGCTGTAGGCTCTATCATGTACGCGATGCTATGTACCAGACCCGATGTAGCATACTCACTAAGTATAGTGAGCAGGTATCAAGCTGATCCTGGAGAGAGTCACTGGACAGCTGTGAAGAGCATTCTCAAGTACTTACGAAGGACTAAAGAGATGCTCTTGGTGTATGGTAACGGAGAACTCCAAGTGGAGTCCTTTACCGATTCGAGCTTCCAGAGTGATAAGGACGACTCTAAGTCGCAGTCGGGATTTGTCTTTACCCTTTACGGGGGGGCGGTTAGCTGGAAGAGTTCCAAGCAGGAAACCGTGGCAGACTCGACGATGGAGGCTGAATACATCGCTGCCAACGATGCTGCTAAAGAGGCTGTATGGATAAAGAAGTTCATTACTGAACTTAGAGTGGTTCCATCCATTGAGCATCCAATACCTTTGTATTGCGATAACAATGGAGCGGTGGCTTTGGCCAAGGAACCTAGGTCCCATCAGCGATCCAGGCATATTCTGAGGCGGTATCACCTGATCAGGGAGATAGTTGATCGCCGGGAGATCGAGGTCAGGAGGGTTGACACGAAGAACAACACAGCGGATCCACTCACGAAGGCCATTCCCCAGATACAGTTTGAGAGACTCTTCGGGATGCTCGCTATGCGATACTACAGCAGCTGGCCCTAGTGCTAGTGGGAGATATTTAGTTGTATGTATGCCCTAGAGGCCAGTATTGTACAGATGATGTATATTATATTGGATGCTTGGACATATATAGAGATGACTTTCTTGCTCGATATGATAGTATGCTATCTGGTTGCTCTTTATCTTAACATGTACACTTGTCTCTTTAAACTGTCTTATAGTTACATGTTGGTAAAGCCCTTAGGATGTATACTTGACTACCTGGACTATGATGCAGATCATACTAGTGGGGACATGGTAGTCCATAGGTACATCCTTCAAGGTCCCTAGTCGTGGGTGTATCGAGACGGGGCATCGATATATCAGTGTAGACTAGCGTATACGCTTCTCGACCCATGAGATGGGCGATGGATGATCCCATATCCATTGGTGTTTGACATCAGAGATGGTGTACGGGTGCTCAGTGGAGACTGGGTACACTGGACGGACTCGCCGAGAACTCCTAGATGGTATTATACCTCACGTCAGATGGCAGTTCTCAGGTGACACTTGTACAGGTTAGTCTGTAGACCCGAGATCGTCATAGAGTCTTGTGTGATTCCCACTGTGCTTTGATCTCCACCTTACCACGTCCATGAGGGCGTGCAAAACGGTGGTCTTTGGGTACAGTCCCGAGTCACATGGAGGCAATGAGCGATAGGAGGGGTTTCGTCTCTCCCAGTATTGGGGGTTGATGTTGCGCTGTGCTCGATTGGCCGTAACAGGGAAGTCCCTAGCCAGGGCTCATCAGAGATTTGCTGATAAGTGTTACCAGTAGTTTCTCGACCCGTTATGAGCCTCACATCGGCACGACTTATCGGTTATTGGGGTCTGACGTATACCACCCCTAGACTTGATATGCGACATATCAGACGAATAGACCGGACTGTACGGTAAGTGTTACTGGTTGGATTCACAGGAGTGTGAGCGGGCTAGCTCGTCGATCTTCTGATCGCTCAATACCCGGGTGGCCGTTACATTTAGCAGACCGCTTGCGGCTTGTGGGTGCTTGATATGATCATCATCTGCTACCGGCGTATTGACGAGTCTTTAGAGTCCTACACAGGGGTTTCCTGGCTCAAGCGAAACGAAATAGGAGCGCATATGAGATATGTGCGGGACCGAGAATAATGCGAGTATGTGATACCGTATTTCATTCTCGCGATGAATGTTTCGATTGCTTGTATGCGATATAACCTAGTTATCGAATCGTTGATTCGATAAATCGATACATTGTATACTAGTCGGTTATGTGCGACATGACCGGATCGTTAAATCAAGTGTTGATTTAATGATTTAATGTATAATTATATATTTGATATATTACTTTGCATTAACTAGTATTGGTTCATTTTAAATGGATTTTCTCACTTGATGTGCAAGTTGTATATGTGATATACTTTTATGCACATGTTTGTATCATGTTTGATGATACATTCTCACTTGAATTTGTGTAAAGACTTAAACCATGTTTAGTGAATGGTTAGGGTTTCATATTTTCACTTAATTATTTATCATTTCTTTTTGGAGAAATAGATAATAGAAAATAAAATGGTTTCTTTTATCATGAAGCTTGTTGAAGCTTCATGAAGCTTTGACCAAGTGACCACTTTGTCTTCTTCTCCAAACCCTAACCACTCATCTAAACTATAGTTAACTCTCTACACTTGACCATGGTTAGAAGATGATAAGTATTGATTTTATTATTCTTTTTCATAACACTTATCATATTCTTTCTTCTTCTTCATCATCTTCATCAAGAAAGAAAGCTTGATTCCATCAATGGCATCTTGAGCTAAAGTGTGAGAAATCCAATTCTAAAGTGAACCCACCTCCTATTTCTTCACCCTCTACCTCTTGCCAAGTAGTATAGGGTGTTTTCTTCACAAGTTTCACAACTTGGTGAAGTTGGAGCTTGATCTTGTGAAGCCTCGACGTAGATCATCTTCGGCATCGAAGCCGACGACTGTTCCGCTCATTTCTCCGATGAAGCCGATGCGAGAGTCTGGGATTCGAGATGGACAGCGAGGGGACAACCACGTGGAGCTAAGAAAGTGGATAACCGGATCTACAAAGGTTGTAGCATCTCACTTTTAGTTAAGATGTTAACTAGTTTCCTTTTTCGCCTAAAAATTCTAGTTAACGATCCGTATTAGGGTTTCTCGGCACCGGAAAAATTTGAAATTGGCATGGTTGATGCCTTGTGAGACTTCATTAGAGTGCCTAGGAACCCTACATGATTCGCTTTGGAAGACGGGGTAAGCTCAATCTGAGGTATATTGGATCGTTCGACATACTCGAACGAGTCGGAGAAGTGACTTATCGCTAGGCCCTTCCACCCTCATTGGAAGGAGTGCACAATGTGTTCCACATATCCCAACTCAGAAAGTATGTGAGTGACCCCATTCATATTCTTGATCATTCCGAGCTCAGTGTACAGCTATACTTATCCTGTGAGCAGCAACCTGTTGAAATCCTGGATAGAAAGGTTAAGTCACTTCGAAACAAGGAAGTAAACTTGGTTCGAGTGATGTGGAGAAAAGACTCACCAGGAGAATCAACATATGAATGTGTGGACGATATGCGTGCAAGATACCCTCAATTGTTTGTAAATTAATCCTTAAAATAAATGTAAATTTTGAGGACGAAATTTTTGTAAGGAGGGTAGAATGTAACAACTCTATTTCAGTGTACAGAAAATTTGTTTAAAAATTAATGTACAGATAGAGTATTTGAAATTCTGTGTATGCTATAAGTATTTGATTGGCTTTTGAACAGCAAGAAACAACTTGTAGCTCATTGGTTAAGCCTTGCACTGCTGAGACGTAGCCCCTGTGTTCGAATCCCCCCAGCCACATATATTTTTTGTAGATTTTCTTTTACACTTTTAGAATCTCAAAAGTTTACACGTGCAAAACGCGTAAAGTGAAAAGTCACAACAAAATCAAACATACGCACTGAAGTATACCAAGCGACTTGGACACGTGGCAAAGATCCGAGCCCAAGCCACCGGTTTTGGACCGGCGAGATGTATTGGGGGGCCGGCACCACCGGACTTATCCGTAGATGTCACGACCCGAAATTCGAATGTGACCGGCACTTAGATTGTATGATATCTAAAGATGTCGATATCTGAGTAAGCCAGAAACCAAGATCAAAAACCCTTTTTGTGGAATTAAAGAAATTTTAGTTTTAAGTAAAAGAATGAGGTAGTATGTCGAATGATTTTTAAGAAATGAAATCTATACAACTGATTTTTAACATTTAAAATATTCAACAGCACCTCACTTTTTAATCGTTAATAAAAGCAGTTACACAATGTTAAATAAGTTGCATCCCTAATTGGGAGCAAAATAACGCCAAACAGCGGAAATCAATACGCAACAACAATACGACGCTCAAGCGAAGAATTTCATGCATAAGTAAAGGAAACATAACTTAACACAACTAAACGATCTCACTCGATCAAAATAAAACATATACAAACATATTTCGTTCTAAGTCAAATATACATGGTCTGATGGAGAATTACTAGATCCAATATACATATACCAAAATAGGAGGTTACTACGTAGGTAACCCGCCTAGCAAATTAAGCGATATAACCTGACAAGTGGATCCACACTGCTGCTATGCATCCACGCGTCTCCTGCAAGGAACTAAGGCACAACAGAGATGAGTTGCCAACTCAGTGAATAAAACTAATATCTAACAGCTGATAATATAAGTATGACGAACTAGAGTTAATAATAATAAAGATAAGTACGTATGATAACATGTGGAAGCATGAATATGTATTAACTAAATGTATAAAACAACACTGAAATCTCATCAAGTATTTCCAACATCATAATTTTTCTGATAAGATTCATTTTCCGTATCCAACATCGACACAATCTTCTGTTTTTTAAGCAGACATCGTTCCCCGAACGATCCTGTCAATCCACAACATCGGTCGGTATCCTCCAGATATCCGCTGTATTTTATTACTATCTCCGGTATCGAGTATCCTCGCTAGGCTCCCCGCCTCAAATGCGGCTATCCTGCTCCTCGGTCTCGATCGGGTCCACCATGAATCCGACTGTATAACTCCCCCACTCGGTCTAGATAGCGTAAAAATCAACAACCGTATAGCTCCCCCTACTCGGTCCGAAATAAAACCAAATAATAAAAACATCTCATGGTGGGTATATCTCATCAATCATGAAGAAACAATTGATATAACTTAATAGTGTATAAAACTCAAATCCAGAAATTCCCAAATCCAAAACATCTTGTACTACAATTTATAACAATTTGAAAGTACGACATGATAGGTATCAATTAATAATAATGATGCAAACAACCACTAATAATGATGCTTATGGTATGAAGGGAATCATATAAGACATAACAAGTTCTAAGTGATACGTGACATGTCAATTACCGATGAGGTGTAGTATAATATGTAGGTATGTGCACGTGCAACATGACTCATCGATAATTAGTGCAGTGTTCTAGCAAGTGTTAGACAATGGAATTTTATATATATGAATGCATACGCTGAAGTTTCTTAGTTTTAAACATATACACAATGCAAATGAATTTATTAGCCAAACTTCTAATTACGGGCATATTACGCCATCCATACAAAATCCCCCGGTAGATATTTAATCTACTCACCGGAAAACGTCGAAGCTGCTCGGATGTCATCAATCATTTTTCCTTCCTTGCGGTCTCCGAAGTCCCCGCGATCGAACCTAACATCGAAATTAACTTTCGTATAAGAGTGGCTAAATCCCGATACGGTGAAAACGTGAAACTAATAGACTTACATACTAAACGTGCTACGTAAGAATATCGTGGGTTAACTGAACCTGCGTTAATCGGAGCTAACCCTATTCTGGTCGTAACAGGCAAAAACAGAAATCGTGACACGATATATCTGTATCGTATTTAGAATTTTAACCCCAAAACAGATATTTGCTTCCAGATTTTATATACTGAATATATAACATAAACTAACAATACCAGACACCCTAAAATATAAACAGAGAGCTACCCTAGAAAACCTAACACCCAAATCCCTACAAAAACCGGCGAGCTCGGATTTTTGTGGAATGTCGCCGGTCGAATGTTCAAGGAATGGGTCCGTGTTTCTTGTAGTTATTCTAGCTCCAATTTACAAGGCTACTGTACTACTTGATTTTGTTAAAATTTATCTAGACTATAGCAGATTCAAAACAGAGCCTAAATTTATCCAAATACGATATTTCCGATATCACTTCTATACTAAAACAGAATTAAAACAAGATCTGAGATATAAGATTATACCAACTGAAGGATCCACTGAGTTAATCCATCAAGGGGATGCACAAGCACAAGGTAAGCCTAGCTTGAGTGTTGAGGTAAGGATCACTTGGTACCTAACTTCTCTTCTTTCTTCTCTCTTTCAAATTGAGGTAGAGGATTTCCCTTTTTTTCTAAGTATTTTTCTTTCTAAACCTAATATCCAACTGAACACTTATGAAATAGATAAGGATATGAGCGCGGAGCGCTTCTTGTGAAATAGCGCACACGTGAGGAGCACGTGGCGCGCTTGGCACTATGCACCAGACTTGGAGAACAGAGCGCTCTTTGGAGTGCTAAGACTCTTCAGCGCTTTGCGCTAGATTTGGAGCGCTGAAGCACTTCTTTAAATTTGGAGCGCTAAGGCTCTTTTTATGCAGCTTTGCGCTCTGAGAATTAAATTCTTTCTTATAAGAAACTTCGTCTCATGGATCTAAAAACAAAGTTCTTATTTTATATGAGATGTTTCAATCTCTTGTGTTCTTGGGGAACGGTATTGCCTTTAATGGATCTGTGATCCTAAGAGAACTGAATTATTCTCCCCCTTTTTTATAATGAGATGTTATGATATCTTTTTTGAAAGACAGTTTTCTTATAGATCTATGATCTAGCATAAGAACTAAGTTCTTTTTCTGATAAGATGTTTTTTATCTCTCTGTTTTTACCTTGAAGAAAAGTACTTCTCAGAGCTTGCTCTTTTCTTTGAAATTTCTCAAAGCTTGTAGGGGGGTTCCTCTGTCTCTTTCTCTTTCGATTTGAAAGCTTATGGGGAGGTCTCTTTATATGAGACTTGAAGTCTTGGGTCCTTTATATAGTAGAGGCTGATTTGTTGAATCAGTTGAAGAGATCTTTTCTCTAATCGATTTGGGGATATTTCCCACCGTTAGATTTTTGATCCTAGGGCTTCTGTTTCACAGAAGGCAATCTTCTTGTTTCTAACAAGATTGGGAAATCTTTTCCCATACAGAATTTATTCTGTATTTTGGTGATTTTTAATCACCATCGGATCATTGATCCAACGGTGCTCTGATTTTCAGAGCATAATCTTTTCTGTTTGGAAAGATTCTGAGCAATGTTTCCTTAACAAAATTTTATTCTGGTCAATTGATGATTTTTAATCATGTTCGTTGGATCTTTGATCTAAGGGCCGAGAACATTTTGTTCTATGGCTAGCACTCACATGCTTTACGCGTGGTGCGCTGCTTAGAGTACAGCGCTTACGCGCTTTGCACCTGGTGCGCTGCTTAGAGTGGAGCGCTCTTAGCGCTAGCGCTCATATGCTTTGCACTGAGCGCTGCCTCAGAGTCTTTGGCTCTCAGCGCTGGCGCTGCTATGAAGCGCCGCTTCATTTCAAATTTTGAAATTTGAACAGAGCTTTGCTCTGATTGGGGGAAACAAATGCCCCCTACCGTTGCGCTCACGTGGCTTACACGTGAGTGCAGCGGTGGCAGCATCTGCGCCATTAGATCAACTTAGAACTTGAAACGGCATTCAGTGCCTATAAATAGGGCCTTTGGCCCTTGAGATGATCTCTGTTCATCTTCTTACTTTTTTTTCTGAGAATTATTTCTCCTTCAGAGTATAGCTCTTCATCTTATGAATTTTCTTAGAGACAGAACTCTGTCAAAAATTTAGGTAAAGATTAAATCTCTGAAGGGATTAATTAATAATCTAAGGTTTCACACATTAACAGAGCCATGCTCTTTTCAGATCATAGATCTAAAGAAAACTTTTTTAGGGTTTCGTTAACAGAGCTTTACTCTCTTGAAATCATAGATCTAAAGAGATCTTTCTTAGGGTCTCTTAACCCATTTTTAAAGAAGAACTATTAGAGTTCATCTTGCATATCTTAAAGATCTCAGAGTTTTTAACTCAATAAAGTTTTGCTTCTTAGGGTTCTTGATGGATTATTCCATCTTCCTCGCAGAGCATGGCTCTTAGAATGTCGGGGAATTTTTTATTCTCCTCATAATTGATTTTGACAGGTGTCACTCCTGTCTGCAGAGTGTTGCTCTCGAGGAGTTTAACTCCATGACCTGAGAAGTCTCTCATTAAATGAGAATCTTTTTTTTAGGATTTCTCCTTTATTTGCACAAATTTGAATTTGTTGGGTCTCTTAATCAAAACTTATTTTCTCCGTGAGAATATCAAGAGTTGTTTAAATCCCCGTGTCCGTTTCAATAAGCTTTTTCTTAATCACTCTGCCCGCTAAACTCTCACGGATTTTCCTTTTCAGACGTTATGGCCGCTCATCTGTATGATCTTGACGAGATTATTTCTTATGGAGACATTCGCGCACTAGGCCGCTGCCAGAACCAGGAGTTTACAAACGCTCAGTGCGCCGAAATCATGTGCCGCTTTGATGAATACAATAGTCGACTGCTTCCTTGTCGTTCCGCTCTTTTGGAGCTCATTGTGAGAGCGATCAGGGAAGCACTTCCTTTATTCTATGACGACATGCCGCTTAAAGCATTGGATGGCGTTGAAGATAAGGTACACTCAGTGTATCAGATAGGCCTAATCTCAAAGAAAAGGCGAGACAATCTTGTTGATATTCTGCATCAAACTTTTCAACAGGCGACGATAATCACTGCTTATCGAAGGACGGAGGACATCAGTGAGGACCCTGACGCTTGTGATCGTGAGAGGAAGCATACGAGAATGGTCCGAGAGGTCCGAAACATTTTAGATGGCCTAACTTTTGAATTTCTCAATCCATGTCCCGGATTTGATGTTTTGCCATTGTAAATATTTTAATGATGTTTTTGTTTACCGTTTTCATCACTGTAAGAATTTTCTGAAGTATGAATAGACAATTTTTGTTTCCACGTGTTTATTTTATGCACTAAACCTTTTCTGCACATACATAAATGGGTACGCTTCGAACGCTTAACTGGATGCGAATCAAATGTTCTTCTTATTGTCATTCATAGTATGTGGTTGACGTCCGTAGGTTACGCCTTTTCATTTCGATTTGACGCAGAGCAGTTTACGCACTCTTGAGTAGCACCTCCATTTCTCTGGCATGTAATTTTGGCAAATGGTCTGTAAATAGCCCATCTTGATCTCTTTGTAAGATAGTGATGGCTTAGAAAACAGGTTCAGGTCTGTTGCTTAAGACTTTTCAATTTTATGAGCCATGAGGGTCTCATAAAGATTTTTTTCTCTACGAGTCGAGAAGATCTCGTATGTGTATTTTCTCCTTAGGAATCGTGAGGATCCCTAAGTGTATGTTTTCTCTTGAGAGTCGTAAGGATCTCACAAGAGAATTTTCTTCCTTACAAGTCGAGAGGACTCGTAAGTGATTGATGAGTTGACCTGCTCCCGAGTCAAAGCATTACTTTGACGGGGAGGTCGAGGGTTGACTTTGGCCATATGGGGTCATGATTGACTTTAGCCATATGGAGTTAGGATTAACTTTAGCCATACGGGGTCAGGATTGACTTTAGCCATATGGGGTCAGGAATTGACTCTCGGTTGTCTGTGCACCGCCGAGTCCTGGAACTGGGAATTTTGTCGTGGCTCCACTTTGATTGTCGCGTCCGAATCCTGCTGGAATGAGGAGGAACGTTGTTGTGGGTCTTCATGCTGTAGATGTGGCCGTCGAGACTTGGAAGTAGGGACTCTGCCGTGGCTATAAGATAGTCTCTAGGCTGTCTGTGAACCTTCGAGATTTGGAACTAAGGGCTTTGCCATGGCTCCACTTTGCTGATGTTGCATCTGCTGTAACGAGACGAATGTCGAGGTGGTCTCTAGGTTGTCTGTGAACTGTCGAGATTTGGAACTAGGGACTTTGCCATGGCTCCGCTTGATTGTCGCGTCCGAATCCTGCTGGAATGAGGAGGAACGCAGTTGTGGGTCTCCACGCAGTAGATGTGGCCGTCGAGACTTAGCTCTCTTTCTGATGGAGCCTGGTGGGATTATATAGTTCCCTCTTTGTTTGTGCCCCTGGATTATATACAAGGATCGATGTGATCTCACCTGTAGGGCAAAAAGTTTCATTTCATTTTTTTTATTTCTTTCCGCGATGCTCTATCATTTCAACTTTTTATATCGCGAAAGTCGCGATTGCCCAATCATTTCGGCTATTTTTCGCGGTGCCCAATCATTTTGGATATATATTTTTTTTGCTCACTATATTTTTTATTGTAAGTTGCCTAATCATTTTGGCTATTTTTGTATGCATATTTATTTACTTGCTAATTTTGTTGCAAGTTCCCCATCATTTCGGCTATTTCATATGTATTTTTGGCTCGTTGATTTTTTATATCGAGTATGGAACTTGGAATCTGATGCCAGTCTTAGCATCAGCATCGCTGCGACTGGAGTATTGCTAGGAGCGAATCATCATTTGCCGTGAAAGGACTTGGAATTTGATTCCGATTCAGGCATCAGCATCGCTACAACTGGGACATTGCCGGGAGAGAATCATCATTTGCCTTTGTCAATTTAAACAAAGATGGCTTAGCAAACAGGTTTAGAATCCTGTCGACAAAGGCTTTTGACTTCATGAGCCATAAGGGTCTCATAAAGGTGTTTCTCCCTACGAGTCGTGAGGATCTCATAAGTGCGTTTTCTCCTTAAAAATCGTGAGGATTCTTAAGTGTATGTTCTCTTATAAGTCGTAAGGATCTTATAAGAGTGTTTTCTCTTTAAAAGTCGAGAGGACTTACAAGGGTCGTTCACCGTGTGAGCATATCCCTAGTCGTTAGTAGGACTCTGTTAGGGAAATGTTTATTCATGCCCGTGGATTATATACAAGGGTCAGCATTGAACCGCTTGTAGGGAAAAATCGGAGGGTATGACGGCTTAAGAACAGGTTAAGATCCCTGTAACTTAAGGCTTTTGAATCCTATGAGCTGTGAGGGTCTCAAAGGAGAATTCTCCTCACGAGTCGTGAGGATCTCGTAAGTGTATTTTCTCCTTAGGAATCGTGGGGATTCCTAAGTGTGTTGCTCCCTTGTGAGTCGTAAGGATCTCAAGCAGCTATTTTCTCCTTACAGGGTCGAGAGGACCTTGCAAGTGTCTTTTAGCGAGATTGCGCCCTTTCGGCTTTTCACAAACTCGCCGGTAGCCCTGCCGTTTTTACTCACGGAGCCCTTTCGGGTTTTCATCCATGCCCGTTTTGCTTGTGGACGTACGATTTTTTTTCTTTTTTATTTTTTATTCTTTTTATTTTTTTTGCGTCAGCCTTGGGATGCTGGGGTCCGTAGTAGTTTATAGACATCTCGGTCAATTGCTAGTTTTAGGACATTACGGTCCATCGTTAGTTTAGGGACATTTCGGTCCGTCGCACGTTTTCGAGGCGAGGTTTCATCGGATACTACTTATAGAGTTCAGGCTTGGGAAGATAGTGAGCGGATATAGGCGTCGTCATTTATCGTTAACCTAGGCTGTGACTCGTCAGGCGTAGTATTTTTTCAAGAACCGGACGTTTATTGGCCTGAAGGGTCTTTCTCCATGCATATCCATAGGCAAATAAGTCCCACCTTGGTAGACTTTGTCTATGATGTACGGGCCCTCATAGTTCGGCTCGAATTTCTCCCGTTTGGCACGATTAGGGATCATAGGTCTTTTGACCACTAGCACGAGTTCTCCTTAGCAGAATGTTCTCGGCCTAGTCAATCTCTCGTATGAGCACGCCATCTTTGCTTTGTAAGCCTCCAAGTTTTTTTGCGCCATGAGACGAGTTTCATCGAGGGCGTTGAGCTCCTCAAGCCGAAGATGAGCATTCTCCTCGTCTGTTAGCTCGTAATGAACCGCCACTCGTAGAGAGGGCAACTCTATCTCCAAGGGGAGTACTACTTCAATGCCGAATACCAATGCATACGGTGTTGTATTTGTGGCCATTTTGAACGTGGTCCGATATGCCCAGAGAGCTTCATGCAGTCTCTCGTGCCAGTCCTTCTTATTTTTGGACACCGTCTTTTTCACGATCTTCGTCAAGGTCTTGTTGAAAGCCTCAGCCAGACCATTAGCTCGGAGATTGTAGACCGAAGAGTATCTCCAGTCTATATTATGTTGTTGTGCGAAACGGCTGATTTTATGGCTTCTGTAGGTCGGCCCGTTATCGGAGATAATCCGTCGTGGAGTGCCGAACCGATAGATGACATGTGTCTTGAAGAAATGGAGAATATTCTCTGTCTTCACTTCTCTTAGTGGTACTGCTTCTGCCCACTTGGAGAAGTAATCAATTGTCGCCAGTATGAACCGATGTCCTCTGGACGATACTGGTTCAATGGGCCCGATTATGTCAGTTCCCCACATTTGGAAGGCCGGCTAGCTACTGTCGGGTGTAGTGGATTTGGATGCTGGTGGATGAAGTCTCCATGCATCTGGAACGAATGGAATTGCTTCGCGTATTAAAGGCAGTCATGAATCATCGTGGGCCAATAGTAGCCCATTCTTTTGATCTTCCGCTTCATCTTTGGCCCGGCTTGATGAGATCCGCAGAGTCCGTCGTGAGTTTCTTGGACGACTTTCCTTACTTCTTCTGGTCCCAGGCATCTTAGCCACAGAGAGTCAAACGATCTCTTATACAGAGTATCATTGACAAAGGCAAAAGAAAGAGCTCTTTTCATGAACTGATGTCTTGAGGACGCATCTTCAGGTGTATGACAGGATTTGAAGTAGTCTATAAAGACTTCTCTCCAATCCTTGACCTTTTCCTGGTCCTCTATCTGTAGGGCTGCTTTCCTGGTCGCTTCCTTTTTTTCGGACGACTCAGGAGATATTTCTGCCGGTGCGAGAACCCGACGACTTTGCACAACGATTCTCACGTCATCGAGGTTTTCGTCAGCCAGTTCTTTAGTAAGTTTGGCTAACGCATCTGCTTTGCTATTTTCCGCACACAGTATGCTTTCCAGGGCATAGGTAGGGATTTGAATCAGCAATTGTTGCACTCTCTCACCGTACTTCACCAACTCTGGTTTGCACGTTTGATAATCGCCTTTTACTTGGCTAACGACCAACTGGGAGTCTCCATATATGAAGAGGTTTTCGATCCCCATGTCGATAGCGATCTCAAGTTCTGCTATCAAAGCTTTATATTCAGCTTCATTGTTTGTCCTCGGCTCTGTTAGAGAAAAGGAAAAGAGCATTATCCCTCCTTGTGGAGTCACAAAGATGAGGCCTACCCTAGACTTGATTATGGGGGAGTTGTGCTTTCGCTTCTTCTTGGAAGATGCCCCGTCGAAGTAGAGTTCCCACCGGGTGTTACTCTCTCCTTTCTCCCCGTCGATTGTGTCAAACGCGTGCTCGTCTGGCAATTCGCAATTTAGGGGTGAATTGGCAGGTATAGGATGCTCGGCGAGGAAGTCGGCGATGGCCTGGCCTTTCACTGCCTTGAGAGGTCGATAAGTTATCGAGAATTCCATTAAGAGTAGGGCCCATTTAGCATGCCGCCCTGTTAGTATGGCTCTTGAAATTAAATATTTGAGAGGATCCACTTTTGATATGAGATGGACCTCATGCATAGTGCCTGAGCTTCGTTATCGTAAAGATCAACCCCAGGCAGTGTTTTTCAATGGGGGAGTAATTGTTTTCTGCCCGCAGGAGCACTCGACTCAAATAGTAGAGGGCTCTCTCCTTCCCTTGGTCGTTTTCTTGTGCCCATAGCACGCCTAAGGAACCCTCAAGGGCGGTTGTGTACAGAATGAAGGGCTTTCCTTTGACCAGAGCGGTCAATATTGGCGGATTCTGCAGGTATTGCTTAATTTTGTCTAGTGTGCTTTGGTATTTGCGATCCCAAACGAACGGGGTTCCCTTCTTCATCAAGTGACTGTAGGGACGGCATTTGCTGGAAAGATTGGCTATGAACCGCCGAATATACGCGAGCTTCCCTTGGAGAGACCGTAGTTGCTTGAGAGTTCTCGGCTGGGGCATTTCCATGATCGCCTTGATCTTCGACGGGTCTATTTCGATGCCTCGATGTCATATGATGAATCCTAGGAATTTGCCCGAGGAAACTCCGAACGCGCATTTCAGAAGGTTCATCTTCAAATTGTATTTCCGAAGACGTTAGAACACTATTTTTAGATGCTCCCAATACTTCTCGTGCGATTTGCTTTTCACCACAAGGTCGTCGATATAGCATTTGACGACTTCATGTATGAGGTCATCAAAAATCTACGTCATAGCCCTCTGATAGGCGGCACCTGCGTTCTTCAGACCGAAAGGCATCACTTTGTAGCAGAATATGCTCAGAGGAGTCCGGAAAGCGGTATGCTTCTGGTCTTCAGGATGCATCTTTATTTGATTGTACCCTGATGAGCCGTCCATGAAGGAGAAGACTTCGTGAGTGGACGTGTTGTCTATCATCAGCTCGGTGACCGGTACGAGAAAGTCATCCTTCGGACATGCTTTGTTGAGGTGCCGAAAGTCTACGCAGATGCGTAATGTCCCATTTTTCTTCATCACTGGAACGATGTTGGCGATCCAGTCTGGATACTGAACCTCTTGGATGAAGCCGGAGTCGATTAGCTTCTTGACCTCAGCATTGATACTCATTTCAAGTTCGAGCCACATTCTTCTCGATGCTTGTTTGATTGGCTTCATGTCCGGAAATATCGCCAATTTGTGCACAGCTACTTCTCGATCTAGTCCTGGCATTTCGGAGTAGTTCCATGCGAAACAGTCTTTATACTGTATTAGCACGTCTCTGAGCGTAGCCACCTTTTCTTCAGACAACAGCTCACTGACGAACGTCGGCCGTAGGTCATTTACCGTTCCCAAGTCAATTTTTCTGAGGTTATCTACAGTAGTATGTATCCCATCTTCCATCTCTTTTGGCGCTGGTGGAAATTCTGAGATCACCTCATCTTCGTCCTCATTTTCGAAGCACCAGGAGAGGTCATCCACATTATCGTGCTTTCCTTCTTCCGACATCATTATCACGTGACAGGTACGAGATCTCTTCCAAGACCGATGTTGCTTCAGTTCTACTCTTGCTATGTACGTTGCTTTTGGAACATGCTTCTGTGGTGGGGTTACCCTCCAATAGCTGAATAGAGCGAACATGTCTTGTTGATATTGGTCTTCAACCTAGTTTTTGAATGTGAAGCAGTCTTCGAGAGGATGTCCTATCGCTCGGTGATAGGAGCAATAATACGGGTGATGGACCTCGTTTGCTTGTTCGGGGTGCTTGGACTCCGGGAGGGTAATCATCTGATATTTAATGACAAGACTGAATATCTTTCTTGTCTTGTCTTGGGGAAAAGAATATGCTCGACCCATCTTCTTTATAAGAGACGGATCCCGGCTGCTCAATTTTTGATCGCGAGACTTCTTGGACCTGCTTTGCTGCTGTCGAACATTTCTTCCATTCTTCAGTTTATTTTTGCCTCTGCGTCGAGTCTTCCATATAACGGGCTGACGACGAAGGGCATCGTCATTTTTTGTAGCCTACTGAAGGAGGCGCTGCGTCCTGGCTTTTTCATAGATGGCCAAATCACGGTTATGGTCATCCAGACCTTTTGACCCGCGTCCCTTATTAGCTTATCCATCTATTCTTCGAACGACGGACTTGGCACTTTCATGGCGGGACTTTATTTTGGTTTAGGGTTAGCGTCTTCTAACAGAGCATCTCCTTCTTCATCAAAGTCATGTATAACGTAGCAGCCATGGAATCGCTCCTATTTCTTGGATTGAACATATCCAAGCCCGGTCGTTTCCATTCTCCCGTTGGGCAATTTTCGCTGAGTTCCGGGGACGTTCCAGATCCTGTTATAGAACTGAGCTTATCGAGCAGTCTGTTTGAAGGGTACGCTTGGCACTTCAACAGCCTTTTTAATCCTTCTGTGTAGTATCTGGGCAGACGGATGGGCTGGAACCTGTCAAGCGTAGAATCGGTGCCATGCCAGATTTCTTTCTCCACTTTGGTTTCCACGGATCGATAAAAGAGGATCGCCTTTTCATCTTTTCGCCTGGGAGGGACGTAGAACGTCTGCAGTTCTTGCACACTGTAGGTATCAAGTGCATCGAGCTCTTTGTAAAGCTCTTGTGGAACCATGGCGATCTGCAAACTCTGATCATCTCCAATGAAGGTTTGCACTGATGGACGAGCCGAGAATACTGCGTTGACCTCGTCTTCAGAGTCACTGCCAAAGACCAGAATAGGGATAGACGGTCCCGGTTTGTTGTATCGGGGAGGTCCCGAATAGACTATCTCTTCTTCCTCCTCGGTATCGCTCCCGAAGACCGGAATGGTGGTGATAGCTTTTTGCTTATCCTCAGGTTTATGGCATCTTTCCGTGTCTTCAAAGTCATGTAAGAAGTACTTTGCATCTTCGTACTTTCGGACTTCGTTTACGGAGAATGGGTTCATCTCCCCTGTCACAGTGTATTCAAGCCCATCTTTGAAGTACTTCATACACTGATGCTGTGTAGAAGGGATGATGTTGTACTCGTGTAACCAAGGCCTGCCGAGCAAAGCGTTGTAGCAAGTCTTGGCATCAATGACGTGAAACTTGATGTTAGTGACGAGCAGCCCAAAGCGTAACGTCGGTATCACAGACCCGAGCATCCGTGATGACTGGGAGTCGAATCCGGAGATAGTGATTTTATCCCGAGTGAGGTGTTGAACGCACATGCAGATTTCTTTTAGCACCCTCACATTTAGGAGATTGACAGAGGACCCATTGTCAACTGGGATCTTCCCTATCTTAATGTCATGGCAATACCCGGAGACATATAGGGGACGGTTGTGCTCGCATGTTCCGAGAAGGAGATCTTCATCGCCGAAAGTGATGTCAGCTGTGTGAATTTCTTCCAGCTCGTCCTTCATCTTTTCTTCGGTGAGGAAAGCTTGAAACTGGTCAGGCTCTTGTAATGCCTTGATCAGAGAATCTCTCACCTCTTTGGATAGCAGAAGGGCGTCGAGAATGCTTAGGTGCGAGGGTATCTTCCTCAGGTGTGCCAGAACGTCGTAATCCACCTTGTTTTTCTTAGGCGGGTCCTTGGCTGCCAGCTCTTCGACGACTCGGTCATCGAGGGTAATATCCTCAGGGACCTTTTCTTTCCCCTTATCCTTTTTGTTCGATCCCTTGTTTGTGGGTCCGAGATTCTTTTCAGGTAGCGTGCGATTGCGCAGCTGAATGTTCTCGCAGGTCTTCATCTCTTCAGTTTCAGAGATGGATTCCTTGAAGAGAGGGCCGAGGGGTATTTCTTCATCAGAATCACTCCCGAAGGTGAGAACTTGCGATCTCCCGGAATTAACCATGTGACATTCACCGGCTGTTATTTTATGCTCATCTGTTGTGCTTCTTTGTTCCCGACGAGTTGTGCGCTTCATCCGCTTGAAATGCTAACGGTGAGCAACGTATCCCTGCCACCAACTTTTAAAGGCATTGTATTCTTCAGTAGGATGTGTGGTCCTCCGATGGTACAAGTAGTAGTTTGGATGTGCATCCTCTTCGTTAAGGTGTATCCTATCAGGAGTGTTTCCTTCGGAGGGTGGCAGCTTCATTCCCATCGATATGGTTTTGGCGAACATTTTCCTTGTCTTGAACCTGCTTTTGTTGGCGGCCGAAGTGCTCCTATCCAATTGGAGTATTTCAATCCTTTCATTCAGTCGCCGACGTTTGGCTTTTTCATATACGGCGATTTCACGCTCATGATCAGTTTTACTTTTCAGAAGAGCTTCGTTCAGGAATACGTCAATCATCTCGTCTGACGGTCTTAGGAGTTCCGGTTCGGGATCTGCCCCCAGTTTCTCTGTATCAGGAGCTTCTTCATCATCTACTGACGAGTGAGAGATCACGTGGCAGCTTGCCACATAATCTTCATGTTTGTCTAACGAGTCTTCTCCCTCATCTTCATCGCCATCTCTATCTTCAAGGATGTGGTTGAGAAACTCTTGGAGTGTGACCGGGGTTCGCGCCTTCTGGTTATATTCCTCCAGCGCGTCAATATGTTTTTGCAGGTCCGTGCACTTGTCATCAGGCTTCACGGGCTTTTTGGTCTTCTTCTTCTTCTTCAAAGACTTTGACGGCTGGGCCTGAGCGTTTTGATTATCGCTACCAATTCTTAGAGTCAGGCGCGGCTTCAGCATTCCCTCAATGCTCTCGGCTTCCAGCAGACTTTTCCACCTGATTGCCGGGCATGTTTGGAGATCCTTCAGCATTCTTTTCATCTTGGCTGAAAGAGCGACCTCCCACAGAGCTTCTTCTATAAAAGAGCATGATGCCCCCATTGTGTCCTCCCTTTTAAGAGCGTGCGGCTGAGGCAGGCTTACTTTCCAATTCTCGGACAGTGCGAATTTGCCCTGTTGGTATTGGTCCTCAATCCAACATTTGAAAACGAAGCAATCTTTGATTGGATGGCCTACCACTTGGGGATAGGGGCAATAATTAGGATTATTGGCCTCACCAGGTTGCAATGGGCGTTTTGGATCCGGTAAGGTGATAAGCCTGTTGCGCATCGCCAGCTCGAACAGTCTCCTCGTTTTATCTCAGGGAAACGAATAAGGGCGCTTCAGTTTCTCATTAAAGAATCGCCGTCTATCATCTTGGCGATCAGTTGGTTTTGGACCACTGGGCTGCTGCTGAGCATTGGCGACGAAGGTCGTTTTCCCTTTCCCTTTTTTGTTTCGAGATTCCAACTTCGAAGAAGATGGTCTATGACCCATCTGATCCATTTGGGTCAGCTTATCAATCAAGGCCTGGAAGGTAGTTGGCTTGAAGAATATCATGAACTGGGATATGGTCGCCTGCGGATTAAGAGTACCCACGAACATGCCTAATGCAGGCGCTTCTTCGATGCATTGTTCGCACTTCGACCATAGATTTCGCCATCATATCACGTACTGGACCCATGTTCCGCCCGGCTTCACCCTGGCGTTAATTAATGCTGTGATTGGGGTGCGTTCGCTAGCGATTGCAAACCTTTGTGTAAACAGTAACTCCATTTCTGCAAATGTCTTAACGGAGCCATTCGAGAGCTCAGAGTACCATTCAAACGCGGTCTCCGACAAGCTGCCAACAAACTGGCAAAGCAGTAGCTTATCGTCACCTCCGGCGCTACCGCACAGAGCCCTGAATTGAGCCACGTGTTAGTGTGGATTTCCCGTCCTCTTATATACGTGGAATTTAGGGATCGTATATCATGGCGGGTACTTTATTTGGTCATACCAACCCGGATAGGGTCGTCCAGTCTTAACAATTTGGCCGGCCGCTTCGCTCGCCTGATGAGCTCGTATTTGTTGAGCTATATAGTCATCAAGGGTGGCTTTAGAAATGGTCTCCTCTTTGGCTGCTGAACAAGCCGGAAGAGGGTTCAATGTCTCTCCCCTATCATCTTCAAGGATAATCGGAGGGTCTTCAGCTGGAGGATCCGACTGTAATATCATCCCGACCATGTCTTGGAATAAAATTGCCATCCGTTTTATGTTGGCAGCTTTTTCCGCTGCCTCTTTGTCCTTCTTCTCGAGGATTCTGCGGAGGAACTCAGCATCAGTTTCTTGTTCATGACGCTGCTCTGACGATGTCTCCGGGCTTTCTTTTTGCCCAGTGAGTACGGCCATCTGTGTTAACATTTCCTGGAACTTCTGTTGCTGCTCCTGGGTCTTTGTTACGGATCTGATGAGTGGTCGATGGCCCGTAGAGATACGGCTATCCTCTTTCCCGGATGCCATATAAACAGTGTGCACCACCATGCCCCCATACTTGGGGCGTTTAGATTCAGTGCCCTTGAGATTCGTTGTGGACACAGGGACTTTCTTCGGCCTCCTTCTTTTGTGGGCGGTTGAAGTTGAGGGAGCCGTTGCAGCGGGCACCCAAATAGATGACATCTCTTGTGGCATGACAGGGTGGTCCTTCGCTTGCCGAACTTTCATCTTCTTCGATCGGCGGGAGAAGTCTTGGTTGATCACCGAGTTTTGGACCTGTTGCCAAATCTTGTGAATTTTAGAGGACAACCGCTGAGGGGGCTGCTCTGCCTTCACCTTTATAACGTTCTCTATAGGTGGAGGAGACCTTTTCATCTCGGCCGTCGAAGAGTTCTTGCGCACCCTTCTGAGTGGTTCAAAGTTGTTACCAGTTAGAACAGCAGCGTCGACTTCCACAATTGGAGCAGGCGGAGTCAATCCAGAAGGGGAACTACCCCCAGCTTTCCTCACTCGGCGCCAGTGGCGACGTCGAGCATGCCTTACAGATAGTATTGGTTCAATTACGGGGGTAGTTTCATCATGTCCCCTGCTCTGGCGAAGAGTTGTTGCCGGTGTCAGCCTCGTGAAGACTGATGTCCGCTGAGAGAGGATGGCCAACCTGTCGAAGGCGGACTTTCACACAGGGGGGGCAGTTTTGATGTCTTCACCTGGAGTGGGAGCTGAAATGGCCAGTCTTGCAAAGACCGACCCCTTAGAAGGAGAAACCGCTTTGATGACTTCAGGAGAAGGAATGGCTATCCGCTTCGGGATGGCCGCCTCAAGTATCGCAGGCTTCTTCACAGGCCCACATGAGCTTTGGCCCAGTCTGTTGAAAATCGAGGCACTGGATTTGGGTGACCCATTGAGAGGGGCCGCAGTAGTTGCAAGGCGATCAAAGGCCGACTTCTTCGGAGCTTCTTACGGCGGCAATGGGACGTTGAAGTTCATGGGTGGAAGCATGGTTCCAAAGAATAGCCCAGTGGTGGCTTGTGTCACCTGTTCCACTGGCATCTTGAAAATGGAAGCCGCCTGAGGCCCATAAGTCACTCCTCCAGCGAGGACAGAGTGAGAGTTGTTGCAGTTTGTGCAGTTGAAGGCCATTGATCTTTCTGTTTTCTACACAGAGCAAGATACCAAATCTCAGTACCTCGAATTCAGGGGCAACCACATTAAACCGCGATTCGTTCGCGAACACGACACACGAAGTGTGGAGTGGAAAGAGGAAAAGGTCCCACCGGGCGTCCCAGAATCTGTCCTCCGCCGAATACCGGAAAGACAAACATCTTGCCTGAATTTAGGGGCAGATGCCAAGTTGATTTATGGCACCGTGTATCGGAGGTTTAGACGGATGCGGCCGATGTAACAGACTTCGTCAGATTCCCCCTCATTTGAGGGGGTTTTGATTGTGGGGACGCTCTTCCCTGCATGCGCAAGCCCCTGCAGTTAATTACGCTACCGCGTCGCGGTAACCACTTTCTCCTTCTCCAGATGGTCACTTCATGTCATGTGTATTTGTTTTGTTTTTGGTTGCCCGTGGATTGTATACGGAGACTAATTTATGTTGTCGCCCGTAGGGCGTGGATTAGTCCAAATCCGTATTTTCTTAGATTTGGATTTTGGTTTGGGTTTAAGGATCGTTAATCTCATTTGAGACTAAGATCAACTTAAACGTTTGTTAAGGATACATTATTCTAATTTTAGACTAAGATCAACTTAACCATTTGTTAAGAATACGTTAGTCTAATTTTAGACTAAGATCTACTTAACAGGATCATTTAGATCCAACAAAAGAGCATTTGGGATCTATTGTTTTAGTTTAAGGACATTGCGGTCCATAAGTTTAAGGACATCATGGTCCATGGAATTTAAGGACATCATAGTCCATAGTTTAAAGACGTCATAGTCTGTAAAGTTTAAAGACATCATAGTCTATGAGTTTAAGGACCTCACAGTCCGTGGTAGTTTATAGATATCATAGTCTGTAAAGTTTAAGGACATCATAGTCCATGAGTTTAAGGACCCCACAGTCCGTGGAATGTCTGGCTGTCGGGACCCGTCACCTATCTGAAGACGTTGAAGAATTACAACGACACATATTAGAGGAGTGAACAGATATACCCTTAAACAAATATTGGTTGGGAGATCTGTAGTCCAATTTAGGACTAAGATCAAAGATTTATGAGTATATGGGCTCAATTAATCTAACTGAGGGATTTATGGTCAATTTGGGTTCGGTCCACTCAGTCAAAATGTTAAACATTTAATTGGGCTCAGTCTTTTTCATTTAACAATACTGAGCATTGGTTTGGGCTCTGACAATCTTTGTGTCTTTTATTGAGTGTTGAGCACTCATTATGGCTCTGGGGCTTTATTTATAGAACAGTTTATGTTCCTTCAGCGCACACGTGAGGAGCACGTGGTGCGCTTGGCGCTGAGCGCCAGATTCAGAGCACTAAGACGTTTTATGTGAGATAGCGCACACGTGAGGAACACGTAGCGCGCTTGGCGCTGAGCGCCAATCAATGAGCGCAGAGCGCTTTCTGTGAAAGAGCGCACACGTGAGGAGCACGTGGTGCGCTTGGCGCTGAGCGCCAGTAAATGAGTGCAGAGCGCTCTTGTTTGAAAGAGCACACACGTGAGAAGCACGTGGTGCGCTTGGCGTTGTGCGCCAGTCAATGAGCGCAGAGCGCTTCTTATGAAATAGCGCACACGTGAAGAGCACGTGGCGCGCTTGGCGCTGTGCGCCAGACTTGGAGCGCAGAGCGCTCTTTGGAGTGCTAAGACTCTGCAGCGCATTACGCTAGATTTGGAGCATTGAAGCGCTTCTTTAAATTTTGAGCGCTAAGGCTCTTTTTAGGCAGCTTTGCGCTCTAAGATTCAAATTCTTTCTTATAAGAGACTTTGTCTCATGGATCTAAGAATAAAGTTCTTATTTTATAGGAAATGTTTCAATCTCTTATGTTCTTGGGGAAAGGCTTTGCCTTTAATGGATCTGTAATCCTAAGAGAATTGAATTATTCTCCCCCTTTTCTATAATGAGATGTTATGATCTCTTTTGTGAAAGACAGTTTTCTTATAGATCTATGATCTAGTATAAGAACTAAGTTCTTTTCTGATGAGATGTATTTTATCTCTCTGTTTTTACCTTAAAAAAAGTCCTTCTTCTCAGAGCTTGCTCTTTTCTTTGAAATTTCTCAAAGCTTGTGGGGGGTTCCTCTGTCTCTTTCTCTTTCGATTTGAAAGCTTATGGGGAGGTCTCTCTATATGAGACTTGAAGTCTTGGATCCTTTATATAGAAGAGACTGATTTGTTGAATCGGTTGAAAAGATCTTTTCTCTAATCGATTTGGGGATGTTTCCCACCGTTGGATCTTTGATTCTAGGGCTTCTGTTTCACAGAAGTCAATCTTCTTGTTTTTAACAAGATTGGGAAATCTTTTCCCATACAGAATTTATTCTGTATTTTGGTGATTTTTAATCACCATTGGATCATTGATCCAACGGTGCTCTGATTTTCAGAGCAGAATCTTTCCTGTTTGGAAAGATTATGAGGAATGTTTCCTTAACAGAATTTTATTCTGGTCAATTGATGATTTTTAATCATGTTCGTTGGATCTTTGATCCAAAGGCCGAGAACATTTTGTTATATCGCTAGCGCTCACATGCTTTGCATGTGGTGCGCTGCTTAGAGTGCAGCGCTCTTAGCACACGTGTTTTGCACGTGGTGCGCTGCTTAGAGTGCAGCGCTCTTAGCACACGTGTTTTGCACGTGGTGCGCTGCTTAGAGTGCAGCGCTCTTAGCACACGTGTTTTGCACGTGGTGCGCTGCTTAGAGTGCAGCGCTCTTAGCGCTAGCGCTCATGTGCTTTGCAGGCAGTACGCTGCTTAGAGTGCAGTGCTCTTAGCACTAGCGCTCACGTGCTTTGCACGTGAGCGCTGCCTCAGAGTCTTTAACTCTCAACGCTGGCGCTGCTATAAAGTGCTGCTTCATTTCAAATTTTGAAATTTGAACAGAGCTTTGCTCTGATTAGGGGAAACACCCCTATCGGATACAATGAAAGTCGGAACTCCATGCAATCGTACAATCTCGTCAATATAGATCTGGGCATACTGCGCGTATACATAAGCCGTCTTCACCGGAAGAAAGTGGGCTACTTTCGTCAATCGATCAACAATCACCCAGATGGAATCATACCCTCTGCTGGATCTTGGCAGACCCACAACGAAATCCATAGAGATCTGCTCCCATTTCCACTCCAGAATGGGCAAGGGCTGTAACTCTCCTGCCGGCCTCTGGTGCTCGGCCTTGACATGCTGACAAGTCAAGCATCTCGAAACAAACTCCGTAACATCTCTCTTCGTCCTTTCCCACCAGTAAACATCTCTCAAGTCATGATATATCTTGGTGGAATCCGAATGAATACTATATGCTGACCGATGCACCTCCTCTAAGATCTCGCATCTCAGTCCCTCAGAATCTGGCACACAAAGACGAGTCCCAAACCATAACACTCCATGGTCATCGATTACGAACTCGGAATCTCTACCCTGTCTAACCTGCTCTATGATCTCGGACAAGAGAGCATCAGCGGGCTGTGCCTCTCGGATGCGATCAAGTAACTGTGGACGGGTGCGGATATGAGCAAGCTGTCCTCCTGTCGACGTAAACTCAAACTGTACTCGGCTGTCACATAAAATCTGTCAATCTGCAGAAGACTGCCTCTGCACTGTCCTCAAATAAGATAAGCTACCTCCTAGACTCCGACTCAAAGGATCTGCCACCATATTCGCTTTGCCCGGATGATAGAGAATCTCACAGTCATAATCCTTTACAAGCTCCATCCAACGACGCTGCCTCAAATTCATATCCCGCTGCTGAAAGATATACTTTAAGCTCTTGTGGTCTGTGAATATCTGGCACGACTCACCGTATAAGTAATGCCTCCAAATCTTGAGTGCGAAGACCACCGCGGCCATCTCTAAGTCATAAGTGGGATAGTTCTGCTCGTGCTTCTTCAACTGCCGAGAAGCATAAGCGATGACCCTGCCGTGCTGCATCAACACATAGCCTAAACCCACTCGAGAGGCATCACAATCGACAACAAAACCACCTGACCCAGAAGGTAAAGATAAGACTGGTGCAGTCGTCAAGTAAGTCTTCAACTACTGGAAACTTTGCCCGCATGCCTCTATCCAAAGAAATGGAACTTTCTTCCTGGTCAACCCGGTCAGCGGTGCAGCGATACGAGAAAAATTCTGCACAAAACATCGGTAATAACTGGCCAAACCCAAGAAGCTGCGAATCTCCGTAACTGATACAGGTCTGGGCCAGTGTTGTACTGCCTCGATCTTCTTTAGGTCTACACATATACCACTCGGAGAATTTAGTGAACAACTAGTGTTCCCTCAAAATCTGCAATGTAATTCGCAAGTGCTGCTCATGCTCTCCTCGACTACGGGTGTATACAAGAATATCATCAATGAATACAGTAATGAACTGATCAAGAAACGGCCTGAAAATGCGGTTCATCATATCCATGAAAGCTGCTGGGGCATTGTTGAGCCCGAACGACATCACCAAAAACTCATAATGCCCGTATCGTGTGCGAAAAGCAGTCTTCGGAATGTCATCCTTCCGAACTCTCAATTGGTGATACCCTGACCGCAAATCGATTTTCGAGAAATAGCCAGCTCCCTGCAGCTGATCGAATAAGTCGTCAATACGAGATAATGGATACCTATTTCGCACTGTAACTCGATTCAGCTGCCTGTAGTCGATGCACAATCTCATGCTACCGTCCTTCTTTTTTACGAATAAGACAGGAGCTCCCCACAGCGATACACTCGGACGAACGAGCCCCTTATCAAGCAATTCTTGCAACTGACCCTTGAGCTTCTTCAGCTCCGTCGGGGCCATCCGATAAGATGGTATAGAAATAGGCCCCGCACCCGGAATCAAGTCAATGCAAAATTCGATATCGTGGTCAGGCGGCAATCCTGGTAACTCGGCAGGGAACACATCAGGAAATTCTTGTACAATCGGAACTTGGTCCAACGGGACTTCAATGGCTCCTACGTCCTGAATAAACGCTAAGAACCCACAATAACCCTTCTTCAAGAGCCGTCCCGCACAAAGAGCAGAAATCAGGTTGGCAGGAGTTATATTGTAGTCCCCCTGCACAACAAAAATCGGTTCGCCTGGAAAACAGAATCTGACCGCTTTCCCCCGACAATCAACGTAAGCATGACAAGCAGCCAGCCAATCTATACCGAGAAGTATATCAAAATCTAGAATATTCAGGAGAATCAAATCGACTAACGAATCCCTATCCCCAATATGTACTGAACAGGACCGCAATACGTGTAAGGCTACAAAAGAATCTCCCACAGGAGTAATCACAACAAGCGGAAATTCTAATAACGATGACTCTCTCCCCAGAGAAAGTGCAAAGTGTGCAGACACGTAAGAGTGCGTAGAACCGAGATCAAATAAAATATGTGCATCTAAAGAACATATAGAAAGAGTATATATCATAACTGCATTGGATGCCTGGGCATCCTGTGGAGTCAAAGCAAAAACCCGAGCCTAGCCCTTACCAGCATCCTGACGTCCTCTCCTCCGGTCTCCTCGCCCTCTCTGAAAACATCCTGCAAAACCCTGACCTCGCAGTGCAACGACCTGGCGCATAGTGCCAACTGGTGGAGGAAGTAATGCCATCGAAGTAGAAGGTGGAGGGGGCAAAGCAGCCTGTGGAATTACAGTCCCACCGTGGAGTCTACAATCCCTAGCGTAATGCCCTGGACGCCCACAACTAAAACATATCGGTGGCGGCCTCTGCTCATCAGGGTACTAGCTGAACATCTGGCCCTGAGCCCAACCTCGACCAAAACTGCGGCCTGGAATGTGTCTGCCTCGACCTCTGTCGAACCGCCTGGTAACTGACCCAATAGGTCTGGTCCTCTTTGGCTCCGGCACAATCGCTTTCTCGTTCAGACGCTCTTCTACTCGCATAGCTGTGTCTATGGCCTGCGTATAAGTATCGAAATACTGGGAGCCTATAGCAAGATACAGCTGTGTATCCAGACTCCTCAGAAACCTCTTCACCCGGAGCTCTTTCATAGGAACTAAGTATGGAGCATAGCGTGATAGCTGGGTGAACTGCAATTCATACTCTGCCACCGGCATATCTGCATATTTTCGCAACGCCTCGAAACTGCTGGCTCTGGCATCTCTCATGCTCTGCGAAAGGAATCTGGCAAGGAAAACCTCATAAAACTCAGTCCATGACATCGGAGGAAGACCTGTGGCTCGCCCTCTCTCCATCGACTCACACCATGTCTGCGCAAGTCTCTCTAATCAAAAGCTATTCAGCTCCACCGACCTCGCATCAGATCATCACAATAACCTGCCGATCCTAACCATCCTATCAAGAAATGACTGAGGATCTTCTGCGGCGTCTGTCCCTATAAACATCGGAGGCCTCAACCTTATGAACTCTGAAAGTGATACCTCCATAACCCTCGAGTCTACAAGTGCAACGGTCTGCACGGGCTGTACAACGGGATCTACCATCGTCGATGCCTAGTCCTGTCTCTGTACACGGGTGGCCTCAGTCAACTGTCCCACCATCTGTTGTAAGCCCAATATGCCCTCCTCTATCCTAGGCAATCTATCTGGAGGAGGAGGATCAACATGCTCTGGTACCGCCGGAATGTCCTGCGCATCAGTCGACATCATAGGCGGATCTGTCCGAGCTGCATCCCTGGCTGTGGCTCGTTTAGCTCGCGTAGCCATAGCAACTGGATCAAGAAATGAGAGTTGATAAGGCGTACGAATAGGAACAGCAATAATAGGGAGTCAAAGGAAGGATTAATCAAGATATACATCCTAAGGTTACTTAAGCTGAGTATCCTAGCGTAAATATACCGCGGAACATGTACGGTACTCTACTCATCCTAAATCTCCTACTCCATCAAACCAAGGGTCAACCTACATAACGAAATTAAAGCCTACTAACTTCGATTCGCTACTCGGTTCCATAAGGTTAATCCTAAGCTCTGATACCAACTTTGTCACGACCCGAAATTCGGATGTGACCGGCACATAGATTGTATGATATCTAAAGTTGTCGACACAATCTGAGTAAGCCAGAAACCAAGATCAAAAACCCTTTTTGCGGAATTAAGGAAATTTTAGTTTTAAGTAAAAGAATGAGGTAGCATGTCGAATGATTTTTAAGAAATGAAATCTAAACAACTAATTTTTTAACATTTAAAATATTCGACAGCACCTCCCTTTTTAATCGTTAATAAAAGCAGTTACACAATGTTAAATAAGTTGCATCCCTAGTTGGGAGCAAAATAACGCTAAACAGCGGAAATCAATACGCAACAACAATACGACGCTCAAGCGAAGAATTTCATGCATAAGTAAAGGAAACATAAGTTAACACAACTAAACGATCTCACTCGATCAAAATAAAACATATACAAACATATTTCGTTCTAAGTCAAATATACAGGGTCTGATGGAGAATTACTAGATCCAATATATATATACCAAAATAGGAGGTTACTACGCAGGTAACCCACCTAGAAAAATAAGCGATATAAGCTGACAAGTGGATCCGCACTGCTGCTGTCTCGTGCAAGGAACTAAGGCACAACGGTGGTGAGTTGCCAACTCAGCGAATAAAACTAACATCTAACAGCTGATAATGTAAGTATGACGAACTAGAGTTAATAATAATAAAGATAAGTATAACGTATGATAACATGTGGAAGCATGAATATGTAATAACTAAATGTATAAAACAACACTGAAATCTCATCAAGTATTTCCAACATCATAATTTTTCCGATAAGATTCATTTTCCGTGTCCAATATCGACACAATCTTCTGTTTTTTTAGCAGACATCGTTCTCCGAACGATCCTGTTAATCCACAACATCGGTCGGTATCCTCCAGATATCCGCCGTGTTTCATTATTATCTCCGGTATCGAGTATTCTCGCTAGGTTTCCCGCCTCAAATGCGGCTATCCTTCCCCTCGGTCTCGACCGGGTCCACCATGAATCCGACTGTTTAACTCCCCCACTCAATCTGGATAGCGTAAAAATCCGCAACTGTATAGCTCCCCCACTCGGTCCAGAATAAAACCAAATAATAAAAACAATATCTCATGGTGGACATATCTCATCAATCATGAAGAAATAATTGATATAACTTAATAGTGTATAAAACTCAAATCTAGAAATTCTCAAATCCAATACATCTTGTGCTACAATTTATAACAATTTGAAAGTAAGACATGATAGGTATCAATTAATAACAATGATGCAAACAACCACTAATAATGATGCTTATGGTATGAAAGGAATCATATAAGGCATGGCAAGTTCTAAGTGATACGTGACATGTCAATTACCGATGAGGTGTAGTGTAATATGTAGGTATGTGCACGTGCAACATGACTCATCGATAATTAGTGCAGTGTTCTAGCAAGTGTTAGACAATGAAATTTTATAGATATGAATGCATACGCTGAAGTTTCTTAGTTTTAAACATATACACAATGCAAAGGAATTTATTAGCCAAACTTCTAATTACGGGCGTATTACGCCATCCATACAAAATCCCCCGGTAGATATTTAATCTACTCACCGGAAAACGTCGAAGCTACTCGGATGTCATCGATCCTTTTCCCTTCCTTGCGGTCTCCGAAGTTCCCGCCGTCGAACCTAACATCGAAATTAACTTTCGTATAAGAGTGGTTAAAATCCGATACGGCGACAACGTGAAACTAATAGGCTTACATACTAAACATGATACGTGAGAATATCGTGAGTTAACTGAACCTAGGTTAACCGGAGCTAACCCTATTCTGGTCATAACAGGCAAAAACAGAAATCGTGACACGATATATCCGTATCGTATTTAGAATTTTAACCCCAAAACAGATATTTCCTTCCAGATTTTATATACTGTATATATAACATAAACTAACAATAACAGACACCCTAAAATATAAATAGAGAGCTACCCTAGAAAACCCAACACCCAAATCTCTACAAAAACCGGCGAGCTCGGATTTTTGTGGAATGTCGTCGGTCGAATGTTCAAGGAATGGGTCCGTGTTTCTTGTGGTTATTCTAGGTCCAATTTATAAGGCTACTGTACTACTTGATTTTGTTAAAATTTATCTAGACTATAGCAGATTCAAAACAGAGCCTAAATTTATCCAAATAAGATATTTCCGATATCACTTCTATACTAAAACAGAATTAAAATAAGATCTGAGATATAAGATTATACCAACTGAAGGATCCACTGAGTTAATCCATCAAGCGGATGCACAAGCACAAGGTAAGCCTAGTTTGAGTGTTGAGGTAAGGTTCACTTGGTACCTAACTTCTCTTCTTTCTTCTCTCTTTCAAATTAAGGTAGAGGATTTCCTTTTTTTTTCTAAGTATTTTTCTTTCTAAACCTAATATCCAACTGAACACTTATGAAATAGATAAGGATATGAGGTATTAACTTAGGTGGAGGTGTCACCACGAAATAGAGTGGTGTATTCATGCAAGTAGGATGTGTGAGCTTGATATTCATCCTATGTTATGATATCCTATGAGTTTAAATTAACCTTAACCATGACCTAACCCTCTTTACAAAAAAACCCTCACACAATATTAATTAACACAAGGAAGCTAACATTTTCACAAAAACCCCTCATGACACATATTATTATATAAACAAACTATTTTCTTTACTAAAATATTCTACTACATATTAAAAGGCCCTTTTTACTACAATAAAATTAAAATAACATTTTTAATTAAATAAATAAAATAATTAATTATCTAAAATATTTCAAAATGTTATAGTAGGTAATGCCCTGAATTTTTTCCCCCGGCACCCCTTGGCCTACCCCACTACTCCCATTATGTTTGTTTACTCTACAATTATCCAGAGAATTAAAAATCACCATTAAACCAAATTTTAATGCACATTTTTTCTTTCTTCATTACCCTAAACCTTAATTTTCCCTATAAATACTACACTACATTCTACCCGTCCTCATTCAGAAATCCCATGCTAAAACACTCTAAAAATTCTAAGTCCAAAAAGTTAACAAGTGAAGTTAGCAAAGGTCGAAGTTCCGGCGACATTTCGGGAAGAATCCGGCAACGAAACGACTCTCCGACGCCTTCCTAAGTTCACCTTACCTCTTCCCTTTCTCTCTAACCTGTAAGTTCCCTCTTTCCCCTTTCTCTTCTATTAAAATGAATCCATTCTTCAAAACTAGTCGGAAGCGGAGTTAATCCGACTTCCGATTCTATTTTAACTAAAAACATAATATTTCTTTAGAATAAATTCACCATCTTTTTGTATATTATTTAATAAACATAAAACAACATTCACAACAAGTTTCAATTCAAAATAATATGTATTGCAATTTCTATTCCATTTTTACGGTAAAATACCATCATGTTTACATACGACATTGTTTATTCATTTTACCCATAATACCTTTAGAAAACTCACTAGGTAATGACCTACTTCATCACAACACACATTCTTGACATATCACGATAAATTTTGGAACATTAGTTTGTTGGAAAATACGAGCTTACATTTAAATACTATAAACATTCAAAAACCGTTTTCTTTAAAAAAGTGTATTATTTAATTTCTTGCAAATGCGCATCTACAACCCAGTTTGGGAAACCCCGATTGGGATGGTGCGAGTTATCGCACATCCTCAAACCTAATAGAGCGAGATGCAGACCTCCGCAAGGAGCATTCAATCTCGATAGAATTTTTAATGCAATTTTTAAGAAAAATGTGATTTTTATTTAATAAACAAATTCTATTTTTTTTATAAATATATCTATATATAAATATTATCAAAATATCTGCTTTGATTATACAATATATATATTCCATATTTTCTAAATCAAAAGAATCACCAATTTCATGAAACTACCATTACAACTCAATACAATTCCAATATTACACTAAAATACCTTATATATTGAAATCTAGGTTATATCCATTAGAATATTTCACTTTATAAAAATTACAATTATAAAAACCCTAAATACAATAATTAAATACTTGATGTGTATTTTGAAAATATATCAAAACTATTTTTCATAAAAACCCCTCAAGTTATATCAATTTACAATAAGGACCCTAGTAAACATAGGTTTAAGTAGGACCAGTTCTCTTGAGCCTCAGGAAGCCAGAGAATATGGGTGCTTACCTATCTAAGGTAGACAACCTAAATACGGTGTTATCAATATGGTAATTGTCTTGGAAAAAGACACAAATCCTACCGTCCATATGCAGCAGTTACCGAGAACATCAAAACTAATTCAGAACTTCAATTCGTTGTAAAGTGTCTGACTCAGACAGAGTCTTAATCTAATATGAAATCAATCTAACTTGAATTCAATTCAAGTATAACTACAATACAACATGAATCCATTTATACCAGAATTCAATCTATATCAACATGACTCGACTGAACCGAACCATGGATATACTCTGATTACATGACTATCCATTTATATCCATTCTGTTTACATGATATCATAGTTTCAGCAAGTCTTCTATCTATAAAACAAAACAATACAATCAATACAAAAGATATTACGGGATTTTAAAGGGGTAGACTGGTACGGAATGTGTTAAAAGTGGCATGAGACGGTCACTTTAATACACCTAACCTGAATATCCATTGCTAGTGTACCGTGGCTTAACAGTTCCTTATGCTCCGTATACCTTAGTCTCCGGAATAGTGGGACTCCTTTCGTATACACTGGCATATTCTGTACCAAGCTACAAACAACTGCGTTAACAGAATAAAAAGATTACAATATACCAGTTATATTCTTTATGTCTATTCTTACCTATCTTTAGGACTTACCGAGCGATTGTTCGCTAACGACATTTCTTCTCTTCTTTCTTTGGAATGTTGTCAAGTGGATCGGGCTCTCTGGAGGTCGAGCCCGGTACTGAAGACTTGGAGCAGTTCGCCATTGACCCAGAGCTCTAGATACTTGTATATATTTTCTTTTCAATTCATGCCATTGTTTAGGCATTGCTTTCCATTCATGTATTTACATTTTCAGTTGTACTTGTAAAGAAATGTTTAATAAATAAAAGTTGTTTTTCATTTACATTCATGTCTCTTATGTATATTTACATTATATTACTTAGATACGCTTAGCATATTTACTTCTGAGAAGTACAAAATGGCTAAAAAGGAAGTTAAGAAAGCTATTCGGGAAGTTAAATTTAAGGTCTACAAGGAGGTGTACGAGAAATTAGACACTAAAGAGGCTGCAAATGATATATACCGGATTGCTCGGATGCGGGAAAAGAAGACTAGAGACTTATGTGCGGTGAAGTGTGTCAAAAATGAAAATCAGAAGGTTTTAGTTCGAGATGAGGATATCAAGGAAAGATGGAGAGATTATTTTGACAAATTGTTCAATGAGAGCTTTATTAAGAATTTGGATGGACTTGTCATTCAATCTCAAGATATAAACCGTGATTTCATGCGTAAAATAAGACTACCTGAGGTTAAAGAAGCTTTGAACAGAATGAGTTTAAGAAAAGTGGTTGGCCCTGACGAGATTCCTATCGAGATTTGGAGATACTTAGGAGAAATAGGCGTTAAATGGCTGACAGATCTGTTTAATAAGATTTGGCAGACAAAAAAGATGCCAAATGAATGGAGGAAAAGTATCCTTGTACCTATCTACAAGAACAAGGGTGACATTCAAAGTTGCTCAAACTACCGGGGAATAAAACTTATGTGTCACACCATGAAACTTTGGGAGAGAGTGATTGAACACAGGCTAAGGAAGGATATTAAGATAACAGAGAACCAGTTTGGGTTCATGCCTGGACGATCGACGATAGAGGCTATTCATTTGCTTCGTCAACTTGTCGAACATTTTTAAGAGAAGAAAAGAGATTTGCATATGATATTTATTGATTTAGAAAAAGCGTACGACAAGCTACCTAGAGAGCTATTATGGGGGACAATGATGAAGAAGGGGGTCACCGTCAAGTATATTGACATAATCAATAATATGTACGATAGAGTAATGGCAAATGTCAGAACTTGCGGTGGCTTAAGGAGTGATTTTCCGATTACTATTGGTTTACATCAAGGATCTGCATTAAGTCCATTCCTCATCGTGATGGATGAGCTTACCAGAACTATCCAAGATGTGGTACCTTGGTGTATGCTATTCGCTGATGATATTGTTCTAGTAAATGAGACGAAAGCAGGGGTTAATGCCAAATTGGAATTATGGAGGCAAACATTGGAATCTCGGGGATTCAGATTGAGCAGGTCCAAGACAGCATATATGCATTGCAAATTTAGTAACCAGAGAAGTCAAAACCATATTGGTATAACATTGGAAGGGCAAGAGATATCACCGAGCGACCAGTTTAGATATCTAGGTTCCATCATCTAAAAGAATGGGGAGATCGATAGTGATGTTAATCAAAGGATCCAAGCTGGTTGGTTGAAATGGAGGAGTGCAACAGGAATTTTTTGTGATCGTAACTTTCCGTTAAAATTGAAAGGGAAGTTTTATCGGAGTGCTATTCGGCCTGCCTTATTATATGGTGCAGAATGCTGGGCTCCTAAGAAGCATCATACATAGAAGATGCACGTAGCGGAGATGCGCATGCTTCGTTGGATGTGCGGTAACACTAGAAAAGATAAGGTGCGAAATGAGGATATTCGTACAAAAGTTGGTGTCGCACCTGTGGAGGAGAAGATGCGGGAAAACCGGCTAAGATGGTTTGGTCATGTGCGACGCAGACCTATGGAAGCACCGGTCCGACGAATAGATACTCTCGATATGGGCAATAGCAAAAGGGCAAAATGGAGACCCAAGAAAACATGGATGGAGGTGATACGAAACGATATGGTTGCCAAAGGACTCAATGAAAGTATATTGTTCGATAGGAGTGAGTGGAGGCAGAGGATTCATGTGCTGGACCCGGCGTGATTCTCATGTTGGTTCATGTAGCCTACTCCATATGCTTGGGATAAAAGGCTTAGTTGTTGTTGTTGTTGTTGTTGTTGTTGTTGTAAATACATAGCGGGCCTCGTCGCGTCTTCTTACCCGTACACTGGGAAGCGGAGCATGACAAAATCAGACTCCTAATAACGCTACATTTCGTGTCGGTATCAAGCCCATCACCAACTGAGAAGATACTGATCCAAATCAGTAATTCTCGACTATCTTGGCCAAGGATTTCTGGTGATGACCATCTTGCACTACGCGACATCAACCCCCAATACCGGGAGAGATGAATCCCCGACGATCCGCTCACTGCCTTCATGAGGCTTGGGACTGTACTCAACTAAAATATGTTTACACGACTCCTTTGAGCCATGGTAGGGTAGTAATCAAAGCACAGTAGGAACTCACATGAGACAAATGACGATCTCAAGTCGACAGACTAACCTGTACACATGTCACCTGGGAACTGCTATCTGAAAATAGGTATAATACCGACTAGCATGTTCCCGACGAGTCCGTCCAGTGTACTCATAACCTAATGAGCACCTGCATACTATCTTAGGTGACAAACTGACACCAATGGTTTGTAAGACCGGCCACCGCCCCTCGTCGGGGTCTCGATAAGTACATGCTAGTCTACTCTGAAGTATCAATGCCCAGTCTCGATACTCTCACGACTAGGGACATTTAAGGATGTGCTTATAGACCACCCAGCTCTCACGTATATGATCACCATCATAATGCTGGTAGTCAAGCAAGAATCCTATGGGCTCTATCAACATATAATAGTGATCTTTTGTCACTATAATGATAAAGACAAACCAGATAGTATACTATTATCTTGAGTAAGACTGCTTTATCCGTATAGGTCCTCTCTCAATCATCATAATCACCTGCCTGTGACTACAATAATTGCCTTGAGGGCACTATAGCCAACAAGAATATCCCAAAAAAATAACAATATTTGGTTTTTTCTGAAATCGCGGCGATTTTCATAAAAGTGTGAAATCATACGGTGGTTTTTTGTCAAAAAAGAAACCACATTAAAGTTTTTGGTAAAAATGTGAAACTACACGGTGTTTTTGGTAAATACCCCTAAAAATAAAGGATAAAACCCACCGTGAGCTAATTCAGGATCGGGGTCAAGTCTTGATCTGACTAATCCAATCCAAATATAAACGGTCAAACTTATTCCGATTGACATCCTCACTTTTGGAAATCGAAGGGACAGTCTTTAATCCAGAGAAGAAAATTTTTACCGCTCCGCAGACCGATTCATCAATAGTTAGATCCGTAGTATAAATGTATAGTACGAGGTGATTGTACCAGCTTTTACAAAATGACAGAGTACAGTAAATAAACATGGTATCGTACTCCGCGGTAATGGTACGACCTTTCACACATGCCCAGGGAATTGACGTGAACCACTATAACCAAAAGTCACGGTCACGAAAGTAAAAAGTAACCGTGCTCTCTGAAAAAAAGCTACTCAAGAAGAGCTTGTATGGTGCGAGCCCCTTTAGAGCCCTTGGATAGGCTTTCCTTGCATAAAAAGGAAGCCCGTCTAAGGGCTATGCAAGGACTTACATGGTACAATCCCTTGTATAATAGATTTTTCATGCTCTCGCTCTCATAATTTTTCTTGTGAAAGAGCCCCCCACTTAGGATGCCCCTCTATTTTTACAAGTGGGTCCCATTTCCCCCTTTTTTATATTCTCTTTTAAATAGATATGTAAGTAGACATCAATCATTGTTCATAAGCTCTTTTCCTTTCAAAAATTACCTTAACGTGCTCCAATCATACTGGATGTGATGATGCTCGATATCGGTGATCTCCTAGATCATGACACGTGGCAGATGACGTGTCCCAAAGCTCGCAAGAAAGGACCCACAGTGGCCGACCAGACCGCTACTATGCCCGTCCTAAAGACAACCTTTGGCTCGTCTCCGAGCCTCCCGCACAACTGGCCTCCTCGGCCCTATCAGCTCGTCTCCAAGCTACCGCAGAACCAAGATACCTCGGCTCTCCCGCTCATCCGCGAGCTCTCCCGCCGAGGTCATCTTCCTCGGTCTCATCGACCGACCGACGGCACCATTCACAGGCGCAGCCGCCTCACTCCCGCGAATCTCGCCATGCGGGAGATATCCGCCGGCCACATTCCGCGTTCCACGCTATCACGATCCCCCCATTAACGAGCCCATCTCGCCATTAATGCGGATCCCGCTCATCATGCAGGAGTGACGTCGGGAGCGTAACGGCCGGCGTGATTCTCGCGCCCGCCTGCCTGCTGTCACCTCTATTTAAACCCCTCCTTCAGACGGTTCAAGTAAGTCTTTTTCCACTCACTAAGCCATTACTCTGCTCGGATTTCCTCTCTAACTTGACCGTCGGAGGGTCCTCGGTGGTACAACCACCCCGGGACTTCCTTGCAGTTAGCTCGGCCCAAACAACCTCAAACCCATTAAGATCCATACGCTTCAGGAGACATCCTCCAATTCCAATCTCAGCCGTCAATCGCCGCTAACAGCAGATCAACGGAAGGTAACATCTTGACGCGATCCGATGCACGTCAGCTAGCACCGTCTGTGGGAACATCTCGATTCCACTAAAACAAAAGTTCATCTTTCGATCTCAACCCAATGGCTAACGATCACCACGACGATCTAAGCACCAGCCGCCGCCTCCCCCTCAACGGAGACGCGGACGAATCCCCTCCTCCGTCGAGCGTCTACAACGCCCTATCCACCCGTATAGATCGACTCGCGTCCATCATGGACGCGCTCGCCCGTGTCCAAATGGCGGGGAAAGCTCCCTAGGTCTCCGCTCCCCCACCTCGGGACCGGGACCCCTACAGAGGGAGAGAAGACTCTGCTCGTGCGGGCACGACCGATCATCGTCTCGCTGTTTCCAACAGCCGCAGGTCCCCCAGGCCAACATATTCAATGGCCCGGTAGGCACCGCTTCGCTTGGCTCCGAGGTCTTGCGCCAGAGAGCTTTGCCCCGAGTCTCGTCGCACCCCTATCCCTCCTGAAGCGGTGGCGGTCATCTCGCCTATTCACAGGCATGACCGGCACCCCCTCCCTCGACGGGGTCACGCACGCGAAACTCGCCATGGCAGCTCAAAAACGACCTCGCCGGGAGGCATAAGGAACCTCACCGAAAGGAACCGAGGCTCATCAAAAATCATGGTCATGTCAGCGGGGGTCCGTCGAGCTCCTATGAGACTCAGCACCCCGTGCCGGCCGTGGAGGCCAACAGCCGCCCGAGGAAGAAGGCCAGGGAGACCGAGCCGATCATTTTTGACGACGGGGACTTCCACAGCATATCCCTGCCCCCACAACGACCCTCTGGTGATTACGACTCGGGTCCACCAATACGAGGTGCACAGGATACTGGTCGACTTGGGTAGCTCAGCGGACATTCTATTCTACGACTGCTTTCTGCGCATGGGGCTCACCCCAGCAGACCTAAGGCCGACCTCCCATGTCCTTTCAGGATTCACCAACCACTCCATCCCGGCGGAAGGGGTAGTCACTCTGCAGTTTAACGTCGGGAAAGTCGGCCGCACGTGAACGGTGCCTGTGGAATTCATCATAGCAAGAATCCCATCGGCCTACAACATCCTCCTCAGCCGCCCAACGTTGAACTCCCTCCGACCCCAGATATCGACCTACCACCTGACGATGAAGTTCCCTCTCGATCAGGACGGGATAGGTCGGGTCTATGGAGACCAGCGGATTGCAAAGGTATGCTTCACCACGACATCTTCGTCTGAGCAGCCGACCAATGATGTCGAGGGTGAAGGCGACATCAAGAGTTCTCTGGACACTCGAGACAAGCAAAAAGAGGACCGAGGAATCCCGGTAAAACCACTGACAGAGGTCCCCTTGGTAGAAGGGGACAACGAAAAGATCGTCCAGATCGGATCGCTTCTGACAGGAACTCAGTGGGACAGCCTGGTTCATTTCCTCAGGAACAACTTCGACGTGTTCACCTGGGCGCCTGCTGACATGCCTAGGATCGACCCTAAAATCATATCTCACAAGCTCGGGGTTGATCCTACGGCCCGACCCGTCAAGCAAAAAAAGCGAAGCTTCGCCCCGGTCAAACAGAAGGCTATCGAAGACGAAGTGGATCGGCTCCTCGCCGCCAAATTCATTCGGAATGTGCCTTATTTGGAGTGGCTGGTGAACGTAGTCCTGGTCAAGAAGTCAAGCGGGAAGTGGCGCATGTGCGTCGACTTCATCGACCTCAATATGGCCTGCCCCAAGGAAAACTACCCCCTACCTCGGATAGATCAGCTCGTTGATAGCTCGGCAGGCCACGAGCTATTGAGCTTCATGGATGCCTTCTCCGGCTACAATCAGATCCGTTTGAATCCGACAGACGAAGATCTTACCGCATTCACAACGGATCGGGGGGTATACTGCTACAAGGTGATGCCCTTCGGCCTCAAGAACGCCGGGGCTACGTACCAACGGTTGGTCAACCGCATGTTCAAGCCACAGATCGGCAGGAACATGGAAATCTACGTCGACGATATGCTCGTCAAATCAGTCTCGTCGATCGACCACGCCAAGGACCTGGGCGAGGCCTTCGAGGTACTCCGCAAGTTCAAGATGAAACTGAACCCCGCCAAGTGCGCATTCGGGGTCACCGGGGGAAAGTTCCTCGGTTTCATGGTCACCCGCCGTGGGATCGAGGCTAACCCGGAAAATGACGACGCTATCCTCAATATGACCGTGCCCAAGACCAACGTCGAGATCATGCGACTGACAGGGTGGGTAGCCACTCTGAGCCGTTTCATGTCGAGGTCTGGGGAAAAGTGCCTCCCATTCTTCAAAGCTCTAAGGAAAATCCCGAGGTTCGAGTGGTCAGAAGAGTGCCAGACCGCCTTTAACCAATTAAAGAGGCACCTTATGACGCTACCACTGCTCACCCGACCAGTTGAAGGAGATGAGCTATCACTGTATCTGGCGGTATCCGACCAAGCAGCAGGCTCAGTGCTCGTTCGAGAAGTCGACGAAGTGCAGAAGCCGGTGTACTACGTGAGCCACATCTTCAAAGACGCAGAAACGAGGTACCCAGCCATAGAGAAGATTGTTTTAGCGCTCATTGTGGCCTCAAGGAAGCTACGGCACTACTTCCAGGCGCACACCATCCTTGTTCTTACCAAGTGCCCGCTGGAAGCTATCCTCGCATCACCCGAATCCTCGGGCTGCCTAGAGAAGTGGAGGTGGGAACTGTCCCAATTTGACATAAAATACCGTCCGAGGCAGACCATCAAAGCGCAGGCCCTGATCGATTTTATCGTCGAATGCACCATCCCCAGTAAGGAACCGGAGTCCACGCCGACTCTCGCAGCTCAACACCCAATCATGGGGAGACCCGACTCAGTCCCTGAGTGGGTCATTTATGTCGACGGGTCTTCAACCGAGGAAGGCTGTGGTGCCGACCTCATCATTCGGGGCCCGAACGAGGCAGAAATGGAGTAATCTCTAAAGCTCGGATTCAATGCCTCAAACAACGCGGCAGAATACGAGGCCCTGCTGGCTGGACTACGCATGGCCTCCAGGCTAGGGCTGAAAACAATTCGGATCCGCAGTGACTCAGCCCTAGTCGTTGGCCAAGTGACCGGCCACTTCGAGGCTCGTTAACCTGTAATAGTGAAGTACCTGGCCAAGGTAAGAAAACTTCGAAAGAACTTTGACGAAGTCCATGTAGAGCAAATACCCAGGCAGCTCAACGCTCAAGCCGACGCCCAGAGTAAACTGGCTTCATCCTACTCAGCCAACAACAAGCGATCTATCCTCTTCGAGACCTTGGCACGGCCCAATGTGGAAGACGGGGTGGCGATACTTCATGTGTACATAGCCCAACAAGAAGGCCAAGATTGGAGGAACCCCCTCATGGAATTCCTAAAGGAAGGTACGCTCCCAGAAGATCGGGGAGCAGCCCGCCGTCTCCGAGCCAAAGCCCGTCACTTCGTCTAGAGCAACGAGAACCTTTACAAGAAGTCCTTCACTCAGCCCCTGCTCCGGTGCGTCGACCCCCACGAAGCCGACTACGTCCTCCGAGAGATCCACGAAGGGGTCGGTGGGGCACACCAAGGGGCCCGCACCTTGATCTAGAAGGCATTGCTCCAGGGGTACTACTGGACAACTATTCACCAAGACGCCCAGAAGCTCGTCAGGAGATGCAAGAGTTGCCAACTCCACGGAAGCATACCCCGCCTTCCGGTTACCGATATGCCCGCCCTCACCTCCCTGTAGCCATTCGCCCAGTAGGGATTGGACATGATAGGCCAGTTCCCTACCGATGCGGGTGGGCACAAGTATGTCCTCGACGCAGTAGATTACTTCACGAAGTGGATCGAAGGCGTCCCCGTCAGGAAACCCAACGCCGCCACGACCATCAAGTTCCTGCAGAACAACCTGATACTCCAGTTCGGCATCCCGAGGTGTATCATCACCGACCACGGGACGAACTTCGAAAACGAGAAAGTGAAGGATTTCTGCAATGAATATCATATCCTCATGAAGTTTGCCGCGGTCGCACATCCCCAATGCAACGGGAAGGCCGAAGTTGCTAACCGGGACGTCCTCCGAGGTCTCCGGACCCGCCTAGAGGGATGCCAAGGAAGTTGGGTCGAGGAATTGCCCCGGGTCTTATGGGCCCTACGCACGTCAAAGAAGACCCCCACCGGGGAAACCCTTTCAGCCTCTGCTACGGGACCGAGGCAATGGTCCCAGCGGAGATCGGGCTACCCAGTCACCGGGTCGAACACTTCGACGACGAAGCAAACACTACGACACTACGGACCAACCTGGACATCTTGTTGGAGAAACGAGACCGGGCTCAGATCAGTGTTGCCGCCTATCAGTAGCAAACTGCCCGATACTACAACGCGTGGGTCAAGCGTCGCTTCTTCAAGACCGGAGATCTGGTCCTACGGCGAAACGAGTTCGTCGATCAAGGCAGGCTGCATAAGTTTTCCCCAAAATGGGACGGTCTTTTCCTCGTCTCCGAGGTACTTCCCGGCGGAGCCTACCGCTTACAGGACGTGGACGGACGCAAGTTTCCACGGCCTTACAACGCTGAGAAGCTCAAGCTGTACCAATGTAATGAATACCTACGAGTGTGTACCTCTCCTTTCACAAGGACAATGTAAATTTTTCTAAAAAGTCCTTTCCATTCAAATAACAAGAAGGGAACGCTAGAACATTGCAAAAGAAGTGTCTTATTCATCCAAAAAGGTATTATGGGCTTCTCAGCCTTACAGAAAAAGATAAGGTTACAACAAAGGTGGAACGGGATCAAGGAAGTACTCCTGGTGATACTCGGAGTAGATTTCCGTTAGCCGGGCCCTCGGGACTATAGCCCGCTCCCACCGACGCAGCGCGCGGACCCGGGACGCCACAGAAGCACCCGACGAACCGCCCTCTGAGCCTTGGCCCACAATGTACCTCATCTTGAAACACTCCAGTATGAGAGCCAAGGATCGATCGTGCCTGGCCTTCGAGATGAGGCTGAACAGGAAGATCGAACGCATCTTGTCGAGCGCTTCGTCCAGAAGGTCCTCGGTGAAGGGGTTATCCAGACCGCGGGACCCCCTCCAGATCGCGTACATCAGCATCTGAAGCAAGGACGACCGCCGAAAGAGAAGCCGGCCAAAGTGATCCTTAAGGCACTGAACCACTCCCCGGTATCCATCCTCGGTCAGAGATTGGTCATACAAAGCGACATCTTCAAGGGAGATGATCTCTTCGATCAAATACACACGCCCAGTCATATCAAAGAAAGCGATGCCGAAGGAGCTGCCATCTCCCTCTCTATTTATAACCCCAAACAAATCTTCAAGGACCCGGATTCTCGTGCGTACCGGCGCGAATCTTGGGAATCGCGGCAGCTGCTCCAATGCCACGCCGCCATGTGGCGATACTGACGCAGCTTCCCGAAACTTTTCGCCTTCCCCCTGTACGTCCCTGACACATGTCATCCGTGACCATTACCCTTCCCTATGTTCACACATCTGGGGGTCGAACAAATTCTTGCACAACCGGGCATCAACCCTGCTCGGTCTGTCCTTAGCAGGCCTCCTATGCCCCCTCTCCCCTCCTCCCCCCCCCCGCGCTAAGGATCGAAGCTCTTACTAAGAGGCAGCCGAGTGGCTTCCCTGCTCGGCTATCCCTGGCCGGTAGTTCCCTGTCCCACAACGCCAGGGATCTAAGCCCTCACCAAGAGGAAGCCGAGCGGCTACCCTGCTCGGCTATCCCTGGCTGGTAGTTCACTACCCCATAATGCCAGGGATCAAAGCCCTCACCAAGAGACAGCCGAGCGGCTACCCTGCTCGGCTATCCCTGGCTGGTAATTCACTACCCCACAACGCCAGGGATCAAAGTCCTCACCAAGAGGCAGCCGAGCGGCTACCCTGCTTAGTTATCCCTGGCTGGTAGTTCACTACCCCCACAACGCCAGAGATCAAAGCCCTCGCCAAGAAGCAGCCGAGCGGCTACCCTAATCGGCTATCCCTGGCTGGTAGTTCCCTACCCCACAACGCCAGGGATCAAAGCCCTCACCAAGAGGCACCGGGCAGCAACCCTGCTCGGCCATCCTTAAGGATCAAAGCCCTCGCCAAGAGGCACCGGACAGCAACCCTGCTCGGCCCGTTCTTAGTAGGCCTCTTACGGCCCCTCCCGCGCTAAGGATCAAAAGCCCTCGCAAGAGGCAACCGGGCCCGCCCTTGCTCGGTTATCCCTGGCTGGTAGCTCCCTATCCCGAAACGCCAGGGATCAAAGCCCTCGCCAAGAGGCACCGGGCAGCAACCCTGCTCGACCCGTCCTTAAGGATCAAAAGCCCTCGCAAGAGCCAACTGGGCCCGCCCTTGCTCGGTTATCCCTGGCCGGTAGCTCCCTATCCCGAAATGCCAGGGATCAAAGCCCTCGCCAAAAGGTATCAGGCAGCAACCCTGCTCGGCCCGTCCTTAGTAGGCCTCTTACGGCCCCTCCCGCGCTAGGGATCTAAGCCCTCACCAAGAGACAGCCGAGCGGCTACCCTGCTCGGCTATCCCTGGCTGGTAGTACCCTACCCCACAACACCAGGGATCAAAGCCCTCGCCAAAGAGGCAACTGGGCCCGCCCCTGCTCGGTTATCCCTGGCTGGTAATTCCCTACCTCGCAACGCCAGGGATCAAATCCCTCGCCAAGAGGCAACCGGGCCCGCCCTTGCTCGGTCATCCCTGGCCGGTTGTAACAACCCCAAATTTCCAATACAAGTTTTTACAAAAAAATTTCAAAAATCCATAAAAGGGTATTTTAGCTTGAGCACAAGTTATAAGTTATTATCTTGCTTTTTAATTACAAGTTAAAAGAATGTAACAACTCTATTTTTAATGTACAAAAATTTGCTTTAAAATTTATGTATACTTAGGGTATTTACATCTACTGTTATTAATTAGCTCCATAATTACAAGAAAGAGCTTGTAGCTCATTGGTAATACCTTGCACTGCTGAACCAAGCCACCAGAGTTCAAATCCCATACTCCACATTATTTTTAATATTGATTTTTTTTAAAACCTTTAGAATACCAAGAGTTTACACGTGGATATCTCACAAAAAACCCCACTACACCCAAAGATATAACATTTCCAGGAGTTAGATGAACCGTCGGGGGGGATCCCGGCCGCCTGACTCGGCCGAGAATCGGCCAAATCGGCATTGACTCGGTCTGACTCGTCCTAAGACCGAGTCACGGCCGAGTCGGCCGATTCCAGCGACGGCCCCAACATGAAAGTTATGTCTTTTCATATTCTCTATGCACTTGCAAAATTTCAGCCTTAGACCACTTTCAGAGCTCTTTTAAAACCCCAATTACTCCATTTTTAATACATTTTTTTTACATTTTATCACATTTTTCATTTTAACCTTTCATTTACCCTAACCCTAGCCTACCCTATAAATACACCCGCTACCATCTACCCTCTCACCCCAAAATTTTGAGCCCACTCTCTCAAAAAATTTCCAAGAGTCGTGTACTTTGAAAACAAGCTCGAGGCGAAGCTCCGACGAAATTCCGGCGGAATTTCTGGCGATCATCTTAGGAACTATCGGTGACGACGCAACACACCGACGATCTCTCTAGTTCCCTCTCACTCTCTTGAGTAATTTAAAACCCGTAAGTCCCTTTCTATCTCTCTTTTCCATTCTCAAAATACGAAATTACAAAACCCGACGGAATCGGAACAAATCCGATTTCCGATTCGGTTTTCTATGAAATTTCACTTCTCACTAATACAATCATACTTAAACATCCTTATGTTAACTATTAATCACTAATCAAACAATTTGAACAAGTTTCATCACATGAAATGATAGCTATTTCAAATTATCGTATTTTTCACTTAAATACCACATTGTTTCAATTCTTTACTTAACCCTATCAAACTTGCTATACATTTAAAGTAGATCATGAGGTAACGACCTACCTTCTCACACACTCATATGCAACACCCCCGAGAACCTAGAATACGAGAAAAACAAACAATTTCATTTAAATACCATATACTTAATAAAAACCATTTCTAAAAGATTTAGTTTTGATACACTTTTTAAAGAAATACCACTTATTATGAAAATACGATAAGTTGTGGACATTGGTCGTTTATCTAAACCTGACTTTGTAGTGTCTAGGCTAGGCATGTGCGAAAGGTAACTTTAAAAGGCCCGACTCACGGTGATTCGTGAGCGGATCCCTCATTTCCTCACTTGTACTTACCTGGCCATAATTGGCGGTGAAGAGGCGATTTGAGGCATCTCACAACTTGTCGTCTGGACCAGTTAGGGATAGACTAATTGACTTAGGAGAATCTAGAACATACAATACGGAAAATATACACCTTTACAAATAAATACCATTTACTTCATAAAACCATTTTCTAAAGGATTTAGTATTTACAATCTTTGCAAAGCGCCGCTACAACCCACTTTGTGGAACCCGTTCGGGATGGTGCGGTTTATCACACATCCTCGGGCTTAGTAGTGCGAGATTCAGACCTCCGCAAGGAGCATTCGGTCTTGAAAGATTTAAAATACGACATCGTAAGAAAATGAGATTTTTTAGAATATAAAATATTTATTAAAATTATTTTTGTATAAATATATGTATATTTTTCATTAAAATACCTATTTTATTATGATATAAATATTCCACCTTTTTCTAAAAATCACAAGAATAAATTTTACACTAAAATACTATGAATTCCAAATAAATCAACTTTACAAATAAATACCTTTATTTATGAAATTAGGATATTTTCACTAGAAATATCACAATATAAAATCCACCTTCATTACAACTCTAAAGACGAATAACGAATACTTGAGATGTATTTTGAAAAGTATATAAAAGTATTTTTATATAAAACCCCCTCAAGTTTTATAAATTTCCCTAAGGACCCTAGCAAATTATAAGTAAGAATTAATCAAGACTTCGATTTACATTTCTAATTGTCTGACTCGGGTTTGAGTCTGATTATATCTGACTTGAATATGATTCAAGTCAATTTACAATCTACAAACTTCAATATGAATCCATGAATCCAATTATCAATCTATACGACTTGACTGAACCAAACCATGAATATACATTCCATTTATATGGTTCCTCAATTATTCCATTTACATAATTCTACGGTTACATCCGTTTACTGATATCATGGTTTCGGTCAGTCTTTCAATTATACATTCAATACAATTTATAGTACAAAACAATACAAATAAAACACTACGGGGTTTAAAGGGTAGATTGGTATGGAAGGTGTTAAAGGTGGCACGAGACGGTAAGATTAAGACACCTAATATGAATCCAATTGCCGTTGTTCCGGGTTGTATAACGGAGTCTTGTACTTCCATTTGCCCTAATCTCTAGCATACTGAGACCCCTCTCGTATACACTGGCATTTTTCTGTACCAAGCTACACACAACAGCGTTAATACAACATTACAACAATATAATATAACATTAAAAGGTACTCTCTCTCTCTCTCTCTTTCTTCTTTTCTACTTCTCCCTTATCTTTGGGACTTACCGAGCAATCTGTTCGCTGACGACATTCTATTTCTTTCTTCTTTGAATGTCGTCAGGTGGTTTGGACCCGACAGAGATCGAGCTATCTGCAGAAGACTTGGATCAGCTTGCTGAAGAACCAGAGCTCTAGTTTCATTGTACATTTTCCATTCAGTACTTTTCATTTCCTATCATGCCATTGTTTAGGCATCATTTTTATTTCAGTTGTATTTCCTTTTCATGTATTGTACAAAAGAATGTTAATAAATAAAAGTTGTTGTTTTTATTATACCTTGCCTCTTGTGTATTTTCTTTTATATTGCTTGGTTACGCTTAGCGTATTTGCTTTTGAGTAAATACGTAGCGGGCCAGTCGTGTCCCCTTCGCCATAGAATGGGAAGCGGGGCGTGACACCGGTAGCTCCCTACCCCACAACGCTAGGGATCTAAGCCCTCACCATGAGGCACCGGGCAGCTACCCTACTCGGCCCGTCCTTAGCATACCTCACCGTGCCTCCGCGACTAAGGAACAAAGCCCACACCAAGAGGCATCCAGTCTATCTACGTCTGAGCGATCTCTACCTCAACTTTGGGGCAATGGAGATACCGTCTCCCCACCGGTCTTTGCACACTTGGCAAATGAACAGATTCAACTCAACGTGTGATCGCTAGACGAAAAACGGGCCTAACACGAAGGCAGTACTGTGCAAATACAAGTGTTTGCCGACAAAGGAAAACAAGCACGCAAATACTACTGCAAAAAGTTTTTATTCACAAAGCCAAAAGTCTTTAGCAGGGTATTGTAGGCTCCCCGGCCTTATCAAATTACCCAGAGGCTTACAAAAGAGAGAGGAGGAAAAGCTAAAAAGTTCGGGCCGCAAGCCCCGCCTAGATCTCACCTCCCTCATCACCATCGGCCGGAGGCATGACCATCGAAAGTGGGACCCGAGCACGGATCTCACCGTCGGCAAACTCCAGAAACTGCTCCTTGACGGCATCAAGAGCTTTATTCCATGCAATGGTGGAGGCCTCGCCGAGGTCGACGTAAAACTGGTCCGACCCCTTGTAATCAGTCACCGCCTTTCTAGCCCGAATCTCGGCAACCCCCGCTGCCTGAAGCGCCGCCTCGGCATCCCGCCTACTGGCATCCCTCGCCCTCTTCATGGCCGCAAAGCGATCGGCCAGTTCCATCAACTTCACCTTGATGACTCAGTGGGACTCACTTAGGCGGTGATAAGACTCCTGGCACTTTGAGACGGCGAGCTCCGCGACGGCCTATCGGGCTTTAAGGACGACCATCCTCTCCCTCTCCAGACGCAGCTCAAGTCGCAGATCCTCGGCCTCCGAAGAAGACTCTCCCGCCGGCCTCGCAGCATGGATAGCCCCCTCGACCTCCATGCGAGTAACGAGGGCGCGGTGCTGAAGGACCTGACGAAAGAAAGCAGGGAGACTTAGAGACACTCGAACTAAAGAAAGGGCGCTCGAAATAACACATGAGGGAGTACATACCTGCACCGCCTCCTGAGCTATAGCCGCCATTTGGGTCCTCAGGATCCCCCGCGGAATCTTGCCCCCGGCCGACTCTTCCATACCAGCAAGCAGGCTGGCAGCAACGGAAAGCCCAGACGGGACTACGAAATGGACGTCCCCCTCCTACATAGGAATCCCCTCAGGATTCTTCGTCGGTGGCGCGCGAGAGACCGTCCTCTTACTATTAAGAGGAATCCCGTCTTCGTCCTCTCCTGCATCCCTCGTCTGGGGCTCAGGAACCCGTGGACGCCTTTGGCCGCCGCCGGGGCAATCATCGGGAGCTCGTGACGAGGAAGATGGCCCCGCCGACGACGGCACATTTGGCATGGGGCTCGGGTCAGCCGGAGGCGCGGCCGCACCGTCGGCCCCCCTCCGGGACAGAGGACCGAGACACCAAGAGTCTTGGACCGATCCATTTGTCCTGCCAAAGGGAGAGGCAGGGTCGACTCAGAAAGAGAAGAAGCAGAAGAAATAGAAGGAAGAATCTATGGGGTGCTCCCTAAACTCTACCCGAACTATTTCTACAGACTCCTCAAAAGAAGACATCTAACCTGATGGAGAGAAGTCCTCGGGAGAGAAAACGCTGAGATCCGTCCTAAAAAAAGATAGCGCCGAGCTAATGAGACTCTGGACGAGGAAATTATGAAGAGATATGGGCCCTGACCCCATCTCTACTTATAGCCACCGGCGTACTCATCCAACGGCGACAGTCATCTCCCGCCGAAACGGCTCAGTGCATTCGACGGCCATGATCGCTCCACCTATCGCACGCGCATTGGCCGTATCCCATCAGACGCCAGAAGTCTGCGGCCCGTCGCGTCAGCCAATCAGCACCCGACACGTGGGCTGTTGCTTCAGTGAACGTACGCGCGATCCGGCGCACCCTCTTTAATGAAAAGATCTCACTCCTGATTCGTGAGCGCCATCCAGAAAATACAGCTGATTGCCCGGGGACACCCCCCGACGATACCTACGAAAAGGAGCTCACCTCGGGTAACCCGGCAGACCACTCTCGACCCGACCCGTGAGCAGGTCGGGATGAGAGTGGGAGGCTAATGATGATGCTCGATATCAGTGATCTCCCAGATCATGACACGTGGCAGATGACGTGTCCTAAAGCTTGCAAGAAAAGACCCACAATGGCCGACCAGACCGCTACTATGCCCGTCCTACAGACAACCTTTGGCTCGTCTCCGAGCCTCCCGCACAACTGGCCTCCTCGGCCCTCTCAGCTCGTCTCCGGGCTACCGCAGAACCAAGATATCTCGGCTCTCCCGCTCGTCCGCGAGCTCTTCCACCGAGGTCATCTTCCTCGGTCTCATCGACCGACCAACGACACCACTCACAGACGCAACCGCCTCACTCCCGCGAATCTCGCCATGCGCGAGATATCCGCCAGCCACATCCCGTGTTCCACGCTATTACGATCCCCCCATTAACGAGCCCGTCTCGCCATTAATGCGGATCCCGTTCATCATACGGGCGTGACGTCGGGAGCGTAACGACCGGCGTGATTCTCGCGCCCGCCTGCCTGCTGCCACCGCTATTTAAACCCCTCCTTCAAACAGTTCAAGTAAGTCTTTTTCCACTCACTAAGCCGTTACTCTGCTCGGATTTCCTCTTGACCGTCGGAGAGTCCTCAGTGGTACAACCACCCCGAGACTTTCTTACAGGTAGCTCGGCCCAAACAACCTCAAACCCATTGAGATCCACACGCTTCAGGAGCCATCCTCCAATTCCAATCTCAGCCGTCAATCGCCGCCAACAGCAGATCAACGGAAGGTAACATCTTGACATGATCCGACGCACGTCAGGATGTCTGGCCCTCGTGTTTGATTCGGCTTACTTCCCTCAGCAAGAGGCTGAGCTTGTTAACAGCTGGATTATAATGGAGCAGGCTTATAAACAAGCTGTGGTCGAGCTCGTTTATGAATTCGGCTCGCCTAATAACACGTTAACTGATATAGTAAATAAAGAAGAACCATTTGTGTGCTGATTATGAGCACATGTATTATGTTTGGGTTTGTTGAATGCAAGCTTTTTTGGATTGACTATTTTGTTTATTTGATAATTGAATATTATTTATAAATATATAAAATAGGATAGCACACCTAAACCGAACTCAAGTTTTGTATAAACAAGCAAGGATTGGCTTGAGTTCGGCTCATTAGCTAAGCGAGTAAATTTTTTTGCTCATTTCCGGTCAGCTATCAACGAACTGAACTAAACGAGCTCTTAGCTGCCGAACTCAAGCATGGTCGGTTTGAATAGCCCCCTAAAATTAGGGGCCTATCAAAGACCGTTATCGTAGCCTCAATGCTATATTAAGAATGAAGCATATTAAGATACGTTGCTCCGCGGAACAACTTAGGTGCCTTTGGAACCTTCAAAGGTTTACTCTTGGCCCCTCCATGGCTCCATCATCCATGAGCTTTCCTTTTGCATGTAGACACCTATTTTAAAATCACTTGTATATGGATAATTTTAGTTTGCAACTATTTGCTTTTAACATAAAAGGTCTTAAAATATAATTTTTTTTACAGCGTAGAGACACCTATCATGGAATCTCTTGAACCAACATTTTTCAAGCACGTTAATTCTCCTCTCCCAGGTTAGAAATCTTTGCCTCCTGTCATACACGGAAACATAAAGTTGTTCAAGAATTCAAGAAATATGTTGTTGTAAAAATGATCAAATCCATTGTCACGCTAAGTTTTGAAACTTGACCAAAATTCTCTCAAAACAATTTCAAAAAATTTCATTCTTTTCTTTGAAAACAATGTTATAAAATTCTTTTAGATTTTACACCTTTATCCATTTTCTACGTTTATTCATTGGACGCTATATCGCATTTGAAAATTCCTACATCAGTCAACATGTCCTAAGTAGAGATTTCATTTCTTTTTACATCTTAAAAAACAAAATTCAGACATTATTTTTTAAAAATCTATATTTAAATCTATATGCAAATATAGTTATTTTTTTGAGAAAAAAGTTTGAACCAAATAATATGCATAAGAACCTGTACAATGTTATGAGTTACGAGATTTCGTTAAACATGAAAAAAACTTACATATATAAAGTAGCATGAAAAAAACTTACACATATAAAGCAGTTTTTTTGAATAATTACAACCATAATTAAATTTATAGGGAAAAAGTAAAAGATGCATAAGTTTTTATATAGTGTTATGATTTATAAGATTTCATTAAACATAATTTCAGCCTATTTATTAATGGAGAATAGAATAAGACAAATTCATAATAAAAACTATGAGATGTCATCAAATCCAATTTGCATTTTATTGTCGATATAAACATAAAGAAAAGAATATGACAAACCCAAAATGAAAGTTAAGAGACCAAATACAAATTTAAAGCCCAAAAGGAAACAAAAATAATTACAGCAAACTAATAATGAAAGTTGAAGGATCAGATATAAAGTTAAAACCGAAGAAAGCAATTTGCATTTTATCGTTAATGGAAAACAAAGAAAGAATGTGGGAAATCCAAAATGAAAGTTAAGCGACCGAATACAAATTTAAAGCCTAAAAAGACAAACAAATTATGGTAAACTAATAATGAAAGTTGAAAGACCAGATACAAAGTTGAAATCCAAGTAGAGAGTCAATTGTGAGGATGAATTGAAGGTGAGTACAAAAATATCATTGAAGGAAGGGCAAATTTGGAAAACCAAAAGCTTGGTTTAAAGCACAAAAGCTGCAAATGCACGGGTCCATATGATCACATGATGTAATGCTCGGGATAAACACTACTCTAGTACACCAAAAATACATATTGTTCATCTGTCTTTTCTTTTTCAGACGCATGTACCGTATCAAGTTTGTTATTGTTATTGTTAACCGCAAGTTCATATAACTCCAAAATATAAATTAACTTAGATAATAGCTCTAAACTTAATTAATTTCAAACAGAAAAAAGAAAATATTATTCACTAAAATGAAATTCTCTTGCTTCTTAGTCATGATTAGATGAATTTAAATGCAAATTTTCGTAAAACTATAGGTGGTGGAGGTAAAAAAAATCCATCAGCAATCGCCATTCATATAAAGGAAGGGGCTACATGCAAATTTCTTTTAGAAGGAAGAGGCTAAAAATAATTTTCCAAAGAAAATGATAAAAATGAGCCGATCCATCCCTCTCTTTCTCTCTCTGTATGTGCACACACATATACACTCGAGTACGGAAAGTTGCTTTAGAATTCAAGAAATATGTTATTACACAAATGATCGGTACTTCGACTAAATTGTATTATCTTGTAAATTTTTGAAGCCTAGCCCAAATTATTTCAAAACTAAATTTTTTCTCCAAAAACAATTTCATAAAATTACCTTTCACATTAGGCCTGTCCATTTTTTACATGTATTCCATGGACTTTAGACCACATTTGAAAATTTCTAGATCAGTCGACATGTCTAAGGTGAAGGTTTCAATTCTTTTTACATATGGATAAGTTCATATGGTATATGACTTGTGACACTGCACCAAATATATGATGCCTATTCATTAACGGAAATATAAATAGAATTAAGACAAATTCATAATAAATACTATAAGATTTCATCGAATCTAATTTGCATTCTATCATTAATAGAAAACAATGAAAGATTAAGGCCAATCAATAGTGAAAGCCGAAAGACCAAATACAAATTTAAAGCCCAAAAATAGGCTAAAGAAAATCGTGGCAAACTCATAATGACCAAATACAAAGTTAAATCCTAAGATGGGGCTTAAGACAATTGTGAGGATGATTTGTATGGGAGGATAAAAAAGTCAGTGATGAAATTATGAGGGGTAAATTTCGAAAGCTAAAAAGCTTGAAGCGGATCTTTTATATATATATATATATATATATATATATAACAATGTTGTCTTCTTGTATAGTTAACATAAAACAACAACAAAAAAAGATGCATGTAATATACGTGGATAGTCGGCTATATGGAACTTGGTTTCATTCAGTATCCTCTAAAGTTAATAAAAAATCAAAAAGTTTATGGTAAAACCAATATTTAAAATAGCTCGCTACGTGGCTCTTAATTTTGTGCTATGTAGCCTAGCTTAGACTCTTCCTACTCGCTACGATAGCATCAAAAAATAGCATAAATACAAAGTAGTCTTTTTTTTTCCAAAATAGTTTACGTTTTTTAGCAAATGGTACGATACGCGTACGTTATTCACATAAGATTTTCTATTGAGATTTTTAAGATTTCAGTATATAATTATAAACCGTATGAAGATGGTCTTATTGAAGTTCTAACATTTCAATTTGAAATCAGTGAACATATTTCTCAAATAAAGATTATTTGATTGATTTTCGACATATGAAGAACCCAAGAATTGAAAATTAAGAAAATAATGTCATGTTACTTATTGTTGTATGTTTTATATTCTTATAATATATAATTTATTATAAATAAGGTGGTAATAATAATAATTCGTAATAATTAATAATTCTTGTAGCTTACGCTATGCGTAATATTGTTTGCGTTTTTCGCTATTTTATAGTGGAACGCTATACTACACACCATCTCTATTTTGTTCATTGAGCTAAACATAACCAAAATTTTATAATTATTAAGAATTGAGGAGATGCTTTGTAATTCATAATTTCTTTTCCTTTTTATAAAACATATCGAAAAGTGTTAGATATGGTTAGAGACTAAGAGTGTAATGCAAAATTAAGTGTAAAACACGCAAATATGAGATTTCAAGGGTTATCCATGAAAAGTGTTCGGAAAAGGACAAAGAAGGTTCTCGCTACCCGCCACGTTGCAAAACGAGAGTGGCGAGCTGCCCGAACGAGACGCTTCCACGTACGGGACTCCTGCCCGCTGCCCGCTGCATCGAACCTCGCACCCCTACGCTGTCGTTTTCACGGACCCCACATCCCATCAATAAACGAACAGACTGTGGGCACAACTCGAGGTGGGGGCCAAAAGGGAAGAAAAGGATGAGCGCTAATAAGGTTTTTCTTTTGAAATAGGTTATAATGAAATTAAAATTATTAAAATAATTTTTTTTTAGTTTATCAAAATAGGACGATTTTGAACCCGGGCTCACCCTCGAATTTAGAGAGCGGGTTTCTAGAACCCGCCCTCTATAGGGTAGGGCAAAGGGCGGGTTCCCGGAACCTGCCCTCCATATTTAATTAAAAAAAATAAATTAAAAACATAAATTTAAATATCGAATAAAAAAAATAAAACAATAATAGTATTAGTGTTGTTTTGGTTCCGGAAAATTGTTATTAGAATTTTGTATACACTCCAATAACAAAATGAATAAGTCAAATTTAAAATACAAAAAAAATCATATCTGTTTGTAAAATATAAATTGTACAAGTTTCTTTACAAGCGCTAACCGATTTTCTTCTGGTGCATCTGTCACGATCTCGAAGGTCCCGCATCTGTTGACTGTCCTGAACATCTGGTCCTATAATGACCTGATTGTTTGCATAGGTTACATCTGCCGTATCTTTACTAAGGATCGGCATCCATTGTTATTCGATCTCGACAAATCTTAGGTCTTCCGGGCCTTATATTTTTTTTCTGGCGGTAATACAGTCGGTGTTTGTCTGTTCCCAGTATAATAGTGCCAATAGCGACTGTCTGGTATAAAATGAAATTTTGGATCGTATGCGCCTTGGTAATTGGAAACTGTATAGTAACGGAAAGCAAAATTGTAATGTGGGTTATGCATGCTGCTCGCAGCAGCAATTGCGTGGGCACAAGGTAAATGTTGTTGCTGGAAAACACCGCATGTGCACGAAGAAAGCTCTTCATCTTTAAAATTTACGGTATATTGATTCTCATTACTCCCCGTAACTTGAAACTCCGCTGTGTCAAACCTTTCAGATCTGTAGTATTGTGCTCTGTGCTCTTTTCCGGAATATATTTTCGTAATATGCGGTGAGTGGAGTCTGCATCGCCAAGGAATTTTCCCTTCTTTACATAAAGTAAGTATTCACTCTGAAAAAAGTTCGAACAATCAACCCCTGTATCGGTAAGCCTCTAACACCTTTAATGACCCCGTTGAAACTTTCAGACATATTAGTGATCATTAGTAGATATCTGCATCCATTATCTTGTACTTATGACCACATGCGTACTGGATACTCATCTAACCACGCTTTCGCGGCTTGACACATCTCTCCAATTTTCGTCATGTACATGTCATGGACATTAGGGTCAGACGTTTCACCGGTTTTATACATAAGCTTATGTAGATCTGAATTTTTTAATTTTCTATCAAAATTTTGTCTGAAGTACCGCAGGAAAAACCTATGTGGGGTCGTCGGAAATACAGCTCTCATTGCAGATAGTATTTCTAGATGTCTATCAGATATGATGCATAAATCTATTTTATCAATAACAGATGGGATATTTTTGAGTTGACGGAAAAAACCATGACCAGGATGATGTATTTTCACTCTAGACAATAGAAAATCCCAATGGAAATATACCGTTATTAGCATCAGCACCTGTAGCAATTAACATGCAAGCTCTGTACTTACCATATACATACGTTTTATCCACGCACAATACCATCCGACAGTGTGTGAAACCAGCCGCACAAGAAGTAAAGCACCAGAAAATTCTTTGAAAGCCGACACAGCCATCGAGATCAGTTTCTGTGGTTTTTAACCGGTATACGGACCCCGGATTTGATACTTTCATGGTTTCCATAAAATGAACTAGTGAGTTGTACAAGCTTTCCCAATCCCCAAATATCTTGCATAAAAGCTTTCTACGAGCATCCCATGCCTCCACATACGAAATCTAAATTTTGTGCTCTCCGCTGACGTAGAGCCGTATCTCTCAGGAAGTCATCGCCACATCTGTACGGATTAGTGGCATGATCAGTGAGCAAATGTAAGATGAAGTGCAATTCCTGTGATCTTTTAACATAATAGAATTGATACAAGTATGTTCTTGGTTGTATTTCATGACCTTCCAAATTTTGGCTCTTTTGGAACAACATGCATGCAATCGCCACTTACATTCAGAAGTTTTCGTACATATCACGGTATAGTACGTCTTATTTGACTCTTCGGTTTTAAATATAACGTTTTTTTGAATAGCCCACGACTTCAGCTTACAAATAAGATCTCTTTTTTCCTGAAACATGTCTCCAACAGTGACGCAATCTTCGCTTGCTACGGTCGTTTCCAAATAGGGTTCAGTATTTATTTCTGCCACGGCTAAGTCTACCAAACTATCATCTTCCAGCGGATCGAGGCCAGGATCTTCTAGTTCGACAAAATCATTACTCGCAGCCATATCATCAATTAATGCTATTTCATTAAATCCAGCGGTATATTCCACGCTATACTCCCCTTGATGACCTCATCAGTTTCATCATCATCACTTGCCACACATATCAATATCACCCGTAGCAATATAAGGCTCGGGTGCAATATATGATGGTTGAGGTCGGTGTAATGTGGATGGTTCGGAGTGAAAGACCGAAAGATGTGGACGGACATACTTGGAATGCGCTACTTGGATCGTGTTGGAATGATGCGGAGGTATGGAAAAATCTGCGTTTAGTATACAAATTGTTCTTATATAAATTTTCCTTAATATTTTCATATTACGAAGAATATAAACATAATCACCACTTGTTTCAGATTTATTTACCTTTGAAAGGTTGTATATAGTAATCCTTACTGTTCTTCAGGGGTGCATGTAACTGCAGCAGTCGATTGGGAAAATCTGTAAATAATATATAAAATATATTAGTATTTTGGTATTAGAAAAAGTAGATTTATAAAATGTTTACCCTTGAATTTGAAGGTTTGAATAATGTTGTGTATAGTCGTATCCACTGAGACTAACGGTATCATCGTTAACCATGGGACAGTATCTCCAGGAACTATCTCCAGCATTACCATCAAAAATTACCCGTTGGAGCAACATCTGATACTTCCAATTGTTTCTTCTGAACTAAAAGTTCAAAAGAATGCTGGGCGTTTGCTAGACCGAAATCTATCATCGAAGATATTGATATATCGTCTATAATTTCAACCAATGCATTTCCACCAAAACATAGGCCATATACAACTTAACTTAAGCTTAATTTCACGCGGATCATATTTCGTGATTTTAAAACACTTTATTCTCGATTTTATTATAAGTCGTTAATGGTTCTAATCACACAATTCTTGCGCACACCCGCCCATATACTCAGGACCTTGTGCACTTGTGATAATCTGGCCATCGTATTTACATACAACAAATAAACTTGAACTTGTCATTATCTGTTTCAAAACAATATCAAGCCAACAATAAAAAAAAGCGTTAACAACTTATATAATGATTATATTCATTGAAAAGTAATTAAACGTTAAAATAAATTTTCGTACATTTGAAGGGGGTGCAGATGAGATTTTGTAGGAAGTGCAGATGCAAATCGGAGCAGGATGAGATTTTGTAGGAGGTGCAGATGCAAATCGGAGCAGGATGGAGACCAAATGGGAGGAGAGTACAGAGGCAAATTGGATTGGAATGGAGAGCAAATGGAGAGGAGAGAGAGCTGTTTTTACAGGTGTTTGGTGGTAAAGGGGCCACGGATTTGTCTTGGATTAATTAAAATTATTTAAAATATTAAGCAGGACGAGTTCTTAGAACTCGCTGGTATAAAATTATTGAAAGGGGCGCGTTCTAAGAACTCGCCATCTTCTTTGCAAAATGACCACACATAGTATGATTTGACAACAATATGATTTAAGAAAAAAAACAACAGGAAAAAAACAGAAGAGATGAGGGCGGGTTTCTTAGAACCCGCCCGCATAAAATTATTGAAGGGGGCGCGTTCTAAGAACCCTCTCTTCTTTGCAAAACACAGAAGAGATGGGGGCGGGTTCTTGGAACACGCCCGCATAAAATTATTGAAGGGGCACGTTCTAAAAAACCCGCCCTCCTTCTTAAAATGATAATTATTATCATTAAGAAAAAACAGAAAAGATTTGACAACACAAAAATACAGAAATGATAATTTTTATTGAAGGGGGTGCGTTCTAAAAACCCGCAATTTTCTTTGCAAAATATAATTATTATCAGTAAGATTTGACAACATAGAAAAAAAAACAAAAGAGATGAGGGCGAGTTCTTGGAACACGTCCGCATAAAATTATTGAAGAGGGCGCGTTCTAAGAAACCCGCCCTCTTCTTTTCAAAATGATAATTATTATTGAATGAATTTGACAACACAAAACAAAATAACATAAATGATAATATCCGTTGAAGGGACGCAACAAAAAAATGGATTCAACACCACAACACAACAAAAAAGGGATTCGACACCACAATACAACAAAAAAAGGGATTTGACACCACAATGCAAAAAAGTGATTTGACACCACAATACAACAAAGCACGATACAACATAATAAGGAAAAAATTGTATCGTGCTGTTTGCAAAGCTGAGGGCGGGTTCTCGTAATCCGCCCTCCTTTCCCTATAAAACACCGCCCTCTACACTATGATTTTCGCTATCTTTATTTCACTATCACAAAAAGAAATTCCCTTCTAAATCCTTATTTCCTATCTAAATCTTTCAAGGATTAAAATATCAAAATAATTTTAATGGAGAATCAACTATTCGACAAATCACTGCTCGTAGATCAAAATGAACATAAATCTTTCAATATATTATACGGGGAGGAGAGATTCAAAACTTATTCAAATTTTTTTTAATTTCCTATTTCTTTTAATTTTAATAGTTGAAAATAATATGATTAAATTTTACAGGGTGGAGATAATCTTACAGTCGTCAGTCATAGTTCTGACAAATAGCAAGTTACCGATTACCGTATAATCGAGCGGATTCGAAGAGCCGGATTTTATGAAGCTTCATTGTTTTGTCATATCCAAATCGACCACAGTCTCGCTATCCTCTTTTGTTGAGCGTTGGAGAAAAGAGACCTACACTTTTCATTTAAGATGGGGTGAAGACACTATCACACTCCAGGATATTGGCCTCTTACTTAGTTTACGGGTGAATGGACTTGAATTGGTCGGAGGTAAAATTGTGGGTTCAGATACCGAGCACCCATACCGGGATACATATGCCGAGTCTGCTCTCGGACAGGTATAATTCGTAATTTTTTAAATCAAAAGTTTAAGTATGTTACGGTGATATTAATTAACAATTATTTGTAAAATTCAGGCACCAGGAGGCTATACTAAGGGTTATAAGATCAGTTCAAACTGGCTCAAAGATACATTTACTAATATCCCTGATAAAACTACCGATGAAGTCTTGGATAGACATGCACGCCTACATTCTGTACATGATCGGTTCTTGGTTGATGCCGGACCAATCGGTAACGCATGTCCATCCTTTATACCTTGGGGTTTCTTACGGATTTTAATGTGTGTGGCCAGTATGCTTGGAGAGCAGGGGGTCCTGGTCTATTTTTATAAGGAACTAGATAAGGCATGTGCTCTTACGAAGAATAAAATTTGTGGCTGAATTACATTATTTCAGGTACATTCCTTATTTTTAATAGCTAGACATTTGCAAAATTGTAATATTGGTTCTTTCTCTTATCATCTGACACTTTATATATAGATTTGGTCATGCGAGCACATGTGTATGGGAAGACCAGATCGTATTAATATTTTTGCCGTGAATACCTTTGGAAAGCCTCTCAGCTCTTGGTGGAGCGGCAAGAAATCTTATAAGGCTCCTCGTCGAGTACTTAGCTATTATAGAGATGAGTTGGATCGCATGGAGGCGACTCAGGTAACTATATTTTAGGTAATTAACTTTGTTTGAAAACTTTAAATTAGCTTCATTACAATTTTGTACTATGTTGTTTGCGCAGTTCACATGGACGCCTTATACAGCATATCGTCTGCAAGGATTACTCGACATTTGTATTGAAGGTGAGCCGGTTTGGCGGGCTCGATGCCCCCTACTCTGCATTAATATCGTGGTCATGCACCTACCGGACTGGGTGCTGCGACAGTTTAGTAAATTGCAACATATTCTTGTTCCGCCATCTGTGCCTATGACAATAGAGTGAGACTTGCGAGAAGGAAAGCCGGAGCGTGATTGGAGGGAGTATCATCATCAATATTTGCTGAGATGGGAGGATAGGCAGCGTAATATTGCCTTACAGCAAATAGGTGACCAAACAACCACCGACGCTACCGAAACATATCTACAATAGTATAAGCATGTCACTATAAGATATCTTTATGCTCCCCCTAACGACTTTCCAAACATCAAGCAGTACGAGTCTAGAGGTTACGTGGAACGAGAAATGGTAAGTTAATTTCTTTAAATTATATTAGTTTTTAACATCCGGTGGTATGAGTCAATAATTATTTCTTATTTTTGTGGGTTGCATCATATACAATCAATGATGCAGGATCCATATCCGACTGATGATGCTCAAGATACTCGGGATTTATTTTCAAATGTAAACTCATATATTGGTGGTATATTCGGTTCATATAATACGCTTCCACATTTATCGCCGGCACCAGAGCAGCAGCATGAGGCAGCACCAAAGCAACAGCATCAGGGAGATCCAGAGCAGTGGGATCAGTGGTTTGGAACACCATACTGTCAGCAGCAACCCTGACATAATGAACAAGCGCAACAACCGGAGGAACAACAATTTTGGGGGACCGGTTTTGCGCAACAACAGCAGCCTTGGGGGTTAGGTTTTGCACAATGGCAGTCTTGAGGGTCAGGTTTTGCGCAACAACAACAGTCTTGGGGGTCAGAATTTGCGCAGCCATGGGGTGAGGTTTTGTGCAATAGCAGCAGTATGAAACCGGGACATGTTCTTCGCAACAACAGCCCAGTTGGGAGACGGATTTTTCGTTCTACATACAGTTGTTGGGAGGCAGCACATATCCGACACATGTCCCACATTCAGGATTTGCGGAACAACAGCCTGTAGACAATACTGAAGACGAAGCAGAAGCCGAAGCAGAAGAGCAGGCGCCGCCGCCGAAGCCATTGTCACGACCCAAGTTTGGATGTGACAGGCACTTAGATTGTATCATATCTAAAGATATGCACAAGTCCAAGTAAGCCAAAAACCAAGATCAAAATACCTTAATTCGGAATTATTTAGGAAATTTAATTTTTAAGTAAAAATCTCAAGTTATGAAGTTAATTCATTAAACAATAATAAAGATTAAGTTTAGTTGTATTCCTAGTTGGAATCAACAATATCAACAATGAATCATGAACATAAACATATAGAACATCACTGAATCTCATAAAGAAAGAAGCTATGATACTGATCAACAGATCTCAACTGTACATACATATACCATCTCTCATTTCTAAGTCAAATACAGTCTGATGGAGTCTTTCTAGATACAAAATACAAAATGGAAGGTTACTACATATGTAACCTACCTATCAAAAGATGGAATACAACTGTAAAAGTGATCCTGCCTCGCAGCTACCCGTCCACTCTATCCCTGCAAGGAACTGTGGCACAACGGGGATGAGTTGCCAACTCAGTGAATACGACTAACATATAACGGCGAATAAAGTAAATATGACCATCATGCTAAAGAATATGAATCAATATGATATATGAGTATATGTGAAATCCAACAATAAATCTCATTATACTTCTGAAATCACAACTCAAATAAATCATCTCTCGGTGTCCATCAACGACACAAAACTTTCATTTCTTATAGGCATCATTCCCCGAATGATCCTATACTCATAATATCGGTCGTTATCCTCTAGATACACGCCGTATTTCTATAACCAACTCCGGTATCGAGTAACCTCGCTAGGCTCCCCCGTCTCAATACGGCTATCCTGCCCCTCGGTCTCGACCGGGTCCACCATGTATCCAACTGTATATCTCCCCCACTCAGTATGGATAACGTAAAATCCGCGACCGTATATCTCCCCCACTCGGTCCGGAATAAAACCAAAACAGAAATCATCTCATGGTGGACATAACACATCAATCATGAAAATACTGGATTTATATAATAGTAAAAGCTCAAAACCATAAATCCTCAATTCTACATTTACTTCATATATAATACCAAAATACGCATAAGGTAACAGGATGTCAATGATGCAATCTACCACTACATTAGATATGTGAAATACGATATCATCTATTTTAACAAGTATGATATTTAAGTGTATGTGACATGGCAATATCGACGAGGTGTGTGTAGCATATAAGATGTGCACGTGGCATGACTCGTCGATAATTGTGAAGTGTTCTAACAACTAAGCAATTTACAAGTATTTTAATGAATGAAATTCTAACATTTAGGCATGATGATATAAATATCACATTAAGTAAAACCACGGGCGAAACACGCCATCTTTACAAAATTCCCCGGTAGATGTTTAGTCTACTCACCGGAAAGTCGAATCTACTCCGGAATCGCTAATCCTTTCCCTTTCCTCGCGGTTTCCGTACTTCTCGTATTAGAGTCTAATCATGCAAAATAACGTATATAAGCAAAACGGCTATTCCGATATACAGAAATAGAAACACGTTATCCTACTTACTAGTTATCTACTATTTGATTATATCAAGTTATTAAACACCTAATCTTGCTGGATTTCAACTTCAATCTGTACTGTTGCAGAATTTTAAAACGCGACGCGATTTAGTCGTGTCGTATTTAGTGTTTTACGATACTCTTTCCAATATATCATCCCAGATTTTAACTACAGTAAAACTAAGTTAAATAAACAGTACCAAAATAGCCTAAATTGTATACTGTAGACTACCCAAAAGAGAAAACCCCCAAAGTCCCCAACATGGCCGGCGACGCCGGCCAATTCCTTGTTGTCGCCGGCCCAAAACCGGCCCCCTGGTGCCGTTTTCTTGTGGTGTGTTCTAATTGATTCCTACATCATTTTAGCTCTGTTTAATTTATTTAATTATGTTCCAAATTAAAGCAGATTCTAACAGACTCTTAATTTTGCTAACATACGATATTATGTGACTTGATTAATCGATTTTAACTAATCTACAGAGCCTAATCAACCTACTGTGATTAAGAGTTTACCCTCCACTTAGTTGTAGGAATGACCCTCCATGATCAATCAGCTCCTCCTAGCTTGTTGGTGATCACAACTCAAGAACAAGCTCCTTCATCTTCTTCTTCTTCCTCTTGTTTTCTTTTCTCCTTTACTTTTCTTTTCTTATAAATTCCTTTGAGTTTTAATTTCAGAATTGAACTGGAAAAGAGCTATTTAAGTGAATGAATGAAGAGATAAGGGAAGGTGGAGGTGTCATATGATGAAGGGTGTGTATTTCATGCAAGAAGGAGGTGGAGGTTGAAGGTTGCATGAAGCATGAGGTGGTTTAATGATTTATCTTCCATTTTCCTTTTAATTTCAATTTGATTTCAGAACTGAAATAATATTATTTGTTTCACTTATACCCTCAACAATCTTGTATTTGCATGAACCTAAATTTTACAATTTAACCCCTCACAACTTAACTTATTATAAAACACATATTTTATTAAAATGAAGCTAAAATTATCATTAAAACCCTTATAACTTATTTAATTTACATTCAAAAATTCTAATTTAATTTGTATTACATATAACTTATGAAGATTGACATATTTGATTTTAACCATTTTATGATTTATCACTTTATTCTTAATTTTATTTATTTTATTTATTTTTAACTTTTCCTAAGTGTTACAATATTCCCCCCTTAAGAAAATTCGGTCCCCGAATTTAAAATAATTACTAAACATACCTAAGAAAAGATGTGGAAATTTCTTTCGCATTTCGTCCTCCGTCTCCCAAGTAATCTCCTCGCGATCCTTTCCTTGCCAGAGAACCTTTACAGATGGCAGTATCCTCGATCGTAGCTGCTTTGCCTGCCTGTCCAGAATAGTGACTGGTTGCACTGTGTAGGATAGATCTGGCTCAAGCTGTAGAGTCTGATGATGGATCGTATGAGATGGATCGTGAAGATATCTGCGAAGCATCGAAACGTGGAACACCGGATGTACGTCGGGAAAACTAGGTGGAAGTGCTAACCGATAGGCTACAGCGCCCACTCTCTCTAAAATCTCGTAAGGTCCAACATATCTGGGGCTGAGCTTCCCTTTCTTCCCGAAGCGCATCACACCTTTCATTGGAGATACTCGAAGGAACACATGATCTCCCACATCAAACTCGAGTTTGCGTCGTCTTCGATCTGCATATGACTTTTGTCTGCATTGGGCCGCTTTCATTCTATCTCGTATCAATTGGATCTTCTCTGTAGTCTCTTGTACTATCTGCGGTCCCAAAATACAACTCTCACTAAGTTCCGTCCAGCAAACAGGTGATCGACATTTCCTTCCATACAAGGCTTCAAAGGGTGCCATCTGGATCGTCTCTTGAAAACTGTTGTTATACGAGAATTCTACCAAAGGTAGGTGACGATCCCAACTACCACCGAAATCTAGGCTACAAGCCCGAAGCATATCCTCTAGTATCTGAATGGTACGCTCCGACTGACCGTCTGTCTGTGGGTGGAAAGCTGTACTAAAACTCAGTCGTGTACCAAGAGCGTCCTGAAGTTTCTGCCATAGCCTGCTCGTGAACTGGGTACCTCGATCTGATACTATGCATGTCGGCACTCCATGTAGACGTATAATCTCATCGATATAAATCTGTGCATACTGAGCAAATCCATATGTCGTCTTCACTGGAAGAAAATGAGCGGCTTTTATCAATCTATCAACAACCACCCAAATGGAATCATACCCTCTGCTAGTCCTGGGTAGACCCACCACAAAATCCATGGAAATCTGTTCCCATTTCCACTCTGGAATGGGTAAGGGTTGCAGCTCTCCGGCTGGCCTCTGGTGTTCTGCTTTAACTTGCTGACAAGTCAAGCATCGAGAAACAAAATCCGTAACATCCTTCTTCATTCCTTCCCACCAATAATTTTCTTTCAAATCTCGATACATTTTGGTGGAACCAGGATGAATACTGTATACTGACCTGTGGGCATCCTCCAAAATCTCACGCCTCAATCCGTCAGAATCTGGCACACAGAGACGAGTCCTAAAACGTAATACTCCAAGATCATCAATCACGAACTCCGTCTCCTTGCCCTGCCTAACATGATCCATAATCTCTATCATGCGAGTATCTGTAGGCTGCGCAACTCGAATACGATCCAATAGCTGAGGTCTGGTGCGAACATGTGCTAGCTGACCTCCTGTCGATGTGAACTCAAACTGTATACGACTATCACATAAGATCTGCCAGTCTGTAGAAGACTGTCTCTGCAAAATGCTCAAATGAGATAATTTACCTCCAGGCCTCCGACTCAAGGCATCTGCTACAACATTTGCTTTGCCTGGATGGTACAAGATCTCACAGTCGTAATCTTTCACCAGTTCCATCCATCTACGCTGCCTGAGGTTCAGATCCTTCTGTTGAAAGATATACTTTAAGCTTTTATGATCTGTGAAGATTTGACACGTTTCTCCATATAAATAATGTCTCCAAATCTTCAATGCGAGTATCACAGCAGCCATTTCTAGATCATGAGTAGGATAGTTTTGTTCATGCCTCTTCAACTGTCGAGAAGCATATGCTATAACCTTGCCGTGTTGCATCAACACACAGCCTAAGCCCACTCTAGAAGCATCGCAATACACGACGAAACCCCCTGACCCGGAAGGTAAAGATAATACAGGTGCAGTCGTCAAACGCGTCTTCAACTGTTGGAAACTCTGCTCACACGCATCTGTCCACTGAAAAGGAACTTCCTTCCTAGTCAATCCTGTCAAAGGTGCCGCTATTCGTGAGAAATCCTGTACGAAGCGTCTGTAATAACCTGCCAGACCTAAGAAACTCCGAACCTCCGTAACTGACATAGGCCTGGGCCAGTGTTGTACCGCTTCAATCTTCTTTGGGTCTACGCATATACCTTCTCTCGTAACTATGTGACCCAAGAACTCCACACTATCGAGCCAAAAAGCACACTTAGAAAATTTTGCATACAGCTGATGCTCATTCAAGGTCTGCAATGTGATACGTAAGTGCTGCTCGTGCTCCGTCTGACTCCGAGAATATACAAGAATATCATCTATGAATACTATAATAAACCGATCGATAAATGGTCTAAAGATACGGTTCATCATATCCATAAAAGCTGCTGGAGCATTGGTGAGTCCGAACGACATCACCAGAAATTCATAATGCCCATATCTCGTATGAAACGCCGTCTTCGGAATATCGTCCTTCCGAACCCTCAACTGATGATATCCTGACCTTAAGTCAATCTTCGAGAAAAACCCAGCTCCTTGCAACTGGTCGAACAAGTCATCTATTCGTGGTAATGGATACCTGTTTCGCACAGTGATGCGATTCAGCTGTCGGTAGTCGATGCACATTCTCATACTACCGTCCTTCTTCTTTACAAATAACACAGGAGCTCCCCACGGTGAAACACTAGGACGAACAAGTCCTCTATCTAACAACTCTTGCAACTGGCCTTTGAGTTCTTTCAATTCCGTCGGTGCCATTCGATAGGGTGGTATAGAAATAGGCCCTGCACCCGGAATCAAGTCGATGCAAAATTCAATATCGCGATCAGGTGGCAATCCTGGTAACTCAGCAGGAAATACCTCAGGAAATTCGCGTATGATCGGGATTTGGTCCAATGGAACTTCAGCGACCCCTATGTCCTGAATAAATGCCAAGAACCCATGACAACCCTTCTTCAAGAGCCGTCTCGCACCAAAAACAGAAATCATGTTGACAGGGGTTAACTTGCAATCCCCCTGCACAACAAACATCGGTTCACCTGGAAAACAAAATCTAACCGCTTTTCCTCGACAATCTACATAAGCATGACAAGCGGCTAACCAGTCCATCCCAAGAAGTATGTCAAAATCCAACATATCCAGGAGAATCAGATCAACTATCGAATCTCTACTACCAATACGCACCGAACACGATCTGAATACGTGCCGAGCTAAAAAGGAATCTCCAACTGGAGTACTCACTACCAAAGGTAACTCTAATAATGACGACTCCTTTCCCAACAAAAGTGCGAATCGTGAAGATACATAAGAATGTGTAGAACCGGGATCAAATAAAACATGTGCCTCTACTGAGCATACTGTAAGAGTACCTGTCACGACTGCATTTGATGCCTGGGCATCCTGTGGAGTCAGCGCAAAAACTCGTGCCTGGCCCCTGCCCGCATCCTGTCGTCCTCTACCTCTATCTCCTCTACCTCTCTGAGCACGTCCTGCATAGCCTCGACCTCGTGGTGCAACTGCCTGGCGTGTAGCGCCAACTGGGGGAGGAAGTAAAGCCATCGGTATAGGAGGTGGAAGGGGTAAAACCGTCTGTGGAGCAACAGTCCCGCCCTGAGATCTACAATCTCGCGCAAAGTGTCCGGGAAGTCCACAACTATAACAGGTAGATGGTGGTCTCTGATCATCAGGATAAGAACTGAACATCTGGCCCTGTGTCCAACCTCGTCCGACACTGCGGCCTGGAGTATATCTGCCTGGATATGACCCTCTACCTCTGCCAAACTGTCTATTTGTCGGCACTACTGGTCTACTCCTCTTTGGCTCTGGAACGACCCCTGACTCGCTCAAACGCTCCTCTACTCGTATCGCCGCATCCATGACCTGTGCATATGTATCAAAATGCTGGGAGCCTATCGCCAGATACAACTGTGTGTCCAAACTCCTTAGGAACCTTTTCACCCGAAGCTCCTCTGTAGGTACTAAATATGGGGCATATCGCGACAGCTGGGTGAATCGTAAGTCATAATCTGCTACTGACATACTTGCTGATTTCCTCAACGCTTCGAAACTGCTAGCTCTAGCATCCCTCACACTCTGGGGAAGAAATCTGGCAAGAAAGACTGTAGAAAACTCGGTCCACGTCATCGGAGGAAGATTCGTAGCTCGCCCTCTCTCCATCGACTCACACCACTCCTGTGCAAGTCCCTCCAAACGAAAGCTAGTCAGTTCAACTGACCTCGCATCAGAACATCGCAATGATCTGCCAATCCTCACCATCCTATCGAGAAAAGACTGCGGATCTTCCGCCACATCGGTCCCTGTAAATACCGGGGGTCTCAATCTCATAAACTCCGCAAGTGATACCTCCATCACTCTCGTATCTTCTGGCGCTACCGTCTGTGTAGGCTGTACCTCGGACTCTGCTACGGTCGGTGCTGGATCTGATCTCAAAGCTCGAGTGGTCTCAGCTAACTGTCCTACCACTCGCTGTAATCCCAACATACCCTCCTCAATCCTAGTCATGCGATCTGGAGGAGGAGGATCAACATGCTCATGCACCGCCGGAACGTCCGGTGTACCAGTCGTCATCACAGGTGGACTCGCCCTAGCTGCATCTCTGGCTGCGGCTCGCCTAGCCCGCGTAGCCATAGCAACTGGAACAAGAAACGAGGGTTGATAAGGTGTGGGAACAGAAGTAATCAATAACGGAGAATCAACGGAAGAATAGATCAAGATAAACATCCTAAGGTTAGTTAGGCTGAATACGATAACGTAAATATGCCGCGGAACATACGTACGGTACTGCATTCGTCCTAATTCACCTACTCCATCAAACCAAAGGTCATCCTAACTCTCAGACTTACATCAACCTATTGAAAATCCCTTACTGAATTCCGTAAGGTTACTCCTAAGCTCTGATACCAACTTTGTCACGACCCAAGTTTGGATGTGACAGGCACTTAGATTGTATCATATCTAAAGATATGCACAAGTCCAAGTAAGCCAAAAACCAAGATCAAAATACCTTAATTCGGAATTATTTAGGAAATTTAATTTTTAAGTAAAAATCTCAAGTTATGAAGTTAATTCATTAAACAATAATAAAGATTAAGTTTAGTTGTATTCCTAGTTGGAATCAACAATATCAACAATGAATCATGAACATAAACATATAGAACATCACTGAATCTCATAAAGAAAGAAGCTATGATACTGATCAACAGATCTCAACTGTACATACATATACCATCTCTCATTTCTAAGTCAAATACAGTCTGATGGAGTCTTTCTAGATACAAAATACAAAATGGAAGGTTACTACATATGTAACCTACCTATCAAAAGATGGAATACAACTGCAAAAGTGATCCTGCCTCGCAGCTACCCGTCCACTCTATCCCTGCAAGGAACTGTGGCACAACGGGGATGAGTTGCCAACTCAGTGAATACGACTAACATATAACGGCGAATAAAGTAAATATGACCATCATGCTAAAGAATATGAATCAATATGATATATGAGTATATGTGAAATCCAACAATAAATCTCATTATACTTCTGAAATCACAACTCAAATAAATCATCTCTCGGTGTCCATCAACGACACAAAACTTTCATTTCTTATAGGCATCATTCCCCGAATGATCCTATACTCATAATATCGGTCGGTATCCTCTAGATACACGCCGTATTTCTATAACCAACTCCGGTATCGAGTAACCTCGCTAGGCTCCCCCGTCTCAATACGGCTATCCCGCCCCTCGGTCTCGACCGGGTCCACCATGTATCCAACTGTATATCTCCCCCACTCAGTATGGATAACGTAAAATCCGCGACCGTATATCTCCCCCACTCGGTCCGGAATAAAACCAAAACAGAAATCATCTCATGGTGGACATAACACATCAATCATGAAAATACTGGATTTATATAATAGTAAAAGCTCAAAACCATAAATCCTCAATTCTACATTTACTTCATATATAATACCAAAATACGCATAAGGTAACAGGATGTCAATGATGCAATCTACCACTACATTAGATATGTGAAATACGATATCATCTATTTTAACAAGTATGATATTTAAGTGTATGTGACATGGCAATATCGACGAGGTGTGTGTAGCATATAAGATGTGCACGTGGCATGACTCGTCGATAATTGTGAAGTGTTCTAACAACTAAGCAATTTACAAGTATTTTAATGAATGAAATTCTAACATTTAGGCATGATGATATAAATATCACATTAAGTAAAACCACGGGCGAAACACGCCATCTTTACAAAATTCCCCGGTAGATGTTTAGTCTACTCACCGGAAAGTCGAATCTACTCCGGAATCGCTAATCCTTTCCCTTTCCTCGCGGTTTCCGTACTTCTCGTATTAGAGTCTAATCATGCAAAATAACATATATAAGCAAAACGGCTATTCCGATATACGGAAATAGAAACACGTTATCCTACTTACTAGTTATCTACTATTTGATTATATCAAGTTATTAAACACCTAATCTTGCTGGATTTCAACTTCAATCTGTACTGTTGCAGAATTTTAAAACGCGACGCGATTTAGTCGTGTCGTATTTAGTGTTTTACGATACCCTTTCCGATATATCATCCCAGATTTTAACTACAGTAAAACTAAGTTAAATAAACAGTACCAAAATAGCCTAAATTGTATACTGTAGACTACCCAAAAGAGAAAACCCCCAAAGTCCCCAACATGGCCGGCGACGCCGGCCAATTCCTTGTTGTCGCCGGTCCAAAACCGGCCCCCTGGTGCCGTTTTCTTGTGGTGTGTTCTAATTGATTCCTACATCATTTTAGCTCTGTTTAATTTATTTAATTATGTTCCAGATTAAAGCAGATTCTAACAGACTCTTAATTTTGCTAACATACGATATTATGTGACTTGATTAATCGATTTTAACTAATCTACAGAGCCTAATCAACCTACTGTGATTAAGAGTTTACCCTCCACTTAGTTGTAGGAATGACCCTCCATGATCAATCAGCTCCTCCTAACTTGTTGGTGATCACAACTCAAGAACAAGCTCCTTCATCTTCTTCTTCTTCCTCTTGTTTTCTTTTCTCCTTTACTTTTCTTTTCTTATAAATTCCTTTGAGTTTTAATTTCAGAATTGAACTGGAAAAGAGCTATTTAAGTGAATGAATGAAGAGATAAGGGAAGGTGGAGGTGTCATATGATGAAGGGTGTGTATTTCATGCAAGAAGGAGGTGGAGGTTGAAGGTTGCATGAAGCATGAGGTGGTTTAATGATTTATCTTCCATTTTCCTTTTAATTTCAATTTGATTTCAGAACTGAAATAATATTATTTGTTTCACTTATACCCTCAACAATCTTGTATTTGCATGAACCTAAATTTTACAATTTAACCCCTCACAACTTAACTTATTATAAAACACATATTTTATTAAAATGAAGCTAAAATTATCATTAAAACCCTTATAACTTATTTAATTTACATTCAAAAATTCTAATTTAATTTGTATTACATATAACTTATGAAGATTGACATATTTGATTTTAACCATTTTATGATTTATCACTTTATTCTTAATTTTATTTATTTTATTTATTTTTAACTTTTCCTAAGTGTTACAGCCATATACCCAAGAAACGGGAGGGCCGTCCAGTCATCCCAAGAGGCATAGGCTTATATCAAGCCTTCTCGGATTGGGAAAGGAAAAGGGAAAAGGAAAGGGAAAGCGATAATTGTATACTGGAAAAGCGATCATTGTATACTTTTAGAAACATATAATCTTTTTGTATTATAAATTTGACGGGTTCATTAGAGTGTATACAAGTTCATGTTTAAACAACACTAAATTATTATTGTTTTATTTTTTTTATTCGATATTTAAATTTCTGTTTTTAATTAATTTTTTTTATAATTAAAAATGGGGGCCGGGTTCCTAGAACCTGCCCTCTGCCCTCCCCTATAGAGGGCGGGTTCCTAGAACCCGCCCTCTAAATTCGAGGGTGGGCCCGGTTCAAAATCGTCCTATTTTGAGAATTAAAAAAATTTATTTTAATAATTTTAATTTTATTATACCCTATTTCAAAAAAATACCCATTTAAGGAGGAAAAATGGGGCGCAAGGCGACAAAAACGGTGGGGCTTCCATGGGCCCGGTGACGTCAGCAGTGATGACCGGCTGTAGGCGGTGGAAAGAAGAGAAAAGCACGGGTGAGGAGAACCGGCATGTAGCGGTTGGTTTGATAGGGAGTGGGGAGACAGGCACCGATCTTGACGGTTCTTTTGAGATTTTTTTTTACTGAATTAACTTTAATTTAAAAAATAATTCCGAAAATAATACTAAACCAAAAATAATTTCGAGAACATACCTCCATACCTCCACGTAGGATTGGTCTTGACGCAAGCAGTTATATGGAAGAAGAAAACGCTATTGCCAATATCATTTTCACTTTACCTTGTTCCTTATCTAGTAAAATTTTGATTTTGTTAAAATTGTTTTAGATTTAGATTTAGATTTAGATTTTCTTAAAATTGTAACAAATTTGACATAGAGTGAATGGAAAAAATGTCATAGTTTTCTGATAACAGAATAAATTTAGTTATTATATAGATTTTTTTCTAGATATTTTCCAAATCAAATATATATTTCTATAGAAAAAGCATAATAAAAAACTATATACCAACTAAATTTATTTTGTTTTCAAAAAACTATGAGATTTTTTTCATCCACCCTCTGTCAATTTTGTTACGGTTCAACAAAATCAAAATCAAAATTTAAAATAAGCTTAAAAAAATCAAAATCAATATCTTACTAGATTAGGAACAAGGCAAAGTGAAAACGCTTTTTTCAAAAGCGTTTTCACTTTGAGAAAAACGTTATTGCCGATAGCATTTTCATCTTCCATATAACTGCTCGTGCTAGGGCCAATCCTACATGGATGTACGGAGATCTATTCTCGGAATTATTTTTGGGCCAGTATTATTTTTGGAATTATTTTTTAAATTAGGTCTACTTTGGGGGAAAAACTCTTCTTTTAATGGGTTACTGGTCGCTTTAATTGGGTATTTAATGGGACCCCATTTTCATGTGTTAACTATAAAATTTGTATCGCTTTGCACCCCCAACTTTAATTTATCCCCAAGGTTTTCTTTCATTTAAAGTATTTATGACAAAATACCATCTTTTCATTTCTGCAATATAATTATTATCGGTCTATCTATAATAAATCTCACAATGCCTTCTTAATATGGTTTCAGCTGAGAAATTGATCTTTTTTATTTCTCTGCAAACCGTCACATTTACCGTCAATTTCGTTTGTCCAAAAGTCATTGCCAAACAAAAAATAAAAAAGTTGAAGATTCAAGTTGCCTATCTATCAAATCAAACATTTGTTCTCGAAATCAAGAAAGAAGGGGAAAAAAATTATATATGAAAATAACTATTTAACAAACGGCATTCTGAAATTTAGTTAAAGTTTGAGATGCAAAATACGGTTTTAGAAAATTAGAGATATTTTCGGCTATCGGGGCAAAGATTTCGTGTAATTTTGCCCAACAGTTTTGTTGCACCTATAATTGGTTAGTCATTTCCATTTTTATTGTTAATGTAAAATATGAGAAATGCCAAACCCCGTGGGTTTTTTCCCCATCATCATCATAATAGAATGCATGTCATTTTTAATGACGCTATCCTTCTTGTGACGACAGAATTGAAAGTGATATACACCCAATTGAAAACCTGACTCCACCGGCCTGATACAAAAAGTATTACGCATGAAAAGCAGAAAGCTACTTCTGTACCAATATAACTCTTGCAGCGCTTAGGTTCAGCTCCTAGGATGCTTATAGTAATGGCTTTCAACCTTTAGATGATGGGATATAGATACAAGGAGAAAAATGGCATTTTAGAGGGGCTTATGTGCATAAATCATTGTCTTCTTTCCTTAAGGTCGTCAAAAGCACGCAACTTATTGGGCCCAAGGCCTATGGCTTCACATGAATTCCCATGACCCTCTCTCTCTCTCTCTCTGTGTCTCACTAATGGGAATTGTTTGTTTGTCAATAAAAATTCATATAGAGAATTTGTTGGCATACTCGCATTGATTGTTTTAAGAAAATTAAATAGACAAGACAGGGCTAATGGTCACGTATTTTTCAGTTAAGAAAATTAAATAGACAAGACAGGGCTAATGGTCACGTATTTTTCGGTTGAGCAAAAAGTATTTCAAACCCTACTTACATCATGTTAGCTGTCAGAGAAAAATTTAAGATATCGTTCTCATTAAAAAAGTAAAACCGAATTCATGATAATATTGTATAAGATTGAAATTAAATCTGTACTTTGCAAAATGATTTCGACCAATAATTTCTAAACCGAAAAGAAAGCTTAATTGGTCCGATTAAATATTGAAGCATTAATAACCTTTTTGTATTATAATATTATGTAATTTCTATTTCACAAGCAACTGGAATAAAAGTGTTTTTGAAGACTTAAAATCCACTTGAAAAAGATATATAGATTGACATTTTTTCGGCTATGGTTGTGGATACCGGAAAAAAGTGGCTGCTATATGAATTATAATAGCATGGGTGCCCTCAGAGGATCTCGGCCACACATCCTATGTATACACCAACATCAAAGCCCTCTCTATTTCACATAAATCTCGACTGTCCATTACTATTTTGGATGGATCTGAACTCTTAGATGTAATAGTATGGGTGCTATTACACCCATAACAGCAGCCTCTCCGAATCCATCAATTCCCATAATTACCATAATGCGACAAGGAACTAATTTTTTTTGAACCGTACCATAAGTCTGACCCATACACACAACACACCCACGCACACAACGAACCAATGAATTTGTCCCAAAAATATGAAATTGTAGCCAAAACTCACACTCTCTCCAGGAGGTGAAATGCCATACCAATTGAGATATGTAGCTCAGTTGGTATGGACACTTCCCTTCTTGGGAAGAGTGAGGAATTCAAACCCAAGAAACCCCAGGAGGGGGAGTGGGCACAAATTAACGTTTTCGGGGCAAATCCGTTGGTCCCCTGAATATGCTTGTGTGTTGTGTGCGTTAGTGTGTTGTATGCATAGATTAGGTCTTATTGGCCAGTACCAGAAAAAAAATAGATATGAGCTGCTGGTCATTTAAATTTGGTGTTGATGGTGGATTCGACAAATAAGATTTTGTAAATAACCCTTGCATCCCTCCACTCTTCACCTAACCCAAAAGAAAAAGAAAAAAGAGAGAGAAAGAAAAAGAAGAGTAAAAAGGGCATGTCTTAACTGACGTATAAACATCATAAGATGGAGATCTAATAACAAATTTGATCAATCAATTTAAAACAATTCGCAAATAGTAGAACAACTGCAGTAAATCATAATCACTTAAATGAGCATGTTATATATTTATTACATAAATGTAATAAAGATCAATCTACATGCACCATTAATACTTTTTCAATCTATGTGACCTTAACATTCCAGCTGACCATGCATGTAAATGGATTATATTGGTTGCTCTAAATATTTTCTATAGATGGGTTGGTGATGGAGCCGTAGATCTTCTTTAGATGTTGCTCTCCGTTGTTCTGCTAATGGCTGCGATGGATGGCTGGGATTGAATCTGAAGGTAAGCTCCTGAAGCGTGTGGATCTCAATGGGTTTGAGGTTGGTTGTTGCCGAGCTACTTGCAAGGAAGTCTCGGGGTGGTTGTACCACCAAGGACTCTCCGACGATCAAGTTAGAGAGGAAATCCGAGTAGAGTAACGGCTTACTGGAGTAAAAATGGCTTACTTGAACCATTTGAAGAAGGGGTTTATATAGCGGTGGCAGCAGGCAGGGCAGGTGCGAGAATCACGCCGGCCATTACGCTCCCGACGTCACGTCCGCGTGATGAGCGGGATCTCCCATTAATGGCGAGACATGCTCGTTAATGGGGATCGTGATGGCGTGGAACGTGGAAGGTGTCCGGCGGATATCTCGCGTATGGCGAGATTGGCGGGATGGCGGTTGCGCCTGTGAGCGGTGCCGTTGGTCGATCGATGAGACCGCGGAAGATGACCTCGGCGGGAGAGCTCGCGGACGATCGGAAAAGTCGAGATATCTTGGTTCTGCTGTAGCCCGGAGACGAGCTGTGAGGCTGAGGAGGCCGGTTATGCAGGAGGCTCGTAGGTGAGCCAGCATTTGCTCAGTAGGACGAGCATAGGTGTGGTCTGGTCGGCCACTGTAGGCCCTTTCTTGCATTCTCTGGGACACGTCATCTGTCACGTGCCATGATCTGAGAGATCACCGATATTGAGCATCATCATTAGCCCCCCACTCTTGTTCCGACCGGCTGATGGGTCGGGTCGAGAGTGGTCTGCCGAGTCACCCGAGGTGAGCTCCTCTTCGAAGATATTGTCGGGCGTGTCCCAGGGCAATCCGTTGTATTTTCTGGATGATGCCAGCGAATCAGGGCGAGATCTTTTGCATTAAAGAAGGTGCGCCGGATCGTGCGTACTTTTGCTGAAGTGACAGCCCACGTGTCGGGCGTTGGTTGGCTGATGTGACGGGCCGCAGACTTCTGGTGTCTGATGGGATCCGGCCAATATGCGTGCAGCAGATGGAGCGATCGTGGCCGTTGAATGCGAAGAGTTGTTTTTTGCGGGAGCCGACCGTCGCCTTTGGATGAGGACGCCGGCAGTATAAATCGAGGGGAGGCCTGATTCTGGATCTCTCTCTCTTCACATTTTCCTCATTCTGAGTCTTGTTGGCTCGGCGCTCTCCCCCTTTTAGATCGGATTTTGCGTTTCCTCTTCTCGAGGATTTCTTTCCATCAGGTTAGATGTCTTGTTTTGAGAAGTTTGTAGATGTCGTAGGGGTAGATACTAGGGATTCTTCCCCTGGGTTGGAGCCCCTTCGGGAAGTTGGGGTCAGATCCTTTTCCCGGGGTCGTGCGTCTGGGGCGGTTCCCGGAGCGGTGGCGGCGGACGTCCCTGGTGCGTCGTCCTCAGTGAGATATGAGGACGAGCTTGTCACCGCTCGGGCTCGTTTTCATATTCCTTCGGGCTACACGCTACGATTGGCCGATGAAGGAGAGAGGGCAGATCAAATGCAGGGTAGAGAGATCGCCTTGTACCTGGAAGCCCTTTGGGCCAGAATGCGCCTGCCTTTCTCTCCCGAGGTTGTAGCTGCGCTAAATTACTTTGGACTAGCCCCGGGCCAGCTAGTGCCGAACTCCTAGAGGATTCTCCTAGGGTTTCTGGTCCGGCTGAAACTGCAGATGATCCCATTTAGTCTGTCCATCCTTGTATCCTCTCTCGTCTACAAAAGTCACCCCGGAACTCGCACGGGCGACCCGAGGTGGGTTTACCTCTCCTTTAGGAAGCAACGGGGGAGTGTAGCCGGGTCAGGAGTTGTCGTCTTGCTTTCTTCCATCCATGATTGGAAGAAGAAGTTTTTCTTCGTCGGGCCGCCAGAGGGTGAGAACTGGCCCGTACCCATCCAGTGGTCTAGGGATAGGTGCTGGCAGGGAAATCTATCCAATGACCCGACGCGGTGAGGGTGGCGGGGTGGGAGCTTATTCCCCGGGCTGACGTGCTGCTTTTTCAGCGGGCCCTTAGTTAGGCCGGGCTCGGCCCTGTCCAGTTCGTCTGTAAGTTAGGCTTGTGTTTGTTTCCGTTTCTGTTTGTGTCGCTGATTCCATTATATCTTGTCTTATGCAGAAACCATGGACGTGGACCTCTTCCGAGCAGCCATGCGCAAGCCGAATAAAGGGTCGAAGGCTGGAGGGGACAACTCTTCTCGTCAGACGCCGGTCCCGGCTCCCCCGCAGCCGTCCTACCCCAGCGCTCGAGTGCGGGTCGCGCCCCGGAGCCCGGCCAAGCACCGAGCAAAAAAAAGGCTCGGGGAAAGGATGCCCAGGCTTCGGAGGTGGAGACGAGCTTCCCGCCGTCGTCTCTCAAGAGGTTCCCCCGAACAGTTCCATGGACCCCGGCCTCTCCGATCTTTGTGGACGAGGGGGAGCTCCGCTTTGAGGTACCCTCGGGGCTCTCCGTTGCTGACAGCTTGCTACATGACATGGAGAGGTCGGCCGGGGGCCGGATCCATGGGGGGACGCTGAAGACACAAATGGCGTCCATCGCCCAAGAGGTCGTGCAGATTAGTGCTCGTACATCGTCTCATTACTTGCGAGATTTGGTGCCCCTTTTTCTTCCTGATCCCTTCCGATTTCCTCAGTTCCTCTAGCACGTCGCTATCGTCGCCCGTATGGAGGAGGAAGAGATAGCCCCGGCGATGCGAGCCGCGGGCGAGCTCTTCTCGCTGGGGGAGAGCTCGAAATGGGAGCTGGAGGCGGCGATGGCGAGGGTTGCTACCGTTAAGGGCGAGGTGGCGGCCAGGAAGCAGGAGGTGGCGACCGCGAAGCAGGAGGTTTCCATATTCCGTGAGGCCGCCCAGGCTGCTGAGGCCGAGCTTCGGGACTCTAAGGTGCTTGTCGGCACCATGAAGAAGTCCGTGAGCACCCTCTGGAAGGAGTTGGAGGCTGCGGGAGAGGCGGCAAAGCGAGCCGACCTCAATGTGGCGAAAGCGGTGGAGAACTTCCAGAAATCAGAACAGTTCTACACCGTCCTAGCCTCGGTCACCACCGCCATCTAGCACGAGGCCCTCGATGCCGTCAAGGCTCGGATGACGGAGTTCGCTGACTAAGAGCTCCGAGCCGAATATCCCCGAGGGGATGACGAGCAGGATGGTGGCCCCGGTGAGATACCCGATGAGGGCGACGCTGGGGCTCCTATGGTGGGCGCTGGGCTTCCCGAGGCTGCGCCCGGCCATGAGGCCTGAAGCCCTTTGTCTTTATGCTTTTTTATTCTTTCTGTTGCCTCGGGTATTTTATAGGCCTTCGGGCATTTTTGTTAGGCTGGGGAGCCAACAGTACCCTTGTAAAAACTTTGATTTTGTGAATAAATTTTTTTGTTTTTACAGTAGTTTTTGTGCTTGTATTTTCCTTTGTCGGTAAACACTCGTATTTGCCTAGTATTGCCTTCGTTTTATGTCGGTTCTCTGTCTAGTGATCACACATCGAGTTGAATTTGTTCGCTTGCCGAATGTGCAAAGATCGGTGAGAAGACGGTATCTCCATGGCCCCGAAATCGAGGTGGAGATTGCTGAGACGTAGAACCGGATGCCTCATGGTGAGGTCATGTTCCTTAGCATGTGAAGCTTGGAAAGGCATGCTGGTGATCGACCGAGCAAGGTAGCTGCTCTGTGCCTCTTTGCGAGGGCTTTGATCTCTGGTGCGTTGTGGTAGGGAGCCACCAGCCAGGAATAACCGAGCAAGGGTGGGCCCGGTTTTCTTTTTCGAGGGCTTTTGATCCTTAGCGTGGGAGGGGCCGTGAGTGGCCTACTAAGGACGGGACCGAGCAGGGTATCTGCTCGGTGCCTCTTAGCGAGGCCTTTGATCCTTGACGCGTGAGTGGCCTATTAAGGATGGGACCGAGCAGGGTAGCTGCTCGGTGCCTCTTGGCGAGGGCTTTGATCCTTAGCGCGGGAGGGGCCGTGAATGGCCTACTAAGGATGAGGCCGAGCGGGGTAGCTGCTCGGTGCCTCTTGGCGAGAGCTTTGATCATTAGCGCGGAGGGGCCGTGAGCGGCCTACTAAGGATGGGGCCGAGCAGAGTAGCTGCTCGGTGCCTCTTGGCGAGGGCTTTGATCCTTAAAGAAGGGCCGAGCAGGGTTACTGCCCGGTGCCTCTTGGCGAGGGCTTATCCCTGATTTGGTAGGGAGCTACCAGCCAGGGATAACCGAGCAAAGGTGGGCCCGGTTGTCACTTGGCGAGGGCTTTGATCCCTGGTTTGTTGGGATAGGGAGCTACCAGCCAGGGATAACCGAGCAAGGGCGGGCCCGGTTGCCTCTTTCGAGAATTTTCATCCTTAGCGCGGGAGGGGCCGTAAGTGGCCTACTAAGGATGGCCGAGCAGGGTTGCTGCCTGGTGTCTCTTGGCGAGGGCTTTTTGTCCTTAAAGATGGCCGAGCAGGGTTGCTGCCCGGTGCCTCTTGGCGAGGGCTTTGATCCCTGGCGTTGTGGGGTAGGGAAGCTACCAGCCAGGGATAGCCGAGCGGGGTTGCTGCTGGGCTTCCTCTTCGTGAGGGCTTAGATCCCTGGCGTTGTGGGGTAGGAGAGCTACCGGCCAGGAATAGCCGAGCAGGGTAGCTGCTGGGCTGCCTTTTTGTGAGGGCTTGGGTCCCAGCGCTGGAGGGGCTGTGGGAGGCCTGCCAAGGATGAACCAAGCAGTGAAGCTGCTCGGTCGCCTCTTTGTGAGGGCTTAGATCCCTGGCGTTGTGGGGTAGGCGAGCTACCGGCCAGGGATAGCCGAGCAGGGTAGCTGCTGGGCTGCCTCTTAGTGAGGGCTTAGCTCTATGAGGAAGGAACGAACAGTGAAGCTGCTCGGTTGCCTCTTGGCGAGGTTCTGTCTGCTCTTCCCAAGGTGGGCACCGAGGAGTTGGACAGTCGCGGGAGACAGTGTCACGAGGGCGTGGTGAAGGCGAAGTGCCGGAGTTGCGTCGTTTCGGTTTCGCATGGGGAGGCGCGACGTTTGCCGCGTGGCGCCTGTGTTGCGGGTGAAACGGGCGAGCAACTGTTGGACTCCCAGACGTTGTGGGCTATAAAACGGAGGGAGTGTTGATTACTCCTTTCCTCACACCTGAAAACGCCATAATGGAGGATTTCTCTTTCACCATCCCCGATATCATAACCTTCGAGAATGTGTACCTCTACGACCCGTACTGCACTGACGACACGGTGCAGTTAGTGATAGGCCGGATCGAGGATCATTTCGGCCGATTGCTCCCCCGGCGCTCCTCCCTACTTCAGCTGTTGATGTACTTTATCTGGAGGGCGTCTTCGGGGCTCTACAACCCCTTATGCGAGCTGACGAAAGACGAGGCTGTCGACAAGCTAAGGTCTCTGAGGCGCTTCGGCCTGATCTCTACGAGCCGGCTAAACCGCTCGGAGGCACTCATCCTTGAGTGCTACCAGTTGAGGCTCGACGCCGACGCTCGCGAGGGGAATCGGAGGCAGAGTTTAGACGCCGCGAGGGCTCGGCTGGAGGAAATATGCTCAGAGTACTATGAGCAGTGCTCTCTACACCCCATTCTCCCGCTGTTATAATTTTTTTTGTACGGCTGAGGAGCCTATAGTACCTTTTGAATGAATAAGATTCTTTTTCTTTCCTGCAATGCTTTATCGATCCCTTCATTATATAAACAAAAGATCTCAAGAAAGATGTATATCGCTCTGAGAAGAAAATACACGCTAGTAGATGATCTTATTCACGCAGCTTGAGCCCCTCAGATGTCTGCTGGTATCTATGCCCGGCATAGGGCACCGAGCTTCATGTGTACCAGACGTATCTTCAGCTGACACGACCATGATTTGGCCCATGGTTAGCTCGGCGGGAGGGGGACGCTGCTCCTGGTCGCGATCAGCTTGCCGCTTGTCTCTCAAGTACGCTGCAAGGTGTCCCGAACGGATGAGCTCCTCGATATAGTCTCGGAGTTGTTTACAGCTCTCCGTGGAGTGGCCTAGCGATCTGTGGAAACCGCAGTAGGGGCCCCGGGTTCGCTTTGAGGCCATGCGCGAGATCGGGGGAAGCTTGAAGAACCCCTCGCCCTTGGCCTCGTCTAGTAGCACCGCCTGGGAGACGTTGAGCGGGGTGTACTCCTGGAATTTTGGGAGATGGGGTTTTTGCCGCTCAGGTCCTCTTCTCTCTTCTTTTACCCTCTTCTTTTGGTCGGTTTGCTCTGCCCGGGGGAGATTTGCGTTCACCTCGGATTCGAGCTGGACCTCGCGTTCGGTCCAGGCCTTTACCTCAGCCATGGTCTTAGGTTACGCTAATGCAAAAGAGCGTAACCACTCCTTGTGCCTAAGACCAGACCTTAGTACTGTGATGACTGTTTCGTCCTGGTGCTCTGGGACCTCAAGAAGGGTGTTGTAGAAGCAGGCGACGTATGCTTTAACGTCTCTTTGTCCCTGCTCTTGATCGTGAAGAGATGGTCGACTATGCGTTTTTGCCGCCTGTTCCCGACGAAGTGGCTGAGGAATTGGGTGGCCAGCTCGTTGAAGGTTGAGATCGAGCGTGGCTCGAGTACTCGAAACCAGTCTCGTCCCGATCGGATGAGAGTGGTCGGGAAGGCTCGGCACTGGGCGGCATCGGAGTTGTCTTGGAAGCTCATTCCCGCGGTGAATGCATCCAAGTGGTCCTTCGGGTCAGATTTGCCGTCGAAGAGGGAGACCTTCGGGGGCTTGTTGCGAGAGGAGACGTGCATGGAGAGCAGCTGCTCGGTGAACGGTTTGGTGAGCGAGTCGGTGGCGTACTTAGCCCCGTCGCTCGAGCGGTGACCTTCCCGATGCATACCTTCGATCTTTTTCTCGAGGGCGTCGAGTCAGCCGTGGTACCCCGACGATTCGATGCATTCCTATCCTAGGCCTCTGCTGTTGGAGGCCTGCGTCTGGCTGCGGCTCCGGTTCCTCTCAATGAGGTTCCTTAGATCCCCCGGCGAGGTGACCTTCGAGCCGCCACGGCGAGTCCCATCCGTGCGACCCCGTCGAGGGAGGGGGTGTCGGTCATGCTTGGTAACAGGCGAGCTGACAGACATCTCCTCATAAGGGACAGGTGCGTGAAGGACCTCAGGGCGAGGTGCTCTGGCGATGGACCTCGACGTGGAACTGTGGGGCGCCCAGCGGGTTTCAGAACGTATTGGCCCGGGAGATCCACAGCCGTGGGAGGTAGGGAGGCGGTGGTCGGTAGCACCGACGCGAACAGAGTCTTCTCTCTCCCGGTAGGGGTCCCGGTCCCGAGGCGGGGGAGCGGTGACTTAGTGATCTTGTCGTGCCGTTTGGACGCGGATCAGCGCCTCCACAACAGACGCGAGTCGGTCTATCCGGCCGGCGAGGGCGTTGATGGCATTCGGCGGAGGTGGTTCGTCCGCGCCTCCGTTGAGGGGGAAGCGGCGACTGGTGCTTGGATCGTCGTGATGATCGCTCGCCATTAGGTTGAGATCGGAAGGCGGACTTTTGTTTTTGTGGAATCAAAGGCTTTCCACAGACGGCGCCAGCTGATGGAGGCATAGATCTCCTTCAGATGTTGCCTTCCGTTGATCTGCTAATGGCTGCGATGGGTGGTTGAGATTGGATCTGGAGGCAGGCTCCTGAAGCGTGTGGATCTCAATAGGTTTGAGGTTGGTTGTTGCCGAGCTACCTGCAAGGAAGTCCCGGGGTGGTTGTACCATCGAGGACCCTCCGACGTTCAAGTTAGAGAGAAAATCCGAGCAGAGTAACGGCTTAATGAAGTAAAAATGGCTTACTTGAACCGTCTGAAGAAGGGGTTTATATAGCGGTGGCAGCAGGCAGGGCAGGTGCGAGAATCACGCCGGCCGTTACGCTCCCGACGTCACGCCCGCGTGATGAGCGGGATCTCCCATTAATGGTGAGACGGGCTCGTTAATGGGAATCGTGATGGCGTGGAACGTGGGAGGTGGCCGGCGAATATCTCGCGTATGGCGAGATTCGCGGGATGGCGGTTGCGCCTGTGAGCGGTGTCGTTGGTCGGTCGATGAGACCGAGGAAGATGACCTCGGCGGGAGAGCTCGCGGACAAGCGGAAGAGCCGAGATATCTTGGTTCTGTTGTAGCCCGGGGACGAGCTGTGAGGCCGAGGAGGCCGGTTATGCAGGGGGCTCGTAGGTGAGCCAGCATTTGCTCGGTAGGACGAGCATAGGTGTGATCTGGTCGGCCACTGTAGATCCTTTTTTGTATGATCTGGGACACGTCATCTGCTACGTGCCATGATCTGGAAGATCACCGATATTGAGCATCATCAGTTGGCCTCCACGGCCATAAATATATATTTAAGCTAATACACGCTCTCCCTACTTGATTAAGTGAGTTTCCACCCACAACCAGGTAGTGAGGAGTTCTCATGTTCCTGCACACGTGAGTCATTCATACATAATAAGCGTTATCAGACAGAATTAGCGTTACCATCGGGAGGGATCGATATTATCCACATTTTATTGCTAATAGCTAGAGAGAGAAGTACTTGACATCAAGGCTCAAATCTTGCATTATTGATTTGGCTGATGGGTATTCATTGATAATCATAATTATCTTACTCAGAGGGCATAGGCTGCCATGAGATGTACGCCGAGGTCGTTGCTCGGCCATTTATAGGGGTTGGTTTATCTCGTTGGCAGATCCGTCGGTATTTAATCGTAAGGCTTTACAGAGACCCAAACCAAGAATGTCATTCTCGAGGGTTCATTGGTGAGTCGACACTTGGGCCTTTTCCTGTACATGTCTAAAGCACGTTGGAGCCATACGCACCCTGACCACACTCCGAAGCATGTCTAAATATGCTATGTATCCTTGATCCTGCCTAGAAACATGTCTAAAGATGTTGAGCACCCTTGACCATGTCCTAAAGCATGTCTAAACAAACGGCGCACCCCTGACCCTGCCTAAAAGCATGTCTAAAGACGTTGGATGGTGTATCCCGAACCCGCAATAGGTGGGACCCAAGAGCCACCAGTGACCACCTACGACACCGCGTCGAGCGAGGACCTGAGCTCATGCCCAACTCCGATATCCTCGGTAGCAAGGAGTTACCTAACGGCGAAGGGCTTCACTCCAACTTTAACGTCGGTAGCAAGGAGTTACCTAACGGCGAAGGGCTTCACTCCAACTTTAACGTCGTCTTCGACAACTCGGTCTTCCTTTGCTATTGTCAAAAAGGCTAACTGCGGCATAGGTGTAAATGTAAGAGATAAATTTGATATAGGATTTGTTTGATCGTTTACAAATTTATATCTCTAGATAAGAGCAATTATGTTCCATATTAATTCTTCCAACACTGTACTAATTTGTGTTAATGGAGTCGGTTTCTTATATTAGTTTTTCGACTTATGACCGCAAATATTAGTTTACTTGAAAATAGCCATAAATGATGGAGACGCATATTACATAGAGATGGAAGGAAAAAGTATTACCAAGACCAAAAAAACAAAAAAATAAAAAATTGCAATTTCTAAAATATTATTTCACATATTTCCTTTTCAAATAACTCCCTAAACATCTCTGTAATTACTGAAGCATCCCAACCCCACTCTCTCCACTCCTTTATAACCCCCAACTCCCTTTCTTCTTCCTCGATATCTCAACACGCTTCAAAAACTTAAAAATAATAATAATAAAAAGGAAAATCAATGGAAGAAAGCAGCAGCAGCAGCAGCACCCTCTCTCCTTCTTCCTCCTCCTTCGATTCTCTCTCGACCTCCGACCTCGAATCTCCCTCCACTGTGCTCTTCCCAAAATACCCCTCCTTCTCCCATAGGGGGAAGCCCCCCATGGTGGTGGGCCCACGCTTCTTCTTCTCCTCCTCCTCCGACGAGGGGGCCCACCACCACTTCCTCGACTCCTGCCACCTCTGCAAGAAGCCCATCGGCGGCGGCCGCGACATCTTCATGTACAGGTCCCCCCCCTTTTTTTTTTACCTATCTACCGTTTTTTTATGGAACTTATTGGTGCGTGATGAGGGCATTTATACGATTTTAGAGAAATTAGGGGAGTCCGACAAGGGTGTTTTGGGGATTTAATGAAAATATTAGCGGAGTCTGACAAGGGTATTTTAAGGATTTATGAAAATTAGTGGAGGCTGGTGAGGTACCCCTGTTATGCAAATCCTACGATCTGTATTAGTGTAAAGCAAGAGAGCTGGTGTAAAGAGGAATCTTAATCTATGGTATCTTAGGGATTTCTTGAAAATTAGTCGAGTCTAAGGAGGGTGTTTTGGGAATTTCTTGAAACCTAGTGGAGTATGATGGGTTTCTATATATTACACCATGGACGGTTGATAACAAGCTTCTAACTTTTGCATCGATTAGAGATTCAACCATAACCGCACTCATGCATGTGTGTGGGTGTGGGTGTGTGCGATTGGGTGAGCCTTACAGGCCCGTTCCGAACAAAAAAAAGGTATAGTGAGGGTATTTTGGGGATTTCTTAAAAATTCATGTGGGCTGACGAGGCTATTTTGGGTATTTTGCAGAGGGGACACACCGTTTTGCAGCGAAGAGTGCAGGCAAGAGCAAATTGAAATCGATGAAGCCGACGAGACGAGAGAAAAGATGTCCAAAAAGCAAAGCAAGAGCCCTACAAGCCCGACGAAAAGTGAGAAGCTTCATGCCAGGGTATCAGGCACGGTTATCGCCAATTGAGATCCGAAACCCGATATAATATCGCGTTTCCAAATATATAAGCTGCTATTTTTTGGTTTCCTTTCTTATCATATGTAAATGATTAAGGAAGAATGAAAGAGTTTTTGGAATTAGGAGGGGCTTTGCTGTAAATTTAGGGTACTTTAGGGGCTTTTATGGGTTTTATGGTTGGTTTCAAGGGTGGTTCGATCTGTGAAAGAGAAATGGAAGGACGCAAGTTCTGAGGACCTTTAATACCTTGTGTTTTTGTACTCTATATACTAAAATTTGTAAAATGATATTTTGGGTTCTTAATATATGTACTAAAGTTTAGGAGCATTCCAAAAGAAAACATTATTATTTTTATTATTACTATTACTCCTGCTGCTGTTGTAGCTCTGTTTTGCTATAAAATATGTGCGATGACCGTACCGAATCAAAAACGGCTAAAGTTCAAAGCTTGCTTGCATCAATAACGGCTAATAAAAGCTATGTCATGAGAATAGTTATTAGTTTATTCAAGGCTTCAGAGTTTCTTTTTCTATGTGCTTTCTATTCAATTTCCAATCGTTGTCCACAAGTTCATTAGACCTCAAAGATTTCACCCCTTGATTCAACCGACCATAATACTATTAACTATATATTTATAATTCATAAGAGAAGCCCCTTGAGTTGAGCCTCATGGCAGATTCATATAAATTTGGAGGTGCCATATATTCAACTAGGTTATGATACCATTCAAGAGGTAGAATATTGAATATGTTTTCTCTATCCCTTGTTATAAACTAGGAGTTTTGGAGTAACGGAATTGACATTCTAATGAAAATAATTGAAGATAAGATTCTCGGTTGAAAGAATATTAATTAGTTGAAGATGCAATATTGCTAGGTTGATGATACTGTTGTACGGTTGATAGAGTATCACTTAACTGGAGATTTGAAGATTTGATGTATGACCATACATGGACCCCTAATCAAACAATTGTTTATGCCAATTGTTTGCCCATGTCCGAGCAAGAGCTAGTAAAATTATATACAGCTACTTGATGAATTCTAAATATCCAATGACATTAAATTAGTGAGTCGGCTGTGCAAAAACAAAATTTGGGCATTCATCTATGTCATTGTATAGAAGCCTGGTCCAAGCAAAGCTCAGCCCACTAAAATAGAAAACAATCATATTGGAAACATATTGCACTTGATAATTAGCAGCATGATTCAAGTCCATCATGTATAAAAATATTCAAAGAAAAGTACATGCATACATGAGTACATACAAATATTTTTCCAGAAGACGGGAATAGCAAAGCCAATTGCAGAAGCAAAATGAATACACCATTAAATTCATCACCAAGTACTAACTACTAATATATGTCTCCATCCATATCAAATGTTATTTACTCACATTAGAGAGCGCGCTAAAATATTTTTTTCCCACAACCAAAGAAACAATAACAAGCACCATCTTAGCCAACCCCCTAGCAAAAAAAAAAAACGCACACCAAAGAAAGCGCTAATAATGAGAAAATATAATAGCGAGTTTAGGCACCACTAGTTGCAGCCCGTTTTCTTAACTTCCCACGGGTGACACGTATCGCCTCTTCCATTAGCGTCTCTTGGGGCGGCGGCGGGGGCGGAGGGTTCGAGTCTTTGTTTGAAGCAGTAGGAGCACTGGCCACTTCATCAACCTGCATTACCTCGGCCCCACCATTATGGGAAGCAGAAGAAGATGATGAAGCGGTAGTCTCAGAAGTTGGTAGGATTGTAGCCGCAGTAGTGATGGTGTTCGCTGATGATTGAGACTGAGATGAAACAGAAACAGGGGCTACTGCTGCCTTTGTTTGTTCTTGAAGCTGTGCCTTACCATTTGTGGGGCTAGGCGGTGGCTGCTGCTGCTGTGATACCGGCGGTTGACGAGTGGTTGTGGCAGGTACTGCTTGACGAGCTTGCTGAGATTGAGATTGCTGAGGCTGGCGTTGCTGCATTGATAATATCAATAGAAATTCAAGCGGTTAGATTCATCAACTGTCTAAAAGATGGTCGAATACCCGATAGCAATTGCTAAGGTAGATGCACAATATGACTACGAGCTGATAAATTTGTGCGTGAAATCTGTATGTTGGAATGTAGTCTATTGAAGAACAGGTATCAAAAGCTTGAATAAAAGCAGTATCAATAGCGGTTGTAGTACCTTACATATTCTTAACAATATTCCTTGGGGTTTAAAAGAGAAATGGGGGCAAGTAGGTATATAGGCAACAAATGTCGTAAGAACACTCGATTATAAAAATTTTCCCATAAGACAAATATAATCTCACTTTTTCATTCGTTAACCACACTTTATTATTTTTCAGCTACATCTTATGTCACAGTATACTGGCAGTTTTGGTTACACTGTTCCTCATACGACAAACACTACCCAAACACTTATAGTTCTCTTGCTTAGTTGATTGCCAAGAAGAATGCTCTCTCTAAAGGCTTCATATATTTTAAATATTTCCAGACTGATTTAAAATTATATGCATGTTTCGTGTGGTCGATTCTGGAGAATTTCGGGACTCTAGAAAATAATGTAAGCTCAGGTTATTTGTCTTGACTTTTCTAGCCACAACTCTCATCTTTTTACATTTTCCTATTTTCTTTTGGAGATCAAGCTTGAAGGTTGCAGGTGAACATGCATGGAGATGTTAGAACATGCATCACCAGCAACTGCAGCAGGCAGTGGTACATTGGATTTTTGTTTACGGCACATCTTTACACATGTAAGCTCTAAGGCTGGAGGCCCAATAGAACCTTAAACTGAGCTTCAAACGGTATCACGAATATCCGGATATTCTGGTCAAAAGCGGTAAATCCCAAGGAAGTGACATGAATTGGAAAAGTTTACAAATATAAATTATAGTGCATAGGTGCATCATAGAAGAAGTGCTCATCATCTAAGCAGATAGAAAAATCAACATACCCTAGTATAGCAACTTTAGAATCCAAACTCAAAACCATAAGATTTGACGGTAAGTGATGCGGGCAGGTGCATTGTAATCCCAATATCTGTCATTCGCCGACGCCTAGTAATTAGTAAAGATCAGATATTGTTTATTTTTCCTTTGTTCTGACTCTGCATTGTTTGGCTAAATCATTTATCCAACAAGACATACACAAAAAGATTAACATAGGATGTGCACCTTTTTCTACTTGACAAAGCGAGCTCGGAAAATTTGAAGCTTTTGGAATGAAAACGACGAATACATAACTATATGGTGCTTGTACTAATGGAAGTATTGAAACAACTTCTGTCATGGAGAGGGGGCATGCTAGAAGAGGGTAGAAAAATAAGGAAATTGCATTTCATGCACTTCTCACCAAACTGCAAACCAAAGTGGCCCTGTCTAGCTGCTCCAGTTGTCCTGAATTTCCAAAGTGAGGAGAAAGTCCGTCTATGTGGCTCTCGAAGCATGTATGATCCAAAAAGGTCTCTATACCCAGATGCTATCCTCTAATTTGAAAATCTATGGCCGTGGACTAGAGAATCTATTGGCAATTTGGCATCTGTAGCAATCAGATGGCAGGTAGCTCGGCATGGAGCATCTGAAGGGTCCTTTTTCCATTGGTAATTGGCCCATCAAATGCCCCAATGTTAACAGAGTGCATCAATAAGAAAGTTAGCTCTACAGCCTGAGGTGTGGGAACTTTACAATGAGTCTTATCTCAAAGTTTCTCACATTATCCATGATGTCCGATTGCTGCTCTACGAGTGTTGTGAAAAGAAGTCTGGGCAGCCGCAATGATGGGAGCGAAGCAAAACCTTCAATTTCATTTAATCGGCCTAATTTCAGGCAATTAAGCGGCTTTAACTCTTTTAAGCAGTAAGCAGGTAGACCTGCTTAGGTGGGCATTTAGGCAACCCAACCTACTTAATCAGTATACATATTATAACAAACCCGTAGGATATGGCACATTTGTTTCCTTTTAACCAAAAACATCTCACGCCCAGTTAAATTCCAAATCTATCATTTTCCTCACCACACACACACACACACACTTTCTATCCCAAAGTACTTGTAATTATTATTATTTTTTAAATACTAAACCCGCCTATGCGGACTGACGCGAGGCAGTACCCCAACTGCCTATCGTTTTTAGAACCTTGTCCTCTACTTGTTCCTCATCTAAATGCAACGGAAGTGTCGTAACACAAATGCCATCCATAGATGTAGAAGGGCCTGCATCTATCAGCGCGTCCCACCTCCAAAACTTGCAGTAAATCTACACATGAGAATGTACTAGTAGCGTTCATAAAATAAATGATATGGTAGCATCGTGGCCAAATTATGTTGTCACTGCTAGGCTGGCAAAACAACAATGTGATTTTAAAGATCGACCATACCTGTGATTATTGAGTCTGTGATCCGAAGTGTATCAACAAGCAATAGAGAAAAGGTCTCTATTGGCCCAATGCAAAGTGCATGAACTGCAAAGTGCATGAAATATTTGTATGTTCTAGAATGCATATTCCTGGAATATTTGTATGTTCTTCCACATGCAACCCTTAGCAAACGAAATTTTGAGTCAGGTTATAGCTATGCCTTCAGAAGTACAAGTATAATGCATCTGTTGCCGATCTGCATTTATGCCGAAAGCCTACTTTTTAATCCAGAACACTTGACCGTACAGAGGCACACATGTCTTCTGGTTTATTCTTTCAAGGATCATTCAATTTCCAAACCCTCTACGCATGTCCTTACCGAAGAAATGATTAGGCTAAATAATATAGGAAGTATTTGAACTTTTGGGGAGAACAGACAACGTGGGACTCTGCAGCAAAGGGCAGATGTCAAGCTCAGAATTTGACTAGTCAGCGTTAGTTACAATGACAACTCTAGTTTTTAGCCTATTTGTTATTCATGGTATTTTAAAGTCTATAGGGTATTGACAAGTCAGCAGATATAAGTGAAGATCCTTACTTTATGATACACCCATGCACCTTTAGTATTTATTATTGACTTGCACAATCTGTGTCATTTCCTACAAGATTTATTGCTCAAAACCTGGTTTCTCCAATCATGATATCTATGGATCACAGCCATTTTACTGCTTTTGAGTATCCAATAAATTTTCTGGTTGATGCATTCTCTCAAAATCTGTTCAAATCATGTCTTGCATCCAAAGCACGAGCATCTCGAGGAGTTACAATTTGTGCAAAATCTGCGCCTACACCTTGCTAAGAACAATGGTACAAAGCTATCACCATGAGTAGTTGGATATTAATCGATGATTTAACATTATTTGTTCCAATTTCATCTCATTCCTTATTAGCATTCTATATAGTTTTTCCATATTGTGCGCACAAAATTTACATGTTCTATGGCTCTCATACGAGGAACATCCCTAATTACAACACATGCCATTGGAATGGCCCTGATTATAACAACCGTGAGCGATTATAATGACCACAACGATGACACAGATTATTATGTTCATGAGGATAGCATTAATTATTATGAGTATAGGCATAGAGATGACTGCAATTATTATGGTCACAAGGATAACAGCAATAAGCATTTGGATAATCACAACTATTGTGAACATGACGAATGCGAATAAGTTATTAAACGCCAAGACCACAATTGGTATCACAACACTCCCTAATCAGAAAAGTAAAGGCGTGAACCAATAAAGTAATGACCATATATCAGATTCACCGGGTCTTGAACAAGTACTAGCCTGGTTAAATGCCAGAAGGCTAGGTTAGGAGCTACAGAGACCTAACTTGAGCAGACTCATATAAAGGCTTGAAGCAATTTTCGCACTTTCTAGTCCCATAATATTAGCCAATAGCAACACTATTAATCCAGATTGCATGAAGACTTCGGATAGGTTGTCATGTCCGACATGCATCGGACAGTCCAACACTTGCACAACATGTATTGAACACGCCATATACATGTCAGATACACCATAATATGTCATATGTGTGTTGTATGTGTGTTATGCATGTCCTATATGTCTTGCACATGTCTTTAGTTTGTTGTCGATATGATGTGTCTATTTGGTCGTTAAACTTTCTAATTGTTCTTGTTTCTATATGGACACACATGCATCCAATGCGTATCACAATCTTCGTCTTCTAACTCAACGCTCCACGCAATGAAGGATAATCAAAGTTATGAGACCTTGGTGAAGATGTGTTTGATATCTTCGATGGTGCCATGGTGCAAGTTATTTGGAGCTTGTTAATCTTTCTTTGAATGGACCGTAGGTGTATTCAGTGTTATTGGGTGACGATGGTGAGTAGATGACAACATTGTATTTGTCTTTGGCTATCATTTTGGAGTCTACCTTGTTATTTAGTTGTTTTGTTTGATTTAAGAAATATTTGTTAATCACTCTATATGGTTGTATCTTATCGTTAGGATGTGTCTATTTAGATGTTATACTTGTTAATTTTTCATGATTTACATTGTTATGGTTTGATATTTTATTTCATTCATAAATAATATGTATGTATGTATGCATGCATGCATGTATGTATTGTCATGTCCCCATATCCTATACATAACAACATGCATAGTGTCCATAACCCCAAACTTGTGTTCATGCAACCCTGCTATTAATATGCCTGTAAAAATCTTTAGAGTTCCTTTCCATGATCCATCAGTTTTTTTTTAAAATATAATTTAGTTTCCATCATGGTATATGATACTATTACTCGTTATCAGTAGGGACAATCATCCTACCGAGACCTCATTGTACATCATTCAGTAATCAATTTATGTTTGATCTACCAAATCGTAGAATAGTATAACACAGACAAATATATAGTATAATTTTAAAATGCCAAGTGAAGGGACTGAGGTAGTTCTTGCCAGATTTTCTTTTGCTTCAATTTTTGTTCTTTTCATTTGATGGCGTCTTACACATAGATGTCAGAATTCCAACTAAAAAATTTTAAACCGTGCAAAAGAAGTAAAATGGAAAGTCTTGCAAAGATTTATGACCCAAAGAGCTAAAAGGAACCCACATTACCTAGAAGAATCTGAACCAAGGTTTAAAACCTCGGTATCGACATTGATATTGATCGGTCACTCTTGAGATCAGAATCAGCAAGATCTCATATCGGGAATTAATGACTTGTAAAATCAACTCCATGTGTCAAATCAACCATAATAACCCAATAACCTATATAATAAGCCCATTAGACCATTAAAGAACCTACTAGTCAATCAATAAACCCACTAACCAACAAAAAACCCACCAATCAAGTGGCAGACTCAATATTACTCCGTATCGGACGGTATCGGTCTCAGAACTCAAACGGAAATTTTTGGGATTGGAATTGGTCATCTTGGATCGGGATCGGCCAAGATTTCAAACCATGATCTGAACATTGCCCTCAAAGAAACTTAAATTTGGCGAATCATGCACCACCAATTGTTAATAATCCGCAAACTTCACATGATTACTAGGAAAATTTGTATGCATGCAAACTAAATGTTCCAATACATCTATAATTCATGTTAGAATCAACATTTTCTCTCTACCATAAATTCTACCGAAGAATTTATAAAAACCTCCAATTACCGAGCACCCAGAATAAAGAAAGAAAAATAAGGCACGGTTTTCACACGCTAGAATACTATTGATGCATCAAATAAAGCGAAACTAAGAAAGCTATCTTATGTTTACCAAGGTTGCATGGACACAGATACGGGGACACAGATACGACACGATGTGATACGGCGACACAGCAAAATCCCAAAATATAGGATACGGGGGGAACGGCTATATATATAATCTTATAAAGATAAATAAGATATCAAACTAATATGACAACAATAAATAAGGAAAAATCAACAAGTCTTAACATATTTTTCGCTACTAATATACTAAAAATATGTTTATACGCATATGACATGCATAGAACACATACTACATGTATATGACATATATACGTGTCGGATACGCGTCGTGCAAGTGTCTTGCAAGTGTTAGTGTCCGATACGTGTCGGACATTGATACGACAACCTGTTGGAAGTGTCTGTGCAACCTAGATACCTAGATGTTTATCAATGGTTACCTGAGCAGGGCGAGGTCTCGATGACTGTGAAGGTGATTGAGAAGCAACATATTGCAAGATTTCCAAAAATCTAGTCTGACCATAGCTCACAATTCTCTGCGAATAAAGGACGACCATGTCCCCAGCCCTTGTTCTCAACTCGAGCAAGTTACGATCGATCTCAGTCTCATGCTTCGCAACATATGGTCGAAAGAAGGTTTCGTAGACATACGCCGTTCCCTACAATTGTTCATTTTTGAGGTCTAAACAAACATGATATACAACTGATAACATAGATTAAAATTGCCAGAGCAAACATACCCGTGTCTTAGGATACCAGAGATATACAAAAAATGCTACCTTTGCTTCACTGTACATCGGCAGCCTTCACACCGAAATAAATTAGAAAAAAAATTATGGTTCAAATTTGGGCTGCAAGTTTTCCTTTCACATGTGAGTTTGAATTAAAATTACCATGAAATAAAAGATTCTCCTACTCTCTCGAATACTGTCAGCACAGCCACTAATATCCTAAAAGAAATTGAATGGATATTATAAGTGGCATTCTTCTGATCTAAACCAAATAACGCCTCAACGGATATGGTAGAAAACCTACCAATACTGACACCAAAACCGTAACTGATCGATCTCTGGTCTGTTCAATTCCACAGTTTTGAAGCATTCATAAGCAGGATAAGCATAGCCAAGAACCAATCTGTACATATCAAAGCAATAAAAAACAACTTCTTCAGTTTCCATTTCTTAGGTGCTGTTTGAAAATGGAGTTAATGCAGTATTAACCAGAGTTTCATAAAGTTATCTAAACTTGACTCCAAATTCCTAACTATGCCATGTCCTGCATGGATTTTGGAGTTAATAAAACTCCAGTTTTCTAAGCTCCAAAGCCGAGATAACCCAAGTTTATAAATCTCCAATTCAACCAAAGTTTTCTAAACTCCAAATATTGTGAAGAAAGCACCCATCTTGGAGTTCAGATAACTTCAAAACAACATTTTGGAGCTGAGATAACTACAAAGACAAACACCCATCAGAGTTAAAAGTTTTAACCGGAGGTAGAGGTGATGCAAACTCCTACCTCCGCTTAAAAGATAAACTCCGGTTATTGTAACTTCATACCCAAAAGGGGGCCTTAATCATTACAGTTAAAACAAGCAATCAACAATTGAACTAACTAATCAAGGTTCAAACTTGCTTACGCTAGGGCTCTGGTAAGAAAAGATCCAATCATTTTTGAATCCAATAGCATGTACTAACAGCAAGGAGATCCTCTCCGATCCTCACTTCACAATGAGAACTGCAAGATCTCAAACATTCATATTTAAATGCATCATATTCCATAACCTAAGGAAATCCCCTATAAAATTCCACACATCATTTTCCCACATTGCGATGCACAACCAACAAAATCACACAGGAAACACTAAATAAATTGACTAATTTTATATAATAAAAAAACCCTACCAATTCAAGATAGTAACCATGATTAGTAGGCTAAAACCCTAATTAATATAAAGGAGAAGAGGAGATCGATACCTTTACTGAGATTATCGAAGAGAGAGAGAGAGAGAGAGAGAGAATTTTGAGGATCCTGTGAAGAACAAATAGACCGGAGAAGATGGACCGGCGACTTGAACCGGCGTCGTCCGGTCTGGTTATTTTGGAGATCGGCGACGAGGCGAGAGAGAAGGAGAGGGCTTGTCCCACTCGTCTCTGTTTTTTGAATTCTCTTTCTCTCTCTAGAATTTTATTGATTTTGTTAATGATATCCGTAGCATATTGCGTCTTTTCCACTTATGCCCCTTAAAATAGTATATTTACACAGCACATACCAGGGACCCACAAAATTGCATCAAAAGCAGCCATAAAACTTGAACTTGTATTAAATGTATTGGTCATCCAAAAGTCGGCTTTCCACAACATTTCTTCATGGTTGATGCGGTCTATCTCGATCAACATATTCTAAGACATGCACGCAAATATTATGTGGTTTCATTACCTCTTTGTGCTTGCACTGGAATGTCACATATTTAACGGTTTACCGATAATGGAACATTGTCCATAACCAAATAGTATTAACAACACTTGAAAATTGGTATACACATGAAGATCAAGATGGACACTTGGCACTTGAAGATCATCCCTAACCATCATGTTTGTTTCTGATGTGTAGGCTGGAAACTCTACGGTCTTTAAGATATATTTCCATGAAAGGATAAAGCGCAGTTCTTAAAAGAGTGCTGTGATTTATGAGAAAAAATGAGAAAGATCTCTTTTTGATGGAGGCGTAGATCTTCTTCAGATGTTGCCTTCCGTTGATCTGCTGATGGCGGCGGTGAATGGCTAAGATTGGATCTGGAGGCAGGCTCGTGAGGCGTGTGGATCTCAATGGGATTGAGGTCGTACGGGCCGAGCTACCTGCAAGGAAGTCCCGGGGTGGTTGTACCACCGAGGACCCTCCGACAATCAAGTTAGAGAGGAAATCCGAACAGAGTAACGATTTAGTGGAGTAAAAATGGCTTACTTGAACCGTCTGAAGAAGGGGTTTATATAGCGGTGGCAGCAGGCAGGGCAGACGCGAGAATCACGCCGGCCGTTACGCTCCCGACGTCACGCCCGCGTGATGAGAGGAATCTCCCATTAATGGCGAGACATGCTCGTTAATGGGGATCATGATGGCGTGGAACGTGGGATGTGGCCGGCGGATATCTCGCGCATGGCGAGATTCGCGGGATGGCGGTTGCGCCTGTGAGCGGTGTTGTTGGTCGGTCGATGAGACCGAGGAAGATGACCTCGGCGGGAGAGCTCGCGGATGAGCGGGAGAGCCGAAGTATCTTGGTTCTGCGGTAGCCCGGAGACGAGTAGGGAGGCCGAGGTGGCCAATTGAGCCGGGGGCTCAGAGGCGAGCCAGCTTTGTTGTAGGACGGGCATGGGAGTGGTCTGGTCGGCCACTGTAGGCCATTCCTTGCATGCTCTGGGACACGTTATCTGCCACGTGTCATGATCTGGGAGATCACCGATATCGAGCATCATCATTAGCCCCCCATTCTTGTCCCGACCGGCTGATGGGTCGGGTCGAGAGTGGTCTTCCAGGTCACCCGAGGTAAGCTCCTCTTCGAAGATATCGTCGGGCGTGTCCTCGGGCAATCTGTTGTATTTTCTGGATGACGCCAGCGAATCAGGGCAAGATCTTTTGCATTAAAGAGGGTGCGCCAGATCGTGCGTACTTTTGCTGAAGTGACAGCCCACGTGTCGGGCATTGGTTGGCTGATGTGACGGACCGCAGACTTCTAGCGTCTGTTGGGATCCAGCCAATGTGCGTGCAGCAGGTGGAGCGATCGTGGCCGTCGAACGCGAAGAGTTGTTTTTGGCGGGAGCTGACTGTCGTCTTTGGATGAGGACGCCGGCAGTATAAATCGAGGGGAGGCCTGATTCGGGATCTCTCTCTCTCTTCATATTTTTCTCATTCTGAGTCTTGTTGGCTCGGCGCTCTCCTTTTGGCAGGACCAATGGTTCAATCCGCGACTCTTGATGCTTTCGGCGCTTAGTCCAGAAGGGGGGCCTGCGGTGCTGCCGTGCCTCCAGCTGACTCGAGGCCCGCACCAGATGTGTCTCCGACGGCGAGTTCATCTGCCCCGTTTCGAGCCCCTGACGATTGTTCCGGTGGCGGCCAAAGCCGTCAACGGGTTTCCGAGCCCCAGACGAGAGACACAGGAGAGGACGAAGACGGGGTTCCTCTTAGAAGGAAGAGGACGGCCTCTCGCGCGCCGCCGGCGGAGATTCTGGAGGGGATTTGTAAGTCTACGGTAGCGCCCCGGCCGTCTTTCAGACGCCAAAATGCGGAACAAAAACTTTTATAACTGGCGCTATCGCATACTATAACCCGGATCTGCCATTAACGCTAAACTAACAATCTACAAAGAGGAAAGAAAGGTTATACCGAACGATCCAAGTCCTTCGTTCTTTAACCATCATCCCACGCTCTGTTGCGGCTGCTCCGATCTTGTCGATCTCCGATCTCCTCGTCCAGGTGGCACCACGTCATCGGATCTTTAAACGGGCTCCCGCCTCTGACTCGAGGCAACTCGGTCGTCAAGTTTGCTAAAAGAGACGACCAAGAATGATGTAGAGAATGAGTAGAAGACTTTGTCTCGCTTCGTCCAAAGCCATGAACGAACGGTTAATGAAGTTGCCATTGGAATCGGGTGATGAAATGAAATGAGCTATGAAATTCCATACACCGAAACTATCATAATCTTTTAACCAAGTCAAGTGAGAGAGTCTCAAAAGAGGAGGGGAGGGGCCGGCCATCATATAGAGGTGGGAGGGTGATGGTAGGAGAGGGGGATGTGACAATAAGAGAAATATCTAATGTGAACACAAAGTATGAACACAATTAATGAAAATGATGAATCATTAACCAAGTCATCATGCATTAATTGAATTATTAAATGCAACCATGAGTCACAAAACACCTCACCACTTCTAGAACCTTCTAGAAGCATCCACACTCATCTCAAGAAAAGATAAATTCGTATTTAACCGAATGTTAAATACGGCTGATAGAAAACTGGAAACTGGCAACTTCCAAAAGTGATCCTGAAACGAATTTCAGGATAACCCCGTAACTGTATAAATATACCCGCATTTGTATTACGACCGAATACAAATGCAACTGAGACAAAGATATTATATCTACTCTGTATAATACATGGATCCGGCTTAAACCAAAGCCCACCAGTATTATCTGCTCGAAATATGACACGTGCGTAAACGCACGTGCATTTTTCGAACCCTGCCATAAAACCATACGGCCTCTACAACGTTTCGCCCGAACTTGGGAAACTATCTGTGGGGGACTCTAATGACTCGTCAGTACCCTGGCAGTGGGTTTAACTACAAGCCGTCAGCGGCATTAGCTGTGCGTAACGGCTGCCCATGGACTGACCTCAAGGGAGGCCGATGAGCGAACTCATCCGGAAACCCTACTGAGCCTAACAGTGACAATGTATATACAGTCCGGTCCGTTCGTCTATGAGTATCGCATATCCGGCCTAGGGGGCTAGTAACGTCAGACCCCCAATAGCCGTATAAGTCGTGTCGAAGACAAGCCCTGAACACCCTGAGAAACTACCGGAGTACCTACCAGTAAATCTCACCTGCCTTGGCCAAGGACTTGGTGTAATGGCTTTCCTAGACACAGCACGATCTCACCCCCAATATCGGGAGAGACGAATCCCCTGCCGATCCGCTCACGTGCCTCCATGTGGCTCGGGACTGTACCCAAAAACTACCTGTTTGCACGACTCCTTTGAGCCGTGGTAGGGTAGAAATCAAAGCACAGTGGGAACTCACACGAGAAAAATGATGACCTCAGGTCGATGAACTAACATGTACACATATCACCAGGGAACTGCTATCTGACGATAGGTATAATACCAACTAGCAGATTCCCGGCGAATCCTGTCCGGTGTACTCATAACCCAATGAGCACCTGTATACATCTTAGGTGATCCAACAGACACCAGTGGCTTGTGAGACCGGCCACCACCCCTCGTCGGGGTCTCGACTGTATACACTAGTCTACTCCGGAGCATCGATGCCCTGTCTCGAAACTCCCACGACTAGGGACCACTATTAAGGAAATGCTTACAGACCACCCAACTCTCACGTATATGATCGCCCTCATACTGTTGGTAGTCAAGCAAGATCCTAAGGGCTCTATTAAAGTGTAATCGTGATCAGTCACCTGAACCTATACACGACTGATAAAGGCAAACCAGATAGCATACTATCATCTCGAGTAAGACTGTCCTACTGGTATAGGTCCCCCTCAATCATTGCAATCACGTACCTGCTATCCAATAATTGACTTTGAGTGCACTATATCCAACAGGATTCCCGCGCAGGAGGGGGGCACCCATTTTCGTGGTCCCGCCGGGGCTTTCCGTTGCTGCCAACCTCCTTACTGGTATGGAGGAGTCGGCCGGGGGCCAGATGCCGCGGGGGACCCTGAGGGCCCAAATGGTGGCTATTGCTCAAGAGGCGGTTCAGGTACGTACTCCCTCATGCGTCATTTCGAGCGCCCTCTCCTTAGTTCGGGTGCCCCTAAATCTCTCTACCGTTTTTCGCCAGGTCCTTCAGCATTACGCCCTCGTTACTCATATGGAGGCCGAGGGGGCTATTCATGCTGCGAGGTTAGCAGAAGAGTCTTCTTCGGAGGCCGAGGATCTGTGACTTGAGTTGCGCTTGGAGAGGGAGAGGATGGTCGTCCTTGAAGCTCGGTCGGAAGCCACGGAGTTCGCCGTTTCAAAGTGTCGGGAGTCCTATCGCTGCTTGAGCGAGTCCCACCAAGTCATCGAAGCGAAGTTGGTGGAATTGGCCGACCGCTTTGCCGCCATGAAGAAGGCAAGGGATGCCAGTAGGCGGGATGCCGAGGCGGCGTTTCAGGCGGCGGAGGTTGCCGAAATCCGGGCTAGGAAGGCGGTGGCCAATTACAAGGGGTCAGACCAGTTTTACGTTGACCTCAGCGAGGCCTCCGCCATTGCATGGAACAAAGCTCTTGATACCGTCAAGGAGCAGCTTCCAGAGTTTGCCGACGGTGAGCTTCGAGCTCGGGTCCCACTTTCAGTGGTCATGCCCCCGGCCGACAGTGATGAGGGAAGCGACGCCCAGGCCGGGCTCACGGCCCGAACTTCTTGGTTTTTCCTCCGTTCTCTTTTGTAAGCCTCCGGGAATTTTGTAAGGCTGTGGAGCCCACAGTACCCTTGTAAAAGCTTTGACTATGTGAATAAAGATTTTTGTTTTTGCGGTAGTGTTTGTGCTTGTATTTTCCTTTGTCGGTAAACACTCGTATTTGCGCAGTACTGCCTTCGTTTTATGTCGGTTCTCTGTCTAGCGATCACACATCGAGTTGAATCTGTTTGTTTGTCGAGTGTGCAAAGACCGGTGCGAAGACGGTATCTCCATGGCCCCGAAGTCGAGATGGAGATTTTTTAGACGTAGAACCGGATGCCTCTTGACGAGGTCATGTTCCTTAGCGTGGGAAGCTTGGAGAGGCATGCCGGTGATCGACCGAGCAGGGTAGCTGCTCGGTGCCTCTTGGCGAGGGCTTTGATCCTTGGTGTGTTGGGGTAGGGAGCCAACAACCGGGGATAACCGAGCAAGGGTGGGCCCGGTTGCTTCTTTCGAGGGCCTTTGATCCTTAGCGCAGGAGGGGCCGTGAGTGGCTACTAAGGATGGCCGAGCAGGGTAGCTGCTCGGTGCCTATTGGCGAGGGCTTTGATCCTTAGTGTGGGAGGGGCCGTGAGTGGACTACTAAGGATGGCCGAGCAGGGTAGCTGCTCGGTGCCTCTTGGCGAGGGCTTTGATCCTTAGAGCGGGAGGGGATGTGAGTGGCCTACTAAGGACGGCCGAGCAGGGTAGCTGCTCGGTGCCTCTTGGCGAGAGCTTTGATCCTTAAGGACGGGCCGAGCAGGGTTACTGCTCGGTGCCTCTTGGCGAGGGCTTTGATCCCTGGTTTGGTAGGGAGCTATCAGCCAGGGATAACCGAGCAAGGGTGGGCCCGGTTTCCCCTTGGAGAGGGCTTTGATCCCTGGTTTGTTAGGGTAGGGAGCTACCAGCCAGGGATAACCGAGCAAGGGCGGGCCCGGTTACCTCTTTCGAGGACTTTTCATCCTTAGCGCGGGAGGGGGCCGTAAGTGGCCTATTAAGAATGGCCGAGCAGAGTTGCTGCCCGGTGCCTCTTGGCGATGGTTTTTTATCCTTAAGGATGGCCGAGCAGGGTTGCTGCCCGGTGCCTCTTGGCGAGGGCTTTGATCCCTAGCGTTGTGGGGTAGGGAAGCTACCAGCCAGGGATAGCCGAGCAGGGTTGCTGCTTGGCTGCCTCTTTGTGAGGGCTTCGATCCTTGGCGCTGGAGGGGCCGTGGGAGGCCAGCCAAGGATGAACCAAGCAGTGAAGCTGCTCGGTAGCCTCTTTGTGAGGACTTAGATCCCTGGCGTTGTGGGGTAAGCTAGCTGCCGCCCAGGGATAGCCGAGCAGGGCAGCTGCTGGGCTGCATCTTGTTGGGGGCTTAGATCCCTGGCGTTATGGGGTAGGCGAGCTACCGGCCAGGGATAGCCAAGCAGGGCAGCTGCTGGGCTGCATCTTGTTGGAGGCTTAGATCCCTGGCGTTATGGGGTAGGCGAGCTACCGGCCAGGGATAGCCGAGCAAGGCAGCTGCTGGGCTGCCTCTTGTTGAGGGTTTAGATCCCTGGCATTGTTGGGGTAGGGAAGCTACCGGCCAGGGATAGCCGAGCGGGGTAGCCACTCGGCTGCCTCTTAGTGAGGGCTTAGATCCCTGGCGCTGTGGCGTAGGGAAGCTACTAGCCAGGGATAGCTGAGCAGGGTAGCCGCTCGGCTGCCTCTCAGTGAGGGCTTAGATCCCTGGCATTATGGGGTAGGGCAGCTACCGGCTAGGGATAGCTGAGCAGGGTAGCTGCCGGGCTGTCTCTTATTGAGGGCTTAGATCCCTGGCGTTGTAGGGTAGGCAAGCTACCGGCCAGGGATAGCCGAGAAGGGTAGCTGCTGGGCCGCCTCTTGTTGAGGGCTTAGATCCCTGGCGTTGTGGGGTAGGCGAGCTATCGGTCAGGGATAGCCGAGCAGGGTAGCTGCTGGGCTGCCTCTTGTTGATGGCTTAGCTCCATGAGGAAGGACCGAGCAGTGGAGCAGCTCGGTTGCCCCTTGGCGAGGTTCTGTACGAGATTCCCAAGGTGAGTACCGAGGAGTTGAACAGTCGCGGGAGACACGTGTCACGAGGGCATGGTGAAGGCGAGGCGCCGGAGTAGCGTCGTTTCGGTTTCGCATGGGGTGGCGCGACGTTTGCCGCGTGGCGCCTGTGTTGCGGGTGAAACGGGCGACTGTTGGACTCCTAGGCGTTGTGGGCTATAAAATGTAGGGAGTGTTGATTACTCCTTTCCTCACACCCGAAACGCCATAATGGAGGATTTCCCTTTCACCATCCCCGATATCATAACCTTCGAGGATGTGTACCTCTACGACCCGTACTGCACTGATGACACGGTGCAGTTGGTGATAGGCCGGATCGAGGATCATTTCGGCCGATTGCTCCCCCGACGCTCCTCCCTACTTCAGCTGTTGATGTACTCCATCTGGAGGGCGTCGCCGGGGCTCTACAACCCCTTATTCGAGCTGACGAAGACGAGGCCGTCGGCAAGCTAAGGTCTCTGAGGCGCTTTGGCCTGATCTCTGCGAGCCGGCTAAACCGCTCGGAGGCGCTCGTCCTTGAGTGCTACCAGTTGAGGCTCGACGCCGACGCTCGTGGGGGGAATCGGAGGCAGAGGTTAGACGTCGCGAGGGCTCGGCTGGAGGAAATATGCTCAGAGTACCACGAGTAATGTTCTCTGCACCCCATTCCCCCACTGTTGTAAAATTTTTTATTTATTTTTTATATTTTTCATGTACGGCTGAGGAGCCTATAGTACCTTTTGAATGAATAAGATTCTTTTTTCTTTCCTGCAATGCTTTATTGATCTCTTTATTATATAAACAAAAGATCTCAAGAAAGACGTACATCGCTCTGAAAAGAAAATACACGCTAGTAGATGATCTTATTCACGCAGCTTAAGCCCCTCAGACGTCTGTTGGCATCTATGCCCGGCATAGGGCACCGAGCTCCGTGTACCAGATGTATCTTCGGCTGACACGACCATGATTTGGCTGATGGTCAACTCGGCGGGAGGGGGATGCTGCTCCTGGTCGCGATCAACTTGCCGCTTGTCCCTCAAGTACGCTGCGAGGTACCCCGAACGGATGAACTCTACGGTGAACTGTTTGGTGAGCGAGTCGGCGGCGTATCTAGCCCCGTCGCTCGAGCGGTGACCTTCCCGATGCATGCCCTCGATCTTCTTCTCGAGGGCGTCGAGTCGGCCATGGTACCCCGACGATTCGGTGCATTCTGATCCCTGGCCTCTACTGTTGGAGGCCTGTGTCTGGCCGTGGCCCCGGTTCCTCTCAATGAGGTTCCTTAGATCCCCCGGCGAGGTAGTCTTCGAGCCGCCGTGGCGAGTCCCGTCTGCGCGATCCCGTTGAGGGAGGGGTGTCGGTCATGCCTGGTAATAGGCGAGCTGACTGACATCTTCTCGGGAGGGAAAGGTGCGCGAAGGATCTCGGGGCGTGGCGCTCTGGCGACGGACCTCAGCGTGGAACTGTGGGGTGCCCAGCGGGCCTCAGAATGTATTGGCCCGGGAGATCCACGGCCGTGGGAGGTAGGGAGACGGTAGTCGGCAGCGCCGACGCGCGACGGAGTCCTCTCTCCCACGGTAGGGGTCCCAGTTCCAAGGCGGGGGATCGGCGACTTGGTGATCTTGCCCCGCCGTTTGGATGCGGATCAACGCCTCCATAATAGACGCGAGTCAGTCTATGCGACCGACGAGGGCGTTGATGGCGTTCGGCGAAGGAGGTTCGTCAGCGCCTCCGTTGAGGAGGAGGCGACGACTGGTGCTTGGATCGTCATGATGATCGCTTTCCATTAGGTTGAGATCGGAAGACAAACTTTTGTTTTGGTGGAATCAAAGGTTTCCCACAGACGGCGCCAGCTGATGGAGGCGTAGATCTCCTTCAGATGTTGCCTTCCGTTGATCTGCTGATGGCAGCGATGGATGGCTAAGATTGGATCTGGAGGCAGGCTCCTGAAGCGTGTGGATCTCAATGGGTTTGAGGTTGTATGGGACGAGCTACCTGCAAGGAAGTCCCGGGGTGGTTGTACCACCGAGGACCCTCCGACGATCAAGTTAGAGAGGAAATCCGAGCAGGGTAACGGTTTAGTGGAGTAAAAATGGCTTACTTGAACCGTCTGAAGAAGGGGTTTATATAGCGGTGGCAGCAGGCAAGGCAGGCGCGAGAATCATGCCGGCCGTTACGCTCCCGACGTCACGCCCACGTGATGAGCGGGATCTCCAATTAATGGCGAGACAGGCTCGTTAATGGGGATCGTGATGGCGTGGAACGTGGGATGTGGCCGGCGGATATCTCGCGCATGGCGAGATTCGCGGGATGGCGAGATTCGCAGGATGGCGGTTGCGCCTGTGAGCGGTGCCGTTGGTCGGTCGATGAGACCGAGAAAGATGACCTCGGCGGGAGTGCTCGCGGATGAGCAGGAGAGCTAAGGTATCTTGGTTCTGCGGTAGCCCGGAGACGAGCTGGAAGGCCGAGGTGGCCAATTGCGCTGGGGTCTCGGAGGCGAGCCAACTTTGTTGTAGGACGGGCATGAGAGTGGTCTGGTCGGCCACTGTAGGCTTTTTCTTGCATGCTCTGGGACACGTCATCTGCCACGTGGCATGATCTGGGAGATCACCGATATCGAGCATCATCACTTTTTAAGTAAAATCTGCCTTTAATAGTTTAAGTTAGATTCTAAGATATCAAAATGTAGCTTGTAGAAATAGTAAAATCAATATATAGAAGGGTCTTTCTGCAAAAACATCGACCCCTTTGATTGTGCCGGTGGTTCCACTTAATTGACCGCATACGTGGGCCACACTGCGGTGCAATAAAATTGCAATGGGGTTTAAAATGTAACAAGAAAAAGAAAACTGTTGACGGCACCGTTGGATTCCGCGCACGTGCGTTGCCTTCCCCATTTGGATACAGAGTTAACGGCCGTCATCTCATAATCAAACGGTCACAAGTTAATGATATTTGTTAATCCTTGTTAATAGAAGGATTAGCTTTTTTAAGGAGGATCAAACAAATCTTTATGCCCATGTGGGCTTTGATGATTTGTTTGTTTTTAATCCGGATTAAGTTTCAATTAGTGGACTTGAAGTAATTTAGTCTTATTGTCAACATACTAATGTCAAACTCTCCTGCTCCCTACTTTTTTATGTTAATATCATTGATAATAACACCTATAAAATAGTTTGTGGTCAGAGGTTTGATTTGTGCTGAATGTGTGATATCTCAAGAAATACAAGGCATAATTTCAATGTTTCACGCATGAAGCTATCAGAATTATGAGATACATGACACCAAACACTAGAGCTCTCGTCATGATCGCTGCTGTTTTCATTACGTTTGTCATCATTTTTCTATCAAGTCCATCATCTAGTGCCATCGCCACTTAAGCACACAATAACCACCATCTCTTGCATTGCCGTCCCTACAAAATGTATCATATCTAAGAAAAAGTTGTTGATGTTGCATCCTATGAAAGTATTGCTAGCATATAAGATGGTAAGATATTCTATTTCCAAAAATGTGCAACTATCTTAGAAAAAGACAGTTCAAAATTACATTGCTCAGCAAGAAGTATTTCAATTTATGTTATCAAGGACGGAGATAGAATTTAATCAAAGCTGGGTATAAAATTTAAAGGAAGAAAAAAATAGTCATCTAGTAATAATCTATGTTTCTTAAATGAATAACTAAGAAGACTTAGAAAAGAAATTAATAATTTTGTTTTGATCTATGTTTGAGAAAATACTATGCAATATTAGAGTCCTACACCAGAGTAGGTCGATATATAGTTCAATAATTAGAATCTTACGAGAATATAGCTAGAGATCGTAATATCTCTATAATGTAATCCTACTATTACAATACCAAAGAGGAGAGGAGCTTGTGTCGCTCTCATGTTTTTTTGTTTTTTTTGATAAATTTAATATTTAGAAAAGCGAGATTTATTTTTATTTTAAGATGATCCATGTTACCAATTTGTTACTCATACAATGCACGAGACAATATGTTTGCATCATAACTAAAATATTTGAAAAGATTCATGGATATTTTTAGTTAAGATAATGATTTTTTAGGCTTTTAATTAAGATTACGAAGATATTAACATCTAATACTTTTAATATAGGCATGCACGATAAAAAAAAATACTAGTGCTGTAGAATGCGAGAAAGATTAGCTCCTGAAGCTTGAACCAATGAAAGTTGACTTAATTTTAGAAGCCAAAGAAAACCAAATGACTATTAACTTTTAATGTAAAACTTATTTTGTATTTTATCTTCTTTTGTTAACAATTGATAATTTAATTTAGGCGATATTTTTCAATTGTTTATGTATGAAAGATGATAAATATCTATCTTTACTGTTATAATACGAGAGGGAGAGGGTCTCAAAATTTTGAGGTAGATTTAGAGATTTGGTTATATAATATGAAAAAAAAATCATTAAAAATATATAAAAAAGCAAATCTTGATTTGTGGCCGCAATAACCCATACATCTCTCATTAAGGCCCTTTTGGTTGGACGTTTTGAGCTCCCAAAAACCTTTTTAAAGCTGAAATTAACACTTTTGAAGGGAAAAAACCAAACATTCCTTATGCCCAAAAGCTCTTTTGGAGGTAAAGAAGAACAAGAAAATCTTCTTTTTTCAGAAACCAAAAGAAGAAGCTTTGGGAAAAATCTCTTCTTGATTTTTTTATATTCCTATCATCTTCCTATCATCTCTTCTCATCATCACCCAGATCGATCCTTGCATTTGATTTCTCTTCTCATCATCTTCCAAGTTCGAAATCTTAGACGGTCGAGACCCCAGAGCGATCGAGTCCGCCAGATCGAAACTCTAAAAGATGATGACAAAGAACCCTAAGCGATCGAGACCCCGAGCTCGACGTGATTATCGAGAGGTTGATCGACGAGATTCAAGTTTTGAGCTTCATGCGTCAGGCGATCGAAACCTCGACTTCGACGAAAAATCCATAGATCGAGAGGAGAGATCTCAAATATTTTTCTGCAGATATTCTTTTGCAGATCTTTTGATCTTTGTGAATCTTTTGAAAGTAAATTGTAAATTAAAAAAAAAAATTGCTTTCACCGATTTCTTTCAAATATTAAGAATGATACCCTTTATGTTCATTTAAACAATCAACAAAACTTCTGCGACTCCTAACAGGTTTTTGAACCAAACAGGTTTTCAAATCAAAAGGCATAATTTACAAGAGCACTTTTGCTTAAAGAGTTTTCTTCAACAGCACTTTTGCTAAAACCTCTTTTTGCAACAGCCCAACCAAACAGACCTAACTCTATACAAATCTTTTTCTTAATTACATTAAGATATATGTGTATCATCTGATGCAAAAATACTAGTGAGGGAGGTAAATTGCCAATTTTTAGGGATATAATAGGCTGTAGTTAAGATTTCATATTATTAATTTTTTTTATATTTATTAATCAATTTCTTATTCAGGAAGATAATGGGTCCTATTAATTATGAATTTTGTTGAGATAAAGAAATGGGAAAACTGTCAAAAACAGGTCACAAACGTTTCCGTGGTTAAAAAACCCCTTGCCCAAAAATTCTTATCAGAAAACCCCCTTTATGAGAAACCTTCTGGCTGCAATATATGTATAATTTCAAGCAATATCTACTTAGCTGCATATATGTATAATTTCTTGCAACATGTAAACTTACATATTTGTATACTTCCCTGCAATATGTATACTACTAACAAAATATTACACGAAACTATGCACATATCATGGCGAAGAGGTTTTTGACCGCGGAAAAGTTTGTCAAGGTTTTTCTTTTGGCAAATTACCCCAAAGAAATTTCTTCCATGGTGAAGCAGGATACCTCTTCCCGACTCCGTCTTCGTATGTAGTACAGCATATCGAAAGAAAGGCATGACTTGTTACTTATATGTTCCACTGTCAGCTTCAATATGTTTTTTGATGGGTAAAATATATCCGACCTTAAAGTTTTTGTGGGGTTATAAATAAGAAATAGAACCTTTTTATATTCCATCAATTAAAAAAACAAAACAAAAGGCTTTCATTGTTTACTTGATTTTAAGCTTCCTTTTTTTCGCCTTTAACATGTGATTGGATCATGGATAATGGAAGATGGCATGAGCATGTCGGACCTTAACTCAATAATTAGGTTTGTGCAGGGACCCAGAAAATGGGGATGTGATTGGCTCGGAAAATTCGATCTGCCGTTAAAAGCTAATACTCGCACTATTTGCGTACGAAAATCGTGATTCCTTTCTGTTAAGAATAAAGATATATATTTATGAGAGATGATTTGATATCTTTGAGAGATTGGTAAGATTTAAATTTAATTAGATTATGATGTACTTAGGGTTACTTGGTGGTCAAGTGTTAAACCATGAAAGTTTATTATAAATAGAGAGATAGAGTTGTCCTTCTCTCATAATAATATCATCGTAGTTTTCTCTTTTATCAATAAATCATTGTTTCTCTTCTATTTTTCACAATGCATATTGATATTGTGGAGTTTTCTTCCTCAGACTTTTGAACAAGAAAGGTTCAGACGTCTGACCATATACGAAATATCGAGCAAAAGTCCAAAGCAAAACCAGACGTCTGAAAGCAAAAGCGGCAGACGTATGATGAAGTCGAAACCAAAATCCAGAGTGTCAGCAGACGTCTGACCAAGGAGTGGCAGACGTCTGCCTAATATTTGTAGCCAATACAGAGATACAGCAGACGTCTGTCGATGTGATTATCAGACGACCGCGTGCAGGTATTCTGTGCGAACTATTTAACCCTAATTTAAATGGGATTAGCGTTAGGCTATAAATAGAGTCTCTTATATGAAAAATAATAAAGCCATTAAATTGTATAGGGTGACGGCTAAGAGAGATAAGAGAAATTGGAAAGAAATATCCCAAGGTTTGCTCTTGATGAAGTTCTTAGTACCCTAACCGCTACAACCACGGTCTATGCAGGATGAAAAACTTGGAATTTCGAAGAGGCGCTAGAAACTAAAACCTTAGGATCTTAACCAAAAACTAAAACTAGCTAACTACAAGGAGTCTTAACTACTCGGTTGAAATAACAACCTTTGTAGACGTGTCCTTCGAGTCTTCAAAACCCATCTTCTTTATCTCCTGGGTGTCCTGGATCGAGCTTATAGGCCGGTCTTCCTTTATCGAAAATGATCCACTCGAGGGATATGATTCAAGACTCTAACTTCACACAAAAAGCAAGTGAAGCAATTAAAAATCCTAGGTTGCTAATCTAAGGTGCTTAGAGATGTAGTGGTGTGCTCTAGTATTTTTCTGTATCTATCTCACTTTGATTCTCAACTCATGAGAGGGTAAGTGAAATGAAGAAGGAGGAGCTAAGTGAGGAGAGAGAACAAAATGGTGAGAATGAAAATTTAATAAGAGAGAAAATGGCTTGCATGGTTTTGTAAAACTATTTTCTAAAATAGAAAATAACGACCATACTTGAATAGTGCATACAAATGCAATAAACAAATACAAAGCCATTCATCTTACCATTCTTTCTTTACACCTCACCCCTCCACCTCATTCTATTTTCCAATAAATGAAAAATCCTAAAACGAGGTGTTCTCCTTCTAGAATGTATGATGTATAAATACAAAATGCATTCTACAGTATATACATACCCGCATCTATATAAAAATACGAATAATCAAGAGATAAGAAAAACACAATGAAAATAATACTAGAATATATATATCGAATTATATATATGTCATTTATTAAATTAATACTTGATTAATAATCTTACTAAATGCTAAGCCAGCTAGTATTATTATTCGTCCGATTAAAATCCCTGTAGCCAGTACATGTATTTAATTGGAATTCTGCACGTATCAAAATACGGCTACTACATCATTTCGCCTGAACCAGGAAAAACCTTCTGTATGGGACTCTAAAAACTCGACAGTATGCTGGCAGCGAGTTACTGGATAAATCCATAACCACAAGCACATCAGCGACACTAGTTGTACGTAACGGCTACCCAGGTATCTGTCGAAAAGGAAAGTCGACGAGCAAGCTTATCCGAACCCCCTACTGAGCCTATCTGTGACAATCTCCGTACAGTCCGGTCTCTTCGTCTAAGAATATCGCATACTGGGTCTACGGGGTGGTAAACGTTGTTGGCTGTAGTGCTATCAAGTCAATTATTGAATCGCAGACACGCGATTGTGATGATTGAGGGAGGACCTATATGGGGAGAACAGTCTTACTCGAGATGATGGTATGCTATCTGGTTTGTCTTTATCATCATGTACAGTATTAAGTGGCATTACAGATCACTATTACATGTTGATAGAGCCCATAGGATTCTTGCTTGACTACCAGTATTATGATGGCGATCATATACGTGGGAGCTGGGTGGTCTATAAGCACATCCTTAAATGTCTCTAGTCGTGCGAGTATCGAGACTGGACATCGATATTCCGAAGTAGACTAGTGTGTATTTATTGAGACCCCGACGAGAGGCGGTGGCCGGTCTCACAAGCCATTGGTGACAGTTAGTCACCTAAGATAGTATACAGGTGCACATTGGGTTATGGGTACACTGGACGGACTCGCCGGGAATATGCTAATTGGTATTATACCTATTGTCAGATAGCAGTTCCCAGGTGACATGAGTACAGGTTAGTCTGTCGACCTGAGATCGTCATTTGTCTCGTGTGAGTTTCCATTGTGCTTTGATTACTACGCTACCACGGCTCAAAGGAGTCGTGCAAACAGGTTTTAGTTGGGTACAGTCCCGAGTCACATGGAGGCGGTGAGCGGATCGTCGGGGATTCGTCTCTCTCGGTATTAGGGGTTGATGTCGCGTTGTGCACGGTAGGCCATTACAAAAAATCCGTGGCCATAGTGGACGAGAATTACTGATTTGGATCGGTAGTTTCTCAGTGGGTAATGGGCTTCATACCGACACGAAATATCGCGTTACTAGGGGTCTGACTTTATCCACCCCCTAGACCCGATATGCGATACTCTTAGACGAACAGACCGGACTGTATGGAGATTGTTACGGACATTCTCAGTAGGGGTTTGGATGAGCTTGCTCGTCGGCCTTTCTTTCGCTCAATACCTGGGTAGCCGTTACGTACAGCTAATACCGCTGACGTGCTTGTGGTTAAACCCACTGCCAGCGTATTGACGAGTCTTTAGAGTCCCTCACAGAGGGTTTCCCTGGCAAAATGATGTAGTAGCCGTATTGGATACGTGCAGGGTTCCGATCGATCAATCGTACTTTGTACCCGGACTTTCGATCGGACAATTGATGAAACTAGCCGGCTCAGATTTGAGCCAGATTATTCTATCTCTTTGGGTATTCGTATTTCGGTACGAATACAAGTATGTATATACTGTAGAATGTAATCCGTATTTATCCGGAAACTAGAAGGTGGACACCTCATTTTGGATTTACTCATTTATTAAAAATGAGATAATAAGGTGGAAATTTGTGATGGGAGTATGGTGAGAACCATGCTTGCATAGTGTGCACAAATGAATTTTTAATTCATTTGTGCATACTATTCAAGTATGGATTGATTTTAAAAAGGAAAGAAATGTTTTACAAAACCAATTTTTCTTGTGAGAATTTTCTTCATTTTTTTTGCACACTTGAAAGACTTGGACATTTTTGAGAAAAAGAAAAAAAGAGACGATTTCTTCTTGGATCATCCCTTCACTCTCACCATTTGGCTTCACTCTCTCTCTTGCTTTCATGGTTTCCTCCATCTTCATCTTCCACCTCCTCTCACACTCTCATGTGTTGAGTATCATGAGAGGAGGTGAGATGAGATAGATAAATACTTAGTTCACTCCCTACATCCTAGGTATTCTAGACTAGTATCCTAAAATCCCTAGTTGCTTCACTTGCATTTCTCGATGTGGAGTTAGAGCCATTACTACATCTCTTGGGTGGATCATCTTCGACGGAGGAAAACCGGCGGCCAAGTTTGTCCGAGCACGCCTCAAGGAGCTAAAGAAGTTAATGGAAGACCGAAGGATTTGGTTCATTCGGTATAACACATTTAACCCTTTGTTTAGCTCTTTGTTATTTTCTAGTGTAGGTTTATGGTTCGATTTTCAGAGGGTTTTGTTTGCGCCAAAAATTTTTAAACGCCAGTTTTTGTTCCGCATCGGCCACGGTAGATGGCCAAGGCGCAGGCGAAAACCCAACATGGTATTCGAGACACACATAAACCAATACTAGCCAGTTTGCACGAAGTTAGAATATCGATCGACCAAATTTTCCGAATCAAAGTTCCGTTTTCACATGATTGCTGTCGATTTAAAAAATGTTCAAAAAATCTTTCAGTGTATTTTAAAAATACGTGCAGGCATTTGTAGAGAAGCACAAAAAATTTGAACACTTGAACCATCAAAATGGCTACGGAACTGCGGCAATACATGGCTATTGGCGGCGGTTCCGCAGCCATCTTGTGGTAAAAGTGCACGAAATTTCTTCTGGCACTCTTTGACATGGAATTTTGATTTTTTGGATATTTAGTTTTGACCCAGATTTGTTTAAAGTGCTGGTTTTCATTTGGGGCCAATTTGGAAAAGTCTAGTCGATCGAAATTTTAACTGTGTGTTTAACAATACATGTGATGATATCTGCGACCATGAATATTATTGAGCGGTACCCGACTAGTTGCTATATGTTTAACTAGACGGGTTTGCGAACATAATATTCACGTTGATATTCTGTGTTGTGCTGATATTGTGGTTGGATTGTCGTGGTGGATAGACTGTAGTGCAATAGTAGTAGTACAGTTCAGATTCATTTGTATATTCAGTATTGCGGGAAGAGCATCCGACATATGGACTGCCGTCTCTGCTAGATTGTATATTCTTTTATTGGCGCACGACCGGGTTGAGGTCGATGTCGCCATTGTATATATTTTTCTTTTCTATACTAAGATTACCCCGCGGTGGAGTGCACGAATAGCCCGGTTCTAGAGGGCAACGGGTCCGCATCTCATGGCGTTGAGACGGAGGGGACCTTACTCTAGAATTGGCGGGCTATTCGCGCACTCGTAGGAGGTATAGGATGACCCACGGAGGGGTGCACAAGTTACCGGATTCCATGAAGTGCTGGGTGGCCCATTCACTTTGTTGATTGGGGTAACCTTACTTCTGGGATTGGCGGATAACTTGCCGCACTCGTAGGGGTCCAGGGTTTCATTGCACAGACTATCTACATGACCGGGGAACGTCGGGTTTCATTTGTGGCTCAAAGGAAACCCGGGGCTCCAAGATTATCCACCACTCTGTGTTGCTGGCTAAGATTCTGTGATGTTGCTTATATCATGCCTGGGACGAATGTTATATATATATATTTATATATACTAGTAGATGTTGTATATGTTTTGCATCCGCGCTATTCCAGCCCCCGCTCTGTCGTTAGTTAAGTAACCTAACGGGTGATGACGGGGCCCAGTGACGAATGCGGATGGCATATACGTACATTTTATTTTCGTTCCTTTTCTGTGGTGTGATATGGATTAATTGATGGGACTGCGTTGATTCTGATCAATGCAAAGAAAGATAAACCCAATTGATGTTGTTGGAACCAAATTTTCAAAAATTGTTATTACAAAACGTTTCCTTTTGCTTTGCACAGCGGTATTCGGTTCAGAATATCTCGCACCTCAATCGACGAGGTAAAAACCTAGATCTCTTCATAGGAAGTCACCTCTTGGGCAAAATTTTGCGTCATCGTAATAACTTACTATAGTCGACTCTTTTGCTTTGCATCGTGGTATTCAGTTTGGAATATCTTGCACCTCATTCGATGAGGAAAGAGCCGAGATCCCTTCACAGGGAGTGACCTCTTTAGCAAAAGTTATCGCCACTATATATTTGTAAAACCACTCGAGTTCCTTCAACGATATCAAGTTCATTACGTTAAAGGGTTTTTCGCTAAAAACCCAGCCATAGCCCTTTGTCATTTCTTACGAGTATTACTTAGTATTCGTGCTGTGTGTTTTGACCTAGTCAAGGCGTAGTGTTTGGTAGCTAAGTGGTGCTTATTTGTTGCAGGTATTGCGATTATTTAGGACAGTCGTATAACCATTTTGACCTAGTCAAGAGTATATACGGGTGGGTCGAGATTAATCCGGTATAATGATGGGTTGAACTTGACTGGCGGTTTATGATATGTTGATGTAGTCAAGGTCATAAGCCGTTAGGGGTAAAAACCACATCGGGAGTTTCAAATATAAAGGAAACTCTCCAGGCATGCACATACCTTCTGGAGTGTGGTGACTTGAGTGGCTTCCATCAAGTTATCATGCGATGATAGTTGGATCCCGATTCCCACTGATGAGTAGGTGTTACTCTGCGGGTGATTTTAGATGATCCCGACTTATTCTCCTTTTAGGGTTTGAAGGAGAATTCGAGAAAACAGTGGGAGACATCCTGATTAGATAAATTGATTAACCAATCTAATCTAGATTAGAGTGCATGCAGAGTGTTTCTTTTCTCTTTCTCTCTTTGGCCGCGACCATGACCCAACCTAAACTAAAACTCATAAACCAAGATAATCGAACCTTCTTAAAACACTTTGGCTTTTGGATTGTCAGAGTCGCATAACTCATTGTCGCTCCTGCTTTTCCTTTGCATTTCTCCCGATCATTCCGTATCACTAAGAAGATCCACATTTATCGGATACGCCATCATATAGTTACAAACGAACTCGAAGGAACTTGTTCCAGTTCGAGGATGGTTTCTGGTTCAGGAGAAATTGAATAGGATTATTCAGTTGTCTTTTCCCTTTACCTTCTCTCAGGTTGTGAGGGCTCCTGGGATTAGGAGGGTACACCTATTACGCTTATTGGATAGTCTTCTTCCAAACCTTAGGCTGGTTCCGAAAGGTGGGGAAGGAAGAAAACCATTTATCCTAAGGGTGGTGTACAGAAGGTAATAAGTAAAGACAAATAAAGAGATTAGAATGAGGGCAAAGAAAATTGCGACTGCTATCATTCATGACGAAGCCGCGTATATCTCTGCCACTCCTACCTCACCTTTGCATTTCTCCGGAACACTCCGTATCACTATGAATATCCACATTTATTGGATATGCCATCGTATAGTTACATACGAACTCGAATGAATCTGTTTCAGTTCGACGATGGTTTCCGGTTCTGGAGAATAAACAAAAAACCATCGCCACTATCCCGATATTTGGGAGCGATACCGAGGAGGATGAAGAGATGGTCTACTCGGGACAACCCTAAGGCAACAGGCCAGGACCATCTACTCCTATTTTGGTCTTCGGCAGTGACTCTGAAGACGAGGCCAACACAGTGTTCTCCATCCGCCCGTCAATGCAGACCTTTGCTGGAGCTGACCAAAGTTTACAAATTACCATGGTTCCGCGGCGGCATTACAAAGAACTAGATGCACTCGATATGAACAACGTGCAAGAGCTGCAGACCTTTTACGTCCCTCCTAAGCAAAGGGTGAGAAGGCGATCCTTTTCTACCAATCCACGGAGACTAAAGTGAAGAAAGAAGTATGGCACGGTGCCGAACCCGCTCTCGATAGGCTTCAACCAATCCATCTACCCAGATACTACGCAGAGGGACTGAAAATACTATTGAAATGCCAAGGTGTACCCTTCAAAAAGACTGCTCGACAAGCCCAGTTCTATAATAAAATTTGGGACGTTCCCGGGACTCAGCGGAAGATGCCCAACGGGAGAATGGAGACGACCGACCTTAGATACGTTCAGTCCAATAAAAAGGAGCGATTCTATGGCTGCCATGTCATAAATAACCCCGTTGGAGAAGCGAATGCATTTCCAAATGGCGTTGAGGTCGAACCAGAGCAAGAACCCGCCGTACGAATACCAAGCCTTTCATTCGAAGAACAGATTGACAAGCTAATAAGGGAAGCAGGTCAAAGAGTTCGGGATGACCATAGCTGTCATGCCCCGCTTCCCAAAATACGGAAAACGAGAGATGACCAGGCCAGCCATGCTCCTACGGTCAGGGAATAATCCCGCCGTAGTCACACTTCGGCTTCTAGCATTACATGGTAATCAGTAAACAAAGCACAGAAGTAAAGGAAATACATCACTAAAATATTACATCAAAGTTCATTGTCCACAATTTACAAATAAATAAGAAAAGAACTACTAACCGAGTTCGAATACAAGATCTCTTTAGGGAAAGCAGAAAAGAAGAAAAAGGTACTCCAGACTAAATCTCCGCTAGCTCGAAGGGTAAGTCCGACTCCTGCGCTGGTTCTTCCTCGAGATTTGAGCATGCATACTCAGGTCGTCAGAGCGACGTAATAGCAATATAGTAATAATGACATGAAACAGACAAATAAGGTAATAACAGTGGAAGTAAAATGCAGATAATCACCATGTCACTAAATGATGCAAAGTATGTTCTGTGTCCCTATCAGTCTCTAAGTCATGTTTGAAATCGAGTTGTGGAAAGGAGGATCATGTTTAATGAGGGTCTCGTACATACCCGAGACAACGACCCACACGCCTGGGACATAACCCTGTCAGCCGGATCGCTAGATCCTATCTAATATATATAAGAGTCGCTGTTCAAATGATCATCCTCTAAATCACGGTCCTCGCTAAATACGATGCTCTTTCCACTTCGATTTCCCCCTTTTCCCCAGGTTTACACTATTGATGATTATGATTTAGTCGTGTACAAGTATGCACCAATAACACGGTTTTGTCACTGTTCACTGTATTAATCATTGTCACGAATCATTCACTTTTCCATTGGCGTACTTGACACTCCTAAACCAATATCATTCACGCACGATAATGTATTGTACACTAAATAATAACGCGCACTATCACTATGGGGGTGGCCATCGGGTAATATATGTGCCTTTATACAGTTAACGAGTCATGTGTAATATGAGCTATTATGCACCTCATGAGCTTATAAAAATTGCAGTAAATCATATGTTCAGAATAAGTGAAACGATACAAATACAGTAACAAGTATACTCTGTCGAAAATTCAGCAAAATTTGTTTCAGTGCAATCGGATTTCGGGTTTGCAAGTTACAGCCGTTTCATTTTAAGTGTTCGCTGCAGGAAATTCAGTTTCTGAACTGAACGTCCATTTTACGATACAATTTTCACCCAGTTGGGATCAGAATTTAGCGACGCTAAAGTTGAATGAAATTTAGGGTTTTAAATAGGGTTTCCAATTCACCAAACGGATTCTCAATCGAATCTCTATGTCAGAAGTTATGCACTGTTCAACACTAGGGTATCAGTTCTGTTTCTGTTTGGGACTGCTATATGTCCTGTTCTTTTAAATTGCAGTTTAAATAGTAAACGACGATAAAAAGGGGTGAAATTACTTGAGTTATTTATCTAACAGTTTCATATTCAATAAAGCATAGGGTTCCGCAATATAAAAGTTCAGGCAGCAAAGTAGTAAGCATTACGAGATAGAAATCAACAGCCAGAGCTGCTCTGGACTGCAGTCCAGAGTTGCTCTCCGAACCGGTTTCTGTCGTGTTTTCAGCACAGAAATAATTTAAATATTGTATGTGGTTCTAGGTCGTCGAGTCGTATTTGATTTGAGCCCTCGAACGCATCATTTCAATGTGTACACAATTAATTATGATTTTAACAAGTTTCAGACTCGGGAAATATTCAGTTTTAACGGGTGTAATTGGGGGTGATCGTTCAAGCCAGTAACGATTAAATTTTCCAGTCAAATTTCACCACAATGTTCATTGCCACGCGGGCCAGCATATATAATCAAGTTCCGTCAGTTTAATGGAAGGTTTTTATCCGGGTTTTGCATCAAACACTTATGTCATATAAGTTTTCACGAATCGTAAACATGGAATTAATAGTATTTTGAATTGTAACGGAAATAATCTAGCATGTAGTAAGTGGGGTACTTGCCTGGAGACGCTTTGGCGAAGCACAAAGCAACGGCACGAACGCGTGACGAACGGTACGGTTTGGATTCACGGTCTCGGCTCGCGTTCGGGTTCGTCGTTGGAGTTGCCCGGGGATGGCTCGCGATCACTGGAAGCGGAGTGGGGTGCTGTGGATCTCCTGGGGCGTGCTGGGGTCGGCGATGGTCGGTGGTGGTCGCTCCGAGGATGGGCACAGCGGAGGTCGTGTGTAGGGTTCGGAGCTTGGTGGCGAGGAGTTTGGTGTGGGTTTTGGAGGAGGTGTTGCTGAGGATGCAGAGGAGTCGACAAGGTAGTTCAGGGCAGCGGGGAGCTCATCGGCAAGGAAGGTGCAGGTGGTGGCCGAGGTGGTGCAGTGAGGGTTAGGGTTGTAAAATGGAGCTCGGTTGATGGAGGAGTAAGGCTGTGGCGGTAGTGGTGTTGATAGGAGAGAAACGAGGGAGGACAGATGAGGTGGTTTAGTCGTCGTCGTCGCCGTCGGGGGCGAGGGGCTCAAAGTTGGGAGTTGGGAGAGAGGAGAGTAGGGGTTCGAGAGAGATCGAGAGTGAGCAGGGAGGGAGTTGGGGAGACGAGGAGGGGTTTGAGGAGCTCGAGGGGCGCGCGCGATCGTGGGTCGTGGTCGCGAGGAGCGGGAACGTGGGCGACGATGCGGGACTTCTGCGACGTGGGGAGAGAAGGAGCGAGCGGGAAAACAACGTGGGGAAGAAGGTTAGAGGCGGGTCGGGTCGGGTTAGGAGTGGTATGGGCCGGGCCGGGGATAAATATATATTTAGTTTTAATTAATCTTTTTATTTGTTTGGGTTGTGGAAAGTTGCGGGCTGGGGAAGGGGATTTAATTAGTTGGTTTTTTTTTAAACTTTGTGTTCTGTTGGGTTGGTTGGGGGATTTAGGGAATTAATTTAATTAAATTGAAATTTGTCTTGGTTTGGGCTGGGGTTTAAAAGGTTTAGAAAATTTCAATACTAAAACCTAGCAGCCAATTACCTACAAAATTACGAGGAAAGGAAAAAGGGAAATATTCGGGGAATTGGGAAAAAATGTAGAAAGATTTTATTGATGGGAACAGGGATTTACATCATACCCCCCTTACAAAAATTTCGTCCTCGAAATTTAAAAAGGTGACAACGAAACAAAAGTACTAAACAAAGAGATGTAGAAAACGTGCACGGATATTTCCTCCTGCTCCCAGGTAGATTCTCCTGGGGAACGACCGCCCCAAGACACTCGGACTGACGGAATGACCTTATTCTTCAGCACTTTCTCTCTGCGGTCGAGGATGGTGGTGGGCTGCTCCTCGTAAGATAGATCGGTACCCAAAGCTAACTCCGAATAGTCCAGAACATGGCTCTCATCCCGAACATAACGCCGCAACTGAGACACGTGGAAGATATTGTGCACACCAGCTAGCGATGGAGGCAAGGTAAGTCGGTAGGCCACCTCTCCTACTCGCTCTAGCACCTCAAAAGGTCCGATGAAACGGGGACTGAGCTTTCCCCGACCTCCAAACCTGATAACTCCACGGGTAGGGGAAATCTTCAGGAACATGTGATCTCCGACTTCAAATTCTAGCGCTCTCCTGCTGGTATCCGCCCAACTCTTCTGTCGATCCTGAGCCATCTTAATGCGCTGCCTGATCATTTGGACCTTGTCGACTGTCTGAACAATGAGCTCGGGACCCAGTAATCTTCGTTCTCCCACATCATCCCAACAAACTGGGGATCGACACTTCCGCCCTTAAAGTGCTTCGAAGGGAGCCATCTGGATGCTAGCCTGGTAACTGTTGTTATAAGAAAACTCGACTAGATGCAGATGATCTTCCTAGGAACCCTGAAAATCCAACATGCAGGCTCTCAACATATTCTCAAGCGTCTGAATCGTACGCTCGGATTGTCCATCCGTCTGCGGGTGATAAGCAGTACTGAACTTGAGGCGGGTACCCAAACTCTCTTGTAAGCTCCTCCAGAAGTGCGAAACGAATCTGGTGTCTCGATCTGACGCAATGCTGACCGGGTCTCCGTGAAGTCGTACTATCTCCTACATGTATCTCTCTGCCAGTGACTCTGTCGACTGTCCCACTCGGAAAGGTAAGAAGTGTATGGCTTTCGTGAGGCGGTCGACGATAACCCAAATGGCGTTGTTGCCCCTAGGGCTCCGTGGTAAGGCCGCCACGAAATCCATGGTAATGTGCTCCCACTTCCGTTCTGGTATCGGAAGCAGTTGTAACAATCCGGCTGTCCTCTGATGTTTCGCCTTCACCTGCTAGCATACCAAGCATCTGGATACGAACCGCGCAATTTCTCGCTTCATCCCGTTCCACCAAAAATGCTGCCTTAGATCTCGATACATCTTCGTACCTCCCAGATGCACAGAGTAAGCTGAACTATGCGCCTCGGCCAGTACCTCTTCTCGAACATTCCCCTTGGGTACGCAGAGTCTGCTACCGAATCTTAGGGAACCGTCTTCGTGTATGATTAAGTCTGTTCTCAGCCCGGCTTCTACTTGTGCTCTGAACTTTTGTAATCGAGGATCATCCGCTTGTGCAGCCTTGATACGATCCACAAGGGAAGACTGCACCTGTAGTTGCCAAAATTGACTGAGTGTGCTCGGTGTGACGACTTCAAGCTCGAGTCTCTGAAAATTCTCAATGATGCTCCTCTGACTGGTCAACATCATGACCGATGGCTTGCGATTGAGAGTGTCTGGTACAACATTTACTTTCCCCCGGGTGATACTGAAGGTCTAAGTCATAATCCGCCATCAGTTCTAGCCATCAGCGCTGCCTCATGTTTAGTTCTTTCTGAGTGAAGACGTACTTCAGACTTTTATGATCCGTGTACACTTCAACCTTCTCGCCCAATAGATAGTGCCTCCAAATCTTCAACGCAAAAACCACTGCAGCTAACTCCAAGTCATGCATAGGATAGTTCCTTTCATGAGTTCTCAGCTGTCGAGAGGCGTAAGCAACCACCCGACCGTGCTGCATCAGAACACAGCCTAATCCCTTCCCTGAGGCATCACCATGTATCAACAACCCACCGGAATCATCTGGTACTGTAAGAATAGACGCCGTGGTTAACTTCTGCTTCAGTGTGTCAAATGCCTGAGTACACTCCTCTGTCCACGCAAACGATACATCCTTCCGTGTCAGCCTCGTCAACGGTTCAGCGATTCTTGAAAAGTCTTGGACGAACCTCCGATAATATCCTGCCAATCCCAAAAAGCTTCTGATCTCGGCCACTGACTTCGGCGTCGGCCAGTCTCTGACAGATTCTATCTTTGCCGGGTCCACTGAGATGCCTTCGTCCGAAACAATGTGTCCCAAGAACTAAACCTTGTCGAGCCAGAATTCACACTTGCTCAATTTTGCATACAGCTTCTCTTCCCGAAGAATTTGTAGAACCGTGCGCAAATGCTCAACATGCTCTTCCCGGGTCTTCGAGTAGACTAGTATGTCGTCGATAAATACAACGACAAATGTGTCCAAATACTTTGCAAACACCTTGTTCATCAAATCCATGAATATCGCTGGAGCATTGGTAACACCGAACGGCATCACAAGGAACTCATAATGTCTGTATCGGGTCCTAAAAGCCGTCTTGCATACATCCTCGGCTGCTACTCTAATTTGATGATAGCCAGAACGGAGATCCAACTTCGAAAATACATTGGCCCCACTTAACTGATCGAATAAGTCGTCGATGCGCGGAATTGGGTACTTGTTCTTTATTGTGACTTTGTTCAGCTCTCGATAGTCTATACACATCCGCAGCGATCCATCCTTCTTCTTCACTAACATAACTGGTGCACCCCACGGTGAAACGCTTGGCCGGATAAATCTTTTCTCCAAGAGTTCTTCAATTTGCTTCTTCAATTCTGCTAACTCAACCGGTGCCATTCCGTACGGGGCTTTGGAAACTGGTGCTGTACCTGGAGTCAAATCGATCGAGAATTCCAAGACGCGTGGAGGTGGTAGACCTGGTAAATCTTCAGGGAACACATCCAGGAAATCCCGAACAATCTCTAGGGCTGGGCTCTCATCAATCTCCATAGCTGACAACTCCTTTGGCTTGGCTCTATACTTGGCTGGCTCCAAAGATTCGCTTCCGCCTTCGAAAATAAACTCCGGGTGATTGGGAATGCGGAAGATCACATTCCTTGCTCGGCAATCAATAAATGCATGGAAGGTACTCATCCAATCCATCCCGAGAATTGCGTCATAGCTGCCTGTCCCGATCAAAAGGAAATTCGCATAGAATTCCCTGCCACACACTACAACTGGACATGATCTACATTCTCGACTAGATACTATCACGCCATTACCCGTATGTATTTCCCAGCCCTCGGTTAGTGATTCATGTGGTATGGAGTGTGTATCAACGAAATGCGCAGATATGAAACATTGCGATGCTCCAGAATCAAATAGTACTCTAGCTGGCATGGAATGTACGAGTAGAATACCTGTGACAACTTCGCCTGAAGCCTCTGCCTGCTCGGCGGTCAAGGTGAAAGCCTGTCCCTGACCGCGGCCTGTGTAGAGTTACCTTTGCTCCTGTGATCTCTGTGGCTGTGGTCCAGACCCTCCCTGTATCTCTGCTTGCTCGGGGCAACCGCTAATTCTATGCTGACTGGATCCGCAAATCAGACACTGTCCCTTGGCGCGGCGACAGTCCTTCTGAGTATGCCCATCTCTGTTGCAGTAGCCGCAAACTACGTTCTTGCTCTGGGGGCGATGCTGGGGCACGAATGGACGCTTCATCTGTGTCGTTCCTAGCCTATGAACTGGTACGACTCCTCGAGAAGATGCGTGGGTGCATGCTGGAACGACTGGGGGCTTCCTGAACTTGTCGATCAATTTCTCCTGAATTCTCACTGCGTTGAGTACCTGTAAATCCCCGTTTCCAATTCAAATAAAAAAAAAAAATTCCTTTTTCTAAATTCTAGTGACTTTCTTTTATTCTCCTTCATATATGTGAATTGGTTGTTTAAGCTAAATATTTATATTTTCCCAAAACCTAAAAGTTAAAACCCAAGAGTTAAAACCAAAAGCTAACACTAAACTAAAACCAAGGCTAATATAATTTAAATCCCTAAACTAAAAACCCTAGCCGGGCCTTACTGATTTTCCCCCTGCAGCCCAAAATCTTTTCTTTATCAATTAAAATGTACCCCGGCCCCTACTATTCCTCACCCAGCCCACTTCTGTTTTTCATTTTTGGGAAATTAATAAATTGTTATCCACGAGCCCGGCCCACGACCCCAGCCCGCTCGCGCCCAACAGCCCGACCCGATCCCTAACCTCCCTTCTTCCTCATTCGCAACTACTCCCGCTCATTTTCTCTTCCCTCGTCACGACCCCCACATTCCCGAGCTCCCCACGTCGCCCTCGCCGTCGCCCACGACCCCGACCATGCCTCCCTCTAACTCTCGCTCTCCAACTCCTCACCTCCCTCTCACCTCCAAGCTCCTCAAAACTCTAACCCCCCCAAGTTTTTCTCCCCCATGAACCCACTGCCTACGCCGACGCTGTGCCGACGACGACGATCCCCTCGTCCCCCGTTCTCTTCCCTCGCTCTCCTCTCTTCAGAGCTCATCCCTCACCAAGCTCCCCTCACTTTTCCAGCCTCAACCGAGCACTCCCCTCAACTGCACACCCCACTACCGAGCTCGGCCACCTTGCGACCGACGCCGACGAGCCTCCCCCACTTCGCCTGAACCACTCTGAGACTCCCTACATCCTCCTCCTTCACCACTCCATCACCCCAAACCCCCACCGCGCTCTCTCTCTCTCTCTCTCTCTCTCCTAGAAACCACAAATCACTGCACACTCACTGTTGCACTTCGCCGGAGCGCCGCCGCCGACCATTGTCGACCCCAGCAAGTCCCAAGAGATCTACAGAGCACCCCCCCATCTCCGGTGATCACGCGATATCTCCGGACAACTCCGACGCAAAAACCCGTGTTTCGATCGAAGCTCGCGCGAACTCGTTCCGCGGCGTACAACGCGCGTTCGTGACGACGTTGCTGCCTCGCGACCCCGAGACGTTACCAGGCAAGTGTTTACTTGCTTCATGCTAAATTATTAGTGATATGAAACTAAAATATCTAGTTTACGGATTTTGTCGAATACTAATACATAATACGATCAATGTGTTCGATGCTAATCTCCCATGAAAATGATTGTTTATTTTGACGGAACCTGATGTTTTATGTTGGCCCATATAGTGATAAACATAGTGTATGAATCTCGCTGGAAGATATGATTGTTTGTAACAAAAATTGATACCCCCAAATATGCCGTTAAAACTAGAATTTTCTCGTGCCTGAAAACGAATAAAATCACCATAAATCATATGCATACTGGATTGAGACGTTCGAGGGCTTAAATCGAAGCCGACTCGACGAACTTTAATCCTATGGAAAATCCTAATAATTCCTGTTCTGTAATCATGATGATAACTGGGTCGGAACACGACTCTGGACTGCAGTCCAGAGCGTTTCTGATTATTGATTTCTGTTCAAAGGACCTGCGTTACTGTGTTTCCTGAAATCATACTTTACGGAACTTTACAGTAGATTAAAGATATTTCTGTTATTTAAACAAACCAAGTGGTTCCATTCCATTTCATCGCTGTTTGCTATTTTTAAATGTATTTAAAAGGGCAGAACGTATATCTGTCCAGAACAGATTCAGAAATGACATATTGAGGTTCAACTGTGCATAACTTTCAACGTACAGATGCGATTGAAGATCCGTCTGTTGCGTTGATTACTCTATTGGAAACCCTAGATTTCATGTAACTGTAACGTCGCTAAATTCTGAGCCCAACTGGGTACAATTCGTGTCGCGAAACGGAAGTTCAGTTCTGAAACTGAATTTCCAGCCGCGCGCACTTAAAATGAAATAACTATATCTTGAGAACCGGAATCCCGATTGAACTGAAACAAATTCTGGTGAATTACTGACTGAGGGTTCTATATATCTTACTTACATCATTTCGCTGAATTCTTAACATAATAATTTGTGCAATTTATTTCAGTTCATGACGTGCATGTTGATTCATGATATACAGAACTCATTGGTAGCATACATACATATATCATACCCTTGCCATATACTCAGTGTTAGTACGTGTGGACATTGCATTATCGTACGTGATAGATGTTGGTTTAGTTGTGACGAGTACACCAATGGAAAGTGAATATTTGTGACAGTGATTGATACAGTGAACAATGATAAAACCGTGCCATTGGTATACTTATACACAACTAGATCAAGATCGTAACTAGTGAGAACCTGGGGAAAAAGGGGAAATCAAAGTGGAAAGAGTATCGTATTTAGCGGGACCGTGTTTAGAGGATGATTATTCGAACAGAGATACTGATACATGTAGGATAGGATCTAGCGATCCGGCTGACAGGGTTATGTCCCGAGCATGTGGGCCGTTGTCTCGGGTATGTACGAGACTCCTGTTAAACATGATCCTCCTTCCACTATGTGATTTCAAACTCGACCTAGAGACCGATAGGGACACATAACATATTCTGCATCATATAGTGACATAGCGATTGCTTGCATTGTTCTTACACCAGTATTACCTCATATACCTGTTTCATCTCATTATAATAATATTGTTACTGTGTCACTCTGACGACCTGAGTATGCATGCTCAGATCCCGCGGGAGGACCAGCACAGGAGACGGACCTACCCTTCGAGTTCGCGGAGATTTAGACTGGTGTACCTTCCTTTTCTGCTTTCCATAAAAGTGATCGTAAGTTTGACTTCGGTTAGTATTTGTTCTTATCATCTATAAATTGTGAACAATGGAATATTAATGTAATAAATTAGTAATGTGATTCCTTTACCACTGCGCTTTATTTACTGATTACCATGCAATGCTAGAAGCCGAAGTGTGACTATGGCAGGATGATTCCTTGACCGTAGGAGCATGGCTGGCCTAATCATCCCTCGTTTTCCGTATTTTGGGAAGCGGGGCGTGACAGTACCTGTGCAAAAGTCTACAACTCGAGTGACGCGATCAACTGCTGCAGCTCGAAATCAAGTCCCTGTAAGAAGCGTCTGGCCCTGGTGGCCTCTGAAGCGACCATGTACGGAGCAAATCGGCTCAGACGGTTGAACTCTGCCGCATAAACGTCCACGGGATGGCCATTCTGCTTCAATAGGATGAATCTTTCTTCCATCTCTGCCTTGGCGGTGGAAGGGAAATAGTGGTCCAAGAAGCACTCCTTGAATTTGCTCCATTCGATTGGCCTTTCTAGTTTGCTTTCTTCCACTGTCCACCATGTACGGGCTTCATCTTCCAACTGGATCTTTATCACATTCACTTTATCTTCCTCTGGTACTCTGGCGGCCGTCAGTAAGTTCTCCATATTCACCAGCCATTGCTTGGCCTCGAGTGGCTCGGCTAGCCCTGTGAAAGCAGCTGGATGCAACCTCCGGAAATCTGATACGGTGCCAGCCCTGGCAGAAAAAGCTGGTGGAGCATTGCCCTCGGGGGCGGTAATGAGTGCGGAGGGTCCCCTTACAGCGGTAATAGCCCTGAGTCCCTCGGTGAGTAGGTCCGTCTTTCTCTCCTGAGCTTCTGCGAGAGACTTCAGTGCCCTAAGTATCCTCTTCGTGCGATCCTGAGAACTTGAGTCCGAGAAGTGGTCGTTCGGGGACGTCATGTCGCTGGAAGATATTTAAAAGGATATGATTAGATACAAGGATGAAAGTCAGGAATAGTGAAGCGAAAATAATGTAATACAGTATAGTTAATGTTATCCCTTACTACTAAACACGGCTCTGATACCAACAAAACCATGTCACGCCCCGCTTCCCAAAATACGGAAAACGAGGGATGACTAGGCCAGCCATGCTCCTACGGTCAGGGAATAATCCCGCCGTAGTTACACTTCGGCTTCTAGCATTACATGGTAATCAGTAAACAAAGCACAGAAGTAAAAGAAATACATCACTAAAATATTACATCAAAGTTCATTGTCCACAATTTACAAATAAATAAGAAAAGAACTACTAACCGAGTTCGAATACAAGATCTCTTTAGGGAAAGCAGAAAAGAAGAAAAAGGTACTCCAGACTAAATCTCCGCTAGCTCGATGGGTAAGTCCGACTCCTGCGCTGGTTCTTCCTCGAGGTCTGAGCATGCATACTCAGGTCGTCAGAGCGACGTAATAGCAATATAGTAATAATGACATGAAACAAGCAAATAAAGTAATAACGGTGGAAGTAAAATGCAGATAATCACTATGTCACTAAATGATGCAAAGTATGTTCTGTATCCCTATCAGTCTCTAAGTCATGTTTGAAATCGAGTTTTGGAAAGGAGGATCATGTTTAACGAGGGTCTCGTACATACCCGAGACAACGGCCCACATGCCCGAGACATAACCCTGTCAGCCGGATCGCTAGATCCTACCTAATATATATAAGAGTCGCTGTTCGAATGATCATCCTCTAAATCACGGTCCTCGCTAAATACGATGCTCTTTCCACTTCGATTTCCCCTTTCCCCCCAGGTTTACACTATTGATGATTATGATTTAGTCGTGTACAAGTATGCACCAATAACACGGTTTTGTCACTGTTCACTGTATTAATCATTGTCACGAATCATTCACTTTTCCATTGGCGTACTTGACACTCCTAAACCAATATCATTCACGCACGATAATGCATTGTACACTAAATAATAACGTGCACTATCACTATGGGGGCGGCCATCGGGTAATATATGTGCCTTTATGCAGTTAACGAGTCATGTGTAATATGAACTATTATGCACCTCATGAGCTTATAAAAATTGCAGTAAATCATATGTTCAGAATTCAGTAAAATGATACAAATACGGTAACAAGTATACTCTGTTGGAAATTCAACAAAATTTGTTTCAGTGCAATCGGATTTCGGGTTTGCAAGTTACAGCCGTTTCATTTTAAGTGTTCGCTGCAGGAAATTCAGTTTCTGAACTGAACATCCATTTTGCGACACAATTTTCACCCAGTTGGGATCAGAATTTAGCGAAGTTACAGTTGAATGAAATTTAGGGTTTTCAATAGGGTTTCCAACTCACCATATGGATTCTCAATCGCATCTCTATGTCAGAAGTTATACACTGTTCAACACTAGGGTATCAGTTATGTTTCTGTTTGGGACTGCTATACGCCTTGTTCTTTTAAATTGCAGTTTAAATAGTAAACGACGATAAAAAGTGGTGAAATCACTTGAGTTATTTATCTAACAGTTTCATATTCAATAAAGTATAGGGTTCTGCAATATACATGTTCAGGCAGCAAAGTAGTAAGCATTACGAGATAGAAATCAACAGCCAGAGCTGCTCTGGACTGCAGTCCAGAGTCGCTCTCCGAACCTGTTTCTGTCGTGTTGTCAGTATAGAAATAATTTAAATATTGTATGTGGTTCCAGATCGTTGAGTCATCTTCGATTTGAGACCTCGAACGCATCATTTCAATGTGTACACAATTAATTATGATTTTAACAAGTTTCAGACGCGGGAAATATTCAGTTTTAACGGGTGTAATTGGGGGTGATCGTTCAAGCCAGTAACGATTAAATTTTCCAGTCAAATTTCACCACAATGTTCCTTACCATGCGGGCCAGCATATATAATCAAGTTCCGTCAGTTTAATGGAAGGTTTTCATTCGTGTTTTGCATCAAACACTTATGTCATATAAGTTTTCACGAATCGTAAACATGGAATTAATAGTATTTTGAATTGTAACGGAAATAATCTAGCATGTAGCAAGTGGGGTACTTGCCTGGAGACGCTTTGGCGATACACGGCAGAGGCAGCGGCACGAACACGCAACGAACGGTACGGTTTGGATTCACGGCCTCGGCTCGCGTTCGGGTTCGTCGTCGGAGTTGCCCGGGGATGGCTCGCGATCACTGGAAGCGGAGTGGGGTGCTGTGGATCTCCTGGGGCGTGCTGGGGTCGGCGATGGTCGGTGGTGGTTGCTCCGGCGATGGGCACAGCGGGGGTCGTGTGTATGGTTCAGAGCTTGGTGGCGAGGAGTTTGGTGTGGGTTTTGGAGGAGGTGTTGCTGAGGATGCAGAGGAGTCGACAAGGTGGTTTAGGGCAGCGGGGAGCTCGTCGGCGAGGAGGGTGCAGGTGGTGGCCGAGGTGGTGCAGTGAGGGTTAGGGTTGTAAAATGGAGCTCGGTTGATGGAGGAGGAGGGCTGCGGCGGTAGTGGTGTTGATAGGAGAGAAACAAGGGAGGACAGACGAGGTGGTTTAGTCGTAGTCGTCGCCGTCGGGGGCGAGGGGCTCGAAGTTGGGAGTTGGGAGAGAGGAGAGTAGGGGTTCGAGAGAGATCGAGAGTGAGCAGGGAGGGAGTTGGAGAGACGAGGAGGGGTTTGAGGAGCTCGAGGGGCGCGTGCGATCGTGGGTCGTGGTTGCGAGGAGCAGGAATGTGGGCGACGACGCGGGGCGTCTGCGACGTGGGAAGAGAAGGAGCGAGCGGGAAAACAACGTGGGGAAGAAGGTTAGAGGCGGGTCGGGTCGGGTTAGGAGTGGTATTGGCCGGGCCGGGGATAAATATATATTTAGTTTTAATTAATCTTTTTATTTGTTTGGGCTGTGGAAAGTTGCGGGCTGGGGAAGGGGATTTAATTAATTGGGTTTTTTTTTATAAAAACTTTGTATTCTGTTGAGCTGGTTGGGGGATTTAGGGAATTAATTTAATTAAATTGAAATTTTTCTTGGTTTGGGCTGGGGTTTAAAAGGTTTAGAAAATTTCAATACTAAAACCTAGTAGCCAATTACCTACAAAATTACGAGGAAAGGAAAAAGGGAAATATTCGGGGAATTGGGGAAAAATGTAGAAAGATTTTATTGATGGGAACGGGGATTTACAATAGCCGCAAAATGGCCATTTACGAGAAACCCAGGACGCAACGTATCATTCAGCAGGCTATAGAGGATGACGATCCCTTTCACCCCCAACCCGCTGTGTGCTCTCGTGGCAAAAAAAAAGCACGACGTAGAAACAACAGCAAGGTCAAGAACAGGGACGACATTCCAATACAGCGAATCGGATCCGAAAAGCCACGCGAGCGAGGAAAAGTCAGCTGGAACCCGTCTTTTATGAAGAAGATGGGTCGGGAATACTCTTTCCCTCAAGGCAAGACAAGGAAAATATTCGACCTTGTTATGAAGCATCAAATGATGACGCTTCCGGAGTCTCGATATCCCGAACAGATAAACGAAGTCCATCACCCGGATTATTGCTCCTACCACCGAGTAGTGGGACATCCTCTTGAAGACTGCTTCACCTTCAAAAACTGGGTTGAAGATCAGTATCAGCAAGGTAAGTTTGCTCTATCCGACAGTTGAAGGGTAGCCCCGCCACGAAAGCATGAGCCGAGAACAACCTACACTACGAGGGAAAGGCTAGATCAGCATCGAGCTTGGAAACGAGCTCGTACTTGCCATATGATAACATTCTCGAAGGAGGGAGAATATGGACGACCTCTCCCAATGCTTCGCAAATGAAGATGAGGATGAGCTGATTTCAGAATTTCCACCGGCGCCAAAATAGCTAGAAGATGGAATACACACCACAACAGACAACCTGAGAAAAATCGACTTGGGTACGATAAATGAGCCAAGGCCAACGTTCGTCAGTGAGCTGCTGACTGAGAAATAGGTGGCTACGTTAAAAGACGTGCTTATGCAGTATAAAGACTGCTTCGTATGGAACTATTCAGAAATGCCAGGATTAAATCCAGAGATAGCTGTGCATAAACTGGCGATATCGCCGGACGTCAAGCCAGTCAAACAGGCGCCAAGAAGAACACGGCTTGAGCTTGAGATGAGTATCAATGCCGATGTCAAAAAGCTAATCGACTCCGGCTTCATCCAAGAAGTTCAATACCCTGACTGGATCGCCAATATCGTTCCGGTAATGAAGAAAATGGAACAGTACGCATCTGCGTAGATTTTCGGGATCTCAAAAAAGTTTGTCTGAAAGATGACTTCCCAGTGCCTGTTACTGAGCTGATGATCGATAACACATCCACCCATGAAGTCTTCTCCTTCATGGACGGATTCTCAAGGTACAACCAAATCAAGAAGCATCCTGAAGACCAAAAGCACACTGCTTTCCGGACTCCGCTGGGCATATTCTGCTATAAAGTGATGCCCTTCTGTAACATTTCAGAAAATATAAAATATTATTTTTGGAATTTAATATTAAAATAATATATTCCCGAAAATCGTCTGATTTGCGAAATTGGGGTTTTCGAAAAATGGTATAAATATATACCAATAATTGTGAAATAATTGAAGATTAAAATGATTTATTCATTTAAAAATATATTTATCAGATTGAGCATTTTTAAAAATTTATTATATGCAGTTTAAATAAAAATCCGATTAGTGCACTGCTAATCGCGATTAAGCCAAATCCGTATTTCTACAGTTTTCCGTGGCTAGTGCACCATGGCATGTTACATTTTGGTTACATGTTTTATTGTGTTGTTTTGGGGTATTATATGGTTTGGTTTTAAAAGAAAAGAGAAAAGGTTAAAGAAAGAATGATTGGAGAGAGAGAGAGAGTGAGATATGAGTGTGGGGGTGAGAATAAGAGAAGGAGAGAGAGAGAGGACAACCCCATTTTCCTCATCCCATTTGTTTTCTCATCTTCTTCCTCCTCATCTCCCTCCACATAAATCCCCAAATATCATCTCCAAATATTCATCCAAATCCTAAACCCCTTTCATTAAAAATGATCCCCTCTTCATCCTCTACAAAATGGACCAAGCAAAGTTGGATTTTGATGACATTGGGAAGCTAGGATTTTTCTTGAGTTGCCCAAATGAGGTATAATTCCTTCACTTAGTTTAGTTTCAAGTTTTCCTAGCATTCTAATTTAGTTTAGAATTTATTTACGAATGGGTTTGTGAACTTAGAAATTCAAGAGAAGGGTTTGAGTGTTTGTTTGAAATTGGTGATGTGTAGTGACTGCCTACAGACCTTAGTGTGGATTTGTATGGCCTAGAACAGAGAACACGAACTTAGAACTTTCCGACATCGGTAAATTTGACAGTTTGTGAGTGTAATTAGGAACCTGGGATGACCCGAGAGACCCATAAATTAAGTTCCCTTGACAGTGAAACGTGCAGGCAACCATGAAGCATCCCTAGAAACCTTAGCCCCAAATAAGAATTCCCGGCCGCAGATTTATTGTGTTTGGCCGCAATTTGCGGCCAAGTGGTGGGTGATTCATGTGATTTTTGGTCAGCAGTCTTGTTTTCAGATATCTAGAGTAACCCAATGTGCAAAATGTTTTAGTTTGGCCTAGGGTGAAATCTGGGAGTGGTTTTCTTAGATTGCTGTTTTCGTATTTTTGCGATTCTGAATTCTTGGGTTTTCAGTATTTGATTTGAATTCCTTCGTGTGGTGTTTGAACGTCAACGACAAGGGTTATTTGGCTGTGTTTTGCATGCGAGGCTATAGGTTTTAACCTATGAGCGAACCGTATGCCATATTGGTTTTCCGGATTCGATTTTAATAGCGATTGCGATATGTGTTGATATTGTAGGTACCTTCGCGTAGATTCCGAGGCAACAGAGCATGACGTCATCGATTTCGGCAAGTAAGGAGCAAGGTGAGTAGATCTATATCTACGGGGGAAGTCGGGTGGATGGCGTATAACACCCCCGCAAGTTTTTGATGGAAACCGATTCATAGAATATGGTTAAGGAAACCTAGATTAGGAAGCTATGGATAGGGTTAAAAGGATAGTTAGAGATGATGTGAATGGTTGTTTATGTATATCGAGATATGAGATGAAAGCTTTAGGGATATGAAAAGTGAATGTGAACCACGACTTATAGATATATAGTTGCATTAGAATAAGTAGAAATTTTAAAGGAACATGACATTTGATGTATAAGGTAGAATATATATATATATAAATTGACTTGATGTGAGATATAAATGTGATGAAAAGAATATACGATGTGATATGATGACTTGACGGTATGTTGGTATACGGATGCGAGTCGATTGAGATGATTGATACCTTTGCCGGTCCCCTGATATGAGTTGGTTATGGATGTGACCTGGGACATAGGTATATAGATATATATAGAATGTCGTGAATTATGAGTGATATGCCGTACGAGACGATAGGACCGTAACCTCATTGTCATATAGGTTGATAGGATCCCTGATGGCTTAATACTGCCGTACGATGATTTACCGTACGTGATGAGTTTTATGATGATTGATCCATATCCTTGACTAGAGGATGCCGTACAAGGGATTATACCCTACGTGATATTGTGAGGCTGGATACCGATTGATAGATTCACCGACTCGGATATTTGATAGAGACGTATACCTTTTAGCATTTTAGCGGACGATTTACCTTATGCTGCATTCATGTTATTCTCATTGCATTGCATATACCTGTGCTAGTACACTTACACCATTATCGATGATGCGTATGTTACACTTACACAGATTTGCCGGCTCACGCACTTCATTATCGATAATTGCTATGTCACTACACAGTAGAATTGCTGTATCATGATATGACTCCTTGCATGATATACTTGCGATGTTCACATCATTTGGATATGTCGCAGGATATACTGATATCGTCACATCACTGTTCCATGTTGCATGATTTACGGATATACTTACATTTCTGTTATATGTCGCATACATCATGCTTTACGATTATACGAATTGAGATATGCTGTTTTCATGAGATTTCTGGATTTGAGAACCGTGGTCATTTCAACAGAAAGTATGTACTGTGTTAAAAACCCGGTTTCTCTTGATATGATATTTCAGTGCGTCCACCATGTGTTTTCTCGGTTCTGATATTGGCATGTGTAACCCGATTCGAGGAGCGGTAGGCACCGTTTGCGGGTACATGGTGGACCTGGTGAGGTACCCCAGGGCAAGAAGACTTGTATTGTTAGACGGTGAGCCTGGCAGGGGAGCACTACCTACCGGTGATAGTATTTGGGCTCGACGGTTATCCGGATGATACCGACCGGAGTCGAGAGATGATATGGGCCGATCCAGACTGACGAAGCCCGTGGGCCAATCCGGACTGAAGGAGACCGAGAGATATGAGGATTTACGTGTCGATGCTGGACACGGGTTTCATGATATTTCGAGTGTCGATGCTGGACACTCAGGTTCCATGATTTTGATGTGTCGCGAGGGACACACGTTAATTTATATCCTCATATTTTCATGCATATGCTTTTATGTTATTTACATGCATGATGTTGTTGTGTCATTGGTTGACACGTGGACGAGATCCATATGCATACATACATTGACTACATGGTTGGACGAGATCCACATGCATATAGACTGGATTATATTGATGGCACAGATGTAGATACGGTCACCCTAGATATCATAGTATTACCTTTATGATATAATTGACCTAGGAAATCGTTATTTTATTCGATTTCTACCTGTTGATGTTTTCTATTCACGAGTTGGCAACTCACCCCCGTTGTGCCATAGTTCATGCAGGTTGACCGCATGGATCCGTAGCGGCATCGCTGGCACACAGCTGCATTCGGGTGTTTTGCTTTGGTAGGTGGTACATGCTGGATTGTACCACTATTATATTCTTTATTCATATTGTATCTAGTCAACTCCATCAATCAAAATTAGTAATTGTATAAGTAATGAGACTTAGTGAGACTTGTGGTTGCGAGACTTAGAGCGAGGGGTATTCCGCTACTAGTGGTTTTGATGTCGTGCTTATTTCTTTATCTTTTGTGGTGATCCTTGCCGTTGGGCGTCATATACTTATATTTATGCTTTGTATGGTTATGGATCCGCCGATTGGTGAAGAGCTAGCTCCCATTTGGGGATGCCTTTATATTGTCATGTATTGTGATTTTGGATCAAAATATACAAAGGAGGTGCTGCCTAAATTTTTAAAAGACGAAACATGTTTTCAAACTAGTAAATTTCACTTGCATTATTCATGTTCCTTTTCTATACATTTAAGAAAACTTGATTTCATTATACCTTTATTTCAAAACTTCACCTCTTTTATTTTCTTAAAAAGGTTTAGATTTCTGGGGTTCAGCTTACTTGAATTACGTTACGCTTTTACACGTTGCGTGATTTAAGTGCTGGTCACGAGCTAATATTTTGGGTCATGACACCTTCGGTCTGAAGAACGCCGGCGCCACTTACCAGAGGGCCATGGAAAAGATCTTTGATGACCTAATACACGAGATTGTCGAATGTTATATTGACGACCTCATGGTAAAAAGCAAATCGTATGAAGAGCACTGGGAGCATCTGAAGATAGTGTTTCAGCGCCTTCGGAAATACAACCTGAAGATGAACCCTCTGAAATACGCGTTTGGAGTTTCCTCGGGCAAATTCTTAGGATTCATCGTATGACACCGGGGCATCGAAATAGACCTGTCGAAGATCAAGACGATTATGGAAATGCCTCTGCCAAGAACTCTCAAGCAACTGCGGTCTCTCCAAGGAAAGCTCGCATATATCTGGCGGTTCATAGCTAACCTCTCCAGCAAATGCCGCCCCTAGAGTCATCTAATGAAGAAAGGGACCCCGTTTGTATGGGATCGTAAATGCCAAAGCGCACTGGATGAAATCAAGCAATATCTGCAGAACCCGCCGGTACTGACCTCTCCGGTCAAGGAAAAGCCCATCATCCTGTACATAATAGCCCTTGAAGGTTCGTTAGGCGCGCTATGGGCACAGGAGAACGATCAGGGAAAGGAGAGAGCTCTCTACTATTTGAGTCGAGTTCTCCTGGAGGTAGAAAGCAACTACTCCCCCATCAAAAAGCATTGCCTGGCACTGATCTTCGCGGTAACGAAGTTTCGACATCATGCCTTGGCACACGAGGTCCATCTCATATCAAAGGCGGATCCTCTCAAGTATTTGATGTCAAGAGCCATGCTAACAGGAAGGCTCGCCAAATGGGCCCTCCTCTTGATGGAGTTCTTTATAATATATCGACCCCTCAAGGCAATAAAAGGCCAAGCCATCGCCGACTTTCTCGCTGAACATCCGATACCTGCCAACTCTCCCTTGAACTGCGAGTTACCGGACGAACACGCGTTTGATGCAATTGACAGGAAGAAAGAAGGGAATGATACCCGATGGGAACTCTACTTCGATGGAGCGTCCTCTTTGAAGAAGCAAAAACAAAGCACCCCTATGATTAAAGCGGGGGTGGGCCTTATCTTTGTGACCCACGAGGAGGGATAATGCGTTTTGCCCTTTCTTTAACAGAGCCGAGAACAAACAATGAGGCTGAGTATGAAGTTTTGATAGCAGGTCTTGAGATTGCTGTTGACAAGGGCATCGAAAGCCTCCTCATATACGGAGACTCCCAACTGGTCGTTAGCCAAGTAAATGGCGATTACCAGACATGCAAACCGGAACTGATCAAATATAGCGAGAGAGTGCAGCAATTGCTGACGCAAATCCCCTCTTACACCCTGGAAAGCATACGGAAGGATCATTGTACAAAGCCGCCGAATTCTCGCACCAGCAGAAATATCTCCGAAGACGTCTAAAGGAGAGAAAGCAACCGAACAAGAGGCCTTCCAATTGGAGGATGATGAAAAGGTGAAGGATTGGAGAGAAATCTTCATAGACTACTTCAAATCCCATCGAATGCCCGAAGACGCGTCATCAAAACATCAGCTCAGGAAGCGAGGTCTGTCTTTCACCTTCGTCAATGATACTCTATATAAGAGACCGTTCGATTGCCTGTGGCTAAGGTGTCTGGGACTAGAAGAAGTAAAAAGGGTCGTTCAAGAAACTCATGACGGACTCTGCGGGTCCCATCAAGCTGGGCCAAAGATGAAGCTGAAGATCAAAAGAATGGGTTATTACTGGCCCGCGATGATTCAAGACTGCCTCGAAAATGTGAAGCAGTGTCACTTATGCCAAATTCATGGGGACTTCATCCACTAGCACCCAAATCCGCTACACCCAACACTGGCTAGATGGCCGTTTGAAATGTGGAGGACCGATATAATCAGGCCCATCGAACCAGTATCGTCCAGGAGACACCGGTTCATACTAGCGACAACCGATTACTTCTCTAAGTAGGCAGAAGCAATACCGTTAAGAGAGGTGAAGACGGAGAACATCCTCCATTTCTTCAAGACACATGTCATCTACCGGTTCGGCACTCTGCGACGGATTATCTCTGATAACGGGCCAGCCTACAGAAGCCATAAAATCAATCGCTTCACACAACGGCATAATATAGATTGGAGATATTCTTCGGTCTATAATCCCCGAGCTAACAGTCTAGCTGAGGCTTTCAACAAGACCCTGATAAAGATCATAAAGAAAATGGTGTCCAGAAATAAGAAGGACTGACACGAGAGATTGCATGAAGCTCTCTGGGCCTATCAGATCACGTTCAAGATGGCCACAAACACAACGCCATTTGCGTTAGTATTCGGCATGGAAGCGGTACTTCCCTTGAAGATAGAGTTACCCTCTCTACGAGTGGGGTTCGGTACGAACTGACGGATAAAGAAAATGCCCACCTTCAGCTTGAGGAGCTCGATGCCCTTGATAAAATTCGTCTCATAGCGCAATAAAACCTAGAAGCTTATAAAGCAAGGATGAAGCGCTCATACGAAAGACTGACTAGGCCGAGAACATTCCGCCAAGGCGAACTCGTGCTAGTCGTAAAATGACCTATGATCCCCAACCGTGCCAAACGGGGAAAATTTGAGCCGAACTATGAGGGCCCATACATCATAGACAAGGTCTGCCAAGGTGGGGCCTACTTGCTCATGGATAGCATGGCGAAAGAACCTTTCGGCCAAAAAACGGCCGGTTCCTTAAGAAATACTACGCCCGACAAGTCACGGCTCAGTTTAATGATGGATGACGACGCTCATATCCGCTCGCTATCTCCCTGAGTCCAAGCTCTATAAGTAGTATCCAGCGAAACCTCGCCTCAAATGCTACGGACCGCAACGTCCTTAAACTAGCTGTGGACCGAGATGTCTTTAAACTAACAACGGACCGAGATGTCTTTAAACTAACATTGGATCGAGATGTCTTTAAGCTAACAACGGACCGGGATGTCCCTAAACTAACGACGTAGCCTCTAACACGGCGATAGTGGAATGTAAGCCCACAAGCCCCAGCGATGAAGACTGCAACTCAAATCCCACCGGCAAATAGACGGGTCACATGCAGCAAAGCTGTTCTCGAGAGTTTCATCATGCAAAAAAAAGTACGTCCACAAGCGAAATGAGCACGGATGAAACCCCGAAAGGGCGCCGTGAGTAAAAACAGCAGGACTGCCGGCGAGTTTGTGAAAACCCGAAAGGGCGCAATCTCGTTAAAATAAAGACACCTGCAATGTCCTCTCGACCTTGTGATGAGAAAATACGCAGATCCTTACGACTCACAAGGGAGCAACACACTTAGGGATCCCCATGACTCCTAAGGAGAAATTGCACTTACGGGATCCTCACGACTCGTAAGGAAAATCCCCCCTATGAGACCCTCACGGCTCGTAGGATTCAAAAGCCTTAAGCTACAGGGATCTGAACCTGTTCTTAAGCCGTCACACTCCCCAAATTTGCCCTACAAGCGGTCCAATAGTGACCCTTATATACAATCCAAGGGCAAAAATAAACGTTCCCTCACCTAGTTCCACCAATGGCGTGAAATTTCCCCATGTAGTGAACGACACTTGTAAGTCCTATCGACTTATAAGGAGAAAACACTCTTATAAGATCCTTACGACTTATAAGAGAACACAAACTTAAGAATCCTCATGATTCTTAAGGAGAAAACACACCCACGAGATCCTCATGACTCATAGGGAGAAACACATTTATGAGACCCTTACGGCTCATGAAATCAAAAGCCTTAGTCGACAGGATTCTAACCCTGTTTATTAAGCCACCTTTGTTCAAATCGACAACGGAAAATGATGATTTTCTCCTGGCAATATTCCAGTCGCAGCGATGCTGATGCTAAGATTGGAATCAAATCTTGAGTTCTATACTCGCAATAAAAAAATGCATATGAAATAGTCGAAATGTTTGGACGACTTGCAACAAAAATTGGCAAGTAAAATATATGCATAAAAAAATAGTCGAAATGATTGGGCAACTCGCAATAAAAAGCAGCGAGTAAAGAAAAAGAAAAACAGCCGAAATGATTGGGCACCGCGAAAAAAATAGCAGAAATGATTGGGCGATCATGACTTTCACGATATGAAAAACTGAAATGATAGAGAATCGCGGAAAGAAATAAAAATAAATAAATAAAAATGAAACTTTTGCCCTGCAGGTGAGATCACATCGACCCCTGTATACAATCCATGGGCACAAATGAAAAGGGAACCATATTGTCCCACTAGGCTTCGTCAAAGGGAAGCCAGATCTCGATAGCTACATCTACAGTTTAGAAATCAACAATGGTGTTCCTTCTCGCTCCAACCAGAAGCAGATACGACGTTAACAAAACGGAGCCACGGTAAAGTCCCCTAGTTCCAAATCTCGACGGTTCACAGACAGCCTAAAGACTACCTCGGAGCCATGGCAGAATCCCTAGTTCCAAGTCTCGACGGCAATATCTACAGCCTAGATAACAACAACAGCGTTCTTCCTCCCTCCAGCAGGATACGGATGCGACATCAATAAACGGAGTCATGGCAAAGTCCCCTAGTTCCAAATCTCAACAACCCAGAGACAACCTCGACATTTGTCGCAATATTGCAGACACAATGTCAACCAACGAAGCAAAGGAAGATCCCTAGCTTCAGGGTCTTGACGGCAACTCAAATGAGACCTGAAAGACTATCGGAGATCATTCCACTCTAGCACGGAGCGGTCATGACTCATCGTGGCTCCCAAACTGAGCCTAACCTCAAGTAAAAAACGACATGGAATATCCCTAACGCTTGCTCTTTCGACGGTAATATTACCTGGAAGATTACTTGAAGCCGTCTTGTCCAGCCCCTGAAGGGATCAGAGACACGGAAGTCGCAAGGCTACCCGAACAGCAAGATTGTATATAGGGGAATATATCGGCCAACGCGACGATGCGACGGGTAAAAAATCCTAGTACCACAGACCCTAACGGACTTCTATTAGTAGGAGTTAACTGTGACGTTAGGAAACCCTTGCGAGAACTTCACGATTCGTCTCGACTCGTGAGAAAATTAGTGTCCTTGCGAGAACTTCTCGATTCGTCTCGACTCGTAGGGAAAAGCCTTAGGCAATAGAGATAAGGAATTGTTTCCTAAGCACTGGGTCCCTGCAAATCGGTTCAAGATGGACTATTGCATACTATTCACGGGCCACACTCTCCAAAGTCGAATCTCGACAAGGAGGGAAACAACCACTTACGGGTCCTCTCGACTTGTAAGCGGGAAAAATTCTCTTGTGAGATCCTTACGACTCTCAAGAGAAAACGCACTTAGGGGTCCTCACGACTCCTAAGGAGAAAATACACCTATGGGATCCTCTCGACTCGTAGGGAGAAAAGTTTTTATGAAACCCTCACGGCTCGTAAAGTTGAAAAGTCTTAGGCGGCAGATCTGAACCTGATTCCTAAGCCATCGCTGCCCTGCAAGGAGATCAAGGTAGACTATCTACAAGACATATTTGCTAAAGAGATACGACAGTACAACTGCGTATGTGCTTAAATGGAAATGGTGTCCAGAACGCACTGATTTATGTACGGCACTACAATAGTGCTCGCACTTAAAAGAAAACTCCTAAGAGTAAAGTAGAAAGCTCATGTACAGAGGTGAGATACACATACGAATGTATAATGAACAGAAAACATTCAACACTTAATAATAAGGGAAATGCGTGGATATAAATATACTACTCTGCAGGGAAAAGATCACCAAATATGGGATCAGAGATACAGGGGTTAACAAAACAAAATACAACTTTCTCCAATTCCCTCTCTGCCTTCTCCACCATGTCGAAGCGATGGTCTTCGCGAGAAGTTGCTCCCTACCGATTAGCACCGTGTTCATCAGCGAAAGCGGACCGATTGGTCCCTCAAAGACTGGGTAATCAAACGTGCCTCGTGAAAGCACTCGATCTTGTCCTCCGCCGCATCGAGAATCGCCAGAGTCATCTCTATCGGATGAGGGGGGATGTCGGCGAGCACGGATAGAAAGATCATCCGGAGCTAAATGGAGCCCATAGGAAGAGGAGAGCCTCTATGAGTCAGGAGCTCATACATCATCGTGTTACATTGAGCGTCGGTGAGAAAGGGATCTACTAGCCGCGCAGCAAAGCGAGGAATCGTTTCCTCGATGGGCACCTCCCATGGTTGCTAACAAGCGTGAGGGCGATTGCAGGTCATAGCTCTTGGTTTGTTTAAGTTCTGTTAATAAAAAATGGGTTTCTCTTTGAAGAGAAGAAGGAAGACATAGCTTCGGGTTATAAATAGAAACGTTCAAATCAACGCACGGAAAATTTAGTGCACAGTGGAACTATTTCCAAGGCCGGAAAAAAGGGGCATGGGGAACAAGATAGTTGGCCTATAGGAAACAGAAAAAGAAGGTGAAAAGACTCCTTCAATGGTGAGGCAGCGCCTCACGTGCCTTGCACGAGGGCGCCAGTGCCGAGAGTTAAAAACTCTGAGGCAGCGCCTCACGTGCCCTGCATGAGGGTGTCGGCGCCAGAACTAAAAGTTCTCTGCCGGAACTAAAAACTCTAAGACGGCGCCTCACGTGCCTCGCACATATAACACGGGGGCCCCGGCATTTTATATACGAGTAGCAACTACTTCACATGAGGCATTTATGAGAAGTGATATAAAAGAAAAGGAAATTTTGCCATTCATACTTGAGGGAATTTATACATCAGCGGTAGCAACAAAACAAAATACCATAAAAAAGTTTACAATGGTAAAACACTAAATCCCGGACATGGATTGAGGAATTCAGAAGCAAGGCCGAGTAAAATGCTTCTGGCTTCTCTGACCATTCTCCGATGCATTTTCTCACGAATGCAAGCGTCAGGATTCTCGCTGATATCGTCCGTCCTCTGGTAGGCGGAGATTATCATTGTCTGTTGGAAAACTTGATGCAAGATATCGACAAGATTATCTCGCCGCCTTTTCGAGATCAGTCCCATCAAGTATACTGAGTGCACCTTGTCCTCGGCATCATCGAGTGCTTCGAGCGGCATGGCTTCGTTAAAGCCAGGGAGTGCTTCCCAAATCGCCCCCACGATGACCTTTAAAAGCGCGGAACGACGGGGGAGTAGTCGACCGTTATATTCATCGAAGCGCTACATAATCTCAACGCATTGGGCATTCGTAAACTCTTGGTTTTGACAGCGGCCTTGGACACGGATGTCTTCATAAGAGATAATTTCGTCAAGATCATACAGATAAACAGCCATAGTATCTAGAAAGAAAATTCAGTAAAAGATTAGCAATTAAATATCAAGATTCTTAGTGTCTAAAATAAAAACAATAGTGACGGTCCATCATTCACTCATTAAGGATGGAATCCTAAGAGGCTCCTCATTTAATGAGAAGCCTCATTCGGCAAAGGAGTTGAACTCTCTCGAGAGTAGTGCTCTGCAGACAAAATTTACATCTGTCAATTAAGAAGGGAATAAAATTCCCCAAAAAAACTTCTAAAAAGCTATGCTCTGTATAACCCCAAGAACTTTAAAGATCTGAAGTAGAAATCCTAGAAACCCTAAGAGTTCTTCATTAACGGGTGAAGAAAGCCTAAAAAAGATTTCTTTAGATCTATGATCTAAGAAGAGCAAAGCACTGTTCTAATTAACTGTTTAAAGAAACCCTAAAATACATCTTAAAAGATCGGTGATCTAAGAAGAGCAAAGCTCTATTTAATGGGTTCGATTATGATCCTTACCAAAAAATTTGGGCAACATTATAACTCTAAAAGAGTTTCCTTGGGCAGGGATCTAAGCTCGGAAAAGAGAATTGAATTCTCAGAAATAAGAAAAATGGAAGATGAACATCAGTCATCTCAAGGGCCAAAGGCCCTACTTATAGGCATAGGAAGTCGATCCAACTTCTAAGAAGATCCAACGATGGAAAACCTGCTACCGCTGCACGTGTGAGCCACGTGAGCACAACGGTGGGTGGCATTTGTTTCCCCCAATAAAAGAGCAAGGCTCTGTTCAAAATTTGAAAGAAGCAGCGCCTCACATGCCTTGCACGAGGGCGCCAGCGCCAAGAGTTAAAAACTCTGAGGCAACGCCTCACGTGCCTTGCACGAGGGCACCATCGCCAAGAGTTAAAAACTCTGAGATAGCACCTCATGTGCCTTACACGAGGGCGCCATCGCCAAGAGTTAAAAACTCTAAGGCAGCGCCTCACGTGCCCCGCACGAGGGCGCTGGCGCCAGAACTAAAAGTTCTCTACCGTTGGATCAAAGATTCAACGGAGATGATAAATTATCAAAATACAGAATTAAATTATGTTGAGGAAATATTCTTCAAATCTTTCTAAACAAGACAGATTGCTCTCTGTACTACAGAGCACCGTTGGATTAAAGATCCAATGGTGATTAAAAATCACCCAGCTATAGAATAAGCTCTGTATGGGAAAACATTTCCCTAATCTTTCTAAACAAGAAAAATTGCGCTCTGTAAAACAGAGCACCGTTGGATTGAAGATCTAATGGTGATTAAAAAATCACCAAGCTACAGAATAAGCTCTGTAGGGGAAAATATTTTCCCCAATCTTTCTAAACAAGAAAGATTACGCTCTGTAAAACAGAGCACCGTTGGATTAAAAATCCAATGGTGATTAAAAATCACCAAGATACAGAATGAGCTCTGTATGGATAGTATTTTCCCCAATCTTGTTAAAAACAAGAGAAATATCTTCTGTAAAACAGAAGTCCTTGGATCAAAGATCCAACGGTGGATAAAATCCCCAAATCAATTAAGGATCTCTCAATGAGAGATTTCGTTAACTAAATCAACAAACTTGCCTCCACTATATAAAGGCCCCAAGACTTCAAGTCTTACAAAGAGAACCCCCCCCATAAACTTCTAGTTCAAAAAGAAGAGCAAGCAAAAATAGCTTTAAGAGAGAAGAAAGAAGAAGAACTTTCTTCAAGATAAATAGAGATCACAGTATCTCATCTGCATACCTAAGGGTTTAACCCTTATAAAAGAACATAGTTCTTTCCCTGGATCTAAGATCCATGAGACAAGTCTCCCACAAATGAGAATTTAATTCTCATAGGGATGAATTTGTTCTTAGGGATTGAAGATCCAGGGGAGAACAAAGAATTGAACTCTTCAGAAAAATGCATAAAAAAGGAAACAGCGTCGAGCGCCTCACGTGCCCCTCACGTGGGCGCTGTTTAATAAGGAGTGCTTAGCACTCAGTGGTGGGTACCCAGCGCCGAGCGCCTCACGTGCCCCTTACGTGGGCGCTGCTATAATAAAAAGTGCCTAGCACTTATCGGTTGGCGCCCAGCGCAAAGTGCCCCACGTGCCCCTCACGTGGGCGCTGCTAAAATAAAGAATGCCTAGCACTCAGTGGTTGGCGCCCAGCGCCCCACGTGCCCCTCACGTGGGCCCTGTTTAACATAAAGCGCTCTGCAAACAGAGCCCAGTGCCATAAAGAGTGTTTAACACTCCATAAAAAACAAAGAAATAGGATGAGCGTCAGAGCCCATATCAATGCTCAGCATTGTTGCATATTAAAGGGACCGAGCCCAAACAAGTGTTTAACACTTTATTCAAAACGGAGTGGGCCGAGTCCAAATTGACCAAAAGTCCTTAATTCAAATCAACCGAGCCCGTGTGCTCACGATTTTTTTTAAATTGGTCTTAGTCCCAAACACAACTACAGATCTCTCAACCGACATTGGTTCAAGGGTACATCTCCCCACACCTCTGATACATGTCATTGTAATTCTTCAACGTCTTCAGAGATGTAGTAGGTCCCGATGATCAACAAAGCCATGGACCGTAATGTCCTTAAACTAGCTATGGACCGTAACGTCCTTGAACTAAAACGATAGAGCCCAAATGCTCTGTTATTGGATCAAAAGTGATCCCGAACCCCCGTTAAGTAGATCTTAGTCCAATATCGGATTAACATGTCCTTAACAAATATTTAAGTCGATCTTAATCTCAAACAAGGTTAACGGTCCTTAAATTAAACCAAACCCAAATCTAAGAAAATACGGATTTGGACTAATCCACACCCTACGGGCGATAACACAAATTAGTCTCCGTATGCAATCCACGGGCAACCAAAAATAAAACAAACACACCCGATACGGAGTGAACATCTGGAGAAGGAGAAAGTGGTTATCGCTACGCGGTAATGTAATTAACTGCAGGGGTTTGCGCCTGCAGGGAAGAGCGTCCCCACAATCAAAAATCCTTCACAATGAGAGGGAATCTGACGAAGTCTGCTACAACGGCCGCATCTGTCTAAACCTTCGGTACACGGTGCCATAAATCAGCTTGGTATCTTCGGAGAGGTGGATGGATAAAACCAAATAGCATCTGCCCCCAATATCAGGCAAGACGATCCATCCCGGATCCGTCTCCCGTTTTCGGCGGTAAACACATCCGTTTTAGTAAAATGAATTCTTTTTAGAAAACATTAGTGGGAATATGGTAGAACTAGAAGTGATTCAAGAACCATAAACGATTACTGAAAATTTAGCAGAACCTAAACATTCACTTGGATTCGACAATCCATTAGCCACTCCGCAGATTTGGTGGGTAACCTCAGCCACCCGAGAGGTACCTCGGTCTCCTCAAAGACGATGACATGGAGGTTTTTATTTACCCAAACTTGTCACTACTGCTGTTCTAGACTATGAGATCTGGCAGGAGGATGGGTATAACGTCGTTCTAAATTATCTTTAGAAATGCACGCGTATATGACTCTGCCAGATGGTTGTTGTAGTCAGTAGGAGCAGCGGAAGCATAGTGGGAAAGTTGCTTATGTCTATTTATAGACTAAAGCAGGAATAGCAGAAATAGATCATCTATTTTTGATGTGATAGTCATAGAGTTTGACTTCGTCAGAATAACAAATGGATCTGGTAAGAAAGTAGTAGGGAGTGATGCCCTGGTATTTGGATGACATGCTCTTAATAAGAAGTAATCTTCCTATACTACGATAGGTTATACCGTGGTTGTCACATGGTGTTTCTACACATTGGATCTGGATAAAATATCAGAGATTCTGGTTACTAAATCTATGGTTTTTGATCTATATTTGGGAAGTGTCCCAATTTGGGTACTTTGACACTGTTCTAAAGTGTTTTAGAATGGACAACTCCTGGCGTGGTGGTGTATCCGCAGGTGACGGAGTCACCCTCTCTAAAGAGATGTCTTCTAGACTGATGAGGAGAGAGATTTGCATGATTGAAGATAACATTCTTTGCCATCGAGATCTTCGTCCAGTAATAGAATAGCAGGTTTTTCGAATATCTATTTGATAGGATCCATTCGAGCCACAAGGTTTTGTTTGAAGAGAACGATTCGCCGTTGACATATCTCTTACTTAGGCAGTTGAGTCAATCATGAAATGTCAAGTACCATACCAGATATTGCTTTTGCACTGGCTGCAATAAGCATATATTAATCCAATTCCGGAGAAACGTTGGGAAGAATTTATGAACACAAGTGGATGTTCTTGGTATGTGGTAACGACAGCCTTCTTCAGGATGCATTTATCATTTGAGGCTTCCAAGGTGACCTGGATGACAGATTGTCTGTCAGAGTTATAGTTTTCCCTCTTTTTAAGGGGCAGTATGTTGGAAAGGCGGTCCAAGCGGATACTGAAGAAGGCATGGCGCGGCATACTGATTAAATTCAGTGGATGATACAGTCTAAGAAGTTTGTTGGATTTGGAGTTCATTTGTGAACTGGGTCCCATTAGATATCCAGACAAATTCTAAGACAGGTATCGCTCATTTCGGAAGATTGTATTTCTCCGCAAAGTTGAGATACTGAGAGATAAAGAAAGAAACACTGGAGTGGATCCACTCACTGAGGCTATTTCTCGAACGCTATAGTTTCACAAACGGGCTTTGCGAAACTGATTAGTAGAGAAGTTGGGTGTTCGGTATCATACGGATTGTAAGTATCGACACCGCAATAATTAGCCTTAAGTGCAAGTGGGAGATTGTTGGCTATAGTGCCCTCAAATCAATTATTGAATCACAGGCACGCGATTGTGATGATTGAGGGAGGACCTATACGAAGAGAACAGTCTTACTCGAGATGATAGTATGCTATCTAGTTTGTCTTTATCATCATGAACAGTATTAGGTGGCATTACAGATCACTATTACATGTTGATAGAGCCCATAGGATTCTTACTTGACTACCAGCATTATGATGGCGATCATATATGTGGGAGCTGGGTGGTCTATAAGCACATCCTTAAATGTCTCTAATCGTGGTAGTATCGAGACTGGGCATCGATATTCCGGAGTAGACTAATGTGTATTTATCGAGACCCCGACGAGGGACGGTAGCCGGTCTCACAAGCCATCGGTGTCAGTTAGTCACCTAAGATAGTATACAGGTGCTCATTGGGTTATGAGTACACTGGACGGACTCGCTGAGAACATGCTAGTTAGTATTATACCTATTGTCAGATAGCAGTTCCCAGGTGACATGAGTACAGGTTAGTCTGTCGACCTGAGATCATCATTTGTCTCATGTGAGTTCTCACTGTGCTTTGATTACTACCCTACCACGGCTTAAAGGAGCCGTGCAAACAGGCTTTAGTTGGGTACAGTCCCGAACCACATGGATGCAGTGAGCAGATCATAGGGGATTCGTCTCTCCTGGTATTAGTGGTTGATGTCGCGTTGTGCACGGGTGGCCATCACCAGAAATCCTTGGCCACGGTGGATGAGAATTACTGATTTGGATCAGTAGTTTCTCAGTGGGTGATGGGCTTCATACCGACACGAAATATCGCGTTATTAGGGGTCAGACTTTATCCACCCCTAGACCCGATATGCGATACTCTTAGACGAACAGACCGGACTGTATGGAGATTGTCACGAACAGGCTCAGTAGGGGTTTGGATGAGCTTGCTCGCCGGCTTTCCTTTCTCTTAATACCTAGGTAGCCGTTACATATAGCTAGTGCCACTGATATGCTTGTGTTTAAACCCACTACCAGTGTATTGACGAGTCTTTAGAGTCCCACACAGAGGGTTTCCCTGGTTTTGGCAACGTGATGTAGTAGCCATATTGGATACGTGCAGGGTTCCGATCGATCGATTGTACTTTGTACCCGGACCTTCGATCGGACAGTTAATGATACTAGCCGGCTCGGGTTTGAGCCGGATTATTAAATCAGGTATTGATTTAATAATTTACATATATATATATTTCGATATGTATATTCTAGTATTTTGTTCTTTGTGTTATTCTATCTTTTTGGGTATTCGTATTTCGGTACGAATACATGTATGTATATACTGTAGAATATAATCCGTATTTATCCGAAAAACATTCTAGAAGGTGGACACCTCATTTTGGATTTACTCATTTGTTAAAAATGAGATAATGAGGTGGAAATTTGTGATGGGAGTATGGTGAGGACCATGCTTGCATAGTGTGCATAAATGAATTTTTAATTCATTTGTGCATACTATTCAAGTATAGGTTGATTTTAAAAAGGAAAGAAAATGTTTTACAATACCAATTTTTCTTGTGAGAATTTTCTTCATTTTTTTTGCACACTTGAAAGACTTGGACATTTTTGAGAAAAAGAAAAACAGAGATGGTTCCTTCTTGGATCATCCCTTCACTCTCACCATTTGGCTTCACTCCCTCTCAAGCTTTCATGGTTCCCTCCACCTTCATCTTCCACCTCCTCTCAACCCTCTCATGTGTTGAGTATCATGAGAGGAGAGGAGATGAGATAGATAAACACTTAGTTCACTCACTACATTCTAGGTATTCTAGACTACCTTCCTAAAGTCCCTAGTTGCTTCACTTGCATTCCTAGATGTGGAGCTAGAGCCATTACTACATCCCTCGGGTGGATCATCTTCAACGGAGGAAGACCGGCGGCCAAGTTTGTCCGAACACGCCTCAAGTATTCTCCTCCTCGATCTCATCAAAGGAGATAATACTTATACCTGTTATTGGTTCTCTACTTCTAACTTATATTCTGTGAATATCTCAAAAGGTTCGGACTTGTGTTTCAACAGGAACATATGTCTGAATCAGAAGAGATCATCAGAGAATTTAATGAAGTACAAAGAACCGGTCTTGGCATGTGTAGACAGGGGACCTTACATACATCAACATGTATTATCCCAAGAGTTTACTTAACTCTTTCTCTGCTTCCAATAAACAGAGCTGGTGTCATTATATCTTTGTGACATGACTGGCAAGTTTCACAAGATGTAGATTCAAACTGATTTAAATATGCATCTGCATGTAACTTCAGCTAGTCGGGTCACATTGATATGACCTAGTCTACAATGCCTCAAGAATGATTCGTTCATTTCTGAACTCTTCCTCTTGTGTGTGTTCTGTATACTAAAGAACTGTAGTTTGATTTAGAACATTAATGCTTTTAGATAACGTGCCTGAACCGATCAACTTTTGATATAGGAAATGTTTAAAACATTATCCAACAATACAAAATTTTATCATTTCTTTACTAATAAAGAGACTGATATGATTTTGTATATCAGGTTCGGTATCTAATAGCATTCGTTCAGAATCAATGTATTTGTAATACAGGGTGACAGTGACCAACAGACTTGGCTGCAACTCTTGCCCCGTTTTCTGCCTCATGAAACTTATCACCCGTTCTCAGTTCTTTACCTATCTGTAGCCCATGTAACATATTACATATGTGGGATCCTGATCCGGTATCATATACCCAGGACGTAAAGGATACTGAGAAACAGTTCTGTATAATGAACATACCCGAAGATGATGCATCAGCATGCACTCTCTTCGTTTGGGCGGCATAAGAATTCTGGTATTCCCCAATTTCCTGCTCTGTCTTATAACAATTATAAGTTGGAGCGGGACCAACGTTCCCCAGCTCAGTATAACAAGCGGGTTCGGTCAATTATCCGTGTTATTATCTTGATTAAGGCGTGATATGGTCGCTACCTGGAGAGAGAGAGAAGAAAACACTCAGCGTATGCTCTTGCAAGATCAGATTGGTTATTATTTTATCTAATCAGGATGGCTCCCACTGCTTTTTATCAAATCTTCCTTCAAACCCTAAAAGGAAAGATTAGCCGGGATTAATTACACACTACAAGTTCGTCAATCTTTCAGCCAGGCCAGTGTCGGTACTTTGAGGGAGGTCCCCCGTGCTTTCGCACGAACCTAATTAATGTAAACCTCGTTTTTCCAGAGGCGTAACCCCGTTGACACCTTTCTAGACACCTACTTGATCGGCTAATTGTAATGTGTAAAACTCTCCCAGGAGTAACTCTTACTCGCAGCGGGTATCGGGATCCAACTATCTCATAGAAGGTATGCAATCTCATTGCAAATTTCAACACTTGAAATTCCCGATAATATTTTGCCCCTAGCGTCCTATGACCTTGACGGAGGTCAACAAACCATAGGCTACTAGTCAAGTTCAACCCGTCATTTCTTGATCGAATTAAACCCACCCGCACGACCCTTGACGGAGGTCAACAAGGCCGCACGACTACCCTAATCCAATCTGCATCATATGCATAAGCAGATAAATACTAGTTAGCTACCGCACACTACGTCTTGACGGAGGTCAACAAACGTAGCACGAATACTAAATAGGACTTATCTGAAATGACGGAGGGCTACGACAGGTTTTTCTGAAAACCTATTGCGTAATGAACTTGATATCGTTGTAGAATCAAATGATTTTAAAATGGAGTGCTTTTGAGGCTTTTCTAGTTTTGCTAAAGGAGTCACTCCCGGTGAAGGGATCGTCGGTCCTTTCCTCGTCGAATGAGGTGCGGGATATATCATATATATCACTGTGCAAAGCAAAAACTCTTAAAAGCAATCAAAAGACAAACCGAGTGTGTAGCATCTGCCAGTTATTGCTAAAGGAGTCACTCCCGGTGAAGGGATCTCGGTCCTTTCCTCATCGAATAAGGTGCAGGATATATCACATATACCGCTATGCAAAGCAAGAACTGTAGCTACCTGTTTTATTTTGAAATTCGATTCTACAACATCTTAGGTTTCTTTTATTTCATTAATCACATTAATGAAGTCCCATCATTTAAGTACCTAAACATCACAGATAAATACGACGTACACTTATGCCATCCGCATTCGCCTCGATGTCCCCTCGTGCACCGTTAGGTTAGGTAACTAACGGCAGAGCGGGGCAGGGCTAGCGCGGGTGTAAAACATAAGTAACGCCTATATAATATATCATATATACTATATACTGTATCTATCACAGAACATCACATGATCACATCACAGATATCGCAGCAGAAGAATCATATGAAATATTGGATATACTAGGACGTCCGTGTTTTCAATACGAGCCAGTATAAAACACGGATTCCACGGTCGCGATGAATAGCCAAACCCACACCCCTAGACCCCTACGAGAGCGGCAAGCAACCCTACCAATTCTGGAGTTAGGAGACCCGGACTCGACTCCTCGAGTTGGTCTCCCACTGGACTCCAGAACCCGGTTACTTATGCTCCCCTCCTTGGGTCTATCCTAGTGCGGAAAAGTAAATAATATACAAAAGGTGACAACTTCCGCAACCTGGAAGCGCCCCAATAAAAGAATATTACATACAAGTTTTTACATGAATGAAAATGAAAAACACTCATCTCACATAAAACCCCCCGGCTATTCAAACACGACGATCCAATATAACATATCCAGCAACACATAACATCACATGTCATCAACGTAAGTAAATATGTCCATCCCAATTGTCGTTGACATATAGCAACGAAACCGGCGATATCACATATTACACTTACGGTCACAGAAAAGAAAGTGTAAAACTACAACAGTTGGAATCCGCAACCTCCTCAGACATCGTATGCCTGACCAAATGAATTACTTAGACATCGCATGCCTAACAATTATAAACCCCGCATTTTAGTCTCATCATTGAAAACACTTTTCAATATTAAGTCGGGTAATTCAACAAGATTCCCGGCATCCTGATCGAATGCTCATCGCAAACTTCAGTAGACGGCTGCACCCCTAATACCGTCGACGAAGTGCACCAAGGCGGAACACCGCTACCACGAGCACCCGAACGGATGTTTTCGGCGACGGGGTTCTCCTACAGTCACTTGGTCGGGGCTATGGAGTGAGGCTGTCTATTAAGTTTACCCGGCGAGTATCCGCGTACGCTACGTGATTGCGACGGACTTTTGATCACATCAAAATTCCGTGGCAACCGATCAAGTGAGACTAAAGTGCTATGTTTATAACATTCATTCAGTTATCTCATAACTCTTTGTGAATTCCAATTATTGTATCCCATTCCGGATAATTGGAAAATGTTAAACTTTTCGATCGAACAGTCAAACACCCAAGTTTTCCCGATACAGCTCAACACATGAAATAAGTCTAACAACATTCAGTTCGTGCCTCAGTACCAACGGTCCAGCCGTAGAAGGGTCAAGCCAACGCCTCACATGTGGCACGCCGTACTGCCCCAAACCCTAAGGTTCAAAGGGCAGTTCAAGACGGTCACATAATCGAGTTAAGATTTGTTGTCTTCTAGAGGGTCCATCGCGTTACTTGCACTACTTAGAACGTCGTTAAACTACGGAAAAATCCAACACTTGGAAATTTCCCGACAGGGGAAAAATTGGGTATTTATATCCGGTCGAACTTTTTAACATATTCTAAAATTTATCCGGAAAGCCACACAGACAAAATTTGATACTCCGATCGAAACACCAAATCCCCAAAACAACCCCTGAAAATTCAACTCTTGAATAAAAATTAAAAATTCCCAGAAAATCCAGCATTATCAATTAGGAGTTACTGTTTAAAATATATTAAATAAGGTGGCCGTACGGCCGCGGAACCGCCGCACGAGCCATGCTCGTGCCGCGGAACCGCGGCAGTTCAATGGATTTAGGAACTCGAATTTTACAGAAACTCTTAAAATCACCTGCTGAATTTTCTGCATATTTTTAATGTTGAAAAATCCCAGATTTTAGAAAAAGGACAGAGAGCATGTTTGGAATTGGGTTTCGGGTTCGTTCGGACTTCAAATTGCGTCTAGACTTCGCCTAAGGCTCTAGCTAGGCTCTGATACCACTATAGGGTTCCTAGGCACTCACAAGAGGTCTCACAAGGCATCAACCATGCCAATTTCAAATTTTAACGGTGCCGAGAAACCCTAATACGGATCGTTGGCTAGATGTCTAGCCGAAAAACAAACTAGTTAACACTTAACTACAAGAATACGGAAATACAACCTTTGTAGATCCGGTGCTCCACCTCCATAGCTCCGCAATGAAGTCCTCTCGCTGTCCAAAATAAATTCCGGGCTCTAGCGTCGGCTTCATCGGAGAATAAGCGAGCTAGGTCGTCGATGTCCATGCCGAAGATGATCTACGTCGAAGCATCGCTAGATCAAGCTCCAACTTCACCAAGTCAAGAAAAATTGTGAAGGAAACACACTCTACTACTTGGCAAGAGGTAGAGGATGAAGAAATAGGAAGTGGGTTCACTTTAGAATTGGATTTCTCACACTTTTCATCAATCCACCATTGATGAAGTGAAGGTTTCTTCTTTGAAGAAGATGAAGAAGAAGATGATGATAATTATGATAAGTTAATTAAAATAGAATAGAAATATAATACTTATCATAACTTTAACCATGGTAAAGTGTAGAGAATTAACTTTAGTTAGGTGGAATGGTTAGGGTTAGAGAAGAAGACAAGAATGGTTGCTTTGGTCAAAGTTGCATGAAGCTTGAAGAAGCTTCTAAGAAAGCAACCATTTGTTTTCTTTTCTCATTCTTTTCATCCAAAAAGAAATAGATAAATGAATGAATAAATAAATAAGCAAATAATAAACCCTAACCATTTCATTAACCAAGGTTTAATTCTTTATACTTAACCAATTTTACATGCACCATCAAACATGATACAAGCATGTGCACAAAATCATATCACATATATAATGCGCACATCCGAGCGAGAAAATCCATTTAAAGTGAACCGATACTAGTTAATGCAAAGTAATATATCAAATATATAATTATACATTAAATCATTAAATCAACACTTGATTTAACGACCCGGTCATATCGCATATAACCGACTAATATCAATAGTAACAACTTATCGAATCAACACTTGATCCGATAACCCGGCTATAACGCCTATAACCGATCAATGTTACATATCGTGAGAATCGAATACAGTATCACATACTGGTATCATTCTCGGTCCCGCACATATCTCATATGCGCTCCTATTTCATTTCGCTTGAGCCAGGAAACCTCTGTGTAGGACTCTAAAGACTCGTCAATACGCCGGCAGCAGGCGATGATCATATCAAACACCCACAAGCCGCAAGCGGTCTGCTAAACGTAACGGCCACCCGGGTATTGAGCGATCAGAAGATCGACGAGCAAGCCTGCTCACACTCCAGTGAATCCAACCAGTAACACTACCGTACAGTCCGGTCTGATCGTCTGATATGTCGCATATCTCGCCTAGGGGTGGTAAACGTCAGACCCCAATAGCTCGATAAGTCGTGTTGATATGAGGTCTATAACAATTTGAGAAACTACCGGTAACACTTACCAGTAAATCTCAGCAACCCTGGCCAGGGATTTCCGGTTATAGCCAATCGAACACAGCGCAACATCAACTCCCTATACCGGGAGAGACGAATCCCCTCCTATCGCTCATTGCCTCCATGTGATTCGGGACTGTACCCAAAAACCACCATTTTGCACGCCCTCTTGGACGTGGTAAGATGGAAATCAAAGCACAGTGGGAACCACACAAGACTCTATGACGATCTCGGGTCAACAAACTACTCTGTACCAGTGTCACCAGAGAACTGCTATCTGACGTGAAGTATAATACCATCTGGGAGTTCTCGGCGAGTCCGTCCAGTGTACCCAGTCTCCACTGAGCACCCGTATATCATCTCTGATGTCAAACACCAATGGATATGGGATCATCCATCGCCCATCTGTATGGGTCGAGAAGGTACACGCTAGTCTACTCTGGTATATCGATGCCCCGTCTCGATACACCCACGACTAGGGACTTTGAAGGATGTACTTATAGACTACCATGTCCCCACTAGTATGATCCGCATCATAATCCAGGTAGTCAAGTACACATCCTAAGGGCTTTACCAACATGTAACAGAGAGACAATTAGTATACACGTTAAGGTAAAGATCAACCAGATAGCATACTATCATGTTGAGCAAGAAAGTCCTCCCTATATATGTCCAAGCATCCACTACAATATACATCCTATGTATAGTAATGGCCTCTAGGGCATACATATAACTAACAATCTCCCACTTGCACTAGGGCCATCTGATAGCAGTAGTTATAGTATCTCATACTCAACCATCCCATAAAAATCTCTCTCTGGGAACAGGCCTTTGTGAGTGGATCCGCTGTGTTGTCCTCTGAGTCTACTCTCCTAACCTCGATCACCCTGGAGATCAACTATCTCCATGATCAGGTGATGCTGCCTCAGAATATGTCTGGATCACTGATGGGACCGGCGTTCCTCGGCATAAGCCACAACTCCATTGTCTCACAATGGTAGGAACGTAGTTCATCTCATGAACTAATATACACCCAAACATCCTCTTTGGTAGCATCTTAAGTAGCGATATATCATGCCCTTATCGTCTAGTATGCCACGGTATTTAGCTTGGAACTCTTCCAACATACCGTCCCTTTACTGAGGGTAAAGACAATGCCTACGACTGACATTCAGTCGTCTTTATCACCCTGGAACCATTCCAGTGATTCTCCCCAGGGTCGATTGATACCATCTCACTACAACTAGTGAGTATCCTAACATCCATTTAGATCTATCTCATAGATCCAAAACCCAGGATTTAGTAGGCATCAGTTTGATCCTATATGGAGAATCATAGTGATAATCGGAGATTGATCGAGCGTAGCATAGGAAACTCTTTCCCTATCAAGAGTATGTCATCCACGTACTCTACGAGGATCATCACCATACTCCCTACTACCTTTTTGTTTATACAAGGTTCATCTACCATTTTGATGATGTCAAACTCTTTGACTAATCCATCAAAACAGATGTTCCAACTCCGCGATGCCTGCTTTAATCCTATAAAGTATCTTGCACACGTTTCCGCTGCTCCCACTGTCTACGAAGCCCTCTGGCTGTGTACTTATAGACGCACTCTTCTAAAACATCATTTAGAAAAGCAGTCATGACACCCAACCACCAGATATCGTAGTCATGGTATGTAGCCGTGACAAGTAGGATCTGGATGGACTTAAGCATAGCTACTTGAAAAGGTTTCATCATTATCCACACCTAGTCAATGATGCAAACTTTTAACAAGTCTAGCTTTGAAAGTCTCAACTTTTCCATCTACACCAAGTAATCTTCTCAAGATATACTTGCTCCTGATGGGGATTTAACCCTTCAGATATAGCAACTAAAGTCCATACTTTGTTGGTGTATAAGGATTCCATCTCAGATCGATAAGCATCCAGCCATTCTTACAGAGTCACACTCATGATGGCCAGCTCGAAACTAGTTGGGTCATCATCTTATGATGTAATCCTCGCTCCCACTGTCATAGAGAAATCGAAATATCTCTCAGGTGGGTGAGGAAGCCTACTAGATCGGCGGAGAGGCTGAGGTCGTTGGAATCTACTGAATCCTTTGGTTCTACCAAATCATCTGCTGCAGTTTGTATGGCTGGAACATTTCCAGTTCTACATAACAGACCTTGCCTCGAGCTTGTCCGGATTTTGCTTTTAGACATAGGCCGGACAACCCCAAATCTTAACTAACTTAAGAGATGGGCTCTTCCCTTATCATATCAAATATGAAGTGGTAGGCAACTGATTTGATTTGAACCCTATTCAATAGGTATGCAACTTCTCAAGTGCATAACTCCCAAAAAGAAATAGGTAACTCAGTAATACTCATCATAGAGCACACCTTATCACATAGGGTGCTATTGCTCCGCCCCGATATACCATCGTGCTATGGTGTATACGGAGGAGTAATGCTGAGAGAGAATCTCATTCTCCTTTAGAATAATCCAGGATTTCCGTGCTCAAGTATTCTCCTCCTCGATCTCATCAAAGGACATAATACTTATACCTGTTATTGGTTCTCTACTTCTAACTTATATTCTGTGAATATCTCAAAAGGTTCGGACTTGTGTTTCAACAGGAACATATGTCTGAATCAGAAGAGATCATCAGAGAATTTAATGAAGTACAAAGAACCGGTCTTGGCATGTGTAGACAGGGGACCTTACATACATCAACATGTATTATCCCAAGAGTTTACTTAACTCTTTCTCTGCTTCCAATAAACAGAGCTGGTGTCATTATATCTTTGTGACATGACTGGCAAGTTTCACAAGATGTAGATTCAAACTGATTTAAATATGCATCTGCATGTAACTTCAGCTAGTCGGGTCACATTGATATGACCTAGTCTACAATGCCTCAAGAATGATTCGTTCATTTCTGAACTCTTCCTCTTGTGTGTGTTCTGTATACTAAAGAACTGTAGTTTGATTTAGAACATTAATGCTTTTAGATAACGTGCCTGAACCGATCAACTTTTGATATAGGAAATGTTTAAAACATTATCCAACAATACAAAATTTTATCATTTCTTTACTAATAAAGAGACTGATATGATTTTGTATATCAGGTTCGGTATCTAATAGCATTCGTTCAGAATCAATGTATTTGTAATACAGGGTGACAGTGACCAACAGACTTGGCTGCAACTCTTGCCCCGTTTTCTGCCTCATGAAACTTATCACCCGTTCTCAGTTCTTTACCTATCTGTAGCCCATGTAACATATTACATATGTGGGATCCTGATCCGGTATCATATACCCAGGACGTAAAGGATACTGAGAAACAGTTCTGTATAATGAACATACCCGAAGATGATGCATCAGCATGCACTCTCTTCGTTTGGGCGGCATAAGAATTCTGGTATTCCCCAATTTCCTGCTCTGTCTTATAACAATTATAAGTTGGAGCGGGACCAACGTTCCCCAGCTCAGTATAACAAGCGGGTTCGGTCAATTATCCGTGTTATTATCTTGATTAAGGCGTGATATGGTCGCTACCTGGAGAGAGAGAGAAGAAAACACTCAGCGTATGCTCTTGCAAGATCAGATTGGTTATTATTTTATCTAATCAGGATGGCTCCCACTGCTTTTTATCAAATCTTCCTTCAAACCCTAAAAGGAAAGACTAGCCGGGATTAATTACACACTACAAGTTCGTCAATCTTTCAGCCAGGCCAGTGTCGGTACTTTGAGGGAGGTCCCCCGTGCTTTCGCACGAACCTAATTAATGTAAACCTCGTTTTTCCAGAGGCGTAACCCCGTTGACACCTTTCTAGACACCTACTTGATCGGCTAATTGTAATGTGTAAAACTCTCCCAGGAGTAACTCTTACTCGCAGCGGGTATCGGGATCCAACTATCTCATAGAAGGTATGCAATCTCATTGCAAATTTCAACACTTGAAATTCCCGATAATATTTTGCCCCTAGCGTCCTATGACCTTGACGGAGGTCAACAAACCATAGGCTACTAGTCAAGTTCAACCCGTCATTTCTTGATCGAATTAAACCCACCCGCACGACCCTTGACGGAGGTCAACAAGGCCGCACGACTACCCTAATCCAATCTGCATCATATGCATAAGCAGATAAATACTAGTTAGCTACCGCACACTACGCCTTGACGGAGGTCAACAAACGTAGCACGAATACTAAATAGGACTTATCTGAAATGACGGAGGGCTACGACAGGTTTTTCTGAAAACCTATTGCGTAATGAACTTGATATCGTTGTAGAATCAAATGATTTTAAAATGGAGTGCTTTTGAGGCTTTTCTAGTTTTGCTAAAGGAGTCACTCCCGGTGAAGGGATCGTCGGTCCTTTCCTCGTCGAATGAGGTGCGGGATATATCATATATATCACTGTGCAAAGCAAAAACTCTTAAAAGCAATCAAAAGACAAACCGAGTGTGTAGCATCTGCCAGTTATTGCTAAAGGAGTCACTCCCGGTGAAGGGATCTCGGTCCTTTCCTCATCGAATAAGGTGCAGGATATATCACATATACCGCTATGCAAAGCAAGAACTGTAGCTACCTGTTTTATTTTGAAATTCGATTCTACAACATCTTAGGTTTCTTTTATTTCATTAATCACATTAATGAAGTCCCATCATTTAAGTACCTAAACATCACAGATAAATACGACATACACTTATGCCATCCGCATTCGCCTCGATGTCCCCTCGTGCACCGTTAGGTTAGGTAACTAACGGCAGAGCGGGGCAGGGCTAGCGCGGGTGTAAAACATAAGTAACGCCTATATAATATATCATATATACTATATACTGTATCTATCACAGAATATCACATGATCACATCACAGATATCGCAGCAGAAGAATCATATGAAATATTGGATATACTAGGACGTCCGTGTTTTCAATACGAGCCAGTATAAAACACGGATTCCACGGTCGCGATGAATAGCCAAACCCACACCCCTAGACCCCTACGAGAGCGGCAAGCAACCCTACCAATTCTGGAGTTAGGAGACCCGGACTCGACTCCTCGAGTTGGTCTCCCACTGGACTCCAGAACCCGGTTACTTGTGCTCCCCTCCTTGGGTCTATCCTAGTGCGGAAAAGTAAATAATATACAAAAGGTGACAACTTCCGCAACCTGGAAGCGCCCCAATAAAAGAATATTACATACAAGTTTTTACATGAATGAAAATGAAAAACACTCATCTCACATAAAAACCCCCGGCTATTCAAACACGACGATCCAATATAACATATCCAGCAACACATAACATCACATGTCATCAACGTAAGTAAATATGTCCATCCCAATTGTCGTTGACATATAGCAACGAAACCGACGATATCACATATTACACTTACGGTCACAGAAAAGAAAGTGTAAAACTACAACAGTTGGAATCCGCAACCTCCTCAGACATCGTATGCCTGACCAAATGAATTACTTAGACATCGCATGCCTAACAATTATAAACCCCGCATTTTAGTCTCATCATTGAAAACACTTTTCAATATTAAGTCGGGTAATTCAACAAGATTCCCGGCATCCTGATCGAATGCTCATCGCAAACTTCAGTAGACGGCTGCACCCCTAATACCGTCGACGAAGTGCACCAAGGCGGAACACCGCTACCACGAGCACCCGAACGGATGTTTTCGGCGACGGGGTTCTCCTACAGTCACTTGGTCGGGGCTATGGAGTGAGGCTGTCTATTAAGTTTACCCGGCGAGTATCCGCGTACGCTACGTGATTGCGACGGACTTTTGATCACATCAAAATTCCGTGGCAACCGATCAAGTGAGACTAAAGTGCTATGTTTATAACATTCATTCAGTTATCTCATAACTCTTTGTGAATTCCAATTATTGTATTCCATTCCGGATAATTGGAAAATGTTAAACTTTTCGATCGAACAGTCAAACACCCAAGTTTTCCCGATACAGCTCAACACATGAAATAAGTCTAACAACATTCAGTTCGTGGCTCAGTACCAACGGTCCAGCCGTAGAAGGGTCAAGCCAACGCCTCACATGTGGCACGCCGTACTGCCCCAAACCCTAAGGTTCAAAGGGCAGTTCAAGACGGTCACATAATCGAGTTAAGGTTTGTTGTCTTCTAGAGGGTCCATCGCGTTACTTGCACTACTTAGAACGTCGTTAAACTACGGAAAAATCCAACACTTGGAAATTTCCCGACAGGGGAAAAATTGGGTATTTATATCCGGTCGAACTTTTTAACATATTCTAAAATTTATCCGGAAAGCCACACAGACAAAATTTGATACTCCGATCGAAACACCAAATCCCCAAAACAACCCCTGAAAATTCAACTCTTGAATAAAAATTAAAAATTCCCAGAAAATCCAGCATTATCAATTAGGAGTTACTGTTTAAAATATATTAAATAAGGTGGCCGTACGGCCGCGGAACCGCCGCACGAGCCATGCTCGTGCCGCGGAACCGCGGCAGTTCAATGGATTTAGGAACTCGAATTTCACAGAAACTCTTAAAATCACCTGCTGAATTTTCTGCATATTTTTAATGTTGAAAAATCCCAGATTTTAGAAAAAGGACAGAGAGCATGTTTGGAATTGGGTTTCGGGTTCGTTCGGACTTCAAATTGCGTCTAGACTTCGCCTAAGGCTCTAGCTAGGCTCTGATACCACTGTAGGGTTCCTAGGCACTCACAAGAGGTCTCACAAGGCATCAACCATGCCAATTTCAAATTTTAACGGTGCCGAGAAACCCTAATACGGATCGTTGGCTAGATGTCTAGCCGAAAAACAAACTAGTTAACACTTAACTACAAGAATACGGAAATACAACCTTTGTAGATCCGGTGCTCCACCTCCATAGCTCCGCAATGAAGTCCTCTCGCTGTCCAAAACAAATTCCGGGCTCTAGCGTCGGCTTCATCGGAGAATAAGCGAGCTAGGTCGTCGATGTCCATGCCGAAGATGATCTACGTCGAAGCATCGCTAGATCAAGCTCCAACTTCACCAAGTCAAGAAAACTTGTGAAGGAAACACACTCTACTACTTGGCAAGAGGTAGAGGATGAAGAAATAGGAAGTGGGTTCACTTTAGAATTGGATTTCTCACACTTTTCATCAATCCACCATTGATGAAATGAAGGTTTCTTCTTTGAAGAAGATGAAGAAGAAGATGATGATAATTATGATAAGTTAATTAAAATAGAATAGAAATATAATACTTATCATAACTTTAACCATGGTAAAGTGTAGAGAATTAACTTTAGTTAGGTGGAATGGTTAGGGTTAGAGAAGAAGACAAGAATGGTTGCTTTGGTCAAAATTGCATGAAGCTTGAAGAAGCTTCTAAGAAAGCAACCATTTGTTTTCTTTTCTCATTCTTTTCATCCAAAAAGAAATAGATAAATGAATGAATAAATAAATAAGCAAATAATAAACCCTAACCATTTCATTAACCAAGGTTTAATTCTTTATACTTAACCAATTTTACATGCACCATCAAACATGATACAAGCATGTGCACAAAATCATATCACATATATAATGCGCACATCCGAGCGAGAAAATCCATTTAAAGTGAACCGATACTAGTTAATGCAAAATAATATATCAAATATATAATTATACATTAAATCATTAAATCAACACTTGATTTAACGACCCGGTCATATCGCATATAACCGACTAATATCAATAGTAACAATTTATCGAATCAACACTTGATCCGATAACCCGGCTATAACGCCTATAACCGATCAATGTTACATATCGCGAGAATCGAATACAGTATCACATACTGGTATCATTCTCGGTCCCGCACATATCTCATATGCGCTCCTATTTCATTTCGCTTGAGCCAGGAAACCTCTGTGTAGGACTCTAAAGACTCGTCAATACGCCGGCAGCAGGCGATGATCATATCAAACACCCACAAGCCGCAAGCGGTCTGCTAAACGTAACGGCCACCCGGGTATTGAGCGATCAGAAGATCGACGAGCAAGCCTGCTCACACTCCAGTGAATCCAACCAGTAACACTACCGTACAGTCCGGTCTGATCGTCTGATATGTCGCATATCTCGCCTAGGGGTGGTAAACGTCAGACCCCAATAGCTCGATAAGTCGTGTCGATATGAGGTCTATAACAATTTGAGAAACTACCGGTAACACTTACCAGTAAATCTCAGCAACCCTGGCCAGGGATTTCCGGTTATAGCCAATCGAACACAGCGCAACATCAACTCCCTATACCGGGAGAGACGAATCCCCTCCTATCGCTCATTGCCTCCATGTGATTCGGGACTGTACCCAAAAACCACCGTTTTGCACGCCCTCTTGGACGTGGTAAGATGGAAATCAAAGCACAGTGGGAACCACACAAGACTCTATGACGATCTCGGGTCAACAGACTACTCTGTACCAGTGTCACCAGAGAACTGCCATCTGACGTGAGGTATAATACCATCTGGGAGTTCTCGGCGAGTCCGTCCAGTGTACCCAGTCTCCACTGAGCACCCGTATATCATCTCTGATGTCAAACACTAATGGATATGGGATCATCCATCGCCCATCTGTATGGGTCGAGAAGGTACACGCTAGTCTACTCTGGTATATCGATGCCCCGTCTCGATACACCCATGACTAGGGACTTTGAAGGATGTACTTATAGACTACCATGTCCCCACTAGTATGATCCGCATCATAATCCAGGTAGTCAAGTACACATCCTAAGGGCTTTACCAACATGTAACAGAGAGACAATTAGTATACACGTTAAGGTAAAGATCAACCAGATAGCATACTATCATGTTGAGCAAGAAAGTCCTCCCTATATATGTCCAAGCATCCACTACAATATACATCCTATGTATAGTAATGGCCTCTAGGGCATACATATAACTAACAATTATAGATCCTACCGCCGAAGCGTAGGTTATAATGCTCATACAAGTCCTTTCCTCATCAGTCTTGAGAGACATCTCTTTGGAGAGGATGATTCCGTACAAAGCGGGTATATTACCGCGCTTGGAATCTACCATACTAAATCTCTTTAGTATGGTGTCTATGTACCTGACTGTGAAAGTCCTAACATTCTCTCGGATCTATCCCTGTAGATCTTTATTCCCAGAATGTAAGAGATATCATTGTTCATATCAGATTTTTGTATTTTTATACCGCCCATTCTTAATCACATTGCATATAAGTAGGTACTTTTGATCCATGTCTGCTAAATAGTTGCAGCTTATAGGTTCTCAGCTCTTTACAGTGAAATTCATGAAAAGTCGCAACAAGTGTGGGATTACGACCAACAAACAGAGAAATACGGGTTTCCGCACACTATCCGTATAATGTCGCCTACCAGTTCAAGGAACAAATGGAAAATCATTAAGTATTTCAATGCACAAAGAACAAGGGCAGCACAAGATCCAAGACTTCAACACGGAGCTAAAAGCAAAAGTTCATATCATTCTGCACTGTTGGAAATCTGGAAGAGAACTGAAGAGTTTTTGAGAAACCAAGTATTCCAAACAGAAGATAAAAGCAACAGAAAGAATCCCTAAAAAATTGATCACACAAGACCACCAAATAGCCGCGGAACCGCGGCCAAACAGGCACATCTGCCGTGGTTCCGCGGCCGTGCTCTGCACATGTCGGTGGCAGTGTCGGTGCCTTGACTCGGTTTTTGGGGTTGTTTTGTAATTTCATGTATGGATCAGAATATAAATCTAGGGTTTTTCCTATTTATAAATAGGAGAGCTCAAAACCAAATTAGGTGTGCCTCTTTTTGGTTTGCCTCTTTTGAGGATGCCTCTCTTTACTTTATGTCTCTTTTTAATTTCTAGATCTAAATTTCAATTCCATTGTAATGCGTTTTTGAGAGGTCATCAATAAAGTAAGTTTTTATTTTTTTATCTCGCATTCTTTTTTTTATCGTATTTTAAATACCTACAATTTTAATTTGTTAAATTTAGTGATAGAAATTTATCTGCTTTTTCCTTCTAATGAATTTTATTGTTATCTCTCTAATGAGTGAGTAATTCCTCACTTATTAGGGTAGGAGAGGGAAGGTTTGAGAGAAGGAAATCTCTCTCACTCCTTTCTTTGCCTAAATAATTTTAATTACGGACTCCCTTTAATTCAACCATAATCCGCGCACTATGATACCCTATCCTACATGATAGGGTGATTCCCTAGTTAGACCGGATGTGGTTGAATTAACCGGAAGTTAGGCCTAAGAGCCAAGAACGGACGGATAAGGACCAAAAGGAAGAAACTAAGTTTCTTCCCAGTCGTGCTAATCCACGTTGTTGCCGATTAGCCTAACACCTTTATTCATAACTAAGGTATTGAAAGATGTGAGAAGATCCCTATCTCGAACTAACCTAATCCTAACCCTAGCAATCTTTTTATCAACTTATTCTCATTCGTAGATCTTAAAACAAAACCCAACTTAATTGGATTTAACTCGTTAGAACATAAAGAAAAGGATTCTTTCTCCCTGTGGATCGACCCGTACTCAACCGGCTAGCTACCAAGCGACACCGTCTTGACTGCGGTAAATTTAAACACAGAAAATCTCTACCAATCAAATAGCGCCGTTGCCGGGGAGACGGTAGTTATTTTCTTTGTGTAATTTCGGGTAAAAAAAATTAAAAATTAAAAATTATAAAAATTGAAAAATTTAGAAAAAAAATCATCTTGTTATTTGTGATTGGTTTTTGTGCAAATTGTGCAGGAAAGGAAGAAGGACTGGTTCAGATCTGGAGCAACTCAGTGAACAGATCCAGAAACAGGGGATCTAAACAGAAAGAGGAGAACCAATTCAGCATAGGGAACAAATTTGACGATGTCAACCTTCAGAATAGCCGCGGAACCGCGGCACAAGTGCACGTTTGACCGCGGAACCGCGGTCAATTGCTGACGTCAGCGACCCATTCTTCTCTGTAAATATCTCAATTCTCATCTCCTCTCTTCTGCACTCCACTGAATAATTTTTCCTGCAGAATTCTTTGCACAGCAACCTCTTCTCCCTCTCCAATAAATTATTTTTGTGCAGGATTCTTTGCGCCGCAAATAAAAAAAAATTGGTGTGTTACTGCTTTGCATAATTAATACGGAATCTAAGGGTCTATAACACAAATCAAGATTGAGTGGGGAATTCATTACCCTTCCTAAGACCCCCAAAATCACTAAAAAGCATATGCATCACCCTTGAGTTAATTAAAAATTATCTAGACTCAGCCAATTAAGGACTGTCGTGCTCATTAGGACAGAGGAAGGTTGTGTGCATTCATTCATTTATCTAAACCTGATTTTATGGTGCCTTGGCTAAACAAGTGAGAAAGGTAATTTTAAAAGGCCCGTCTCACGGTGATTCGTGAGCGGAACCCTCCTTTCTTCATTTGTGCTTACCTGACCACAATTGGCAGTGAAGAGGCGATTTGAGGGATATCTCACAACTTGTCACTTTGGAACAGTTAGGAGCAGTCTAGTGGACTTAGAAGACCATAGCTTTAGGTTTGATTGTGCATGTTTTAACTATGATTGTTTGAAGTAAGTCCATATACATTCTTGCAAAACTCTTTTAAAAAAAAACATTCTTTTTCTTCTCCTTTCTCTCATTACATCATGGGTACCCCACCTCGCAAAACTCTTGCCGAACTTTGGTACCCACAACCAGACATTACTTCCTACAGTTCTTGTTTTGGTCGAATTTCGAACTACCCCTCCATGCCCAAAATTTCTTTGAAAGATCGGATAGATGCGTCTAAGGGAACCAATTGGACTCCGCAATCCACCTTGTATCAACCATTTCAACCTTCACCATCTTCTTATGTTGATACTCCTTTTTCGAGTCCTGTTGTAACTCCGAAACCCATGTCTATTGCTGAACATATTGAACAATCTCGTAACCGATCTTTCACTCCTTTCACCACTGCAAATTCTTTGGATCAACAATTCCATTCACCTTCTTATCCGTATGTTGATCCTACCCCTGTCCAACCATTCTATTCCTATCCATCCTACCCAACTTTTGCACCTTCCCTGGACATTGCTTCTACACAGCCATTTGGGAGTTTTCAGTATCCAAACTACTTTGAATCTTTTACTGAAACTCCTTCACAACCCATGTCTAGTCTGGAACAGTCGTTGGAAGACTTTAGGGTAGCGTCATGCCAACAAATGATGGATCTGAATGCGTCCATGACCGCCCTCATACAACCTAGTGATCCGGTAGCTAGTTTCTAACTATCTCCAAATTTTCCAATGTATGATGAGGCGGTTGGACAGATTGAGAATTTGAGTGGTAAGAGTGAGCTGTACACCCTTCCAAATCAAACCTACCCATCCCCAATTGAATCCCACAACTCCGGTTTTGAATGTCTATTAAGTATTCCAAATGATTCACCAGTTGAAGATAAAACGTTTAATGAGTTGTGCGACTTTGTAGTGTTTGATTTATCTGATTGTGAAGGGTCCCTTTCGAGTGAACCCACACCCAATCCTTTTGACCTCTACACCTCCACTTTAGAACATGAATTGATTGATACACATGCTTTTGATAAGGTGTCTGAGAAAATTGATTTTTACTTGATCGAGGATATTGACGCTGGGAATATTTTGGAAGATGAACCAGCAGTTTTGGATGAGTTTTTCTTTCCAATTCATCATCCCGAGATATTAAATGTTTCTCCCGAACTTCATATGCGTCTTTATTTTGATGAGAATTGCATGGATATGCTAAATTTTAAGGAGAGTATTGAGAAAATTATTGAGGATGAAGCAGTTTTACTTGAGGAATTAGATTTTCCAATTCATTATATCCTTTTCATTGACTGCGCACACCCTCCTGAATTTTTAACCGATACCCTTCATCAATCACTTCCCTCCATCCTCGTTCCGACCTTATAAGAAACCGTTACACTTTTATTTTCAATGTCCGGTTTACCAAGTTCGACGTGCCCATGTTTTCTCACGAATCTTGAGGGATTTGACCTCATTTCTCAGTGGGTTGATAGATTAGCACAATCGCTTTTTACACATCGGTCATTACAAATTGTGCTAATTTATACGCTTCATTTCTACCCTCAAGTTTGTATTCCACTTCTTTCTCCCACTTTCTCTGGTTTTTCTTCTAATCTTCCTTTAATGATAGCGAGTGTTAATGAATCACAATCCGATATTTTGAGTTCGATAATTCTAGAAAAACAACTTAATTTAGACTCTTTTGAGAAAAGGTAGATGAGCCTTATGAGTCTCCTACCTCCGTAATTTTTGAAAAATCAAGTGTGTTGAATTCTGGCGCGACACTTATTGACATTGAAACGTTCAATCGGATCATCGATGAAAGTTTCGAAGATATTTTGGCCGACGAACTCGCATTCCTAAACGACACGGATTTTGTGATTAATCAACCTCCACCTGAAGAAGTCGAACCACCACCATTTCTTCTTATCCCATACGAGAATGTGACCATTCTTCCAATTCCTAATTATCCACATTCTCGTTCCTGTTCACCATTATTGTTTCGTCTCTACAAATCGAGACGTAAACCTTTTCCATTACACCACTTATCTTTACCCCATTTCTTCCTGACTCTATACAACATGTTCTTTCACCAACTGCCTCTTTATAACGATAAAATTTTTGAATGGTTGGTGCTAACTTTTGGCCTGTGTAAGGCTTTGTATAGCTTGATACTGTGTTTTTTCCCCCCTAACTCTGAACTTTAACGCTTAAACAGTGGAAACACTGTTTCACTTAAGTTGGGGGGACCTTTTTTTGTGTATATATTTTGGTTTGCTTTTTGTTTTGTTTAAAATTTTCTTTTAGGGTCTGCCGACAATTTTGACCCTCTTGGTGTAGCCTGACAGTGAGGGCACTGTCAAGTTTAAGTTTGAGGTGTGCTCGGTAAGCTTTCTTCTTTCGCATTCATATGTATATTTTTGCATTTGCCTACTTATTTTAAAACCCATAAAAATCAAAAATTAAAAAATAAAAATTGAAAAGTTCAATTTTGGCCATATTTGACTTAAGTTCAACATGATGGTTGACTAGTTAGAAAAAACTAGATCCTAAACTTAGTAAATTAAAAACCCTAAAAATAACTTTTCTTAAAGTTTAACTGTAGAAAATATACGTCTTTGTAGTTTATTTAGAAATAGGCAAATTTTGAGTTCAGTTCTTGGGCTAAATCGAAATAAGGGAAGAGTATTGAAAATTCTAATTGAAGTATAAGTCTGAAAAATAATTCTGAACCTTAAGTCTAAATTCTGAAAATATATACCCTACAACTCGCACATACACGCACCTTGAAACTTGGGATAGTAGAAAATATCTTGAAATGCTCTTGTCTAAAATCCGTAGTATGAAGGAAAATAAAATAAAAGCATAAGAGGTGAATAAAGAGATATAAAAAAAATGAACACTGGTTTTGTAATTGCTTAAGGCAGCATAAATAAAAAAATTATAGCGAGGGTGCTTTATCACCTAGTGCCTTAGACCGACTGGTTTGGGAGTCACTGCTAAGCCTTAGGTATTGCAAGACGAGGAATTACGCCTAAATGCGTAAGCACATTTTGTAATCGGTCGTTTAGTATCTCAAGAAGTATAAACGATCGCATGAAAGATGTGTGAGCAATTTCTTCTAAAAATTCACCAACTAAAAGTACTTTGGAAGATGGACAAGAGTATGATAGCTTGAATTGAATTTCCAATTGTAGGGGTGATAATTACACACACGTAGGGGTATATAATTGGAGTTTGGAGGAGAGATAGGAATAAAAGATAGGGTTTATATCTTCAGTAGAGATGATAAAAATTCCTAAGTTAAGATTACACCTTAGAAGGAAAACTTAGGAGATGCTGAAAGCTTTATAAATTTGCAAAACGTATATAATCTTAAGTTAAATGAAAAGGAAGCGTGAAAAATACGGGTTGATAATTTCTAAGTTGAAGATAATAGAATTTCTTGGTAGAATACTGAATTAAAGAATTAGAGTCAATGGCCAAATTGATCGGATTTTGTGGGTAGTATCCGCTGAAAACTCTCAGGAGACAACACTCCTCCCACTAGGGATACCTAGAGGTTTAATGGCTTGTTGCACGAGCTCAGTGCAATCGTGTTCCCTGCGAAAGTGATGTTGGGATTTTTCGAGAATAAAATTGGTTTTGCTCGGGATTAGCAAAAGATAAGTTTGAGGGTATTTGTTCATATTAGATTTTTGCATTTTTATACTGCCCATTCTTAATCACATTGCATATAAATAGGTACTTTTGATCCATGTCGGCTAAATAGTTGCAGGTTACAAGCTCTCAGCTCTTTACAGTGAAATTCATGAAAAGTCACAACAAATGTGGGACTACGACCAACAAACAGAGAAATACGGGTTTCCGCACACTATCTGTATAATGCTGCCTACCAGTTCAAGAAACAAATGGAAAATCATTGAGCATTTCAATGCACAAAGCACAAGGGCAGCACAAGATCCAAGACTTCAACGCGGAGCTAAAGGCAAAAGTCCATATCATTCTGCACTGTTGGAAATCTGGAAGAGAACTGAAGAGTTTTTAAGAAACCAAGTGTTCCAAACAGAAAATAAAGGCAACAGAAAGAATCCCTAAAAAATTGATCACACAAGACCACCAAATGGCCGCGGAACCGCGGCCAAACAGGCACATCTGCCGCGGTTCCGCGGCCGTGCTCTGCATGTATCGGTAGCAGTGTCGGTGCTTTGACTCGGTTTTTGGGGTTGTTTTGTAATTTCATGTATGGATCAGAATGTAAACGTAGGGTTTTTTCTATCTATAAATAGGAGAGCTCAAAGCCAAATTAGGTGTGCCTCTTTTGAAAATGTCTCTCTTTACTTTTATGCCTCTTTTTAATTTCTAGATCTAAATTTCAATTCCATTGTAATGCGTTTTTGAGAGGTCATCAATAAAGTAAGTTTTTATTTTTTTTTATCTCGCATTCTTTTTTTTCCGTATTTTAAATACCTGCAATTTTAATTTGTTAAATTTAGTGATAGAAATTTATCTGCTTTTTCCTTATAATGAATTATTGTTATCTCTCTAATGAGTAAGTAATTCCTCACTTGTTAGGGTAGGAGAGGGAAGGTTTGAGAGAAGGAAATCTCTCTCACTCGTTTTTTTGCCCAAATAATTTTAAATACGGACTCCCTTTAATTCAACCATAATCCGCTCACTACGGCACCCTATCCTACATGATAGCGGTGATTCCCTAGTTAAACCGGTTATGCTTGAATTAACCGGAGGTTAAGGCTAAGAGCCAAGAACGGACGGACAAGGACCAAAAGGACGAAACTAAGTTTCTTCCCAGTCGTGCTAATCCCCGTTGTTGCCGATTAGCCTAACACCTTTATTCACAACTAAAGCATTGAAAGAAGTGAGAAGATCCCTATCTCGAACTAACATAATCCTAACCCTAGCAAGCTTTTTATCAACTTATTCTCATTCGTAGATCTTAAAACAAAACCCAACTTAATTGGATTTAACTCGTTAGAACATAAAGAAAAGGATTCCTTCTCCCTGTGGATCGAACCGTACTCAACCGGCTAGCTACCAAGGGACACCGTCTTGATTGCGGTAAATTTAAACACAGAAAATCTCTACCAATCAATCACCTAGGTCTTTCATGGAGAACTTTTGTGACAAAAACAGCTTGACCAATTGCAGCATAAGAATATCATTTCATATCAGGAGAATATCATCGACATATAAGACGAGCAATACGACAACTCTCCTTACAATCTTCTTGTAAATACATGTCTCATTCTTGTTTTTGATGAAGTAATATTCCTTGACTGTCTCATCAAAATAGATGTTCCAACTCCGCGATGCCTGCTTTAATACATAAATGGATTTAAGCAACTTGCACTTGTCCCCATTATCTATGAATTCCTCTGGCTGATCCATATAAACGCACTCTTCTAAATTTCCATTTAGAAAAACTGTTTTTACGTCCATCTGCTAGATATCATAGACATGAAAGGCAGCAATGGTAGGTAGGATTCGAGTGGATTTCAATATAGACACTGGAGAAAAGGTTTCGTCATAGTCCATACCGGGTCTTTGATGAAAACCTTTTGCAACAAATCTAGCCTTATAGGTTTCCACCTGTACACCAATCTTCTTCTTGAAAATCCACTTGCATCCGGATTTTACCCTAAGAGGAGTAACATCCAAAGTCCAAACTTTTTTGGTGTACATGGACTCCATTTCAGATTGTATAACATCCAGCCATTTCTAAGAATCCCTACTGGTAATGGCTTTCTCGAAACTAGTACGATCATCTTCTTCCAAGATACAATCCTCTCGATTCTCGTCTATGAGAAAATTGTAGTATCTCTCAAGCGGACAAGAAATCCTACTAGATCTGTGGAGTGACTGAGATTCGTCCGGAACTATTGAATCCTCTACTTCTATCAAATCTTCAGTTATATTCCGTGTTTCTGGAATTTCATCCAGTTCTACAACGCTCCCACTAATTCCTTTTCCAAGAAATTCCTTTTCTAAAAATGTTGCGTTCCGAGAATAAATAATTGTTTGTTCCTCTACGTGGTAGAATAGATATCTATTTGAATGCTTTGGATATCCAACAAACTTACACAAAACTAATCGTGTCACGAGCTTGTCTGGGTTCTGCTTTTTAACAAAAGCAGGAAAACCACATATCTTAACACGTTTAAGATACAGACTCTTATCACTCCATATTTCATATGGAGTTTTTGGCACGGATTTGGATGGAACTTGATTCAATAGATATGCAGTTGTTTCAAGTGCATAACCCCAGAATGAAAGAGGCAACTTAGTATTACTCATTATGGAGCGAACCATATCCAATAGGGTGTGATTCCTCCTCTCCGATATACCGTTGTGATGTGGTGTATACAGAGGAGTAAGCAGAGAGAGAATACCATTCTCTTTTAAATAGTCACGGAATTCTGTATTCAAGTACTCCCCTCCTCGATCAGATCGAAAGATCTTGATACTTTTTCCTGTCTGGTTCTCTATTTCGCGTTTATATTCTTTGAATTTCTCAAAAGTTTCAGATTTGTGGTTTATTAGAAATACATATCTGAACCTAGAGAGATCATCAATGAATGTAATGAAGTACGAGAATCCACCCCTTGCATGTATAGACATTGGACCATATACATCACTGTGTATAATTCCCAAGAGCTTTGTAACTCTTTCTCTTTGTCCCGTGAACGGAATTTTGGTCTTCTTTCTTTTGAGACAAGACCGACAAGTTTCATAAGATGCAAATTCGAACAGATTCAAATATCTATTTTTATGTAACTTAGATATTCTTTTCTCATTGATATGACCAAGTCTACAATACCACAAGTAGGCTTCGTTCACATCTGAAATCTTTCTTTTGTGTGTATTTTGTATGTTGAAAACTGAGTTTTGATTTAGAACATATATACCATTATATAATGTACCTTCTGCAACCAATACCTGATTTAGGTAAATGTTCATGATATTTCTATCTAAAAAAAGTTATATCTATCATTATCTAGTAAAGAACTGATATAATATTGCAAAGTATGGAAGGTGCATAGTAACAGTTGTTCAAAATCATGGTGTTGTTACTTGGCAACACTAGGTGATATTCGCCGATGGCGGCAGCATCAATTTGTGCTCCGTTCCCTACTCTGAGGGACATATCACCAGGTCCAACCATCCTATTTTTTCTCAGTCCTTATAATAAATTACAGATATGAGATCCTGATCCGCTATCTAGTACCCAGGAGGTAAGGCTGACCGAAAAACAGTTCCCAATAACAAATACACCCGAAGAAGATGCATTAGAATGCTTCTCCTTCATCAGGGTGAAATGAAAGTCATTGCATTCCTCTTTGCCTTGCTCATATTCATGACATTTGTCACAAGTTAGAGCCGAACCGACGTTCCCCCAGTGTAATAGGCTGGTTCCGTCAAGTCATACATTTTATCATATTAATTAAGGCGTGACATGGTTCTACCTAGAGAGAGAAAAAAGAAACACTCAGTGTATACTCTTGCAAGATTAGATTCGTTTTTAATTTATCTAATCAAGATGGCTACCACTATTTACTCGAATTCTCTTCCAAATCTTAAAAGAAGAACTAATTGGGATCATTCACACCTTATAAGTTCGCTAACCGTTAAGCCAGGTGGGTGTTGGTACTCCGAGGGAGGTTCCCTGTGCTCTCGCATGGACCTAATTAGAATAAACCTCATTTCCGCAGAAGCGTAGCCCCGTTAACACCTTCTAGACACCTAAAGGTTAGCTAACTGTGAAATGAAAAATATCTCTCAAGAATAATCCTACTCATCAGTGGGGATCGGGACTAAACTATCATCGCGTGATAACCTAGATGGAAGCCACTCTAGTCACCACGCTCCAGAAGGTAAGCACACACCTGGCAAGTTTCCTTTATATTTAAAACCCCCGATATGATTTTTACCTCTAGGACCCAAGTGAGCTTGATTAAAGATCAAAATGTCGAAAGGTCCTAGTCAAGTTCTACCCGTCATTTTCTTGATTGCATTAGACTTAACCGTACGAGCCTTGACTAAAGATCAAAATGATCGCACAACTGTCCTAACTAATCGCATTAACATGCAACATAAAAGCATTAGATAGCCACCGAACACTATGCATCGACTAAAAATCGAAACGCATAGCACGGATACTAAGACCAATCTAAAATGACGGAAGGCTACGACTGGTTTTCAGCGAAAAAACATTTAACGTAATGAACTTGATATCGTTGAAAGAACCGAGTAGTTTTGAAAGGGAGTGGTTTAGGCTCCGTTTTAAAACAAGTGGTTTTGAAGAAAACCGAGTAATCTATACTAACACAAAGTTTTTCATAAGAGCAAAATCCCCATGAAGGGATCAAAAGAACACGACTATAGTTTTTCGAAAAATTTGTTCCGACAACATCATATAAAGTTTGTTTTTCCTTGCATTAATCAAAATTAATGCGGTCCCATCAATTAAGTTCCTATCACACCAGAAAATAACGAAAATAGAATGTACATATATGCCATCCGCATTCACCACGGGGTGCGGGGACTTCACCGTAAAGTTACTTAACTAACGGCAGTGCATGGGCAGGGCTAACGCAGATGCAAAACATATACAACATTTATTTATATGTATATAGTCATCTCAGGCATGATATAATAAACATTACAGTAATGCGATAAACAATATGGAATAGCAGATAATTTAGGAGCCCCGCGTTTCATTTGAGCCGCAAATGAAACTCGACGTTCCCCGGTCATATGGATAGATCGTATAACATCAGACCAAGACCCCTATGAGCGTGACAAGTTACTCGCCAATTCTAGAAGTGAGGCAACCCGGACTCTAGGTCATGAGTGGGCCACCCGGCACTTCACAGAATACGGTAACTTGAGCATCCCACCGTGGGTCATCCTAAAACCCCTACAAGTGCGGCAAATAGCCCACCAATTCTAGAGCGAGACGGCTCGAACTCACCACTGCGAGACGACCACCTATCACACTTTAGAACCCGGCTATTCGAGCACTTCTCTACGGGTTTATCCTAGTACAGAAAAGGAAACAATATACAATAGTGATATCGACCTCAACCCGGCCATGTCCCAATAAAAGAATAAACAAACAGGCAGAAACGACAGTCCACAAGTCGAAAGCTCGCCCCGCAATAATGAATATACAAATAACACAATTGTACAACCAACATCGTACGAGGGGCTATCAAACACGACAATCCATATAAACCATCACAGAGATATACATCTCAAAAACACAAGTAAGTTTGTGCAACTCCTTCTAAATGACTTATAGCAATATTGTATAGTTTTCTTCTTCGGACGTCTGAAAAAGAAAGGTTCAGACGTCTGACCATGCATAAAGCATTGAGCAAAAGTCCAAAGCAAAGCCAGACGTCTGAAGGCAAAAGCGGCAGACGTATGCCCAATGTTTATAGCTAATAAAGAGAAGCAGCAGGCATCTGTCGATGTGATCATCAGACGTCTGTGCGTGGGTTTTCTGTGCGTATAGAATATTTACCATATTCTATCCAATCCTAAGTTAGATGGGATTAGGGTTAGGCTATAAATAGGGTCTCTCATATGAAAAATAGTAAAGCCATTAAATTGTATTGAGAGAGGGTGATGGTCAAGAGAGATTAGAGAGATTTGAAAGAAATCTGCTAGGATTTTCTCTTGGTATAACTTGACTAAATCTAATAGAAGTTTTGCAGATTCCGCTCTGCCTGGAATTAACCATATGGTGGGTGAAGCTCGTTAACAAATATCGTGTCTTTCTCTGGTTTGATTTGTTAGTTATGTACATGCCCTGGAGGCCATTGTTGTACATATGATGTATATTATAATGGATGCTTGGATATATATAGAGAGGACTTTCTTGCTCGTCATGATAGTATGCTATTTGGTTTCACTTTATCTTAACATGTTGACTTGTATATGTTTACTGTCTTACTCTCACATGTTGATAAAGCCCTTAGGATCTATACTCGACTACTGGGACTATGATGAGATCATACTAGTGGGGCCACGATAGTCGATGAGTACATCCTATAACTGTTCCTAGTCGAGGCTGTGTCGAGACAGGGCATTGATACACCAGAGTAGACTAGCGTATATGCATCTTGACCCATATGATGGGCGATGGATGATCCCATATCCATCGGTGTTTTGACATCAGAGATGGTGTACGGGTGCTCAGTGGAGACTGGGTACACTGGACGGACTCGCCGAGAACTCCCAGATGGTGATATACCACACGTCAGATGGCAGTTCTCCGGTGACACTGGTACAGGGTAGTCTGTAGACCCGAGATCGTCATAGAGTCTTATGTGATTCCCACTGTGCTTTGATTTCCACCTTACCACGTCCAAGAGGGCGTGCAAAACGGTGGCTTTTGGGTACAGTCCCGAATCACATGGAGGTAATGAGCGATAGGAGGGGATTCGTCTTTCCCGGTATAGGGAGTTGATGTTGTGCTGTGTTCGATTGGCTATAACTGGAAGTCCCTGGCCAGGGCTGATATAGAGATTTACTGGTAAGTGTTATCAGTAGTTTCTCGACCCGTTATGAGCCTCACATCGACACGACTTATCGGTTACTGGGGTCTGACGTATACCATCTCTAGACTAGATATGCAACATATCAGACGAAGAGACCGGACTGTACGGGAGTGTTACTGATTGGATTCACAGGAGAATGTACAGGCTAGCTTATCGATCTTCTGATCGCTCAATACCTGGGTGGCTGTTACGTTTAGCTGACCGCTTGCAGCTTGTGGGTGTTTGATATGATCATCAACTGCTACCGGCGTAATTACGATTCTTTAGAGTCCTACACAGAGGTTTCTTGGCTCAGGCTAAATGGAGTAGGGGCACATATGTGATATGTTCAGGACCGAGGATAATACGATATGGGATACCGTATTATATTCTCGCGATATTTTGATATGAGCCGGGTCATCGGATCAAGTGTTGATTCAATGAATCGGTACGTGATATATTAGTCGGTTATATTCGATATAGCCGGATTGTCGGATCAAGTGTTGATTCGATAATTTAATATATAATAATATATATGATATATTGCATTACATTATCTAATATTGGCTCACTTTATTATTTCATTTTCTCACCAGGTAATACATTGATATATATGTGATATATGTTAATTGTATTATTTTCTTTTGTTACAAAATATATTATATATGTGATATATAATATTGTAACATAATATGATTACTAATGCAACATGTTTAGTGGAGATTAAACAAGGTTAGGGTTTGAATTGAAATAGTTCTTTCATGAACTTTCTAGAAGGTTTTCTTTTGTCATGAGCTAAGATATTATGGTTGATATTTTCTAGTGACTCATTCTTAACCCAACCCAAATCCTTAGCCTTAGTTAATTCTCTACATGGGTTACCCTTGTCATAGTTGACCATGGTTACATTATTAATCATATATCATTTTATTATTCATCACAAAAGGATTTATCCATTATTTCTTCTTCTTCTTCAACCTTGAGCTTTGAGAAAGCTTTCTAGGTTTTCATTTTGTGATGATTAAGAGTGAGAATTTGATAAGAAAACAGAGCACAAATACTACTCCATCATCCTCATCTAATCTAGCCAATTAGATTAGGGTGTTCACCTCATTAGAGAGAGAGAGCTTGAGTTATAGAAACTTCGAGGTAGATCATCGGAGAAAAGGAAGACTACAAGCTAGCATGGATCGTTCGAGTTGTGGAGCCTCTCTTGAGTCCGGGAGATCATGGATCGCGGTGAAGGGACTTCTACTCGGAGCTTATGAAGGGAAGGAGCGGACTTCAAAGGTTGTAATCCCTCACTCTTAGTTGTAAAGATATTTACTTGCATGTTAAACCCTAATAATCTAGCAAAGATCCCGGATTTGGGTTGTTTCGGCACGTCTAAATTTTAAATCGGGCATGGTTGATGCCTTATAGACCTTTGTATGACTGCCTAGGAACCCTACAGTGGTATCAGAGCCTAGCTAGAGCATTAGGCGACATGTATACAAAGTTAAAACACCGATTTTGACTCCCTCTCTGGACAATTTTTAAAAATGTGATTTTTTCTGTATTAAAAATACTCAAAAAATTCAGCAGGGAATTATAAGTATTACTGTGGAAAATGAGCAGGTAATTCGTACGGACCGCCGCGGAACCGCGGCAATACCTTGCTTGAGCCGCGGATCCGCGGCCGTATAGTCGAATTGTGCTTTGGTTTTGGCACAGTAATATCCGTATCTGTTAGTGCATATTTCTGGGTATTTTTAATCTGACTCAAGTGTTAAGTGTTCTGGGGATTATTTTGAATTCATTGATTCGATCGGAAAATTTAATTTCGTTCCTTTTCCGGATAATTTAGAAATTATTAAAATGTTCGAACGAATATCATTAACTCATTTTTCCCGGCACAAAAAACTTTCAAGTGTTGAATTTTTCTTGGGTTTAAATCTTTCGGAAAAACGTGCAAGTAACACGGTGGTCCCTCTAGAAGAACACAAACCTTAACTCGATTATATGACCGTCTAAACCGCCTCTAAACTTTAGGGTTTGGGGCAGTACGGCGTGCCACATGTGAGGCGTTGCTTGACCCTTCCACGGCTGGACCATTGGTACTGAGACATATTCTGGGATTATTTGAACTCCGCTCAAGTGTTGAGCTATTTGGTAAATCTTGGGTATTTGATTATCCGATCGGAAAGTTTAATACTGTCTATTTATCTGGAATGTGATACAATATGTGGAATTCATATAGTTAGGCATGAAATGCGAAGTATGTGATATTTCGGATTTATGATGTCTAAAGTGATTGTGGATTCCAAATGTTGTAGTTTTACAATTTCTTTTCTGTGACCGTAAATGTAGTATGTAGTTGTATTGCCGGTTTTCGTTGCTATACATCAACGATGATCGGTGTATGCATACTTACTTACGTTGATGATATGAGATATTATGTGTTGCTGTGATATGTTGTATTGGATCGTCGTGTTCTGAATAGCCGAGGGTTTTATGTGAGATGAGGGTTTTTATTTTCATTCATGTAAAATTCATTTGTATGTAATATTCTTTTATTGGGGCACTTCCGGGATGCGGTTGCTGTCACCAGTGTATATTATTTCCTTTTCCGCATTAGGTAGACCCAAGAAGGGGAGCACAAGTAATCGGGTTCTAGGGTCTAGTGGGAGGCCATCTCGAGGAGTCGAGACCGGGTCTCCTAACCCTAGAATTGGCAGTGTTGCTTGCCGCTCTCGTAGGGGTATAGGGATGTGGGTTTGGCTATTCTTCGCGACCGTGGAATCCGTGTTTTATACAGGCTCGTATTAAAAACACGGGCATCCTAGTATATCCAATATTTCATATATGTTCTTCTGCTGCAATGTTCTGTGATGAGATCATATTACTGCCTGAGACGAATGCTTATACTATATATATATGTTGATATATAAATATTACTGCTTTCGTTTCTTCTGTGATGCTTAGGAAGCATAAAGCTGATGGGATATATTAATGAGATTAATAAAAAGAAAAGAAACCTAAAAGATGTTGTAGAATCAAAACTTTATAAAAAGGGTAGCTACAGTTTTGCTTTGCATAGCGCTATATATGATATACCCTGCACCTTATTCGATGAGGAAAGAGCCAAGATCCCTTCACCGGGAGTGACCTCTTTAGCGAAATTGGCAGATGCTACAAACTCGCGGTTTAGTTTTTGACAGCCTATATAGTTCTTGTTTTGCACAGCGATATATATGATATACCCTGCACCTTATTCGATAGGGAAAGAGCTGAGATCCCTTCACCGGGAGTGACCTTTTTAGCGAAACTAGAAAAGCCTAAAAACACTCCTTTTCAAAATCACTTGTTTCTACAACGATATCAAGTTCATTACGCAATAGGTTTTCTGAAAAACCTGTCGTAGCCCTCCGTCATTTCAGATAAATCTTGCTTTGTATTCGTGTTGCGTTTGTTGACCTTATCAAGACACAGTGTATGGTAGCTAATTAATGTTTATCTGCTAAAACATAAGATGTGATTGGATTAAGGTATTCATACGGCCTTGTTGACCTTGTCAAGGGTCATGCGGGTGGGTTTAATTCAATCGGGAAATGACGGGTTGAACTTGACTTGCGATTTATGGTTTGTTGACCATGTCAAGGTCATAGATCGCTAGGGGCAAAAGCATTATCGAGAATTTCAAGTGTTGAAATTTGCAATGTGATTGCATACCTTCTATGAGATAGATGGATCCTGATACCCACTACGAGTAAGAGTTACTCCTGGGAGAGTTTTACACAGGACAATTAGCCGATCAAGTAGGTGTCTAGAAAGGTGTTAACGAGGTTATGCCTCTGGGAAGACGAGGTTTATTTTAATTAGGTCCGTGCGAAAGCACGGGGAACCTCCCTCAAGTACCAACACTGATCTGGCTGAAAGATCGACGAAATTGTAGGGTATGATTAATCCCAGCTAATCTTACCTTTTAGGGTTTGAAGGAAGATTTGATAAAAACAGTGGGAGACATCCTGATTAGATAAGATAATAACCAATCTAATCTTGCAAGAGCATATGCTAAAGTGTTTCCTTCTCTCTCTCTCCAGGTAGCGACCATGTCAGGACTTAATCAAGATAATAAAATGGATGTATTGACTGAACCCACTTATTATACTGTGCAGGGGATCGTTGGTCCCGTTCTTTCTTATAAGAGTTATAAGACTGAACAAGAAACATGAGAATATCTGGATTCTCACGCCGCCCAAACAAAGAACATGCATACTGATGCATTTTCTTCGGTTGTATTGGTTATTGAGAACTGTTTCTCAGTTCACCCTACGTCCTAGGTATTAGATACCGGATCAGGATCCCACATATGTAAATTGTTACGTGGGCTACGTAAAGGTAGAGAACTGGGAAAATGTGATCATTCCGTGCAAGTAGGGAATGGTGCAAGTATTGCAGCCAAAGCAGTTGGCGAATATCACCTTGTATTACCAAGTAGTAATACACTGATTCTAAATGAGTGCTATTATATACCGAACATGATGTGAAACATTATATCAGTTTCTTTATTAAGTAAAAAAGGATATAATTTTGTAGTACAGGATAATGTTATGAACATCTTTCTAGATCAAAAGTTGATTGGATCAGGCTCGTTACATAATGGCATATTCATTCTCAATCAAAATACAGTCCTTAATATACAAAACACACACAAGAGGAAGAGTTCAGAAATGAACGAATCCTTCTTGTGGTATTGTAGACTTGGTCATATCAATGCGACACGGTTAGCTAAGTTATATAAGGATGGATATTTGAATCCGTTCGAATTATCATCTTATGATACTTGCCATTCATGTCTCAAAGGTAAAATGACCAAAACTCCGTTTAGTGGACACGGAGAAAGAGTTAAGGAACTCTTAGGACTGGTACATAGTGATGTATGCGGTCCCATGTCTACACACGCCAGGATCGGTTCTTCCTACTTCATTACATTCACTGACGATCTCTCAAGATTCGGACATGTGTTCCTGATGAAACACAAGTCTGAAGCTTTTGAGAAATTCAGAGAATATAAGCACGAAGTAGAGAACTAAACGGGCAAAAGTATTAAGATCCTTCGATCTGATCGAGGAGGAGAATACTTGAGCAATGAGTTTATAGATTATCTAAAAGAGAATGGGATTCTCTCTCAGCTTACTCCTCCTTATACACCACAGCACAACGGTGTATCGGAGCGGAGGAATCGTACCCTATTAGATATGGTGCGCTCTATGATGAGTAATGCTGAGTTACCTATTTCCTTCTGGGGGTATGCACTGGAGACAGCAGCATACCTATTGAATCAAGTTCCGTCTAAATCTGTACCTACCATACCATATGAGATATGGAGCGGGAAGAGACCGTATCTTAAACGAGTTAAGATATGGGGTTGTCCAGCCTATGTCAAAAGGAAAAATCCGGACAAACTCGAGACACGATCAGTTCTTTGCAAGTTTGTAGGATATCCGAAGAATTCTTATGGATATTTTTTTTACCACAGTGAGGAGAAAAAGGTGTTTGTTGCTCAACATGCCACCTTTTTAGAAAAGGAATTTCTTGCAAAAGAGATTAGTGGCTCTGAGGTAGAACTGGAAGAAGTTCCAGCAACACAAACTGCAACTGATGATTTATTGGAACCAAAGGATTCAGTAATACCCGACGAACCCCAGCCTCTCCGCCGATCTAGCAGGGTTTCTCATCCACCTGAGAGATACTACGGTTTTCTCATTGATGGTGGGAGCGAGAATTGCATCATGGAAGATGATGATCCGACTAGTTTCGAGCAGGCCATCACGAGTGGTGACTCTGTGAAATGGCTGGATGCAATGCAATCTGAGATGGAATCCATGTACACCAACAAAGTATGGACTTTGGAAAATGCTCCTGAAGGGGTAAAACCCATTGTGAGTAAGTGGATCTTTAAAAGGAAAATTGGTGTAGATGGAAAAGTTGAGACTTTCAAAGCTATACTTGTTGCAAAGGGTTTTCGTCAACGACCAGGTATGGATTATGACGAAACCTTTTCTCCAGTGGCTATACTTAAGTCCATCCGGATCTTACTTGCAATTGTTGCATACCATGACTACGAAATCTGGCAAATGGATGTTAAGACCGTCTTTCTAAATGGTGATTTAAAAAAGAGCGTGTACATGACTCAGCCAGAGGGCTTCGTAGATAGTGGGAGCAACGAAAAGGTGTGCAAGCTGCTCAAATCCATTTATGGGTTAAAGCAAGCATCGCGGAGTTGGAATATCTGCTTTGATGTTGTAGTTAAAGAGTTTGACTTCATCAAAAACGTAGATGAACCTTGTATCTATAAGAAGGTTGCAGAGAGTAAGGTTGTCTTCCTCGTATTATACGTCGATGACATACTCTTGATAGGAAATGATGTTCCTATGCTGCAATCAGTCAAGCTCTTCTTATCACAAAGATTCTCAATGAAAGATCTAGGTGATGCCTCCTGCATATTGGGAATTATGATGTATAGAGATAGATCTAAACGGATACTGGGATTATCCCAATCCAGGTACATTGACACCATACTAAAGAGGTTTAGTATGGAAGAATCCAAGCGTGGGAACCAACCCACGATCTCTGGACTTACTCTCTTCAAAGAGATGTCTCCCAAAACTGATTTGGAGAGAGCTCGCATGCAAGGGATACCCTATGCTTCGGCAGTAGGCTCTATCATGTATGCGATGCTATGTACCAGACCCGATGTAGCATACTCACTAAGTGTAGTGAGTCGGTATCAAGCAGATCCTGGAGAGAGTCACTCGATAGCTGTGAAGAACATTCTCAAGTACTTGCGAAAGACTAAGGAGATGTTCTTGGTGTATGGTAATGGAGAACTCCAGGTGGAGTCCTTTACCGATTCCAGCTTCCAAACTGATAAGGACGACTCTAAGTCGCACTCGGGATTTGTCTTTACCCTCAATGGAGGAGCGGTATGTTGGAAGAGTTCTAAACAGGATACCATTGCAGACTCGACGATGGAGGCTGAATACATCGCTGCCAACGATGCTGCCAAAGAGGCTGTCTGGATAAAGAAGTTCATTAGTGAACTTGGTGTGGTTCCATCCATTGAACATTCAATACCACTGTATTGCGATAACAATGGAGCTGTGGTTTTAGCCAAGGAACCCAGGTCCCATCAAAAGTCCAGACATATTCTGAGGCGGTATCACCTGATCAGGGAGATAGTTGATCGCCGGGAGATCGAGGTCAGGAGAGTAGATACGAAGGACAACACTGCGGATCCACTCACGAAGGCCATTCCCCAGATACAGTTTGAGAGATTATTCGGGATGCTAGGTATGAGATACTACAGCAGCTGGCCTTAGTGCAAGTGGGAGATTGTTAGTTATGTATATGCCCTAGAGGCCATTGTTGTACATATGATGTATATTATAATAGATGCTTGGATATATATAGAGAGGACTTTCTTGCTCGTCATGATAATATGCTATTTGGTTTCACTTTATCTTAACATGTTGATAAAGCCCTTAGGATCTGTACTCGACTACTGGGACTATGATGAGATCATACTAGTGGGGCCACGGTAGTCGATGAGTACATCCTATAACTGTTCCTAGTCAAGGGTGTGTCGAGACAGGGCATCGATACACCAGAGTAAACTAGCGTATACGCATCTTGACCCATATGATGGGCGATGGATGATCCTATATCTATCGGTGTTTTGACATCAGAGATGGTGTACGGGTGCTCAGTGGAGACTGGGTATACTGGACGGACTCGCCGAGAACTCCCAGATAGTGATATACCACACGTCAGATGGTAGTTCTCCGGTGACACTGGTACAGGGTAGTCTGTAGACCCGAGATCGTCATAGAGTCTTGTGTGATTCCCACTGTGCTTTGATTTCCACCTTACCACGTCCAAGAGGGCGTGCAAAACGGTGGCTTTTGGGTACAGTCCCGAATCACATGGAGGCAATGAGCGATAGGAGGGGATTCGTCTCTCCCGGTATAGGGAGTTGATGTTGTGCTGTGTTCGATTGGCTATAACTGGAAGTCCCTGGCCAGGGCTGATATAGAGATTTACTGGTAAGTGTTATCAGTAGTTTCTCGACCCGTTATGAGCCTCACATCGACACGACTTATCGGTTACTGGGGTCTGACGTATACCACCCCTAGACTAGATATGCAACATATCAGACGAAGAGACCGGACTGTACGGGAGTGTTACTGATTGGATTCACAGGAGAATGTACAGGCTAGCTTGTTGATCTTCTGATCGCTCAATACCTGGGTGGCTGTTACGTTTAGCTGACCGCTTGCAGCTTGTGGGTGTTTGATATGATCATCATGTGCTACCGGCGTATTGACGATTCTTTAGAGTCCTACACAGAGGTTTCTTGGCTCAGGAAAACGGAGTAGGGGCACATATGTGATATGTGCAGGACCGAGAATAATACGATATGGGATACCGTATTATATTCTCGTGATATTTTGATATGAGCCGGGTCATCGGATCAAGTGTTAATTCGATGAATCGGTACATGATATATTAGTCGGTTATATTCGATATAGCCGGATTGTCGGATCAAGTGTTGATTCGATAATTTAATGTATAATAATATATATGATATATTGCATTATATTATCTAATATTGGCTCGCTTTATTATTTCATTTTCTCACCGGGTAATACATTGATATATATGAGATATATGTTAATTGTATTTTTTCTTTTGTTACAAAATATATTATATATGTGATATATAATATTGTAACATAATATGATTACTAATGCAACATATTTAGTGGAGATTAAATAAGGTTAGGGTTTGAATTGGGTTAGTTCTTTCATGAACCTTCTAGAAGGTTTTCTTTTGTCATGAGCTAAGATATTATGGTTGATATTTTCTAGTGACTCATTCTTAACCCAACCCAAACCCTTAGCCTTAGTTAATTCTCTACATGGGTTAGCCTTGTCATAGTTGACCATGGTTATATTATTAATCATATATCATTTCATTATTCATCATAAAAGGATTTATCCATTATTTCTTCTTCTTCTTCAACCTTGAGTTTTGAGAAAGCTTTCTAGGTTTTCATTTTGTGATGATTAAGAGTGAGAATTTGATAAGAAAATAGAGCACAAATACTACTCCATCATCCTCATCTAATCTAGCCAATTAGATTAGGGTGTTCACCTCATTAGAGAGAGAGAGAGCTTGAGTTATAGAAACTTCGAGGTAGATCATCGGAGAAAAGGAAGACTACAAGCTAGCATGGATCGTTCGAGTTGTGGAGCCACTCTTGAGTCCGGAAGATCGTGGATCGCGGCGAAGGGACTTCTACTCAGAGCTTATGAAGCGAAGGAGCAGACTACAAAGGTTGTAATCTCTCACTCTTAGTTGTAAAGATGTTTACTTGCATGTTAAACCCTAATAATCTAGCAAAGATCCCGGATTTGGGTTGTTTCGGCACGTCTAAATTTTAAATCGGGCATGATTGATGCCTTATAGACCCTTGTATGACTGCCTAGGAACCCTACATGATTCTCTTTTTCTTGCGTTATTTTATCTTTCGTTGTTTATTGTGTTTTGCTTGATTGGCTATTTAGCATAGTTCCACGTATACCTTCTCCCTCCCCCAAAAATACAGTCTCTCAATTATTTTTTGCTTCTCCTTTAATACTTATGTTTCTTAATATGGTATCAGAGCTTAACCCTGACACGTAACTATCAACTCTCGTTGTGCCAAGCCCCACGCCCCTGCTGTCGCCCTCACCGTTACCATCAACAGATCCGCTGCCGTCGGAATTTGAGGATATCTTTATCACTGCTATTGTTATGGCCGAGAATAATAGTTTCGAAGAAGAGTCGAAAAGGTTTAACTGCAAAAGTTTCGGTCGGATCGAGTCTTAGTCGATTTCTGGTTATGACGATGGCATCCCTGTAATTTGGGTCTCAACAGAAATTGCAGATTATGAGTGTGTAAAACCCATAGGACTCTACAAAACAATCTATGATTCTTTCTATGAGAAGGCACATGTATATGTTGAGGTTTATAGAAAGTTGGCTGCATCTGCCGGTGGAAATCTAAATTTGAGTTTTGAAGAGCTGCTCAATGCACTAACTATTTATAGAGATGTTTTGATCTCACTCGGTGATTTTATATACAACCAGCTAATTGGATTGGACGAGTCATCGGAAGATGGCGATGTGAGTTCAGCCACATTGTCAGCTCTTATTGAAGGGTTACGCTAGCGCCCCGGTCAACTTCCGTGGCCAAATGCAGAACAAAAATTTTACTACGATCATAAACTTGGCGCTAGAATAAACCTAAACCGGATCTTTAACCATAAACCTAATTAGCATGTTAGGGTTCTATCTACTATAATAGAATGTATACCTAAAAAAACAAGTCCTTCGGGTCTTCGATCCTCTCCTTAAGCTCCTCGATGGAAGTATGGATCGTGCTTGAACTTCCGCCTCCTTGTGTCAACGATGATCCACCCGAGAGTTCCAACCTTGAACTAAACCTCCAAGTTGAGGTAATTAGAATACTTAGCTTGCTAATCTAAGTAGACTAGAATGGGTAGAGTGTGATTTAGAGTGGCTTAGTCTCACTAACCCTTGATTATCAACACATTATACACTTACGGTTTTGAGAGGAAGAAGGAGAGAGCAAGCTTGAAGAAAGAGAAAGTATTTGTGATAATAATTCTTAAAATGGAATGGATAACTTATATACGACCTCAAGCATGGCATGGAAAATATCTCACCAAAATATCTCGGTCAAAAATATCTCATCAAAATATCTAAGGTCAACAAGTCAAGCCAAGTCAAAAGGTCAACATAAGTAGACATGCCACAAAAATTATCATTTATCAAAAATAATAAAGTCTTTTCTTTACCTCATATTTGTTTTGACCAAGTCAATGGTCAAAACCCTAATGAGGTATCTCCTTCTATATCGTGTTCCAAGAAACACGAATACTATGAGACGAAACTAATCCAATAATCAAATACTAGGATCCGGCTTAAACCAAAGCCCACTAGTATTGTCCGCTCGAACACCACACGTGCACAAGCACGCGTATGTGATCGAACCCTGTCGTAAAACCATACGACCTCTACTCGTTTCGCCCGAAATTGGGAAACCCTCTGTGTGGGACTCTAAACACTCGACAGTACTCTGGCTGTGGGTTTAACCACAAACACGTCAGCGGCACTAGCTGTGCGTAACAGCTACCCAGGTATCTGTCGATAAGAAGGTCGACGAGCAACCTCATCCAAACTCCTACTGAGCCTATCTGTGATAATCTCCGTACAGTCTGGTCTGTTCGTCTAAGAGTATCGCATATCGGGTCTTGGGGGTGGTAAACGTCAGACCCCTAATAGTGGTATAAGTCGTGTCGGAGTATAGCCCAGAACACCCTGAGAAACTACTGGAACACCTACCAGTAAATCTCACTTGCCCTGGCCAGGGACTTTGTGTAATGGCTCTCCAAACACAGCGTGATATCAACCTCCAATACCGGAAGAGACGTATCCTGTCTAACCGCCACTACCTCCAAGTGCTTTGGAACTGCACCCAACTACTACCTGTTTGCACGACTCAATAGAGCCATGGTAGGGCAGCAATCTAAGAACAGTGGGAACACACTTGAGGCGAAGTAGTAGTGTCAAGTCAACGGACTAAGCTATACTTATATCACCTGGGAACTGCTACTTGACGATAGGTATAGTACCAACCAGCAGTACCCAACGAGTCCGTCCAGTGAAACACATAACCCAATGATCACCTGCATCCTATCTCCAGTACGACGTACTGATGGCTGTGGGACAGACCATCTCCCCTGCTGGGATGAGAAGCGTATACACTAGTCTACTCTGGAGTATCGATGCCCTGTCTCGATAATCCTACGACTAGGGACCTGTATAAGGATGTGTTTATAGACTACTCGGCACCCACTAGTGTGATCACCATCACAACGCTGGTAATCAAGTAAAGATCCTAAGGGCTCAATCAATATGTATTAGCGATATGTTAAAAAAACATATACACATATTAAGATGGATACAAACCAAGTAGCATACTACTACATCGAGCAAGACTGTCACCAATCCGTGTATATATCCCAAGCTTCCAAAATGTAATATACAAACTAGTACTATACAATAATGGCCTCTAGGGCATACATATCCAACAATCTCCTACTTGCACTAAAGGCCAGTAATTGGTGTACCGCATACCCAATGTCTGCACTAAGGCCAGCTGCTGGCGTACCGCATTCCCAATAGCTCAAAAAGTCGCTCGAACTGTGCTTGAGGGAGGGCCTTTGTGAATGGATCCGCCGTATTATCTTTAGTGTCCACTCTCCGTACCTCGATCTCCTGGCGATCAATAATCTCCCTGATCAGGCGATACCGCCTTAAGATGTGTCTAGATTTCTGATAGGACCGTGGTTCCTTCGCTAAAACTATAGTCCCATTGTTATCGCAATACAAAGGTATTGGGTCAATAATGGATGAAACTACCTGAAGTTCACTAATGAACTTCTTCATCCAGACCACCTCTTTTGCGGCATCGCTGGCAGCATTGTATTCAGCCTCCATAGTCGAGTCTGTGACGGTGTTCTGTTTGGAACTCCTCCAGCACCCCCCCAGTTGAGGGTAAACATAAAATCCGAGACAGACTTGCTGTCTTCCTTGTCACTCTGGAAGCTTGAATCAGTAAAGGACTCGACCTTGAGCTCTCTATTACCGTAAACCAGAAACGTCTCCTTAGTCCTTCTCAGGTACTTGAGAATGTTCTTTACTACTGTCCAGTGGTTCTCACCTGGGTCTGACTGATACCGGCTCACCACGCTTAGCGCGTAAGCTACATATGGTTTTGTACATAGCATCGCATACATTATAGATCCAACCGCCGAAGCGTAAGGTATAGTGCTCATGCGAACCCTCTCCTCGTCAGTCTTGGGAGATATCTTCTTGGAGAGGGTGATTCCGTACAATGCGGATATATTACCGCGCTTGGAATCTTCCATACTAAATCTCTTTAGTACGGTCTCTATGTACCTGGACTGCGAAAGTCCCAGTAATCTCTTAGATTTATCTTTGTAGATCTTGATCCCCAGTATGCACGAGGCATCACCCAGGTCCTTCATGGAGAACCGTCGTGACAAGAATAGCTTGACCGATTGTAGCATAGGAATGTCATTTCCTATCAAAAGAATGTTGTCCACGTACAAGACTAGGAATACGACAGTTCGTCCTACAATTTTCTTATAAATACAAGGCTCATCCTCGTTCTTGATGAAGTCAAATTCCTTGACTGTTTCATCAAAACAGATGTTCCAGCTCCGCGATGCCTGCTTTAATTCATAAATGGATTTAAGCAACTTGCACACCTTCCCGCTGCTCCCAATGTCTACAAAGACTTCTGGCTGATCCATATAAACGCACTCTTCCAAACTGCCGTTTAGAAAAGCCGTTTTTACGTCCATCTGCCAGATCTCATAGTCATGGAAGGCAGCAATGGCAAGTAGGATCCGAATGGATTTGACCATAGCCACTGGAGAAAAGATTTTGTCATAGTCCACACCTGGTCTTTGACGAAAACCTTTTGCAACGAGTCTAGCCTTATAGGTTTCCACCTGCCCATCTACACCAAGTTTCCTTTTGTAGATCCATTTGCATCCAACGGGTTTTACCCTAGGTGGAGCAATATCCAAGGTCCACACTTTATTGGAGTACATGGACTCCATTTCGGATCGCATAGCATCCAGCCACTTATCAGAGTCCCTACTGATAATGGCCTGCTTGAAACTGGTAGGGTCATCTTCTTCCAAGATGCAATCCTCTCGATCCCCGTCTATGAGAAAACCGTAGTATCTCTCGGGAAGATGAGAAATCTTACCAGATCTGCGGAGTGGCTGAGGTTCGTTTGAGACTATTGAATTTTCTGGTTCCAATAAAGCCTCAGTTTGAGTTTGTAGTTCAGATATTTCATCTAGTTCTACTGTGCTCCTACTTATTTCTTTTGCAAGAAATTGCCACTCCAAAAAGGTGGCGTGCTGAGCAACAAACACCTTCTGTTCCTCGGTGTGGTAGAACAGATATCCATTTGAATTCCTGGGATATCCTACAAACTTACATAAAACTGACCGTGCCTGAAGTTTGTCCAGATTATGGTTTTTCACATATACCGGACAACCCCATATCATAACCGTTTAAGACATGGTTTTCTACCACTCCATATTTCATATGGAGTTTTAGGCACAGATTTAAACGGAACCTGATTCAACAAGTAAGCTGTTGTTTCAAGCTCAAGTCCCTAGAATGAAAGAGGTAACTCAGCACTTCTCATCATGGAGCGAACCATGTCCAATAGGGTACGGTTCCTCCACTCTGATACGCCGTTGGGCTGTGGTGTATACGGAGGAGTAAGCTGAGAGAGAATGCCATTCTCTTTTAGAAAATCCCTGAATTCAGTGCTCAAGTACTCCCCTCCTCTATCAGATCAGAGGATCTTGATACTTTTGCCAGTCTGGTTCTCTATTTCGTTTCTGAATTCTTTGAATTTCTCAAAAACTTCAGATTTGTGTTTCATGAGATACACATATCCGAACCTAGAGAGATCGTCAGTAAATGTGATGAAGTACGAGAACCCTCCCCATGCATGTATAGACATCGGACCATACGCATCACTGTGTATGAGTCCCAAGAGCTCTACTGCTCTTTCTCCATGTCCGGTGAACGGAGATTTGGTCAGCTTTCCTTTGAGACGAGACTGACAAGTTTCATAAGATGAAAATTTGAACGTATTCAAGAGTCCATTTTTATGTAACTTACTTAGCATTTTCTCTCCGATATGACCAAGTCTACAATGCCACAAGTAGGATTCGTTCGTATCTGAACTCTTCCTCTTGCGTGTGTTTTGTACATTGAGAACTGTGTTCTGATTTAGAACATAGATACCATTACACAGTGTGCCTTCTGCAACCAGTTCCTTATCAAGGTAAATGTTCATGATATTTCTATCAAGAACAAAGTTATATCTATCTTTATCAAGTAAAGAAACTGATATGATGTTGTAAACCATGGAAGGAACATAGTAGCAATTGTTCAAAATCATAGTGTTGCCATTTGGCAACACTATGTGATATTCACCAATGGCTGCAGCATTAACTTGTGCTCCGTTCCTTACCCTGAGGAACATATCACCAGGTCCAACTATCTTACTTTTTCTCAGTCCCTGCAATAAATTACAGATATGAGATCCTGATCCGGTATCTAGTACCCAGGAGGTAGGACTGACCGAAAAGCAGTTCTCAACTACAAGAACACCTGAAGTAGATGCAATAGTATATTTCTTCTTCAATGGGGTCTCCTTGGAATCCAGACTATCCTCTTTCCTCTGCTCATACTTATGATCGCCATCAAAAGTTAAAGCCAAACCGACGTTCGCCAGCCCCGAATAAGAATTCGGATCGGTCAAGCGATACATTTTATTATCTTGATTAGGGCGTGAAATGGTTGCTACCTGGATAGAGAGAAAAGAAACACTCAATGTGCGCTCTTGCAAGATTAGATTGGTTATTAATTTATCTAACCAGGATGGCTCCCACTGTTTCCTCAAATTCTTCTTCAAACCTTAAAAGAAGAACTAGTCAGGATTTAATCGCACGTCACAATACTTGCTTAACCTTTCAGCCAGGCTAGTGTTGGTACTTCGAGAGAGGTTTTCCAACGCTTTCTCGAAGTTCCTTAATTATATAACCTCTTTTCCCTGGAGGCGTAGCCCCACTAACACTGTTCTAGACACCTACTTGGTTTATAGCATTGATTATTAAGTGAAATAATCTCCCGAAAGTAATCCAACTCATCAGTGGGATCGGGATCCAACTATCATTGTGTGATGACCTGGATGGAATCCACTCTAGTCACTACACTCCAGAAGGTATGCTAAATCTGCAAGTTTCCTGTATATCTGAAACTCCCGATGTGGTTTTTTCCCCAAGCGGCTTCATGACCTTGACAGAGGTCAACATGTCATAAGTCGCAAGTCAAGTTCAACCCGTCATTGTCCTGGATTGATTTAGACCCACCCGCACAAGTCCTTGACAGAGGTCAAAATGACCGTGCGACTATCCTAAATAATCGCATCTATCTATGCAACATACGAGCATTGCTTAGCTACCATTCACTATGCCTTGACAGAGGTCAATATATACAGCATGAATACTAGGTAATACTTGTAAGAAATGACGGAGAGCTACGACTGGGTTTTTGGCGAAAAACCCGTTAACGTAATGAACTTGATATCGTTGAAGGAACCTGATAGTTTTAAAAAGGAGTGGTTTAAGCTTCGCTTTTTGAAAAATTTCTGGTTTTGAAAAAACCGAGTAATCTATAGTATAGATTTTAGCTCAAGAGGTCACTCTCCGTGAAGGGATCTCGGCTCTTGCCTCGTAGAATGAGGTGCTGGATATTCATGACCGAATACCACTATGCAAAGCGAAAGAATATAATTGTAGTTTTTCGAAATTTGTTCCAACAATGTCTTTTAGGTTTATTTTCTTGCATTAATCAAAATTAATACGGTCCCATCAGTTAATCCTATCACACCACAAAAAGAACGAAAATACAATGTGCATATATGCCATCCGCATTCGCCACGGAGCCCCGTCATCACCCGTTAGGTTACTTAACTAACGACAGAGCGGGGGCTGAACTAGCACGGGCGCAAAACATATACAATATCTACTAGTATATATATAAGTATATACAACATTCGTCACATGCATGATAATAATCAATATCACAGAATCTCAGCCAATAATACAGAATGGTGGATAATCTTGGAGCCCCGGGTTTCATTTGAGCCGCAAATAAAACCACGACGTTTCCGGTCGTATGGATAGCCTGTGCAATGAGAACCTGGACCCCTACGAGCGCGGCAATTACCCGCCAATCCCAGATGTGAGGCAGCCCCCTTCAACAAAGTGAATGAGCCACCCAGCACTTCACGGAATCTGGTAACTTGGGCGCCCCTCTGTGGGTCAAATTATACCCCCTACGAGTGCGGCGAATAGCTAGCCAATTCTAAAATGAAGCCCCCTCCGTCTCAACGCCATGAGATGCAGGCTTGTTTCCTTCTAGAACCCGGCTATCCGTGCACTCCACCGTAGGGTAATCCTTGTACAGAAAACGAAAATAATATGTACAAATGGTGACATCGACCTCAACCCGGTCGTGCCCCAAAATAATATACAACCCGGCAAAGACGGCAGTCCACATGTCGGACGCTCGCCCTGCAATATCAAATGTACAAATGAATATAAACTGTACTGCTAATATTGCACCACATGCTATCCATCACGACTATCCAACCAAAATCACAGCACAAGCACAAAACATCAACGCGAATGTCATATTCCCAAACCCGTCTAAAAGAACATATAGCAATCAGATGAGTTTACCGATCAAATGACATTCACGGTCACAGATAAAAGTGAATGTACTGTAAACTATTAAACAGTGTCAAATATAACGACTTCGAAACACTCCAAATTTCCCCATACTGAAAACAATAGAGAATCAAATTTGGGCAAAAAACTAGCAACACCAGAAACCCAAACTTCAAGAGAAAAGAACACAGACCAAAACACGACACAATTGACCATAAGAAAACCGAGGAGGCCGGTTTTTTGAGGTGTTTGGCCGGCCAAAACTTGGTGAAATTGCATCGTTTTTGTTCTGGGTACATCTCACAGTGTAAGGATCACTCCGCAGTTGTTTAAAAAAAAATTTGAAGCCTTTAAAAAATCAACAGAAACTGCAGTTTGGGTTTTGATGTTACAGAGTCGTTTCGGTTTCGTTGTTTTAACATTGTTTAAAGTTACTAGTCTAGGATTTATGGGCTGGTTCTGATACCATGAAGGGTTACGCTAGTGCCCCGGCAACTTCCGTGGCCAAATACAGAACAAAAATTTTACTACGATCATAAACTTGGCGCTAGAATAAAGCTAAACCGGATGTTAGCCATAAACCTAATTAGCATGTTAGCGTTCTATCTACTATGATAAAATGTATACCTAAAGAAAACAAGTCTTTCGGGTCTTCGATCCTCTCCTTAAGCTCTTCGATGGAAGTATGGATCGTGCTTGAACTTCGGTCTCCTTGTGTCAACGATGATCCACCCGAGAGTTCCAACCTTGAGCTAAACCTCCAAGTTGAGGTAACTAGAATACTTAGCTTGCTAATCTAAGTAGACTAGAGTGAGTAGAGTGTGATTTAGAGTGGCTTAGTCTCACTAACCCTTGATTATCAACACATAATATACTTAGGGTTTTGAAAGGAAGAAGGAGAGAGCAAGCTTGAGGAAAGAGAAAGTATTTGTGATAATAATTATTAAAATGGAATGGCTAACTTATATATGACCTCAAGCATGGCATGGAAAATATCTCACCAAAATATCTAGGTCAAAAATATCTCATCAAAATATCTAAGGTCAACAAGTCAAGTCAAGTCAAAAGGTCAACATAAATAGCCATGCCACAAAAATTATCATTTATCAAAAATAACAAAGTCTTTTCTTTACCTCATATTTGTTTTAACCAAGTCAATGGTCAAAACCCTAATAAGGTATCTCCTTCTATACCCCCTCTCATCCGTACCCGCATCCGTGTTCCGAGAAACACGAATACTATGAGACGAAACTAATCCAATAATCAAATACTAGGATCCGGCTTAAACCAAAGCCCACTAGTATTGTCCGCTCGAACACCACACGTGCACAAGTACGCGTATGTGATCAAACCCTGTCGTAAACCATACGACCTCTACTCGTTTCGCCCGAAGCTGGGAAACCCTTTGTGTGGGACTTTAAAGACTCGACAGTACTCTGGCAGTAGGTTTAACTACAAGCACGTCAGCGGCACTAGCTGTGCGTAACAGCTACCCAGGTATCTGTCGATAAGAAGGTCGACGAGCAAGCTCATCCAAACTTCTACTGAGCCTATCTGTGACAATCTCCGTACAGTCCGTTCTGTTCGTCTAAGAGTATCGCATATCGGGCCTAGGGGGTGGTAAACGTCAGACCCCTAATAGCGGTATAAGTCGTGTCGGGGTGTAGCCCAGAACACCCTGAGAAACTACTGGAACACCTACCAGTAAATCTCACTTACCCTGGCCAGGGACTTTGTGTAACGGCTCTCCAAACACAGCGCGATATCAACACCCAATACCGGAAGAGACGAATACTGTCTAACCGCCACTGCCTCCAAGTGCTTCGGGACTGCACCCAACTACTACCTGTTTGCACAACTCAATAGAGCCGTGGTAGGGGAGCAATCTAAGAACAGTGGGAGCACACTTGAGGCGAAGTAGCAGTGTCAAGTCGACGGACTAAGCTGTATTCATGTCATCCGGGAACTTCTACCTGACGATAGGTATAGTACCAACCAGCAGTACCTAACGAGTCCGTCCAATGAAACTCATAACCCAATGAGCACCTGCATACTATCTCCAGTACGACGTACTGATGACTGTAGGACAGACCATCTCTCCTGCTAGGATGAGAAGCGTATACACTAGTCTACTCTGGAGTATCGATGTCTTGTCTCAATAATCCTACGATTAGGGACCTGTATAAGGATGTGCTTATAGACTACCCAACCCCCACTAGTGTGATCGCCATCACAACGCTGGTAGTCAAGCAAAGATCCTAAGGGCTCCATCAATATGTATTAGCGATATGTTAAAAGAAACATATGCATATATTAAGATAGATACAAACCAAGTAGCATACTACTATATCGAGCAAGACTATCATCAATCCGTGTATATATCTCAAGTTTCCAAAATGTAATATACAAACTAGTACTATACAATAATGGACTCTAGGGCATACATATCCAACACTTAATGCCTTAAGAGATGCATATAATAACAAAAGGTAAGAAGAAAACTTGAAAGCTAATTATTATCTTATGACTCCAGACAAAAGCAAGTTCACCGTCGAAACTGATTCAACCGCCAATGTTCCAATCCGTCACAGGATCTTTTCTTGAAAACCTAGATTTCGATCCACCTTAAGGTAAAACCCTTTCCTTCTAAAATAAATAAATAAAATAAAATAAAATTGGGGAAGTTGGAAAAGAAAAAAATTGGTAAAGTTAAAAGTCTGAAGTTGATGAAGTTTATTATTTTTCTTTCGTGCTGATTGCTCGTTGTGGTAATAAGATTTTTTCCCACATGGATCTTCTTTCAAAGATCCACATGCGGGGGAGATATAGGGTATATGGAGTATAAGGGTAAAGTACCCATTGAAAATGAAGTTGAGATTGAAAATTGATGTAGATTTTATAGTCTCTCAAATTTACTGCAAGTGCACAGTAAATATATTGTAGTACTTATGGATCATACCATAGAGAGGCGTTGAGAATTCTAATTAATTCTAAAATAATTTAAAATCAAAGGGTTGATTTAAAACTAAAATTAAGTGCATAAAACTAAAAGTGCAAATAAGAAATTAAATTTCAAGTTAAATTAAAAAGCGGGTTTTGAATAATAAAGAGATCCTGGGTGTCGAGTTACTTTTACTATCATAGTTGGTTTATATGATTCTATTCTTTTCTAATTTCGTTGTTTTAATTAATTAACTATTAATTATATAAAAGTATAAGGTAAAATAATTAGCAATGAAATATCAAACTTCTAAGTAAGCATCCTTCATACAATTGAGATCTACTATATCAATCAAATAAAATCATTTAGAAAAAATTTAAAACAAGTAATTCTAATTAATCACAAGTAACATAGTTTAACCCTTCCATAAAATAACCCCTAAATTGTCAATTTACGAGTTAAATTATATTTATCGGCGTAACCTAGATTATGCTAATTAATTAGGTTGAAATACCTTGATCAAAACATCATCTTACCTTCCATGTTTAGTTTTCTAAGTTGTCAATTTATCATTAAACTAAATAGTTTATCGGTGTTACCACCTTTTCCTAAACCAATTCAAAGGTGTTAAATTATCATCATAAAGTCTAGTATATTAGAATGATAACAAAACGATGAATTTTTTATCAAAAGAAATTTACAATAAAATCAAAGAAAATAGATAGAGATATTAAAACATCACAACCATAATAGAAAGAATAATTCTAACCGTAGAAAGATAATTAGCCACTCATCATAAAAGCAAACAAATTAAAATCATTAATCTGCATATTAAAATAAATAACTTACAAATTATTTTGATCTCTCCAAATAAAACCCCTAAATCCAAAAGCCAAAAGAGAGATGAAAACCTAATGATGAACACAACAGTATTTATAGGGGCTCTGGAAAATCTAAGGATGAGTTACAAAAGATATGAGAATATACAAGAAACCCTAAAAATCTCGTCCCCAGATCTTTCAAAAATTCGGCCCAAACATGCAAAATTTCGGCCATGTTTAGGTCTCCAAATTTCTGGTGTCGCTTGGTCTTGATTTTTGGTATCCTGTTCCACTCGCTGTTTTTGATAATTTGCACCATTTCTTTATTTATAGCTCAATAAAGTCCACATTCAACGCACGTAGTTCGTCTTTTGCGTACTTTTCCCTTTAAGCCCTGTAATCTGCATTAATTGACAAAACATACCGGGAACAGTATAAAATAGACAAAATAAAGATAAATATGGCTATATAAATATGCATTAAAACACAACAATCAAATACCCCCACACTTATTTGTTGCTAGTTCTTGAGAAAAATCTAAGATTTCAAATTCAAAACTAAAAACCCAAAAATAAAAATCTAGCTAAAATGTACTCCTATGCTTATTTTCGCAGACGTACGATTGCACTTAGCACGTACAATAATATGTTAAATCTCTAGATGTCTCTAGTAGGAAAAATGTTGTCTCCTGAAGATTTTCAGCGAATACTACTCACAAAATCCCAAAAAGAAAAACAAAAAGAAAATAAAAACCAAAAATAAAAGAAAAACTAAAACGAAAGAAAGTGAAAAACTATACAAAAGAAAAGAAATGAAAATAAAAGAAAGAAAAGGAAAAGTTTTGAATTTCCGCCGGTAACTTAGTTTTCATGAATTTTCATCCTAATAGTCTTATTCAACTCCGAAAATTATATTCTCTCTCAATAAAACTTCATCCTATTTTTGCTTCCTATCTCTCCTTCAAATATCGAATATATACCCCTACGTGTATGTAAAATATCTCGCCACTTGAGAATTTAATTCAAGCTATAGTATCAATGCCCTTATACTCTGGTATTTTATTTATATGATTATATAGATAGATATACTCACACCCCTTTCAATACGACTGTTAATGCTTGCTGAGCCACCAACCAATCGATTACTCCATGTGCGAGTATTTTGTTCTTTATATATATATATATATATATATATATATATATATATATATATATATATATATATATATATATAAGCCTGGTCTTGCAACTATCTTAGGCTTTTAGCAGTGACTCCCAGACCAGTAAGTCTAAGACACTAGGTGATGAAACACCTTTACTGAATATATATATATATATATATATATATATATAGAGAGAGAGAGAGAGAGAGAGAGAATAATAGAGGAAAGATGCCATAGGAGGGAATTTCTTCCTATAGTGTCGAAAAAATACCCCCTCCCTCATTTTTTTTGACGATCAGCATCCACCATCTTCATCGTTATCATCTAAGATGTGGGTTCACCAAATTTCATGTGATTCTACAACTTTTTCACCGTCGATTTAACAATGTAAAAAGTTCTATTGTCGGTAAACCGTTAATTTTGAACCCACTAAATCAACGGTGAAAAAGTTGTAGAATCATATGAAATTTGGTGTACCCACATCTTAGATGATAACGAAGAAGATGGTGGATGCTGATCGTCGGAAAAATGAGGGAGGGTGTATTTTTTCGACGCTATAGGAGGAAATCCCCTCCTATGGCCTCTTTCCTCCATTATTCTCATATATATATATATATATATATATATATATATATATATATATATATATATATATACACACACACACACACTCTGACATTTAAGCAAAGATATTTCAAAGTATCCTCTGCTATCTCAAACTTCGAGATTCGTGTCTGTGCAATTTGTAGAGTGTATATTTTCTAAATTTGAATTCAATAAAGGAATTATTTTTCAGACTTAGTTCTATCGTCAGATTTAATAATTTCCTTTAAACCTTTCGGATTCAAATTCTTGATTACCTATTACTAGCTTAATTCAAAAACTTTAATTCTTAAAAAAAAATTGAAAAAGAAAACCTGATAAAACAATAGAGTGTAAATCACCCCAACTTTTATTTCTGATATTGTCCTCAATATCGACCCCTTATTCATCTCTCTACAATTATCTCACAAATTAGTAAAGAACAGTGACTACAATTTTCATTGCTAAACAGATATATAAAATAATGTAGTGAAATTAATTTAGACATAGATAAACCATTAAGTTTGATAAAAAAATTAAACAAGAATAAACTTACAGAGCCCAAAAATTTAGAAGATTCTTCCCTCATCAAGCCGCTAACAGACGGTGGCCTGCAGTTAATATGCTATCTGTTAATGAATTTCTTCTACTTGCTTTGTACCGTGTACCCTACAACTTATTTCTCATTTTTATGTTAGGTGTTGGAGTCGTATAAAAGTGCTTAAATAAGTGGGAAGGAATAAGATAATAGTTTTTTTAATCAAAAAAATAAAACCCTAAAAAAACAAAAGAAGAAAAAAAAAATTAAATTTACATAACACTTTGGCTAATCGAAACGTTAGTATTAACCACTCAAAATTTTTGTCTTTAATCATACAAGAGTAGTAAAACAAATTATAACAATAAGTATCAATAAACAACCTAAACTTGATATGCATAATATTTATATAGTATTTATATATGGGTGAACAAAATTGTGATCCAAACTTCGCCGAATAAATTAGTGCAGTAATAAATAATTTAAATCTAAAATAATTATGCAACTGCACTAATTTGTTAAAGTTTTGGATAATTGGATCAAAGTCTTCGATATGAACATGTGGTACATAAATAAAAGATGCAGTTATAGGAGTTAAAAACACAACCTCATCTTATTTTTCAATGGAATTGGTTTCAATGATGAAAGGAAGTATTTGAGGTGTAGATTCAACTGTGAAAGGCTCATCTAAAATCCTAAGTTAATTTTTAAAAAGTTTGTCAAAACTTGGCTCTAAATAACAAATGTCATCAGCTGTTTTTTCACATTCACCCAATATCATGAGTTCCTCTTTAAAAATTCCCTCAAAACTATCTTTTTCAAAACATCCTTCTTCAAAATTAACCGCCTCCTTCTCATGCACTTCTTCTATTAATATAGTGAATCATCAAAAATTTCATCACGTCCCTCGTCAAACAATTCTTTTTCCTCCTCCTTAACTCGACTCATGGTTGAATTTTGGTATCCAAAAATGTGGGTTCCCACTCTAAATCGTCCTCAAAATTTTCATTATACATTCCTACTGAAAATGTGGGCTCTCTATCAATAGTTTTCTCAAATATTACATCTATGCCAACCCCATAAAAATCACAAGTTTCCTTTACAGATACGGTTTCTTCATCGAAATTTTTCTTAAAAATTTTATTCGCTACTATTGATTCGTCATAAACATTTTCCCCAAAATTTTTTGTAATATCCGGTACCTTAAGTTTGAATTTTCTTATTTTAAATAAAAAATTTCTTTTGAAATATTTGCCCTGTAAATATTTTTCCTATTTTAATCTCCTAATTAACTTCCTAACTATTTTACCTAAATTAAAACCTTAATCTAACTTCTCCAATACCTAAACCCAACTAAAACCCTAGCCCAATCCCACAGTCCTGGCCCAAATTCAGCCTCTCTCTCTTCCCTCTCTTAATCCCCAGGCCCGAGGCCCAAACCCGACCCGGTTCCCTCACTCCATTCCCATCTTCCCCACTCTCGTGTTCTCTCGCCGTCTCTTTCTTTTCCTTCTCTCCTTCAAAAAAAGCCTCAACAGGTCTCCCATAAGACTCCGCTAACCCACGACCTAGCGCACAGCCTAACGTTCCTCCGAGATCTCCGCAACCTCCCTTGAATCCCTCAACCGTCTCTCCTTTCACCCTGATATCTCCACCGCTCTTTCTTCCTCTATCCCTAACTCCTTCTCTCCCTCTTAAAACTCACCGAGCTCCCACGGCACCGATCACCTTGTAGGCCATCGAAGCTACACCCAACACCACCGGAGCCACCCGAGAAGGGCCCACCACGCACCACCAACTCCTCCAGCATCTCCCCCATCGTAACCCAACTCCCAAGCTCCACCCTCGCCGAGGCCATCTACCTCCAGCACCCACTGCTGCCGTCGCCGGAGCTCCCTTCGCCGCCGTCGAGACCCCTCCCTCATCCACAACTCCCCGCTGCCCACATCACCAACACCAACGCCCACACCTCTCCATGACCCCATAGCCAAGCCACTCTCCATCTTCCTCAACCCCCTTCATTGCCTCCCCTCGATCCAAGCCGTGCTTCCGCCGATCGTAGCCTCGATCACCTTCGCCTCCTCAGTGTGTCGCCACTGCTCCGTCACCGAAGCCACCAATGTCGTCGTCGACCTCTTTGCAGCACTGCATGCCCTAGCTCGAGCTCCAAGCTAAGCCAAACACCTAGCCAAACCGAAACTTGTCGCGTGCTGTCATCGCCGTGTCGTTGCCGCCGTTGCCATAATCGTTCTGTCCGTGTCAGCGTCGTTGTTAAGGTCGTGTCTTGAGGCATGTTTCAAAAATTGCTTATCATTGCTATGAATATTATTATAATTAAATATAGACCTATAGTGAATGTGCTCCTTACTAGGACTTATGTTCATGTTGATATCATATAGAAATTTTAGAGATAACAACTAGTTTCGATTAATTAAGGAATACGTGTGTTTTGTTCGATACCGAATGCTTAATCTAGGTGTTCGGTGCGAATCCTAAACGAAACCCTAATCTAATATGGCGGATCTCATAATAAACGGATCTTTTTATTGTTAACAAATATTGTGTGAAATTTTGAAAGCAAAATAACGAGATTTCACACATAAAGTGAAGTTCTTGATAATCGATACGAAATCTGATTTTTCCCTTACATGTCATTCCGTAAAATTAATAATAAATCGTACAAAAATTGGATCCTGGCGTTCTTAGACTCTCTGCGAAGATGACTGAATAACCTATGAATATACGGTGACTTTAATGAATATCATGTCATTTAGACAGCGAAAACTGTAGGGATTTGTGGCTCTAAACAGCAGTCCAGAACAGAAATCTTTACGAATACCTAAAATCAAACACCTGTAATTCACTTTTCAAATGCGCAAATGTGCAGAACCCTATATAAATACGTAGGAAATTGAGTTAGCTTCTTTACGCCACTGGTTCCACTGAATTACATCGCTGTTTGATATTTTTAACATAATTTATATTATCGGTGTATACGGCCGATTTCTGCAGTTTTTCATGTTGATACCTAAATTTAATCGCCCGTACATCCCTACATAAAACTGAAAATACACGGAGTCCTATATAGTCGCATAGATAATTAAGTTATCCAACTTATGGTTCTGGTCTCATTCAATTTTACCTTCGTTTGATATTTAAATTATATTCTAAATTGTCGACATGTTCTGCAGTTTTCTGCAGTGACGGTTTATATACCTTAATACTAAACTGAACATATCTCCTAGTGCACAGAGGATACGACTGATCCTCTTGATGCGCTAGAAACCTAACAGACGGAGTTAAGTTTTATTCAACTGGAACAACACTTGAATCTAAATACAATCTGTAGTAAACTACACGTGAAGTTGGACTTCCAGTTCTGAAACTGGAATTTCAGCAACTAAACGTTGATTTAAAATGATGATAAATCCTTAACATTAATGCCTATTAACATGAAACTAATTTTACTGCTTAGATAATCAAGTATACTTTGTATGGTTTTTATATTGTTTTGCTCATTTCTGCACGTATGATTTATTATGAATTTTACAAGTTATATGACACTGGCTTCCCTTAATTTAGTGAACGTTTATTTAATGCATTCTACCATATCTCGTGATTGTTTTACACCCACTGTTTAGTGACCGTTGAATTGAAACCCTAGCGATTGTTTTGCATTGTCGATTGATAAGTGTTAGTGACTGGGAGTGACAAGCACCGTAGCGAATCATGATTGAAAGTGATACTGATAAGCGAAAATGCGATTGAAAGTGAAAGCGATACATACTTATTCATAAACTATCTAATACCTGAACACATACTATAACTTAAGGAATGTGGAAATCTTGGTGGAATCGAACTTGTATTTAGCAAGGTTTACTGCTTTAGAGGATGATCATTCGATATTAGCGATATATACTGATTAGGTAGTTGTGCCTCGCGGCACGGCGGACATGGTTATGTCCCGGGCACAGTTTTGACCGTAGATTCGGGCATGCACGAGACCCTTGCTAAACATGAGAACACATTCCACCGTTCGATTTCAACCGACATAAAAACTATTAGATTAGTGACATGCATATTAGCCTAGACTAGTGTTATAGTTCACACGTGTTACTGCTTTATGTTCATGGCATATACATCCTTGTGTTACTGTTTTATAATTCTAGTTCGTATTTATTGTCCTTGACACGTTAAGATATATTATTATATTGCAATATTGTATCGTGAACTGAGTATGCATGCTCAGAGTAAGAAGTGGACCTGCCCTTTTCGAGGTGATTGCGGAGATTTTGACCAACGACGCCAGCTTATCGTTTCCCTTGCTTTCAAATAAGGAACTTTTGTTATCACCGGTTAGCTATCTCTTTTGCTTGTATCCATTGCACTCAGATTCGTTAAAAAGTGATAGACTTAGTGATTATGATTCCCATTACTTGTGTTGTATTTACTGCTTACCGTGTATTGTTAAAAGCCGAAATGTGATTACGACAGGATCTTTTCCTGATCGTAGGAGCATGGCTGGCCTACTTACCCCTCGTATTCCGTATTTTGGGAAGTGGGACGTGACAATTTTACAATCAGTTAAATCAAATATCTTTATCTCAAACGTATCATCAATTAAATCATTTTCATATAAATTCGTTGTTAGAGGCCAAATTAGAAATTCAAAATTCTAAGGATGGGTTTCAGACGGACTTGACAGAATCTCGTGCTTTATTTTCTCACTACTTATTGCAGCAGCTATCTGGCCAATAAATATTTCAATGTTAGCCATTGTTTGCTTTATTGGCGTAATTTCATTTTGCAAAAATGTAGCCAATTGCTTTTCAACATATTCGCGTCTTGTATCCTTGTCATTATCAACGTCTAATGAAGGTATGAAAGTTTGGTACGGTTGATAAGAATTTGATTGGATATGGTCGTAAGGAATGCCAATATCATAGTATGGATGTGATAGGCATTGTGCTTGGTCTATGAAATTAAAAGGAGTGAATGTTGTGTCGGTTTGAATTAGATTGGAAGGAGAACCTACATCATAATAAGGGTTTGGTTGGAATTGTTGGCCTAAATTATAGTTAGTAACTTCATAATACATGTCTTGATTCCAACAATTATTTTTTTGGTTTCTCCAATCACCAAATTTTACAATAAATGAACACTCTTCATAAATATGAGATGGATCTTAACAATTAGTGCAAAAAGATTGAAAAGGTGAATTACTAGGAACCTTCTAATTAATTTTTAGTGCATCAACCTTTTGCCTAATATCGTTTAACTCTTCTCGTACCCAATCTTTGTTATGGCTGTGGATGTGTCAAGTGAATTATAACATCTCCTATATTTATTTATTCTAATGCAATCTTGAAATGATGATTTAACTGGATAACATAATTCATATAAAATTGGTTTAGCATATTCGTCACCCATATTAAAAAGAAATACTGAAAATTAAAACGCAAAGGGGAAAAGAAAAGATAAAAAAACTAAATATGATAAAAAAAAAAACCCTAAAACCATAAACGGGTACTGGATCTGAACTACAGATGAAATTCTGAATAGAGAGAAAAATCCAATCGCCAAACTCCTCAAAAAACCAGCTAAAAATCGGTTTTAGCCAGTTTTTAGTTAATTCTGGCCGACAGAAAAATTCTATCACCTCTACATGCTCCAAATATCCCGAGACTACTCCTAATTTCCTGAAATAAAAAAAGGAAAAGTGCAGAATAAAATAAAACAAAATAAAGAAAATTAACTCGAATTAAAATTAACTAAAATTGCTACCGGCCTCCTCGGCAACGGCACCAAAAACTTGATGTAGATTTTTCCAAAATTCAGCCCAAACATGCAAAATTTTGGCCATTGCCGAAATCTAGCGGGTTTAGGTTTCCAAATTTCTGGTGTCGCTTGGTCTTGAATTTGGGTATCATGTTCCACTCGCTGTTATTTATAATTTGCATCCTTACTCTGATTATAGCTCAATAAAGTCCACATTCAACGCACGTAGTCCGTTTTTTGTGTACTTTCCCTTTAAGCTCTATAATCTGCATTAATTTACAAAACATACCCGGAACAGTATAAAATAGGCAAAATAAAGATAAACATGGCTATATAAATTTGCATTAAAATGCACCAATCAAATATATTGAAATTGAAGATGAAGTTGAGATTTAAAGTTGATGAAGCTTGTCGGTTCGTTGAGTTTGTTGCAAGTTGAGATTGAAGATGTTTGTTTAAAGATATTGTTGGATATAGTGCACTCAAGGCAATTATTTTAATTGCAGGTAAACGACTATGATAATTGAACGAAAACCTATACAGGTAGAACAGTCTTACTCGAGATGATAGTATGCTATCTGATTTGTATTTATCATTATGTGTATACATTTTGATAAAGCGCGTAGGATTATTGCTTGACTACCAACATTATGATGGCGATCATATATGTGGAAGCTGGGTGGTTCATAAGCACGTTCTTAAATGTCCCTAGTTGAAAGAATATTTAGACTGGACATCGATACTCTAGAGTAGATTAGTGTATATTTTTCGAGACCCCGACGAGGGGCAGTGGCCGGTCTCACTAGCCATTGGTGTTGAGTCACATAAGATAGTAAACAGGTGCTCACTGGAGGAGAGTACACCGGACGGACTCGTCGAGAACTTCTAGATGGTATTATACCTATAGTCAAATTGGAAGTTTTTTTGTGGCATGAGGTTAGTCCTTTGACCTGAGATTTGCATTTGTCTCGTGTGAGTTTACTTAGATTACAACCCTACCATGGATAAAAGGAGTCGTGTAAACAGGTTTTAGTTGGGTACAGTCCAGAGCCACATGGAGGCAGTGAACAATCGTCAGGGATTCGTCTCTCCCGGTATTGGGAGTCGATGTCGCGCTGTATTTGGTCAGCCATCACCAGAAATTCTTGGCCAAGGTGGATGAGATTTACTGATGTGACATCAGTAGTTTCTCAATGGGTGATGTGTTAGGAATATGTATACCCTAGAGGCCATTATTGTACATTGATATATATTATAGTGGATACTTGGATATATATAGAGAGGACTTTCTTGCTCGACATAATAGTATGCTATCTGGTTACTCTTTATCTTAACTTAGTATTATTATACTGTCTTTCTAATACATGTTGATAAAGCCCTTAGGATGTTTGCTTGACTACCAGGACTATGATGCAGATCATACTACGGGGACCTGGGTAGTCCACAAGCACATCCTTCAATTGTTCCTAGTCGAGAGAATATCGAGGCAAGGCATCGATATTCCAGAGTAGACTAGTGTGTACGTTTCTTGACCATGTATGGGGCGATGGTTGATCCCATATCTATTGGTGTTTGACATCAAAAATTGTACACATGTGCTCATTAAAGAATGGGTACACCGAACAGGACTTGCCGAGAACTCCTAGATGGTACTATATCTATCGTCAGATAGAAGTTCTCTGGTGACACTGGTACAGGCTAGTCTGTAGACCTGAGATCGTCATAGAGTCTTGTGTGGTTCCCACTGTGTTTTGATTTTCTCTCTACCACGGCTCAAAGTAGTCGTGCAAACAGGTGGATTTTGAGTACAGTCCCGAGTCACATGGAGGCAATGAGCGATAGGAGGGGTTTCGTCTCTCCCGGTATAGGGAGTTGATATTAAGCTATGCTCGATTGGCTATGACAGGAAGTCCCTGCCCAGGGCTGTTGATGAGATTTACTGGTAAGTGTTATCAGTAGTTTCTCGTACCGTTATAGGCCACACATCGGCATGACTTATCAAGTTATTGGGGTCTGACGATTCCACCCCTAGACTCGATATGCGATATATCAGACGAAGAGACGGACTGTACGGTAAGTGTTACCTATAGGCTTCATGGGAGTTTGGACAAGCTTGCTTGTTGATCTTCTATTCGCTCGATACCTGGGTAGTCATTACGTCCAACTAGTACCGCAGACGGCTTGTGGGTGACTGATGTGATCATCACCTACTGCTGGCGTATTAACGAGTCTTTAGAGTCTCACATAGAAGTTTCCTGGTTCAAGCGAAACGAAATAGGGCATATATGTTGATATGTGCGGGGGCCTAATTAAATACGAGTATGTGATACCGTATTCTAATCTGGTGGTTATTTGATATCGGTTAGGTTTTATGTGATATAACTGGATTATTGAATCAAGTGTTGATTTGATAATATGATATACAGATAAATGATATTAGTCGGTTATATATGATATAACCGGATTATTAAATCAAGTGTTGATTTAATAATTTGATGTGTATTTATATTTGATATAATTATACATTAACTAATATTATAGCTCACTAATTATTTTCTTATCTTAATATATATATATATATATATATATATATATATATATATATATATTATTTAAGAAGCATGGCATGGATTTTCTATTTTATGAAAATAGAAAAGAGATGGAAAATAAGGAGATATTTTGGGTTTGAGGAATAGGGTGAAGCATGGCCTTTTATTATTGTTTATTACTCTCGACTCACTATTGAAGCATGGTTACAATTTTTAATTGTTGAAAATTGTATGCTTCAATAAATGAAGAGATATGTGAGCTATCCTACACTTGCATTTTTCTTCACTTGATCATTTTCTTGAGTTGAGCTCCTTGCTTTCTAGCTCTCTCTATTTTCTTCACCTCCTCCTCCAAGTTCAATCCCTCACATGAGTTGTGAACTCTTGAGCTTGTGAGAATCTTAGTGAGCAAACAAAACCCCTACTTCACCATCCTACACTTAATTAGCAGTTAAGTGTAGTGTGTTTCCTTCACTAAAGAGTTTAGTGAAGATCAAGCTTGGATTTGTGGAGCTTCGGGTGGATCATCTTCGGCACGAAGGTCATCGAAGGAAACTTGTTCATTCTTCAAGTGGAGCCTAGTGGAGTCGTAAGGACTCCAACCCGGAGCTTTAGAAAAGAAGGACACGGTCTACAAAGGTTGTAGCCTCCTTTCCTTTAGCTAGTTAGTTTGATATCATCATAGGAACCCTAATTATCTAGTTTGATCCTAGGTTAGTTTAGTTTAGCACCCTAAGTTTTTAAAGTTGCATGCTTGATGCCGGTTTTGACCTCATGGTGGTGCTAGGGTAGACTTTGATGGTATCAGAGCCAAACTAGAATATTAGGGTAAGTCTTCGCGACGTTAAAGTGTTCGATCGATTTTTCGAGACTGGAATTTAGCATGTTTCTGTCGATTTTTCAAAAGTTGAAATTTTGGTGATTAAAAATATGCAGAAAATTGTGTAGGGTTTTATATGGAGCCATAAGAAATTTGAAACCCTAACTCTTACAAAGCACCGCGGTACCGCGGTCCAAACCCTAGTTTAGCCGCGGTTTCTCGGCAAGTTTGGGGAGTTTTGGGTTAATTTTTCTTGTGCTTCTCTATTCTTAAATTTGGCACTTTCTGGATGTTTTAGTGATGCTCAAGTTGTTGAGATCTCTGGATTTTGTGGTTATTCGATAAATCGATCGAAATGTTTAACGTCGTAAAGATTTTGATGATATGTCATACAATTTTTAGAATCCAAAATAATTAGTTTTGTGAAAACTAGTTAGTATTTTGTAAATCTAGCATTGCAGTCTCTTTTGATCGATTGCCACAAAATTTAGATTCGGATCAAAACCCCGTCGCAATCGCGTATCGTACGTGAATACTTGTCGAATAACTTTACTAGGTAGCCACTCACCATAGCCCCGACCAAGTGACTGTAGGAGAACCCTGTTGCCAAAAGCATCCACTCGGATGCTCGCGGCCACGGTGTTCCGTCTAAGTGCATTTCGTCGACGGCATCGGAGTGCGGCCATCTACTAAAGTTTCCGACGAGCATTCGATCGGGTAGTCGGGAATCTTGTTGGATTGACCGACTAAATTATTGAAAAGTGTTTTCGATTTGAGATTAAAATGCAAGGTTTATAGGTTATGCATGAAATTCAGAATATGAGATGTTCCGGGTTTATGATATCTAAGGAAATACGGATTCTAATTATTGTAGTTTTACATTTCTTTTCTGTGACCGTAAGTGTAATATGTGGTGTATCCCCGATCTCGTTGCTATATGTCAACGGAATTTGGGATACGCATATTTACTTACGTTGATGACATGTAATATTATGTGTTGCTGATATGTTGTATTGGATCGTTGTGATTGAATAGCCGGGGGTTTTTGCGTGAGATGAAAATTTTTCGTTTTCATTCATGTAAAAATGTATGTAATATTCTTTTATTGGGACACTTCCGGATTGAGAATGATGTCACCATTGATATATATTATTTATTTTTCAGCACTAGGATAGACCCAAGATGGGGAGCACAAGTAACCGGGTTCTAGAGTCCAATGGGAAACCATTTCGAGGAGTCGAGACCAGGTCTCCTAACTCTAGAATTGGCAAGATTGCTTGCCGCTCTCGTAGGGGTCTAAGGATGTAGGTTTGGCTATTCATCACGACCGTGAAATCCGTGTTTTTCATTACTTCCTGAATTTAGAACACGGACCTCCTAATATATCCAATATTTCATATGTTGACTTCTGCTGCTGTGTTCTGTGATGTGATCATATAACTGCGTGAGAGGAATGCTATATATATATATATATATATATATATATATATAAAATAAACGTTGCTTGTGTTTTGCACCCGCGCTAGTCCATCCCCCGTTCTTCCGTTAGTTAAGTAACCTAACGGTGTATGACGGGGCCCCGTGGCGAATGCGGATGGCATAAGCGTACGTTCTGTTTTCGTTTCTTTTCTGTGATGTTTAAGGAAACATAAATGATGGGACTTAATTAATGAGATTAATGAAAAGAAAAGAAAACTAAAGATGTTGTAAAATCGAAATTTTAAAAAGATAGCTCTAGTTCTTACTTTGCATAGTGGTATTCCTTGATGAATATCCAGCACCTCATTCGATGAGGAAAGAGCCGAGATCCCTTCACCGGGAGTGACCTCTTTAGCAAAAGTAGTAAATGCTACAACCCACTCGATTTTGTGTTAATAGCTTCTTTAGTTCTTGTTTTGCATAGTGGTATTCCTTGATGAATATCCAGCACCTCATTCGATGAGGAAATAGCCGAGATCCTTTCACCAGGAGTGACCTCTTTAGCGAAACTAGCAAAACCTATAAAAAAACTCATTTTCAAATTACTAGATTCTACAACGATATCAAGTTCATTACGTTAAAGGTTTTCATCAAAACCAGTCGTAGCCTTCCGTCATTTCAGATTAGTACTATTTAGTATTCGTGCTGCGTTTGTTGGCCTGCGTCAAGGCGTAGTGTACGGTAGCTGATTAGTGCTTATCTGCCGCATTTGATGCGATTGGATTAGGGTAGTCGTACGACGTTGTTTGGCCTGCGTCAAGGGTCGTACGGATGGGTTTAATTCAATCACGAAATGAACGGGTTGAACTTGACTAGCGGCCTATGGTTTGTTGGCATGCATCAAGATCATAGGTCGTTAGGGGTAAAAACAGAAATTGAGAATTTCAAGTGTTGGAATTTGTAATGATATTACATACCTTCTATATGATAGTTGGATCTCGATACCCACTGCGAGTAAGAGTTACTCCTGGAAGAGTTTTTCACTTTACAATTAGCTGATCTAATAGGTGTCTAAGAAAGGTGTTAACGGGGTTAAGCCCCTACGGAAACGAGGTTATTTAATTAGTTCCATGCGAAACCATGGGGAGACTCTCTCGGAGTACCAATACCTGCCTGGCTGACCGATTGGCCAACTTGTAGGGTGTAATTAATCCCGGCTAATCTTACCTTTTATGGTTTGAAGGAAGATTTGATAAAAACAGTGGGAGCCATCCTGATTAGATAAGATAATAACCAATCTAATCTTACAAAGTGCGCATGCTAATGCGTTTCCTTCTCTCTCTCTCTCTCCAGGTAGCGACCATGACACGCCTTAATCAAGATAATAATATGGATGTATTGACCGAAACCGCTTATTATACTGAGATAGGGAACGTTGGTTCCGCTTTTTCTTATGATTGTTATAAGTCTAAGCAAGGAATAGGGGAATACCCAGATTCTTACGCCACCCGAACGAAGAAGGAGCATGCTGATGCATCTTCTTCGGGTGTATTCGTAACCGAGAACTGTTTCTCAGTTTACTCTACGTCCTGGGTATTGGATACCGGATCAGGATCTTACGTATGCAATTTTTTACATGGGCTAAAAAGAGGTAGAGAACTGGGAAATGGTGATATGTCTCTAAAAGTAGGGAATGGAGCAATTGTTGCAGCCAAAGCAATTGGTGAATATCACCTTGTATTACCAAATGGTAATACAATGATTCTGAACGACTGCTATTACGTACCAAATATGATGTGCAATATTATATCAGTTTCATTGTTGCATAAAGAAGGATATAACTTTGCATTGGAGGATAATGTTATGAACATTTTCCAAATTCAAGTGTTGATTGGGGTTGGTACGTTGTGTAACGGTATATATGTTCTGAATCAAACCGCAAATCTAAATATACAGAACACACACAAGAGGAAAAGTTCAGAAATGAACGAAGCCTACTTGTGGTATTGTAGACTAGGTCATATCAATGTGACAAGACTAGTTAAGTTGCATAAAGATGTGTATTTGAATCTGTTCGAATTTACATCATATGAAACTTGCCAGTCATGTCTCAAAAGTAAAATGACCAAAACTCTGTTTACTGGACACGGAGAAAGAGCTACTGAACTCTTGGGATTGATACATAGTGATGTAAGCGGTCCTATGTCTACACATGCCTAGAATGGTTCCTCGTATTTTATTACATTCACCGATGATCTCTCAAGATTCGGACATGTATTCCTGTTGAAACACAAGTCTAAAACTTTTGAGAAATTCAAAGAATATAAGAACGAAGTAGAGAACCAGACGGGTAAAAGTATTAAAATCCTACGATCTGATCGAGAAGTAGAATACTTGAGTACGGAATTCCGTGACTATTTAAAAGAGAATGAGATTCTCTCTCAGCTTACTTCTCCGTATACACCACAGCACAACGGAGTATCGGGGCGGAAGAATCGCACCCTATTAGATACGGTGCCCTCTATGATGAGTGTTGCTGAGTTACATATTTCCTTTTGGGGTCATGCACTTGAGACAACTGCAGACCTATTGAATATGGTTTCCACCAAATTCATGCCTACCACTCCATATGAGATATGGAAATGAAAGAGACCATGCCTTAATTATGTTAAGATAAGGGGTTGTCCGGCTTATGTGAAAATACAAAATCCGGACAAGCTTGAAGCAAGGTCAGTTCCGTGCAAGTTTGTAGAATATCCCAAACATTCGCGGGGGTATATCTTCTACCACACCGAGGAACAAAAAGTGTTTGTTTCTTGACATGCTACTTTTTTAGAAAAGGGATTTCTTATGAAAGAAATTAGTGGTTTACACAAACTATAACTGACAATTTGGTAGAACCGGAGGATTCAATAGTCCCCGAAGAACCTCAGCCACTCCGCAGATCTAGTAGGGTTCCTCATCCACCTGAAAGATACTACGGTTTTCTCATAGACGGTGGGAGCGATGATTGCATCATAGAAGATGATGACCCAACCAGTTTCGAGCAGGCCATCACAAGTGGAGACTCTGTGAAATGGCTGGATGCTATGCGATCTGAGATGGAATCCATGTACACTAACCAAGTATGGACTTTGGAAGTTGCTCCTGAAGGGGTAAAACCCATCAGGAGCAAGTGGATCTTTAAAAAGAAAATTGGTGTAGATGGAAAAGTTGAGACTTTCAAAACTATACTTGTAACAAAAGGTTTTCGTCAACGACCAGGTGTCGACTATGATGAAACATTTTCTCCTGTCGCTATTCTTAAGTCCATCAGGATCCTACTTGCCATTGCTGCATACCATGACTACGAAATCTGGCAGATGGATGTCAAGACCGCTTTTCTAAATGGTGATTTAAAAGAGAGCATGTACATGACACAGCCAGAGGGCTTCGTAGATAGTGGGAGCAGCGGACGTGTTTGCAAGCTGCTTAAATTAATCTACGGATTAAGCAGGCATCGCGGAGCTGGAACATCTGTTTCGATGAAGCTATCAAAGAGTTTGACTTCATCAAAAACGTAGATGAACTTTGTATATACAAGAAGGTTGTAGAGAGTAAAGTTGTCTTTCTCGTATTGTACGTGGATGACATACTCTTGATAGGAAACGATGTTCCTATGGTACACTCGGTCAAGCTCTTCTTATCACATAAGTTCTCCATAAAAAATCTAGGAGATACCTCCTACATCCCGGGGATAAAGATCTATACAGATAGATCTAAGCGGATATTGGGATTGTCCCAATCCAGGTACATAGACACCATACTAAAAAGATTTAGTATGGAATATTCTAAGCGTCGTAATTTACCCGCTTGTTCAGGAATCACTCTCTCCAAAGATATGTCTCTCAAGACTTATTTGGAGAGGGCTCGCATGCAAGAGATACCCTATGCTTCAGCGGTCGGGTCAATCATGTATGCGATGTTGTGTATCAGATCGGATGTAGCTTACTCGCTAGGTATAGTGAGTAAGTATCAATCAGATCCTGGGGAAAAGCACTGGACAGCTGTGAAGAACATTCTTAAGTACTTGAGAAAGACTAAAGAAATGTTCTTGGTGTATGGTAACAGTGAACTCCATGTGGAGTCCTTTACTGATTCGAGCTTCCAGAGTGATAAGGATGACAGTAAGTCGGTCTCGGGTTTTGTCTCACCCTCAACGGAGGGACGGTATGTTGGAAGAGTTCCAAGCAAGATACCGTAGCAGACTCAACGATGGAGCTTGAGTACATCGTTGCCAACGATACTGCCAAAGAGGCTGTCTGGATGAAGAAGTTCATCGCTGAAATTGGTATGGTTCCATCTATTGAGCATCCAATACCTGTGTATTGTGATAACAATGGAGCAGTGGTTTTAGCCAAGGAACCCCGGTCCCATCAGAGATCCAGACATATTCTCAGACGGTATCACCTGATCCGGGAGATAGTATATCAACGGGAGATCGAGGTCAGGAGAGTTGACACGAAGGACAACGTAGCGGATCCACTCACGAAGGCCCTCCCCCAGACGCAATTTGAGAGACTATTTGGGATGTTGGGTATGAGATACTACAACAACTGGCCTTATTGCAAGTGGGAGATTGTTAGGAATATGTATGCCCTAGAGGCCATTATTGTACATTAATGTCTATTATAGTGGATGCTTGGACATATATATAGGGGACTTTCTTGCTCGACATGATAGTATACTATCTGGTTACTCTTTATCTTAACATGTACACTTAGTATTATTATACTGTTTCTCTGATACATGTTGATAAAGCCCTTAAGATATTTGCTTGACTACCAGGACTATGATGCAGATCATACTACTGGGACTTGTGTAGTCTACAAGCACATCCTTTAACAGTTTCTAGTCGAGAGAGTATCGAGACAGGGCATCAATATTCCAGAGTAGACTAGTGTGTACGTTTCTTGACCCTGTGGGGGGCGATGGTTGATCCCATATCCATTGGTGTTTGACATCAAAGATTATACACAGGTGCTCATTAAAGAATGGGTACACCGAACAGGACTCGCCGAGAACTCCTATATGGTACTATAACTATCGTCAGATAGAAGTTCTCTGGTGACACTGGTACAGGCTATTCTGTAGACCCAAGATCGTCATAGAGTCTTGTGTGGTTCCTACTGTGCTTTGATTTCCTCCTTACCACGGCTCAAAGTAGTCGTACAAATAGGTGGATTTTGGGTGCAGTCCCGAGTCACATGGAGGCAATGAGCGATAGGAGGGGTTTCGTCTCTCCCGGTATAGGGAGTTGATGTTGCGCTATACTCGATTGGCTATAACAGGAAGCCCCTGACCAGGGTTGTTGATGAGATTTACTCGTAAGTGTTATCAGTAGTTTCTCGTACCGTTATAGGCCACACATCGGCATGACTTATCAAGTTATTGGAGTCTGACGATTCCACCCCCAGACTCGATATGCGATATATCAGACGAAGAGACCGGACTGTATAGTAAGTGTTACCTATAGACTTCATGGGAGTTTGGACAAGCTTACTTGTTGATCTTCTATTCGCTCAATACCTGGGTAGCCGTTACGTCCAGTTAGTACCACTGACGGCTTGTGGGTGACTGATGTGATCATCACCTACTGCTGGCGTATTGACGAGTCTTTAAAGTCCCACATAGAAATTTCCTGGTTCAAGCGAAACGAAGTAGGACACATATGTTGATATGTGCGGGGGCCTGATTAAATATGAGTATGTGATACCGCATTCTAATCTGGCGGTTATTTGATATCAGTTAGGTTATATGTGATATAACCGGATTATTGAATCAAGTGTTGATTTGATAATGTTATATACAGATAAATGATATTAGTCGGTTATATGTAATATAACCGGATTATTAAATTAAGTGTTGATTTAATAATTTGATGTGTATTTATATTTGATATAATTATACATTAACTAATATTATAGCTCACTAATTATTTTCTTATCTTAATATATATATATATATTAATATGTGTGTGTGTGTGTGTTATATATTTAAGAAGCATGGCATGGATTTTCTATTTTATGAAAATAGAAAAGAAGTGGAAAATAAGGAGATAATTTGGGTTTGAGGAATGGGGATGAAGCGTGGCCTTTTATTATTGTTTATTACTCTTGACTCATTATTGAAGTATGGTTACAATTTTTAATTGTTGAAAATTGTATACTTCAATAAGTGAGGAGATATGAGAGCCATCCTACACTTGCATTTTTCTTCACTTGATCATTTTCTTGAGGAGTGCAACAGGGATTTTGTGTGATCGTAACTTTCCGTTAAAATTGAAAGGGAAGTTTTATCGGAGCGCTATTCGGCCTGCCTTATTATATGGTACAGAATGCTGGGCTCCTAAGAAGCATCATACACAGAAGATGCACGTAGCGGAGATGCGCATGCTTCGTTGGATGTGCGATAACACTAGAAAAGATAAGGTGCGAAATGAGGATATTCATGCAAAAGTTAGTGCAGCACCTCTGGAGGAGAAGATACGGGAAAACCGGCTAAGATGGTTTGGTCATGTGTGACGCAGACCTATGGAAGCACCGGTTCGACGAATAGATACTCTCGATATGGGAAATGGCAAAAGGGCAAAAGGGAGACCGAAGAAAACATGGATGGAGGTGATACGAAACGATATGGATACCAAAGGACTCAATGAAAGTATATTGTTCGATAGGAGTGAGTGGAGGCGGAGGATTCATGTGCTGAACCCGGCGTGATTCTCATGTTGGTTCATGTAGCCTACCCCATATGCTTGTGATAAAAGGCTCAGTTGTTGTTGTATCATTTTCTTGAGTTGAGCTCCTTGCTCTTTAGCTCTCTCCATTTTCTTCACCTCCTCCTCCAAGCTCAATCCCTCACATGAGTTGTGAACCCTTAAACTTGTGAGAATCCTAGTGAGCAAACAAAACCCCTACTTCACCATCCTACACTTGATTAGCAATTAAGTGTAATGCGTTTCCTTCACTAAAGAGTTTAGTGAAGAGCTAGCTTGGATTAGTGGAGCTTCGGGTGGATCATCTTCGGCACGAAGTTCATCGAAGAAAACTTGTTCATTTTTCAAGTGGAGCCTAGTGGAGTCGTAGGGACTACAACCCGGAGTTTTAGAAGAGAAGGATACGGTCTACAAAGGTTGTAACCTCCTTTCCTTTAGCTAGTTTAGTTTGATATCATCACAGTAACCCTAATTATCTAGTTTGTTCCTAGGTTAGTCTAGTTTAGCACCCCAAATTTTCTTGATGTCGGTTTTGACCTCATGGTAGTGCTAAGGCAGATTTTGATGATGAGCTTCAGACCGGCACGACTTATCAGGTTAGTAGGGATATGACGTTATCCACCCTCTAGACCCGGTATGCGATTATCTCATTCGAAAAGACCGGACTGTACGGAGATTGTCACGGACAGACTCAGTAGGGGTACGGATAAGTTTGCTCGTCGGCCTTCCTTTCGCTCAATACCTGAGTAGCCGTTACGTACAGCTAGTGCCGTTGACGTGCTTGTGGTTAAACTCACTGCCAACATATTGACGAGTCTTTAGAGTCCCACACAGAGCGTTTTTCCAGGTCAGGCAAAATGATGTAGTGGTCGTATATTGATACGTGCAGGGTTCCGATTAGGTATGTGTGCTAGCCACGCGGATTTCAATCGGACGGCCGGATGATAATACTAGCCGGCTTAGGATTAAGCCGGATTATTAAATCAAGTTTTGATTTAATAATTTACATATATATATTTCGATATGTATATTATAGTATTATGTTCGTTGTATTTTTCTTTCTCTTGGGTATTTGTATTTTGATACGAATACGGGCATATATTTGCGGGGACGTATTCTTGTATTCATACAAGAATACTTCTAGAAGGACACCTTATTTCTGGTATTTTCTTTATAAAGAAAATGTGAAATGAGATGGAAAAAAGAAATGGTGGAGGGTATGGGCAAATGAATTATAAATTTATTTGACTATTCAAGTATGGTTGTAGTTTTAAAATGGAAAAATTCTTTTTACAAAATACATGAAGCATGCTTGAATTTGTTAAGAATTTTATTCATTCCACCATTCTTGCTTCCCTCTCTTCCATGGCTCCTCTTTCATCTTCTTCATCTTCAACACTCTCATGAGTTGAGAATCATGAAAATAAAGAGAAAGAAAAATACTAGAACACTCACACACATCACTAAGCATCCTATATTAGCAAGCTAGGATCTTTAGTTACTTCATTGTGAAGTTGAAGTTTAAACTTGGTTCTCTCGTGTGGATCATCTTCGGCGAAAGAGGACCGGCTTGCAAGTATGATCCGGAGCTCTTGAGAGTATGCTAGAGTCCAACCCAATTGGATCAAATGAAAACGCTGCAAAAGTTGTAATTTCTATCTTGTTGTAGTGATAGTTTAGGTGTTTGGTTTAGATTCTTGGTTATAAGTTTTTAGTGCCATCAAAATTTTCGTTTTCGTATTCCGCATTGACCGCGGGTTAGCGGTGAGGGCACTAAGAACTTTCAATAGTATCAGAGCCACCCAAACACCATAAACTAGATTGTTACAACTTCCGAATCCCACCGTTTTGCTCCGCAAAAACTGTTTCTAAAACCATGCTAACCTTAATGTTTTGACTCCCCGCGGGCTCTCGGTTTGGACCGAGAAGCCGCGGGGAGATGCACGGGGACCCTGGGGACGTCCCGGGAGGACCTAGGGAGGGCCCACACCCCGAGACCACCCAAATGGTGGCCTCAGGGGGGTGGGGACCCCAAACTTCCTTCTGAGGCAGTTTCGGGTCTACCTACCCCTTGGGCCACTTTAGGGTGGCCTGGGGGGTGGGTACCCCCTAAGTGCCTCCGGGTCAACGTTAATTTTGTGCCGGAGTCCTCCGCGAAGTTTCGGCTCAATCCGAGATCATTTCGGACTCCCAGAGTGGTTTTTAGTTTGGAATTTTGTCGATTTTTAGCACACTTGGTTTTCGGTGTTTTGGAAAATTGAAGTGTTGGCTATATGTGTGCGGTATTCGATTGTCGTAGGATTTATAATGGTTGTGTGTATCATAACGTTTGGTAAAACGTCGTCTAATTTCTATATGTATCAATTAGACGGGGTTACGGAATTGATACTCGCAAGTTTGCATGTTTTGTGATGAATGATGCTTAATAGTTATGGTTATGATGGATTTGTCGCGATGGATAGCCCAGAATATATAGTATTAGATGTTATTCTTTGTGATGTAATGTATATTCATATTGCGTGACGAGCGTCCGACATGTGGACTGCCGTCATCGTGGCTTTTATTATTCTTTGGGGCACGTCCAGATTGCGAACGTAGTCACCGTTGTATATTCAAGTTTTCATTACATGCACTAGGATTATCCCGCGGCGGAGTGCTCAAGTAGCCGGGTTCTAGAGAGCAACGGGTCACCATCTCATGGCGTTGAGACTACAGTGCCTTACTCTAGAATTGGCGAGCTATTCACCACACTCATAGGAGGTATAGGATTGACCCGCGGAGGGATGCCCAAGTCACCGGATTTTGGAAGTGCTGAGTGGCCCACTCATTTCGTTGATTGGGGTTGCTTCGCTTCTGGGATTGGCGGGTGGCTTGCCTCACTCGTAAGGGTCTAGGATCTGATACTACAGGCTATCCACACGACCGGAAAAATTGCATTTCATATTTGGCTCTATTAAAATGTATTTTTCCTAAATTATCCGCATTTTTCATATTGTGTATGCTTCTGCTGTAATGCTTCTGTAATGTTACTTGATATCATGCATGAGATGAATGTTGCTATATATATTATATAAATCTAGTAGACGCTATATATGTTTTGCATCCGCGCTAGTCCTGTACCGGCCCTGCCGTAAGTTAAGTAACCTTACGGTGAAGATCCGGGAACTTGTGGCGAATGCGGATGGCATATATGTGCGTATCTATTTTCATTTTTCTGGCATGATATGATTAATTGATAGGACCGCATTAATTCTGATTAATGTAAGGAAAATAAACCTAAATGATGTTGTCGGGACTAATTTTTAAAACTACTCGGTTTTCCTCAAAACCATAGTTGTATTCTTTTGATTTGCTTAGAGGTATTCGGTTAGGAATATCCTGCACCTCATTTATTGAGGAAAGAGCCTTGATCTCTTCACGGGGAGTTCGCTATTAAGCAAAAGTTTATGTTACTAGTTTTAAAAGTGGAGCCTAAACCACTCCATTTCAAATCCACTCGAGTTCTTTCAATGATATTAAGTTCATTACGTTAACGGTTTTTCGCCAAAAACTAGCCATTGCCCTCCATCATTTCAGACGGGTAGTGCCTAGTATCCATGCTATGTTTGTTGGCCTTCGTCAAGGCATAGTGTATAGTAGCTATGTGTTATTTTTCTGTAGTATAGAGATGCATTTATTTAAGACAATCGTACAGCCTTGTTAGCATTCATCAAGGGCGAGTACGAATGGGTTTAGATTAATCAGGACAATGACGGGTAGAACTTGACTTGCGACTTATGATTTGTTGGCCTTCGTCAAGGTCATAAACCGCTTGGGGCAAAAACCATATCGGGAGTTTCAAATATAAGGGAAACTTGGCAAGTTTGCGCATACCTTTTAGAGTATGGTAATTTTGGTCAGTTTCCGTCAAGATTATCGCACAATGATAGTTCGGTCCCGATTCCCACTGATGAGTACGTATTACTTCTCCGGTTATCCCGATTAATTCTCCTTTTAGGGTTTGAAAGAGAATTCGAGGAAACGGTAGGAGCCATCCTGATTATATAAAGTGATTAACCAATCTAATCTTGATAAAGTGCACGCTAAGTGTTTCTTTTCTCTCTCTGGTTTGCGACCATGACCCGCCTTAAACTATAACTCAACACCTAGTTGACCGACCTTTTTACCATCCGGTTTTAGATTGTTATAATTCATAACAAAGTCGCATATATCCTTGCTACTCCTACTTTCCCTTTGCTTTTCTCCAAAACACTCTGTATCACTACGGAAATCTATATTGTTTGGAAAGATCATCTTGTATAGTTACATACAAACTCGAAGAAACTTATTTCAGTTAGAGAATGGCCACGGGTTCTGAAGAAATAAAATAGGATTATTCGGTTGTATTTTATTTTTACCTTCTCTCAGGTTGTGAGGGCTCCTAGTATTAGGAGAGTACACCTATTACGCTTATTAGATAGTCTTCTTCCAAACTTTAGGCTGGTGCCGAATGGTAGGGAAAAAAGATAACCAATTATCCTAACTGCGGTGTACAGAAGGTAAGAAATAAAAACATATAACGGGATTGCAATGAGGGCAAGGAAATTTGTGACTACTGTCATGAATCTGGATAGTGGAAGAGGCATTACTAGGAATACCCGACCATCCTCTCGAAACATTTTCATGTTTCAGTTTTTCTGTATAGTTATTAAAAACTACTTTCCCAATTTGATTCTGACTCCAGGGTATGTATTTACCAGACTTAATTCTCACATCTGTATGGCGTTACAGATACTGAGTGGGAGTAGATATTAGAAAATTGGGTGATTAAATTCTCAATATCAGAATTCTTTGTAATTGGTGATATTTGAGGAAATCGTCTGGGCTTTAGCTTACGGCAAATATTTGGTTTTAAATAACCGTTGTTATGCACCAATTTTTAAAATTGAATATCTGTATTTTTATTTTATAAAGTGAGATATAAATTTTATTTATTGTGTTTTAAACATTTGCCTTTATCGGTTAAGGATAAGGTAAGGTGCATTGAATAACGGTATAGATATTCTTAACCAAAATACAGTTTTCAATTTGCAACACACGAAATTTGAGTTAGTATACTCTAAAGACTTATACGTAGAAATGTATATTGTCCAGTGTCCTTCGGAACAAGGGGTTGGTAACCTTACTTCATTCAGTTTACTTATGAGTTCTCTAATTTTATACATGCATTCATTGTAATGCAAGGTCCAAAGATTTTGAGAACTTTATAGGTATAAGAATAAAGTAGAGAACCATGCGTTAGAAGTATCAAGATTCTTCGAGGTGATCGATGATATATATACTTATGATGGGTATTTGATCATGGTAATATTTGAGAACTTGCTTCTTTCTCAGGTTACTCATCCGTGGGTGCACTCCTTGATGAGTAATGCTAAATGGCCTTTTTCCATTTAGGTGATATGCACTGGAAACAGTTGCATACCAATTGAATATGGTTCCATCTAAATTAGTGTCTTTGATTCTATGTGGACATAGAATGGTTGCATATATTGAGGATGTTAAGATATGGAGTTATCCGGTTTCTGTTTAAAAGCTGAAATCGGACAAACTCATGGCACGCTTCCGTAATAGCAGTTTGTGGGTTATTCCAGGCTTTTGGCAAGGGTTTAACTTATACCATTTCAAGATAAAAAATTAATTTGTTCTTGACTCACCACCTTTTTATAAAAGGAATATTTTTGCACAACAAAAAAACAAGTGGGGATATGATAGAACTGGAAGTGATTTCAGAAACACAAACGGTTACTGAAAATTTAGTATAACCTGGAGATTCAATTGAATTCGACAATCCATTAACCATTCCGCGGTTTAGTGGGTTACCTCAGCCACCCGAGAGGTACTACAGTTTCCTCAAAGACGGTGACAGGGAGGTTTCGATAAACCAAGCTTATCACTACTAATGTCCTTGACTATGAGATCTGGAAGGTGGATGACTATAACGTCATTCTAAATTGAATTTAGAAGTGCACGTGTATATGACTTTGCCTGAGAGTTGTTGTAGTCAGTGGGAGCAGCAGAAGCGTGGTGTGCAAATTGCTTACGTTTATTTCTAGACTAATGCAAAAAGAGTGGAGACGGATCATCTGTTTTGATGAAACAGTCATGGAGTTTGACTTCATCAGAACAAGAGATGGACCTGGTAAGAAAATAGTAGGGAATGATGTCCTGATATTTGGATGACGTACTCCTGATAAAAAGTGATGTTTCTATACTACAATCGGTTATACTGTGGTTTTCATAAGGTATTTTCTCCGCATAGGATCTGGACAATATATCAAGGATTCTGGTAACTAGATCTATGGTTTTAGATCAAGATTTAGGAAGTGTCTCAATCGGGTATTGGACACAATTCTAAAGTATTTTAGAATAGACGACTCCTTGCGTGGTGGTGTACTCGCAGGTGATGCAGTCACCCTCTCTAAAGAGATGTCTTCAAAACTGATGAGAAGAGGGATTTGCATGATTGATATATCACTTGTTTAGGCAATTGAGTCAATCATGAAATATCAAGTACTACACCGGATATTGCTTTTGCATTAGCTACAATAAACATATATTAATCCAATTCTGGAGAAACATTGGGAAGCAGTAAAGAACATAAGAGTATGTTCTTGGTATATGGTAACGGCAGCCTCCCGAAGGAGGCGGTTATTATTTCAGGCTTCCAAGGTGACCTGGATGACAGAGTGGCTGTCGGAGTTAATAGTTTTCCCTCTGTTGAGGTGCAGTATGTTGGATAGGTTTCCAAGCAGATTACTAGGTTGGTCATGGCGCTGGGTGCTGATTACATCAGCAATGGATACAGTCTAAGAAGCTTGTTGGATTTGGTGTTCATGTTGTAAACAAGGTCTAATCAGATATCCAGACAAGTTCTAAGACATGTATCGCTCATTTCGGGAAATAGTCGTTCTCCGCGAAGTTGAGATATAGAGATATAAAGATAGAAACACTGTAGCGAATCCACTCACTGAGACTATTTCTTGAACACGTAAATTTCTCAAAACGAGTTTTAAGAAACTGATTAGTAGAGAAGTTGGGTATTCGGTAGCACACAAGCTGTGAGTATGCGATTCCGCAATAATTGGCCTTGAGTGCAAGTGGGAGATTGTTGGATATAACGCCCTCAAGGCAATTATTGTAATTGCAGTTACGCGATTATGATAATTGAACGATGACCTATATAGGTAGAACAGTCTTACTCGAGATGATAGTATACTATCTGATTTGCCTTTATCATTATGTGTATACGTTTTGATAAAACTCGTAGGATTATTGCTTGACTACCAGTATTATGATGGCGATCATATACGTGGGAGCTGGGTTGTTCATAAGCACATCCTTAAATGTCCCTAGTCGAGAGAGTATCGAGACTGAGTATCGATACTCCGGAGCAGACTAGTGTATACTTTTCGAGACCCCGATGAAGGGCAGTGGTCGGTCTCACAAGCCATTGGTGTTCAATCACCTAAGATAGTATACAGGTGCTCACTGGAGGAGAGTACACCGGACGGACTCGCCGAGAACTTCTAGATGGTATTATACCTATAGTCAGATTGGAAGTTCTCTTGTGGCATGAGGTTATTCCTTTGACATGAGATTTTCATTTGTCTCGTGTGAGTTCCCACTGTACTTAGATTACTACTCTACAACGGCTCATAGGAGTCGTGCAAACAGGTTTTAGTTGGGTACAATCCCGAGCCACATGGAGGCAGTGAACAATCGTCAGGGTTTTATCTCTCCCGGTATTGGGAGTCGATGTCGCACTGTGTTGGGTCAGCCGTCACCAGAAATTCTTGGCCAAGATGGATGAGATTTACTGATGTGATATTAATAGTTTCTCGGTGGGTGATGAGCTTCAGACCGGCACGACTTATCCGGTTAGTAAGGGTCTAACGTTATCCACCCCTAGACCCGGTATGCAATTATCTCAGACGAAAAGACCAGACTGTACGGAGATTGTCACAGACAAGGGTAGGGATGAGTTTGCTCGTCGGCTTTCCTTTCGCTCAAACCTGGATAGCCGTTACGTACAGCTAGTGCCGATGACGTTCTTGTGGTTAAACCCACTGCCAGCGTATTGACGAGTCTTTAGAGTCCTGCACAGAGCGTTTTTCCAGTTCAAGCAAAATGATGTAGTGACCGTATATTGATACGTGCAGGGTTCCGATTAGGTATGTGTGCTAGCCACACGGACTTCAATCGGGTGACCGGATGATAATACCAGCCGGTTTAGGATTAAGCCGGATTATTAAATCAAGTTTTGATTTAATAATCTATATATATACATATATATATATATATTTCGATATGTATATTCTAGTATTATGTTCATACTATTTTTCTATCTCTTGGGTTTTCGTATTTTGATACGAATACGGGCATGTATTTTGGGGGACGTATTCTTGTATTCATACAAGAATACTTCTATAAGAAAGACACCTCATTTCCAGGATTTTCTTTATAAAGAAAATATGAAATGAGATGGAAAAGAGAAATGGTAGAGGGTATGGACAAATAAATTATAAATTTATTTGCAAATACTATTCAAGTATGGTTGTAATTTTAAAATGGAAAAATTATTTTTACAAAATACATGAAGCATGCTTTATTTTGATAAGGATTTTATTCATTTCAACATTCTTGCTTCCCTCTCTTCTATGGCTCCTCCTTCTTCTTCTTCATCTTCAATACTTTCATGAGTTAAGAATCATGAAGATAAAGAGAAAGAAAAATGTTAGAACACTCGCACACATCACTAAATATCCTAGATTAGCAACCTAGAATGTTTAGTTACTTCATTGTGAAGTTGAAACTTGAACTTGATTCTCTCGGGTGAATCATCTTCGGCGAAAGAGGACCGGCTTGCAAATGCGATCCGGAGCATTTAAGAGCATGCTAGAATTCAACCCAATTGGAGCAAATGAAGACGCTACAAAGGTTGTAATTTCTATTTTGTTGTGGTGCTAGCTTAGGTGTTTGGTTTAGATTCTTGGTTACAAGTTTTTAATGCCATCAAAATTTTCATTTTCGTATTCTGCGTTGGCCGAGGGTTAGCGGCAAGGGCACTAGGAACTTTCAGATATTGAAGTTGTTTGAAAAACTTGTTAATTGAAACTCCTTGGTATATTGACCTCAAATTCGTTAAACTTATTAATTGATCTTAAAATCATTAAACTAGTGGTATTGACTTCAAAGTCATTAAACTTGGTGATTGACCTCAAAATTATTAAACTTGCGGTATTGATCTCTAAGTCGTTAAACTGGATGATTGACCTCTAAGTCGTTAAACCGGCTGTTCGAATGAGTTATTAACGACAGTTCACAAAAATATGTGCGATATGACACACTTATGAAAGTGTTTGAAGAAGCTATTAACGACAGTTCACGTAAAGCACAAGTTTTCATTCAAAACTCTTCATTGAAGATTATCTCAGTTCAAATCAAATTGCAAGTTTGCAAGATGAATTATTGAAAAAAGATTTCAAGACAGCATGAAAGTCAAATTTTCAAGAAAACACAGAAAACACAAGATGATTTGCTGAAATTGCAAGTTTATTTTTAAAGTGAGAAATTAATTTTGTAACAAGCTGATAGCACATCATATGTGCCCTTTAGCTCGAGGGGGGTGTTAAGAATAAAAATATATATTTGTGAGAGATATGATTTGATATGTATGAGAGATTGGTAAGATTTAAATTTGATTATATTATGATTTGCTTAGGAGTCAAGTTAGGCTTATTTGGTTGTCAAATATTAAACCCTAAGAGTTTATTATAAATAAAAAGGTAAAGTTGTCCTCTCGTAATTGTATTATTATAGTTTTCTCTTTTATAAATAAACCATTGTTTCTCTTCTATTTTTCACAATGTAATATCTATATTATTTTTCGCTTCTAATACTTATGTTTCTTAACACTTCCATTTTCACTAAAAAGCCGTAATAGCTAAGAAGCTAGTTAAATACCATTATCTATAAATAAACAAATGGGCTCATGGCCTTTTTCTTTATTTTCTTTTTCCTCTAAATTGCATGAAACCGTACTCACTTTTAGTAATGTTTTTTCCTTTTGGAAATAGTTTGACTTTAACGAGAATAACAATGTCTGGTACGCTTGCTGGAAAGTAATCTAGATGGTAATTGATGATGCTCTATATTGGCGATCTCCCGGATCAGGACACGTGGCAGATGACGTGCCCCAGGACTCAAAAGAAAGGGCCCACAGAGGCCGACCAAGCCACCCCTATACCCGACCTGCAAGCACAAGCTGGCTCTCCTCAGGACTCCCTGCAAATTGGCCTCCTCGGCCTCTCAGCTCGCCCCGAGCTGCCACAGGACCAAGACTCCTCGACCCTCCCGCTCGTTCCCGAGCTCCTCTGCCGAGACCATCTTCCTCGGTCCTTCCGACCGACCAACTCCACCACTCACAGGCGTAACCGCCGCTCCGCAAATCTAGCCATGCGCGGATTCTCCGTCGGCAACATCCCTCGTTCCACGCCATTACGATCCCCATTAACGGGCAATCCGCTCTTTACGCGGGTGTGACGTCGGGAGCGTAACTGCTGGCGAGATTCTCGCGCCTACGGCTACGTGCTGCCGCCACTATATAAACCCTCATCACAGAGGGATCAAGTAAGCTTTTTTCACCCCACTTAGCCGTTACTCTGCTCGGATCTTGTGCTAACGTGATCGTCGGAGGGTCCTCGGTGGTACCAAACCACCCCGGGACTTCCTTGTAGGTACTCGGCGCAAACTCCTCAAACCACCAATCTCCTCAAAACCCATTGAGACCCACACGCAGCAGGAGATCACCTCCAAATCCACCGGGAGATCGACGGAAGACAACATCTAACGGAGACTCGAAAAGGACCTCCATCAGTTGACGCCGTCTGTGGGAAATAAACTCCACAAAAAACAAAGTTGGCATTCCGATCTCCATCCACATGGAAAGCGATCACCCTGAAGATCCAAGCACCTGCCGCCGCCTCCCCCTCAATGAAAGCGCGGGTGAACCTCCGCCGAATGCCATCAACCCCTCCACCGGCCACCGCCTCACAAACCCCAGCGGTCGCCGATCCCTCGATCCGTCCCAGTCAACCTCGAGGTCCCGCATCGGAGAGCCTCGCCTCGAGCCTCGTCGCAACCCTGTCCCTACCAGGGCGGTGGCGGTCAGCTCGCCTGTTTCCAGGCATGACCGGCACCCCCTCCCTTGACGGGGTCATGCCCACGAGGCCCGCCAAGGCAGCTCGAAGGCAACCTCACCACGGGGCCTAAAGGACCTCGCCGGAAAGAACCGAGACCCATCAAGAACTATGGTCATGACGACAAGGGGACAATCGAGCGCCTGCGAGACTCAGCACCCCACGCCGGCAATGGAGGCCAACGGTCGCCCGAGCAAAAAGGCAAAGGACCACGAGCCTATCACCTTTGGCGACGAGGATCTCCACGGCATATCCATGCCCCACAATGACCCTCTGGCGATCACGGCCTGAATCCACCAGTACGAGGTCCACCGGATACTTGTCGACTCAGGCAGCTCGGCAGACATCCTCTTCCATGACTGCTTTCTGCGTATGGGGCTCACCCCAGCAAACTTGAAACCGACCTCCCACGTCTTTTCAGGGTTCACCAACCACTCCATCTCGGCGGAAGGGGTGGTCACCCTGCAATTCGACGTCGGGGAGCCCGGCCGCACCCGTACATTGCCTGAGGACTTCATCGTAGCAAATGTCCCATCGGCCTACAACGTCCTCCTCGGCCGCCCGACGCTGAACTCACTCCAGGCCCAGATATCGACCTACCACCTGGCGATGAAGTTCCCTCTCGATCAGAGCGGGATAGGTCAGGTCTACGGAAACCAGTAGGTCGCGAAGGTATACCTTACCGAAACATCTTCGTCCGAGCAGTCGACCGACGACGCTGAGGTAAAAAACGACATCGAGGGTTCTCTGGACACCCGAGACGAGCGGAAGGAGGTCCGGGGGACGCCGGTGAACCACTGACCGAGGTGCCCCTGACAGAGGGGGACGATGAAAAAACCGTCCAGATCGGATCACTCCTGACAGGGACTCAGCGAGATGACCTGGTCGGTTTCCTCAGAAATAACTCCGACGTCTTCGCCTGGACGCCTGCTGACATGTCTGGGATCGACCCCAAAATCATTTCTCACAAGCTCGGGGTCGATCCTGCGGCCCGACCCGTCAGACAGAAAAAGAGAAGCTTCGCCCCGGTCAAACAGAAGGCTATCGAAGATGAGGTTGATCGACTTTTCGCCGCCAACTTCATCCGGAATGTACCCTACTCGGAGTGGCTGGCGAACGTAGTTCTGGTCAAGAAGTCAAGCGGAAAGTGGCGCATGTGCGTCGACTTCACCGACCTCAATAAGGCCTGCCCCAAGGACAACTATCCTCTCCCTCGGATAGATCGGCTCGTCGACAGCTCGGCCGGCCACGAGTTGATGAGTTTCATAAATGCTTTCTCCGGCTACAACCAGATCCGTATGAATCCGGAAGATGAAGATCTTACCGCATTCACAACGGACCGGAGGGTATACTGCTACAAGGTGATGCCCTTCGGCCTCAAGAACGCCGGGGACACGTACCAACGATTGGCCAATCGCATGTTCAAGCCATAGATCGTCAGGAATATGGAGGTCTACGTTGATGATATGCTCGTCAAATCCATCTCGTCGGCCGACCATACCAGGGATCTGGGCGAGGCCTTCGAAGTGCTCCGCAAGTTCAAGATGAAGCTAAACCCCGCCAAATGCGCATTCGAGTCACAAGGGGAAAGTTCCTCGATTTCAAGGTCACTCACCGTGGAATTGAAGCTAACCCAGAGAAAATCGACGCTATCCTCAACATGGCCGCGCCCAAGACCAACGTCGAGATCATGCGGCTCACGGGACGAGTCGCTGCTCTGAGCCGTTTCATATCCAGGTCGAGGGAGAAATGCCTCCCGTTCTTCAAAGCTCTTAGGAAGATCCCGAGGTTCGAGTGGTCGGAGGAGTGCCAGGCCGCCTTCGACCAATTGAAGAAGCACCTCGCAACGCCACCACTGCTCACCCGACCAGTTGAAGGAGACGAGCTGTCGCTGTAGCTGGCGGTATCCGACCAAGCAGCAGGCTCGGTGCTCGTCCGAAAGGTCGGTGGAGCGCAGAAGCCAGTGTACTATGTGAGCCATGTATTTAAGGACGCAGAAACGAGATATCCAGCCATAGAGAAGATTGTCTTGGCCCTCATGGTGACCTTAAGAAAGCTGCGGCACTACTTCCAAGCACACACCATCATCGTCCTCACTGAGCGCCCGTTGGGGGCTATCCTTGCATCACCAGAATCCTCGGGTCGCTTAGAAAAGTGGAGGTGGGAACTATCTCAGTTTGACATAAAATATCGCCCGAGGCAGGCCATCAAAGCACAAGCCGTGGCCGATTTCATCGTTGAATGCACCATCCCTAGCAAGGAACCGAAGTCCACGCCGCCCCTCGCAACTCAGTGTCCCATCGCGGAAAGGCCTGGCTCCGTTCCAGAGTGGTCATCTACGTCGACGGGTCTTCAACCGAAGAAGGCTGTGGTGTCGGCCTCATTATCCGGGACCCGAACGAGGCGGAAATGGAGTACTCTTTGAAGCTCGGTTTCAAAGCCTCGAACGGCAGAGTACGAGGCCCTCCTGGCTGGGCTGCACATGGCCGACGGGCTGGGAATGAAGACAATTTGAATCCGCAGCGACTCGGCCCTTGTCGTCGGCCAAGTGACCGGCCGCTTTGAAGCTCGAGAGCCTCTGACGATGAAGTATCTGGACGGGGTGAGGAAACTCCGGAGGAACTTTGACGAAGTCCAACTAGAACAAATACCCACGCAGCTGAATGCCCAAGCCGACGCCCTGAGCAAGCTGGCTTCGTCATACTCGTCCAACAATAAGCGGTCTATCCTCTTCGAAACCTTGCCTCAGACCAGCGTGGAAGACGGGGCGACAACACTCCATGTATACGCGGCGCAGGAAGGCGACCAAGATTGGAGGAAGCCCCTCGTGGAATTCGTGAAGGACGGTATGCTCCCAGAAGATCGGGGAGCCGCCCGCCGCCTCCGGGCCAAAGCCTGCCACTTCATCTGGAGCAATAGGAACCTCTACAAGAAATCCTTCACTCAGCCCCTGCTCCGGTGCATCGACCCCCACGAAGCCGACTACGTCCTCCGTGAAATCCATGAGGGGGTTGGAGGTGCGCACCAAGAGGCCCGAACCTTGATCCAAAAGGCATTGCTCCAGGGGGTACTACTGGCCCACTGTTCACGAGGACGCCCAGAAGCTAGTCAGAAGATGCAAGAGTTGCCAGCTCCACGGCAGCATCCCTCGCCTCCCCGCTACCGAGCTGACCGCCCTAACATCCCCATGGCCGTTCGCCCAGTGGGGATCATAGTCCCATAATTCGCGAATTATTCGGCGAATTCGCGAATAATTCACGAATTATGTGACTGCCGATTAAATCTGCGAGTTATTCGCCATCACCTAACGCGCCGAATTATTGCCAAATTATTCGCGAATAATTCCCGAATTATTCGCGAATTATTCAAAAAAAAGCGAATTGTTCAAAAAACAGCAAATAATTCACGAAATTAAAATCTAGCGTCTCATATATTAATTTTTTGCTCGAAATCCTTCCCGAACACTTACCGAATCTTCCCCGAATACCTGCCGATTTTTTCCGAATAGTTCTCCGAATCCGAATTTTCGACCTCGCCGAATTATTGCCGAATCACGAATTTGTGACTATGGTGGGGATTGGATATGATCGGCCAGTTCCCTACCGGTACGGGCGGGCACAAATATGTTCTCGTCGCGGTAGAATACTTCACCAAGTGGATCGAGGTCGTCCCCATCAGGAAACCGAATGTCGCCACGACCATCAAGTTCCTACAAAACAATCTGATACTCCGGTTCGGCATCCCGAGATGTATCATCACCGACCACGGGACAAAGTTCGAGAACGAGAAAGTGAAGAACTTCTGCAAAGAAAAACATATCCTCATGAAGTTCGCCGCGGTCGCGCATCCCCAGTGCAACGGGCAGGCCGAAATCGCTAACCGAGACGTCCTCTGAGGTCTCCGGACCCGCCTAGAAGGGCGACGAGGTAGTTGGGTCGAAGAACTACCCCGGGTCTTATGGGCCCTGCGCACGTCAAAAAAGACCCCCACCGGGAAAACCCCCTTCAGCCTCTGCTACGGGACCGAGGCAATGGTCCCAGCGGAGATCGGGCTACCCAGTCATCGGGTCGAGCACTTCGATGACGATGCGAACACCTCGACGCTACGGACCAAGCTGGACATCTTGTTGGAGAAAAGAGATCGGGCTCAAATCAGGGCTGCCGTTTATCAACAACAAACGGCCCGATACTACAACACTCGGGTCAAGCGCCGCTCCTTCAAGACCGGAGATTTGGTCCTACGGCGAAACGAGTTCATCGATAAAGGCAGGCAACACAAGTTCTCCCCAAAGTGGGACGGTCCCTTCCTCGTCTCTAAGGTACTCCCCGGCGGAGCCTATCGCCTACAAGACGCGGAAGGACTCAAGTTCCCGCGGCCTTACAACGCCGAGAAGCTCAAGCTATACCGATGAGGCCGAGGCCAACAAGCGTGTAACCCTCCTTTCGTGAAGACGGTGTAAACGTTTTCTAAAAATTCTTTCCATTCAAATAAAGGAACGTCAGAACATTGCAAATAGGATTCTGTCTTTGTGATCCAAAGCCCACACCAAACAGGCAACCGCGCAGCTTCACTGCCCGATTAACCCTGGCAAGCCTCCTACGGCCCTCCAACGCTGAGGATCAAAGTCCTCCTTAGAGGCAGCTCAGCAGCTACCCTGCTCGGCTATCCCCGGCTGGTAGCTTCCTACCACAACCGACAGGGATCAAAAAGTCCTCCCAGAAGCAGTCGAGCCCGACTCTCGCTCGGCTATCCCCGGCTGGTAGCTTCCTACCACAACCGACAGGGATCAAAAGCCCTCCCAGAGGCAGTCGAGCCCGACCCTCGCTCGAGTATCCTTCAGGACAAAAGCCCTCGCCAAGAGGCACCGGGCAGTAACCCTGCCCGGCCAAGGGTCCTTGGTAGGCTTCTTACAGCCCCTCCCATGCTAAGGACCGAAGTCCTCCCAGAAGCAGTCGAGCCCGACCCTTGCTCAGCTACCCCCGGCTGGTAGCTTCCTACCACAACCGACAGGGATCAAAGTCCTCGCCAAGAGGCATTGGGCAGTAACCCTGCTCGGTCCCCGTCCTGAAGGATCAAAGCCCTCGCAAGAGGCAACCGAGCGGCTACCCCGCTCGGTCATCTCCGGCTGGTAGCTCCCTACCCATGACGCTAGGGATTAAAACCTTCGCAAGAGGCACCTGAGCGGCTATCCCGCTCGGTCATCCCCGGCTGGTGGTTGCCTACCCACGACGCCAGAGACCAAAGCCCACGCCAAGAGGCAACCACGCAGCTTCACTGCACGGTTATCCTTAGTAGGCTTCTTACAGCCCCTCCAACGCTAAGGATCAAAGCCCTCGCAAGAGGCAACCGAGCGGCAACCCTGCTTGGTCATCCCTAGCCGGTAACTTCCCTACTCGCGGCGCCAGGGATCAAGGCCCTCGTCAAGAGGCAACTGCGCAGCTTCACTGCCCGGATGGCGCCCACCATGGGGCATCCTCCTGCCAACCAGACACTGCTGGTTTGAAGCCCTCATAACAAGGCCACCTAGCTCCCTTCTGCTTGGCAAATCTGCGGCGGGCAGCATGCTGCGCATCAAATGCCGCAGACCCGAAACCCCATTGAGAGACACCAAATCTGTTCAAGTCTGAGCGATCCCCCTCGACTCCAGGGCCATGGGAATACCTCCTTCTCAGTAGCACTCGGCATGCTTGACAAGTGATCGAAATCAACTCGACGTACGATCGCCTGACATGGAAGCCCAACAAAGCAAGCAAAGATATTCTACGAATACTCTTCACATCCAAAAGATAAAGTGCAAAGCAATGAAACAGCAAGAGTTTTATTCGCACAAGCAAAATGTTTTTACAGGGGTATTGGGGGCTCCCCAGCCTTACAAAGTTCTAGACGCTTACAAAAGAGGGATGAGGAAATATCAAAAAGGCCTGAGTCACAAACCCCCTCCTGCGCCTCGCTTCCCTCATCACTGTCATCGCGGTCTGCCGGAGGCTTCACCACCAGAGGTTTTGCTACCAGGGGTGCGCCTCGCTTCCTTCATCGCTGTCTGCCGAAGGCTTTGCCACCGGGAGTGGGACCCGAGCATGGAGCTCGTCGTCGGCAAACTCAGAAAGCTGCTCCTTCACGGCATCTAGAGCCTTGTTCCACGCAACGGCGGAATGCTCGCCAAACTCGGCGTAAAACTGCTCTGACACCTTTTAATCGGCCACGGCCTTCCTAGCCCGAATCTCGGCGATCTCGGCTGCCCGAAGCGCCGCCTCGGCATCCCTCCTGCTGGCGTTTTTCTCCTCCTCCATGGCCGTGAAACGATCGGCCAGATCCGCCAGTTTCGCCTTAGCAACTCGGTAGGATGCACTCAGGCGACGATAGGCACCCTGGTTCGCTGAGACGGCGAGCTCCGTGCTCTCCGCTCGGGCTGCCAAGACATCAGCCCTCGCCCTCTCCAGACGCAGGTCACGTCGCAGGACCTCAACCTCTGAAGGAAACGCTTCCACCAGTCTCGGTGCATGGAACTCCCCCTCGACTCCATACGAGTAACGAGGGCGCAGTGTTGGAGGACCTGACGGGAAACAGATGAGAAACTTGGAGACACTCGAGCCAAAGAAAAGAAGGTTAAAAAACAACGTGTGGGGGAGTTCATACCTGGACCGCCCCTTGGGCTATGGCCTCCATTTGGATCCTCAGGGTGCCATGCGGAAGCCTCCCCCCGGCCGACTCTTCCATCCCCGCAAGCAAGCCAGCAGCGACGGAAAGCCCAGATGGAGCAATGAAGACAGCATCACCCTCCTGCACGTGAATCCCCTTAGGAACCCTCGACGGCGGCGCACGTGAGATTGTCCTTTTCCTCTTAAGGGGGACCCCGTCCTCGCCCTCCCCTACGTCTCTCGTCTGGGGCTCGGATGACCATGGATGTCCTTGGCCGCCGCCGGAACAATCACCAGGAGCCATCAATGAAGCGGACAGCCCTATCGCCGGCGGAACATTCGGCGCAAGGCACGAGCCAGCCGAGCGTACGGCCGCGCCGCTTGCCTCCTTCCGGAACGAGAAACCCAAAGAGTAGGAACGAACCATATATCCAACCCAAAAGAGGAAGAGCGCCGAACAGCCAAGACCTAGAAGAAAGAAAAATACGAAGGAGTAGAGGCCCTGGAGTGGGCCCCACCCATATTTATCACCGCAATCGCCCTCATCCAACGGCGCCCTTCATCTCCCGCCAAAGCGCTCCCTCGCGTCCAACGGCTCCGATCGCTCCACTTGTCGTTCCCATACTGGGCCGCATCCCATCAAACGCAGGTCTGCACACGTCACGTTGTCCAACCGATGCTTGACACGCGGACCGTCGCTTCAGTGACAGGATGCACGAACCGGCACACCTTCCTTAAATGCAGAGATCTCGCCCTGATTCGCTGGCAGAAAAGACAGCTGACAGCCCGGGGACGCGTCCCGACGAAATCTTAAGAGAGGGCTCACCCGGGCGGCCCGGCAGTCCACTCTTGACCCGACCCGCCAGCTGGCCGGGACAAGAGTGGGGGGCTAATGATGATGCTCTATATTGGCGATCTCCCAAATCAGGACACGTAGCACATGACGTGTCCCAGAACTCAAAAGAAAGGGCCCACAGGGGCCGACCAGGCCATCTCTGTACCCGACCTGCAAGCACAAGCTGGCTCTCCTCAGGACCCCCTGCAAATTAGCCTCCTCGGCCTCTCAGCTCGCCCCGAGCTGCCACAGGACCAAGACTCCTCGACCCTCCCGCTCGTTCCCGAGCTTCCCTACTGAGGCCATCTTCCCCGGTCCCTCCGACTGACCAACTCCACCACTCACAGGCGTAACCGCCGCTCCGCAAATCTCGCCATGCACAGATTCTCCGCCGGCAACATCCCTCGTTCCACGTCATCACGATCCTCATTAACGGGCGATCCGCTCTTTACGTGGACGTGACGTCGGAAGTGTAACTGCCGGCGAGATTCTCACGCCCGTTGCTGCGTGCTGCCGCCACTATATAAACACCCACCACAGAGAGGTCAAGTAAGCTTTTTTCATCCCACTTAACCGTTACTCTGCTCGGATCTTGTGCTAACTTGATCATCAAGGGGTCCTCGGTGGTACCAAACAACCCCGGGACTTCCTTGCAGGTACTCGACGCAAACTCCTCAAACCACCAATCTTCTCAAAACCCATTGAGACCCACACGCAGCAGGAGATCACCTCCAAATCCACGGAGAGATCGACGGAAGACAACATCTGACGGAGACCCGAAAAGGACCTCCATCAGTAATCCTAGATTTTCATGAAATCTTACCATACTTGTTTAGGAATAAAAGATATTAGCAGAAATATAAGATTACCATGGTAATCAAATAACATCATTTGATCATGGGAATTCCATTCCTCAATAGTTGCAAAACGAACCAGTTTGGCCTTTCCACCTTCCATTTTTGTGAGTTAAATTTGTTTCAGGCAAGTTTAAGTTCAATTATTTGGAGCAAATGTCATCATCATGCTGCTACCCTCTCTTCTTCTGGGTTTATATGAAACCGACGGTAGAGCATCGTGTTGAATTTTTCTATTTCAAATTCCTTTCCAGTTTCCACACAAAAATTGATCTTTTTTAAGAGCTTCACTAAGGCGTGGCCATGTTCATGCAGTCCAATCACTTGCGTGCATGGCCCGCATTTTCGTTGACATTTTAATATTTATGCTTAAAACAATTTTTTTTATATAAAATACTTGCCTATGATGATTGCATCCTCCTTTGCACCACCATTTCTATGAGCCAAGGGCTTGATCCAATGTTCAAACTAGCGATAGGGTGTAGCGTAGCGTTCCACTACTAAATAACGAAAAGCGCAAAAAACGTTGCGCATAGCACAAGCCACAAATTATTTATTATTTCTATGATCATCCCATTTACAACAAATTATATTATTATAAAGATATAAAATTAGTTTGAGCACATAGAACAATAAATAACATACCAATATGTTTTGCAGTTGCAGTTTCTCTGCACTCCAAAATTCCTCAGAAAAAACAATATTTTCAAAATTTTCAATCCTTGAGTTCATATATATGATTCATACTAATATTAAACCTATCGAAAATCAATTAAATAATCTCTATTTAAAAAACATGACTACTGAATATAAGTTCAAATTGAAAGATCGGAACTTTAATATGACCGTCTTCATATAATTTAAAATTAGATACTGAAATCTTAAAATCTACAATAAAAAATCTTATATGAAAATTGCATACACATAACATGACTATTTATTAAAAACGTAAACTATTTGAAGAAAAAATATAAGCCACTTTGTATTTAAGCTTTTTTTTTTCCAAAGTTGCGTAACAAATAGACTAGGTTATGCCACATAATGCAAAATAACAAGCTATTTTAAACATTGGGTTGACCTCTTAAAGATAGTTATCTGATATAAAATAGTTTTAGCAAATGTACAAAAAAATAAACATATTGTAGCATCCATCGTGCAAAAATTCTATAGTCAAGCATACGCTCGATTGGAATCTGTACTATAATGGATGATCTTCTGAGCAATCCCAAATTAAGTCGTTAGACACGATATCCAAAATTTTGCAATGCTAGGTCCCATGTGAAGCAAAATATTATGCCGAACAAGAATATGGTTAGAATGTAAGGTCCTAAAAAGAAAAGGAAAATGGTATGTGTACTGTAAAATACTACAATACAAAATAAAATTAATAATAAAAAGAAACAAAACACATTTAGCAGTTTTAAGGAGAATCATTAGAAACCATGTACAAATTTTCATAGTTACCCATTTCTTCCAAATTGTTTCTATGGCTAGTAGAAAACAGTTTCAATGAGCGCGCGCACACAAATCGCATTTCTAAGGAACAAACCATGTATAAAGTTTCATAATGAATTCAAGATAGTAACAGGAAACTGTTTCAATCCCACTGATATGCTCACAAGTGGGAATTCTTCAAATCACGACACGTAGCGAATGATGTGTCATTTACGTAAATCCACTAAATTTCTGGAAAATTTGGAACTGGAATAAGTATGATGCATTGGGGACGTTCCTCGGAGGACCTCATCTCCGAGGTCGCGTCTGACCTCTTGGAGACCTCCTCAGATTACCTTCTTATAACCGAGCTTCCACAACCTCCTTACTCGTCTTCGAGCTGTTACAGGGCTGAGCTTCCTCGGCCTCCCGGCATGTCTCCGAACCATCCACCGAGCTGAGTTTCCTCGGCTTTCCCGATCAACCGAGAGCGCGAAGCTCAAGCGCCCCCACCATAGCTCCATGTATCTCGTCAAAACGAGATATCCGCCACCCCACGTTCCGTATCCCACCCTGGCACGTCCCTCCATTAATGAGTATATCCCGCTATTAATGGACGAATCCTGCCATCGACACGAGCGTAACACAGGCACGTAACGAACAGCGAGGATCTCGTGCCGGCTCGCTCCATGCGACCCCTATATAAACCCCTCTTTCAGACCCCTAATAGGCCGCTACTCTGCTCTTATTCTACGGTACTAACTTGATCGTCAGAGGGTCCTACAGTGGTCACCCATCCCCGGAACTTCCTTTGCATATAGTTTGGCGTCAACACCAACCCATTGAGATCCACACACTCAACTCTCAAACCAAATCTCAACTTCTCAAATCCGCTCGCACCAGATCGACGGAGGATAATATCTGAGGGAGATCACGACCTCCATCAGTTGGCGCCGTCTGTGGAAACCAAAAGCTTCTCCACCCATAAAATTGATCTTCCGACCTCGAGCTGATGGCGACCAACAACCGCGACGATCGCAATACGAGCCGTCCCACCCTCCATAACGGAGGCGGGAGCGGTTCTACTCCCCTCCTAACATCATCGGCGTCTTATCCGCTCAGATCGACAGACTCACAGCGATGGTGGATGCGCTTGTCCGCGTTCAAGCGGCGGGCCCTACCCATCAGGCCGCAGTTCCCCCTTCCCGGGATAACGACATCCGCAGAAGAACAGATGGGCATGCTCAGGACCTCGATCTCGCTCACGCTCATCTCAACGTCACTGAACGCCGGCGAGCCGGCTCCGGCAACCATGACCCGCATGCGGTGAATGATTTCATGACCCGCTGGACGCCGGACAGCTCCACAACCCGATCTCAGAGAAGACCAGGCCGTCGCTCCGACGCCCGCCGTGCGCTCATTTCCCCAGAGGAGGTGTCGGTCAGTTCGCCTGCTTCCAGGCGCAATCAGCGCCCTCACCCCCGTCGAGACCGTGCAAACGGCGAACGTCGGGACTACTCAAGAAAGGCCTCGCCCGAGGATTTAAGAAACGTGATAGAGCGGAATCGGAAGCTACACCATCGCGCAGACCCGGAGCGAGAATAGTCGCCGCTCCGACTATGCGGAATCCTCTGGGTACCACCACCGGATCGAAGCCCTCGAAAAGGAAATTGAAGGCATACGACGAGATGGCCATATGTCCGGCGAAGGGGCAAAGTACTCCGTCGATTCGCTTACAAAGCCTTTTAAAGAAAGGCTACTGGCCGAGCGCGTCTCATCCAGGAACAAGCCGTCTAAAGTGGCCCTCTTCGACGGAAAGTCCGACCCGAAAGACTACTTGGATGCATTTACGGCGGGCATGAGCTTTCAAGACAACTCGGACGCAGCTCAATACCGAGCTTTTCCCCTACCCTAATCTGAGCTGGCCGGGACCGGTTCCGAGAGATTGCGCCGCGCTCCATCTCGACCTTTGACGAGCTAGCTACCCAATTCCTCGGTCATTTCGTCGAAAACCGACGACAAAAGAAGACGGACGATTACCTGTTCACCGTCAAGAGCGGAGACAAGAAATCCTTTAAAGGGTATGTCACTCGCTTCTACAATGCCCTCTTGAAGATTCCCAAGCACCGCGACGAAACAGTTATCACCGTGCTGAGGTCGGGCCTTAGGCTCAAAGAGTGGCTCCGCTCTTTTGCATTGGCGCAACCTAAGACCATGGCCGAAATGACATCATGGTCCGAGCGAGAAATCCAACTCGAGTCTGAGGTGAACTCCAACCTGTTAGTGTATATGCCCTAGAGGCCATTACTGTATCATACTAGTTTGTATATTACTTAATGGAAGCTTGGGATATTCACCTTGTATATACAATCTTGCTCAAAATAGTAGTATGCTACTTGGTTTGTTTCTACTTCAATGTGTACATGTGTTTATTTTATTATATCACCTATACGCATTAGTGGAGCCCTTAGGATCTTTGCTTGATTACCAGCGTTGTGATGGCAGTCACACTAGTGGGTCTGGGTAATCTATAAGCACATCCTTATGCAGGTCCCTAGTCGCAGGACTATCGAGACAGGGCATCGATACTCCGGAGTAGACTAGCGCATGCGCTTCTCATCCCAGTGTGGGAGACGGTCTGTCCCACAGCCGTCAGTACGTCGTACTGGAGATAGTATGCGGGTGCTCGTTGGGTTACGAGTACACTGGACAGGACTCGTCGGGAACTGACCGGTTGGTATTATACCTATCGTCAGTTATCAGTTCCCAGGTGACATGAGTACAGCTTAATCCGCTGACTTGACACTGTCACTTCGCCTCGAGTGTGTTCCCACTGTATTTTGATTACTACCCTACCACGGCTCAAAGGAGTCGTGCAAACAGGTAGTAGTTGGGTGCAGTCCCGAAGCACTTGGAGGCAATGACGGTTAGACAGGATTCGTCTCTCCCGGTATTGGGGGTTGACATCGCGCTGTGTCTAGGAGAGCCATTACACGAGTAGTCCCTGGCCAGGGCAAGCAGGATATACTGGTAGGCTTCCAGTGTTATCTCAGGGTGTATTGGGCTTCACTCCGACACGACTTGTACCGCTATTAGGGGACTGACGTTTACCGCCCCCCTAGGCCCGCCATGCGATGTATCAGACGAACAGACCGGACTGTACGGAGATTGTCACATTCAGGCTCAGTAGGAGTTCAGATGGGTTTCACCTCGTCAGTCTTCTTGTCGGCATCTACCTGGGGACCGTTACGCACAGCTAGTGCCGCTTGCGGTCTGTGGTTAAACCCACTGCCAGCGTAGTGTCGAGTCTTTAGAGTCCCACACAGAAAGCTATTCGCCTTTAGGCAAAAGAGTAAAGGTCGCATGGTTTTGCGACAGGTCGCATGGTTTTGCGACAGGGTTCAGTCACATTCGTGCACTTGTGCACGTTTAGTGTCCGGACAGTTTACACTAGCGGGCTTTGGTTTAAGCCAGATCCTAGTGTACGTATTGGGATTGGTTTTATCCAGTTTGTATTCGTGTTCCTCGGAACGCGGGTGCGGGTGTGTATGCACAGTTGACGAAGAGACAGAGGCAGAGAATTCTCATTAGGGTTGTTGACCGTTGACTGTTGACTATTGACTTTTTGCTCAACCCTAATGAGAATATGATATGTAATTAACAATAATATTAATTAAGTATTGTGGTGACATGGTTGTTGAGGGGTTGACTTTGTTGACTTGTTGACTTTGTTGACCGGTTGACTAGGTTGGACTAGTTGACCATCATGATGACAATGGCTATCATTTCATGGCAAAGACTTTTTACTTGCTTGTTCTCTTGTGCAATATGAGTGCATGAAATGATATAGCCATTTTGACTTAAACCATTTTACACAATACTTGATTACTATTTTTGTGATGATGGTTTTGGATTATGAAAGCCAAGAGAGAAAAGTCTTTCTCATTCTATCATTTTCATTCTCTCTCTTGTGTTCTTGAGCTCTCATCTCCTTCCTCTTGCTCTCCCTCTCTTTAGTCTATGGTTCACTTGTCTCATGTGTTGAGAACCAAGAACCATAGAGAAAATCCCAACACACTCTCCTCTACTCACTCTAGTTCACAAGGTTTAGCAAACCGAGTGAACTAGTTTCTTCAAAGACCGAAGAAGAAGCCAAAGGTAGAAGCTTTCAGGTGGATCAATCTTCGGCGCAAGGAGACGACGGGGTGAAGCCGATCCGGACAACCATCGAGGCTTGAAGACGAAGGAGTTCAAGAAAGAAAGGTATAACCCCCTAACCGAGTAGTTAACAACTCCTAGTTAGGTTGTTAGTTGGATATTTAACAAAGATCCGGTTTTGAGTCCATATTACCACCTCTAGAAAATTGTTTTTCACCAAATTCCGCATGCCCGAAAGTACCGGGAGAGGTAGCATGGACTTACACAACCTGCCCAGAGGCGACCAAGCAGACCGAAAGAAAAGGGACATGGAAGAGAAAAAGAAAGTCGATCGCCCGAAACCTTATACCCCGAGGTTCCAGGAGTACACCCCTCTGAACATTTTCCAGACTGAGCTGTTGGAAGAAACTAAGAGCGAAAGGTTCTTTAAGCTCCCGCCAGCTATCCAAAGAACGGGCAAGCATCTCCACGGCCCGTACTACGCCGTTCACAGGTCGCAGGGTCACCCGACTGAGAGCTGCAAGCAGCTCCGTGACTACATCGAGGAGTTGATCCGCTCCAACCACCTGGCGAAATACCTATGAGAAAAGCGGCAGGCGGAGTGGGAGCAAAAGGTGTTGGCTATAATGCTCTCAAGTCAATTATTGGATCGAAGGCACATGATTGCAATGATTGAGGGAGGACCTATACCGGTAGAACAGTCTTACTCGAGATGATAGTATGTTATCTGGTTTGTCTTTATCATCGTATACATGCTTCAGGTGACATTACAGATCAATATTACATGTTGATAGAGCTCATAGGATTCTTGCTTGACTACCAGCAGTATGATGGCGATCATATACGTGAGAGTTAGGTAGTCTATAAGCACATCCTTAAAGTGTCCCTAGTCGTGGGAGTTTCGAGACTGGGCATCGATACTCCAAGAGTAGACTAGTGTATACGGATCGAGACCCCGACGAGGGGCGGTGGCCGGTCTCACGAGCCATTGGTGTCAGTTGGTTTACCTAAGATGTATACAGATGCTCATTGGGTTATGAGTACACCGGACGGACTCGCCGGGAACATGCTAGTTGGTATTATACCTATTGTCAGATAGCAGTTCCCTGGTGACATATGTACAGGTTAGTCTATCGACCTGAGATCATCATTTTTCTCGTGAGTTCCCACTGTGCTTTGATTACTACCCTACCACGGCTCAAACGAGTCGTGCAAACAGGTTTTAGTTGGGTACAGTCCCGAGCCACATGGAGGCAGTGAGCGGATCGTCAGGGGATTCGTCTCTCCCGGTATTGGGGGTTGATGTCGCGGTGTGCACGGGTGGCCATCACCAGAAATTCTCGGCCGGGATAGACGAGAATTACCGATACCGATCTAGGATCGGTAGTTTCTCAGTTGGTGATAGGTTTCATACCGACACTAAATGTCAAGTTATTAGGGGTCTGACTTTATCCACCCCTCTAGACTCGATATGCGATACTCATGGACGAAAATGAGCGGAGCCTCATAGAGTCGCGTAGATAACTTAATTGGCTAACACATGAATCTGATCCCGTGCATTTTCATCGTCCTTTTATATTTAAATTGTATTTTAGAGTGCCGCTGTGTTCTGCAGTTTCTGCAGTAATATTCCTTACACCGTCACATTAAACTGAACATAACTTCTTATATAGAGGTGCTATTGATAATCCGTTTGATGCGTTGGAAACTTAACTGATAGAACTATATTTCATTCAACTGGAGCAACATCAGAATCTGAACACAATCACTGATAAAACATGCGCGAAGTTGGGCTTCCAGTCCTGAAACTGGAATTTCAGCAATCGATCGCTACCTTCAAATGATGATAATTCCCTAACCTGAATCCCGATTGACATGAAATTAAATTTACTGTTTAGATGATCAAGTGTACTTCGTACGTCCTTTATATTATTTTGGTCGATTCTATGCGTATGATTTATCGTAAATTTTGCAAGTTTTATGGCATTGACCGTCATAGAATAATGAATACATGTTCAACGCATTTCTGCATATTTTCGTACTTGATTTATACTTGTTGCATAGTGATCGTTCACACTGAGACCTAGCGACTGTTCTGCATTGTCGATATATATTAGTGTTAGTGATTGTGTTGTGGCAAATACAACAGTGATAGTGACAAATGGAAAGTGATTGAAAATGACAGCGATACGTATTTATTCACAACCTATCTGATGCAGATACGTATTTGTTCACAACCTATCCGACAGTGATAGTGACAACCGGATCTTAGTATTATATTGTTGGATTATTTTCGTCTCGTTGTATTCGTATTCAGTAGAAATACGGATGCAGATATGTATATACAGATGATGGGTATTCTTGTAATCCATTACAAGATTACTTTAGTTGACGCCATTTCTTTTTCTTTATTAAACATTTAGTTTTAATGTTTGATAATGGTGAAATGTGTGAGTGTAAGTTTTGGATTGTGAGTGTGAGTTTTGGCTTTGATGCATTGAATGTGGCATGTGCCATGCTTGATTCAATTATTGTGTTGTGAGATATTTGTGAGAGGGGCAGATCTTTTCTAGTGCTAGGATTTTCTTTTGTTGCTCACATAATATCTCACAACACACGCACACACTTTAAAAAGGGCAGCAAACCATTTCCTCACAATCTCTCTTCACTTGCTTCACACTTTCACCCATGGCTTCTTCTTCAACCTCCATATACACCCTCTCATGAGTTGAGAATCCTTGGTTGTTTTGAAACAAAGTATTCACACACACATTCTACTTCATCTTGGCTATCTAGGTTAGCAAACTAGATACCCAAGTTGCTTCGGTTTTGAGGCGAAAGCCCATATTACTAATCCTCGACGTGGATCGCCTTCGACGAAAGAGACCAGAGATCGAACTTGATCGAGGAAGCCGCGAGGAGCTTGGGACAGAGGTTGAAGACCGAAGGACGCGAATCATCGGTATAACCTCTCCAAACTCTTTTTATAGAACTAGTATAGGGTTAATGGTACGATCCGTCGATTAAAGTTCCGTTAGCGCCGGGTTTTAAAAGTTTTTGTTCCGCGTTTGGCCACGGATTGATGGCTGGGGCGCTGCCGTAACCTACAAAAGGACCAAACTCCTCCCGGGGAATTAACGATCAGGCAAATCATGGTCGTTACCGCGGATCCAGCTCGGGAAAGTGGGAGGAACCACCGCCTCCTACCAGTCGAGGAGGTAAGCGATCCACCCCACAAGAAGTGCAAGAAAGGTGACACGTTCATCTTCATCGACGAAGACCTTCACGGCATATCACTTCCTCATAATGACCCCCTTGTGATAGCGGTCCGAGTCCACCGTTACGAGGTCCAGAGAATATTGGTCGATTCAGGAAGCTCGGCGGACATCATGTTCTACGACAGTTTCCGGCGTATAAGGTTGGGTTCATCCGACCTTCAACCGACCTCATATGTCCTCTCTGAGTTCACCAACCATTCCATCCCGGCAGAGCGATTGGTCACCCTCCTCCTCAACATTGGGGAAGCAGGCAAGACGCGGATCATACCGGTGAACTTCCTCGTTGCTAAGGTCCCGTCGTCCTATAACGTTTTCCTGGGATGCCTTATCCTAAACGCCTTCCGGGCTCAGATCTCGACTTATCACCTTGCACTCAAATTCCCTTTAGATCAAGGAGGGATAGGCCGGGCCTATAGAGACCAGCAAACCGCCAAGATTTGCCTCGCATCGACGTCCCCCGCCGGAGAGCAGGGCAACGATTTTGAAGACACGCATGACTTCCAGGGGTCTTTAGATACACACGACGACCAAAGGGAAGTTCGTGGTGCCCCGGTAGAAGCGTTGACGGAGGTCCCCCTCGTAGAGGGAACCGATAGCCGGACAGTTCAAATCGGCTCTCTCTTGACAGGGGACCACCGCGGAGGCCTGATCCGGTTCTTCCGAGATAACTCGGACGTATTCGCTTGGGCGCCAGCGGACATGCCCGGGATCAACCCTGAAGTAATCTCCTACAAGTTCGGGGAGCCCGGCCCATTCGACAGAAGAAAAGAAGTTTTGCGCCGGTTAAACAAAAGGTGATAGAAGACGAGGTGGATCGATTTCTCGCCACCAACTTCATCAGAAACCTGGACTACTCAGATTAGCTGGCAAACATGGTCATGGACAAGAAGACAAACGGGAAATGGCGCATATGCGTCGATTTCACGGACTTAAACAAGACTTTCCCCAAAGACAACTATCCACTTTCTCGGATAGACCAGTTAGTGGACAGTTCGTCCGGCCACGAACTACTGAGCTCTATGGACGCTTTCTCCGGTTACAATCAGATCCAAATGAACCCGGCCGACGCAGAACTTACCGCCTTCACCACTGATCGGGGGGTCTACTGCTACAAAGTGATGCCCTTCGGACTCAAGATCGCCGGGGCCACGTACCAGCGGCTTGTCAACAAACTGTTCAAACCGCAGATTGGGAGAAACATGGAAGTCTACGTCAACGACATGCTCGTAAAATCCACCTCGTCAGCTAGGTACACTAAAGACCTCGGCGAGACATTCGACGTCCTGCACAAGTACAAAATGAAGCTGAATACAGCTAAGTGTGCGTTCGGAGTCACCAGTGGGAAGTTCCTCGAGTTCATAGTTACCCACCGAGGAATCGAAACGAACCCTGAAAAGATCAGCGCCATCCTCAATATGGCAACACCCAAAAGCAATGTCGACATCAAGAGACTCACGGGGAGGGTGGCTGCCCTGAACCGCTTTATGTCCAGATCCAGAGAAAAATACCTCCCGTTTATCAGGGCCCTAAAGAAAATTCCTAAGTTCGAATGGTCTGAAGAGTGCCAGAGTGCTTTCGAACAACTCAAGGCACACCTGGTGACCCCACCGCTACTCACCCGACCAGTCGAGGGTGACGAGCTATTACTATATCTAGCCATCTCCGACCAAGCTGCAGGCTCGGTACTTGTCAGAGAATTCGAAGGCATAAAGAGACCGGTCTACTACGTGAGCCATGTTTTCAAGGACGCGGAAACGAGATACCCGGCCATAGAGAAAATAGTCATGGCGCTTGTCGTCACCTCAAGGAAACTTCAACACTATTTCCAAGCGCACACAATCCTTGTCCTCACCGAGCGACCTTTAGGGTCTATTCTCGCCTCCCTCGAATCATCAGGTCGTCTGGAGAAATGGAGGTGGGAATTATCCCAATTCGATATCAAATACCGCCCCCGACAATCCATCAAAGCACAGGTCTTAGCGGATTTTGTTGTCGAATGCACCATCCCCACTAAAGAAGAAACGGCGGCACAGGGCCCCGAACCACGTCCCTCGGTCGAGAAGATGCCCGACCCCATCCCGGATTGGGTACTCTACTTGGACGGATCCTCCATAGAGGAAGGGAGCAGGGCTGTCCTGATCATCCACAGCCCGGATGAAGCGAAAATGGAATACTCTTTAAAGCTTGGATTCAGAGCATCAAACAACGCCGCAGAATATGAGGCTTTGTTGGAAAGACTGCGGATCGCCTCCGGGGTAGGGCTGAAGACCATCAGGGTTCGCAGCGACTCCGCACTAGTCGTCGGCCAAATAACCGGGCGTTTCGAGGCCCGGGAGCCACTTGTTTCCTGATTTAAAATCAGGAAGCTTCTGTGAAAAGCTTCAGAAGAGGGTCACGTGCTTACACGTGACTAGCCGTCGCGTGTTCGCACGTGACACCTAAACGCATCATTCAAGCAAGTTCAGTCTCCTGACTAAGTCGAAGAAAAGGGGGCTTCAGGAAGGGTCACGTGCTCCCACGTGATCAAGGTCACGTGTCGACACGTGACATTTAAATTCAAGCAGCAAAGGCGCACATTGGTTCCCTGATCAAGTCAAGGAAAAAAGCTTCAGAAGAGGTCACGTGCTCCCACGTGACCAGGGTCACGTGTCGACACGTGACGTTCAAGGCAGCAAGCGCGTCTCCAGAACAACCAAGGAAAGAGAGCTCAAACAAAGGGTCACGTGCTCACACGTGACCAGGGGTCACGTGGTAGCACGTGATGTTTAAGCAGCAATCAGAAGACACAGCGCAGAAAGCTCGTTCCAAAGGGGGTCACGTGCTCACACGTGACCATGGATCACGTGGTCACACGTGACCGACTTTCAAAGCCCATTTTTGACGACAGAATTAAATTCTGAAGGAAATTCGAATCTTTCCAAAGGAAAGTAATTATTTGGGACTAATCAAATCAAAGATTCAGAGATGATTAAAGATCATCTATCTATGGAAAATCTCGGCTTTGGGAAAGATTTCCCCCTTAAATCTAACCAAAATATCAAAGGAGAATCTCTGAATTCAAGATCCAATGGTGAATAAAATTCACCTAATAATCCAAAGGCCCAAAATGAATTATGGATGCAAATCAAATCTCCCAATGAAGATTCGTCAAAAAACTGATTGATGCGGCTGCCTCTCCTATAAATAGGAGCCAAGAGACAAAAAAAAGAGAGATACATGCGCAGAGAAGAAAAGAGAAAAGGAGAAGAGCTTTGATACTTCGAAAAGACTCAGATCTTCTGCAAAAAGCCCTAGGTAAGAAAGGGAAGGCATTTTGAAAGAAGCAGAATTTAATTCTCAACAGAGTTTAACTCTGATAATATAAAAGCAGAAGAACTTATTTCTTCTCTCTTTGATAGAGGATCTGCAAAGTGCACATCTCCCCTTAAGGTTGAGAATTTAATTCTCAATGGGTTGAGATCCTGCCATGCAGATCCAAAACATAGAGAAGGAGTGCAAACTTGAGAATTTAATTCTCACAGAACTATAGGAATTTAATTCCTCCAAAATAAAAGTGGGGCTAGACCCTATATCATGGGAATTTAATTCCTTCAAAACAAAAAAAGGAGAAACAGGGTTTAACCCTAATTAAAGAACTTAGTTCTGTTGAAACAACGATCATCATTTCCTCAAAAATTTTATTAGGGTTCAACCCTATTCAGCCCTTCACATAAACGGGGAATTTAACTCCCGCAGAAAATTCAGAGTTAAACTCTATCCCAGAATACAAGTCTTCAAAAGAAAGAAGGATTTAATTCCTCTGAAATTAAAAAGTCTCCGGAATTTAATTCCTGAAAAAAGGAGTAACAAATCCTCTGAAAAAAACCACATTAAGGCAGGGTCACGTGTCACCACGTGACCCCCCCTCAAAAGCCCTACAGAAAACCCCCTTGAGGCAGCACCCCACGTGACCCACGTGACTTTCAGCAGAAGCCTTAACGCATAGGCATTTGAATGCCCATCACGTGCTGACACGTGATGCTATCAAAAGATGCAGTAATTTCAGCAGAACAAATGGAGGAAGGGCGCTCTCACGTGCTGCCACGTGACCCCTCTTGTCTTAGTGTTTAACACTAAATTGAAACTCTCGCACTCAGTGTTAAAATATTGTTGGGCCTTAGTGTTCAACACTAATTAAAAAGCTTTATCTGCAGTGTTCAACACTGATTACCTTAGTGTTTAAATACTAATCTGAGATCTTCATTTGCAGTGTTCAACACTGATCTGTTTTAGTGTTTAACACTAATTTGAGAAGCCTTATTGCTGGTGTTTAACACCAATTATTTCTTAGTGTTAAACACTAACTTGTTAACCGCATTCCCAGTGTTCAACACTGATTGCTCTATAGTGTTTAACACTAGGCTTTGGCCCAATTGGCTAAATGGATAGAGGCAAAGCCTCTCCTTCAATGGATCAGCAAAAAGTCAATGTTTCAGACCCGACTGGACTTAGCCCAAGCTGGCCATAAGTCCTCAATTTGTGATTAACTGGGCTAATGGGCTCATAACATAATTAATCAGTCTCGACCCCAAATTGGGTCAGGGACTATTAAATCCATTCCGGTTCTAGGGTACATCTCTTCACTCCTTTGAAACTTGGCATTGTAATCCCTCAATGTCTTCAAAGAGGTGACGGGTCCCGACGGCCACTCATGATATGGACTGTGGGGTCCTTAAACCCATGCCTAATGCAAACTTCCTGGTTACGTGGAACGCGGATAACGTCACTCTTTGACCCCGTGGAAAACGTCCAGAGCGGATCCTGGTCCTCGCAGAGCATGGCAGTGAACCCGTGCGAAGCATCCAGAGCGGAGCCTAGTCCTCGCCTAACGCGGCAGCGAACCCGTGTGAAGCATCTAGTGCAAACTTCCTGGTTACGTGGAGCGCGGATAACGTCACTCTTTGACCCCGTGGAAAACGTCCAGAGCGGAGCCTGGTCCTCGCCAAGCACGGCAGTGAACCCGTGTGAAGCATCCAGAGCAAATATGGACCGCAACGTCCTTAAACTACCCACGGACCGCAATGTCCTTAAACTACCCACGGACCGCAATGTCCTTAAACTACCCATGGACCGCAACGTCCTTAAACTACCCACGGACCGCAATGTCCTTAAACTACCCATGGACCGCAATGTCCTTAAACTACCCATGGACCGCAATGTCCTTAAACTACCCACGGACCGCAATGTCCTTAAACTACCCACGGACCGCAACGTCCTTAAACTACCCATGGACCGTAACGTCCCTAAACTAGAACAATAGGGCCCTCCATATGCTCTTTTGTCGGATCTAAACGGTCCCGTTTAAGTTGATCTTAGCCTCAAAGATGACTAACGTATCCTTAAACCTTCAAACAGAGTGGACTATAAATCCCCCCAATCAACTTTGGTTCAAGGGTACATCTCTGAACTCCTCTGACATCTGTCGTTGTAATCCTTCAACGTCGTTAGAGAGGTGACGGGTCCCGACGGCCATACATTCAATAGACCACTAGGTCCCTAAACTGGAACATTAGAGCCAATTGCTCTTTTGTCGGATCTAAACGATCCCGTTAAGTTGATCTTAGTCTCAAACTGGACTAACGTATCCTTAACAAACGTTTGAGTTGATCTTAGCCTCAAGTATGGCTGACGTATCCTCAAACCAAACCCCCAAACCCAAATCTAAGATAATGCGGATTTGGACTAGTCCACGCCCTACGGGCGACGACATAACTCAGTCTCCGTAAACAATCCACAGGCAACAAAACACAAAACAAACACCCACGACACGAAGTGACCAGCTGGAGAAGGAGAAAGTTGTTACCGCAATGCGGTAGCGTAATTAACTGCAGGGGCTTGCGCCTGCAGGGAAGAGCGTCCCCACAATCAAAAACCCCTCAAGCGAGGGGGAATCTGACGAAGTCTGCTACATCGGACGCATCCGTTTAAACCTTCGATACATGGTGCCATAAATCAACTTGGCATCTTCGGAGAGGTGAACGGATAGCACCAATTAGCATCTGCCCCGAATCTCAGTGCCAAGACACCGCAGTCTTGTGCGCCGTCTTTCGGAGGGGAACAGATTCTGGCACGCCCGGTGGGACCTTTTCCTCTTTCCACTCCACACTTCGTGTGTCGTGATTCGCGAACCAATCGCGGTTCGCTAATAGTTGCCCTTGGGTCTCAAGGTACTGAGAATTGGCATCTTGCTTATTGCAGAAAGCAAAGGATCGATGGCTTTCATCCCTGCGAAATCCTCCAACTGCTCAGACGGCAACTGCAGCCGACGCTCTGCCTCGCCAGGAGGTATAGCCTATGGACCCCAAGCTGCTTCGCTGTTCACAATGCCGATGGAACAGGTCACCCGCGCCACCACAGGATTGTTTTTTGGGACCATGATCCCGCCGACAAACTTTACCGTTCCAGTGCTGGCGAAGGAAACTCTCAAGAAGTCGGTCTTTGATCGTCTTACCCCTACCGCGGCTCCTCTCAACGAGTCACCCAACGTCAACGCCTCGGTCTTCTCTAGACTGGGCCAGAAATCATGCGAGCTCATTACGGGGCCTACAATCTCAAAGAAGACTGCTTCTAAGAAAGTGAACGCTCCCATACCCGAAATCGCCAAGGCAACCTCTCCAGCCAAAAAGTCGGTCTTTACAAGATTGACGGCTCCGGCCTTTGCTCCCGCTTTTCAGAGGACATCGGTCTTCGATAGGTTAACGCCAACAACAACCCCCCATCCACACAGGGGGCATGAAGAAACCATTCTTACCGCTGACCCTGCACCGTCCGCTCGACACTCTCGACGTCGCCATTGGCGCCGAGTGAGGAAGGCTGGGGGCAACTCTCCCTCCGGATTGACCCCACCAGCCCCGGTGGCCGAAGTTAATGCCGCTGTTCCGACTGGGAACAGTTTTGAAATGCTAAATAAGGTGCGAAGGAATTCCCCTACGGCAGTACTGAAGAAATCTCCTCCCTTACTAAAAAAGGTGGTGGAAACAAAACCCGAACAGCCTCGATCTCCTCAACGGCTGTCTTCCAAAATTTATAAGGTTTGGCGACAAGCCCGAGATTCGATCATCGATCCAAACTTCTCCCGCCAGCACAAGAAACTGAAAATCCAACCTGAAGCTGGTCACCAGGCTAAACCCCAAAAGGCTGTTGATCAACTGACTCATAAAAGGAGGAGGCCAGAGAGGACCCCACAGCATGCAACGACGGCTAAAAACACTAGGCCTAGACGCCCTAAGTCTGGGGGCATGATGGTCCACACTATATACATGGCCTCTGGAAAGGAGGAGAGCCGCACTTCTACAGGCCATCGACCACTAACCCGATCCGTAACAAAATCCCAGGAGCAGCAACAAAAGCTCCAAGAAATGATGAATGCTATGGCCGCGCTCACCGGGCCAAAGGAAAGCCCAGAAGCGTCCTCAGACGCACGCCGGGAGGAAGAAACCGACGCTGAATTCCTTCGCCGAACACTGGAGAAAAGGGACAAAGAGGCGGCTGAACAAGCGGCCAACATACAACGGATGGGCCTTCTCTTTCAAGATGTGATAGGAATGATGATCCAGCAAGACTTGCCAGCTGAAGATCCTCCGATTATTCTGGAGGACGACCGAGGAGAGACGTCAAATCCACCTCCAGCCCTCTCGACGGCCAAGGAAGAAACGATCTCTAAGGCTGACTTGGCTGACTACATAGCCCAGCAAATCCGAGTTCATCGCGCAACTGAGGCAGCTGGTCAGACCGTGAAAACCGGGCGGCCGTATCCGAGCTGGTACGATCAAATCAAATACCCGCAAGGCTATACGATACCGAAATTCCATGTGTATAAGGGGACCGGCAATCCCCATCAACATGTCGCCCAGTTTCGGGCCCTATGCGGTAACACCGGCGGTGACGATAAATTGTTGCTTCGCCAATTCGTGGGCAGCTTGTCAGAAACAGCGTTCGAATGGTATTCAGAACTCCCGAACGATTCCATCAAAACGTTCGCTGAAATGGAGTTGTTGTTCACTCAGCGATTTGCAAGTGCCAGCGAACGCACTCCAATAACTGCACTTATTAACGCCAGGGTAAAACCGGGTGAAACCTGGGTCCAGTACGCTATACGCTGGCGGAACTTGTGGTCGAGATGTGAGCAGCGCATCGAGGAAGCACCTGCGGTGGGCATGTTCGTGGGAACTCTAGACCCTCACGCAACTATCTCCCAGTTTATGATGTTCTTTAAGCCAACCACATTCCAGGCTCTGATCGACAAGTTAGCTCAGATGGACCAGATGGGTCATAGACCACCTACACCGAAGTCGGAACCTCGGAATGACAAGGGTAAAGGAAGGGCAACCTTTGTCGCGAATGCCCAACAGCAACCTAACGCCCCGAAATCGACGGATCAACTGGAGGAAAGACGCCGGTACTATAATGAGAAAATGAAGCGTCCCTACTCGTTCCCACAAGAAAAGACGAAGCGGTTATTCGAGTTGGCAATACGCAACAGACTTATAAACCTACCAAATCCAAGGCGACCACCACACCCCACCGAGGTGAATAACTCCAACTACTGCCCTTACCATCAAACGGTAGGCCATCCGATTGAAGATTGCTTCGTCTTCAAAGGATGGATTGAAGACCAATACCTCCAGGGGAAGTTTGTACTGTCCGAAAAGTGGAAGGTGAACCCACCACAACCACATACTCCTAAGAAGGCCGATACACCGGGGGCAACCTGCTCCTTTATCGAAGAAGCTCCATGGGAGGTCGTGCTATCAACGAAGACCAAAAGAATGCTGAGAGACCTCCATGCATGCCCTGCGATCGAATGGAAGGACCCTCTTGAACCTCAAATTATCGAAGGGATGTTGAAGCCCCGCCCAATTATAAAGACTAACGATAAGAGCCGAAATACTCACGTCCAACCGTCAAAATCTTCGAAGAAAAAGAAGAAGAAATCCAAGAAGTCCGTGAAGCTTGGAAACGAGCACACGAACTTACAGAAGCAAATAGACGCGCTGGAAGAATACAATCAAAAGGCGCGAACTCCTGTCACACTGCAAGAGTTCCTCAACCATATCTTTCAAGAGGAAGATGAGGGGGAGAGCTCGTCGGATGAATCCGAAGGATATGTGGCGAGTTGTAACGTAATCTCCCACTCGTTTACCGATGATGGGAAAACTCCCGGCACTAAGAAGATGGAGGCAGAGCCTGTACCAGAGTGTCCATGGCCAACGGACGAAATGATCGACGCTTTTCTAGACAAGATTCGTCTAAAATGTAAAGCGGACCAGGAGCGTGAAATGACCACGCCGGAAAGAGCCAAATACGGACGACCGAACGGAAGAGTTGAACTACCTCCTCCAGAGCGAAAAGTATCCGAGGTAGACAAGAAGATATTCAAGACGAGAAAAAGGTTTGCCAAAGCCGTGTCAATGGGGATGAAGCTACCACCCTCGGAAGGAAACACACACGATGGGGTAGAGACGCACCCTGACTATTGCACATATCATCGGAAAATCTCACATCCCACGGAGGAGTGCGACGCCTTTAAGATATGGTGGCAAGGATATGTTGTTCGTCAGCAACATTTTAAGCGCATGAAACGCAAGAGCCGTCAGGAGCGAAGAGGTACTGTCGGAGGACATAACAAGACTACTGGCAACTGTTACATGGTTGACGCCAGAGGGTCACAAGTTCTCACCTTCGGGAGCGACTCTGATGAAGAAATGGCTCTGGGCCCTCTCTTTACAGAATCCGTTCTAGGAAAAAAGGAGGAATCAGAGGCCTGCGAGAACATCCAGCTGCGCAACCGCACGCTCCCGGAGAAGAATCTCGGTCCCGTCGGCCGAAAAGATAAGGGAAAGGAAAAGGTCATTGAAGATATCACTTTAGATGACCGGGTCATAAAAGAGCTAACTAACAAAGACCCTCCCAAAAAGGGTAAGGTGGACTATAACATCCTCGCGCACTTAAGGAAACTACCCTCTCAGCTTAGCATTCTTGATGCCCTTCTATTATCAAAAGAAGCGCGAGACTCACTCATTAAAGCGTTGCAAGAACCTGAACAATTCCAGGCCGTTCTCGCCACTGAAAGGATGAAGGATGAACTGGAGGAAGTGCATACAGCCGATGTCACTTTCGGTGACGAAGACCTTCTCCTCGGGACGTGCGACCACAACCGTCCCCTATATGTCTCTGGATACTGCCATGACATCAAGATAGGTAAGATCTTAGTGGATAATGGATCCTCCGTCAACCTCCTTAATGTTCGGGTGTTGAAGGAAATCTGCATGAGTGTGCAACACCTCGCTCGTGACAAAATTACTATCTCCGGTTTCGACTCTCAATCGTCACGGACTCTCGGATCTGTAATACTGACGTTACGCTTCGGACTTCTCGTCACAGACATCAAATTCCATGTCATTGACGCCAAGACCTGCTACAACGCCTTGCTCAGCCGTCCCTGGCTACACGAGTACAACATCATCCCTTCTACACAACATCAGTGTATGAAATACTTCAAGGATGGTTTCGAGTACACTGTAACAGGCGAGTTAAACCCGTTTTCTGTGAACGAAGTCCGCAAATACGAAGATGCGAAATACTTTTTGCCAGATTTCGAGGATACAGAAAGGTGTCGCGACCCGAAGAACAAAACCGCCGCCACCATTCCCGTTTTTGGGAGCGATACCGAAGAAGAGGAGGAAATAGTGTATACGGGGCCATCCCAACGCAACAACCTGGGGGCACCCACCCCCGTACCGGTCTTCGGGAGTGATTCGGAGGACGAGGTTAACGTCGTGTTCTCCAATCGGCTGTCAATACAGGCACCCCTTTGCGATGACCATAGTCTGCAAATCACCATGGTACCGCAAGAACACTATAAGGATCTCGACGCGCTTCAAACCCACAGCGTGCAGGACCTGCAAACATTTTACGTCCCTCCCAAGCGAAGGGGTGAAAAGGTGATCCTATTCTATCAATCCTCAGAGTCGAAGGTGGAGAAAGAGATCTGGCACGGCGTGGATGTTACACTTGACAGGCTCCAACCCATTCGTCTGCCTAGATACTATACAAATGGATTGAAGAAGTTATTGAAGCGCCAAGGAGTACCCTTAAAACAGACTGTGCGAAAGGCTCGGTTCTACAACAGGATTTGGGATGTCCCTGGGACCCAACGCAAATTGCCCAACGGAAAAATAGAAACACTGGGGCTTGGGTACGCGAGAACGGGAAAACAGGAGCGAGCCCACGGCAGCTACGCCATATATACCTTTGATGAAGAAGAAGGCGCCACGTCAGGAGAGACCAATCCCTCATCAAAACTAAACCCCGCGATCGAAGAGCCAAACCCGTTGTTTAAAAGACGAATGGGCGAGCCTACCACGAAAGCGGATCAGAAAATTCGGGAAGATCACAACCACGAAGTGGCCATCTATGAGAAAGCCAGGACGCAACGTCTATTCCAACAAACTGCACAGGCTGCAAAAGATAAAGATGTTCACCATCGTCAACCCGTCATACGAAAGGCTCGACGCAGGGACGGGAATAAATTAAGAAGCGAAAAAAGAAGCCGACAACAACGACGCAGGATTAGAGGGTTACGGGAATTGCGCGGCTCGGACTCGTCCCTCATGGAAAAGATGAGTCGAGCATACTCCTTCCCTCGAGACAAGACGGAACGGTTACTCAAGCTCGCCCTAAAACATCAGATGATCACGCTTCCAGAGTCTAGGCATCCTGAGCAGGCTAGTAGGGTCTCTCATCCGGGTTATTGCTCTTATCACCGAGCCATAGGACATCCGACCGAAGATTGCTTCACCTTCAAGAACTGGGTCGAGGACCAGTACCGACGGGGCAGATTCGCTTTATCCGACGGTTGGAAAGTAACGCCGCCGCAAAGGCACGAGCCTAAAGCCACAAGAGCAGAACCGGATCCGCCTCAGTCTTGGGAGCGAGTTCGCACCTGTTATATGATTACGATATTAAAAGAAGAGCCCGAGAACGAAGATGACCTTCCCCGGTGCTTCGAGAACAGCGATGACGAGTTGATCTCGGAATTTCCGCCCGCTCCGAAAGAACTGGAAGACGGTATACATACTACCGCAGATAACCTCAAGAAGATCGAGCTGGGATCGGCAGACGACCCGCGGCCGACATTTGTCAGCGAGCTGTTATCCGAGGAAAAGGTGGCCGCGTTAAAGAACGTGCTCCTACGGCATAAAGACTGCTTCGCGTGGAACTACTCCGAGATGCCCGGATTGGATCCGGAGATTGCAGTGCATAGATTAGCAATATCCCCGGATATCAAGCCAGTCAAGCAGGCGCCAAGGAGGATGCGACTTGAGCTGGAGATGAGCATCAACGCCGAAGTCAAGAAGTTGATCGATTCCGGATTTATCCAAGAAGTCCAATACCCCGATTGGATCGCCAATATCGTCCCAGTAATGAAGAAGAATGGAACGGTGCGCATATGCGTGGATTTCAGGGATCTCAATAAAGCATGCCCAAAGGACGATTTCCCGGTGCCGGTAACCGAGCTAATGATAGATAACACGTCTACTCACGAGATCTTCTCCTTTATGGATGGTTCTTCAGGATACAATCAGATAAAAATGCATCCCGAAGACCAGAAGCACACCGCTTTCCGGACCCCTTTGGGTGTATTCTGCTACAGGGTTATGCCCTTTGGCCTAAAGAACGCTGGCGCCACCTACCAAAGGGCCATGACAAAAATCTTCGACGATCTCATACACGACATCGTCGAATGCTATATCGATGACCTCGTAGTGAAGAGCATGTCATACGAAGAGCATTTAAAGCATCTCGAAACCGTATTTCAACGCCTTCGGCAATACAATTTGAAAATGAATCCCCTCAAATGCGCGTTTGGAGTCTCCTCGGGTAAATTCCTGGGATTCATCGTTCGACACCGAGGTATTGAAATAGATCCGTCAAAGATTAAAGCGATTATGGAAATGCCCCCGCCAAGAACCCTCAAACAGTTGCGGTCTCTCCAAGGGAAGCTCGCATACATCCGGCGATTTATCGCAAATCTTTCAGGCAAATGCCGCCCCTACAGTCACCTGATGAAGAAGGGAACCCCATTCGTCTGGGATCAAAAATGTCAAGGCGCACTAGACGAGATCAAGCAGTACCTGCAGAACCCGCCGGTATTAGCTGCGCCGGTCAAGGGAAAACCCCTCATTCTTTATACAACCGCCCTCGAAGGTTCCTTGGGCGCATTATGGGCACAAGAGAATGACCAGGGGAAAGAAAGAGCACTTTACTACTTAAGTCGAGTGCTACTGGGGGCAGAAAGCAATTACTCGCCCATTGAAAAGCATTGCTTGGCATTAATCTTTGCAGTAACGAAGCTCAGGCATTATGCGTTGGCACATGAAGTCCGTCTCATTTCAAAGGTGGATCCCCTTAAATACCTGATGTCAAAGGCTATATTGACGGGACGACTCGCTAAATGGGCCCTACTCTTGATGGAGTTTTCGATAACATATCAACCCCTCAAGGCAGTAAAAGGCCAGGCCATTGCCGACTTCCTCGCTGAGCACCCGATACCGGCCGACTCTCCTCTAAACTGTGATTTGCCGGACGAGCATGCATTTGATGCAATTGGCGGTGGAAGCACACGATGGGAACTCTATTTCGATGGAGCGTCCTCCACAAAGAAACAGAAACAGGGTAACCCGATCATCAAATCGGGGATAGGCCTTATCTTTGTAACTCCACAAGGAGGGATAATGCGCTTCGCCTTCTCCTTAACAGAGTCAAGGACAAACAATGAAGCCGAATACGAAGCTCTGATAGCAGGCCTCGAGATCGCCATCGACATGGGAATTGAAGACCTCCTTATATACGGGGATTCTCAGCTGGTCGTTAGCCAAATAAGTGGTGACTACCAAACATGCAAACCAGAATTGGTGAAATACGGCGTAAAAGTGCGACAACTGTTGGCCCAGATCCCCTCCTATATTCTAGAGAACATACCGCGCGCGGAAAACAGCAAAGCAGACGCGTTGGCCAAACTCGCTAAAGAACTGGCTGACGAGAACCTCGATGACGTCAGAATCGTGGTACAAAGCCGTCGAGTGCTCGCCCCGGCAGAAATACCTCCGGAATTATATAAAGAAAAGGGAGCGATTCAGCAAGCGACCCTACAAATAAAAGACCGTGAGAAGGCTGAGGACTGGAGGGAAGTCCTCATAGACTACTTTAAGTCCCACCGAATGCCCGAAGAGGCGTCCTCAAGGCATCAGCTTATGAAACGAGCTCTATCCTTCGCTTTCGTCAACGATACCCTGTACAAGAGATCGTTTGATTTTCTATGGCTGAGATGCTTGGGACCTGACGAAGCGGAACGAGTCGTTCGAGAAGTTCACGACGGACTTTGCGGTTCTCACCAAGCAGGCCCAAAGATGAAGTTAAAAATTAAACGGATGGGTTACTACTGGCCCACGATGATCCAGGACTGCCTCGAGTATGCAAAGCAATGCCACTCATGCCAGATCCATGGAGACTTCATCCACCAACATCCGAATCCACTACACCCAACGGTGGCCAGCTGGCCATTCGAAATGTGGGGGACTGACATAGTCGGCCCCATAGAGCCGGCATCAGCCCGGGGACATCGTTTTATCCTGGCGACAACTGATTACTTCTCCAAATGGGCAGAAGCGGTACCACTGAGGGAAGTGAAGACGGAGAACATTCTTCATTTCTTCAAAACACACGTCATCTATCGGTTCGGAACCCCGCGACGGATTATCTCCGATAATGGGCCGGCCTACCGAAGCCATAAGATTAGCCGCTTCGCACAGCAGCACAATATAGACTGGAGATATTCTTCAGTTTACAACCCACGAGCTAACGGTCTGGCCGAGGCTTTCAATAAGACCTTGACGAAGATCATGAAAAAGACCGTCTCCAGGAATAAGAGAGACTGGCACGAAAGGCTGCAAGAAGCCCTCTGGGCTTATCGAACTACATTCAAGACGGCCACGAACACAACGCCGTACGCGTTGGTATTTGGGACGGAAGCAGTTCTCCCCCTCGAGATAGAGTTACCCTCTCTACGAGTAGCAGTCCACCACGAGCTGACGAACGAAGAAAATGCTCACCTTCGGCTTGAGGAGCTTGACGCCCTCGATGAAACCCGGCTCATAGCGCAACAATATCTAGAAGCCTACAAAGCAAAGATGACGCGCTCGTACGAAAGATTGACCAGGCCGAGGACATTCCGCCAAGGCGAACTCGTGCTAGTGGTCAAAAGACCGATGATTCCCAATCGTGCCAAGCGGGGAAAATTTGAGCCAAACTATGAAGGCCCGTACATCATAGACAAGGTCTACCAGGGTGGAGCCTACCTACTCATGGACATGCACGGTGAAAGGCCTTTCAGGCCAGTAAACGGCCGCTTCTTGAAGAAATACCATGCTTAATAAACTGCAGCCTAGGTCAATGATGGATGACGACGACTATGTCCGCTCGCTATCTTCCTAAGCTCAGACTTTACAAGCAGCAGCCGGCCTTCCTATATCGACGGACCGAAACGTCCTTAAACTATCGTCGGACCGAAACGTCCTTAAACTATCGTCGGACCGAAACGTCCTTAAACTATCGTCGGACCGAAACGTCCTTAAACTATCGTCGGACCGAAACGTCCTTAAACTAACAGCGGACCGAAACGTCCCTAAACTAATGCCGGACCGAAACGTCCTTAAACTAACAACGGACCGAAACGTCCTTAAACTAACAGCGGACCGAAACGTCTTTAAACTATCGACGGACCGAAACGTCCCTAAACTACCACCGCAACGTCCTTAGGTTGACGAGATAAAAAAAAAAAAAAAAAAAAAAAAAAAAAAAAAAAAACGGTATGTCCATAAGCAAAATGGGCACGGATGAAAACCCGAAAGGGCTCCGTGAGTAAAAACAGCAGGACTACCGGCGAGTGTTTGTGAAAACCCGAAAGGGCGCAACCTCGTTAAAGGACACTTACAGAGTCCTCTCGACCCTGTAAGGAGAAACCACCTGCGTGAGATCCTTACGACTCACAAAGGAGCAGCACACTTAGGGATCCTCACGATTCCTGAGGAGAAAATACACTTACGAGATCCTCACGACTCGTAAGGAGAATTCTCTTATGGGACCCTCACGGCTCATGAGATTTGAAAGTCTTAAGTTACAGAAACCTGAACCTGTTCTTAAGCAAATCCCCCACAACCTCCGATATTGCCCTACAAGAGGCTCAATACTGACCCTTGTATACAATCCACGGGCGCGAATAAACATTTCCCCAGCAAAGTCCAACCCTTGTAGGTCCCCTCGACCCATAAGGAGAAAACCCTCTTGTAGGATCCTTACGACTTACAGAGGAACATACACTTAGGAATCCTCACGATCCCTAAGGAGAAAATACACCTGCAAGATCCTCACGACTTGTAGGGAGAAATACCTTTGTGAGACCCTTACGGCTCATGAAGTCAAAAGCCTTGGTTAACAGGACCCTTAACCCTGTTTGCTGAGCCACCTTTGTTCATTATCGACAAAGGCAAATGATGATTCGCTCCTGGCAACATCCCAGTTGCAGCGATGCTGATGCCGAAATCGGTGTCCCAAAGCCGAGCTTGCGGCGAAAAAGCTAGCAAGCCACACATGCCTACGAAATAGCCGAAATGATGGGGCAACTTGCAATAAAAAGCAGCAAGTAGAAATGAAGGCATGAAAAATAGCCGAAATGATGGGGCAACTCGCAATAAAGAGCAGCGAGCAGAAAATAAATAAATAGCCGAAATGATCGGGCACCGCGAAAAATAGCCGAAATGATTGGGCAATCGCGACTTTCGCGATATAAAAGCTGAAATGATAGAGCATCGCGGAAAGAATAAAAGAAATGATGGAAAAATGAAACCTTTTTGCCCTACAGGTGATACTACAACAATCCCTGTACACAATCTAGGGGCGCAAACAAAGAAAGAGTCGTACTCCTTCCCCCAGGTTTCACCAAAAAAGAAGAAGCCAGGTCTCGACGGGCCACAAGCGACCTAGAGATCATCCAAACACTCGTCTCGTAACAACGGACATGACTTCAAACAAAGCAGAGCAGCGGCAGCTCCCAATTCCATGGCTCGGTGGTATGCATATCGCCAACAGTCAAACCTCCATTCCGTGAAATGCGGATACAATCGATAAAATTCCTGGTTACGTGGAACGCGGATAACGTCACTCTTTGACCCCGTGGAAAACGTCCAGAGCGGATCCTGGTCCTCGCAGAGCATGGCAGTGAACCCGTGCGAAGCATCCAGAGCGGAGCCTAGTCCTCGCCTAACGCGGCAGTGAACCCGTGTGAAGCATCTAGTGCAAACTTCCTGGTTACGTGGAACGCGGATAACGTCACTCTTTGACCCCGTGGAAAACGTCCAGAGCGGATCCTGGTCCTTGCAGAGCATGGCAGTGAACCCGTGCGAAGCATCCAGAGCGGAGCCTAGTCCTCGCCTAACGCGGCAGTGAACCCGCGTGAAGCATCTAGTGCAAACTTCCTGGTTACGTGGAACGCGGATAACGTCACTCTTTGACCCCGTGGAAAACGTCCAGAGCGGATCCTGGTCCTCGCAGAGCATGGCAGTGAACCCATGCGAAGCATCCAGAGCGGAGCCTAGTCCTCGCCTAACGCGGCAGTGAACCCGTGTGAAGCATCTAGTGCAAACTTCCTGGTTACGTGGAACGCGGATAACGTCACTCTTTGACCCCGTGGAAAACGTCCAGAGCGGATCCTGGTCCTCGCAGAGCATGGCAGTGAACCCGTGCGAAGCATCCAGAGCGGAGCCTAGTCCTCGCCTAACGCGGCAGTGAACCCGTGTGAAGCATCTAGTGCAAACTTCCTGGTTACGTGGAACGCGGATAACGTCACTCTTTGACCCCGTGGAAAACGTCCAGAGCGGATCCTGGTCCTCGCAGAGCATGGCAGTGAACCCGTGCGAAGCATCCAGAGCGGAGCCTAGTCCTCGCCTAACGCGGCAGTGAACCCGTGTGAAGCATCTAGTGCAAACTTCCTGGTTACGTGGAACGCGGATAACGTCACTCTTTGACCCCGTGGAAAACGTCCAGAGCGGATCCTGGTCCTCGCAGAGCATGGCAGTGAACCCGTGCGAAGCATCCAGAGCGGAGCCTAGTCCTCGCCTAACGCGGCAGTGAACCCGTGTGAAGCATCTAGTGCAAACTTCCTGGTTACGTGGAACGCGGATAACGTCACTCTTTGACCCCGTGGAAAACGTCCAGAGCGGATCCTGGTCCTCGCAGAGCATGGCAGTGAACCCGTGCGAAGCATCCAGAGCGGAGCCTAGTCCTCGCCTAACGCGGCAGTGAACCCGTGTGAAGCATCTAGTGCAAAATTCCTGGTTACGTGGAACGCGGATAACGTCATTCTTTGACCCCGTGGAAAACGTCCAGAGCGGAGCCTGGTCCTCGCCAAGCACGGCAGTGAACCCGTGTGAAGCATCCAGAGCAAACACCGGACTGTGGAATCCTTAAAATCCACGGACTATGACGTCCTTAACCTCGACCGTGATGTCTTAAAACTAACGATCATCCCCCCGATTCCCTACGGATTTCGCCTTGGTTTAAGGGTACATCTCTTCACTCCTTTGATACCTGGCGTTGTAATTCCTCAACGTCTTCAAAGAGGTGGCGGGTCCCTGCAACCAAACACCGGACTGTGGAGTCCCTAAATCCACGGACTATGAGGTCCTTAACCTTGACCGTGATGTCTTAAAACTAACATCGGACTGTGGAGTCCTTAAATCCACGGACTATGAGGTCCTTAACCTTGACCGCGACGTCTTTAAACTACGATACCTCGAAAGATCCCTGACTCCGTGAAACGCGGATAAGGATGATCACATCCAACACTTGCAGGCCCTCACGACCTGTAAGGAAGAAAAACTCTCTTGTGGGATCCTTACGACTCTCAAGGGAAAACCCTTTTAAGAATCCTCACGATTCTTAAGAAGAACTCACACCTATGGGATCCTCTCGACCTGTAGGGAGAAAAACTCTTTATGAGACCCTTGTGGCTCGTAAAAAGCAAAAGCCTTAGGAAACAGATCCTAACCCTGAATCCTAAGCCACGGCCGTCCTGCAAGAAGATTAAGATAGAATATCCGCAGAATGCATTCAATGAAAAGGAGACACATCATTGGCAAGAAAAATGTATCTTTTATTCATAAACCAAAACGGGTACAAAGTACAATTTATGGAAGGAACAAAAAGAAAATACTCTCATCCATGAGTATGTACAAAAAGGAAGAAAAAGATACAAATGTTTCAGGCCGGCGGGCGATTCAGCAACTTGGTCAGCTCATCCTGCTTTTGCTGAGCCACGGCTTCATGACGCAAGATCTCCAGAAGACGAGCCTCCGCCTGAGCTTGCTGGGCCTGATATGAAGCGAGCCGGGCTTCAAGCTCCTTTTCAGTGGCCTTGTGAGCCTCAACTCTCTCGCGAGTAAACGTGACGGCTTTGTCAAGAGCCACCACCTCTTTGATGGACTCCTGTAGCACCCGCCACAGTTCATACGCTTTATTGGCCCTGGCTGTGAGATTGGCTTGAAGCTCGCCCAGCGCCTTAGAGGCTAGCTCCCTCTCCGAGAATTTGCGGCCAAGCCTCTTTTCACATGACATCATATTTGCCGCACATCGTGCTATCAGACCTCGCAACTCCGCTTTTGCAACCACGGCTTCTGAGGAAAGGCGAGAACATTCAAGAGCATACAAACAAGCCTCCACCTTCCTGCAGAACTCCACCCAGACCCGCACCACCTCCTCGCTATGATAGGTGGCAAGAAAAGGAAGAGAGCCGTTGGCTTCAGCGGCAAATGCTTCGGCCGTGGTCGTACTACCAGCACGGAGTTCCTCGATGAAAGAAGATAGGGAGACAAGGCTCAATTGGGCCAATCGCTCTGAAGCCCGCAAGGCATAGGGGCCGGACGGCATCACAATGCGCGATTCCAGAGCCATGGAAACTGGCAGGGCTGTTCAAGTTTGGCAAGTGTTAATAAAACTCTTAAACGCGGAACGAATGAGATTATAATAAAAATGTCACTCACCGATAGTCATGCAAGTAGGAGCCGAAGGCTCCCCTGGACCTTCGACGACCTCGACCTCATCGTCGGCTTCCAAAACTATAAGAGGCATCAATGTCATTTCGCAAAATAGTAACAATACTATGGTAAAAAAAATGGCGAATGACACCAACCTTGCCCAGACGAGAGGACAATGCATTGAGGGGAGATCGCCTGCGGAGCTGCCATCTCCAATAAACGCTGAAATGACTGTCGGGGCGATAGATCCGCGATCGTGGCTGCCAAACCGCGCAATTCTGGGAAAGATAAAAGGATTCAGACTATGAAAGGGTTGCTAAATTAAAACACAGAGGAATACCTTCAACAGTCCTCCCATTCCGAGCCGGGGGGATAGCAGCTTCAATGTTCTCCGTCATGACCTCAGGCTCCAACAAAGGGAGAGTAGTCCCGACTACCTCGCCCCCAGCCTTTGGGCCGCTCGCAGTAGGAGTCATTGGGGCGTAGGCCTCCAAAGGAGCCTCCTCCAAAGGGACAAGCACACCCTGGCCAAGAACCGCCGCTGGAAGTTCCACCGCGAGAGGAGCTTCGGCGGGCTTTAGCTTTAATAGGCCCGTAGGAAGCTCCCCCAGCGTCGAAGATTCTGCATAATCCAAATAAGAATAATGATGTATATGCACAGGCATAAATAGTCGGAGAGACTACAAAGGAAGCACAACGTACCTATACGCAAAGAAGCCCTCAATATGGCTTCTTCAAGCCGCTGCTCCTTCTCAAGGAGGTGGGCTCGCCGGGGTTCAAGCGTAGATTCATGACCGCCAGTCCACAAAGAGAGTGCATCAGCTGCGTCTTCTGAAACGGCCTGCTTCAGAGCCCTCTCCCCCCATTCCTCCAAAGGGCCGATAAATCGCCGCCGAATCCACGAAGGGTCTTCGTAGAAGATTACAGCGGGGTAAGACTTCTTCGGAACCTTGGCGTTGTGAGACGCGTCTTTTGAGCGCCGTATGGCCTCGGCCAACTGCGCAGCCTCCTCATCCACTGAACTCGGGAAGAGAAGTCCAGCGTCGCGAACAGCATCGCGAACAGCATCAAGCGAAGGGATCGGGGCAACCATAAAAGCCTCGAAAGGAACACCCTGGTCGTACCCGAGCTGCCGGGCAAATCGATGCGGATTGTACCGCATGAAAAGAGCCGCATTGTCCTGGCGAAACACCAAGTAACCCGGTCTGATTGCATACAAATGCGTGGCCTCCCGGGGCTTCAGAGAAGGTGCGTTGTCTTTCGACTGGTCCCAGAGTTGTTGGACGGGACCCGAAGGAGTAGACAAGACCCGATCAGTAAAAACCAGCCCGCCAGCGGTGGCATGAGGAGAAATTAGCACCCGAATGGCCCCGAATTGAGTCGGGTCGGCGGCAGAAGCGTCCACTAGCCGCATAAGTCGTGGAAAAGGGTAGGCATCGTAAAATGAGGGCCTCTGATGCATGGCGAACGCCCCCAATACATGCATTTCGATCCAGGATGTGAAATAATGAAGCGAAAAGTTCACCACATCCACGCCAGGCGTCGAGGTATTAGCCGCGATGCCCAATCCATTATAGAGGTGTGCCAAGGCCGGGATGCCGATGGCCAACCGCGTCCCCTCAGCAATACGTTGAGCCGGGTAAATGACCGAGGCTCTCATGAAGCGGCGATGCATGGGGATAACGAACCAGCTAAGCCAAACACTGATAAACCCCACAAAGAATGTTTCCTCATCCATACCAGGTGCTGCAACGGATTCAAAAGACATCGGCGACACGATGGGAATATAATACTGTGGCAGGTCCGATTCAGCAGTCGGTAGCTTCTTCGGACCAAACCCAAAGGGGTCTCTGATGTTAGCAAATTTCGGAGCAGTCTTCGATATGATATCTTCACGAAGGAAGCAGGAAATGAAGCTTTTAAAAGTAACACCCTGCTCCTCAGATTCAGTGAACAATTGATCGAAGATACCCAGTGCCTTGATCAAGCTGGGGCGCTTATGGCGAACAGCATTCTCAGCGGACAGGCCGTCAATCGGCGCAGACTCGAGCTCGAAGACATATTCGTCAGAAGGCAGCAACTCCTCATACAGTGCGCCCCTGATTGGCAATCCCGAGATTTCATAAAATTCTACGAGAGAGATAGAGACCTCGCGATCCCCCAAAAGAAAAGTATTAGTGGGAAGATTCCACTGGTTCAAAAACGCCTTGACCCACCAGGCATGCGGGGACTTGTAATGGAACAGTGACGCATATATGGCCTGATAAAGCCCAACTTTCTGCAACCGCGCCCGATGGGCGGAAAGGATGTAGCGAGCCCAAAGAAGGTAGCCCGTAGGATGCCTGGGAGTGAGCCCTATCTTATAAATTTGCCCCCACGGGTGGGCCTCACCCTGGCAGATACGCCGCCCCAATATGTCTATGGCCGGAATCGGATGGTTCGGAATACCGGTCGTCGAAGGCTCAAGCCTCCCCGTTGGGGTCCAGTTGGGCATTTCCACAGCAAAAGCTGTCCTTGGAGGATCCATCGGTAAAAAGGGGAAAGTAGGCTCCGTTGGCACCGCGCAGAGAAAACTCCGACGACCCTGAATAATCTGACTATACCAAGACCCCCACTGAAGGAGGTTGGTACAGTTCGGGTCATGAGCCCGAATCATCGTCATCACTTCCTCATCAGACGGTGACTGAGGAAAAGCCGCCTCCGAGCGAGAAAAGGGAAAGCGTGGAGCAGAAGCCATCGCACCTGAAATCCAACAAAAGAAGACCGTTAATAAGAAAGTCAACGATGTTTACTCATGCATGAACATGAAGACTAGTGGGAGAAAGCAATAGCAAAGTTTCCTGGGACCATTGGCTATAAAACACATGGGCCCCACAGAATCCGGATGACGGCTCATTGATAATGAGACCAAACAGTTACAATAAAACAAAAGGGAATATCCTCATTTAATAAAAATGATGGCCATGCACATCACCCTAACAGGATTTGTCTCGGGCTCTACAGTGGATCCAATAAAATCAAAGGAATTGAATTCACACAAAAAGACATCATTACAAAGCCCCCATTGCATTAATTGCAGGAAGAACGACCTTGGGCCAAGAGACCACAGGAAGCCTCTGTGTGAGGAAATCGAGTTCTTCGTTGGAATTTAATTCCTTGTTAAGAAAAGGGAATTAAATTCCCAAAAACATTTTAATGGAATTAAAGTCCATGGAGTTGAAACGCTGTCATCATCTCCCCGAAGATCACCTAAACCCTTAAAAGATCTACAGTTCGAAAGTTAGGTGGTTTCCTGTTCTTATGGAAAAACTTGAGGAAAAATGGGTTCTTTATGAAACCCTTAATACGGATTTAAAATCCAAAGAGTTCTTTTAAAGACGAAGGCTCTTTGGCCGTTCAACATTATTACCTGAGGAAAAGGGATCCGTCAACAGAGTTAAACTCCGGGAAATGTCTGAGACAGAGAACTAAGCTCTGAAAGCGAGAATTAAATTCTCAACGAAAAAGTTCTCAGAAGAAGAAGATGAACAAAGTGAAGGCTCCTATGAAGAGACAGTGGTATTTATAGAAGACAATGAAAACGCTTCGTCTCCCCAGATCCCTAGAGGAATCCAACGGTCACAAGAAGTGACAGCGTTGCACTCACGTGCAGACACGTGAGAACAACGCTGTGGGGGCATTTGTTTCCTGATTTAAAATCAGGAAGCTTCTGTGAAAAGCTTCAGAAGAGGGTCACGTGCTTACACGTGACTAGCCGTCGCGTGTTCGCACGTGACACCTAAACGCATCATTCAAGCAAGTTCAGTCTCCTGACTAAGTCGAAGAAAAGGGGGCTTCAGGAAGGGTCACGTGCTCCCACGTGATCAAGGTCACGTGTCGACACGTGACATTTAAATTCAAGCAGCAAAGGCGCACATTGGTTCCCTGATCAAGTCAAGGAAAAAAGCTTCAGAAGAGGTCACGTGCTCCCACGTGACCAGGGTCACGTGTCGACACGTGACGTTCAAGGCAGCAAGCGCGTCTCCAGAACAACCAAGGAAAGAGAGCTCAAACAAAGGGTCACGTGCTCACACGTGACCAGGGGTCACGTGGTAGCACGTGATGTTTAAGCAGCAATCAGAAGACACAGCGCAGAAAGCTCGTTCCAAAGGGGGTCACGTGCTCACACGTGACCATGGATCACGTGGTCACACGTGACCGACTTTCAAAGCCCATTTTTGACGACAGAATTAAATTCTGAAGGAAATTCGAATCTTTCCAAAGGAAAGTAATTATTTGGGACTAATCAAATCAAAGATTCAGAGATGATTAAAGATCATCTATCTATGGAAAATCTCGGCTTTGGGAAAGATTTCCCCCTTAAATCTAACCAAAATATCAAAGGAGAATCTCTGAATTCAAGATCCAATGGTGAATAAAATTCACCTAATAATCCAAAGGCCCAAAATGAATTATGGATGCAAATCAAATCTCCCAATGAAGATTCGTCAAAAAACTGATTGATGCGGCTGCCTCTCCTATAAATAGGAGCCAAGAGACAAAAAAAAGAGAGATACATGCGCAGAGAAGAAAAGAGAAAAGGAGAAGAGCTTTGATACTTCGAAAAGACTCAGATCTTCTGCAAAAAGCCCTAGGTAAGAAAGGGAAGGCATTTTGAAAGAAGCAGAATTTAATTCTCAACAGAGTTTAACTCTGATAATATAAAAGCAGAAGAACTTATTTCTTCTCTCTTTGATAGAGGATCTGCAAAGTGCACATCTCCCCTTAAGGTTGAGAATTTAATTCTCAATGGGTTGAGATCCTGCCATGCAGATCCAAAACATAGAGAAGGAGTGCAAACTTGAGAATTTAATTCTCACAGAACTATAGGAATTTAATTCCTCCAAAATAAAAGTGGGGCTAGACCCTATATCATGGGAATTTAATTCCTTCAAAACAAAAAAAGGAGAAACAGGGTTTAACCCTAATTAAAGAACTTAGTTCTGTTGAAACAACGATCATCATTTCCTCAAAAATTTTATTAGGGTTCAACCCTATTCAGCCCTTCACATAAACGGGGAATTTAACTCCCGCAGAAAATTCAGAGTTAAACTCTATCCCAGAATACAAGTCTTCAAAAGAAAGAAGGATTTAATTCCTCTGAAATTAAAAAGTCTCCGGAATTTAATTCCTGAAAAAAGGAGTAACAAATCCTCTGAAAAAAACCACATTAAGGCAGGGTCACGTGTCACCACGTGACCCCCCCTCAAAAGCCCTACAGAAAACCCCCTTGAGGCAGCACCCCACGTGACCCACGTGACTTTCAGCAGAAGCCTTAACGCATAGGCATTTGAATGCCCATCACGTGCTGACACGTGATGCTATCAAAAGATGCAGTAATTTCAGCAGAACAAATGGAGGAAGGGCGCTCTCACGTGCTGCCACGTGACCCCTCTTGTCTTAGTGTTTAACACTAAATTGAAACTCTCGCACTCAGTGTTAAAATATTGTTGGGCCTTAGTGTTCAACACTAATTAAAAAGCTTTATCTGCAGTGTTCAACACTGATTACCTTAGTGTTTAAATACTAATCTGAGATCTTCATTTGCAGTGTTCAACACTGATCTGTTTTAGTGTTTAACACTAATTTGAGAAGCCTTATTGCTGGTGTTTAACACCAATTATTTCTTAGTGTTAAACACTAACTTGTTAACCGCATTCCCAGTGTTCAACACTGATTGCTCTATAGTGTTTAACACTAGGCTTTGGCCCAATTGGCTAAATGGATAGAGGCAAAGCCTCTCCTTCAATGGATCAGCAAAAAGTCAATGTTTCAGACCCGACTGGACTTAGCCCAAGCTGGCCATAAGTCCTCAATTTGTGATTAACTGGGCTAATGGGCTCATAACATAATTAATCAGTCTCGACCCCAAATTGGGTCAGGGACTATTAAATCCATTCCGGTTCTAGGGTACATCTCTTCACTCCTTTGAAACTTGGCATTGTAATCCCTCAATGTCTTCAAAGAGGTGACGGGTCCCGACGGCCACTCATGATATGGACTGTGGGGTCCTTAAACCCATGCCTAATGCAAACTTCCTGGTTACGTGGAACGCGGATAACGTCACTCTTTGACCCCGTGGAAAACGTCCAGAGCGGATCCTGGTCCTCGCAGAGCATGGCAGTGAACCCGTGCGAAGCATCCAGAGCGGAGCCTAGTCCTCGCCTAACGCGGCAGCGAACCCGTGTGAAGCATCTAGTGCAAACTTCCTGGTTACGTGGAGCGCGGATAACGTCACTCTTTGACCCCGTGGAAAACGTCCAGAGCGGAGCCTGGTCCTCGCCAAGCACGGCAGTGAACCCGTGTGAAGCATCCAGAGCAAATATGGACCGCAACGTCCTTAAACTACCCACGGACCGCAATGTCCTTAAACTACCCACGGACCGCAATGTCCTTAAACTACCCATGGACCGCAACGTCCTTAAACTACCCACGGACCGCAATGTCCTTAAACTACCCATGGACCGCAATGTCCTTAAACTACCCATGGACCGCAATGTCCTTAAACTACCCATGGACCGCAATGTCCTTAAACTACCCATGGACCGCAATGTCCTTAAACTACTCACGGACCGCAATGTCCTTAAACTACCCACGGACCGCAACGTCCTTAAACTACCCATGGACCGTAACGTCCCTAAACTAGAACAATAGGGCCCTCCATATGCTCTTTTGTCGGATCTAAACGGTCCCGTTTAAGTTGATCTTAGCCTCAAAGATGACTAACGTATCCTTAAACCTTCAAACAGAGTGGACTATAAATCCCCCCAATCAACTTTGGTTCAAGGGTACATCTCTGAACTCCTCTGACATCTGTCGTTGTAATCCTTCAACGTCGTTAGAGAGGTGACGGGTCCCGACGGCCATACATTCAATAGACCACTAGGTCCCTAAACTGGAACATTAGAGCCAATTGCTCTTTTGTCGGATCTAAACGATCCCGTTAAGTTGATCTTAGTCTCAAACTGGACTAACGTATCCTTAACAAACGTTTGAGTTGATCTTAGCCTCAAGTATGGCTGACGTATCCTCAAACCAAACCCCCAAACCCAAATCTAAGATAATGCGGATTTGGACTAGTCCACGCCCTACGGGCGACGACATAACTCAGTCTCCGTAAACAATCCACGGGCAACAAAACACAAAACAAACACCCACGACACGAAGTGACCAGCTGGAGAAGGAGAAAGTTGTTACCGCAATGCGGTAGCGTAATTAACTGCAGGGGCTTGCGCCTGCAGGGAAGAGCGTCCCCACAATCAAAAACCCCTCAAGCGAGGGGGAATCTGACGAAGTCTGCTACATCGGACGCATCCGTTTAAACCTTCGATACATGGTGCCATAAATCAACTTGGCATCTTCGGAGAGGTGAACGGATAGCACCAATTAGCATCTGCCCCGAATCTCAGTGCCAAGACACCGCAGTCTTGTGCGCCGTCTTTCGGAGGGGAACACCACTCATGATAAAATACCTGGCCGAGGTAAAAAGGTTTTGGAAAAATTTCGACGATGTCCAAATGGAGCAGATTCCCAGGAACTCGAACACCCAGGCCGACGTCTTGAGCAAGCTTGCTTCTTCCTATTCGGCCAACCATAAAAGAAATATCCTCTTCAAAGTCTTGCCACGGCCCAGCGTGGAAGACGGAGAGGTAACGCTCCAGATCTACACAACTCAGGAAGAAGGCCGAGATTGGAGAAAGCCCCTCGTGGAATTTCTAAAAGACGGTGTACTTCCCGAAGACCGAGGAGAAGCTCGCCGGCTTCGAGCCAAAGCACGCCATTTCGTCTGGAGCAACGGAAACCTGTACAAGAAGTCATACACTCAGCCTCTGCTCCGGTGCATCGACCCCCACGAGGCAAACTACGTTCTGCGAAAGATAAATGAAGGGGTCGGGGGAGCACATCAAGGGGCCCGCACCCTGGTCCAGAAGACACTACTCCAAGGATACTATTGGCCGAGAATACACCAGGATACCGAGAAACTGGTCAGAAGATGCAAGAACTGCCAACTCTTCGGTAGCATACCTCGTCTCCCCGCCACCGAACTAACGCCACTCAGTTCCCCTTGGCCGTTTGCACAATGGGAGATGGATATGGTGGGCCAACTCCCCACCGGCACGGGCGGACACAGATACATCCTTGTCGTTGTGGACTACTTCACGAATTGGATAGAGGTCGTGCCCATCAGGAAACCGGACGCCGCCTCTACGATAAAGTTCCTACATAACATAATCTCTCGATTTGGAATCCCGAGGTGCTTGGTTACCGACCATGGGACCAACTTCGAAAACGATAAAGTTAAAGAGTTTTGCAACGACTACCACATATTAATGAAGTTTGCCACGGTCGCACATCCACAATGCAAACGAGCAGTCCGAGATAGCGAACCGAGGCGTCATCCGCGGTCTCAGAGCCCGTTTGGAAGGAAAGCAAAGCGGCTAGGTCGAGGAACTACCGCGGGTGCTATGGGCGTTGCAGACGTCGAAAAAGACAACCACGGAAGAAATCCCATTTAGCCTCTGCAACGGAACCGAGGCAATGGTCCCCGCGGAAATTGGACTACCCAGTTATAGGGTCGAACACTTTGACGACGAAGCTAACACCTTGGCACTCCGAAGCAACTTGAACATCTTGTTGGAAAAGCGAGATTGAGCGCAAATCAGAACAGCCGCCTATCAACAGCAGATCGCTCGCTACTACAATATCCGAGTTAAACATCAAGCTTTCAAGGCAGGAGATTTGGTCTTACGAAGAAACGAGTTCATAGACCAAGGGAGACTGCATAAGTTCTCCCCGAAATAGGATGGACCGTTTCTCGTAACAGAAGCGTTGCCCGATGGAGCGTACCGCATGCAGGACGCCGGGGGCCGTAATTTTCCTCGGCCTTATAACGCAGAAAAGCTTAAGTTGTATAAATAAACATGTACCTTCTTTTAAATAATGTAATTCCTTTCAGCATTAACTAAGTCTTCCGAACTGGGTCCTCTCACAGAAGAGACTTCTGCACCACCCGAGGCCCCAGCCCTTTGTTACTTATCGAGACTCCGAGGTTTAATATATATATAATATACCGAAGGGGGGAAAGAAACAATACACCATAACCAAAGACAAATTCATTTATTCGGAGGTATTATGGGCTTCCCAGCCTTACAACGATTACAGTAGAGGAGGGCGAGGATTAAGAAAACATTGTCGGTGATACTCAGAAGAAATCTCCTCCAGTCGAGCCCAAGCAGCCTCGCTCGCTCCCGCTGACGATACCCATGGACCCTAGAAGCCACGGACTCGCCGGGATCCCCACCCGCCGAGCAAGACGCAACGATCAACCTTTGCTGGAAACTCTCAAGAAGAAGGTCTACCGAGCGGTCCCGCCTGCTCTTCGAGATCAGACCAAGCCCGTGGACCGTATGCATTTTATCAAACGTCTCGTCCATCAATTGCGGAGAAAGGGTTGTTGATTATAGTGCCCTCAAGGCAATTATCGTAATCGCAGCAGGTGATTATGATGATTGAGGAAGGACCTATACCGGTAGAACAGTCTTACTCGAGATGATAGTATGCTATCTGGTTTGTCTTTATCATCACTATTGCATGTTAATAAAGCACATATGATTCTTGCTTGACTACCAGCATTATGATGGCGATCATATATGTGGGAGCTGGGGGTCTATAAGCAAATACTTAAATGTCCCTAGTCGTGGGAGTTTCGAGACTGGGCATCGATACTCCAGTGTAGACTAGTGTATACTGATCGAGACCCCGACGAGGGACGGTGGCCAGGTCTCACAATCCATTGGTGTTAGTTTGTTCACCTAAGATAGTATACAGGTGCTGATTGGGTTATGAGTACACTGGACGGACTCGCTGGGAAGCTGCTAGTTTGTATTATACCTATTTTCAGATAGCAGTTCCCAGGTGACATGTGTACAGGTTAGTCTGTCGACCTGAGATCGTCATTTGTCTCGTGTGAGTTCCCACTGTGCTTTGATTACTACCCTACCACGGCTCAAAAGAGTCGTGCAAACAGGTTTTAGTTGGGTACAGTCCCGAGCCACATGGAGGCAGTGAGCGGATCGTCGGGGATTCGCCTCTCACGGTATTAGGGGTTGATGTCGCGTTGTGCACGGGTGGCCATCACCAGAAATCCTCGGCCAGGGTAGACAAGAATTACCGATCCAGGATCGATAGTTTCTCAGAAGGTGATGGGTTTCATGCCGACACTAAATGTCGCGTTATTAGGGGTCTGACTTTATCCACCCCCTAGACTCGATATGCGATACTCTTAGACGAACAGACCGGACTGTACGGATATTGTCACTGTCAGGCTCAATAGGGGTTTGGATGAGTTTACTCGTCGGCCTTCCTTTCGCTCAATACCTGGGTAGCCGTTACGTACAGCTAGTACCACTGACGTGCTTGTGGTTAAACTCACTGCCAGCGTATTGACGAGTCTATAGAGTCCCACACAAAGGGTTTTCACGGTTCAAGCGATATGGTGTAGATGACGTATATTAGTACATACAGGTGTCCGATTAAATATGTGTACATACTGCACAGACTTTAATCGGACGGTTGATAATACTAGTAGCTTAAGATTGTTGGGGTAAAAATTTACACCCCGGTTGACCAAGTCAAAATCAAAGTCAACCCCAAGCCAGGTGGGCCCAAGCCCAGGTCAAGCGGGCCCATGCCCAAGTCGAGCTCGCGGCCAGCCTCCCCGTACCAACAACAAAATCATGTAATAAATAATTTTTATGTAATTGTTTATGCATGAATGTAAACAAAATAGGCATAAAGCCAATATTTTGGAAGCCCATGGCTTATGTGCAAAAATGAAATGGCACATGAGCCATGGGATGGCTAAAATGTCATTTTTGTAAAGCCCAAGGGACTATATGTAAATATGTAAGCCTATATAAGGCAACATGATGATGAATAAAACATAACTTTTCATTCTCTCCAAAAAAATTAGATCTGAGATCTTTTCTTCTTCCTCAAGGTTCCAAAACCTTCTTCTTTCTCGTGAATTAAATCAAGAGTTTTACTCTTCCTTTTTAAAAACAAAATAGTTTTTTACCACCAAACCCACAAAGGGGAACTTGGATCTGTCTTTAGATCCCAAAAAGGAAAGATTTTAAGATCTCACATCTCTTGATCTTCAAGATCCAGCTAACAGAGGAGGAGGAAGAAGAACCCTTTTCACTAAACCCAAAAAAAAAACCACTCAGGAGTCCAACTCCTCTCTGATTTCTCTTCCAAGAAATTTTTTAGGCTAAAAGCCTCCTTTTCTCGCCGGCGCTTAAGCGCAGAGCGCCCGCGTGCCGACACGTGGCGCGCAAGCGCTCAGACGCAAGTCGCCCTCGTGCCGACACGTGGCGCACTTGCGCTCAAGCGCCCAGCGCTCAAGCGCCCAGCGCTCAAGCGCAAGTCGTCCCCGTGCCGACACGTGGCGCACTTGCGCTCGAGCGTCAGGCGCTGAAGCGCAAAGCACCCACGTGCCGACACGTGGCGCGCTTGCGCTCAAGCGCCCAGCGCTCAAGCGCAGAGCGCCCACGTGCCGACACGTGGCACTCTAGCGCCTGAGCGCACAGCGCCCAAAGTGCTGCCCCCACGCATCCTTTAGATGCATTTTCTTCCATTTATATATATACACACACACACACACATGTGTATACATATGTGCACACACACATACAAAACGACACTGTCCCTGTTAGAAAAAAAAATTCTAACGGGGCGCTGTCCCGCACCCCGCAAGGGGGCTGCTAGCCCCCTTGACCCCCAGCCCGCTATCCGGGTAGCGGGACACCCGTAAAAACTCTGTGTGGCTCCCGATATATCCAAACCCCCCTCCAAAACAACACATACGTACACTGCATATTGAGTTCGTATGACCAGTTTAACCTGTTAATCGAAGGTTCTCTCGCTCCAAAGGCGAGGGGTAATTAACGGCAACTTAGTCCGTGGCTGCCGGAGATTCGGATCCCCACAACCATTAAACCCCGGCCTACCCTAGGTAAGGGGAATCTGTAGTACGCCTGACAAGCGCGCGCGTATTCCCATCTCAATAGGGTGACGAAAAACACCCTACAAAGATTAAGCTTATATATATGTATTTATATATATGTATTCTAGTATTATTGTTCACTACTCATTTTCTCTCTTGGCTATTCGTAATTTTGCACAAATACGCGTATATGTATTTCGATACATATACCGGGTTGCCTTCCGTATTTATACGGAATTGTTTCTAGAAGATGGCCACCTCATTAATTGATTTTCATTTTAGAAAATCAATTTGGGAAATGAAGTGGAGGGTAAGTTGGCATGAGCATGGGCTTGAACATGTAGAGAGGTATGGCATGGAATTGTTTATTGGTAAAATGAAAAAAGATATTTTGTGTGTGCATGATTGTTGGAGAGAGGAGGCAGCCACCACTTTCCTTTAGTTGCCTTGCTCATTTCTTTTCTTCACTTGATTGATCACTTGCTTCATTACTTGCTCATTCTACTCTCATTTGGAGACTTAGCCATTTTTCTTTAGTTGCTCGTGCCACATGTTTCTTTACCCCCTCTTCATCTTCTTGAGTTGCTCTTGGAGCATTTGTGATGAGAGAGAAATTATAATGACACATTCCTACACCTCCACTCTCCATTGCTAGCAACCTTAGAGCGTCGGTTGCCTCGCTTGGCGAGGCTGGAGCTTGCGCCGTTTCTCTCAGGTGAATCATCGTAGATGGAGGAAGACCGGCAACCAAATTCGATCAAGGAGCCTCTAGGAGCTTGGGATGATGGTTCAAGACCGAAGGACACGGATCAACTCGGTATAACCATCTAACTCCTAGTTTTACATATTGCTAGTATAGGGTTTAGGGTAGATCCGGGCATCGGGTCATGGTAGCGCCAGTTTAGAAAAATTATGTTCCGCATTTGACCACGGTTTGATGGCCGGGGCGCTGCCGTAACCTAACAAGGGTGTTGTACAAACCCGGGAAAGTCCTCCATATCGCGTAGATTATCACTTGAAGAAGAGAAGATCGCCGGGGAAGTAACCGCCCACAGTGGCCCTCCAAGCGGCCTATCACCGCCTCATACGTCTCTTCTGAGCGATCGAGATTATAAAAATACACGTCGTCCCGAGAAACGATCTCCCTGATGGCATATACGCGGCCAGTCATCTTCGGGAAACACAAGACTAGAAAGAAAAGAATATAAGAATTCGAAGGTGAAACTATACCTTCGGTACTTATAGCCTCAACAAATATCTTCCAATGGCCAAGATCTACTCGCGCAACAACGCAAATCACGGAGTATCGCACTTTCCCGATATAGTACTGCCACGTGTCGTCCGTGACGGTCACCATTCCCGCCTTTACAGGTCACGAAAGGTTGAACGACATCCCAAAAAGAAACTATGGAATTCAGAAAACCCTCATCACGAAGCCACCGAGCAGATTCCTGCTCGGTCCATCCGCTAAGGGTAGCTTCCTGCCCTACGAAGAAGTAGTTCCAAAGCCCTCATCACGAAGCCACCGAGCAGATTCCTGCTCGGTCCATCCGCTAAGGGTAGCTTCCCGCCCTACAAAGAAGTGAATCCAAAGCTCTCATCACGAGGCCACCGAGCAGATTCTTGCTCGGTCCATCTGATAAGGGTAGCTTCCTGCCCTACGAAGACATGGATCCAAGACCTGCACCAAGTAAGAATCGAGGAACGCCGACCTATTCAAACTTGGATATCGCTCGACTCATACTCGATGCGCGGTCGTCACCACGACTCCAGGGAAAGGGAGGATACCGACCTTCCTATACTTAGCCTACAAGAGGATTGCGTCACGCCCATTTGATAACCTTTACGCTTGCGAGCTAAAATTACTTGCAGGATAAAAAGACTCGTACTTGCAAGATAAAAGAAGAGAAGTTTTGCGAGCTAAGAGAAGAGAAGTTTTGCGAGCTAAAAAAACTTAAGCAAATATATGTACTTTATTTACGATCAAAATTATATACAAGGTATTGTGGGCTCCTCCGCCTTGCAAAAATGCCCGGAAGCTTACAAAATTCTAAAAGAAAAAAAAAAGAAAGGGATAGCTCATGCTGCCCGCTCGACCGCCACCTCTCCTTACTCTGCGCCTCCGTCGGGGACCACAACGGCGACCTCGGGCTCGGCACTTCCGCCAGCCGCCACCTCTCCCTGCTTGGTGCTCCCCCTGTGGCGCTTCTTCGGCAAAGGGATACCTTGCGCGGAGCTCGCAGTCATCGAACTCTAGTATGGTTTCCTTGACGGCGTCAACGGCATTATGCCACCCAACGGCCGTGGAGTCAGCAAGGTCAACATAAAACTGATCGGACGCCTTGTACGCCTCCACGGCCCCCTCCGTCCGGCTCTCCGCGAGCTTCGCTGTCTCGCAAGCCGCCCGAACATCCTTTTTGAAGGCGTCCCTCGACCTTTTCATGGCGTCGAAAAGTGTGTTGGCCTCTTCCATCTGGGCTTGGATAGCCCGGTTGGATTCGGTTAGGAACCGATAGGACTCCTTCAGTTTGGAAACCGTCGGGCCCTCGGCGGCCAATCGTGAGTCAAGAAGGGCCGCCTTCTCTTCCGCCTGCTACAGCTGAAGGAGAAGCTCTTCTTCTCGCGAGGAAGATTCGCCCGCCTTCTTTAACGCCGAAGCAACCTCCTCGGACTCCATAACGGCAAAGAGAGCGCAGTGCTGGAGGACCTGAAGAAAACAGGAACTGTGTTAATAAACTGAAACTGAGAAAATAACCCTTAAAAAAATCTTTTGGGAAAAGCTACCGACCTGAACCACCTCCTGAGCTATAGCGGCAACTTGGGTCTTCATGGTGCCCATGGGAATCTTGGCCCTAGCGACCTTCTCCATGTCCGCCAACAAGCCGTCGGCCACAAATCGTCCCAAGGGCACCTCGATGCAGAAGTCATCCTCCTGCACTTGGATCCCGACCGGGGGTGGCCGAGAAACCACCCGCTTCTGCCTCTTGAGGGGGGATTCAGCGGGGGGAGGCACCTCCACCCTAGCACGAGGCGCCGGGTCACGCACATGTTTCTGTCCTCCCCCTCAGCGTTCCTCCGAGACGGGGGGCGTTGTGAAAGCCCTGGCCGGAGGAGTTTGCCTAGGAGCCGCGCTCGGATCGGGTCGGGACGAACTTGCACCGCCGGTCTTTCTTCCCTGGGCCTTGGCAGCCATCGCAGCCATAATTTTTGATCGATTCATGGGTTCTGCAAAAAACACATAAGAAAAGGGTCAGCAACTCAAAAACGACAATAAAATGTTGGCGAAGTCTAAACAGATCGTCAAAAGCCCTAACTTACCCAAAAAACGAGCGGGGCTGAGCCCGGCCCAGCTCAGCACCTACTCGGAGCAGGACATCAGCCCGCTAGATTGGTTCCCACTGGGACACCACCTTCGCCTCGGGGGCGTTCGACTGCCTCACACTCGAGCAGTCGGCCCTGTGCCACTGAGTGGGCACAGGCCAATCCTCGCCCTCCGATGGCCCGACGAAGACAAACTTCTCCTTCCATTCATGGATGGAAGAAGGGACGACCACTACTCCCGACCCGACCGCCCTACCCTTACGTTTTTTAAACGACAGATACACCCAGCTCGGCTTTTCTTTACTGGTACCGAGATGATTTTTATAACAAAGAAAAGACAGGAGGAGGCTCAAATCCAAGGGGATCCGATAAAATTTTAACCGGACCAAAAACCCGAGGAGGATCCTTCATGAGTTCGGCGCTAGCTGTCCCGGGACAAGACGGAAACAATGGAGCACCGCACAAATCTCGGATGAGAAGGGCAGACGCATCCTTGCCTGGAACGCTTCCAGATACATGGCAATCTTCTTGCCCCACACCTGGTCTACCCGCTCACCCTCTCTGGCCAGACGGAGCGAATAGCCAAAGGAGATATGGAACCGAGTCCGTATGTTGGAAAGTTCGTCCTGACGATTCAAGACTGATACCGCGTCGCGGATATTCCCGATGCGCACCTTGGGAACCCTTGTCGCCGCCCGACGGCGAGTGACAAGGACGGCCCAGGCCCAGAGGGGCATACCCGACACAGAAGACGTAGACGAAGAAGAAAAAGAACCCCTTCGGCTATCTGAAGCCGAGGAAGAGAAAGACCCACTGGACTCGACCCTAAAAACTGGAGCCTCATCGCCCGACTCTACCCCTACTACATCCACAGATATCTCGGAAGAAGACATCTAACCTGATTCAAGAAAAGCGTTTGCCGAAGAAAATTCAGCAGAAGATCCGACCTAAGCGGGAGTACGCCGGGCAATTTTCAAACAACGAGAAGCAACTAAGACAAAAGTGTCGGCCCTGGGATGGCCCCCTCTTATTTATACACTCCAAAAAAAACATCTTACGGTCCAGATCGATTCCCGCCAAAACGAAGCGTCGCGCCTAGCGGCCGTCGAGGCTCCACATGGCGATCGGCCATTGGAAACGTCTCTTCGTGGCAGGAGACAGAGACAACCTGTCGCACCCCGCCAACCAACATCAGACACGTAGCCCATAGCCCAACCGACGATCGAGTGAAACAGCACCCCCTCTTTAAAGCACGATCATTTCACCGATCCGCTGACATCATCAAGGATACGCGCGAAAATTTAGGCGCACAGTGAGACGCCACGTGGACTCGAAGATCGAAAAGACGCAACTGTCAAACGCCCTTTCGTCCCCGGATAATCCTCCACGAAAAATTCTCGGCACCAAGCTGAGCAGAGAAAACCAAGCAGGTCACTCTCGACCCGACCCATAAATAGGTCGAAACGAGAGTGAGGGGCTAATGATGATCTCACAAGTGGGAATTCCTCAGATCACGACACGTAACGAATGACGTGTCATCTACGTAAGTCCACTAGATTTCTGAGGAATTCGGAGCTACAAAAAGTATGATGCATTAGGGACGTTCCTCGGGGGATCTCGTCTCCGAGGTCGCGTCCGACCTTTTGGAGACCTTCCCAGAATACCTTCTTATAACCGAGCTTCCCAGCCTCCTTGCTCGTCTCCGAGCTGTTTCAGGACTGAGCTTCCTCGGCCTCCCGGCTCATCTCCGAGCCATCCACCGAGCTGAGTTTCCTCGACTTCCCCGATCAACCGAGAGCGCGGAGCCCAAGCGCTCCCGCCACAGCTCCGTTTATCTCGCTAAAGCGAGATAAACGCCGCCCCACGTTCCACGTCCCACGCTGGCACGTCCCTCCATTAATGAGCGTATCCCGCCATTAATAGACGAATCCCACCATCGACGCGGGCATAATGCATGGACGTAACGAACGGCGAGAATCTCGCGCCGGCTCGCTCCATGCGACCTCTATATAAACCACTCTTTCAAATGACTCAGGAAAGTCGAATTCATTCCAATAGGCCTCTATTCTGCTCTTATTCCACGGTATTAATTTGATCGTCGGAGAATCCTACGGTAATCACCCACCCCGGGACTTCCTTTATAGATAGCTCGGCGTAAACATCAACCCATTGAGATCCACACACTCAACCCTCAAACCAAATCTCAACCGCTCAAAACCACTCGCACCAGATCGACAGAGAACAACATCTGAGGAAGATCACGACCTCCATCACCCACTAACAAAGAAAACAGATAGGCGATAAAGATTCATAACGAAGGATAATAATTAAAAAGAATAATGATAAACTCTTTTATGAAAACTTTTACTAACAAGTCGAATAAATATGGCCAGTATTCAAATATGTATGCTATGATCCTGATATCTGGGAAAATTACTTTTATGAGGGAAACTGATTATGGACAAATCATGAAAAAGAAAACCTGCATACCTGTCAGAAAAATTGTCTTGAATTGCGACTGTGTAGAAAATAATAGTTCAAAATAACTAACTGCTAGAAGCCTATTCTAACTATAGGCTAAATAATGAGAAGTACCATCTATATTTACAAATTAACATAAAATCTAAAGGTGGGGAGGAAATTTAGAGTATCCAACCCCAGCTAATCCTAAGTCATAAGCCTAATTGCTTAGTTCGGTGTAACTTTCTATATTCACCTCGAGGGGTCAGCATCTCCATTGAGTCTTCAAGCTGTAGGTGAATTTCCATCGACGATGCATATACGGAAAAAGAAAAAAAAAAAGAAAATGTCATATTTGGTGTTCTGCATTTCACGAGTAAAGGAACAGGAAATTGCAGCATATATTTGGCATCTAAAAAACGATAAGATATCTATCCATACTACTCAACAAATCTCTTGTGACTTTATTACTTTACTTTGATGTTCTCAAAGAAAAATGACCCCTTTTTTAATAAGGCAAAAAAAAATTTCAAATTAGTAGATTCAAAACATTCATAATTTTGCTGACAGACAAGATAAGCTGATAATTCAATTTTAAGATAAATAGCATTTACATATACATTTATTTTTCCTATCGAAAAATTCAAATGTAAGTTCATATTAATTGAGATATTATGATAAGATAATAACAATGAAAAAGATCACATTTGTAAGAAAAGGTCGCTTTCAATATAAAAAGATGGTTTGAAAAGATAATATTTTTTGCATTGTTGAAAACGAATTCTTCTCAGCATGAAAGGTAATGTTTTTTTGTTATATAAAAAAGGATACATTAATTCCACATATTTGTGATGCATTTTACATCTGATTTGAACCAATAATCATCATCAACCTGCAAATCACCAAATATACACTAAGCAATGAACAAAACTACTCATACTTTTAAATTAGAGAAATCTCAACTTGTATTTGATACTTACATCAACATCGGGTGGAACAATCTTCAATATGCCACCCCCACATTCATCTGAAATCATAGGATCGAAAGAAAGATTTTGAGTATCTCTCTCTTGTAACAGGTTCGACATTTTATCAGTGCCTTGGTCATCTGAATGTGAGCTTGATACACCATCTCCGTTATTGCAACTTCCATCAGTAGATAAATCCATGGGTGTTCGCTGCTCGCTCTCATTTGAAGAATCGGGTCTCTCCTCACAATTGCTGTAAGATAATTGCAAGGCTCAAGTAATTAAAAGTATGCACAACTAAAAACTTCCAAGATAATAAAATGTTTACCGAAGTGCTTAAGTGGTAAGCTGTAAATATTAAGCAATTATTGGTACACGGATATAGGATATCAAACATAATGATTACCAAGATTCAAGCACAAGGACATAGCTATATATGTATGTCGTTCTGAATATGCATATATTATACACAAGGTTAATATATGCATTTGGTTGTTATCATATAGAGGAAACAAAGTCCAGCAAATAAACCGACATTATTTGCCGCTTCCGATAATTTAATTTGCTGTGACATAAAATGAATTACTTATTCAACAGAAATGTGCTGGTTCCATAGAATTAAAATATAGATAATACCCATTATGATACTGTCAGGTCACATCAACGCCACTATAGACTTCGCGGCATAGTATGTCACTGCAGACCCCCTGATTCCCTATTTCGAATTATAATAACCATAAACAGTAAAATTATTTAATCAAAAGTTAGTTTTTCTTTAAGCAGGTCAATGATGCATTTCATATTATATGTATTTTTAACTAACAAAGGTTAACACGTTTGTCACTGTGAAGCATAAGCGGATCCACATATAGGGGAGGGGTTTTAATTGACCCCACTGAAATTTGGTAAACAAGGCTTTTGGGGTTTGAATAAAGCTTAAAACCATATGTTTTTGTGGCTTTTCAGCTTTGAATAAAGAGATTTGACCCCACTGAACCATGCCCAATATAGCCCAATGTATTTTTGATCCCACTGAACCATAATCTTGCTTCCGCCACTGCTGTGAAGTACAAATGCATACATTTGGTGTCCACTGTGTCAGACACATTGTTCTTTGAGATATTAAACTGAGTAAGATGACTATATTTTCAAACGACAATGATGAATAAAATACATATCAGACTAAAATTATTAACTTGAGGTGTGCTTCACAATACTGTTGGCCAACAAATCTAAATAATTTGTGCGGCACAGCAATAAAAAAGATACCTGACGAGGAAACTATTAATGGGTCCGGTGAAGCTTCTGACAAGGATCCGGTACTGCCTCCGTGAATTATCAAGGCCCTACACATAAAATAAACCCATCGATCAATTATGTATACTTGCTCCATTCAAAAAATCTATACTATTTCCATTTCTTAATACACACCTCATCAGGATCTGGAACCTCAATACTAGTTCCATGAGGAACTTTTATTGCTATAAGTGTGGAGTTCTATCATGAGACAGAGAGACAGAGAATAACGATTACAGAAAATTTTCAAAATATTAACTGGAAAAGAAGTCAAAGCATAAGAATTCACAGAAGTCATACCTGAAAGCATGGGAGACTATTGATGTCTTCCTTGGTAATGTAGAGCAGACTAACAAAGCAATTAATGACTGTTAGTGTAATAAAACAAACAAACACACACACACACACACACACACAAGATCTTTGTGTACAGTTTAAGGCAATGAAAAGTGTTCAGATATGACTTACTTATTCTCGCTCTCTTCTTTCAAGACCCTTAGATAATCTTGCATTTCACTGTAAAAGTGATCAATGTTAGTTCAAGGCCTGGGAAAGCTAAAAGAAGTTTTCAGAACTCACCTTATCCTTCTATCAATTATGCTCTCCTCTATAGACAGGGTTACATTTTCAGCCTGAAGACATTGAGCAGCAAGTTACCGTTATAAACTGTATTTATTGAGCATGAGAAAATACTGACATATTCTTCAAATTGATCAATATATGTATGCCTAAGATAAAGCGTAATTCACTATTCCATGAAAATCCATCAATCTATCTCTAACTACCCATCTTTCTTCTTCGCCTATGATTGCTAATATAAAATACCAAATAATGATTTAAGTATCATAAAAAAAATAATTAGATTCTCACGATGATAATGAAAAAAGTGGCATAATTAAACTCGGGCCCTTAACTCTCGCAATAATAAAGAAAGAGGTTGAGAAGTTGCCAAATATTTCAACTCTCAATTTTCAATTTCCACAATAATAAAGAAATGGGATATTCTCAACTCCCTGATGTAGTGCTTAATAATATCTTGACACAGATACCCATGTGAACTTTGCAGCTAAGTCCAACTAATCCTAATCATTAAGAACTTAGTATATATTCCATAAAAAAGTCCTAATAAATAAAAGAAATTAATTCCTTTTGCATAATAGTGAATACATCACATAATATCACGAGATTTTATGCAAAGCTGTAAGTTTTTCATCATTAAGCTTGTGAGAAATAAATGATACATAAGCATATTTTTCGAAGCAGGAGAAATCCTTTTTGCTCCCCAAGAGATGCTATCTATTGATAGAATAAAAGGAAAACTAGAAATGACTGGGAAAGCTTATAAATATTAGAGACTTGGAGTTCCCAGGTTTTAAGCAGGCCATATTGGCTTAGCAATAGGAAAAAAAGAAAGGATTAGCATCCTGCATTAGCATGTTTATCAACAGATCAATTTGGAGGCATACCATACAATCACAATAAAGGAATAGAACAACAACAGCATATCCGAGGTAGGGTCCAGTAAAGCATATAATATCTGAAATTAAACAATTTTAAGAAACTGTATATTTCATGCATTTAAAGTTATAGTTTTCCCATCAAAAGGGGGGTAAGAGCTGGTGTATTAAAAGTTACTAACATAGAGGGGAAATGGGCATGGTGGATTTGATAGAGGAAAGGCAATTTCTCGGAGCATCATAGAGATACATAAAATCTGATCGGTAGTGGTGTGGAACTAAAGCCTCTTCAATGGCTGGGTAGACATTCAAGTATCTGTGTGCATGTCTGAGCGTAAACGTGTTTCTATTTTTTTGTTGGGGTCCAAAATTTGAAGCTTATTTAACAAGTGCACCTATTTGAGTTGAAATCAAAGTTTGTTTGGCAAAGTCCTAGAAAGCATGGACATAGACATGGGACAAAGATATGACACAACAAAGCGCAAATGCATATTCTTATAAGTAGGACACAACAAAATGAAAATTCTGTGTATATAATATTTTGTAAAAACAAAATAAAATACTGACTATGATATTAATACCATAACCACACTCATTTATAACAATGAACAAGTAGAAACTAACAAATAAAATTGAAGGACAGCTAAGCATACATATGCCTCATATAAGATAAAGAAATGCATTTAATAGAATGAACCGATGAGCATGTTCAAGGCAAGAAAGAGTAATGTCCATAAAGAGAGTTAAACACGTCATAAATAGGCAATACATAATAATCTAATTTAGCAAGTTATCAACTGTATGTACATATAAACAAAGAAACACCACCTAGACGTATATATTAATCAATGAATCATATAACACAAAATTTAAAATTTTATTTACTAAAGCTATGTGCATGCCATGAACACAAACACGCCTACGACACACGTATGTCATATATATGGTGAATTCAAACATGTATATGGCATGTCTACCACATGTCACACAAGTGTTGCAAGTGTCGACGTCCGATATGTGTCAACAACTTAAAACTCTATAGTAAAAGGGGGAGGTGTGCGGTTAAGAAGGTTATGCTTTGGTTTACAACATCACCTGCTTTTCTCTCTCGGTTAAAATTCTGCAAACAGTAAGAGGAAGATGAAGAAAAAAAGAAAAAGGGGGGAATAGAGGCTGGGTAATGTGCATGTGCGTGATGGCTGTCAAGTGAGCATGTACGGGTTTACTAAACATTAAATGCTTAAGAATTTATAGGGACTAGGGAGGGATATAAGGTAACTAAACTCACAACAATTTTATGTTTATATTCTATTTTGCAGATTTGCTATCCGTGAAGGAGGTGATGACAGTGACACCACACCACTATGATCAACATGTGCTTGCAAATGGAAAGAGGTCTTATTTGTTTCACATTCTAGCTATTTGGAAGGATTTCCTATTCATGTTTGTTTTACTTCTTTATGTACTTGCATTTGGACTTCACTGTGAGTTTTAAGGCATGAAAGATGCTTGAAGTATAGGATTTTTGAGTTATGAGCCCTATGACATTCTTAATTTCATGAACATATTTTAAAAAGAATTAGTACGGAATAATTTCCTTTTGATTCAAAATAAAAAGGCTTCTAGAATTGCTTTTCAAAGTCCGAACACTCAACCATGTGGGAAAACATAGTTGAAGTTCACATTGGAATAAATTTAAGGTATGGTGCCAAAATAATCTATTCTAAATCATGATCATGTTCATATATCAAAAAAACCCACTAGGTATACTATAGATCCTAAATTTATGGAAATTCCACAAGGATTCAAGGTAGCATACTTAATACTTTACATCAGGAAACTACTTAGAAGAATGAGCAAAGCTATGATGAATGAGTACGCCAACATAACAACCAAGAATACTATACAGAATGCTCGGGTTCATATTGATATATGCATCTTCGTTAACACTTCAATCTACGCTTCTCAACTTCTTCAAAATGCAAGTAGAAAATCTAGTGCGCTAGATACAAAGACTGCAAGGTTTACAGGAAGCACAGCTAGATACTAACAAAGTAAATAAAACAAGTAGAATGTAATACGTAGTGGAGCGATGGAAATAATCAGTTACGTATTTAACTTGCTCTTGTTACAGCTGTAATTCAGATATAACGACTTAGAAATATCCCTACCCTGATAATGCATCCTACAGAACAGAGCTACAAAGCAAGCTACCAAACATAAAAACGATGGCAAGAAAATGCAAGAAAAAATGAGCAGTAGAGCAGGCAAGTATTGGATTTTCTGTTGCAGTCCATACCTCCAATGCAGCAATTTGCTTGTCAAGCTCCATAGGCCCAAATGTATCATCTCTCCTTTATATATAGATTTCTCAATCAGTTTTTAATTTTGAATTTGATTAATAAAAAATAAGAAAGCAGCAGAAAAAAATTACTTCCAACGAATTCTGTTCTTCTGGCATTTTTCTAGCAGTCCCACCCCTTCAAGAACATTTGTTATATCATAAATCCTCCTCTTTTGAACCTGACATAGTATAAATGTTGAAATAGGCTATAAGAAACACGGCTGTAACCAAATTTACAAAAACGTAAAGCAATAAACATCATATTAGTAGATAATCATACTTGTAAAATATCTGCTGCTCTATTCAAATCCAGAGACTCATCCTCTTGTTGATGCAGAAGTGTAACAAATTTCCTTGTCAACAAGCCTGCCATGACATATTATGATCAGAGGAAATACATGAAAGATAACCTACAGAATTCATGGTTTGACATATTTTAGTATTAGCTTACTTAGAGAACTGTCGTAACGACATCCATTGGATGCATCTTGAACACCTGAAAAAATAGCATAGCAAGCATTATTTTTAATTTGATTTAGAGCACAGAGAAGTCCCAATTTTACCTGTACGTTTAAGTTGGATCAAACTAATGATACCATTGTGTTCTAAGTGACCACGTCATAAATAAAGGATTTTAGCATATCCATTTTAGTATACTTTACCATCAATTGATCCAAGCGCTTCTTGCATAAGTCTGTTATGTTTTGATTTTTCCTTCTTCTGATTCTTACAATCTTGTTCAGTTGTACCTTTGACACTGCCAACTCCATGAACTTCATTGTTCACTATTGGTTTTAACTGTGAAAAGGATAAGTATACATTTAATAATTAATATTACAAATGATAGAATAAAGTTAATGCATCAATATAGAAAGAAGAAAATAGGAAATTAGTTTATAGCAGAGTGAACAAGATACATATAACTATTTACAGATAGAAGAACAAATGAAGATGGATCAGAATTGTAGATGGTAAAACAAAATGGAGAAAAGAAAGAAGATTAAAACAAACTGTGATACAATTCAGGGAATTGCAGTATCAACTGGTCCAAATTGAGAAGTTTTCCTAAGAACAAGCATTTTAAGACGACTTCTTGTAAGTATGTAAACAAATGGAACATGGCCCGTGATCATAACTAACTGTTGGGAGTATTGACTAAAATGAGTCACTGACTCACTATGCATTTGGTACCCAGGAATTGTACTGGCTATGATATATATCTATAATTCTATATACATGGCTACATGCAAGGATTCAGATACGGATACGGAACATTGTCATGCAACTCATGCCTCAGCGAAGCTCTATAAAAGTTCGTAAGAATTTTTTATATATAAAAACAAACATGGTCACCAGCATATACATAGGTTGTGGGTCACATGTATATACATACAACATAGGATATAGTCCAACTATATTAAATATCACCAAAAGTAGAATACAACATAGACCACAGCATATAAATATGCACATAATCTCTAAAACTTTAATGATACCGCAGGCAATATTCTTTCTACTTCTAGCAGATCGAAATTTATGGTGATGGGAGCCACAAGTATCATTACTGAGCATAATGTATAAACTGATATTCAATCTAAATACTTCCTTTTTTGTTGCACATTAATCACAAATACACGATTAAAAAAAGGGGCTAAAATTCAATAAATACAATTACTCCTCAGTGTTTACCAGATAAATACCATATATAATACCATAAACCTAATGATTTGCAAATGAATACCATGAGCTTTCAGCAATTTCCAATTAACCGCCACAAACAGTAAACTCTGAGGTTGAGGTACATATTGCAATTTACTAATCCTTGGAACTAATCTAATCAAATTTCGCCCCTAAAAAGCATCAACGCAGTACAGATCATCACTAACAAAACAGCAAAGAACTAGAAGTAGAACACAGGATCTCCATAACTACAAACAACTCACATAAAGTTCCAAACTTTATAATCTAATCATCAATTTGCAATAATTCCCAAAAAAAACACAGAAAATCAGTAGCTTACTGGGGAATCAGGGAGCGGGATCTTGGGCTTGTCGGTGGGGTACGGCAACGGGAAGTGGCGGTTGATGGAGGGGCCGTGGATCTGAGGGCGGCCGTTACTGCTCGGCGGTCGCCGGTGAGGATGAGATCCATCTGAGCTCGCCATGATCGGAGAGGAGAGAGAGAGAGAATTGGAGGGGTGGTTGTGTGTTAGGGTTTTGATGAGAAAGAGGGAGAAATTTAGGGGAGACTTGAGCTGGGGTTTGGGGATTGGAATAATCGAGGATATTTGGGGGATTTTGGAGGCAAAAAAGAAAAGGGCGGAGAAGCGAAGCGGAAGAAAATTTGGGGGGGTTATTAATAATTAGGTCAAGCAAAGCGAGGGAAGGCAGCTGTGAGTTTCGAATATAGGACTCGCCCGCCTTCTCTCACGTGTTCCTCACGTGCGGACCCATGGGTTAAAACTTGTTCAACCCCCCCAAAAAATGTAATGATTTGTTGCTCCAATCAGAATTTCCTTCAATTACTTGCTTTTTACCGGGTTGGTTTGCAAGGAATTGCCAAAACTTCGGGTTGGTTTGCAAGGAATTGCCAAAACTTATGGGAATTGGGGGACAAGACACTATACATCAAAAGAAAAATGCATGGAATTACCATTCCTTTGTTTGTTTGCATGGAATAGGAATTGCAAGTTTTAGGAATTGGCATCATCAAAATGGGAATTGATATCACCTTTTTGACAATTCCAAATCCAAGCTTTTTAGGATGGAATTGCTCATTCTCAAAGACACATAGTATTATATATGTTATTTTATTTGGAAAAAGTTATGGTTATCTACTTTCTCTCTTTTCTTTTTATCCAATTCGCAAAAATCAATTCCCATTTTTCTTTGTTCAACCAAATAAAGTAAAGAATTGAAGGGAACAAAAACCATTCCAATACTTTACAAACAAACAAAGGAATAATGATTCCGGAAACCAAAAATTTTTGTTTGCAAGTCCTCAATTCTCATTCTTATTTTTTGATTCCACCAAACAAACAGCCCCTACGACCAATCCTTCTCCATGAGACAAATATCTATGATCTCTTTTTCAGTAAATTTTATAAAGTACAGTCTAATTTAGATGACACCGTCAAACTTTAATAATGCTATTAACCCTTCTTGAGTTTTCAATGCTGTATGAAATTGGTGTTAGTTTTGGATGACCGCTTATGAAGCACAAATGGATTCAGTAACTTCAAATGACCACGGAGTGAAATTTCCCAAATAATGAATTAGATTTGAGAGTTTTTTTTAAAAGAAAATACCTTTTGAGGAAAATACCTCCTTTTTTAAATAAAAATTTTACTGAATGGTCTCTCAAAACTTAGATAGTTATTAAAAAAACCACAATACTTAATAATTACTGTTTACTCTCTCTCAAAACGTTGAAATTGTTGATTTTTACCCCCACCAAGAATTTCATCCAAAAGGTAACATTACCATTAGGAATATTTTAATACCTCCTCAATTAACCTCGATTTCATTCGAAAATCGTTCGAGAATCAATCGTTTTTTCTAGTTCAAAGCTCTCTCCCCAATTACACACTCGAGTTCTTTCCTTTCGATTTAGATTTTTCATTTATCTTTAACTTGCAAACATGACCGTATTCACATTCCACTTGTGCACGGGAAGAGAAGGTTGTTATAATAAAATCCTATTATCTGGGCGAATTAGGTTTTGATGGAGCAAATCCCCAACTGATGGAGGTCCTTTTTAGATCTCCTTCAGATGTTGTCTTCCGTCGATCTCCCGGTGGATTCTGGAGGGGATCCCCTGCTGTGTGTGGGTCTCAATGGGTTTTGAGGAGATTTGGTGATTGAAAGAGTTTGACGCCGAGTGCCTGCAACGAAGTCCCGGGGTGGTTTGACGGCACCGAGGACCCTCCGACGGTCAAGTTAGTGCTAGATCCGAGCAGCGTAACGGCTAAGTGGAGTAAAAATGGCTTACTTGACCCTTCTATGATGGGGGTTCATATAGTGGTGGAGGCACGCAGCAGCAGGCGTGAGAATCTCGCCGGCAGTTACGCTCCCGACGTCACGTCCGCGTAGAGAGCGGATCGCCCATAAATGGGGATCTTGAAGGCGTGGAACGTGGGATGTTGCTGGCGAAGAATCCGCGCATGACGAGATTCGCGGAGCAGCGGTTACGCCCGCGAGCGGTGGAGCTGGTCAGAGGACCGAGGAAGACGGCCTCGAGCAAGGGGCTCGGGGACGAGCGAGGACGCCGAGGAGACTTGGTCTTGTGGCAGCTCAGGGCAAGCTGAGGGATTGAAGAGGCTAATCTGCAGGGAGCCCCGAAGAGGGCTAGCTTGTGATTGCAGGTCGGGTACAGGGAAGGCCTGGTCGGCCTCTGTGGGTCCTTTTTTCTGAGTTATAGGGCCCGCCATCCGCCACGTGTCATGATCTTAAGGGTCGCCAATATCGAGTATTGTCATTAGCTCCCCACTCTTGTCCCGACCAGCCAGTGGGTCGGGTCAGGAGTGGACTGCCGGGCCGCCCGGGGTGAGCTCCCTCCTAAGGTTTCGTCGGGACTCATCCCCGGGTCGCGAGCTGTCTTTACTGCCAGCGAATCAGGGTGAGATCTCTGCATTTAAGGAGGGTGTGCTGGTTCGTGCATCTTGCCTTTGAAGTGACGGCCCATGTGTCGAGCGTTGGTTAGCTGACGCGACGTGTGCAGACCTGCGACGCCTGAAAGGGTGCGGTCCAGTGCGGGGATGACAAGTGGAGCAATCGGGGCCGTTGGATGCGAGGAGGCGTCTTGCCGGGAGACGAAGGGCACCGTTGGATGAGGCCGCTCGTGGCGATAAATAGGGGTGGGGCTCGTTCCAGGGCCCCTACTCCTTCATATTTCCCACTCTAAGTCTCGGTTGCTCGGTGCTCGTCTTCTTCATTCCATTCTCGTTTCCCGAGGATCATTCTTCCCAAGCTTAGATGTCTTCTCTTGTCGAGTCAGTAGATGTCGTGGAGGTAGGTTCTAGGAACCCTTTAGGTGAGCCTGAGTCTTCCCGGGGAGCAGGGGTCGGCCCCTCTTCCCGGGTTCATGCGGTGGGAGCAGCCCCTAGGGAAGAGGCGGTAGATGCTGCCCCTAGTGCCTCGTGTTGGATAAGGCATGAGGACGAGCTTGCCAACGCTCGGGCTCGCTTCCACATTCCCTCACGCTATACGCTCCGCCTGGCCAAGGAGGGAGAGAGGGCAGACCAAGTACGGGGCAGGGAGATCGCCTTGTATTTGGAAGCATTTTAGGGTGGAATGCGCCTGCCCTTCTCACCTGAGGTCGTTGAAGTGCTGAACTTCTTCGGGTTAGCCCCCGGTCAGTTGGTGCCAAACTCGTGGAGGATTCTCCTTGGGTTCCTGGTCCGTCTGAAGTTGCAGGCGATCCCCTTCAGCCTTTCCCTCCTTGATTCTTCTCTCGTCTTCAAAATCACCCCGGTAGTCGAGCAGGCGACCCGAGGTGGGTTTATCCCTCTTTCAGAAAGAGACCAGGGGCGCTGCTGGGACGGGGGTTGTGGCCCTGCCTTCTTCCATTCACGACTGGAAGAAAAAGTTCTTCTTCGTTTCCTCTCCCGAGGGCGAGGACTGACCCGTGCCTACAAAGTGGTCGAGGGAGAAGCACTTGCCGAGGAACCAGTCCAGTGACCCCGTCGCGGTGAGAGTGGCGTCATGGGAGCTCATCCCCCGTTACGACGTGCTGTTATCTGAGAGGGTTCTGAGTTGGGCCGGGCTCAGCCCCATTGAGTTTGTCGGTAAGTTTAGGTTTTCTTTTTTGGTTCGTATATTGCCTGTGTCGCTGACTCCCTTTACACCTGGTTCTGTGCAGGACTCATGGATATGGACTTGCTCCGGGCTTCCATGAACCAGCCGAGGCCGTTTGCGAAGGCTGGGGGCGCCGGCTCTTCTCGTTCACAGCCTGCCCCGGCTCCTTCTCCCCCGGCGGTAGTGCCCCGCGAGCGCTTAGAGGCGGATCTCGCCCCGGGGCCCAGCAGAGCGCCGGATCCGAGGCGGGCTCGGATTCTGGAGGACCTGGCCTCGGAGGAGGAGACCGGCTCTCCCTCAAGGCCTCTCAAGAGGAGATCTTCCCGGGGACCGTCTTCGCCGATCATGGTGGAGGAAGGCGGTCTCCAGTTCGCCGTGCCTTCGGGGCTATCCGTCGCGGCTAGCCTGCTGCATGAGATAGAGGTATCGGCCGGGGGTAGAGTCCCCAGGGGGACCTTCAGGGCTCAGCTGGCGTCCATCGCCCAGGAGTCCGTGTAGATAAGCGCTTGCCTTTTATTATTATTATTTCTTGAGGTTCGGTGCCTCTCTCATCTTCCTGATCTCTCTTCTGCCTTTCAGGTCCTTCAGCATGTTGCCCTCGCCTTGCGCATGGAGGCCGAGGTGGTAGCCCCAGCGATGAAAGCTGCGGGCCAGCTCGCCTCGCTGGAAAAGAGCTCCAAGCGGGAGCTGGAGGCGATGAAGGCGAGGGTCGCCGCCCTGGAGGGCGAGGTAGAGGCCGGGAAGCGGGAAGTTGCCCGGCACCGCGAGGCCGCCGCGGTTGCTGAGGCCAAGCTTGAGGACGCTCAGGTGCTGGCCGGCAACCTGAAGAAGACGGTGAAGTCCCTCCGGAAGGAGCTGGTGGCGGCGGCCGAGTGGGCGAAGTTGGGCGACCTGAGGGCGGCCAAGTTGGCCGACCTCTCGGCGGCGAAGGCGGTGGAGGGCTACAAGAAGTCAAAAAACTACTATGATGACATGGCCGTCGCCACGACCCTCATCTGGCACGAAGCCCTCGACGCCGTTAAAGCCCGGATACCAGGGTTCGCCGACGAAGAGCTCCGGGCTCAGTACCCCCTCACGGACGCCAACGGGCAGGGGTAAGAGATTCCTGGCGAGGAAGTCGCCGAGGACCCGGCTCGCCTTGTGGTGGATGTCGAGGGCCCCGAGGTCACTCTTGGCCCCGAGGTCTAAAGCCCCGTCTTCCTCCTCCTTTTTATTTTGCCGCGTCTGGAATTTTGTAAGCCTCCGAGCATTTTGTGAGGCTGGGGAGCCAAAAATACCCTCTGTAAAGACTGCCTTTTAGTAATAAATTTTTTTCTTTGGTTTCATTGGCTTGCTCGTAAAAAAAAATTCTTTGCGCTGTTGGGCTTCCATGTCAGGTCGGTTATTTGCCTAGCGATCGTCCGTCGAGTTGATTCAAGCGCTGCTGAGGAGAAGGCGTCTCTATGGCCCCGAAGTCGAGGGGAGAACGCTCGAGACTTGGATAGACCTGATACCCCTAGTTGGCAGCTCGGATCCTCTACGTGTGGTGGGCAGAGGGCTACCGCCTTATTTGCGCCGAGGATGGATGGAAGCTGCCCCGTTTCCCTTCGGCGAGGGCTTCTGATTTCTGGCGTCGTGGGTAGGTAACTACCAGCCTGGGATGACCGAGCAGGGTAGCTACCCGGTTGCCTCTTGCGTGATCTTTGATCCTTCAGGACGGGGACCGAGCAGGGTTACTGCCCAGTGCCTCTTGGCGAGGACTTTGATCCCTATCAGTTGTGGTAGGATGCTACCAGCCGGGGATAGCCGAGCAAGGACTCGACTGCCTCTGGGAGGACTTTAGTCCTTGGTGCGGGAGGGGCTGTAGAATCCTACCAAGAACCCTTGGCCGGGCAGGGTTACTACCAGGTGCCTCTTTGCGAGGGCTTTTGTCCTGAAGGATAGCCGAGCCAGGGATCCTTGGGCTCGACTGCCTCTGGTAGGGTTTTCTGATTCTTGGCGTTGAGGTAGGGAAGCTACCCGCCAGGGATAGCCGAGCGATGGTTGGGCTCGACTGCCTCTGGGAAGACTTTATGATCTCTGGCGTTGCGGTAGAGAAGCTACCCGCCAGGGATAGCCGAGCGATGGTTGGGCCCGACTGCCTCTGGGAGGACTTTCTGATTCCAGGCGTTGCGGTAGGGGCGCTACCCGCCAGGGAAAACCGAGCAGGGCAGCTGCTGGGTTACCTCTTGGTGAGGGTTTTGATCCCTGGCGTTGCGGTAGGGAAGCTACCCACCAGGGATAACCGAGTAGGGCAGCTGCTGGGTTGCCTCTCGGTGAGGGCTTTGGTTCCTGGCATTGCGGCAGGGAAGCTACCCGCCAGGGGGAACCGAGCAGGGCAGCTGCTAGGTTGCCTCTGGGAGGGCTTTGATCCCTGGCGTTGCGGTAGGAAAGCTACCCGCCAGGGATAACCGAGCAGGGCAGCTGCTGGGTTGCCTCTTGGTGAGGGCTTTGACCTTTAGCGCTAGGGGTCTGAGGAGGCCGGCTAAGGACAACCGGGCAGGGCAGCTGCTCGGCCGAATCTTCATGAGGTTTCACCCGACCGTACATTTGCGGATATGGGGAACAGGGACGGTTAGCCTGCTCATTGAATGTGGGGGGAGGTGAAGCGCCAGGGTCGCGTGGCTTCGATTTCGTCGGAGGAGGCTTAATGATCGCCGCCTGGCAGCGACTCTTTGGGCGAGAGCGGGTGACCGTTGAGTTCCTCTGGGGGTGCAGCGGGCTATATAAGGCTGAAGAAGTACCAGTCCTTCCTTCCCTTACAAACAGAGTGTTGAGAATGCAGGACTTCCCCTTTACCATCCCCGAGATCATCAATTTCGAGGATGTGTACCTCTATGACCAGAACTGCACCGAGGACACGGTGCAGTTGGAGTACGGGAACATCGAGGACCACTTCGCCCGGCTGCTCCCCCGACGTTCCTCCCTGCAGCAGCTGCTGATGTACTCCATCTGGAGGGCGTCGCCGGGACTTTATAACCCCCTATCCGAGCAGCTCTATGACGAGGCCATGGGCAAGCTGCGGTCCCTGAGGCACTTCGGCCTGATCTCTGCGAACCGGCTGGCTCGCTCGGAGGCGCTCGTCCGCGAGTGCTACGAGTTAAGGCTTAGGATTAACGCACGCGGGGGGGACCGAGGAGAGAGGTTGGATCTCGCGAGGCCTCGGCTGGCTGAGATCTTTACCGAGTATCACGAGCAGTGCTCTCTGCACCCCCTTCCCCTGCTGTTGTAATAATAATTTTTTTCTCTTTTTTTCGCATGTACGGCTGAAGAGCCCATATAATACCCCCCCTTTTTGAATAAATAAGATCTTTTCTACTTTCCTCGCAATGTCCTGTTGATCTTTATTAAATTGACAATAGCCCTAGGGAGAGTTTACATTGCCCCAAAAGAAAATTACAGGCTAATAGATGACCCTATCAGCGTGGCCTGAGCTTCCTGGAGGCTTGCTGGTCTCCGTGCTTGGCGCCGGGTGTGGGGCATTCCGGGTGCCGGACTGGTCATCCGCGGAGGCAAGCATGATCTGGTCGATGGTCAGCTCGGTGGGAGGAGGGCGCCGCTCCTGCTCGCGGTCGGCCTACCGTTTATCCCTTAAGTAGGCGGCGAGGTGCCCCGATTGGATGAGCTCCTCAATGTAGTCCCGGAGTTGCTTGCAATCCTTGGGGGCATGGCCCAGCGTCCGGTGGAAGGCGCAGTAAGGGCCCCGGGTCCGCTTTGAGGCCTGACGCGGGATTGGAGGGAACTTGAAGAACCCTTCGCCTTGGGCCTCCTTTAGTAACACTGTGAGGGAGACGTTGAGCGGGGTGTACTCCTGGAACTTCGGGTGATAGGGCTGCTAACGCTCCGGCCTTTCCTCCCGAGCCCTCTTCTTCTGGTCGGATCGTTCTGCCCGGGGGAGGTTCGCGTTCACCTCGGACACTAGCTGAACCTCACGCTCGGTCCATGCCTTGACTTCGACCATGATCTTAGGCTGTGCCAACGCAAAGGAGCGCGGCCACTCCTTGTGCCTCAGACCAGATCTAAGCGCCGTGATGACGGTCTCGTCCCGGTGCTCGGGAACCTCAAGGAGGGCGTTGTAAAAGCGGGTGATGTAAGCCTTGAACGTCTCCATGTCTCCGCTCTTAATTGTGAAGAGGTAGTTGACCGTGCGCTTCTGCCGACGGTTCCCAAAGAAGTGGCCGAGGAACTGAGTAGCCAACTCGTCGAAGGTTGAGATTGAGCGAGGCTCGAGTCCTCGGAACCAGTCCTGATCAGAATGGATGAGGGCGGCAGGGAAGGCCCTGCACTGGGCGGCATCGGAATGGTCCTGGAAGCTCATTCCCGCTGTGAAAGCATCCAAATGGTCTTTGGGGTCGGTTTTCCCGTCGAACAGAGAGACCTTCGGGGGTTTGTTGCGCGAGGAGACGTGGACAGCGAGCAGTTCCTCGGTAAATGGTTTGGTGAGCGAGTCGGCGGCGTACTCGGCCCCGTCAGCCGAGAGATGACCTTTCCGGCGCATGCCCTCGATCTTCTTCTCGAGAGCGTCGAGTCGGCCGTGGTACCCCGAGGACTCGGCACCTCGTGATCCCTGGCCTCTGCTGTGGGAGACCTTGTCACGTCCCGCTTCCCATTCTATGGCGAAGGGGACGCGACTGGCCCGCTACGTATTTACTCAGAAGCAAATACGCTAAGCGTAACTAAGCAATATAAAAGAAAATACACAAGAGACAGGGTATAATAAAAACAACAACTTTTATTTATTAACATTCTTTTGTACAATGCATGAAAAGGAAATACAACTGAAATAAAAATGATGCCTAAACAATGGCATGACAGGAAATGAAAAGTACTGAATGGAAAATGTACAATGAAACTAGAGCTCTGGTTCTTCAGCAAGCTGATCCAAATCTTCTGCAGATGGCTCGATCTCTGTCGGGTCCAAACCATCTTACAACATTCAAAAAAGAAAGAAATAGAATGTCGTCAGCGAACAGATCGCTCGGTAGGTTCCAAAGATAAGGGAAAAGTAGAAAAGAAAAAAGAGAGAGTGTGGCTTTTAGTATTGTATTATATTGTTGTAATATTGTATTAACGCTGTTGTTTGTAGCTTGGTACAGAAGAATGCCAGTGTATACGAGAGGGGTCTCAGTATGCTAGAGACCAGGGCAAATGGAAGTATAAGACTCCGTTATACAACCCGGAACAACGGCAATTGGATTCATGTTAGGTGTCTTAATCTTACCGTCTCGTGCCACCTTTAACACCTTCCGTACCAATCTACCACTTAAATCCCGTAGTGTTTTATTTGTATTGTTTTGTACTGTAAATTGTATTGAATGTATAATTGAAAGACTGACCGAAACCATGATATCAGTAAACGGATGTAACCGTAGAATCATGTAAATGGAATAACTGGAGAACCATGTAAATGGAATGTATATCCATGGTTCGGTTCGGTCAAGTTGTATAGATTGATAATTGGAGTCATGGATTCATGTTGAATTGTAATATTGAAGATTGTAGATTGTACTTGAATCATATTCAAGTCAAATATAATCAGACTCAAACCCGAGTCAGACAACTAGAAATGTAAATCGAAATCTTGATTAATTCTTATCTATAATTTGCTAGGGTCCTTAAAGAAATTTATAAAACTTGAAGGGGTTTTATGTAAAAATACTTTTATATACTTTTCAAAATACATCTCAAGTATTTGTTATTCGTCTTTAGAGTTGTAATGAAGGTGGATTTTATATTGTGATATTTCTAGTGAAAATATCCTAATTTCATAAATAAAAGTATTTATTTGTAAAGTTGATTTATTTGGAATTCATAGTATTTTAGTGTAAAATTTATTCTTGTGATTTTTAGGAAAAGGTGGAATATTTATATCATAATAAAATAGGTATTTTAATGATAAATATAGATATATTTATACAAAAATAATTTTAATAAATATTTTATATTCTAAAAAATCTCATTTTCTTAAGATGTCGTATTTTAAATCTTTCGAGACCAAATGTTCCTTGAGGAGGTCTGAATCTCGCACTACTAAGCCCGAGGATGTGCGATAAACCGCACCATCCCGAACGGGTTCCCGAAAGTGGGTTGTAGCGACGCTTTGCAAAGATTGTAAATACTAAATCGTTTAGAAAACGGTTTTATGAAGTAAATGGTATTTATTTGTAAAGGTGTATATTTTCCGTATTGTATGTTCTAGATTCTCCTAAGTCAACTAGTCTATCCCTAACTGGTCCAGACGACAAGTTATGAGATACCTCAAATCGCCTCTTCACCGCCAATTGTGGCCAGGTAAGTACAAGTGAGGAAAGGAGGGTTCCGCTCACGAATCACCGTGAGTCGGGGCTTTTAAAGTTACCTTTCTCACTTGCCTAGCCTAGACACCACAAAGTCAGGTTTAGATAAACGACCGATGTCCACAACTTATCGTATTTTCATAATAAGTGGTACTTTTTTAAAAAAGTGTATCAAAACTAAATCTTTTAGAAATGGTTTTATTAAGTATATGGTATTTAAATGAAAATGTTTGTTTTCTCGTATTCTAGGTTCTCGGGGGTGTTGCATATGAGTGTGTGAGGAGGTAGGTCGTTGCCTCGTGATCTACTTTAAATGTATAGCAAGTTTGATGGAGTTAAATGAAGAATTGAAACATTGTGGTATTTAAGTGAAAAATACGATAAATTGAAAAAGCTATCATTTCATATGACGAAACTTGATCAAATTGTTTGATTAGTGTTTAATAGTCAACATGAGAAAGTTTAGGTATGATTGTATTAGTGAGAAGTGGAATTTTATAGAAAACCGAATCGGAAATCGGGTTTGTTCCGATTCCGTCGGGTTTTGTAATTTCGTATTTTGAGAATAGAAAAGAGAGATAGAAAAGGGACTTACGGGTTTTAGATTACTCAAGAGAGTGAGAGGGAACTAGAGGGATCATCGGTGTGTTGCGTCGTCGCCGATGGTTCCTAAGATGATCGCCGGAAGTTCCGCCGGAATTTCGTCGGAGCTTCGCCTTGAGTTTGTTTTCAAAGCACACGATCTTTGGAAACTTTTTGAGAGAGTGGGCTCGGGATTTTGGGGTGAGAGGGTAGTGTGTAGGGTTGGTATTTATAGGGTTAGGCTAGGATCAGGGTAGATGAAAGTTTAAAATAAAAATGTATTAAAAGTGGAGTAATTGGGGTTTTTAAAGAGCTCTGAAAATGGTCTGAGGCTGAAATTTTGCAGGTGCATAGGGAATATAAAAAGACACAACTTTCATGTTGGGGTCGTCGCCGGAATCGGCCGACTCGGCCGTGACTCGGTCTAAGGACCGAGTCAGACCGAGTCAAGGCCGATTTGGCCGATTCCCGGCCGATTCAGGCGGCCGGGATCCCCCCCGACGGTTCATCTAACTCCTAGAAATGTTACATCTTTGGGTGTAGTGGGTTTTTTGTGAGACATGCACGTGTAAATTTTGGGTATTCTAAAGGTTTAAAAAAAATCAATATTAAAAATAATGTAGGGTATGGGATTTGAACTCTGGTGGCTTGATTCAGCAGTGCAAGCTATTACCAATGAGCTACAAGCTCCTTCTTGTAATTATGGAGCTAATTAATTACTTAAAATAATAACAGTAAATATAAATACCCCAAGTATACATTAATTTTAAAACAAATTTTTGTACACTAAAAATGGAGTTGTTACATTCTTTTAAGTTGTAATTAAAAAGCAAAATAATTACTTATAACTTGTGCTCAGGCTAAAATACCCCTTTATGGATTTTTTGAAATTTTTTTGTAAAAACTTGTATTGGAAATTTGGGGTTGTTACAGACCTGTGTCTGGGCACGGCTCCGGTTCCTCTCGATGAGGTTCCTCAGATCCCCGGGGGCAGTGGCTCTCGAGCCGTCGTGGAGAGCCCCTTCTGTGCGACCCCGTCGGGGGAGAGGGTGTCGGTCATGCCTGTGGGCAGGCGAGGTGACCGACATCTCCTCAGGGGGGCAAGGGTCACGAGGAGGTTCGAGGCGTGGTGCTCCGGCGGCGGACCTTGGGGTGGAGCTTGAGGCACCCAACGGGCCTCAGGGAGTATCGGTCCGTGAGATCTGTGGTCAGGAGTCGCAGCCTGCCGGTGGTCGGCCATGCTGACGGGGGCAAAGCGTTCAGGAGGCGGAGGAGCGGCGATCTGGGGCCCAAGCCCGGTCGTTTGGGCGCGGACGAGCGCCTCCACAAGGAACTGTAGCCGATATATTCGGCTGGCGAGGGCGTGGATGATGGTCGCCGGAGGGGGTTCATCCGCGCCTCCGGTGGTGAGGGGGAGGCGGCGGCTGGTACCCGAATCTTCAGGATGGTCGCTTGCCATGTGGACGGAGATCGGAAGGACAACTTTGTTTTTGTGGAGTTTGCGTTCCCACAGACGGCGCCAACTGATGGAGGTCCTTTTCAGATCTCTTTCAGATGTTGTCTTCCGTCGATCTCCCTGTGGATTCTGGAGGGAATCCCCTGTTGTGTGTGGGTCTCAATGGGTTTTGAGGAGATTTGGTGATTGGAGGAGTTTGACGCCGATTACCTGCAACGAAGTCCCGGGGTGGTTTGACGCCACCGAGGACCCTCCGACGGTCAAGTTAGTGCTAGATCCGAGCAGCGTAACGGCTAAGTGGAGTAAAAAATGGCTTACTTGACCCTTCTGTGATGGGGGTTCATATAGTGGTGGAGGCACGCAGCAGCAGGCGTGAGAATCTCGCCGGCAGTTACGCTCCCGACGTCACGCCCGCGTAGAGAGCGGATCGCCCATAAATGGGGATCGTGAAGGCATGGAACTTGGGATATTGCTGGCAGAGAATCCGCGCATGGTGAGATTCGCGGAGCCCGTGAGCGGTGGAGCTGGTCGGAGGACCGAGGAAGACGGTCTCGGCCAAGGGGCTCGGGGACGAGCGAGGATGTCGAGGAGACTTGGTCTTGTGGCAGCTCAGGGCGAGCTGAGAGACCGAGGAGGCCAATCTGCAGGGAGCTCCGAGGAGGGCTAGCTTGTGATTACAAGTCGGGTACAGGGGGGCCTGGTCGGCCTCTGTGGGCTCTTTTTTCTGAGTTATAGGGCCCGCCATCCGCCACGTGTCCTGATCTTAAGGGTCGCCAATATCGAGCATCATCACCAACTCTTATTTTGATCTGAGGCCGAACTTGAGGATTTTAGATGTAAGAGAAGGATTTGGGGATTTAAAACCCTAGTCTCAACATCTTTCCGTTAGATATCTAACGGAATGAAAGAAAAATAATATTTTTAGCAAGTCAGGAGGACCTTTTAATAATTATTTAGAGGTTTAGGGAGTAAATAGTAATTATCAAGTATTAAGGATTTTTAGTAATTAGTCAAGCTTTGAAGGACCATTTGGTAAAAAACCATTTAAAAATTCTTGGGCCACCCAAAAACCGTTGAAATTCGATTGCTATATAAAATTTACAATTTTTTAAAAATTGATACTTGTAAATCAAGATCCATTTGCACTGTAGATAATGATGATGAAATAGACCCTGTTACAGTTACAGTCAAGAGGCCAAACTATAGCTTTTTGGTTAAGATTAGCATTTCGATAATTAGGCTGCAATTTACCTTTTCAGTATTAAACTAGTTTTACGGCACATGTTTTGCTCATCAACTTGAACTATAAAGTTCTGTGGTCTTATTTGTTAGTAAGAATTTTGAGCCAAATTTTCTCTCGAACTATTAGAGAGTTCATCAACTCATCTTTGCTGCAACTTCGGAAAAGTGCAAGGTAGCCAGTAAGATTTCTCTCACCCAGCAAAAGAAGAAAAAGTAGCGAAATTTTTTGAAATCCTTGCCGATTCCATTTGTTTCTGTTTGCTAATTATTAATACTGCAGCTGCAAATGATTTGGTTTTGGGATGGGTAAGATTTTTAATTAACCTTGTTCATCTCTTTGGGATTTGTGTTTTGGTGTTTACGTCAAGCCTGAAGCAATATCAAAAGCCTTTTATTCCATTCTTTCAAGACATTTATATAAGTCAATATGTACTATTCTAGAATAAGGGACCGTTTGGTTGGAGGATTAGTATGGATTTGGATCGTGGAATCCAAGAATTCCATAATTTGGTGTTTGGTTGAAAATTTTGGATTTGTAGGATTCCTTTGTTTTTTATGGGGGGCCACCACAAAACAAGAATTCTTGAATCCTAAAAAAATGGAAGAATTTGCAGGGATTTGGCACTATTCATTGTACTTTTAGATGGGACCTGTGGTACTTTATTTATTTAATAATTCTCTCTCTCTCTATCTATCTCTCTCTAAAATCCTCAAATCCAAATCCACTTTCTTTTCACCAACCAAACAAAGACTGCAAGTGACGCAACCGGGATTGCGCTAAGATTTTACCTTCCGTTGATCTCTAGATGGCGACAATGGATGGCTGAGATTAGATCTGGAGGCAGACTCCTGAAACGTGTGGATCTCAATGGGTGTTGAGGTTGGTTGTTGCCGAGCTACCTGCAAGAAAGTCCCGGGGTGGTTGTACCACCGAGGACCCTCCGACGGTCAAGTCAGAGAGGAAATTCGAGCAGAGTAACGGCTTAGTGGTATAAAAATGGCTTATTTGAACCGTCTGAAGAAGGGGTTTAAATAGCGGTGGTAGCAGGCAAGGCAGGCGTAAGAATCACGCCGGTAGTTACGCTCCCGAAGTCACGCCCGCGTGATGAGCGGGATCTCCCATTAATGGCGAGACAGGCTCGTTAATGGGGAATCGTGATGGCGTGGAACGTGGGATGTGGCTGGCGGATATCTCGCGCATGGCGAGATTCGCGGGATGGCGGTTGCGCCTGTGAGCGGTGCCGTCGGTCGGTCGATGAGACCGAGGAAGATGACCTCGGCGGGAGAGCTCGCGGACGAGCGGGAGAGCCGAGGTATCTTGGTTCTGCGGTAGCCCGGAAACGAGCTGTGAGGCCGAGAAGACCAATTGTGCTGGGGGCTCGGAGGCGAGCCAGCTTTGTTCGTAGGATGGGCATAGGAGTGGTCTGGTCGGCCACTGTGGGTCCTTTCTTGCATGCTCTAGGACACGTCATCTGCCACGCATCATGATATGGGAGATCACCGATATCGAGCATCATCATTAGCCCCCCACTCTCGTCCCGACCAGCTGACGGGTCGGGTCAAGAGCGGTCTGCCGGATCACCAGAGGTGAGCTCCTTTTCGAAAATATCATCGGGCGTGTCCTCGGGTAATCCGTTGTATTTTCTAGATGATGCCAGCGAATCAGGGCGAGATCTTTTGCATTAAAGAGGGTGCGCCAGATCATACATACTTTCGCTGAAGCGACAGCCCACGTGTCGGGCGCTGGTTGGCTAATGTGACGGGCCGTAGACCGCTGGCGTCTGATGGGGTACGGCCAATGTGCGTGCGACAGGTGGAGCGATCGTGGTCGTCGAATGCGAAGAGTTGTTTTTGGCGGGAGTCGACTGTCGCCGTTGGATGAGGACGCCGGTGGCTATAAATAGAGGTGGGGTCCTCTTCAGGGCCTATCTCTCTTCATATTTTTCTCATCCTTGATCTTGTAAGCTCGGCGCTCTCCTATTTAGGTCGGATCTCTGCATTCCCGAGGACTTCTCCATTAGGTTAGATGTCTTCCTCTGAGGAGTCTGTAGATGTCGTCGGGGTAGATTTTAGGGATTCCTCCGCCGAGTCGGAGTCTTCTCGGGAAGGTAGGGTCAGATCCTCTTCCCGGGGTCGTGCGTCAGGGGCGGATCCCCGAGCGGAGGTGGCGGACGCCCCTGGTGTGCCTTCCTTGGTGAGGTACGAGGGCGAGCTTGCCACCGCTCGGGCTCGTTTCCATATCCCTCCCAGCTATACTCTACGTTTGGCCGAGGAAGGAGAGAGGGCGGTGTAGGGTGTTTTTCGTCACCCCATTGAGATGGAAATACGCGCGCGCTTGTCAGGCGTACTACAAATTCCCCTTGCCTAGGGTAGGCGGGGGTTTATTAATTGTGGGGATCCGAATCTCCGGCAGCCGCGGACTAAGCTGCCGTTAATTACCCCTCGCCTTTGGGGCGAGGGGACCTCCGATTAACGGGTTAAACTGGTCATGCGAACTTAATGCGCAGTGTACGTGTGTGTTGTTTTGGAGGGGGGTTTGGATATATCGGGAGCCACGCAGAGTTTTTACGGGGGTCCCGCTACCCGGATAGCGGGCTGGGGGTCAAGGGGGCTAGCAGCCCCCTTACGTGGTGCGGGGCAGCGCCCCGTGAATTTTTTTTCTAACATGGACAGTGTCGTGGAGTATGTGTGTATCTGTACATATATATAAAGTGGGAAAAAGCGCCTAAAGGACGCGTAGGGCCAGTGCCTTGAGCGCTGTGCGCTTAGGTGTTGTGCGCTTAGGCGCTAGCGCGCCACGTGTCGGCACGTGAACGCTTTACGCTGGAGCGCTGGGCGCTGGCGAAAAAAGGGGCTTTTAGTCCCTGAAATAGGGTTCAAGATCCCAATAGAGGATTTAGAGTGGAGTTAAACTCCTAAGATGTTTTGGTTGACGAAAGGGGTTCTTCTTCTTCCTCCTCTGTTGGCTGGATCTTGAAGATCAAAAAATATGAGATTTTTAAAAATCTCTCCTTTTTGAGATCTAAAGACAGATCCAAGTTCCCTTTGTGGGTTTTGTGGTGAAAAACTATTTAGTTTTATAGAATGAAGAGTAAAACTCTTGATTTAATTCAAAAAAAAGAAAAAGGTTTTGGAACCTTGAAGAAGGAGAAAAGATCTCAGATCTAAAACTTTTTTTGGAGAGAGAAAAAGTTATTGAGATATTTCATTATCTTTGCCTTTATAGGCCATACACTTTACACATAGCCCCTTGGGCTTCACAAAATGACATTTTGCCTATTCCATGGCTCATGTGCCATTTCTTTTTGCACATAAGCCATGGGCTTTACAAAAATTTGGCTTTATGCCTATTTTTCTTACATTTATCCATAAAATAAAATAAAAAAAATACAACAAAATTATTTATTAAATTTTTTTTATCTTGGCATGAGGGGAGGCCGGCCGCTTCATGTTCGGGCTCGACCCGGGCATAGGCCCACTGGATCTGGGCTTGGGCCCACTTGGCTTGGGGTTGACTTTGATTTTGACTTGGTCAACCGGGGTGTAAATTTTTACCCCAACAAATTGCCCACATCAATAAATGCACACCACATATGTGGGTCGTGTGCATGAAATTGATGGATCTTCTTTTACTTGGAGGCGACCTGATTTGGTTCCTGCTTTTTGGGAAGCTGGCACTGCCCTTTTTACGACATGGACGGTCGTTGCTTGACATGTCTCCGAGACGGAGTGTCCGTGATAGACGTTCCCCTGGCCCGGAGTGATCTGGTTCCCGCTTTGTAGGAATCCTGTGCTGCCCTTTTTACGACATGGACGGTCAATGCTGCCCTTTTTGCGACTTGGACGGTCGATGTTGCCCTTTTAGCGACTTGGACAGTCGATGCTGCCCTTTTTCCGACTTGGACGGTCGGTGCTGCCCTTTTAGCGACGTGGACGGTCGATGCTTCCCTTTTTGCGACTTGGACGGTCGGTGCTGCCATTTTAGCGACGTGGACGGTCGATTCTGCCCTTTTTGCGACTTGGACGGTCGTTGCTGCCCTTTTAGCGACGTGGACGGTCGATGCTGCCATTTTAGCGACGTGGACGGTCGATGCTGCTATTTTAACGACGTGGTCGGTCGGTACTGCCATTTTAGCGACGTGGACAGTTGGTGCTGCTATTTTTGTGACTTGGACGGTCGGTTCTGCCCTTTTTGCGACTTGGACGGTCGTTGTTGCCCTTTTAGCGACGTGGACGGTCGGTTCTGCCCTTTTTGCGACTTGGACGGTCGTTGCTGCCCTTTTAGCGACGTGGACGGTCGGTGCTGCCATTTTAACGACGTGGACGGTCGGTGCTGCCATTTTTGCGACTTGGACGGTCGGTGCTGCCCTTTTTGCGACTTGGATGGTCGTTGCTGCCCTTTTAGCGACGTGGACGGTCGGTGCTGCCCTTTTAGCGACGTGGACGGTCGGTGCTGCCATTTTAATGACGTGGACGGTCGGTGCTGCCATTTTAGCGACGTGGACGGTCGGTGCTACCATTTTTGCGACTTGGACGGTCGGTTCTGCCCTTTTTGCGACTTGGACGGTCGTTGCTGCCCTTTTAGCGACGTGGACGGTCGGTGCTGCCATTTTAACGACGTGGACGGTCGGTGCTGCCATTTTAGCGACGTGGACGGTCGGTGCTGCCCTTTTTGCGACTTGGACGGTCGATGCTGGATTTGACTTGCCCCGCTTCTTGCGGCGTCAGGGATGAAGTTGACTTGTTTCCGAGGTGGAATTTGATTCTGCCAGGGAGGTCATTGGTTGTTTTGCTGACTTGATGTGATTTGGGTTGACATCAGCATCGCTACGCTGGAATATGGTACCAGGAGCGAATCATCATTTGTCATGACAGGATTTGGGGATTTTGGTTTTGGTTTGGCATCAGCATCGCTGCACTGGAATATGGTACCAGGAGCGAATCATCATCTGACATGAGGAGATTTCCCCCGTTCTCAGTTTAACGACTTAGGGGTCAACTGTTCCTAGTTTAAAGACTTAGGGGTCTATTGGATTGGAGTTTGGGATTTTGGGGTTAGGGTAGGCATCAGCGTTGCTAACACTGAAGCACGCGTGCCAGGAGCAATTCATCATTTGCCTATTCCTGTTGGGGGAGCGATGGCTTAGGAGACAGGTTTAGGTCCCTATCGCCTAAGACTTTTCAATTTTATGGGCCGTGAGGGTCCCATAAAAGCATTTTCTCCCTACGAGTCGTAACGATCCCGCAGGTGTATTTTCTCCTTAGGAGTCGTGAGGACTCCTAAGTGTGTTTTTACTTTATGAGTCGTAAGGATCCCACAAAGGTTTGTTCTCCTCATGTATCGTGAGGACACATGAGTGGGTCTTCTCAATGGAGCATAATTCCAAAGGCGGAGACCGGCCGCGTAACTGGTGATTGTGGTGGGGCATGGGTATGACGAGAATTATTTGAGCCCGTGGATTGTATACGGCAGTCAATTTGGGGACTGGCCGTAGGGCTGGAGAATTTTGAGAAATTGGATTTTGGTTGGCGTCTGCATCGCTACACTGGAATATGGTACCAGGAGCGACTCATCATTCGCCGTTTGGGGACTTGGAATTTGGATCTTGTTTGGCATCAGCATTGCTGCACTGGAATAATACCAGGAGCAACTCATCATTTGCCTTGGGAGGACTTGGGATTTGGGTTTTTGGTCGGCATCAGCACCGTTAACACTGAAGCGAAATGCCAGGAGCGACTCATCATTTGCCGTTGCCCGTTGGGAAACGATGGCTTAGGAGACAGGTTTGGGTCCTTATCACCTAAGGCTTTTCAATTCTATGAGCCGTGAGGGTCTCATAAAAGCATTTTCTCCCTACGAGTCGAGAGGATCTCGCAGGTGTATGTTCTCCTTAGGAATCGTGAGGATTCCTAAGTGTGTTGCTCCTTTGTGAGTCGTAAGGATCTCACGCAGGGGTTTTCTCCTCACAAGGTCGAGAGGACTTTGCGAGTGTATTTCATCTCTTTTCACGAGTTTGCGCCATTTCGGGTTTTCATAAACTCGCCGGTAGTCCTGCTGTTTTTACTCACGGAGCCCTTTCGGGTTTTCATCCGTGCCCGTTTTGCTTGTGGACATACCCTTTTTTTTCTTTTTTCTTTTTACTCTTTTTTTCTTCTTTTTTTTCTCTTTTTTTTTGGCCGCTGGTGGGACTTTAAAAGTAGTCTCGCCGGCAGGATTTGGGAGAGATAGGTGGTCATTTACGCCCGTGGATTGTATACGGTTTTGCAGGATATATGATCCAGACCGTAGGGCTGATGTGCTCAATTCGCCTGCGACTTGGAGCATTCACGTGTACTATTTCTTGAGATATCGGCCATTGATGGGTGGCATGGGCCTTTCTCCCTCGGCACTTATTAGTTGGTAGGATCCTCCGTCGAACACTTTCTCGATGACGTATGGTCCTTCCCAGTTTGGCTCGAATTTTCTCTTGGCATGTCGATTGGGGATGATCGGTCTTTTGAGGACCAACACCAATTCACCTTTCTTGAAAGCGCGGAGACGGGTTATCTTGTCATAGGCCCTTGACATTTGGGCTCGGTATAGCTCCAGATTTTGCTGCACTGCGAGCCTCTTTTCTTCGAGGGTATCGAGCTCTTCAAGTCGAAGGAGCACGTTTTCCTCCTCCGTCAACTCGTGCTGAACGACCATTCTTAAGCTTGGAACTTTGACTTCGAGGGGGAGGACCGCCTCCACTCCGAAGAGCAATGAGTATGGAGTGGACTGAGTTGGAGTACGGTGCATGGTACGATATGCCCACAACGCCTCGTGAAGTTTGAGATTCCAGTCTCTCTTATTGGCTGAAGCATTTTTCCTCAGGAGCTTGCATAAAGTCTTATTGAAGGCTTCGGCAAGCCCATTGGCTCTTGGATTATAGATGGAGGAATATCTCCAGTCTATCTTGTACTGAGTAGCGAACCTTGAGATTTTGAAGCTCTTGAAAGAAGGCCCATTGTCAGAAATGATTCTTCTTGGTGTACCGAAGCAGTATAGAATATTATGCTGGAAGAACGTCAGAATATATTCTGTCTTGACTTTTTTTAGCGGGACAGCTTTAGCCCATCTGGAGAAATAGTCATTTACGGCCAATATGAACCGGTGGCCTCTGGATGACGGAGGATCAATTGGGCCAACTATGTCGGTTCCCCAGACTTCGAAGGGCCACGACGCCACCGTAGGATACAACGGATTGGGATGCTTGTGAATGAAATCACTGTGAAGTTGGCAAATATAACATTTCTTTGCATGCTTTCCGCAATCCCGTATCATGGTGGGCCAGTAATACCCAAACCGTTTAATTTGAAGTCGCATCTTGGGGCCAGATTGGTGAGCACTGCAAACGCCCGAGTGAACATCTTTCATGACCTTTTGGGCTTCGGCCAATAACAGACACCTGAGCCAGAGTTGGTCATATGACCTGCGGTATAACGTGTCATTTACAAACACGTATCGGAGAGCTCTTTTCTTCAGCTGAATCCTCGCAGATTTTTCTTCGGGAAGCTTGTTGTATCGAAAGTACTCTATGAAGGGTTCTCTCCAATCGGGCTCGTCTTGAACGATCGAAGCTTCTTCGGCGGGACTGCTCTTCTGTTCCGCGCTTTCCTCTTCTCGTAGAGAGATATGGGGTAGAATTTGCCGGCTCCTGACTGTGATCAGAATTTCGTCCATGTCAGGATCAGCCAGCTCCTTGGCTAAGCGAGTGAGTATGTCAGCCTTTCTGTTCAACGCTCTAGGGACTCTCGTTAGTTCAATGTGAGTGAACCATTTCATGAGTTCCACCACCCGGCTTCTGTACCGAGCCAACTCGGGTTTGTATATCTTATAGTCGCCGCTTACTTGGTTGACGACAAGCTGGGAGTCACCGTAAACCCGCAGCCAAAGGATTTCTATGTCTATGGCGAGCTCCAAGCCAGCTATCAGAGCTTCATACTCGGCCTCATTGTTTGTGCGAGGCTCGGTAAGAGCAAAAGAACGCCGTAGGGTTCCCATTGATGGCGTGATGAACACCAATCCTATCCCTGCTTTTATCTCCGGGATACTTAATTTACTGGAGGTCCTTATCAATGAGGCCCCATCGAAGTAGAGCTCCCAACATGGCTCATCATTCTCGAGATGCAGCACTTGTTCGTCGGGTAACTCGCAATTGAGTGGTGACCCTTCTGGTATGGGATGAGCAGCGAGAAAGTCTGCAAGAGCTTGACCTTTTACTGCTTTCTGAGGAGTATAAACTATGTCAAACTCAAGTAGCATGACAACCCATCTTGCCATTCTACCGGCTAGGCTTGCTTTGGTCATTAAGTGTTTGAGCGGGTCGACCCTAGAGATCAGCATAACTCGATGAGCGAGCAGATAGTGCCTCAGCTTCTTCACAGCGAACATCAGAGCTAGGCATTGCTTTTCGATCGGGGAATAGTTGTGTTCCGCCCCGACTAGAATTCGACTGAGGTAGTAGAGGGCATTTTCTTTTCCCTCCTCGTTATTCTGGGCAAGGAGCGCACCGAGTGACTCATCTAGCGCGGCAGTGTAGAGAATCAGCGGTTTATTTGGAATGGGAGCGGCCGGCACTGGAGGGTGCAATAAGTATTGTTTGATGCTTTCGAACGCTGCTTGACATTCGGCATCCCAGATGAAAGGGACTCCTTTCTTCATGAGCTTTGAGAAGGGCCTACATCTCCCCGATAAATTTGAGATAAACCTCCGTATATAAGCAAGCTTGCCTTGAAAAGACCTTAGCCGCGTCAGACTCTTCGGAGGGGGCATCTCCATGTTGGCCTTTATCTTGGATGGGTCAACTTCGATCCCTCGATGTCGGACTATGAAGCCCAGGAATTTTCCCGATGACACGCCAAAAGTGCACTTTAAAGGATTCTTCTTCAGATCGTATTCCCTCAGTCTGGTGAGAACGGTCCTAAGATCTTGGACGTGGTCGGCCTTGGCTTTAGTTTTGACGACCAGATCATCAACATAGCATTCGATGACTTTATGGATTAGGTCATCAAAGATATTGGTCATTACCTTTTGGTACGTAGCACCTGCGTTCTTCAGTCCGAATGGCATCACCTTGTAGCAATATATTCCGATCGGGGTTCGAAATGCTGTGTGTTTCTCATCCTCAGGCGACATCTTGATCTGATTATATCCAGACGAGCCATCCATAAAGGTGAACAGTTCATAATTTGAGGTGTCATCGACCATCATTTCCATGACCGGTAGCAGGAAGTCGTCTTTAGGACATGCCTTGTTGAGGTCTCTGAAATCGACACAAACTCGGATCTGCCCATTTTTCTTCTTCACTGGGACTATGCATGCGATCCAGTCCGCATATTTCTCTTCCCTGATGAAGCTGGCATCGATGAGCTTCTTGGTTTCCTCGATGACCTTTTCTTCTAGTTCCCTTCTCATTCTTCGAGGAGCTTGTTTGACTGGCTTAGTATCAGGAGATATAGCCAGCTTATGCACGGCCACTTCAGGGGAAAGGCCAGGCATTTCTTTATATGTCCACGCGAAGCAGTCGACAAGCTCATGTAGCAGGGCAATTATCTGCTCTTTCATTTCCTCCGACAAGAGTGAGCTGATGTAAGTCGGCCTTGGATCATCGGGCGTTCCTAAGTCAATCTCGGTTAGCTCGTCAAAGGTTGCTTGTCCGCCATCTTCGAGCTCTTGAGGAGCTTCTTCTGACTCAGTTAGCTCGTCTTCATCATTTGACTCTTCGCTGGCTTCCCCAATATGGGTCATATAGCATGCCTTAGAATCAGGCTGGATGAAACCTATGCCCCGCCTACCTGGAATTCGTCCATCGACGAGTGCTCGGACCTGAGGTGGATGCCATAGCCCTTCGTAAAACTTTGCTTCGGACTCCGTTTGATATAATCGGCATCCGCACTTTTTAAAGTATTCCGCATCTCGGGCGCATAGCATCTGGGATTGAGGACGGCCCTTATGCCTCTTTCGTATGGAAGGCATGCGACAAACAAATCGTCCGGGTGCACAACGGGGTTTGACCCATAAAAAAGGATGCCCTTCTGTCCACTTTTCCTCCCGGGAACATAAAAAGTTTTCAGTTGGTCCACGGTGGAGACTGACAACGCATCGAGCTCTTTGCACATCTGCTCTGGTACCCTTGTGACGGCTAGGGACCCTTCTGCAATTTCGAAGGTCTCGCGTAGTTTCTCTTGTTGCATGGGGATCCAATCTGCACCACTGTTGTACGGCAGGTCCTCTTCCTCCAACTCTTCAGTGTCGCTGCTAAGATGAGGGCGGACTTTGCTGCTGGGTAGGCCTTCAGTATCGGATTCGTCCGTATCGCTACCGAAACGAGGGCGAGTTTCACGGAAGGACGGACTTCCAGCGTCGGACTCATCAGTGTTGCTACCGAAATGCGGGCGCACTTGGGCATTTTTGCTTTTGAAAGTGACAGCCGGCGCAGATTTGCTTTTGAGTTTTGGGGCCAGTCTATCCTTGGTCAGTTGTGGCTTAACATTTTGGTGGTTCATGAAGTACCGAGAATCTTCATATCGGACTTCATGCACACCGAACGGCTGGATGTCTCCGTCAATGCGTCTTTCTTCACCATTTTTAGTATACTTCATACATTGATAGAGAGTTGACGGGACGATGCCATAATCGTGGAGCCACGGCCATCCCAAGAGGATCTTATAAGACGTGTCGGCGTCGATCACGTATATCTTAGCTTCAGTTTGCAGATCCCCGAATTTGATTGGCAGAGCTATGGACCCCAGAACTTGCTGGCAATTTTGGTTGAAGCCTTGAATGACGATCCTTTCCCTTGACAGGTGTCGGACGTCCATTGACAAACTCTTCAGCGTCCGCAAGTTCATGATGTTCACTGAAGACCCCGGATCAATCAATATGAGATTAATCCGATCTCCGTCGCTGTACCCAGTCATGTAAAGCGGCCGATTATGCTCAGCCGTTCCCAGTAGCAAGTCTTCATCCTTAAACGTGACTGCGGCGGCTTGCAAAGTGTACTGAGCTTCTTTCATATTAATTTCCGCAAAGCGAGCCTGATACCGCTCGGGGTTTTGTAGAGCGTGAATGAAAACATCTCTAAGCTCTTGAGATAGAACCAAGGCATCATAGATGCTAAGGAGAGACGGAATCTTTCGGAGGTGAGCCAAGACATTATAGTCTAGTGGGGAAGGACTCGAATCTTCATGAGCAAGTTCTCTGCCATCTTCTTCATTAGCGACTTGTTTTTCCTTCCCTTTTGGGGCGTTACCCTTATTTGGCGGTAGAACCCTGCAGCTTTTGAGCTGGATTTGGTTTTCCTTTGTGGCGAGCTCTTCGTCCTCTTCGGGAAAACAGAGCTCCTCCTCAGAGTCGCTGCCAAGATGGATGGCGTAGGAGGTCACTACTGGGATCTCTTCATTGGAGTCTTCTTCTAACTCCTCCAGAATTTCAGCCGCTCGTGCAGGGAGGAACTCTTTCAATTGAATCAGAGTTCTTTCCTGTTGTTCATATTCTTCGAGAGAATCGATATATTTTTGAATGGTCGATCTCCCTACAAATTCCTTTTCGCGCCGAGCTGCACTTTTCTTCTCCTTGAGCTTTTTGGATTTTGAGCCTGATGGAGCCGCATTGGCAGCTGGCCCGGTAGGCTTCTTCTGCCCTTCCCATTCCGTCCTGGGCTCTTTCTAAAGTAGCTTTATCATCTTTTTCGTCTTATTAGATATGTGCGTACTCCATGGAGGCCGCGATGAGTCAGTTTCGTTTGTCAGGGCAGCGGGTTCAGCCGTCTGCTCCCAGAAGGCTTCAACTTCTGTCTGTATAAAGTTGGCGATTGCAACTTGATTGTTCACCAACACGCTTTTGGACAGCTCGATCTCTCCAGCCTTGTACTGCTTCTCAACCCAGTCCTTGAAGATATAGCAATCCTCGCTCGCATGACTCACTACTCGGTGGTACGGGCAATACAGTGGATTGTCGGTCATTGTAAATCCCCGTTCCCATCTATAAAATTTTCCTATATTTTTCCTAGTCCCCGTTTGCTTCCCGATTTTTCCCCGTGAAAATTGTAGGAAATTGGTTGCTTAAAAATAATATTTAAAACTTTCCAACCTAATTAATCAAAGCCCAAAACGATAATATATAAACAAATAAATCTCTGCCGGCCCATTCCTCAGCTAAGGGAATTTTTTTAAATAAATGAATACATAATACCCGGCCCAAACTCCAAGCCCGCTCCCGCTCAAACCCGACCCGACCCGCTCTATAACCATCTTCTCCCAACGTTAAAATTTTTTCCCGCTTACTCCTTTCCAGATCCACTCCTCGCGCCTATCCTCGCGGCCACGACGCCGAGCTGTTGCCCCACGACTCGCGCACCCCCTCGCGATCTCCTCAACCTCAACCCTTCCTCCTCACTCCCTCAATCTCATTCCAACCCCTTCTCAAATCTCTTCTCTCCCTCTAACACCGAACCCACTGCCTCCATCTCTGCACCGACGACGACGACGCCGCCGCCGACCCACACCACCTCGTCTTCCTCCCTCGCTTCTCCCCTACCAACGCCACTATCTTTGCAGCCACTTCCTCCATCCACCGAGCACCCCTACACACCCAACCCCCTGCACACCCGAGCTCCCCTGCACCCATTCGACCACCCCTTCCACTCGACGCCGGCGAGCCCCCAACTGACCAGAAACGCCTCATCGACCCTCTACATCCTCAGCATCGTCATCACCACTCCAAACCCGAGCCCCACTATCCCTCTCTCCCTCTCTCCAAAACCATACCAAAACCCACTACCACCATCTAAACACTCACTGTACACATCGCCGGAGCGACGCCATCAACCGTCGTCAACCCCAGCGCACTCACTGAGAACAACAGAGCCTCCCCTCTGCTTCCAGCGAGCACCAGCCTTCTCCGGACGACTCCGACGTCGAACCCGAATCGCGAGCCGAGGCCGTGAAACCAAATCACGCCGTTCGTCGCACGTTCGTGATGTTGCCGCTGTCGGGCATCGCCCAAAGCGTTTCCAGCCAAGTACTTTACTTGCTACATGCTAATTTATTCGTGTTACAAACTCAAATCGTATAAATTCCATATTTACAATTCCCGATAAATTTTTGACACAACTGTTCGATGTAAGACCCAATGAAAATCTTCATCTAATTTGACGGAATTGGATTGCCTATACTGGCCCGTGTGATGATGAATACTTTGTATAAATTTCACGGGAAAATATGACTGTTAATGACTAAAACGAACACCCCCAAATACACCCGTGAAAACTGGAAATTCCCCGCATCTGAAAATTGTTAAAATCACCATAAATTATGTACATATTGAAATGATGCGTTCGAGGGCTCAAATCGAAGAAGACTCGACGAAATGTAACCCTGTGCAAGTTTATAATGGTTTCTGTACTGAAATTGTGACGATATTTGGGTCGGAGTGCGGCTCTGGACTGCAGTCCAGAGCGACTCTGGTTACTGTTTACCGTTCCATAATGTGTGCCACCTTGTTTCCTGAACTAGTATGTTGCGGAACTCTACAGTTTATTAAAGGTGAATCTTTTATCTAAATAACACAAGTGGTTTCATTCCGTTTCATCATTGTTTGCTATTTAATTTGTAAATTAAAAGAACAGGACGTATAACAGTCCAAAACAGAATCAGAATTGATATACCAGCGTTGAACAGTGTATAACTTTTGACATTCAGACGCGATTGAGAATCCGTCTATTGCGTTGAACACCCTATTGGAGACCCTAGATTTTATTCAACTGTAGCGTCGCTAAATTTTGATCCCGACTGGGTGAAATTCGTGTCACGAAACGGACGTTCAGTTCAGAAACTGAATTTCCTGCAGCGAGCACTTAAAATGAAACGGCTGTAACTTGAATACCGGAAACCCGATTGAACTGAAACTAATTTTGATGAACTTCTGACAGAGTGTGCTTATTATCTTATTTGTATCATTTCATTGAATTCTGAACATATGAATTACTGCAATTTTTGTAAGTTTATGACGTGCATATTGGTTCATAACACACATGACTTGTTAACGGCATACATACACATATCTTACCCAATTGCCATATACAAAGTGTTAGTGCGTGTTAGTGTTCAGTGGACATTGCATTATCGTGCATGAATGATATTGGTTTAGGAGTGTCAAGTACACCAATGGAAAGTGAATGATTCGTGACAGTGATTAATACAGTGAACAGTGATAAAACCGTGCCATTGGTATATTTGTACACGACTAAATCATAATCATAAATAGTGTAAACCTGGGGAAAAAGGGAAAATCGAAGTGGAAAGAGTATCGTATTTAGCGGGACCGTGTTTTAGAGGATGATCATTTGAGCAGTGATATATATATATATATATATATATATATATATATATATATATATATATATATATATATATATATATATATATATTAGGTAGGATCTAGCGTCCGGCTGACAGGGTTATGTCCAGGGCAAGTGGGCCGTTGTCTCGGGTATGTACGAGACTCCTGTTAAACATGATCCTCCTTTCCACTATACGATTTCAAACATGACTTAGAGACCGATAGGGACACAGATCATACTTTGCATCATATAGTGACATAGTGATTACACGCATTGTACTTTCACTGTTATTACCGTATTTACCTGTTTCATATCATTAATATAAAAACTGCTATTACGTCGCTCTGACGACCTGGGTATGCATGCTCAGATCTCGTGGAAGAACCAGCGCAGGAGACGGATTTACCTTTCGAGCTGACGGAGATCTAGTCTGGAGTGCTTTTCTTTCTTTTCTGCTCTTCATAAAAGAGATCGTGTAATTGAACTTGGTTAGTTACTCTTCTTGTCTATTTGTAATTTGTGAACAATGGATTTTGATGTAATAATTTAGTGATGTAATTCCTTTACTGTTGTGCTTTATTTACTGATTACCATGTAATGCTAGAAGCCGAAGTGTGACTACGGCGGGATTATTCCTTGACCGTAGGAGCATGGCTGGCCTAGTCATCCCTCGTTTTTCGTATTTTGGGAAGCGGGGCGTGACAGTCATTTTTGCTTCTTGGGGTCTTTTCGACTTCGGCAATTGTAGGCTGTTGTTCAAGGCATCTTTAAATATCTTGCGGACCTTATCCCTTCTGAAAGAGTAAACTTTGTTCTTCTTCTCCTCTAGGGAAGGCCCATCTCCTCCCAGCAATGGCTTTCGAGACCGGTTGGTTTTGGATTCACCCGCCCTTCACTTTTCTTCATTGTCGGACGCATTGAAGACATTGGTACTGCTGGAACTCCCGCTTCTACGGTTGTCGTCCCGCTTGCTTTTCCAAGTCTTGTCTCTCTGAGAGTCCGGGGTAGACTCTTGTTTCGAGCGTTCCAGCATTTGGACTTTCTTGGTTAGCTCTTGAAACGTCTTGAGGCCCGCTGTACACAAAAATGGGACCATCCAATTGCTGGGGTTCCCAATGAGAAGGCTGACGGACTGGTCCTACTCCAGCGGCGGTTCGCACTTGACTGTGAGATTACGCCATCGAGCGATAAAATCAGTGTTGCTTTCATTCTTCCCTGGCTTGGTCCTCACAAGGTCGGCAATGGAGATTTTATCACTGACGCTCATGAACCTTTGCCGAAACAGAGACTCCATTTGGGCAAAGGTAATGACGGACCCGTCTGGTATACTCGCGTACCAGTCGAAGGCGACACCGGTCAGGCTGTTGACAAACTGATGAAGAAGGAGCGCGTCATTGCCCCCTGTATTTCCGCACGAGGCTTTGAAGTGGGCAACGTGCTGATTTGCGTTCCCCGTTCCGTCAAATCTTCCGAACTTAGGAATGACGTAGCCGCTCGGGAACTCGATCAGATCGTATTGTGCGGGATATGGCCTCGCACTACTGCCAATTTCTTTCTGAGCTTCAGCTTCAGCCACCAATGTTTTAACTTTGCTGGTGACCAAATCCATTATCCGATCTTGTGTTAGCGGGATAGTGCTATCCGGGGCCAAGGCGTCCCCAGAAGCGGAATGTGGCCGGCTTTCGTGCGGCTCGACCAGTCTTGGACCCAAAGGAACAGGCATTGGCTGTTTCGGATTGTCATCACCCGGTTGATTAGTAGCGACTTATGCTTGATTGGGAGGCGCTCGAGCAATTTGAGCCGTAAGCTGCATCACAGCGTTTGTTAGGTCGTCAATTTTCGAATAGAGCTTGGCCATCTCTTTATCCTTACTCCTGAGCTGTTTTCGAAACTCTTGAAGCAGCTCTTGCTCCGCGGTCCTTGTCACGCCCCGCTTCCCAGAGTACGCTAGATTGGGCACGTGACATAGCCAACCATGCTACCTGTAGGTAGGAAGTATCCATCCACAGTCACATTACGGCTGTAGAGATATCAAGAACAAGATAAAACTATCTAAAACATGTCCATAATCCAGAATAATAAGAGTCAATAATAAATAAATGCGGAAGCAAATGATCCAATACAAATAACTGAAAGGTATGTCCCATAATGCGGGCTCACATCAGGAAATGAATGCAGGAAATAAAACTAACTACTACTGAGCTCACAGCTCAGCCTGCTGGCTGAAGTACTCCTGCTCGGACAGCGACAGCGGTACAGAATCTGGGCCATGCAAAACCCAGACGTCAGCGCGTCATGTCAACAAGTAATATAATATGAACAGTGCAACATGCAATGCAAAAATAAACATGAATAAAACGAGAGTAACAATAATGTGAATCAAGCAGTGCAGGGTAGTGTGCAGTGGGTAACTAAACTGTTCTATCAGGTTTTCTATTCTAAAGTCTTTGAAATCAATTGATGAATCGTTGATGTAACTCAATAGTATCCCGTGCGTGCCCGGGACCACGGTCAAGATTCTCGGGGCTGAATCCGAGACGTGCCGCTAGGCAGTAACAGGTAGCAAGATGGACGAGTGATGTCAGCATCATCACTCCGGGGCTGGCCTAGCCCGTAAGACTGATCAGAACAGGTATCGAACTGTTGAGTTACAAGTCGGTTTCACCTTTGATTTCCCCATACCCCCAAATTATGTATGTCAAGTCAGGTATTCAGTAATCAAGAACTAATGCCAACACAGGATCAGGTAAAAGCAGGTTTGTCTGGATAGACAACAGGAACGGTCCATGAGGACTACATGTCAGGTTTGTTGGCATTAGACACAAGATCAGGTGACAGTCAGGTCATGGTACATCAGGTCAAGTCAACAGTATACGGTACCATGTCAGGTGTATCAATATATATGTATGTAGCAATGTCGGGTCAAGATGTAAACAATATCGTGGGTGTGCTCACAAGCAGATATAAAATCAAACATGGGTATTAACTGCATGAAATAAGCAATGAATTAAGTAATAAGCAGTTTCATTCAATTTGCAATACGGATATCAATTTGTTACAGAGGTGATTACAGGAGTGCAGTAAGACAAATATAGCCGTTTAGTCATGTTAACAGATTTAAGAACCCTTAGAGGTGCAGTAATTTATGTAACGGTTCAGTACAGCTATTTCAGGTTAAATGCATACAAGTGTCCGAATGTAACAGAACTACAGGGGTAAATGTCATAAGCTACGTTAACATTAAAAAATGTGATTTAACAGGGAAATATGGTTATTAGGTTCAATTTTCAACTGTAGGTTCCAAGTGTAGCGGTAAAATGATATAATGTAATACTGTACACGGAAAATGAGAAATGATTGTACCAAAACTAAATTTACAGTTTTAGGGTGTCACAATATATATGTAAATATTGTATAGCATGTAGCAAGGGGTACTTGCCTCAACGGGTCGCGAACCGGGAAAAACGGAACGTAACGTCGGTGGGGAAACTCGCGACGGACGCACGGTTCACGGATTGAACCCAAACAACGAATCAAAGAACCACACGGGTCGGGGTACCTCGCTGGATCGTCGGGACACGTCACCGGCACGGCCGGATTCCGGCGAACAGCGAACTACAAATCAAGAATTCAATGAACAGCCAAAAAGGAGACTCAAGAAGAGAGAAGAGAAGAAGGGTAGAGACGAGGGGGCTCACGAGGATCTGTGGAGGGATAGTGACTGCCGACCACGTCGACGGAGCTCCGGCGCTTTGCCTGTGATGATCTACGCCCATCAAGAATCAGACTTGAACAGAAAAGGGAGAAGGAGGGAAGAAGGAGAGGAGGAGAGAAGGGAAAGACTTACAGAGGCGATCACTGGGGGGTCTGGTGATCGTCGGCGACGACCAGGGCGGCGCAGGTGGTCGCGGGTGGTCAGCAGGGCTGCGGGTGGCTGCAGCGGGGGTGCTCAGGTGGCTGCGAGGGTGCAGGTAATGAGGATATGGGTGAGACGAGGAGGAGGAGGCGAGGGTGTTGGTGGTATCGGCGTCGGCGTCGGGGCTGCGGCGGTGACGGGTGAAGGTGACAAGGGTTTGCGTTGAGGCTCGCTGGTTCGTGAGGAAAAAAAAGTGAGGGGGGAAAAATATAAAAAAGGAGAGAGAGAAAGATTATGGGGGAGAGAGAGAGATTTGAGAAATAGAGAGAGAGAGAGATAGAGAAAGATAGAGATATTGAGGAGGTGGGGCCCACGGGGATTAGCAGCTTCGTGATTGGCTGGGGAAAGAAAGATTCGTGGGGTTTTAAAATTTTTCAGAGGATTATATATATATAACAGTAAGATTATATAGTTAGAGAAATATATACTAAGGTTTTAAATTATAAAAATTTGGGATTTTGGCGCTAAACAAAACATTTTCAAATCGCGCCCGGGTTGGATCCAAAAATTCGAAATTGAAATAATAGGATTTTAAGCGGGTTCCAAATTTTAAAATTAAGTGTTTTATGATTAAAAAGCATACCCTCAAGACGGACACATGTACGCGCGCGTAGCCGTCCAAACTCGCTCGTTTCACCGAACGGGACGAGAACACGATGCACGGACGCTACCACGAGATTAGGGGTGTCGAGTAGGCCAAGATAGATATTTTTAATTTTATTTTAGGTGCTAAAATTTGTTATATGCAGAAATGACTTTACCAGATAAAATTTTACAGTAAGCCACAAATAAGCAAGATAAATGAAATGAGTACCACCTAATGCTCAAACAGTAACAGAAATTAGTAGTATCGGGCTCGGGTGTTACAGTCCTGGGGCGGAAAGTCGGCTCTTCCTCGCTGTCCGAGTTTGACTCTGCATGGACCGAGAGGTCTTTCTGCCTATCTTCCTCCTCGAGAGGGTTTTCTTCATCCAACGGAGGCGACTGTTCTTGGGCAGCGGTAACCACATTCAAGCCAGATTGGACTTGGGATGTGGTGGCCCCATCTTTGCTTCTGCTGCGAAGGTTGTCGCTGGGGCGCCCGCCCGCCATATAGACCGTATGGATAATATATCCTGCCGTCTTTTTATCATCGGCGGCTGATTTCACATATCGCTGTCTTGACCCCCTCGTTTCGGTAGCTGGCAGTCGATTGAAGGCGGCTGGTCTAACCAGGTTCTTGAATGGTGCTGGCGCTTCTTGAATGGGTTTGCCCCGCTGCTTTCGTGCGGCACAGAGTGCCTCATAGACTCTTGAAAAGACAGTGTCATACTTTATCTGTTGGGGCTGGTACATGTCTCTTTGTAGTATTGTTCGGACCACTGTCTTCTTGATTCTGGCGGTCATGGCATTTTTCTGAACCCACTTCAGAGGTTCGAAGGAATTGCTGATCTTTACGGCCGACTCAGCCGTCGACACAGGGTAACCCTGCTCTTGGAACTTCAATAGATTCCACTTGGCCGAAGCCCTGGCCCTCTTGTTGGCCCGATACCTGAGCCGTTTCTGCCTTAACTTTTCTGTTCTAAGCACCTGGCAGACTTCGGCTCTTTGGGAAGACGCCGCAGACCAGGTGATGGAGGACTTTGGAGATACGCTCGATTGTGCATTTGTTGGAGTCATCGCCTGAGCTCGTCCGCAACATTTGATGTTGGCCTTTGTACCGAAAGTCTTGCCCCCAGTTGGAGCGCCAGAGAGTTGTTCAGACACCGTCTTAAGTTTCGGTTGTGGTGCCTTGGCGATCACGACATTCGGCCTCTTGCCCCTTGAGACCGGCTTGGCCGCTTGTTTCGCCGGAATTTCTGCCAGATGAGCGCTTCCGGCAGGGTAGATGATGACGGAACCAAACTGGCGGGGCAGTTCCTCCCACTGTCGACTGAGGCTTGCAGAGAGAACCACACGAGCATTGACCTTGACCACGTATGGGATCGGGGTCACGTTGGAAACTGAATTCGTCTTGGGAGACATTGTCGTCGAAAGTTGATTGCTGCACAGAAAAAAAAAACATCATTTCAGTATAGACAATCGATATGTATATTGATTGAGTTTGCATGAACGTTTAACCCGAAATATGGGAGGAGAGAAAGGTCCCACCGGGCGTGCCAGAATCTGTAGGGTGTTTTTCATCACCCCATTGAGATGGGAATATGCGCGCGCTTGTCAGGCGTACTATAGATTCCCCCTGCCTAGGGTAGGCGGGGGTTTATTGATTGTGGGGATCCAAATCTCCGGCAGCCGCGGACTAAGCTGCCGTTAATTACCCCTCGCCTTTGGGGCGAGGGGACCTCCGATTAACGGGTTAACCTGGTCATGCGAACTTAATGCGCAGTGTACGTGTGTGTTGTTTTGGAGGGGGTTTGGATATATCGGGAGCCACGCAGAGTTTTTACGGGGGTCCCGCTACCCGGATAGCGGGCTGGGGGTCAAGGGGGCTAGCAGCCCCCTTGCGGGGTGCGGGACAGCGCCCCGTGAATTTTTTTCTTCTAACAGAGACAGTGTCGTGGAGTATGTATGTATCTGTACATATATATATGTATACATATATAAAAAAAGAGAGAAAAAGCGCCCAAAGGACGCGTGGGGCCAGTGCCTTGAGCGCTGTGCGCTTAGGTGCTGTGCGCTTAGGCGCTAGCGCGCCACGTGTCGGCACGTGGGCGCTTTGCGCTCGAGCGCGGGGCGCTGGCGGAAAAAAATGGGGCTTTTAGTCCCAGAAATAGGGTTCAAGATCCCAAAAGAGTATTTAGAGTGGAGTTAAACTCCTAAGATGTTTTTGTTGACGAAAGGGGTTCTTCTTCCTCCTCTGTTGGCTGGATCTTGAAGATCAAGAGATATGAGATTTTTAAAAATCTCTCATTTTTGAGATCTAAAGAGAGATCCAAGTTCCCTTTATGGGTTTTGTGGTGAAAAACTATTTAGTTTTATAGAATGAAGAGTAAAACTCTTGATTTAATTCAAAAGAAAGAAGAATGTTTTGGAACCTTGAAGAAGGAGAAAAGATCTCAGATCTAAAACTTTTTTTGGAGAGAGAAAAAGTTATTGAGATATTTCATTATCTTTGTCTTTATAGGCCATACACTTTACACATAGCCCCTTGGGCTTCACAAAATGACATTTTGCCTATCTCATGGCTCATGTGCAATTTCTTTTTGCACATAAGCCATGGGCTTTACAAAAATTTGGCTTTATGCCTATTTTTCTTACATTTATCCATAAAAGAAAAGAAAAGAAATACAACAAAATTATTTATTACAAAATTTTTATCTTGGCATGGGGGGAGGCCGGCCGCTTCATGTTCGGGCTTGACCCGGGCATGGGCCCACTGGATCTGGGCTTGGGCCCACTTGGCTTGGGGTTGACTTTGATTTTGACTTGGTCAACCGGGGTGTAAATTTTTACCCCAACAGGCGGATCAGGTGCGGGGTAAAGAGATTGCCTTGTACCTGTAATCCTTTTGGGCCGGAATGTGCCTACCCTTCTCTCCCGAGGTTGTTAGAGCGCTAAATTATCTTGGGTTAGCCCCGGGCCAGCTAGTGCCGAACTCATGGAGGATTCTCCTTGGGTTCCTGGTCCGTATGAAGCCGCAAATGATCCCTTTCGGTCTGTCCATCCTTGCTTCCTCTTTCATTTACAGAGGTCACCCCGGCACTCGCGCGGGAGACCCGAGGTGGGTTTACCTCTCCATTAGGAAACGACGGGGGAGTGCAGCCGGGTCGGGTGTCGTCGTCTTGCCTTCTTCCATCCACGATTGAAAGAAGAAGTTTTTCTTTGTTAGGCCACCAGAAGGTGAGGACTGGCCTATGCCCACCCAGTGGTCTAGGGATAGGTGCTGACGGGGAAGCCCGTCCAATGACCCCGACATGGTGAGAGTGGCGGAGTGGGAGCCCATTCCCCGGGCTGACGTGCTGCTTTCTGAGCGGGCCTTTAGTTGGGCCGGGCTCAGCCCCACCCAGTTCGTCGGTAAGTTAGGAGCTCGTAGGCGTTCTATTGGGCTTGCATTTATTTTTATTTTTGTTTGTGTTGTTGACTTCGTTGTATCTTGCCTTGTGCAGAACCCATGGACTTGAGCTACCTTTGAGCGGCCATGCGCAAGCCGAAGAAGAGGTCGAAGGCTGGAGGGGCCAGCTCTTCTCGTCAAACGTCGATCCCGGCTCCCCCAGCAGCCGTTCCGCCCCAGCGCTTGAGTGCGGATCGTGCCCTGGAGCCCAGCAAGGCGCTGAGCTGAAAGCGGGTTCGGGGGCAGGAGGCCCCGACATCGGAGGCAGAGACCAGCCCTCCGCCGTCGGCCCTCAAGAGGTTCCCCCGCACAGTCCCGCGGACCCCGGCCTCCCCGATCTTGGTGGACGAGGGGGAGCACAGCTTTGAGGTGCCCTCGGGGCTCTCCGTCGTTGACATCTTGCTGTCCGACATGGAGAGGTCGGCCGGGGCAAGGTCCCTGGGGGACTCTGAAGGCGCAGATGGCGTCCATCGCCCAAGAGGTCGTGCAAGTTAATGCCCGTACCTCACTCAATTTTTCACTCAGCGTCTCATCATTCGTGAGATTTGGTGCTCCTTTTTCTTTCTGACCCCCTCTGATTTCTTCATGTCCTCCAGCACGTCGCTCTCGTCGTCCGGATGGAGGAGGAAATAGCCCCGGCGATGCGAGCAGCGGGCGAGCTCTCCTCGCTGGGGGAGAACTCAAAGCGGGAGCTGGAAGCGGCGATGGCGAGGGTCGCTGCCCTTGAGGGCGAGGTGGTGGCTGGAAAGCAGGAGGTGGTGGCCACGAAGCAGTAGGTGGCGGTCGGGAAGTAGGAAGTAGCAGCCTCGAAGCAGGAGGTTGCCAGGTTCCGCGAGGCCGCCGAGGCCGCTGAGGCCAAGCTTTAGGACTCTAAGGTGCTCGTCGGCACCATGAATAAGTCGGCGAGCACCCTTAAGAAGGAGTTGGGGGCGGCGGTAGAGGCGGCGAAGCGAGCCGACCTCAGAGCGGCGAAGGCGGTGGAGAACTTTCAGAAGTCGGAACATTTTTACACCATCCTAACCTCAGCCACTACCGCCATCTGGCATGAGGCCCTCGACGCCGTCAAGGCTCGGATGCCGGATTTCGCTGACGAGGAGCTTCGAGCCGAATATCCTCGCGGGGATGACGAGCAGGGGGATGACCCCGGGGGCGAGACCCGGGAAGAGATTCCCGGCGAGGGCGACGCCAAGGCCCCTGTAGTGGGCGCTGAGCTTCCCGAGGTTGCGCCTGGCCCTGAGGCCTGAAGCCCATGTCTTCTTGTTTCATTTCTTTTTATTTGTTTCATCAGGAATTTTGTAGGCCTCCGGGCATTTTGTAAGGCTGGGGAGCCCACAATACCCTTGTAAAAGCTTTAACTTTGTGAATAAAGGTTTTTTTTCTTGCAGTCATGTTTGCACGCGTATTTTCCTTTTGTCGGTAAACATTTGTATCTGCATAGTACCGCCTTCGTGTTGTGTCGTTTCTTTGTCTAGCGATTACGCGTCGACTTGAATCTATTCACTTGCCAAGTGTTCAAAGACCGGCGGGAAGACGGTATCTCCATGGCTCCGAAGTCGAGGTGGAGATCGCGCAAACGTAAATGGACCGGATACCTCTTGGTGAGGTCATGTTCCTTAGTGTGGAAGGCTCGGAGAGGCATGCTGATGATGGACCGAGCAGTGTAGCTGCCCGGTGCCTCTAGGCAAGGGTTTCGATCCCTGGCGTTGTAAGGGCCGTACAAGGCTTGCTAGGGATGGACCGAGCAGTTAAGCTGCTCAGTTGCCTTTTGGAGAGAGCTTAGATCCCTGGCGTTGTGGGGGTAGTGAATTACCAGCCGGAGATGGCCGAGCAGGGTAGCCGCTCGGCTGCCTCTTGGTGGGGGCTTCGATCTTTAGCGCGGGAAGGGCCGTGCAAGGCCTGCTAAGGAGGGACCGAGCAGTGAAGTTGCTCGATTGTCTCTTGGCGAGGGCTTTGATCCCTGGTGTGTTGGGGTAGAGAGCTACCAACCAGGGATAGCCGGGCAAGGGCGGGCCCGGCTGCTTCTTGCGAGGGCTTTTGATCTTTAGCGTGGGAGGGGCCGTAAGGGGCCTACTAAGGACAGGGCCGAGTAGGGTTGTTGCCGGGTGCCTCTTGGCGAGGGCTTTGATCCCTGGTGTGTTGGGGGTAGGGAGCTACCAGCCAAGGATAAACCGAGCAAGGGCGGACCCGCTTGCCTCTTGTGAGGGCTTTTGATCCTTAGCGCGGGAAGGGCCGTAAGGGGCCTACTAAGGACGGGGCCATGCAGGGTTGCTGCCCGGTGCCTCTTGGTGAGGGCTTTGATCCCTGGTGTGTTGGGGTAGGGAGCTACCAGCCAGGGATAACCGAGCAATAGCGGGCCCGGTTGCCTCTTGCGAGGGCTTTTGATCCTTAAGGATGGGCCGAGCAGGGTTGCTGTCCGGTGCCTCTTGGCGAGGGCTTTGACCCCTGGTGTCTTAGGGTAGGGAGCTACCAGCCAAGGATAACTGAGCAAGGGCGGGCCCGGTTGCCTCTTGCGAGGGCTTTTGATCCTTAGCGCGGGAGGGGCCGTAAGTGGCCTACTAAGGATGGGCCGAGCTGGGTTACTGCCTGGTGCCTCTTGGCGAGGGCTTTTAATCCTTAAGGATGGCCGAGCAGGGTTGCTGCCCGGTGCCTCTTGGCGAGGGCTTCGATCCCTGGCGTTGTGGGGGTAGGGAAGCTACCGTCCATGGATAGCCGGGCTGGGTAGCCGCTTGGCTGCCTCTTAGTGAGGGCTTTGATCCCTGGCATCGCGGGGTAGGGAAGCTACCAGCCAGGGATAACCGAGCGAGGTAGCCGCTCGGTTGCCTCTTAGCGAGGGCTTAGATCCCTGGCATTGTGGGGCAGGGAAGCTACCGGCCAGGGATAGCCGAGCGGGGTAGCCGCTCGGCTTCCTCTTAGTAAGGGCTTAGATCCTTAGCGCTGGAAGGGCCATAAAAGGCCTGCTAAGGATGGACCGAGCAGTGAAGCCGCTCGGCTTCCTCTTGGCGAGGGCTTTGATCCGTGGCGTCGCGGGGTAGGGAACTGCCGGCCAGGGTAGCCGAGCAGGGTAGCCGCTCGGCTGCCTCTTGGTGAGGGCTTTGATCTCTAAAGACGGCCGAGCAGGGTAGCTGCTGGACCGGCTCTTGTGCGAGGTTCTGTCCGTCCTCTCTGGTGTGAATACCGGGAAGAGGGACAGTCGCTGGCGACACGTGTCGTGATCGCGTGGGGAACGCGAAGCGTCGGAGGAGTGTCGTTTCGATTTCGCATCGAGCGGCGAGATGCCTGCCGCGTGGCGGCCCTGTTGCGGGTGAAACAAGCGACCGTTGAATTTCGGAGGCGTTGTGGGCTATAAAATGGAGGGAGTGTTCATTATCCCCTTCCTCATCCCGAAACGTAAGAATGGAGGACTTCCCTTTCACCATCCCCGACATCATAAACTTCGAGGACATGTACCTCTACGGCCAGTACTGCATCGAGGACATGGTGCAGTTGGTGATAGGCCGCATCGAGGATCACTTTGGCCGATTGCTCCCCCGCGCTCCCCCTACTTCAGCTGTTGATGTACTCCATCTGGAGGGCGTCGCCGGGGCTCTATAACCCCTTGTCTGAACAGCTGAAGGACGAGGCTGTTGGCAAGCTACGGTCTCTGAGGCGCTTCGTCCTGATCTTTGCGAGTCAGTTACACCGCTCGGAGGCGCTCGTCCTTGAGTGTTACTAGTTGAGGCACGACGCCGACGCTCGCGGGGGGGGGAGGGGAGGGTTCGAAGGCAGAGGTTAGACGCCGTGAGGGCTCGGCTGGAGGAAATATGCTCAGAGTACCACGAGCAGTGCTCTCTGCACCCCATTCCCCCGCTGTTGTAATTTTTTTCCTTTTATGTACGGCTGAGGAGCCTATAGCACCCTTTGAATGAATAAGATTCTTTTTCTTTCATTGCAATGCTTTATTGGTCTCTTTTATTATATAAACAAAAAGATCTCAAGAAAGGTGAACATTGCTTTGGAAAGGAAATACATGTTAGTAGATGCTCTTATTCGTGCAGCTTGAGCCCCTCGGATGTCTGTTGACATCTATGCCCGGCATAGGGTACTGAGCTTCGTGGGTACCAGATGTATCTTCCGCTGACACAACCATGATTTGGCTGATGGTCAGCTCGGCGGGAGGGGGACGCTGCTCCTGCTCGCGGTCGGCCTGCCGCTTGTCCCTCAAGTACGCTGCGAGGTGCTCCGAACGGATGAGCTCCTCGATGTAGTCTCGGAGTTGCTTACAGCTCTCCGTGGAGTGGCCTAGCGACCTGTGGAAACCGCGGTAGGGGCCCCGGGTTCGCTTTGAGGCCATGCGCAAGATCGGGGGAAGCTTGAAGAACCTCTCACCCTTGGCCTCTTCTAGTAGCACTGTCTGAGAGACGTTGAGCGGGGTGTACTCCTGAAACTTCAGGAGATAGAGCTTTGACCGCTCAGGTCCCCTTCTCTCTTCCCTTGCCCTTTTCTTTTGGTCAGCCTGCTCTGCCCGGGGGAGATTTGCGTTCACCTCGGATTCGAGCTGGACCTCGCGCTCGGTCCAGTCCTTTACCTCGGCTATGGTCTTAGGTTGCGCTAATGCAAAGGAGCATAACCACTCCTTGTTCCTAAGACCAGACCTCGGTGCCGTGATGACCGTCTCGTCCCGGTGCTCTGGGACCTCGAAAAGGGCGTTGTAGAAGCGGGTGACGTATGCTTTGAACGTCTCCTTGCCCCCGCTCTTGATCGTGAAGAGATGGTCAACTGTGCGTTTTTGCCGCCTGTTCCTGACGAAGTGGCCGAGGAATTGGGTGGCCAGCTCGTCGAAAGTTGAGATCGAGCATGGCTCGAGTCCTCGGAACCAGTCTCGTCCTAATCGGATGAGAGTGGTCAGGAAGGCTCGGCACTGGGCGGCGTCAGAGTTGTCTTGGAAGCTCATTCCCGCGATGAATGCATCCAAGTGGTCCTTCGGGTCAGATTTGCCGTCGAAGAGGGAGACCTTCGAGGGCTTGTTGCGAGAGGAGACGTGGACGGCGAGCAGCTCCTCGGTGAACGGTTTGGTGAGCGAGTCGGCTACGTACTTAGCCCCGTTGCTCAAGCGGTGACCTTCCCGATGCATACCCTCGATCTTCTTCTCGAGGGCGTCGAGTCGGCCGTGGTACCCAGACGATTCGGCACATTCTGATTCCTGGCCTCTGCTGTTGGAGGCCTGCGTCTGTCCGCGGCCCCGGTTCCTCTCAATGAGGTTCCTTAGATCCCCCGGCGAGGTAGTCTTCGAGCCGCCGAGGCGAGTCCCGTCTGCGCGACCCCGTCGAGGGAGGGGGTGTCGGTCATGCCTGGTAACAAGCGAGCTGACCGACATCTCCTCGGGAGGGACAGGCACGCGAAGGATCTCGGGGTGAGGTGCTCTGGTGACGAACCTCGGTGTGGAACTGTGGGGCGCCCAGCGGGTCTCAGAATGTATTGGCCCGGGAGATCTGCGGCCATGGGAGGTAGCGGTACGGTGGTCGGCAGTGCCGACGCGGACGGAGTCTGCTCTCCCCCTGTAGGGGTCTCGGTCCCGAGGTAGGGGAGCGGCGACCTGGGGATCTTGCCCTACCGTTTGGACACAGATGAGCGCCTCCACAACGGACGCGAGTCGATCTATCCGGCTGGCAAAGGCGTTGATGGCATTCGGGGGAGGAGGTTCGTCTGCGCCTCCGTTGAGGGGGATACGACGGCTAGTGCTTGGATCGTCATGATGATCGCTCGCCATTGGATTAAGATCGGAAGATGAAATTTTGTTTTTGTGGAATCAAGGATTTCCCACAGACGGCGCCAGCTAACGCGACCGGGATCGTGCTAAGATGTTATCTTCCGTTGATCTGCAGATGGCGGCAATGGATGGCTGAGATTAGATCTGGAGGCAGGCTCCTGAAGCATGTGGATCTCAATGGGTGTTGAGGTTGGTTGTTGCCGAGCTATCTGCAAGGAAGTCCCGGGTTGGTTGTACCACCGAGGACCCTCCGACGGTCAAGTTAGAGAGGAAATCCGAGCACAGTAACGGCTTAGTGGTGTAAAAATGGCTTACTTGAACCGTCTGAAGAAGGGGTTTAAATAGCGATGGCAGTATGCAGGGCAGGCGCGAGAATCACGCCGGCAGTTACGCTCCCGACATCACGCCCGCGTGATGAGCGGGATCTCCCATTAATGGCAAGACAGGCTCGTTAATGGGGGATCGTGATGGCGTGGAACGTGGGATGTGGCCGGCGGATAACTCGCGCATGGCAAGATTCGCGGGATGGCAGTTGCGCCTGTGAGCGGTGTCGTTGGTCGGTCGATGAGACTGAGGAAGATGACCTCGGTGGGAGAGCTCGCGGGAGAGCCGAGGTATCTTGGTTCTACGGTAGCCCGGAGACGAGCTGTGAGACCGAGGAGGCCAATTGTGCTGGGGGCTCGGAGGCGAGCCAGCTTTGTTCATAGGACGGGCATAGGAGTGGTCTGGTCGGCCACTGTAGGTCCTTTCTTGCATGCTCTGGGACACATCATATGCCACGTGTCATGATCTGGGAGATCACCGATATCGAGCATCATCAGCAAGGATCTACAAATCCAATACAAGGAATCCAAAACCAACCAAAAAACATATTATCAAATCCAGAAATTTTCAACCGTACTAATCTGGAATCCAAATTTCATAATCTTGCAACCAAACAGCCCCTAATCACAATTCTTTAAAAATGATGAGTCCAGTTAATTTGTATCTCAGATATCCAAATTAAGAAAATACTGTTAGGTATTTAGCGATATTAGTTATTTTAGGATATTACTAGATTTGTTATGATCCTTTCTTAATACCCAAGTTTATTTCTTGATGGCCGAGTCTCGTATGCTATATATTATTATCTTTTATATCATAATAATAAGGAGGATATATTCTATGATTAAGCAAGATGATATGGTATCAGAGTAATGGGTTAGGGTTTCACTTTTCTTGCTTCATCTTCCTCCATCCAAAAGAAAAAAAAACTCTAGATCATTTATCTTTACATCTTCGATGACTTTCCGACACCTTCTCGTTTCTTCGTCTCTATCTTGATGTTGCTCCGCGCTCCAGTTGTCGATGCTAAATCCGATGTTAAGGAGATCTTCTTTAGCGGCTCCAACTCGTTGTCATCACACGACCATGCCGTTATCATATGTCGAAGATATCTTGTTTAGCGGCTTCTTTTTGTTGCAATCATGCTACCATGCCATCATCTCTTCAGAACATCAAACGGATCTTTCACGGCTTCTTTCTGCCGTTATTATACGATTCATCAAATCCTTTAAACATACGACGCATTTTTACAACAATTAATCCAAAACCAGGGGTGTTAGGATATTTAGTGGCATTAGTTATTTTAGAATATTACTAGATTTGTTATGATCCTTTCTTAATGCCCAAGTTTATTGCTCGATGGTCAAGTGGTGTATGCTATATATTATTTTCTTTTATATCATAATACCAAGAAGGATATATTCTATGATCTAACAAGATAATACAAGAAAATAAGAGGAAAAATGTTGCACTGTATGTTCAAGCAGAACATGCCATGTAATCATCATAAAAGATAAAAGAAAAGACAATATATATCCACTGCTAGCTACAAAATCCAAAAGTAAAACTAAAATTAAAAAAGGGCCAAATCTCCATTTTAGAACTCTGTACACCATCAACCAACTTACTTTATGCACCCATCAAATAAAGTATTCAACCATATCATCTCTAATTTTTTGAGGAAAGGTTCCATAATTGTAGTGAGGATAGAGAAAGGGAAAACAACTACCTAGTAGGAAAAAGCATAATCGAAAATTCCAATATATTCTTTTTTTTCTTTTTTTTTGTTCATTTTAACCTATTTTCTCTTTTCTTTATTTTTAGTATCACATTCTAACCTATGCATTCATGATTCTTTTTGTTTCTACCTTTCACAAAGGAAAGTATTCCTTCTATATCTAATTCTTGAATAATATCAATAAAATGCATGTTGTGTTTTTTTGTTTTTTTGTGGAGGTTAAATATCTTCCTAATGCCCAGGGACGGATCCTTTTGGGTCCAGGTTAGGCGGCTGTCTCACTTGGATTTCCGAGTGCGGTATACATATACTAGTATCTTGCACGTGTGATGCACGTGTTAAAATAAAAGTTGCACGGTGAAAGCGATTATTTTGTTTTCAAAAAGAATCACAATGATTCTCGTACTTATATAAGATCAGTAAAGATGATTGTATTGTTATAACTGAAACAGTAATGATTGTATTTATTAAATTTTTGTTAAAGAAAATTCTACATTTAATTTTTACTGCTAATGTGGCATTTTTTGAGGCTAGGTTGGAATTGAAATTGAAATCAATTTGGGGAGTTACTAGTATTTCGTGTCTTTAATAAAATAAAAGCTGCATGATGTGAATATTTTCATTAATTGTGGATATTTTTTTTTTCAAAAGCAGAAGAATTTTTAAAATAGTTTCGCTATTTTTAACTAAAATTTTTCAAAGTATCTATTATCTTAACTAAAAGTCTTTTAAAATTCTTGGCGAATTAATTCTAATATATATCAACGTGCATCATACGTGCAAAAAATAGATAATGTGGATCATCTGAGAATAAATGATTAATCTAAAATTAACATATCGTGAGAGAGCGCCACATGACGTCCTCTTTGCATTATAACAATAGAGATAATAGATGAGAGATAGGTAAAAGTAGCTATCAAATAAAATAGGTGTTACATTTTAAGTGTTATCAAGCGGATCATAAGGGGGTTCTTTTTAGGCTAAAAAGCTGGAGGAGCAGGTTCCTATCTTGGAACTCTACGTTTTTTGGGCTTTTTTAGTTACGATTTTGTTATTGTTATATATAGTATGAAGTACTACTTCAAGCTTTTAATTTTCCCATTTTGCCTCTTTCATTCAATTTAATTGCTATTTTGCCCTTGCCTCAAATGTCTCAAGCTTTTCTTTTGTCTTAACGCGTAATATTATACTTCACCCTTTTAATTTAAGAAAATTTACTTTCAGCCTCTTATTGCAAAAACTTAATCCTCCGCTCCATATAATTTAAGTTAATATGCATTTGACTCATTCTAAGCTTATTTCAGATTCACACAATCAATGTTCAAAATAACGATAGCGTGTTGCGTAACATTCTATTACTAAATAGCGAAAACGCAAAAAACGTTGCGCATAGCGTAAGCTACATGAATTATTAATTATTACTATAATCATCTCATTTACAATAAATTATATTATTATAAAGATATAAAATTGAATTGAGAACATAGAAAAATAAGTAATATAACAATATTTTTTAGAGTAGTAGTTTCTCTGCTCCTCGAAATTCTAAAAAAAAATTATTTTCAAAATTTTCAATACTTGAGTTCATTTATATGATTTATACTAGATTAAACCTATCGAAAATCAATTAAATAATCTCTGTTTGAGAATCATGTCTACTAAATATGATTTCAAATTAAGAGCTTAGAACTTTAATGAAATTGTGTTCGTATAGTTTAGGATTAGATACCAAAATCTTTAGAAGTTCAATAGAAAAATTTATATGAAAATAGTGTATAGCGGAGCGTATATTATTTGTTAAAAAGTGTAAGCTATTTGAAGAAAAAACGTAAGTTACTTTGTATTTGAGTTTTTTTCCAAAGTTACGTAGTGAATATACTAAGGTATGCTACGTAGCGCAAAATAGCGAGCTACGTAGCGAGTTATTTTAAACATTGCACGCAATATATTTTCTGATGATTGATCTATATTTATTTTTATACAAATTATCGCTATTCAATCTAGATTGTACCGTAAATTCTATGAAAAGTATTTTCTCACTCGACATATATGGATGGAAAATTAGATGAGATTTTTGATATTTTTTGAAAATTGCAATCAACCAGTACATTATTAATTTGCATATGTACATACATGGAAAATTAGCTTAGGCTCATGTGTATTTTGAAAAATAGCCGTCAACACTTTTACTATTACTTTGTATATGTTCTCATCAATTAGATATGCCCATCCACCATTATTTTGCATAAGTAAACGCATGAAAAATTATACGAGGCTCAGATGTTTTTTGAAAAACTGCAATCAACATTTTCACAATTACTTTTGTATAGTTCTCATCGATCGGATATGGATCGGATGTAGATATTATCATATTCGTATCGCGTGATCATTGACGGATGCAAATATGGATATAGATAGTTATAAGAAATGAAAATCTATATATTATAGATCAATTATCGATAAGATTATGAAATATATATATTAAAAGGTATATACACTTCATTATATTAAAAGCGTTGAGTTAAATTATATAATGTGAAAATTAATAAGAGAAGAGTACATGAAGAATGAAGATAATCGTTGTCTGAAGGAGGACGGAGATCGAGAGCAATCAGGAATGATAGCGGGAAGATTCCGGAGAAAATCTTTTAAAATTTCAAATGCAGACAGTGATGTTGGCATGAATTTTCGAAGGCAATTTATCATTCACTGAACACATGTAATAGGTAGAAATGTGTAAAGACGGATATTTTTCTGGAACATTTTGAGAGAAAATGAAGATATTTTCTAAATTGTTTCGAAAGGGACTTGATTTATGTTAAGTTTAAAAGATTTTGCTGTAATAAAATTTAACTAAGATTCAGTCATTTATGCGATAGCAGTTTTTTGGGTAAATCCTCGGGTCCATGCATGGCACTTGCTTTTGCGCTTGAAATTAAGCTTTTGCCTTTTCTAAATTTGCCTCTTCCAAATTTGCCTCAAATGATTGCTTTATTGCCATTTTGTACCTTAACTTTTATCTTGGGTTTGCTATATTGTTTCTTTATTTTTCATCAACCATAAAATGCAAATTGAATTTGATGAAATCTTATGCCTTCTATTATGCATTTGTTCTATGTTTACTTTAATGAAATCTCATAAGTCAAAACACCATAGAGAAACTTATACATCTTATATCATTTTTTAAAATTTTGCATGGTTATAATTGTTCAACAAGCTACTTTATATATGTAATTTCTTCATTTTTGATGAAATTTTAGAAGTCATGACATTGTAGCTTTTCTTCATAGAATAACGGTATCTGCACATTTAAATAGATTAAAAAAATAGTGTTTTTTTAAATATGTAAGAAGAATTGAAATCTCCATCTAAAACACATTGACTCATCTTGGAATTTTCAAACGCGATTTAATGCCCGTTCAAAAATGAATAAAGTTGTAAAGTCTAAATGACTCTTATAAAATTGTTTTAAAAAAAATAAAGATTTTTTTCGAAATTGTTTTGTGAGAATTTTGGTTAAGTTTTGATCAAGGTGTAAAGTCTAAAGGACTTTTATGAAATCGTTTTCAAAGAAAATAAAAATAAATCCTAAATTGTTTTAAGAGAATTTAGGTCAAGCTTTAAAAATTAGTGAGATAATAGATTTTAGTCGAATTTTTCATCATTATTGCAATAATATATTTCTTGAATTTTTGAGCATCTTTATGTGCCCATGCATGGTAAATGGGCACTTACTAATCTCATTTCTATATCTGCATATAACTTCTTATATCCTCTTTAATAGTTGAGATAACTTAAGCACATTGATATTTTGCTTTGAACTAATTCATATCTAACAATTGCAATTTCAAATTAAAAAATGGCCCTTTTAACTTGCCTATTTATTTATGATTGTCAAATAGACAATGTTTTATGATTAATGGCATCTCTAAGTTAAATTTTCAGTTAGATAATAAATCTAATTTTTTTTTACAAATTTAGCTAGATTCATAAATTCAAAACATTTATATTACAATTTTTGCCCACCTAATAAAAGGTTCGGCATGCCACCACTATTAATATCCGCTAGCATTTTCGGCACGTGCGTTGCACGTAATTATAGTAATTTCGATGATAAATTTCTTTATTAATTTAACTACGTAAATCTCATTTATAAAATAATAGGGCTTTTTACTACAAAAAACCCCCTCATACTTCGCTATTACTAAAAATCTCCATCATACTTTGTATTTACTTAAAAGCCCTCTATACATTTAAATTATACTAAAATACCCTTTAACAGACCAAAAAGAAAATCATTTGGGTATCTTCTATCACTCCATAAGAAGGGCTAACAATGAGTATCGGGATAGGGTCTCAAAGCTCTCGACCCCTTTTGTTATCCCAAATTTCGCAATTTATTTCCTAAATTGGCTTTAGGATTGGATTTTCGATCAAAGATCTTTTAAATTGATCATGGAAACAAACTTGTCTTCCTTAATGTACCTCAACAACGTGCTTGTCGAGTATTGTTATCCCTTCAATTAGAAGCTACGGGTTAATGGGCAACCCGGTTCGAAATGAAAGTGATTCTTTGGATGTTTTTGATCAACTAAGCGAGCATGTTGGTTCTTTTTGTAGGAGAAAAATCTACTTAAATACCTAGAAGGTAAAAAAGCTGCTCAAGATTTAGATCCAGCTCCATCTTCCTAATCGGATGTTAACTTTGAATGAAAACCAGCCAGAGAGGCTTTTTAGTACAATTTAAATGTATAAAGAGTCTTTTAAGTAAATACGAAGTATGATGGTTTTTTTAGTAATCAGCGAAGTATGGAGGAGCTTTTAGTAAAAAGCCCAAAATAATAACGACATACTAATTTGATTCGGTGCATCACACTTGTAAAATAACAATGGCATAACGTTTAAATACGTGCATTGCACGTAAATTAATGGTATTTTTTTGTTTGATTTATCTGAAATAATAAGAAACCATCTCATCATTCAATTTTAAAATTAAATGACCCATTTTTTCCCCTGCATAAATATTAATTTAGTTAAATTGATCCTCATGCACCATATACAAAAAAAATTGAATGTTGAAGAAAACGGGCGTAAAGCGCAACGTTATGTCTCTGAAAAACGAAAAAGCGCAAAAAGCGATGTAAGAGGCAAATTACATGAATCATTCATTAATTAATTTGAGTAATTCTGTTTATTCATACTAAATTACAAAGGAAATTAGTTTCTAAAAAAAATAGATTTAAGTTTTAAATTTTTTATAAAAAATTTATGAAAATTATACAATTCCTATTAGCAATTACCGTAACAAATAACTAATTTTCAATTTTACAGGCTTACATTCATACTTAGTAATTGAAAGCCAACACGTGGAATTAGGTTTTTAATTTTTAGATTATGAAGAATTGGAAGTTGGACTTACATAAATGTTGGGTTTTCTTGATTATTTGTTGAAGTTCAAATCCAGCTTGATACTAATATAAAATCTTATTTGCAAATAGCGCTATTGCTATTGCTATCAAGTACGAGTGTAAATTATTTGTAACAATAGCATAAAATAGCATATATTGCTTCGTATTTAAATCATTTGTTGAGTTATGTAATAAATAGATTGAGTAATTCCATATGGTATAAAATTCTTATGCGGCGAGTTTTTTTCAACGTTGAAGAACTTTATCAATAACCAATTAAATAATGATAAGTGTATCAAATTATGACCATAATCACACAATTTAAATTAAACTACCGACATATATTGCATAGAAAGTCCCCAGAACATCATAGTATTCAATTTATGACCTATCGTAACCATTTCTCTTAACCACTTATTTTTTAGCAAAACATTATTTCTTTCAAATAATGCTTATTCAGGGGGTTGGTTCCCTAATTAATTTTAGAATTTAGAATTTATAAATGAAATGGTCATTTTGATAAATTATTTTCTATTCAAAATGCTAATAATTTGATTTCAAAATTCATATATAATGGATTGACACGATCACTCTTTTTTGGGTAGGGGCTGCATCCGAGGGCATGCGTAAAAGAGCGAGAGTTTACATTCAGGAGGGGACGACCATTGGGGTGATAGGCACACTGATCTGGGGGCTCAGGGGGAGCACGGTGATCGGTAGCTTGCGGGGCCGTAGGCACACTGATCTTGCTGAGGCATGATTTTGGTCTTACTCATTTCTTGCGGGTTTACATGCCCAATTGTCGTCTGTTTTCTTCGATTAGATGTCTGTTTTGTACGAGATTTGTTTCTCGGATCTGGCACTATGTTGTAGGGGTGTGTTCCCCAGTATTTTACCTTTTTTTATGTTCGGTTTAGTTTTGTTTTGTTAAAAATCCTTTAATGAAACGCGGGGACTTTTTAAGCATTCGTTTATCTCAAAAAAAATAAAATTTCATATGTAATTTAGTACAATACGTTTAATAGTAGATGAGTCGGTATTCAATTGATGGAGGTTTGACGAATGATGATTGATGGCAAAAGATGATCGGCGGCGGCGTGGCGACCGTCGGTCAACAACGAAGATGGTCAGTCGGCAGTCAGGGGCAGCGAAAGAGATCGTCGGTCGGCGGCGATGGTGATGGCGGCGGCGATCGATGACGGTCGATGGTGGCGATGGGTGAGGATTGACAACGGTCAATGGCGGTGATCGGAGGAGGCCGGCTGTTGATCGATGTCGGCGACGGGGGCAATCATCCGGGGGATGGCCGCCGGCGGCGGTGGGGACTGTAGGCCGCAGTGGAGTCAGTGGCTAGGACAGTCACTGGTTGGTTATTGTTGGCTGCGCACCGACTATGCCCGATGGGATGATTTATTTAAATTTTGATTTATTATGTATATTATGGTAATTTAGAAAACCTAGGGATACACGGTGATTTGAAAATTAATTGGTGTTCTAATTTTTATACTACAGATTTAATGATGAATTCTAAAATCCAAATTCTCACATTTTAAAATGTTATTTTCGACTAACAATATTAAGCAAATTCCAATTTTAAATGGGTGGCGATATTGCCAAATCTTTATTTGATAAACACATGTCAAAACTAATCCATGGACAAAATTAACCTTAGCCTTTAATTTTTTGTCTTTTTATGTTGTCTTTCCTCTTAATCCTGATCCGGATCCTGTTCACAGCCTCGATGTAGCACTGCCCGTGTCGATTGTAGGATGATCGTTGTCAGCAAGATCACGAAGATCCGTAGCTCAGCATGAAAATCCGCACCCTCACCGGCTCGTCGGTAACGCGATCGAACTCCTCCATTGTGTTATCGAGATCCTCCTGCAACAAGATCGAGACGAGGGCATCGAGGTCCTCATTGGAAAGCCAGTACTGGACGACGCCAATCTCGCCTTCGAACACGCCGCCAATCTTGACCAGCAGATCCGCTAGGGTCGAGGAACGCCGAAGCGGAAGGATCGGCTTAGAGGAGAGAGCAGAGGTTGTTAGAGAGGTTGAGGAGGGAGAGATGGGAGAGGAAGGACATGGGGAGGGAGGGGATATGGCCAATGAGGTTGGAGGAGGAGACAGGGAGGGCGATGGAGTAGCGGGTGAGGGGTCGTAGGTGGAGGAGGGACGATAGGATGAGATTTAGGAGGAGCGAATTAAATGCTGTTGTAGTTAGAGTTAATTTTGTCCATACATAAATTTTGGTGTAGATTTATCAAATAAGGATTTGACAATATCGCCATTTTTTTAAAATAACTTGGTACTAATGTGAAGTTTTAAATTCCGGAATTGCATTTTCAAATGGCTTGGGACTAACATCCTCCTAAGTTAGAATCACTCTCACATCTTAGCCATTCACTCTCTTTTCCTAAATTTCACAATAGGAACTAATGGTATTTCCAACGATCTTAGCAAAGATAATTTATAGATAATGATCAATTGTCAATGTGCAATGTTCAAGTGCAAAGCATTGGTATAATCCATATTTTTTTTATTATGAAATCGCTCTTAGCATTACCATAACAATACTATATATAATGGAAATCTATAACAATTATTTACAAAGAACCAACATAATCGATGGATTGTTGATGGTGTTGATAGGAAGGATGTATGCTAATGTGAAATAGATTTCAAACTCGTAAGACCAAACTTGTTAATTAGCCTTCTTTCTTTTTATTTTTCAAAGTCATTCTCCTTAACACTTATTTTTTGAGAAAAAGGGTGGGTATTAGCCACCTGAATTCATTGAAGAGATTTTAATGAGGACGAATTCCCCTACAATCATTCACATTCAAAACATACAGTAGGTTTGTGCCAACAACATACAAAAATTCAGATGCAAACAAGCTGAAAACAGGATTCTCATTAAGGAGCATTCTATCACAAACACCCAAACACTTAAGCTACACAAAAGACGACAATACTAGAAGCATAATAATAGTCATATTAGTCACAAAAGAGAGAACCCATTTTCCTAGCTAGAATGCTGAATTCTCAACAATGAGCAGTTAATAAAGGATTAGCTACTTTCTTGCGCCTGCGACGAGTCATTCTCTTCATTGCACTCTCCTTGAGTGACTATTTGTGAGTCATGAATGACGGCTATGATCTTGGTCAAGCTTGCGTCTATTGTCGACTGAGGAAAGGATCATACAATTAGAAACATAGAGCTAGTATACCTTATCAGTAAGACTGATAATGATTTTTTATTATTAAGTCTAGAAATAATGTTATTATGTTCCAACCATATCGTCCGTAAAATCGCCATACTGCCAATATCCCATGTCCTCCTATATCCATTAAGGACCCTAGTAACATATACAACAATCTAGGGGGCCTCGCCATTTTTTCTTCGAGAGATTGTGTCGAGTTAGAAAAGCATTCTTAAAAGCTAACCATGTGAAGACCTTAGAGGAGCCGCAACCCTCCTTTTCAACACTGGACTAAAAACTGTAGCCCTTCGGTGATAATAATGTGGTAAAGAGATGTAACCGAGAAGGTGCCATCTTTAGACCATCTCCAAATAATCATATCCTTGGACATAGATATAGGGTGTTTGTCATGAATATCTCCAAGCAATTCTTGTTCTCTGGCTATACACATTAACATGCATGGAACATCAATTCATAAAACACTATCTCAAAAAACCCTTATGTTCTTCCGTTTCTATTTTTCAAAGCAATTAGCCAATAGTCCATAAACTATCTACTTAATCATATGCTTTAACCAATAATATATAATATCAAATTATATCTTATAAGATTATTTGATTGGCAAAAGGTATATCTGATTATCCTCCTGCATCTCATTTGAACCCATATATCTTCCCTAAATGTTCACTTTGTTGTTCCAAATTTTAGTTTAGAACAACAAAAAAAGAAAAGTTAACAAGGTTAATAGCAGAGAGACAATCAACTTATATAGAGAGAACTTTGTCACATGATATCTATGATGTGCTGTACTTTTAGCATGATTTTAAGTGATATTTCGGTGACTAGATCTCATCTTCATATTGTTGAGCTGTATGCTATTATTATTCATGCTGAGTTTTAAAGGTCCATTATTTTTGTTCATTCTCTACGACGTTTGACTATGATATGATTACTAAATTTTTAAAAGCATCAAAGCGCGTTTACTTGCATTAGTCCAATTGTGATTTTGGTTTCAACATAATCTTTCTAAGGAAATATCAGCAACAATAAATTGTCAAAAACAAAATTAAACTGAATCATCATAAAATAACATGTAGCGAAAAGAAAAATCTTAAGAATAAGTTCAGTCTAAACTGGATTTGATAATTACTGAATGATTCAGTGTACTGCTAAAATGAAATCATCATATATAGGATGAATAGCAAACAGATTTTATAGTATATGGTATGAAATTAAAAGTTAGTAATTAAGCAAAGAATAATGTAAAACTTATTAAGAGATTTTGGAACACCACCGAAAAATATTAAATGACTATTGCAAGCTATCAAAAATATTTTAAAGCTAGTTATTTATGTGTAACTCATACAAACTTAGGTATTTATTCTATCAAAATGGTAAAAACTTGGGTATTTACATGCAATTTAGCCTAGAAACCTTATTCTAAATGCTTTCCCCTAAATTCTACCCCTCTAGGCTGCGTTGCGTTTAATAAGAGGTAATTTAGGTGTTAATCCTAAATTCTTATGAAAAATTACCATAGTTGTTTTGGTGTAAAAAATATTTCCAGCCATATAATAGGGTTACCGTGGTTTTCAAATGACCTTATTTAATGAGAATTTTACTCTCCCAAAACCGATGTCTATCCAAGATTATCACGAAATATTCCCACCCAACACAGTGTGTGCCATGATCGTCCACCATCAATTGCCGGCAGTCCCCGCCGGCATTCTTTCATCTGCCGCCAGCCCCCTGCTGGCCGTCCGTCCGTAGTCCGTCAGCCGCCCGTCCGCTCGTCGCCCGTCCGCTCGCCGTCCTTCGGCTGCTCGCCGCCGGCCGACGATTGCACATACATATATCACCGAGAATGATTAAAATATATCAAACATGTTAATACAAAATTTATTGGAATCAGAACTCCGGACATCACTTCACATCCAGAAAGTGTAATCGCAATCCCAATAGTCATCCATATCATGTACCAAGTAGCACCTCCAGATTATTCTAAATCTCCTATTACCACATGTCCCAACCGCAGCACTCATGGGTGGCAACTAACACTTCCGTGTCTTCTTTTCTTTATCCCCCTCCCATTTCGCTCCACAAACTCGCACTCGTGACTCACCCCCAAAAAGCTTAAAATAAACTCAAGAAAAATCCGGAGCACCGCACCCCCCCCGGCCACCCACGCACCCACCCACGCATAAGATCAATGGCGAGCTGGTTCTGGAAGAAGGGAAGCGCATCAAAGAAAGAAGAAGACAGCAATAAGGTTGTGTTGGATGGTTCCGATATAGAGGAGTTGGTAGGGAACAAGGAGGCTTTCAGTAGTTACGTGGACCATAAGTTTGAGGAGCTGGATAGGGATGGTGATGGAAAGCTCTCTGTCAAGGAGCTTCAGCCCGCCGTCGCCGACATCGGGGCCGCGCTCGGGTTGCCGGAGAAGGGGGCCTCGCCGGATTCCGATCATATCTATTCCGAGGTTAGTGTGGTGGTATAGAGATTCTATTTTAGAGATTCTTCTTTAGGATAAGAGGCTATAGTTATGGATCGAAAAACACACACATCACACATAAACACACAACGCTATCGAAGGTACCATGAATTTACCCCGAAAGCATTAATTTATGGCCATTTCTTTTCCAGGATTCTTGATGTTCGAATCTCGCATGCTCTCCAAAAAGGGAGTAGCCCATACCAACCAACTGATCTATAGCTCATTGGTATCATGAATTATATCCAACCATTAATGAGAAAAACCTAAAATGACTGATTTTTTAATTACCCATGGAAAGTTATCCAAGTCAGATATTGGTTTCATATGTAAGACGGTATATGAAATTAAAATATATTTATTGTTGGAAATTGAAGGACAAACTTAGGTCAGCTAAATTCTGTTTTTGTTGAACTTTTAGCCAGTAGGTTTGGTTCATTGTGTCATCTTTTTGGCTGGAATGTTTTGGAAATCACCTCTTAGATTAGCTCTGCGAATTTTCTTTATTAGTCCCTATAAGATTATTAATTGCAACAAAACCAAATCCAAGCCAAGTGCTATGTATACATGGGCCAGCACATTGCTGCATGGGTCCATTTAGAGGCCCATTATCTATACTATTAATGACAAAAAGGAGAACGAAACCGATTCAAATTGTCAGTTTGATTCTCAGAATGACATGTGTAAAAATAAAATAAAAATCCTCCTAATATCGAGAATTTATTTTCATTAAAACCAGCCATAACTTTTCAAATCATACCATATCCATAAAAAAAACTCTACTTAAAGGCTTTAAAAATCTTTGTTATAATTGTATTAAGAAAATCTTTCGAAAACTTTTGTCCGTGATGTTCACATGTGCAGAAAGACTGTTTAACAGAAGTGTGAAATGCGGGCAAGGAGGAAGTATCTAGTGCACGTAATGGATGAAATGCTTTTTAGAAGAATCTAACAGGACCGATTTCCGTATTTGTCTTTCAAGATGACGGAAATGTACATATACATATCCGAATTAGATACCGGTGTGTGCATACCACGGAAAAAGCATGCGTGATGATAAAATAAATATATTAATCAATAAAACATCAATGATCGATCCATTACATCCAGAAAGGTAGCGAATTCTGCCGGCGGTCACAAGTGGGCCAAGAGGTATGGAGGTCTATAAGCATCATAACCAATGATGAGCATGCATAGGTCCACTAGTGGGTCGGATCAGGCACGACTAAAGCCCATGCATCTAACTATATCGGCTTGACACAAGCCGGTCTGCACCAAAGTTTATATATATATAGCGTGGCGATAAGGTGAGATGCTATTCTTAAAGTGAGATGGAAAAATCCGACAATCATCCATCAATTAAAACGACGACCGGTTCCATACATCTTGTTCTACATGTCAATCAACATACGTGTACAAAAATTTAGATGATTTAGATACTTTTAAGTTATGGATATCAAGGTCGCAAAATGGATGGTTGTTAAAGTATCGTAAAAGTTGCATACCTTTGATGTATGACTTACAAGCCTCCATATATATATATATATATATATATATATATATAAACTTTGGTGCAGACCGGCTTGTGTCAAGCATATATATATATAAAAACTTTGGTGCAGACCGGCTTGTGTCAAGCCGATATAGTTAGGGATGGAGGTTTATAAGCATCATAACCAATGATGAGCATGCATAGGTCCACAAGTGGGTCGGATCAGGCACGACTAAAGCCCATGCATCTAACTATATCGGCTTGACACAAGCCGGTCTGCACCAAAGTTTATATATATATATATATATATATATATATATATATATATATATATATATATCGTGGCGATAAGGTGAGATGTGATTCTTAAAGTGAGATGGAAAAATCCGACCATCATCCATCAATTAAAACGACGACCGGTTCCATACATCTTGTTCTGTATGTCAATCAACATACGTGTACAAAAATTAAGGCGATTTAGATACTTTTAAGTTATGGATATCAAGGTCGCAAAATGGATGGTTGTTAAAGTATCGTAAAAGTTGCATACCTTTGATGCATGACTTACAAGCCTCCATATCGTTTAATTTTTTTTAAACACATACATATTTTGACGTGTAGAACATGATGCAAAAATCCGATCATCGATCCAACGGTTGGATTTTTCCATCTCATTTTAAAAATCCCATTTCACCCTATATATATATATATATATATAGGTCTACAAGTCGGTCGGAACTAAAGCCCATGCATCTAACTATATCGGCTTGACACAAGCCGGTCTGCACTAAAGTTTATATATATATATATATATATATATATATATATATATATATATATATATATAGCGTAGCGATAAGGTGAGATGCGATTCTTAAAGTGAGATGGAAAAATCCGACCATCATCCATCAATTAAAACGACGATCGGTTTCATACATCTTGTTCTACATGTCAATCAATATACGTGTACAAAAATTTAGACGATTTAGATACTTCTAAGTTATGGATATCAAGGTCGCAAAATGGATGGTTGTTAAAATATCGTAAAAGTTGCATACCTTTGATGCATGACTTACAAGCCTCCATATCGTTTAATTTTTTTTTATACACATACATATTTTGACGTGTAGAACATGATGCAAAAATCCGATCATCGATCCAACGGTTGGATTTTTCCTTCTCATTTTAAAAATCCCATCTCATCCTATATATATATATATATATATATATATATATATATATATATATATATGAGAATAATGAAGTAAAGAGGTCATAGGAGTGAATTTTCTTCTACGACGTCGAAAAATACGCCCCCCCGTCATATCTTCCGACGATCGGAATCCATCATCTTCATCGTTATCATCTAAGATGCGGGTATGCCAAATTTCGTGTGATTCTACAACTTTTTCAACGTTGATTTAGCAATGTAAAAAGTTCTATTGTCGGTAAACCGTTAATTTTGAACCCACTAATTCAACGGTGAAAAAGTTGTAGAATCACACGAAATTTGGCGTACCCATATCTTAAATGATAACGATGAAGATGATGAGTGCCGATCGTCGGAAAACATGACGGAGAGCGTACTTTTTCGACGCAATAGGAAGAAATTCCCTCCTATGGCATCTTTCCTCCATTATTCTCTCTATATATATAGGGAGTTGATCATATGAGGTCTAGTCTCATTTCTTAATTTGAGGTCCACTTTTCAAATACATAAGCCATTGTGTTTTTCACCGCTTCGCATTGGCTATTATACTCTACATGTGTTAGATAGGTTATGTAACAAATTTTACGAGATTTGGAGACCTTTAACACATCCGTCAAGCGATCTTTTTTTTCATGCATTGTTAAGCCGTCGTTTTTTAGTCCATATGATGGATTAGTTATAGATCTCCAAATCTCGTATAATTTGATACATAACCTGTCTAATATGTGTAGATCATGATTCTCGGTGTAGATCGGTGAAAAACACGACAGATTGTGTGTTTGTTAAGTGAACATTAAAATAAGAAATGAGGCCCGATCTCATATGGTCAGCTCCATACACATATAGGGGAGTGATCCATTGCAAACTGGTCCGCGTTTTTTAAAAACGGAAACTCTCGATCCACGGCATATTTGAACGATCCGAAAAGTTCAAGTCGATCACCCTACCCTCAAATGTATGTGTATGAAAAATCAAAAGATTTAAAGTCTCCTAACCCATGCATCGAATGAGTGCAAAATGAACATTTTTCAATATAGCAACATAAACTCCATTGGTTTGAGGTTTTCAAATCCTCTGATTTTTCTTACACATAGAATTGAAGATAGGGAATTTGAACGGTTTGGATCGTTCAATTATGTCTTGGATCGGGAGTTCCCGTTTTTTTAAAAACACGGACCGGTTTGCAATAGAGCGCTCCCCTCCACACATATATGGGAGAGCGCTCTATTGCAAACCGGTCCGCGTTTTTAAAAATACGGGAACTCCCGATCCACGACATATTTAACGATCCGATCCGTTCAAGTAAATTATCCTACCCTCAAATGTACGTCTATGAAAAATCAATGGGTTTGAAGACCTCCAACTTATGCATCGATGGGTGCAAACATGAACGTCTTTCGAAATGCAATATAAACTTCATCCGATGTATAGGCTAGAAGTCATCAAATCCTTTGATTTTTCACACACATATATTTGAGGGTAAGGTGATCAATTTGAACGGGTCAGATCGTTAAAATATGTCGTAGATCGGGAGTTCCCGTTTTTAAAAAACGCGGATCGGTTTGAAATGAATCACTCCCATATATATATATAAACCATGAATTTTACTATACTTGGATTAGCATGCAAATGATTTCGAAACCCCTGAATTTCGGCGTACCGGTGTATTTCACCGTTCAAATCAAGATGAATGGTTCGGATCGTCGAAAATGTTAAAATAATTTCAATTTTAAGATGGTGCGTGAATTTCTTGGTTTAGGCCCGGGCCTAAAGGACCTTCTCTCTCTCTCTCTACACACACGCGTGTGTGTAAAAGAAAACTTTGGTATAGCCTAATCCAGATCGGCTTGAGTCAAATCTATATAGTTAGACGCATGGGCTTTAGTCATGCCTGATCCGACCCACATGTGGACCTATGCATGCTCATCATTGGTCATGTATTTCCTTCGGCTGTTGAAACTCTAATCACAGGACAAATTCTGAATTTTTAGATAGAATATCTGATTGATTAGGTCACCCATTTTTTTCTTGCAAAAATAAGTTATTAAAAAAAAATTGATGATATGTAGAATATGCATCAATATATTTTCAAGAAATTACCTAGAGATGCATGTAGCAATGGTTATGCTGATTGGAAAGTTTTAACCGATAGGTTTGATAAATTAGTTTGTGTCTGAATTTTTTTTTTTGCAGGTTTTGAACGAATTTACACATGGAAAGCAAGAGGAAGTGAGCAAATCCGAGTTCAAAGACGTCCTCTCTGACATTTTATTGGGAGTGGCGGCCGGGCTTAAAAGGGATCCAGTCGTGATCTTAAGGGTCGATGGCGAAGATTTAAAAGAATTTGTTTCGAGCCCAAAATTTGAACCCGAAGTCATTTCCATATTTTCTCAGATGGATCCTAATGCCTCTTTAGGAAAGTGCTTGACAATGGCTCTCGGGCGACTCCAGGTTGATCAGGGGATGCCCCCTTCTTCCGATTCTTGGGTAATTATGAAGCGCTTATTCCTACATAATCTCTTTGAATGTCAGAACATGTATAACTTCGTGTATTTGTCCTCACCAAAACTTCGGAGTTTTGGTGTATTAGTATGGACTTTAAGCTGGTACCAGGTTTTAAGAAATGAAGGTGTATTTAAATTGGTAGATTTAAAAAATAAAAACTATTTTGAGACATGCAAATCTAAATAGGGATGCAAAGACATGGAGCGGATATAGATAGTAGCATATTTGTATCTGGTAATCATTGGTGTATGCAAAATGCAGAAGCCTATAATCATTAGAATGATACTACTAGTATTTGATAAAAATTAAGTATAGATACAGATACGATACAAAATGGAAGTGAGAAAAAAATTAACCAAGCGGTTTAGTTACCTCTGTCAAACCTGCAATTAACAAACCAATCTTCTGTGGACTCGAGGATCATTATTTCTGTTAAAATTGAAAATGATACTATTCAATTCATAGTCGTATTTACATTCGTCTAAAATCAACTTTACGAATGGCTGCTAATACATTCGTAGAAACTAAATTCTTACTATTATTTAGATAGAAATAAAAAATATAACTTGACCAATATCTTACTAACTCAAAGTAAGATTTAATATTCACATGTCCTATTATACTTTAAACGAATTACGATCGACCGAATATAGGTGTGGCCATATCCGTTTCCTGCATCTTTTGCGGGATACGAATACAAAGAGGGATGGATAGTCATTAGAAATGAAAATTACCAATCGTAATTGATAAAAATCGAAAAAATATACGGAGTCTGGTCGGGGTATCAAGATCCACTTACATCCTTAGATTTCAGTCCAAAATTGAGCTCAACTTGCATGGGCTTGTTTAGAAATTTACAGTAAATAATTAACCCTCACCGCGTCGGAGTGTTAGTATTGTGCCGAAACTTTAAAATGGGCAATCCCCAATAATACTTCTTGAATCCTTTGTAGTTTTCTAATGAGGTATTTTTCCTTCTCTCGAGGTGATAGGTGCTGAGCAATATCATTGAGCCTCTTCTCCAAACGTTCCCTAATGATCAACTCGAAAAACCGGCTTCTCAAGAAGTGTTTTTAGAAGAATTCAAGAAGTTCGTGTGCGGAATCACTGAGAGGCTCCAAGCAAATCCTGTTATCGTTGCGCATAGTGAAAACACCTTCAATGGAAGCGGCATCAAGAGATTGCTGTCTAACAAATTCGAATTTGATAAGGTAAAGATTTTTTTAGAATTCTTATTGGCCCGATATAACTTCTTGCTTCTTTTCCCCCTGAAATAATTTCCTGTTATTGTTACAATCTTTACTCTAATTTTTTGAATGCTTAGGTTCCTTTGGAATCTATATATTAAAAGTATTTCCGAAAAGTAAAGAAATGCATAAATTGATTTTGGAATGTTTTTGCTTACATTGATTCGACGCATTTAAATAGCTAATTATGTCTTATTAACTTTATGATGAACTAATGTTACGAAAATTCTCTTGTTTTGATCCAAACTTTTATACCTAATTTATAGAAAGTCAAAGGAAATGTTAAAGATAACAGATTTTAACTATAATAATAAGCTCATATTGTAACTGCGTAAAATATTTTGAAAAACATTGTGAGTATATCTCAATGCTCCGCGTTATGTAAATGCTACTGAATGAAAATTACGTATGACCATTAATATTTACTTTGCACGGGTCATTGAAGGTGTTGGATGCGGCGTGGAAGGACTTACCAAAGGATCGAAGTCATAAAGTATCGAAGGAGTACCTTCGAATTGCTCTTGATAGCATTGCTGCTTCGGCAGATTTGCCTCCTTATGGGGCCGTGGATCAGGTATCTTACTTGACTTAACCTCTTAAGTTCTTACCTTATGGATAAGTAATTTTTTTCTCTCCTGAAAATGAGAATACAAATCTTTACGAACTAGCTTCATAATGTTAGAATATAAAATCATATCCCTTGACCCTTACCACTACTTCGGAATTTTCGTGTAGTGGCAGAAACATTTAAAATGGTATCAAAGTAACCCAGGTTCAAATTCTACAGGGCACACATGTCTTAGCCCATAAAGGACGCTGCACTCGCGAGAATGATTAATTTATAGTATAAAACCATCTCTCTCGCCCCTCGTCACAACTTCATAGTTTTGATGTAGCGAGGGTGACATTAGAAACATATTTCTAACTACAAACTAATAAAATGACTCATTAATTAATCGAACTGTTATGAAATTTTACAGGTCGATGTCATCGTGAACGACGCGTTGAAGATGGTCCATGCAGACGATGGGAAGAGCATGAATGAAGAGGAGTTCAAGAAGACGATGACTGAAATACTCGGATGCCTTATGTTGCAGTTGGGGGGCAACCCAATCTTTGTTTCATCTAACTCGGTCGTTAATGAGCCCTTGGCGTCTTCATCCCCGCTCTTATCCCCGTTGCCAGGCTCCGACTTATCTGTGAAGGGGTGATTCTACTCCTGAATCACATAGGATCAGGGGATGCATGAGAGAGAATTCTTAATGCTATCTTGAATTATATAAGCAAAGCCAGTTGTTTGTTTTTGAAAGGACAATAGCAATCTCTTATTTTCCATTACTTCTTGTGGCTTCAGCAACGGTCTTCTTCATATTGGAAGTAGTCAGGACCATTCAACATCAACAATCGAGTTGTTCTTAACTTCTTATGTTCAAGTAAAGAAGCATGGACCAATGAGCAATAGCTCAGCAGGTATGACACTTTCCCGAGGGTGAGGGCGGAGGTTCAATCCTCAGTGGGGGACATGGCCACAATTAATGCTTTCAGGGCAAATTCGTGGGTCCCTTAGATGTGTGTAATGTGTGTCTGTGTTGTATGCATTGGTTAGGGCTTACCGGCCAATGCCCAAAGAAAAAAAGGGATAAAAGAAAGAAAAGAAAAGCATGGTAAACTGATTAATACTTAAACGACCGGCCTTGTGGCTGGTAGGCTATGTACCTAGCCTTCTAGTCTTCCATTGGTGGCCAATACTTGAAGGACCCCTCGAGGGACACACAAAAATACCAGGCCAGGTAGCATTCCTACCGGCCTTGTAAGCTGATAGGAATAGTATTGCCCTCGTAGAATTCTAAGCGTAGGTTGGGAGCAAAATGATCTCGTGCATGCATATTATGAAATAACTAGATGATAGAATAAGATGCGAACCAATTATCATTATCCAATACTATCATATCATAGAGGTCCTTAAAAATTCTTGACACTTCAAGAAACATAAATCAACCAACAAAAAAACCGGAGAAATAAAATGCATCTAACCATGACGATCCATATTGATTGATGCAATTTACTGAGAATGCAATGTACTTATATATACAAATAGAAGCATGATATACTTGACCTTAACCCACCCTAAGCCTTGACCGTAAGTCTTAAAGTCTTATAAGGACAAAGGAGGGTGTAAATACTTTCCTTAAGCCACCCTAAGTAACCTAAGTCTTATAATCTACTAACACTATCCAAGCATAATTAAAAGGACAACTCTGTCCAGTCTACGCTAAATTACACCAAAATATCCTTAACATTCCCTTAATTAAAAGGCGTCCTTGAAGCTTTTTTTTATATAAAAGATAGATATCCAGTGTTCATCATCACAGCAAATCAAGAAAATCAATGATTGATAAAAAAAAAATTCATTTGCAAATGCTTCATTGATTTTGTATATCCCTTAAAAAGATAAAATGAATAATATCAACTATTTATATCCCTTAAAAAGATAAAGCTTTTGACAAAAAAGGCTTCAAATACACCTTCATCAGAACTGCACCCTGTGTGGCTATAGCCATAGGGTTTTTTTTGAAATAGGTTATTTTGAATTTTTAATTATAAAAATAGGATAGTTAGATTTATTATTATGAAAATATGGTGGTTTGTGGGCCTCCCGTATTTTTTTTTACAGAGGGCGGCCCCGCCCTCTCCTTTAGAAAGAAGAGGGCGGGTTCTCAGAACCTGCCCTTTCCTTTATAAAGGAGAGGACGGGTTCAGAACCCGCCCTCTTCAAAAATGAGGGGAGGGCGGGTTTCTAGAGCCCGCCCTCTCCTATAATAGGTAAAGGGCGGGTTCTAGGAACCCGCCCTCTACACTTGGGAGGGGGATGAGGTCCACCAAACCGTTCTATTTCCATAATAATAAATCTAACTATCCTATTTTTATAATTAAAAAATCAAAATAACCTATTTCAAAAAAAAACCCATAGCCATATGCTATTTTTTCTCAACCATTTTCATGATGTTTTGCAATCCTATCCATACATCACAAATCAAAAACACCAAATTTATGTTGAAATTGATTACAAATTTTGGGAGGTGGATATAAAATTATCTCATATAATCCTAAGCCCAAAAGGTCAAAAGAAAGAGCCCAAGTTAAACAATTGCATGTGTACTGCATGGGCATGCGTGCATAGATGCTAGCAAATCCAGGTCGGTTTCTAAGAGGTTTTGGATTGTTTTTATTCATCTCTTAGCCTACATCACTGTAAGCGTTTTAATTGCTTCACAATTAAAGAGCATAGAGGGCGGCAAGTTGTTGCCGAGAGAGACAGAGAGAAGATTTTGTATAGAGATTGGGCATTGTATTTGGGCGGTGATCGGAGAGCACGTTCTCGTGTAATACTTTCTTAATAGTGGAAGATTTCGTCGTCGGGTAAATCTTGTGTTTGTGCTGTTTGGTGTGTGTTTTATAATTTGCATTGTTTTGATAGATTGTCCGGTAAATCTTTTTCAAGTAGTTTGTTTGCACGCGGTTCTGATAGATTATTTTTCCGCTGAGGCTCTTGATGTGTTTTATGATTTCTTGGAGAATCATATAGAAAAATCACAGCAATTTATGGACCTCCCTTTTAATCTTTTTTTTGCTGGCTGTTCAATTGGATAGCAGGAATAGTACAGGCTTGAAATAAGGAGGGACCTCCATTTCTTTTTATGGAGTTTCGAAAGTAAACTTCAAGAGTTATAATCATGTGTTACCAGATCGCGATTTCATCAGTCAGGTGTATGTGTTTCATGACAATGGATTTTCTAGCGCTTGAACGGGTTTCAAAAGAGAGATTGGATTGAAAACTTTGGAAAACTCCGGTATGTTCGGAGTTTTAAAAAATGGGTATTTGGGCCATTGCAACTTTTTGAAATCGTGGTTCGAGAAACTTTAATTTGGTTGCCAAATAGAGTTGCTTTTTGGAGTTTAGTCTCACAACACCATACATCCATGGTTTCGAAAACCGTAATCCCATGATCAAATGAGACCTTAAAAGTCTTACCGCGGCCGTGGCCTCCAGAGAGTGAAAGAGGAGTGCGTCCCACCTCACTTAGAGCGCAAATGGGACCCCAAGTTTATCTTCTTGCGTGGAAGTTATGCATGTGTGAGTGTCTCCAGTTACAAATGACTCCTATTAATTAAAAAAAAAAACAACAATTTCTTTACATATAAAGGTTTTATACCTTCAAAAAGTTTGATGTCCTAATCCTCTGTTCTTTTCTTTGTTCCTTTCTTCTGTTTCTGCAGTTATTTCGTTAAATTTTTGTATTTAACGAAACGCGATAAATTATTTAACCGTTTAAGTCAATAAATAAATGACCAAATAAATAATTGTGACTGTTTCTTGCTTATTTTAACCGTCTAAGCCTAGTTTTAAAAAATAGCTTATTTCAAAACCCCTGTATTTTCAAATTGTGGAAAAACCCAATACTTATAAAATACAAATGTTTGAGACCCAAAATAAATAATATGTAGAATACTTTGGTTATTTTTTTCTAAATACCAACTTTACCCTTAAAGCAGATATACATATGGTTATTCTTTGTTCACCCTCCTCTTCTCTCTCATGTTCTTTGCTAAAATTCCTCATCTCTTCTCTTACTCCTATCCGAATGGTGGCATCTCCTCTCTCAAAATTTTTAATCTTCGTTAACCATTACCTTCTCCTGAACTAATTTTGGTTCCTATTTTCTCATATTCCTATTTAATTCATCATCCTCTTCCCCATATCCTATATCTGCAGAGTCCTTCTCAATTCTTCATCCTCTCTTGTAGTCTATGTGTTTCTCTTAATACCTTTTCTCATCCTGAATTTCTACATCTTCAAATGCAATTCTGAGATCCCATTAACCAATGTCTCCATCTTCGCTCTTAATTTTTCTTGTCGTCTTAATTATGAAACTGTTATATACCAGGAAAATCAAGGATGTGAGTGGCAATTTTTTTTGCCAAATGATTTACAATGAAGACCAATGATATGAGGGCTGCAATTTTTTCCACAAAACAATTTACAAAGAAGATGAGTTAATAAAAGAATACAGGGTTTATACTATTGGATGGGATATGAAAAATAAACTATACAAGAAAATTGAGAAATATTGAAGGGAACAAGTATGCAATATCTTAAAGAATTTTAAATGGAATTTTTAAAAATATATTATTGGCAATACATGGACACATATTTATATAATTCAGGGTTTGGTTTTAGATAAATTCAAAACATGCTTTTGGATTTTTCCACTATTTTGGAATTTTGTGTGTTTTTAAATAAATCACTCTTTAAAATTAAGCCTCCAAATGGCATTTTCATTTTAATAAATCTGATTTTAAATGTGTGCCCGATAAGATTCGAACCTAGGATGGTTTGATACATGTACCCCAAAATCTCTTCAATTGTACCAAAACTCCGAAATTATAAGGAGTGTTATGAGCTAGTATTTTTTTTAATCTGGACGTGCGCATTTAATTAAAGAAAGAAAAGGGGGGAAATACCTGTCCGTGTCGGGGCTCGAACACGAGACCTTCCACCCCACACACCCATGCCACAGCCAACTGATCTATGAGTTGAAGGCTAGTATTTTATATTCTAACAATTATACACATGAATTTTAAGAGACTCGAGGGTGAGTTACTTCTTCTTCTTCGTTTTTTCCCTTTAAACATTAAATTAGCATTTTAATCTACTTTCCAATTACAAGTAAGCATGAACACATTAACAAGTACAAGAAACATAAATTTAGCATTGCAATCTACTTTCAAATTACAAGCTACAAACCACCCACAGGACCCGATGGCAGAGCCAAGTCCAACATAACATCAACAGAATCCTCACTCACATCCGAACTCTTATAACCCCTGTTACCTTGATCACCTGCAGACTTTTTCAAGAACTTTATGCAATCCTCCACCGCCTCGCTCCGGTACGAGTCCATGCCGTAGCAGTAACCGCGTGCAGAAGCCGGCGACGGCTCCCTGTGGATCGGCGATGACGATGAAGCTTGAGAGCCCTTGGAGATCGCTGAGAACATGATGAGCCTGAAGACGACCTCGCGGAAACGTTCGAGGAGAGACATCGGGGTTGCGATGGTGGTCCGCTTAGGTTTGGTTCTTCTTCTTGGAATGCAGGTGGTGGTGGTGGCGGCGGCTTCGGCTTTGGGGGACTTCATGGTTCTTGATGATCCTCTTGTTTTAACATCCATTGGAGAGTAAGTTTCAACACATGCCAATGTTTATATAGAGATTGCTTTTGTGGGGTGAATTGTTGGCTTTGGCTCCTTGGCTTGGTTCTGGATTTGTAGCTTGGCTTGAATTGTTTTGTTAAAAATGACTAGGGCAAAAATTTCATGGCATATAAGAATTAATGGACTTTAACATGATAACTAATAATAACATTCTACCCGATCAGTTGGACTCCATACAAGGACCATCTGTATATATTTAGCAACCCGATAATAAAGTTTGCACACGATCGAGGGTTTCAAGGCCTTAGGATGTGTTTGGCAAGTTGAGTCCTAAGAAATTGACTGTATTTTGTTTAAGAAGTCAAGAAATTTTTGTTTCATCGAGCATGTAGTCTAATGTTTGTCCGGAGTATTTGTTTTTCTGAGTAGCAAAATTGGAATGGTTCATTGCTTGTTTGGATTTTGAGTGTTTTTTTTTGAATTGAAGAGATGGAGTGTGAGCACCGTGTGAATAAGCCATCTTATCACTCTAACACTAAAATACCATGAAATAAAATAGCCATATATTAAGAGGTAAATATATCTTTCATTATTTTTTATTTTAAAATGATGAGTCGGTAAGAGTTAAGTCAAGAGTTGGGACCAAAAGAGAGTTAGGCTCAACTTATGTCGTTTGATGATGTGGAATGATAATTTGGACTCCCAAGTCAACAATTTGAGTCAATCAAACAAACCCAAACTTACAACTACAAGAGAATTGCTTGTTCCCCTTGAGTCCCAACTAAACCTCTTATTCCATGATACAAACAGCCTCTTAGTGACCCTTGTGGTGAGAAATTATTCGGTGTACCGGATGTACTACATCCGGAAATGGGGTGAGAGAGGGGAAAGTTTCAGGCGGTTTTTGGCAGCGTGAGGGTCCCACACTTCTATTTTTTTTTTTTAGTTCGGATGTATACGGCCGGCATAGGGAATAATTTTCTCAATGTGGGTTAGAAATCTAGATGAAATTATACTTGGTTGACCCAAGACGTCCAGCATAGTATTTACCAATATGGATTAATTAAATTTAGTATTAAGTATTTCAATCATTGTTATCTTGATCAGTATCTCCTTTGATTAAGAAAGTTAGTCTAACCTCTATTTATGCCACATTTCAACTAAATTTTCTAAGCTTGGAACCAAAATCAAGGACCCCTCCTACACAAATAACTAGTTACTTTTGGTGGATCCAAAATTGTGGTCCACTGCAGAGTTAACTAAACTTTCTTCATCGCTTTCAAAATTGAGGGCTCATTCCTAATATGATGCAAGTGTTTGGGATCGGAGAGTGATCAAAACGCGGAACAATGCTCATGACAACATCCAAATCATGCAAACACAATTACGCAATTAAACGACGAAAGAACAATATAAATATACGAGAATAAAATAGGAAATCAAACACAAAGAGCCAAGAGATTTGTTAACGGGGTTCACCTACCGTATGGCGAATTCCCGGCAGAGCGGATTCTGCAAAGTCTCCATTATAATTTTCGAATCAATTACACGAGCAAAACCCTAGAAATTTTCTCTCAAAATTCTCTAGCCCTACCAGTCCCCCTCTCATACAATGATCTCTCTCAATTGGATGTTAATAATACATATGAGAAGTTTTTTAAATAGGCAAACTCTAATTCTATAGTAAATAGGAGATAAAACTATATTTGATAATTTCCGTTCCCATCAGAAATCCCATCGACAGACGTCTGACCCATACTTGGGCAGTGTTCTGTCTACGCTCTGTAAATCTTTATCTTTCAAGGGCAGACGTCTGAACCACACCTGACCAGACGTCTGCCCAAGCTCTGGATTGGGCTTCGTGGCTCCTACAGACGTCTACCCCGATGAACTGCAGATGTCTGCCTCCGCTCTGACGTTTCTCGTGTAATTTCCATATGTCACTTGAGTTTTCCAGACGTCTGAAGTGTATATGATTACACTTTCAGACGTCTGCCGTTGTTTGCTTAAGACGTCTAACCTGAAGGATATTCCATCGTTTCTAACATTCTCCAACTTGAAACTTCTTCAGCCTTGATTCTCGATGTTAATGGATTTCACACAACCCCGCTCTACACTCTCCTAATCAAATTTTCATAGAGAGGTTCATCAATAGAGATTCAGTTTATCTCTGTCTACAACCTTGATGAACATATCCGCCGGATTTTTTTCGTCAACGATTTTCTGCAATATCAACTCCTCCTTCAATCAATATACAAATGAAATGGTACCGCACTTTGATGTGCTTCGTTCGAGAGTGATATGCCGCATTCTTTCCTAAATGTATCGCACTTTGGCTGTCGCTCCACAAGGTGTCGAAGTCTTGCTTTTTGCCTAATTTTTCAAGCAGCTCTTGCAACCATATCATCTCTTTACTGGCTTCCATGATTGCCACGTACTCCGCCTCCGTAGTTGACAATATCATCACTTTTTGTAATTAAGAAACCCAACTCATCGCTGTTCCCCCAACCGTGAATAAGTACCCCGTTGTGCTTTTCCTACTATCTCGATCCACATCAACATACCCTTGCACCTTCAGAGAGTCATTGTCACGCCCCGCTTCCCAGAGTACGCTAAGATAGGCACGTGACATAACCAACCATGCTACCTGTGGATAGGAAAAATTCTTCCACAGTCACATTACGGCTGTAGAGATATCAAGAACAAGAAAGTAAGTTAAACTATCTAGTACATGTCCATAAGCCAGAATAAATGAGTCAAGAAATACTATAATATGCGGAAGCAAAAGATCCAATACAAGAATAACTGGAATGTATGTTCCATAATGCGGGCTCACATCAGGAATGAAATGCTGAAAATAAAAGAACTAACTACTAACGAATCCTCACTGCTCAGCCTGCTGACTGAAGTACTCCTGCTCGGACTGCAGCAAAGGTAAGGAATCTGGGCCATGCAAAACCCAGACGTCAGCGCGTCATAACATCAAGCACTAATATATAAACAGGGTAGCAAGACATGCAAGTATGATCATAAATGGTAAAGCAGGTATAACAACAATATAAATCAGGGCAGTGAAAGGTAGTGTGCAGTGAGTAATCTAAACTGGTCTATTGGGTTAACTACTCTCAAGTCTCTGAAATCAATTTGATGAATTATCGATATAACTCAATAGTATCCCGTGCGTGCCCGGGATCACGGTCTATGACTCTCGGGTTGAATCCGAGACGTGCCGCAAGGCAGTAAAGGGTGGTAGGTAATGACGAGTGATGTCAGCAGCATCACCCCGGGGCTGGCCTAGCCCATAAGACTGATCAGAAAAGGTAGAGAACTGTCGAGTTATAAGTCAGGTTTCATCATTGATTTTCCCATACCCCCAAATTATATGTGTTCAAGTCAGGTATTAAATAATCTAGAGCTAATTCCAACACAGGATCAGGCAGGTACAGATTTGTCTGGATAGACAACAGGAACTGTCCGTAAGGAGAACAGGTCAGGTTTGTTGGCATTAGACACAATATCAAGTAACAGGTAAAGCCCTAGTACAACAGGTCAAGCCAGCTAGTATATATATATCATGTCATGTCGAGGGGTGCACGGTACCATGTCGTGTCAAGTAGTAGGTGTAACAAGTCATGTCAGGGTGCACAAGATGTCATGTGGGTGCTCATAATCAAACTAACATAAGCATGTGTATACAAAACAAGTATGGGTACTAATAGAACAATAAACTGGAACATTGTAATGCGAAATGCAATCAGGTACAGATTAAAGTATATAGATGCACAGTTATGATTAGGGTTAAACTTTAAGTTCCAATACTAATTAAAATACACTTTATCAAATGTGGATTGTGAATATTTCAATATTATACATTCAAGTGATCTATTTATGCAAGAATATGTATACTAGACGAGATGGATGCAAACAGGTGTTTGAAACATTATAAACTATCTAAAAGGGTACTATGGGGTATGTAAATAATTATTATGTGATTTAAATACGGATGTGAGTACTACGTATAGTAAGACAAAATGCAACATGATAGGGTTCAAGCTGTAAATCTAAAATGATATAACCGGACATCGAAATGTAAAATGGAAACTAATAGCCTTAGGTTTAATTTACAGGTTTAAATTAAATATGTATAAAATAATATAATAGCTTGTAGCAAGTTTTACTTGCCTCGACGGATCGCGATACGGTATACGGAACGTCACACGTCGGCGAGAAAAGTCGCGACGCGCGCACGGTACACGGAATGAGTCCAAACAACGCACGAGGGGATCACACGGGTTAGAGATGCTTGCTGGGTCGTCGTGATCGTCGTCAGCACGGTCGGATTCCGGCAACAAAACAACAGTGGACATATCAAGAAGAGATGCAAAAAGAAAGTGAAGAAGAGGAGAAGAAGAAGAAGACTTACTGTGGTTGGGAGTTCTGGGATTTCAGGGGAGTCGGCAAGAGGCGACGACGACGAGGGATTGCCGGCGACGGTAGAGGCTGTGGTTTCCGGCTAGGGTTTGGGTGTGCAGGGATCTTGGCGATTAGGGTTTCTGTGCAGGGGTGTTCTGGTATAGGTGTTGGTGTAAGGGAGTTTGGAGAGAGGAGAAGAAAGAGGAGGCGACGGCGAGGGGTCGTCGGCGACGTGATAAGGTGGTGGTGGTGAAGGGTTCTCGGGGGTTTCTTTGGGTGTAGTGGGTTTACTCGAGGGAGAAAGAAGAAGAAGGAGATGATGGAGATAAGGGTGACAAGGAGATGAGGAGGGTGTCGACGAGGGTTGAGGAGCGGAGGAAAAAGGGTTAGGGTTGATGGAGGCGGCGGAGATAGGATCGGTTCCTTGTGCTCATGGCTCGGGTTTAAAAAGAGAAGAGAGGGAGAAATAAGGAGGGAGGTGATGGGATCCAGAGGGGGGTGATGGGAATCGAGAAGCGAACAGTGTTCGCGAGAGGAGAGAGAGAGAGGGCGCGAGAGGAGAGAGAAAGGGAAGAGAAGGAGAAAGAGCTGCGGAGAAAGAGAGAGAAAGAGAAAGTGAGAGAGAGAGAGCTCGTGGGGCCCGGCAAATAAAAGGGAAGGATTTTGATTGGTCGTGGGAAAAATAAAAGAGAGAGAGAAGAGATAGAAGAGAGAGGGATGGCTCGGTGGTGGGGCCCAGCACAATAAGGTAAGCTGAGATTGGTTGGCAAAACTTTTAAAAGATTTTAATTGCTAAAATATCTTTTGTTAGTTGTATAAGAAATTTAGGCTGTTAAATAAATATATGTGAACGAATTTTAAAGAAATTTAAAAATAATTAGAATTTGGCGGAATACAAAATATTTCTGAATTGCGCCCGGGTCGGGTCCAAAAATTTAGGTTTAAAATATGAAAAATATATGCGACTTCCAAATTTCAAAATGAACGCTCTGGTAACGAAAATGCATACCCCCAAGAACAGATGCACGTACGTGCGCGTAGCCATCCAAACACGTCCGTTTCACTGAACGGGACGAGAACAAAATGTGCGGATGCTATCACGGGGTTAGGGGTATCACGCAGGCTATGAAATGCAATTTTAATTTATTTACATGATCTAAAATGTTATATAGTAAAACATGCGGTGCTAGATGAAATGCCAGTATGTACTAATCATGAGATGCACGTGTCTATGTAACAAGTCAATGTAATCTATAAATAAGAATCAAACAGGTTCAAGCAAGCGGGTCGGGCCGAATGCAATGTAAAATGTAAAATACCATTCGTACCCAAAACACGATAAATCAAGAAAATACCACAAATAAAGAAATCCGAGAACTGGAATAGGTATAAACGAACTTGGGTGTTACATTATACCCAACTACAAAAAGAATTTCGTCCTCGAAATTCCAAGAACAAGAAAGTATAAACAATCAAGAAACTACAAGAGTAGATGTGGAAACTTCTGTCGGATTTCATCTTCTCATTCCCAAATTGACTCTTCATGTGAGCGATTACCCCAAGAAACAAGTAAAAAAGAGATAACCTTGTTCTTAAGAATCTTTTCTCTTCGATCCACGATCGACACCGGCCGCTCCTCAAAAGTTAAATCTTCTCGTACGGTTAGCTCTGAATGATCCAACACATGTGTTTCATCTCAAACATACCTACGGAGTTGAGGTACGTAAAACACGTCATGAACATTCTCCAAAGATTATGGTAACGCCAAACGATATGCCACTTCTCCAACACGCTCCAAAATCTCGAAAGGTCCGACGAATCGAGGATTAAGCTTGCCTCGACTCCCGAAACGAATAACTCTTCTAGTTGGTGATATCTTCAAAAATTCCAAATCACTGACCACGAACTCCAGAGATCTTCTCGATGTATCTGCCCAACTCTTCTGTCGGTCTTGTGCTGCTTTCATATGATTCCGGATAGTGTTAACCTTCTCAACTGTCTGCACAACCAAATCTGGTCCCAACAATCTTCGTTCACCGACAATCGTCCCAGCAAACCGGTGAACGACACTTGCGACCATATAAAGCTTCGAATGGAGCCATCTGAATAGTCGCCAGGAAACTGTTGTTGTAAGAAAACTCTACCAAATGTAAATGATTCTCCCATGAACCCTTGAAGTCTAACATGCAATCTCTCAACATGTCTTCAAGAGTTTGGATCGTTCTCTCCGACTGGCCATCTGTTTGAGGGTGATAAGCGGTGCTAAACTTCAAACGAGTCCCCAAACTTTCCTGTAAGCTCTTCCAGAAGTGCGATAAGAAACGAGTGTCACGGTCGGACACGATACTCACTGGTACACCATGCAATCTTAAAATCTCCTTCATGTACCGTTCTGCCAAAGTTTCTGTTGATTGACCAACTCGAAAAGGGATGAAATGAGCTGCCTTGGTCAATCGATCAATAATCACTCAAACTGCATTGTTGCCTTTTGGACTCCACAGTAGAGCCGTTACGAAATCCATGGTTTTATGTTTCCACTTCCACTGAGGAATCGGAAGTGGTTGCAATAAACCAGCAACCCTTTGATGTTCAGCCTTAATTTGCCGACACACCAAGCACCTTGCCATAAAGCGGGCGATCTCCCGCTTCATACATTCCCACCAGAAATGTTATCGTATATCTCGGTACATCTTCGTGCTTCCTGGATGTACGGAATATTCCGAACTGTGCGTCTCCTTCATAAGCTCTTCGCGAATATCTCCTTTTGGCACACACAAACGGCTACCATATCGCAACGAAACATCTTCATGAATTAACAACTCCGTTCGAAGTCCAGCTTCAACCTGTTCTCGAAACCTTTGCAATCTTGGGTCCTTCGACTGCTCTGCTTTAATACTCTCGATCAATGACGACAGTACTTACAGCTGCATCAACTGTCCTGAAGAATGCGGTAGTACGGTCTCCAACTCGAATCTCCGAAAGTCTTCCATAAGCTCCTTCTGTGCAGTCAACATCTGAATTGCTGGCAACCGACTAAGCGCATCCGGCACAACATTAACTTTCCCCGGATGGTACTTGAGATCAAGATCATAGTCGGCCATCAGCTCCAACCATCTACGCTGCCTCATGTTAAGCTCTTTCTGTGTGAATACATACTTCAGGTTTTTGTGATCGGTGAATACATCGACCCTTTCGCCCAATAAGTAGTGTCTCCAAATCTTCAAAGCGAAAATCACAGCTGCTACCTCCAAGTCATGAGTTGTGTAATTCTTCTCATGGATCTTCAACCGTCTCGACGTGTAAGCTACAACCTTCCCGTGTTGTATCAAAACACATCCCAATCCTTTCCCAGATGCGTTGCTGTGAATCACCAATCCTCCGGAACTGTCTGGCACGATTAAAACAAGAGCGGTTATCAACCTTTGCTTCAACGCCTCAAAAGCCGACGCACACTTATCCGTCCATACAAATGGTACTTCTTTGCGCGTAAGCTTGGTCAAAGGCTCCGCCAGACGAGCAAAGTTCTCCACGAACCTCCTGTAATACCCGGTAAGTCCAAGAAAGCTTCTGATTTCTGTAACGTTCTTCGGAATCGGCTAATCTCGAACTGCTGCAATCTTTTCGGGATCCACGGCGATTCCATCTCCAGACACAACATGTCCCAAAAACATCACCTCTTCAAGCCAAAACTCGCACTTGCTCATCTTTGCATACAATTTCTCTTGTCTCAACGTCTGCAGTGCGATCCTCAAGTGTTCAGCATGCTCTTCAATACTCTTCGAGTAGACCAAAATATCTTCAATGAATACCACTATAAACTGGTCCAAGAATGGTGAAAAGATTCGGTTCATCAAGTCCATAAATATCGCCGGTGCATTCGTGATTCCGAATGGCATCACTAAATATTCGTAATGGTCATACCGAGTTTGGAACGCAGTCTTGCAAATATCTTCTGATTTAACTCGGACCCAATGATATCCGGATCGCAAATCCAGCTTCGAGAATACCCTCGTGCCACTAAGCTGCTCAAATAATTCACCAATGCGAGGGATCGGGTATTTGTTCTTAATAGTCACCCGGTTTAATTCTCGATAATCGATGCACATCCTCCTTGTGACATTCTCTTCTTTACTAGAAGAACTGGAGCTCCCCAAGGCGAGTTACTGCTGCGAATCCAACCCTTCTCAAGTAATTCGGTAACCTGCTTCTTGACTTCTTCCAACTCCACTGGTGCCATTAGATAGTACGCCTTTGAGACTGGCGCTGCACCAGGAACAAGATCAATCGCGAACTCCACATCTCGTTTTGGCGGTAAACCCGAGATGTCCTCGAACACGTCCATGAACTCTCAAACTACAGCTGGCGCTTCCTCCATATCAACTGCCATTGACGGAAGAACGTTGTTTGTCGGCCTAGCCCTAAACTCGACTGGCCCGATAGAACTGCTTCCTCCAGCAAAACAACTTCGGATGTCCGGAAACCTGGAAAATCACTTTCCTTTCCTTACAATCATTATGAGCATGGAAAGTGCCGAGAAAATCCATTCCCAAGACAACAACAACCAAAGGGATGCACCAGAATTGAATAATTCTAATGCGGGGAAAACATGAACAAGTAAGATACTTGAAACGATTTCACCTGAAGCCAAACACTGAAGTGGATAAGCACGGTAAACAGGATTCAAGCTTGCGATAAAACATTAACTAGAAATCAAGAAAAACAAGGCGATATAACGATCATGGAACACGGAAGTGAATTAAGACCAGGACTCCAAGTTACTTAAATAGAGTACCGCATTGTAACCATGCTGCAGTTCATGGGTACAATTACATAACTCCAGTCAAGTCGCCCAAATCCTAATATCAGAATCAAGGAACGGGGAGAAACAATAGTGAACCAAAAGGTTTCAAGCCGAGATGCAAAGTTGTTTGCATATCGTCAAGACAAAAGATAAGAGAAAGATATGATTCAAGAATCATGATAACAAGGTGGCAGGACATGTTCCTAATCACGAGTATTCTGATTCGTGTATTGGGCCCAATACCCAACTACAAAAGAATCAAACTCGATTAACCTATATTCTATGGCTCTGATACCAAACAAAGCATGTCACGCCCCACTTCCCAGAGTATGCTAAGATAGGCACGTGACATAGCGAACCATACTACCTGTGGATAGAAAAATCCTTCCACAGCCACATTACGGCTGCAGAGATATCAAGAACAGGAAAGTAAGCTAAACTATCTAGTACATGTCCATAAGCCAGAATAAATGAGTCAAGAAATACTATAATATGCGGAAGGAAAAGATCCAATACAAGAATAACTGGAATGTATGTCCTATGATGCGGGCTCACATCAGGAATGAAATGCTGAAAATAAAAGAACTAACTACTAACGAATCCTCACTGCTCAGCCTGCTGACTGAAGTACTCCTGCTCGGACTGCAGCAAAGGTAAGGAATCTGGGCCATGCAAAACCCAGACGTCAGCGCGTCATAACATCAAGCAATAATATATAAACAGGGTAGCAAGACATGCAAGTATGATCATAAATGGTAAAGCAGGTGTAACAGCAATATAAATCAGGGCAGTGAAAGGTAGTGTGCAGTGAGTAATCTAAACTGGTCTATTGGGTTAACTATTCTCAAGTCTCTGAAATCAATTTGATGAATCGTCGATGTAACTCAATAGTATCCCGTGCGTGCCCGGGATCACGGTCTATGACTTTCGGGCTGAATCCGAGACGTGCCGCAAGACAGTAAAGGGTGGTAGGTAATGACGAGTGATGTCAGCAGCATCACCCCGTGGCTGGCCTAGCCCGTAAGACTGATCAGAAAAGGTAGAGAACTGTCGAGTTATAAGTCAGGTTTCATCATTGATTTCCCCATACCCCCAAGTTATATGTGTTCAAGTCAGGTATTAAATAATCTAGAGCTAATGCCAACACAGGATTAGGCAGGTACAGGTTTGTCTGGATAGACAACAGGAACTGTCCGTAAGGACAACAGGTCAGGTTTGTTGGCATTAGACACAATATCAGGTAACAGGTAAAGCCCTGGTACAATAGGTCAAGCCAGGTAGTATATGGGTATCATGTCATGTCGAGAGGTGCACGGTACCATGTCGTGTCATGTAGTAGGTGTAACAAGTCATGTTAGGGTGCACAAGATGTCATGTGGGTGCTCATAATCAAACTAACATAAGCATGGATATACAAAACAAGCATGTGTACTAATAGAATAATAAACTGGAACATTGTAATGCGAAATGCAATCAGGTACAGGTTAAGATATATAGATGCACAATTATGATTAGGGTTAAAGTTTAAGTTCTAATACTAATTAAACTACAGTTTATCAAATATGGATTGTGAATATTTCAATGTTATACATTCAAGTGATCTATTTATGCAAGAATATGTATATTAGACGAGATGGATGTAAACAGGTGTTTGAAACATTATAAACTATCTAAAAGGGTACTATGGGCTATGTAAATAATTATTATGTGATTTAAATACGGATGTGAGTACTACGTATAGTAAGACAGAATGCAACATGATAGGGTTCAAGTTGTAAATCTAAAATGATATAACCGGATATCGAAATGTAAAATGGAAACTAATAGCCTTAGGTTTAATTTACAGATTTAATCATGAAATTAAATATGTATAAAATAATATAATAGCATGTAGCAAGTTTTACTTGCCTCGACGGATCGCGATACGGTATACGGAACGTCACACATCGGCGAGAAAAGTCGCGACGCGCGCACGGTACACGGAATGAGTCCAAACAACACACGAGGGGATCACACGGGTTAGAGATGCTTGCTGGGTCGTCGTGATCGTCGTCGGCACGGTCGGATTCCGACAACAAAACAACAGTGGACATATCGAGAAGAGATGCAAAAAGAAAGTGAAGAAGAGGAGAAGAAGAAGATCTTACTGTGATTGGGTGTTCTGGGATTTCAGGGGAGTCGGCAAGGGGCGACGACGACGAGGGGTTGCCGGCGACGGTAGAGGCTGCGGTTTCCGGCTAGGGTTTGGGTGTGCAGGGATCTTGGCGACTAGGGTTTCTGTGCAGGGGTGTTCTGGTATAGGTGTTGGTGTAGGGGAGTTTGAAGAGAGGAGAAGAAAGAGGAGGCGATGACGTGGGGTCGTCGGCGACGTGATAAGGTGGTGGTGGTGAAGGGTTCTCGGGGGTTTCTTTGGGTGCAGTGGGTTTACTCGAGAGAGAAAGAAGAAGAAGGAGATGATGGAGATGAGGGTGACAAGGAGATGAGGAGGGTGTCGACGAGGGTTAAGAAGCGGAGGAAAAAGGGTTAGGGTTGATGGAGGCGGCGGAGATAGGATGGGTTCCTCGTGCTCGTGGCTCGGGTTTAAAAAGTGAAGAGAGGGAGAAATAAGGAGGGAGGTGATGGGATCCAGAGGGGGGTGACGGGAATCGAGAAGCGAACAGTGTTCGCGAGAGGAGAGAGAGAGGGCGCGAGAGGAGAGAGAAAGGGAAGAGAGAGAGAAAGAGCTGCGGAGAAAGAGAGAGAAAGAGAAAGTGAAAGAGAAAGAGAGAGAGCTCGTGGGGCCCGGCAAATAAAAGGGAAGGATTTTGATTGGTCGTGGGAAAAATAAAAGAGAGAGAGAAGAGATAGAAGAGAGAGGGATGGCTCGGTGGTGGGGCCCAGCACAATAAGGTAAGCTGGGATTGGTTGGCAAAACTTTTAAAAGATTTTAATTGCTAAAATATCTTTTGTTAGTTGTATAAGAAATTTAGGCTGTTAAATAAATATATGTGAACGAATTTTAAAGAAATTTAAAAATAATTAGAATTTGGCGGAATACAAAATATTTCTAAATTGCGCCCGGGTCGGGTCCAAAAATTTAGGTTTAAAATATGAAAAATATATGCGACTTCCAAATTTCAAAATGAATGCTCTGGTAACGCAAATGCATACCCCCAAGAACGGATGCACGTATGTGCGCGTAGCCATCCAAACACGTCCGTTTCACTGAACGAGACGAGAACAAAATGCGCGGATGCTACCACGGGGTTAGGGGTATCACGCAGGCTATGAAATGCAATTTTAATTTATTTACATGATCTAAAATGTTATATGGTAAAACATGCGGTGCTAGATGAAATGCGAGTATGTATTAATCATGAGATGCACGTGTCTATGTAACAAGTCAAGATAATCTATAAATAAGAATCAAACAGGTTCAAGCAAGCGGGTCGGGCCGAATGCAATGTAAAATGTAAAATACCATTCGTACCCAAAACACGATAAATCAAGAAAATACCACAAATAAAGAAATACGAGAACTGGAATAGGTATAAACGAACTTGGGTGTTACAATCATCCCCGAAGTATAAACAGTGACTAGATGTACCACTAAGATATCTTAGAATCCACTTCACCACATTCCAATGCTCCTTCCCTAGATTTTGCATATATCGGCTGACAACTCCCACTGCATGTGTAATATATTATCTCGTACTCACCATTGCATATATCAAACTCCCCACTGTAGAAGCAAATGATACTCTCGCCATCTCGTCCTTCTGCTCTTGTGTTATCGGGCACAACTCTTTCATGAGTTTGAAATGTTTCACTAAACGCATACTCATCGGTTTTGACTTGTCCATATTGAACCGCTTCAAAACTTTCTCAATGTAGTCCCTTTGCGATAACCACGGTTTCCGCTGCTTCTTATCTAGAACGATTTTCATGCCCAAGATTTGTTTCGCTGCTCCTAAATCCTTCATAGCGAATTTCTCGGTCATCATCTGTTTCAAACTTTGGATCTTTTCAAAACTCGGACCCGCTACCAACATGTCATCCATATACAATGACAAAATAATGTAGTCTCTATCCTTGAAAGTTTGAACATAGATACAGTGCTATAATTCACTCCGCAAAAATCATGTCTCTAGCATGAACTGATCGAACTTAAGATACCACTGCTTAGAAGCTTGATTGAGGCCATATATGCTCTTTCGCAATTTACACACCATATTCTCCTTCCCTTTCACCTTGTATCCCGGTGGTTGCATTATATAAATCTCCTCCTCTAAATTTCCATGAAGTAACGCAGTCTTGACATTTAGTTGCTCTAAGTGCAAATTCTCCACTGCCACAATACTAAGGATCACCCGAATAGATGTCATCTTTACCACAGCAAAAAAAAATCTCTTGATACTCAATACCTTGTTTTTGTTTGTATCTCTTGACTACCAAACGAGCCTTGTACTGCCCCACACCATCGGCTTTATCTTTAATCATGTACACCCATCTATTAAGCAACACTTTTTGATCCTTGGGTAGATTCACTAAGTCCCATGTATGGTTCTTCTTCAAAAATTTCATCTTCTCATCACGACCCGGAAATTAGCATGTGACCGGCACGTGAATCACGTGAAGTTTATAAGACCCCCCGTAATCCAAGTAAGCCGAAAACCCAGAAATATAAACCTTTTTAGGAAAATAATGGAGGTGAAGTTTTGAAATAAAGGTGTAACGTGATCAGGTTCTTTTTTTAAAAGTATAAGTAATGACATATAGAAATACAAGTGAGTTGTATACTATAGTTGGAAACATTTTCGTAATTTGAAATTTAGGCAGCACCTCCCTAGTAAATTTGATCCAAAACCAATACACCACACAATAATATAGGCATCCCCAAGCGGGAGCTAGCTCGTCGCGAATTGGCGGAATCATAACCACGCAATATAAAAATATACGGTGCCCAAGACGAAGATCAATCACAGAAAGAAAATAAAGAAGGCCAAGACATCATCAAGCTCAAAATAAAGAACAATACACCCATTTCGCTCTAAATCTCAAGAATATACAAGTCTGGTGTCTAGGTTTACCAAATATACATAGTCTGGTTGATGGAGCTTTTAACTAGATTACAACTGAAAATAATATATATAAATGGTGGTCACGATCCAAAATGTACCACATCTACTAATGCAATCACCCAGAAGAAGCTGTATGCCGGCAAGCCGCTACTGATCCGAACGTTCGATCCTGCAAGAAAACTATGGCACAATGGGGGTGAGTTGCCAACTCGTGAGTAGAAAATATCAGCAGGTAGAAATCGAATGTATAACGATCTTCTAGGTCATACTGTAATAACATAATATCATACCGTGTGATATCTAAGTTGATCGTGTATACATAAGTGTAATAATAACAAAATCGTGCCAGTATCGGTATATAGTATCAAGTCATCTGTGTCATACGTAAATATATACGTGTATCATCCAACGTATGTCCATCAATGACACGTCAAATCATCATGAAACCTGAGTGTCATCGACACTCGAAAATATCATAAAACCCGTGTCCGGTATCGATACATAAATCCTCATATCTCAGGCGCCGTCTCATCGGATCGACCCTCATCTCCATCTGTCTCAATCGCTCCGGTCGGTATCCACCGGATATCCGCTGAGTCCAATACCATCACCGGTAGGTAGTATTCCCCTGCCGGGCTCAACGTCTCTCTATACGATCTTCTTGCCCCCGGTTACCATACCGGGTCTACCATGTACCCGCAGACGATGCCTTTTCACTCCTCGAATCGGGTAGTATCATAGCTCAGAACCGAGAAATCTCATGGCGGACGTCGAAATATCATAGTAAGAGAAACCGCGTTTTTAAAACAATTATAAAACTTTAAAACTATATCTTGTAAGTCCACGTTGCGACCCCCGGTTCTTACGGGGAGGCGGAAACGGTATAAAAATCAAATTTTTAGCGCAAGGGGCAACATGGACTAAGCAAAGTCGGGATCGTGTCTAAACTAAAACTAGCATACTTGCTAAAGAGAGTTAGCTACTCGGATGAAGATGGTTATACCTAAACTTGAACTCCTTCTTCTTCAAACTTTGTAGAGGTTGATGGTTCTCTTTTTGTCGCCTTCTTCCGTCGAAGATGGATCCACCTCGAGAGTTCAACCTTTGGGCTCTTCCTCGTGCTTTGAGTGAACTAGGGTTTCCGGCTTGCTAAACCTTAAACCTAGAATAAGTAGAGAGTGTCTAAGGGGTGCTTTTCTTTTTAAAGAGAAGGATTCTCAACACATGAGAAGGTTTCTCTTTAGCTAGAGGAAGAAGAAGATGAAGTGAAGAGAGAGAATGAATATGATAGAATGAGCTATCCTTTTTCTTTCTTGCAACCATAATGCAAAAGAAAAAGAATTATCAATAATAATAATAATGAAAATGAAAAGGATGATGGAAAGTTTTAGAATGACCATTATCATTTCAAACATTAAATGAATTTGCTAGAATCAAAGAGCATCTTTCTTTTGTAATGATGATGGTCAAAACTTCAACCATGGTCAACAAGTCAACCATGGTCAACAAGTCAACAAAAACCAACCATGACACAATTTCATTTTATTATATATTATTAATTGATATAATACAAATCCATTAGGGTTTGGAAAAAGACGACTGTCAACTGTGCATACGCACCCGTTCCGAAACCCTAATGAAAGTCATCTTCCTCTTCCTCAAATAACCGTGCATACACACCTGCATCCTTGTTCCGAGGAACATGAATACTGAGATAAAAGCAACCCCAAAAACATATACCAGTATCTGACTCAAACCAGAGCCAGCCAGTAATATCCGTCCGGACTCTAAACGTGCACAAGTGCGCGGATGAGAACGAACCCTGTCGCAAAACCATGCGACCTCTACTCTGTTTTGCCCAGAGGCGAATACCCTCTGTGTGGGACTCTAAAGACTCGACACTACGCTGGCAGTGGGTTTAACCACAGACCGCAAGCGGCACTAGCTGTGCGTAACGGTCCCCAGGTAGATGTCGACAAGAAGGCTGACGAGGTGAAACCCCATCTGAACTCCTACTGAGTCTGAATGTGACAGTCTCCGTACAGTCCGGTCTGTTCGTCTGATACATCGCATGTCGGGCCTAGGGGGCGGTAAAACGTCAGTCCCCCAATAGCGGTACAAGTCGTGTCGGAGTGAAGCCCAAAACACCCTGAGATAACACTGGAAACCTACCAGTATATCTCGCTTGCCCTGGCCAGGGACTACTCGTGTAATGGCTCTCCTAGACACAGCGCGATGTCAACCCCCAATACCGGGAGAGACGAATCCTGTCTAACCGTCACTGCCTCCAAGTGCTTCGGGACTGCACCCAACCACCACCTGTTTGCACGACTCCTTTGAGCCGTGGTAGGGTAGTGATCAAAGTGCAGTGGGAACACACTCGAGGCGAAGTGCCAGTGTCAAGTCAGCGGACTAAGCTGTACTCATGTCACCTGGGAACTGATAACTGACGATAGGTATAGTACCAACCTGTCAGTTCCCGACGAGTCCTGTCCAGTGTACTCGTAACCTAACGAGCACCCGTATACTATCTCCAGTACGACGTACTGATGGCTGTGGGACAGACCATCTCCCACACTGGGATGAGAAGCGCATACGCTAGTCTACTCCGGAGTATCGATGCCCTGTCTCGATAGTCCTGCGACTAGGGACCTGTATAAGGATGTGCTTATAGATTACCCAGCCCCCACTAGTGTGACTGCCATCACAACGCTGGTAATCAAGCAAAAGATCCTAAGGGCTCCACTAATGCGTATAAGTGATATACTGAAATAAACACAAGTACACATTGAAGTAGAAACAAACCAAGTAGCATACTACTATATTGAGCAAGATTGTTTATACAAGGTGAATATCCCAAGCTTCCATCAAGTAATATACAAACTAGTATGATACAGTAATGGCCTCTAGGGCATATACACTAACAATCTCGCACTTGCACTAAGGCCATGTACTGGCGTATCGAAGACCTATCATCTCGATCAGCCGCTCGAACTGAGTCTGGGGTAAGGCCTTGGTGAATGGATCTGCAGTGTTCTCTTCTGAAGCAACCCTCCGAACCTCGATCTCCTTGCGATCCACGATCTCCCTGATCAGGTGATACCACCTCAAGATGTGCCTGGATCTCTGATGGGACCTGGGTTCCTTCGCTAAAGCTATAGCCCCGTTGTTGTCGCAATACAGAGGTATTGGGTCAACAATGGACGGAACCACCTGAAGTTCTTTCAAGAACTTCCTCATCCAGACAGCTTCTTTTGCGGCATCAGATGCAGCGATGTATTCCGCTTCCATAGTCGAGTCTGCAACGGTTTCCTGTTTGGAACTCTTCCAACACACCGCCCCTCCATTGAGGGTAAAGACAAAACCCGACATGGACTTGGAATCATCCTTGTCACTCTGGAAGCTGGAGTCAGCAAAGGCCTCGATCTGGAGGTCTTTTCCGCCATACACCAAGAACATCTCCTTAGTCCTCCTCAGGTACTTGAGAATGTTCTTTACTGCTATCCAGTGTTTCTCCCCAGGGTTTGACTGATACCGGCTTACCACACTCAGTGCATAAGCTACATCCGGTCTGGTACACAACATCGCATACATTATAGAGCCTACCGCAGAAGCGTAGGGTATAATAGACATGCGATCCCTCTCCAAATCAGTCTTGGGAGACATCTCTTTAGAGAGGGTGATCCCGTGACAAGCCGGTAGATTACCGCGCTTGGAATCTTCCATACTGAATCTTTTCAGTATGGTGTCGATGTACCTGGACTGTGAAAGTCCTAATATCCTCTTGGATCTATCACGATGGATCCGGATCCCCAGGATGTAAGAGGCATCACCCAGGTCTTTCATGGAGAACCTGTGTGACAAGAAACCCTTGACAGATTGTAGCATAGGAATGTCATTTCCTATTAAGAGAATGTCATCCACGTATAAAACAAGGAATACTACAGTTCTCGCTACAAATCTACTATAGATGCATGGTTCATCTGGATTTTTGATAAAGTCAAATTCCTTGACCGTCTCATCAAAACAGATGTTCCAACTCCGCGATGCCTGCTTTAGTCCATAGATGGACTTAAGCAACTTGCACACTTTTCCGCTTCTCCCACTCTGAATGAAACCCTCTGGCTGATCCATATAGACACACTCCTCTAAATTTCCATTTAGAAAAGCGGTTTTTACGTCCATCTGCCAAATCTCATAATCGTGGAAGGCAGCAATGGCAAGAAGGATCCGAATGGATTTCAGCATAGCCACTGGAGAAAAGGTTTCGTCATAGTCCAACCCAGGTCTTTGACGGAATCCCTTTGCTACAAGTCTAGCTTTATAGGTTTCAACCTGTCCATCTACACCAATCTTCCTTTTGAAGATCCACTTGCATCCTACGGGTTTTACCCCGTCTGGAGCAATGTCCAACGTCCATACTTTGTTGGTGTACATGGACTCCATTTCGGTCCGCATTGCATCCAGCCATTTTACCGAGTCAATGCTCTGAACGGCCTGCTGGAAGCTAGTAGGCTCATCATAGTCTATGATGCAATCCTCTCTATCCCCGTCTATGAGAAAACCGCAGTATCTCTCGGGCGGATGAGACTGCCTACTACTCCTGCGGAGCGGCATAGGAATGTCCTGTTCTTTTGAACTTACTGGCTCTTCCAAGTTTTCAGTAATAGCTTGTGGTTCTGGAATCTCTTCCAGTTCTATTGCGTTCCCACTTATCTGGGTTTCCAAATACTCAGTTTCCAAGAAGCGGGCATGTTGAGAAATAAAAACCTTTTGTTCCTCAGCGGAATAGAACAGATACCCCCTGGAGTTCTTTGGGTATCCCACAAACTTACACTGTACTGAACGTGCCTCGAGCTTGTCCGCATGCTGCTTTTTTACAAAAGCTGGACATCCCCATATCTTAAGGTACTTAAGACAGGGTTTCTTCCCACTCCATATCTGATATGGAGTGGTAGGCACAGTCTTGGTGGGAGCCTTGTTTAAGAGATATGCAGCTGCTTCTAGTGCATAGCCCCAAAAAGATCGCGGTAACTCAGCCTTACTCATCATGGAACGAACCATATCCAATAGGGTTCGATTCCTCCTTTCCGATACACCGTTATGTTGCGGAGTGTATGGAGGAGTACGCTGAGAGAGAATTCCATTCTCTTTTAAATAGTCCAGGAACTCGGCACTCAAGTATTCTCCACCTCGATCCGATCTTAGAATCTTAATACTTTTGCCTGTTTGTTTTTCAACTTCATTCTTGTAATCCCGAAATTTCTCAAAGGCCTCGGATTTGTGCTTCATTAAGAAGACATGTCCATACCTAGAGAAATCGTCTGTGAAAGTAATGAAGTATGAATAACCGCTTCGCGCATGTGTAGACATTGGACCACACACGTCACTGTGTATGAGTCCCAAGAGCTCGCTCGCTCTTTCTCCGTGTCCAGTGAACGGAGTTTTTGTCATCTTTCCCATGAGACAAGATTCACAAGTGGCATAAGACTGATACTCGAACGGATCCAAGTATCCTTCTTTATGTAACTTAGTCAACCGTGTCTCATTGATGTGACCTAGTCTACAATGCCATAAGAAAGCCTGATTGATATCTGGAGACTTTCTTTTGTGTGTATTCTGGACATTGAAAATCTGTGGTTGGTTTAATACGTATATACCATTGCTCAATGTACCTGACCCAATCAGAACTTGATTAAGGTGAATGTTTACAACATTACTTACAAACGCAAATTCATAACCTTCTTTAGAAACCAAAGATACAGAAATGATATTACAAGTTGCGTTGGGTACAAAAAAGCAATTACGCAAAACCAAAACATGCCCATCTGACATTCCCAGGTGATAGTCCCCCACGGCTTTAGCATCCATGCTAGCTCCGTTCGCAACTCTGAGGGTCATGTCACCTTCCTTCAAAAACCTACGATTTCTCAACGCCTGCAAAGAATTACAGATATGAGATCCTGATCCGGTATCCAATACCCAGGAAGTAGAGTTTATAGAAAGACAGTTTTCAATAACATACACACCTGAAGCTGAAGCCGCAACCTGCTTCAGTTCCTGTGTCTTGGCCTTCCAAGCCCTGCAATCTTTCTTCCAGTGTCCGCTCTTATGACAATAGAAGCATTCTTCCTTTCCAATAAGCTTCCCCGCAATCTTTGTTGCCTTTTCCTTTCCCTTCGTACCCACTTTACTAACACCGCCTCTTGGTTTGGCGGGGGCTTTCTTCCTCTTTCCCTTGGCTTTCGCCTTGGACCTAGAGGAAGAAGATCCTCCTACAAACAAAGCGGGTGTATCCCTACCCTTCTGTAGGGTGCCCTCTGCGCTTCTCAGCAGGTTGAGGAGTTCTGAAAGTTCAACTTCCTTTTCTTGCAAGTTGAAATTCAGTATGAACTGGGCGTAAGTGGATGGAAGGGACTGGAGAATTATATCCGTATAGAGTTCACTGTCCAACGTGGTCCCAAGTTCCGCGAGCTCCTCAGTGTAGCCAATCATCTTAAGCACGTGGTCCGCTACCGATGATCCGAAGGCCAATTTTGTCGAAAATAACTTCTTCGACACTTCGTATCTTGCGATACGAGACTGCTCTCCATACAGTTCTTTTGTATGAAGAAATATGGATTCCAAATCCATATTCTCGTGCCTCCTCTGATGGTCGTTGTCCATCGAGGCAAGTACGAGGCACCTGGCCTTCGCGCTGTCAATCTCCCAAGTCTTACGGATTTCCTTATCCGCGACGCTGGAGGTGGGACCTGGGACGGGGGGAGCTTTGGTGGTAAGAAGATACCCCAGCTTGTCGTAAGCGATTGCCAATTTGACATTCCTGAGCCAATCTTTGTAGTTTGGCCATGTCAGTATGTTTTTATCTAGAAGTAACTTAAGTCCAGTCATTTCGAATTTGGTCGCTGCAGGGGGGAGAGAAGAAACACTTTAGCACGATGCTCTTGCAAGTTTAGAATGGTTTTTAATTTGTCTAAACAGGATGGCTCCCACTGTCTCTCGAATCCCTCCTCAAACCATAAAGGAAGAATTAGTCAGGATCAATCCCACCGCACAATACTTGCTTAACCGTTCAGCCAGGCCAGTGTCGGTACTTCGAGGGAGGTTTTCCAACGCTTTCGCGAAGTTCCTTAATTAAATAACCTCTTTTCCCTGGGGGCGTAGCCCCGCTAACACCTTTCTAGGCACCTACTAGGTTTATAGCATTGATCGTTTAGTGAGAAATTTCCCGAGGAGCAGCATATACTCACAGTAGGATCGGGATCCAAATATCATCGTGTGACGAAACTGAAGGAATCCTACCAGAATCACCACACTCCAAATGGTATGCAAATCTAGCAAGTTTCAGTACTTATGAAACTCCCGATGTGGATTTTTGCCCCATGCTCTTATGACCTTGACGAAGGTCAACAAATCATAAGTCACATGTCAAGTTCTGCCCGTCATTATCCAGGTTAATTTGAACCCACCCGTATATACCCTTGACGAAGGTCAACAAGGCAATACGACTGTCCCAAACCAACGCATCTATCTATGCTACATATGAACACCCAACAGCTACCAATCTCTATGTCTTGACGAAGGTCAACAAACATAGCTTGAATACTATTGAACATTCATACGAAACGACGGAGGGCTACGAATGGTTTTGGCGAAACCGTGAACGTAGTGAACTTGATATAATCGATGGAACGAGATAGCTTTTAGAAGGAGTGGCTCAAGCTCCGCATTTAAAAGTTAGTTTTGAAAAGAACCGAGTGGTTTTTCGAAAGAGTTCCAACGATTTTAACTTGGTTTATTATCTTGCATTAGTTCTTTTAATGCGTGATATTCTTGCATTAGTACTTTTAATGCGTCCCATCATTTAATTCCTACCATTGCAGAAAACAACCAAAATATGACGTACGCTTATGCCATTCGCATTCGCCACGGGGTCCCGTCATCACTCGTTAGGTTACTTAACTAACGACAGAGCGGGGGCTGGGCTAGCGCGGCTGTAAAACATAAGCAACGCCTAAATAGAAAGCAATGATAGACATTACAGATCACAGATGAATACATTGGATATACTAGCAATCCGCAATCCTTTCGAGCCTGGAACGAAAAGCGGATAACACGGTCGCGGTGAATAGCCAAATACCCCATCCAAGACCCCTACGGGTGCGGCAAACTACCCGCCAAGTACCCGGCAGTTTGTGCACCCCTCCATGGGTCTATCCTAGGAGCAAAACAGTAAAAAGAATTATACAATGACGGCTACAACCCCGACCCGGTTGTGCGGCCAAACAAATAATAATTATTACATCAATTTACATTTACAATGAATGAAAGAAAAACAAAAGCTCATCTCACATCCACCCCGGCTATTCACCCGCGACAGTCCAACATATTCATATACACATTCCAATATCAAACACAGATCATGTATAACCCCGACTAATCGTCTTATAGCGATTAGCCGACGTTCAATACATGCAAGCATCACAGATATAACCATCATAGTCAAAGTGCAGTGAAGTTCGGAAAAAAATACGGAATTATAGGACCCCAAAAGTGAATTTCAGTTCTGGAAAATCTGGGCACATATAATATATTTTAAAAATCCCAAAACCAACACAGACACACACTGCACGAAAAACGATGCACAGAAGACGACAAACCGCGGCGCTTCCGCGGCACATGCCTACCTCGTGCGGCGGAAGCGCGGCGGTTTGAACGAATCACTGCATCGTTTTTCTTGGGTGTTCACACAAAACCCTGAGCCGAATTTACAAGTATAAAGTATTTCATTTAGAGCAGAAAAAATTTCAACAGAAACTTAGGATTTTGTTTTTCCGGTTTTGTGATTTTTTTCGGTTCCGAACTTCGTTACACTTCACTACCAAGCTAGTTTAAGTTTAGTTAGGCTCTGATACCACTGTAAGTCCACGTTGCGACCCCCAGTTCTTACGGGGAGGCGGAAACGGTATAAAAATCAAATTTTTAGCGCAAGGGGCAACATGGACTAAGCAAAGTCGGGATCGTGTCTAAACTAAAACTAGCATACTTGCTAAAGAGAGTTAGCTACTCGGATGAAGATGGTTATACCTAAACTTGAACTCCTTCTTCTTCAAACTTTGTAGAGGTTGATGGTTCTCTTTTTGTCGCCTTCTTCCGTCGAAGATGGATCCACCTCGAGAGTTCAACCTTTGGGCTCTTCCTCGTGCTTTGAGTGAACTAGGGTTTCCGGCTTGCTAAACCTTGAACCTAGAATAAGTAGAGAGTGTCTAAGGGGTGCTTTTCTTTTTAAAGAGAAGGATTCTCAACACATGAGAAGGTTTCTCTTTAGCTAGAGGAAGAAGAAGATGAAGTGAAGAGAGAGAATGAATATGATAGAATGAGCTATCCTTTTTCTTTCTTGCAACCATAATGCAAAAGAAAAAGAATTATCAATAATAATAATAATGAAAATGAAAAGGTTGATGGAAAGTTTTAGAATGACCATTATCATTTCAAACATTAAATGAATTTGCTAGAATCAAAGAGCATCTTTCTTTTGTAATGATGATGGTCAAAACTTCAACCATGGTCAACAAGTCAACCATGGTCAACAAGTCAACAAAAACCAACCATGACACAATTTCATTTTATTATATATTATTAATTGATATAATACAAATCCATTAGGGTTTGGAAAAAGACGACTGTCAACTGTGCATACGCACCCGTTCCGAAACCCTAATGAAAGTCATCTTCCTCTTCCTCAAATAACCGTGCATACACACCTGCATCCTTGTTCCGAGGAACATGAATACTGAGATAAAAGCAACCCCAAAAACATATACCAGTATCTGACTCAAACCAGAGCCAGCCAGTAATATCCGTCCGGACTCTAAACGTGCACAAGTGCGCGGATGAGAACGAACCCTGTCGCAAAACCATGCGACCTCTACTCTGTTTTGCCCAGAGGCGAATACCCTCTGTGTGGGACTCTAAAGACTCGACACTACGCTGGCAGTGGGTTTAACCACAGACCGCAAGCGGCACTAGCTGTGCGTAACGGTCCCCAGGTAGATGTCGACAAGAAGGCTGACGAGGTGAAACCCCATCTGAACTCCTACTGAGTCTGAATGTGACAGTCTCCGTACAGTCCGGTCTGTTCGTCTGATACATCGCATGTCGGGCCTAGGGGGCGGTAAAACGTCAGTCCCCCAATAGCGGTACAAGTCGTGTCGGAGTGAAGCCCAAAACACCCTGAGATAACACTGGAAACCTACCAGTATATCTCGCTTGCCCTGGCCAGGGACTACTCGTGTAATGGCTCTCCTAGACACAGCGCGATGTCAACCCCCAATACCGGGAGAGACGAATCCTGTCTAACCGTCACTGCCTCCAAGTGCTTCGGGACTGCACCCAACCACCACCTGTTTGCACGACTCCTTTGAGCCGTGGTAGGGTAGTGATCAAAGTGCAGTGGGAACACACTCGAGGCGAAGTGCCAGTGTCAAGTCAGCGGACTAAGCTGTACTCATGTCACCTGGGAACTGATAACTGACGATAGGTATAGTACCAACCTGTCAGTTCCCGACGAGTCCTGTCCAGTGTACTCGTAACCTAACGAGCACCCGTATACTATCTCCAGTACGACGTACTGATGGCTGTGGGACAGACCATCTCCCACACTGGGATGAGAAGCGCATACGCTAGTCTACTCCGGAGTATCGATGCCCTGTCTCGATAGTCCTGCGACTAGGGACCTGTATAAGGATGTGCTTATAGATTACCCAGCCCCCACTAGTGTGACTGCCATCACAACGCTGGTAATCAAGCAAAAGATCCTAAGGGCTCCACTAATGCGTATAAGTGATATACTGAAATAAACACAAGTACACATTGAAGTAGAAACAAACCAAGTAGCATACTACTATATTGAGCAAGATTGTTTATACAAGGTGAATATCCCAAGCTTCCATCAAGTAATATACAAACTAGTATGATACAGTAATGGCCTCTAGGGCATATACACTAACATATCTGCGGTTCTCAAATCCAACAATCTCATGAAAACAGAATCTCATAATCAGGTAACTGTGATGGAACAGTAAATGCAAGCATAAAACAGTACTGTAAGGTATAACTGGTGTTTTCATATAAGCATGTTGTGTAACTAGGACGGAAGTACAATATCTAAACTAGCATATGTGGTAAAGAATATTAAACAAATAACTGTAATTCTACAAATTAGGGAACAATACAGCGATATGGCAGTTTCTAATGTGTATGTGGCATGACAATTACCGATGATGTATGTGTGAGTCGGCAAGTCTGTGTACGTACAACATGCGCATTATCGGTAATGATGCGTGTGTCCTAGCAGACAAAGTCAGACCAGATAAGTACCGGGAACGTAGTACGTATGTTGCAAGAAAAATAATACAGCGTAAATATGAACGGTATAAAATACGTAACTACATATGAACCATACGGTTATAGTTTAAATAATACGAATCGTGGTTTTTGAAAATGGGGCTACGGTGCTTTTGAAAAAGAGATATCATTTGAAAATCAGTAGCGTTCCTTGAGGTTGTCATTTAAAGCGCCTAACGATTCGTTAGTTTGAAAATAGGTATGGTTCAAAATGTATCCTATTATCTACTTAAGTGGTCTAAAATCATATTTCTCGAGTCGATATATATATGTGTGTGTTGGCGATTCATCTTCATTATATCACGTACGGTATAATATATCGTACGGTATCAACAAATCAAAGTACAGATCTATGGTCACGTACTTCATATTATCTCATATCATCATATATATCACCTCATATCATATCTTAGCATATATATATCGCCTCGCATCCTCATATCAAATATATCGATTCGTATCATCTTGTTTCATCATATCCTTATCTTATCATATCATCTCATAATTATCCTCATGGTCATTTATGTATATATAAGCGTAAGTACCTAAGTCTCATAGAGTAAGAAAACTGGAACTAGGAACATACTTTCCTACACGTACACTGCTATGGTTATAGTATCACAGAATCCTGTTAGCTGGGTATACACATCTAAATATCTATATTTACTATATCTCTGATCTCTTAGTACTATGGGCGCGGGGGTGCTATACACCATCCACCTGACTTCTCCCGTAGATATACATCTACTCATCTACTATCCTTGCTCTAACTGAAGTCGATGAACGCCTTGCTCTCCTTCGTCGCTCCGGAAGTCCACGCGAAGGTACCTACAATTCAATGTATATCGTATCGTAAACAAAATCAAATCAGAAAACCGACACGGCAAGCGAAACTCACATAGGTTAGAACTTATGGTCCACGCATGCAAGAACAACCAAATAAACCCCGGCGTTGACGTACAAACATCAAACGACCGAGTCAAAACTCAAATATCAAAACTCAAGTTTTCAAAAGTCGCAAAACGAAATCAGCAACTTAGAAAAACACTTCCAGATTCTACCTAGGGTGAAATTAGGACATTTTACATATAGGATAGGTCTATTCATCATATGTGTGTGCTATAGAACCAAACCCAACCCTAATTCAAAGATCAAGATGCAAATTGCGGCCATGGGGAATAAATTGGCGGCCAAGTGTGGGAGTTGGGGGCTCGGGTTTCTGTGGTATCTTCCAAATAGCTTGCACACCCTACTGTATATGCAAAATATTTTTCAGAGTTCTCGAGTCATTGCAGATTCTATTTGATCACCACAATTCAACAAAAACCCGATATCGGAAAATTCTAAGTTCATGTTTAGGACTTCAAAGCTTATTTTAAACAAGACTACCCTCACTACTAGACCAAGGGACACTCACTACACCTCCACTAATCTCTACTACAAGTTTCATCCACTGACTCTCATCCAAGAATTTTCCAAGATCACCAAAACTTAGACTTTTTAACTCTAAACTAACACTTGAGCATAAGAAACTTAAAACCTGAAGGAAGGTGAAAGTTTTACCTCATGGAAGCAACTCAAGAAAACTTTTTGGTGGTCCAAAATACTCAAAACTCCAACTTGATTCCACCATGAGGTATAGGATGAGATGAGGAACAAGTTTAGTGAAGGTAAAGTGAGGTTTTGATAAGGTTTTAGGGATGGTTTCATGGTGATAGAGGATGGTGGAGATGAAGAAAGAGGAAGAGATGAAGAAAACATGTGAGGAAAACTATCATGGTTGTAGCAACCATAATCTCGCTTTCTCTTTCTCTTTCTCACTCTCTCTCCTCATAAATCATGAATCATGGTCACATCATGTCTCCTCTCCTCTTTTTCTTTTTCTTTTCTTTAAAAAAAAAAAACAAAACCATCCTAAACACAAATGAAAGGTTACATGTCATGATACATAAATATGGTTTTAACAAAAATAAATTTGATTCAATGCACAATTAGGCAAACACTAATTAAGCTTAACATTCAGCCTTGTTTGGTTTTCCACCTACGTAATCCAGTGTTTGAAGATACCAAACACATCGGACTTCTTCTTCATCGCGGAAACCCATGTCTTCCAGCTTGCATCATCGATGAACGTCACAAAGTACTGATTACTTCCATAAGACTCCACCGATGCTGGACCCCATACGTCCGTATGCACCATCTTCAGCTTCTTGGTTTTCTTTACTACGCTTCCAATCTGAAATTTGAGTGCGATTTGCTTCCCGCAAACACAACTATCGTACAACCCCAACTCCATCTTTTTCAGGCCCGAAAGAAGCCTCCGTCCTTGAATAATTTTCATCTTTTTCTCGCTAAGGTGCCCCAATCACCTATGCCACAATGAAGTCTCCGAATTTAACTCCGAACCTATTGCCAATGCAACCGAATCTCCACTACTCCTACTGAAGAAATACAACGAACCGTTCAACTTGCCCCTAGCAACCACCAATGAAATTTTGGTAATTTTCCACTGTGAATTCCCAAACAGCGTAATAAAACTTTTGTTATCAAACTGACTAGTAGAAATCTGGCACTTCTTCAAATATGAAATATGACGAGCATTCTTTAATTTTAATTGACCATCTCTTGACGGTTGTAAGATGATCGTCTCTTTTCCAACGATCTTACATGGCTGACCGTTTCCTACCGTTACCTGACCAAGGCCCCCCTGAACATATGTGCTGAAGTGATATTGTCCCGAAGTACAATGGAAGGATGCCCTCGAATCATGAAACCAAGTATCTGCCTTTGTATACTTGCTCGTCGATAAACAAAGACCTTGTTCCTCATGTTCTTGTGTAGACACCACATTAGCTTCATTTCCATCTGCTTTCTCATTCAAGTCTATTTTTGGAGCTTTACATTCGCTTTTCCTATAACCCTTCTTCCCACAATTTCAACACGCGCCTTGAATTTTTCGTTGTGATTTTTCTTAGCTTTTAAACTTGCCCTTCTTCCCTTTCCCCCTTTCCATCGTTCTATTACGATTCACTACCGAAAGCGTGGAAGTTCCCGAACTCCCACTCCCAGATTTTCTCCGCATCTCGTCGTTTAATATGCAACTCGTTGTATCATTAAACGTGAGAGTCTCCGAGATCGAGTTGTTAACCGCCATCACTAGGTTCTCCCAACTCTCCGGCAACGAATAGAGGAATAGAAGTGCTCGAATCTTGTCTTCAAAGACGCGAGTTGGCTCGTCATGCTGTTGAACTTATTCAAGTACTCCATCACCGAGCCGTCTTCAGCCATCTTCATGTTGAAAAGCTTCTTCATGAGGAAGATTTTTTCAATGTAGAAGGCTTCTCATACAATTTTTCTTACGTTGTCATTAACGCCTTAATTTTTTTCTTCTTCGAGATATTAAAGGCCATTTGCGGAGTTAACGACAACCGAATTGTTGTCAGGGCTTTTTTATCCAAAACCTTTCACGGTTCATCGGCCATCTTCTGGGGCTTTTCTCCAAGAAATGGAAGAAACAAGTCCTTTTGATATAAGCAATCTTCCATCTGCATGCGCCACCAACCAAAATTCTGATTATTAAACTTTTCAATTCTTACTTTATCCTCTACTATCTTTCGCCTCTGTCGCAACAAACTTGACCTCTCCCTTGAAATGAACTAATGCCTTTAAAATGACGATCTAAGAAAGTGGGGAAGAAGACCTTAATTGTCGTTACCCACCGTTGACCTAGATCGTAAATTTGAAGAATCCTAGGTTCCCTTAACTCTTGCTCTGGTACCGGTTGTTGGTATCAGATAAACGCAACTCCGGCTCTGATACCAGTTGTTGGGGATCGACAGGGAGAGATCAAAACGCGTAACAATACTCGCGACAACTCCCAAATCACGCAAACACAATCACGCAATTAAACAACGAAATAACAATATAAATATGCGAGAATAAAATAGTAAATCAAATACAGAGATGTAGAAGATTTGTTAACAGGTTTCACCTACCATATAGCCAGTTCTCGACAGAACGAAATCTGCAAAGTCTCCATTATAATTTTCGAATCAATTACACGGGCAAAATCTTAGGAATTTTATCTCAAAATTCTCTAACCCTAGCCGTCACCCTCTCATACAATAATCTCTCTTAATTGGCTGTTAATAATATATATGAGAGGTTCCTTTAAATAGGCAAACCCTAATCACATAGTAAATAGGAGATAAAACTATATTTGGTAATTTCCGTTCGTATCAGAAAATCTCGTCGGCAGACGTCTAAACCATACTTTGGCAAATATCTGCCTACGCTCTGTAAATTTTTATCTCCCAAGGGCAGACGTTTGAACTACACCTGGCCAGACGTCTGCCGAGGTTCTGGATAGGGTTTCGTGGCTCCTGCAGACGCCTGCCCCGATGAACTGCATACGTCTGCCGAGGTTCTGGCGTTTCTCGTGTAGTTTCCAGACGTTTGAACTTGGGTTTTTGTATATGATTACACCTTTAAACGCATGCCGTTGTTTGTTTCAGACGTCTGATCTGAAAGATATTCCACCGTTTCTAACAATAAGTAAGTGATGGGAATATGTTCTCCTTTAGCTCTTAATTAGTGTTATATCCATGCAGCTTTCAATTATAAATTTATCATATGATGTACTATGTTGGAAATGAGTTAAGGGTCCATTTAAATTTGACGTAGCTGATATTTAGGATTACCGGTTACCACATGGTTTCTATCTTGCTCAAGTTTTTAAAGTAAAATCTAGTTATCGTAAATCAATTTTTTTTCTCTCTCTTTAAAGAAACCTTGTCCTAGATGGAAAATGACTTGACATGAATATGAGGGATTCGAGGGATTTGCTTATTAACGAACCATTGAGCAGTCGTCGTTTGGTACAAGAATTCCCTTTGAAAAAATGGTGGGACCAAAATTCCTTCAAATGAGGAGCAATCAAATTGCATGTGATAGGAGTCGTTTGGCCTATAGACCCTAGATTTGGAAGTACTCAAACAATTTTTATTTTTACTTTTAATTTTATTTTTATTTTTGATAAATATTTGGGTTTGGTTTGATGCATTATCATATGCATGGAGAAAGTTGACTATCCCAAAATTCTCCATGTGCTTGCTATATGCTAAAAATAATACCTGGGGTGTTTTGGTACAATCCTGGCCATAAATCAACACGTATGATACACTTATAGCAAGAGCCTCTGTTTTATACAAATCTGAACGTTGGTTTCGATTTTTTATGAATCTGGACTGTTCCTTGCAATATGATGGATGCTATTTTACTGCCGACAGCAGCCACTCCGAATCCATGCATTATGGCTTTAGAAGCCAGCTCAACCAAGTTAAAAGATTAATGCCTAATCTTTGCTACAAGTAGTTTTGAGTTGCAAATTAAGGTGTTGGTTAGGTTTTCGCTAGCTACATGTATTTGCTTAAATGATGATGATACATGCATAGAATAAAGTTAGACTAGAACAAAGCTATAGACTGATTTGCTATGAGTCTATACAGAGAGTAGAAACTAGGAAAATAGATTTTATGGCTAGAGGCTACGAGGTAATAAATGCTAGATAGAATCCATATCGATATAACGGTTGGATCTTTACATAGCTCGAAAACCGTGTATTTTATCCCATATACCCTTTCCAAAATGGTTTTCTCAGTCTACAAACATTTTCTCTATAATGAAAACAAACAAGTTTTAATTAACACGCGTATAGCTCCTACACATATAACCAAGAATTCTTTAACATTGACATATATTACAGAAACGAGAAAATATAATGTTGCGCTCAAAAGCATATCCATCCCTACACCTAAAAGGGTAAAATTAGAAGATGGGGTCTTGCATTTAATTTAAGGTGCCACAGGTTTCACCCTAAGTAAGGATCGGGTCATATATGCGATGATAGTCATAACTCTGCGGTTGATCCCTGTCTCATTTTTTGCCTTTGTAAATACATATAATACAAAATACTCAAGCATCCGTGCTGGGTGGGGGGGGGGGTGGTGGGGGGGGGGGAAGCTTCTCATGGCTTAAGTGAGCTCAAGAGCCGGCTGAATCTGTGCTGCAGCTAGGCCCACATGGGGACATGTGCCGAGCCCTATCTTTTAATGGGTTCATGAGGAACCCTTGTCCCTTGTTCAAATCAACCGACCAATAAATCATTAACTTGATTACAAAAAAAAATGAATAAAGGGATGTTTTGTGTATAAATTTACATATATTTTTATCCGTGAGCAGACACGTGGTCTTGGAATAAATTTGTCAAAAGGAAAGAGGAAAGGAAGGTGGTGAATGTGAATCCAATATATAGAAATTAATAGTTTGGTTTTGGTTTCATTTTGGCCAAACATTGGTCGGTTCTTTTTGTCCTTGTGTCGAGTTAAGTAATTCTTCTTTGCGAGTTTTGTCACCTCAAACGGTTGGTTTTGTGCAAGAATCAAGAGGTCCTCTTATTTAAGTCTAGAGCAACACTTTTATACGAATCTATCCCACATATGCCGCCGGATTGGTCATTGGATAAAAGAGTGTGTCAAAAATTACTTGTCTCAAACCCATCTCACCTTCTGACTAATCACCAGCTCATAGCTTATGTGGATAGAATATTTATAACTTTGTTTTTATGAATTTCTTTAAGTAATAAAAGTTATATTTAGAGCGAAATTAGATTTATGAGAATGATAAATCGATTATGATTACTACAGTCTCTTTACAAGATATGGTAATAGTTATTTTGTTTATAAGTCTGCTACATCCCTACTATTATATCCACAAAACTTGAGGGTTCTCAAATTGATTTCAATCTGATGGTCTAATACAGCCTTAAATAGCGCCACATCAACAGAAAAGAATTAAATGTAGAATTTTCTTTAACAAATATTTAATAAATAAAATTATCAACTGAATCAGTTATAATTATACAATTATCTCTACTGATATTAAATAATTACCAGAATCATTGTGATTCATTTTGAACAAAGTAACCGTTCCCACCATTCAAGTTTAATTTTTTCTAAATATTTTGAATTTAAATTAAAAAAGTTTAACATTATTTTTATTTGACACGTACAATATACTAGTTAATATAGTTCAAATTCCTTTCTGGATATTGAGATGGATAGAGTGACGCATTGACAAGACAAGGAAAAACACCTTATGGAGGAATTCTTACAGGGGCTATTAATCCCATGTATCTCTATTTTTCTCTTTTCATTTTTGTACTTTTTGGCTAAATTTTAACTCACTGTCATAAACTATAATCATTTTCTCTCAATGATACCATGAACTTTTAAAATGATAGATTGATATCATGAACATTTAAAGGTATAAAAAAACCCACACAACGTTAATGAAAAATTACAAAATTACCAAAACACCTCTTTTTTTTTTTTGCAAATATAGTTTTTTCCTCTCCCTTTTTAGCAAATATAGTTTTTTTTATTATATGAGGGGTATTTTGGTAATTTTGTAATTTTTCATTAATGCCGTCAGGCTTTTTTTGATACTTTAGAAAGTTTATGGTATCAACCTATCATTTTGAAAGTTCATTGTATTATTTGAGCAAAGTGTCCATGATTCATGATAGCAAATTGAAATTTAGCCTTTCCTTTTGTGGTGGACCATACTAACACTCGTAGAGTTAACGTTTCATAGACACTTAGTCGACACTTGTAAATTGCTTTCTCACAGATACTGTGTTATAGGTTTTATATAATACAAATTTCATTCAGGATATTGTGATGGATGGAACAAGGCATTGACAAGACTTGAAAAATTCTTGGGAAGGAATTCTTATTTCCATAAACCTCTTAATTATAGTTAATGTAAGACTATCAATCCCTTAGATCTCAACACTATTCCAGCTTTTTTTTTTTTCATTTTTTGGTGGCCGGCACAACGCTCGCAGAGGTAATCTCTCATAGGAACTTAGTGTCACATCCCGCTTTCCACGTGAAAGTGAAGAGTTGACGTGGTACAGTCCGTAACTGATGATGCTCAGTACTAGAGACTCTCCGGATCATGACATGTGGCAGATGATGTGTCCCAAAACTTACGAGAAAGGAGCAAGAACGGTACATTGGAAGCATATCCCGGGCCTCCCTCCCGAAGAAGTTCCCGACCTTCGGTGGCCTTCCAGACCATTTCTATGCTCGTCTTACAAACAACCATTGGCTCGCCTCCGAGCCCTCCAGCACGCTGAGCTTCCTCAGCCAACCTAGTTCGTCTCTGAGTTATCACAGAACCAAACTTGCTCGGCCTCCCGCTCGTTTCCGAGCCTCCCGCCGAGCTTAACTTCCTCGGTATCACTGACCGACCTACAGCACAGATCACAGGCGTCTCTGCCATGGCTCCGCGAATCTCGCCAGACGCGAGATATCTGCCGCTCATGATCCCGCGTTCCACGCCATCGCGTTCTCCCATTAACAAGCGTATCTCGTCATTAATGGGGGATCCCGCCTTTCACGCAGGCGTAACGCCCGGGGGCATAACGGCCGGCGTGAATCTCGTGCCCGCCAGCCCATGGCTGCCGCTATATAAACCCCTCTCTCAGATGACTCGGGTAAGGCAATTTTACCCAATAGGCCGCTACTCTGCCAAAATATCTCGACTAACTTGATCGTCGGAGGGTCCACGGTGGTACAACCATCCCGAGACTTCCTTCCAGGTAGCCCGGCTTCATTCCAGATCAAGCACACTGAGATCCACACGCTTCAAGAGGCAACCTACAATCCAAATCTCAGCCATTCATCAACGCTCGCTACAGATCAACGGAATACAACATCTGAAAGAGATCAAGGCCTCCATCAGTTGGCACCATCTGTGGGAAGAGAAAGATCCCGCTCAACGAAAGTTGATCTTCCGATCTCGAACTCATGGTGAGTGATCATCGCGACGATCCAAGCTCCAGCCGCCGTCCTCTCCACAATGGAGACGCGGGTGGATCCCCTCCTCCCCTGAACGCCATTCACGTACTGTCTGCGCAGATAGATCGGCTCGTGTCCGCCGTGGATGCGCTTGTCCGTGTCCAAATGGCAGGACAAGCTCCCTAAGTCGCCGCTCCCCTACCTCGGGAGCGACACATAGGGAGAGAAGACACTGCCCGTGCCGGCACATCTGGGCATCGCCTTGCTATCTCCGGCGGCTATAAATCCCCCGTGGCGACCAACTCGATGACCCGGTAGGCACCTGACAGCTCGACACTGAGGTCTTATGAAAGAGCGCCCCACCCTGAGGCCCATCGCGCTCCTATCCCTCCCGAGGAGGTGTCGGTCAGCTCGCCTGCTCCCAGGCATGGCCGGCGCCCTCTCTCTCAACAAGTTCGTGCGGACAGGACTCACCACGGTAGCTCGAAAACAACCTCGCCAGGGGACCTATGGAACCTCATAGAACGGAACCAGAACCGCGGCCAGGCGCAGGTCGCCAGCAGCAGGGGCCATAAATCTGAGCATGCCGAATCCTCGGGATACCACGACCGACTCGATGCCCTCAAAAAGAAGATTGAGGGTATACATCGGGAGAATCGCCCATCAAGCGACGGGGCTAGATATGCCGCCGACTCGCTTACGAAGCCCTTCACCGAAGAGATGCTCGCTGTCCACGTCTCGGAACAAGCCTCCAAAGGTCTCCCTCTTCGACGGGAAGTCCGACCTGAAAGACCATTTGGATGCGTTCACAGCAGGGATGAGCTTCCAGGACAACTCCGACGTCGCACAATGCCGGGCATTCCCCGCCATTCTCATCCGTTCTAGACAAGACTGGTTCCGAGGACTAACGCCGCGCTCCATTTCTACCTTCGATGAGCTGGCCACCCAGTTTCTCGGCCACTTCGTCGGGAACAGACGGCAGAAGCAGACCGTCGATCATCTCTTCACCATAAAGAGCGGGAACAAGGAATCCTTTAAAGGATACGTCACCCGCCTCTACAACGCTCTTCTTGAGGTCCCAAAGCATCGAGACGAGATGGTCATCATGGCCCTTAGGTCGGGTCTTAGGCACAAGGAGTGGCTCCGCTCCTTTGCATTGGCGCAACCTAACACCATGGCCGAGGTAAAAGCCTGGACTGAACGTGCCCAGCTCGAGTCCGAGGTAAATGCGAACCTACCCCGGACCGACCAGGCCGATCAGAAGAAGATGGCAAGAGAGGATAAAAAGAAGATTGAGCGGCCAAAGCCCTACTACCCAAAGTTTCAGGAGTATACCCTATTCAATATGTCTCAGACAGAGATGTTGGAGGAGGCAAAGGGAGAGAGATTCTTCAAACTTCCCCCGGTCAATTATAAAGCGTCCAAATCGACACGAGGCCCCTACTGTGCTTTCCACAGGTCGCAGGGACACCTCACCGAGAACTGCAAACAGCTCCGAGACTACATCGAGGAGTTAATCCACTCGGGGCACCTGGTAAGATACTTGCGGGACAAGCGACAAGCCGACCGAGAGCAAGAGCACCACCCCCTCCCGGCGAGTTAACGATCGGCCAAATCATAGTCGTATCAGAGGGGGGTGCGCCTGGGGTCGACGAAACACGTCGTTCCTTGCCGGTCGAAGAGACTAGCAGCCAACCCAGGAAAAGGGTTAAAGCAGTTGGGCCTACCATCTTTACCGACGAGGACCTCCACGGGATATTCCTACCTCACAACGACCCTCTGGTAATCATCGCACGGGTCCACCGTTACGAAGTGCAAACGATATTGGTCGACTCGGGAAGTTTGGCAGACATCCTCTTCTACGACTGCTTCCTGCATATGGGACTTACCCCGTCGGACCTGAGGTCGACCGCCCACATCTTGTCGGAGTTCACCAACTACTCCATCCCGGAAGAAGGGGTGGTCACCCTCCTGCTTAACATCGGGGAGACAGGCCATACGCGTACCGTGCCTGTGGAGTTTATCGTCTCCAGAATTCCATTGGCCTATAATATCCTCTTGGGACACCCAACGTTGAATTCCCTCTGGGCCAGATATCGACCTACCACCTAGCAATCAAGTTTCCTTTCGACCAAGGCGGGATATGTCACGCCCCGCTTCCCGGTGTACAGCGAAGGGGACGCGACTGGTCCGCTACGTATTTACTGTGAAGTAAATACGCTAAGCGTATCTAAGCAATATAAAACTAATCACAAGAGACAAGAGATATAAAAATAACAGCAACTTTATTTATTAACATTCTTTTGTACAATGCATGAAAAGGAAATACAACTGAAGTAAAAACGATGCCTAAACAATGGCATAACAGGAAATTAAATGTACTGAATGGAAATGTACAATGTGTAGAGCTCGGGGTCTTCGAGGAACTGATCCAAGTCTTCACTGGTGGGCTCGATCTTTGCTGTGTCCAGATTACCTGACGACATTCAAAGAAGAAATAAATAGAATGTCGTCAGCGAATAGGTCGCTCGGTAAGTCCCAAAGTTAAGGGAGAAATAGAAAAGACAGAATAAGAATGTATCTTTTAAAGTTGTTTAATATTGTAGAATATTGTGTTAACGCTGTTGTTTGTAGTGGTACAGAAGAATGCCAGTGTATACGAGAGGGGTCTCTATATGCTAGAGACCAGGGCATACTGAAAGTATAAGGAACCGTTATGCCACGGTACAACAGCAATATGATTCATGTTAGGTGTCTTAATCTTACTGTCTCGTTCCACTTTTAACACCTTCCGTACCAATCTACCCCTTAAACCCCGTAGTGTTTTGATTGTATTGTTATATTGTATTGTATAAGTTGTATAGTTGGATGACTGACCGAAACCATGATATCAGTAACAGATGTAAAGGATGTAAACTGGAATCATGTAAATGGAAAGTATATCCATGGTTTGGTTCAGTCAAGTTGAATAGATTGATAACTGGATTTATGGATTCGTATGTTCATGTTGAATTGTAATATTGTAGATTTATATGGTACTTGAATCATATTCAAGTCGGATTATGATCAGACTCAAATCCGAGTCAGACAGTAGAGATGTAAATCGAAGTCCTATATTTACTAGGGTCCTTAGGATAATTTATAAAACTTGAGGGGGTTTTATGTAAAAATACTTTTGTATAGTTTTCAAGATACATCCCAAGTATTTATTATTCGTCTTTAGAGTTGTAATGAGGGGGGATTTTATATCGTGACATTTCTAGTGAAAATATCCTAGTTTTTATAAATAAAGGTATTTATCTATAATATTGATTTATTTGAAGTTCATGGTATTTTAATGTAAAATTTATTCTTGTGATTTTTAGAAAAAGGTGGAATATTTATATTATAATAAAATAGATATTTAAATGATAAATATACATATATTTATACAAAAATAGTTTTAATAAATATTTTATATTTCAAAAAATCTCATTTTTCTTAAGATATCGTATTTTAAACCTTTCGAGACCGAATGCTCTTTGCGGAGATCTGAATCTCGCACTACTAAGCCTGAGGATGTGCGATAATCCGCACCATCCCGAACGAGTTCTCCAAAATGGGTTGTAGCGGCGCTTTGCAAAGATTGTAAAATACTAATCCTTTAGAAAACGGTTTTATAAAGTAAAAGGAATTTATTTGTAAAGATGTCAATTTTTCCGTATTCTATGTTCTAGTGACAAGTTCAAATCGCCTCTTCACCGCCAATTGTGGCCAGGTAAGTACAAGTGAAGAAAGGAGGGATCTGCTCACGAATCACCGTGAGACGGGCCTTTTAAAGTTACCTTTCTCACTTGTCTAGCCTAGATACCACAACGTCAGGTTTAGATAAACGACTGAAAGTTCACGACTTATCATATTATTCTTAGTAAAAGGTATTTGTTTTAAAAATGTATCAAAGCTAAAACTTTTAGGAATGGTTTTATTAAGAATATGGTATTTAAATGAAAGTATTGTTTTATCGTATTCTAAATTTTTTGATGATATTGTTTTAAATTGTATATGCGTGTGTGTGGAGGTAGGTCATTACCTCATGCTCTACTTTAAATGTATAGCAAGGTTAAGGGGGTTAAATGTGAAATCGAAATATTGTGGTATTTAAGTGAAAAAAATACGATAAATTGGAAAGGCTATCATTTCATGTGATGAAACTTGTTCAAATTATTTGCTAAATATTTAATTGTCAACAATAAGATATTTAAGCATGATTGAATTGGTGAGAAGTGAAATTTTATAGAAAACCGAATCGAAAATCGGATTTGTTCCGATTCCGTCGGGTTTTGTAATTTCGTATTTTAGAAGAAAAAGAGATAGAATGGGGACTTACGGGTTTGGACAAACACGAGAGTGATAAGGAAGAAGAGGGTTCGCCGGTGCGTCGATTCGTCGCCAAGAGTTCCTAGCACGATCACCGGAAGTTCGCCGTCGTTTTCGTCGGCGCTTCGCCTTTCGCTCGTTTCCAAAGTACACAAGGTTTTCTTGAGATTTTGAGAGAGTGGGCCCAGAATTTTGAGATGAGAGGGTAGGAGGTAGGGGTGTATTTATAGGGTTAGTCTAGGGTTAGAGTAGGTGTAGGGTTTTTAATTAAAAATGTAAAAATAATAGGAAAATTCATTAAAATTGTAGTAAATAGGTGTTAATGGGCTCTCTGGAGGTGGTCTGAAGAATTAAAGTATGCAGTGAGGTAGGGTAGCCCAAAAGACAACTTTTCCCTGTTGATGACTCGGCCAACCGGCCATGTCCGGCCGGCGGACCGACCGACTCGGCCGAGTCGGGGTGCCGGAAGCTTGGGGGTCGCCAGAGGTAGCCACTGGAACATCTAACTTTTCATGGGTAGTGGGGTTTTTGTGAGAAAACACGTGTTGACTGTTGGTATTTTAGAAATTTTAAAACCAAAATAATATTAAAAATAATGTGGGCTATGAGATTTGAACTCTGGTGGCTTGGTTCAGCAGTGCAAGGTATTACCAATGAGCTATAAGCTCCTTCTTGTAATTATGGTGTGAAATAAATACTTAAAGAGATATCATCAACATGGAGTTCTTTGAATACTCCAAGTATACTTTGAATTTAAATCAGTTCTTTGTACATTAAAAATGGAGTTGTTACAGGATAGGTCGGGCTTACGGGAACCAGCAAACCATGAAGATTTGCTTCACAGCAACATCGATGCCCGAGGAGAAAAACGATGATCTTGAGAGCACAGATGAATTCAGGGAATCTTTAGATACTCGGGATGAGCATAAAGAGTGTTAGTGTATATGCCCTAGGGGCCATTATTGTAGCATAAAGTCCAGGTCGGGTTATGTCTTTACCCTCAATGGAGGGGCGGTCTGTTGGAAGAGTTCCAAGTAGGAGACCGTTGCTGACTCAACAATGGAAGCGGAGTACATAGCTGCTTGCGATGCCGCAAAAGAAGCTGTCTGGATGAAGAAGTTCCTCACAGAACTTCAGGTGGTTCCTTCCAGTGTTGGTTTAATACCTCTGTATTGTGACAACAACGGTGCTATAGTTTTAGCGAAGGAACCCAGGTTCCATCAGAAGTCCAGACACATCTTAAGGCGGTATCACCTGATCAGGGAGATCGTAGATCGCCGGGAGATCGAGGTGAAAAGAGTAGAGACGGAGAATAACATTGCTGATCCATTCACAAAGGCCATTCCTCAGACGCAGTTCGAGAGGCTATTCGAGATGATAGGTCTACGATATGCCAGCTCATGGCCCTAGTGCAAGTAGGAGATTGTTAGTGTATATGCCCTAGGGGCCATTATTGTATCATACTAGATTGTATATTACTTAATGGAAGCTTGGGATATTCACAGTTATATATACAGTCTTGCTAAAAATGGTAGTATGCTACTTGGTTTGTGTCTACTTTAATATGTGCATATGTTTCTTGTATCGTATCACTTATACATATTAGTAGAGCCCATAGGTTCTTTGCTTGATTATCAGCGTTGTGATGACAGTCACACTAGTGGGGGCTGGGTAGTCTATAAGCAACATCCTATACAGGTCCCTAGTCGCAGGATTATCGAGACTGGGCATCGATACTCCAGAGTAGACTAGTGTGTACGCTTCTCATCCCAGTTAGGGAGATGGTCTGTCCCATAGCCATCAGTACGTAGTACTGGAGATAGTATACAGGTGCTCGTTAGGTTACGGGTACACCGGACAGGACTCGCAGGGGAACTGTTGGTTGGTATTATACCCGTTGTCAGTTAACAGTTCCCAGATGACATGAGTACAGCATAGTTCGCAGACTTGACACTGCTACTTCGCCTCGAGTGTGTCCCACTGTTCTTAGATTGCTACCCTACCACGGCTCAAAGGAGTCGTGCAAACAGGTAGCAGTTGGGTGCAGTCCCGAGCACTTGGAGGCAGTAGTGGTTAGATAGGATTCGTCTCTCCCGGTATTGGGAGATGATATCGCGCTGTGTCAGAGAGCCATTACGCAAAGTCCCTGGCCAGGGCAAGCGAGATATACTGGTAGGTTCCAGTAGCTTCTCAGGGTGTAATGGGCTTTGCTCCGACACGACTTATACAGCTATTAGGGGACTGACGCTTGCCGCCCCCCAGGCTTGATATGCGATAGTCTTAGACGAACAGACCAGACTGTACGGAGATTGTCACATCAGGCTCAGTGGGAGTTCGGATGAGTTTCCTCATCGGCCTTCTTATCGACATCTACCTGGGGACCGTTACGTACAGCTAGTGCCGCTTGCAGTCTGTAGTTAAACCCACTGCCAGCGTAGTGTCGAGTCTTTTGAGTCCCACACAGAGAGTTTCCCTGCTCTAGGCGAAACGATATAGAGGTCGTATGGTTTTACGACAAGGGTTCGAACGCGTACGTGTGTTTACGCACGTACGACTTTTCGGACAGTTTTTACTAGCCGGCTTTGGTTTAAGCCAGATTCTAGTATCGGGTTATTGGATTAATACAGTCTAAAGTTTTTCCGTGTTTTCACGGATTGGAGGGGCGTTCTCGTAATTTTCCGGAAAGCTTCTAGAAGAGTGGTGACTAAGGGGTTAAGGTGGCATGAGTATTAATTGCTTAATGACTCATTTGTGTGATTCATCCTTTGCATTAAATGATTCATTAATGAGTTAATGAGTCATATGATGAATCACACAAGGTGAATGCATCAACCATGATGATTAATTATTTATATTATTTATTTGATTAATTATTATGGTTGTTATATTCTAGTGCGTTCATTTTTCTTCTCATTCTCATCTTCACCTTCTCTCTCCTCAAGCTCTCTCATTCTTCAAACCTTAACCCTAACCTCTCATGAGTTGAGATCAAGGGTTAGCTAGATTAATACATCCATAAGCTCACTCTATATCCCCTAGGTAGCTTAGATTAGCACTTTAAGCAACCTAGTTATCTCAAGTTTGAGATTAAGCTTGGCGTAAGAGCTTTTGGGTGGATCGTTTTTTATTCGAGGAGGCCGTTGAGGTGCCGATGTTCCAAGGAGTCTACGAGGAGTGGAGGACAGCGATGAAGACCCGAAGTACATGTAATGTGAGGTATAACTTCGACTCCGAGTAGTTAAACCTCTTGTTGATAGTTAGCAATTGTTTAGATAACGATTCATGCGCTCAAGTCCGTGTTACGAAGCTTTGATAATCGTTTTTCATATATTCCGCCTCCCCGCAAGTTCGTGGGGTGCGTGACATGGATTTACAGTGGTATCAGAGCCAACTAAACCATTACTAGCTTGTTAGCAACTAGTTAGAAGTTCGATCGATGGAAAACGCGGAAACGAAACCCCGGAAATCCCAAGTTTCTGTTAATTTTAAAAGTGTCTAAAAAATTATTTGACATACCTTAAAATTCACAGCAGAGAATTATATGAATACTGGGAAAATACGAGATCACAACAAGACAAAACGGTCGCGGATCCGCGGCCAAATGGTGCTTTTGGCCGCGGATCCGCCGCCGAGTCAAATCGGAGTTGACTCGGATTTGCTCTAATATTCATATATTTTGGTTTTCTGTTTTCCAGTATGTTCTGTTTCTACCCAGGTTACTTCAGTACAGGTTTGCTTTTGGGGTAGACACGGAATATAGTAATCGATCGATATTCTAAGATATTTGCTAATTGGGTTTTTATCTGTAATGTTTTATGTGTTCGTAAACCTCCCCTAACTGCTAGTATGTCGGTTGGCAGGGGGTTGCACATTTCTGAAATATTTACTGTTTGTGAATATGAACTGTATTGGACTGTTGTGATGATTAGCCAGGGTTTGAGATGTGTTTAATATTCATTCATTCAATGTAAATGTAATTTGATGTAATATTCTTTTGCTGGGCACATCCAGGTTGCGGTTGTAGCCACCGTTGTATTATTATTTCTTTTTACTGTTTTTGCTCCTAGGATAGACCCAAGATGGGGTACACAAACTACCGGGTACGTTGAAGTGTTTAGTGGCCTACTCACGTTGTTGAGGGAGACCTTTTCACTTCGGGTATTTGGCGGGTAGTTTGCCGTACCTGTAGGGGTCTAGGGCGGGGTAATGGCTATTCATCACAACTGTGTAATCCGTCTTTTATTGCAAGCTCAAAGCAAATGCGGATTGCTAGTAAATCCAATAAAGTTTATCTGTGATCTGGAATGCTTATTATTGCGTCTGACGAATGTACAATATCTATATATGATAGCTATTAGACGTCACTTATGTTTTACACCCGCGCTAGCCCAGCCCCCGCTCTATCGTTAGTTAAGTAACCTAACGGGTGATGACGGGACCCAGTGGCGAATGCGGATGGCATAAGAGGACGCGGTATTTTCGTTGTTTTCTGCAATAATAGGATAAATGATGGGACGCATTATTATAATGCAAAGAAAATAAACCAAAGTTTAATCGTTGGAACAAATTTAAAAAAAACCACTCGGTTATTTTAAAAGATCAGAATTTTTAATTGCGGAGCTTTAACCACTCATTTTAAAAGGTATCAGGTTCCTTCGATTATATCAAGTTCACTACGTTCACGGTTTTGCCAAAACCAGTCGTAGCCCTCCGTCATTTCAGTTATATATTCAGTAGTATTCAAGCTATATATTTTGACCTTCGCCAAGGCATAGTGATTGGTAGCTGCTGGATATTTATCTGTAGCATAGATAGATGTGTTGGTTTGGGACAGTCGTACTACTATTTTGGCCTTCGTCAATGGTATGTACGGGTGGGTTCAAATTAACCTGGACAATGACGGGTAGAACTTGACATGTGACTTATGATATGTTGGCCTTCGTCAAGGTCAAAAGAGCATGGGGCAAAAATCAACATCGGGAATTTCTAAAGAAACTGAAATTTTCAGAGAGATGCATACCATTTTGGAGTTTGATGAATGTTGGTAGGATTCCTTCAACATTATCATACGATGATATTTTGGATCCCGATCCTACTGTGAGTACATGCTACTTATCAGGAGATTCGTCACTTAACGATCAATGCTATAAACCAAGTAGGTGCCTAGAAAGGTGTCAGCGGGGTTACGCCCCCAGAGAAAAGAGGTTATTTAATTAAGGAACTTCGCGAAAGCGTTGGAAAACCTCCCTCGAAGTATCGACACTGGCCTGGCTGAACGGTTAAGCAAGTATTGTACGGTGAGAATAGTCCTGGCTAATTCTTCTTTTATGGTTTGAGGAAGGATTCGAGAAACAGTGGGAGCCATCCTGTTTAGATAAACTTAAAACCAATCTAAACTTGCAACAGCATCATGCTAAAATGTTTTCTTCTCTCTCTCTTAATTGCAGCGACCTTGTGACCACACATAGGTTACATCTAGATAACAAATTGACTGAATCTGACTTATATGACTGGCAAAGGTCTGTCCAGATGTCCATTGGCTATGACAAGCTGGACCACCCTATTACTACTCAAGATCCTGCCGTCCCAGGTCCAGTTTCCACTGTCGCGGATATGGATATCCGTCAGACAAGGGAAAAAGATAAAGTGGAAGCTAAGTGCCTCGTGTTAGCTTCAGTTGATGGTGTATATCAGAAGCAGTACGAGAAGATGGACTTATTTTCCATCTTTCTCCATAATAAAGATTTATATGGAGAGCAATCTCATATCACTAGATATGAAACCTCGAACGAATTAATTCAAGCGAGGTTGGCTGATGGGTCATCTGTAGGGGACAACGTCCTTACAATGACTAGCTGTATTGATGAGCTCCAGGACCTGGAGACCGCGTTGGGAAACGAGTCAGATACTGACTTGATTCTACAGTCTCTGCCTCCTACCCTGAAGGAAACCAGGCAAGTAGAAGGAAAGAGAAAGGCAAAAGTTTCAGGACTGAGTGTAGTAAAAGAGGAACGCTCCTATTGTTATGGGATTGGGCATTGGCAGAAAGATTGCAGGGCTTTTGAAGCCAGTAGCCAGGATATGAAGCATGTTGTGGCTTCAACCTCAAGTGTATTTGTAATAGAGAACTGTATGTCAGTTAACCCTACTTCCTGGGTATTGGATACCGGATCAGGATCTCACATCTGTAATTCGTTACAGGCTCTGAGAAACCGTAGGGTTATTGGGATAGGTGATACGACCCTCACGGTTGCTAACGGAATGAGCATGAACGCTGAATCCGTAGGGGAATATCATCTTGGACTGACAACTGGGCAGATATTAATTCTGCGTAACTGTTTTTATGTACCAGGTACGACTTGTAATATCATATCTGTACCCTTACTTTCTAAGGAAGGATATGATTTTACTTTTGCAAGAAATGTGGTTCACATCCACCTAAATCAAGTTTTGATTGGGTCAGGTATTAGAAAACGGAATATACGTATTAAATCAAGCTCAGATTTTCAGTGTCCAGAACACACTTAAAAGAAAGTCTCCGGAAACAAATCAGGCTTTCTTATGGTATTGTAGACTGGGTCACATCAATGAGAGAAGATTAACAAAGTTACATAGAGAGGGATACTTGAATCCGTTCGAGTATCAGTCTTATGCCACTTGTGAATCTTGTCTCATGGGAAAGATGATAAAGACTCCGTTCACTGGACACGGAGAAAGAGCAAGTGAGCTCTTAGGACTCATACACAGTGACGTGTGCGTTCCAATGTCTACACATGCGCGAGGTGGTTATTCCTACTTCATTACTTTTACAGATGATTTCTCTAGGTATGGACATATCTTCTTGATGAAGCATAAATCCGAGACCTTTGAGAAATTCCAGGAATACAAGAATGAAGTGGAAAAACAAACAGGCAAGAGTATAAAGACACTGAGATCTGATCGAGGTGGTGAATACTTAAGTGCCGAGTTCCTGGGTTACTTAAAAGAGAATGGAATTCTCTCTCAGCTTACTCCTCCATATACACCACAACACAACAGTGTATCGGAAAGGAGGAATCGAACCCTATTGGATATGGTTCGTTCCATGATGAGTATGGCTGAGTTACCGCGATCTTTTTGGGGTTATGCACTAGAATCAGCTGCATATCTTCTTGAACAAGGTTCCAACCAAAACTGTGCCTACCACACCATATCAGATGTGGAGTGGGAAGAAACCCTGTCTTCAGTACCTGAAGACATGCGGATGTCCAGATTTTGTAAAAAAGCAGCATCCGGACAAGCTCGAGGCACGCTCAGTGCTGTATAAGTTTGTGGGATACCTAAAGAACTTCAGGGGGTATTTTTTCTATTACGCAGAGGAACAAAAGGTTTTTGTTTCTCGTAATGCCCATTTTCTAGAATATCAGTTTTTAGAAAAGGAAACAAGTGGGAGCGAAATAGAACTGGAAGAAATTCCAGAACCACAAACTGCTACTGAAACCTTGGTAGAACAAGTGGGTTCAGAAGAACAGGACATCCCAACGCCACTCCGCAGGAGTAGTAGGCAATCTTATCCGCTCGAGAGATACTACGGTTTTCTGATAGAGAGGATTGCACTATTGATTATGATGAGCCTACTAGCTTCCAGCAAGCCATTCAGAGCAGCGACTCGGTAAAATGGCTGGATGCAATGCGGACCGAAATGGAGTCCATGTACACTAACAAAGTATGGACTTTGGACATTGCTCCAGATGGGGTAAAACCCGTAGGATGCAAATGGATCTTCAAAAAGAAGATTGGTGTAGATAGACATGTTGAAACCTATAAAGCTAGACTTGTTGCAAAGGGTTTCCGTCAAAGACCTGGTTTGGACTATGACGAAACCTTTTCTCCAGTGGCTATGCTGAAATCCATTCGGGTCCTTCTTGCTATTGCTGCCTTCCACGATTATGAGATCTGGCAGATGGACGTAAAGACGGCTTTTCTAAAAAAAAATTTAGAAGAGAGCGTCTATATGGATCAGCCAGAGGGATTCATTCAGAGTGGGAGCAGCGGTAAAGTATGCAAGCTGCTTAAGTCCATTTATGGACTAAAGCAAGCATCACGGAGTTGGAACATCTGTTTTGATGATGCCGTCAAAGAATTTGACTTCATCAAAAATCCAGATGAACCATGCATATACAGTAAGATTGTAGGGAGAGCTGTAGTATTCCTCGTCTTGTACGTGGATGACATTCTCCTAATAGAAAATGATATTCCTATGTTACAGTCAGTCAAAAGATTCTTGTCACATAAATTCTCCATGAAAGACCTGGGTAATGCCACCTACATTCTGGGGATCCGGATCTATCGTGATAGATCAAAGAGGATATTGGGACTTTTGCAGTCCAGGTACATAGACACCATAGTGAGGAGATTCAGTATGGATGATTCTAAGCACGGTAACCTACCGGCTTGTCACGGAATCACCCTCACCAAAGAAATGTCTTCCAAGACTGATTTGGAAAGGGATCGCATGTCGATTATACCCTACGCTTCTACGGTAGGCTCTATAATGTATGCGATGTTATGTACCAGACCAGATGTAGCATACACATTGAGCGTTGTAAGCCGGTATCAGGCAGACTCAGGGGAGAAGCACTGGATAGCAGTAAAGAACATTTTCAAGTACCTAAGAAGGACTAGGAGATGTTCTTGGTGTATGGCGGAAAAGACCTCAAGATGGAGGCCTTTGCTGACTCCGGCTTCCAGAGTGACAAAGATGACTCCAAGTCCATGTCGGGTTATGTCTTTACCCTCAATGGAAGGGCGGTCTGTTGGAAAAGTTCCAAGCAGGAGACCGTTGCTGACTCAATAATGGAAGTGGAGTACATAGCTGCTTGCGATGCCGCAAAAGAAGCTGTCTGGATGAAGAAGTTCCTCACAGAACTTCAGGTGGTTCCTTCCAGTGTTGGTCTAATACCTCTATATTGTGACAACAACGGCGCTATAGCTTTAGCGAAGGAACCCAGGTCCCATCAGAAGTCCAGACACATCTTAAGGCGGTATCACCTGATCAGGGAGATCGTAGATCGCCGGGAGATCGAGGTGAAAAGAGTAGAGACGGAGAATAACATTGCTGATCCATTCACAAAGGCCATTCCTCAGACACAGTTCGAGAGGCTATTCGAGATGATAGGTCTACGATATGCCAGCTCATGGCCCTAGTGCAAGTGGGAGAGTGCAAGTGGGAGATTGTTAGTGTATATGTCCTAAGGGCCATTATTGTACCATACTAGATTGTATATTACTTAATGGAAGCTTGGGATATTCACAGTTATATATACAGTTTTGCTGAAAATGGTAATATGCTACCTGGTTTATGTCTACTTTAATATGTGCATATGTTTCTTGTATCGTATCACTTATACATATTAGTAGAGCCCATAGGTTCTTTGCTTGATTACCAGCGTTGTGATGGCAGTCACACTAGTGGGGGCTGGGTAGTCTATAAGCAACATCCTATACAGGTCTCTAGTCGCAGGATTATCGACACCGGGCATCGATACTCCAGAGTAGACTAGTGTGTACGTTTCTCATCCCAGTTGGGGAGATGGTCTGTCCCATAGCCATCAGTACGTAGTACTGGAGATAGTATACAGGTGCTCGTTAGGTTACGGGTACACCGGACAGGACTCGCAGGGGAACTGTTGGTTAGTATTATACCCGTCATCAGTTAACAGTTCCCAGATGACATGAGTACAGCATAGTCCGCAGACTTGACACTGCTACTTCGCCTTGAGTGTGTCCCACTGTTCTTAGATTGCTACCCTACCACGGCTCAAAGGAGTTGTGAATGCGGTGAGCTCTTCATCTGCCGGATTCATACGGATCTGATTGTAGCCGGAGAAGGCGTCCATAAAGCTGAGTAGCCCGAAGGACAACTATCCCCGGCAACGGCGCCATTTGATTGTTAATAAATTTCCGATTGTGTGTATCAAATCAAATGGTCCCTGATAACGGTGCCATTTGATTGTAAAGAATTTCTTGTTTGTGTAAATCGAATAAAGCGAATGAGTTTCAATGTGTCGGTAATATTGACTAAAATTCACAATCAAAGAATTATATTTGACCGCAATCAATTACGGTGTCGGTTGTAGATCGTAAGCGAGTGCGGATCGTCCACAGGGATTGTGCGATTCGTTTTTGTATTTAATTTGTTTGAATTGAAAAGTTAATCGAAAAGAAAAGAAAACATGATTCAAGAATTTATCGATTGATTCAGGTGTCACGATATTTAATCAAGAATCAAGAAACTGATAAACAAATCAAGAATCGGTGTTTCGATGATATTTCCAACCAAAATGTCAAGAATCTAAATGAGGCTCGTAGGAATCGATCAGATCTATAGACGTGATGTAATCTCAAGGTTTCATGTTCTTGTCCTTCGAAGGATTGATACTAGATCGATGATGATCGACGAGAGTTAGGGCTTTCTTGATGAAACTAGGGTTTCATCGTTTAACCCTTGTTCTTTCGTAGATATCATTCACATTCTAGCCTCTAGCAATTTCAAGAAACGATCGTAACTCCTCAATCTCGAGCGATATCAATCAAGAAAGCATCGCAACGAATTGGGTCGTCGATTCTTGAACTTGCTAGGGTTTACAAAACTCGTAGGATTCAAGAATCGATTTAAGATATGTTACATCATCATTCTATTGATCGTCTCGACTCCTCGACGAGCGGAGTATTACTCAAACATCATCACACAAAAATCATTCAAGAATTGAAAAGATATCATGATGCAAGAATTTAAAGAAAATAAGATAAAAGAATATCACCTTTTATTTATATCAACAATTTGATTACAGTCGCTCAAGAACTACAAGAGGAAGAACTAAATTGTCGAATTGGCGTCGCTCGGCTCCGTGAGTCGCGGATCGGCTTGGACCACTTGCTCTGTTGAAGATCGGCTCAGTTCATAAAAGGTTGCAAGGCTTCTTGCTTGATGGGTACTCGGGATCTTGGCTTTTGATTGGAATTAGGGTTAGGGTTTCACACAAGCCTTCTCACTAGACTTGTGGAAGAAGATGAAGAGAGTGAATGGATCTAGATTGATACTAAAATTGGCTAAAGATGATTAGATTCATAACCCTAGGTCTAGGCTTCTATTTATAGACTTCCTAAACCCTAGGTCTAGGTTTGAAATTACAATTCCCTCCAAAAGTTTGTTAAGGCTTCTAGAAGGAGTTTGTTAGGCTTTAGCTTAGGGTTTAAGCTAGGGTTTAGGGAGAAGTTTCTAGAACACAAGGCTAGTTTAGTGTTGATCCCAAGGCTTGCTGATCTGGCAGAAATCTCTGGAGTCTTCTGGAATTTGAAGTACATGAGCTAAATGTGGGCCCTGAATGAAGCATTGTGCAGCAAAAATTGGTGGATGACGTGGCAAGACGGCTGCGGAACCGCGGCGCAAGCAGGCTCCGGCCGCGGTTCTGCGGCCATGTTGGAAGCTTGGGCTATGGTCTCTCTGGTGTGGTCTTGGAATGCCATTTGGGGCTTTATCTGATATGTTGAATTTTATTTATCCCTTTGTATTGATACCAGAATTGAAATCATTGAGTTGGCGTAATATTTGATCGGTACCGTATAAATTTTGGCCTTTATTCTGGATTTTCCTGCATAGATCTCCAAACAAGTGTTGCGCAATATAGAGATGACGCGATGCCATGAAATGCAGTCAATTTCCTTTATAGTGCCGGTTTTAGAGTCTAACACATGCAATCTGATATTTTGCGACAGTTTTTCTAATATGTGAAATATGAATACCCGTACACTTCTAAATGAGTGCAAAAGATAGGGAAATTGCCGGCTGAAATATGCAATATTTTCGACTAATCAAATTCCCCCAAACTTAATTTCGATCGTCTCGAGCGAACTTTTTATTAAAAAGAGAAGGAGAAAATAAAGAAAGAGAAAAAACTAACTAGCACACTTTCGTAGGCAACACGATTGCACTGAACACGTGCAATAAGCCTTTAAACCTCTAGGTGTCCCTAGTAGGAGGAGTGTTGTCTCCTGAGGGTTTTCAGCGGATTGCACCCACAAAATCCAATAATAAAAGAAAGATCATGAATATTACATTTAAAGAAAAGAATTGTAAAAGAAAAGCCTTGAAAATTAGGGTTTCCAACTAAGCTAGCTTTTCGGTTGTCATGAGCCCTATCTTAATGGTCATGAAAAGATGTTAGAAATCACGTCCTCCCTCAATAAAACATCGTCTTATTCTTCATTCCTATCTTTATTCCAAACATCGATCATATAACCCTGCGTGTGTGTAAAGACATCCCTACACCCGGAGAATTCAATTTAAGCTATCATACTCTTGCCCATCAGCCTCAGTACTTTTTAATTAATGAATATTTAGATGAGATTGCTCACACACTTTCATGCGACCGTTAATACTTCTTGAGGTACTAACCGACCGATTACTCATGCGCTTGCTTACTTGGTGTATTTTCCTCGTCTTGCACCACCTTAGGCATAGCAGTGACTCCCAGACCAGTTGGCCTTAGGGCACTAGGTGAAGAAGCACCCTCGCTATACATTTTTTATTGCCCTTGGTGATAACAAAACCAGTGTCCATTTTTCTCACCACTTTATATTTTCTTTATTCACTTTTTTTTTCTTTTTAGTTCCTTCATACATCGGCTTTAAGACAAGAGCATTTCAAGGTATCCTCTACTATCCCAGGCTTTAAGACGTGTGTAAGTGCGAATAGCAGGGTATCAACGTTCAAAATGTCTGCCTTCCAGAATAGAAACTATTTTTCAGACTTAGTTTTATCCTCAGATTAGTGACGTCCTTCATCTTACTAACCCTTAGGACAACGGCTCATAACTACTTATTACTAGTTCGTATAAGAAAACATCTAATTTTCTTAGTTTTCTTAAATTTTTCCAATCTCATGGATGTAATTTTTTTCATTATCTAAACTTTCATTATCTTATTTATATACAAAAAGGTGTAAATATTAAAATTATTTTTATACTTGAAATTTTTTTAAATTTTTATGGGTTTTGAAAATTTTTAAATTTTTATAGATTTTTAAAGAAATGTTTTGTGCTTATGCAAATGATATGCAAATGATGCAAAAATAAGCACAAACCTCCCCCAAACTTGTTTTCAACAGTGTCCTCACTGTTGCCAACCGCTATACCTACAAAAACTGTAAGTCTGGGGGGAATTATTAGTGGGGGCAAAATATATAAGTGAAGAACTTCTCCCAAACTTACTCTTTTCACTCACCTTCATTCAAAAAATGATGCAGTGATATACTGGACATGAAGGTAAGACGGAGGAATTTTAATCAAAATAAACTGGCTCTTGTAAAAACAAGAGCTCCTCCGTGGGGTCAGTGGAAAAATACGGCTTAAGTCTATGTCCATTCACTTTGAAAAAGGTGCCGTTTTTAACTTTTTCTACTTCTACTGCCCCGTGTGGGTATACAGACCGCACAACAAAAGGTCCCTTCCATCGAGATCGGAGCTTACCCGCGTGAAGGTGTAATCGTGAATCATAAAGAAGGACTTGTTGACCAGGTGAAAATGTTTTCCTCAAAATGTTTTTATCGTGAAAAACCTTAGTCCTATTCTTTGTGATTACAGCGTTATCATAAGCTTCATCGCGGAGTTCGCTTAGCTCATTAAGTTGCAGCTTCCGAAAGTTGCAAGCAAAGTTCAGATCAAAATTTATTTCTTTAATAGCCCACAATGCTTTATGCTCTATCTCGACGGTAAATGACATGCTTTCCCAAACACTATCCTATATGGAGACATTCCTAGGTCGGTTTTAAATGCAGTCCTGAATGCCCAAAGAGCATCCGTCAGTTTGGTCAACCAATCTTTTCTATTTTTAGCAACAGTTTTCTCCAGGATAAGTTTGATTTGTCTGTTTGAGATTTCAGCCTGCCCGCTTGTTTGGGGATGATAGGGTGTAGAAAGTCAGTGGTTGATTGAGTATTTTCGCATCAAAGTCTCGAAAGACCTGTTGCAGAAATGTGTCCCATTATCGCTAATGATAGCGCGTGGGTGTCCAAATCGCGAGAAGATATTCTCTTTTAAGAACTTAATGACAACTTTCTTGTCATTAGTGCGACATGGAATGGCTTCTACCCACTTTGAGACATAATCAACCGCCAGCAAAATGTACAAATTTCCAAAGGAGTTGGGAAAGGGACCCATAAAATCAATGCCCCAAACATCAAATATTTCAACAACCAGAATGGGTTGCTGAGGCATTTCATTCCTCTGGGATATTCTACCCGTATACTGACATTGTGTACAGGTTTTGCAATACTCAAATGCGTCCTTGAATAAGGTCAGCCAATAAAATCCACATTGCAAAACCTTCTCCGCTGTCTTTTTGGAACCAAAGTGACCCCCACAGGCCTGATCATGACAGAAAGAAAGAACACTCTTGAACTCTTCATTCGGGACACACCGGCGAATGATCTGATCAGGACAATATTTAAACAAATAAGGCTCGTCCCAGTAAAAGTGTTTTACTTGGGAAAGAAAACGGTATTTGTCTTGTTTTGACCAATCGCTGGGTATCAGTCCCGTGGCATGATAGTTCACAATATCCCTGAACCATGGTTCATTGGATACGCTCAAGAGTTGTTCGTCAGGGAACGAGTCATTAATCGGCAGGGTCACAGGGGAAGAAATGATGCGTGAAAGATGGTCAGCTACTACGTTTTCACATCCTTTCTTATCTTTGATAACAAGATCAAATTCTTGTAACAGTAGGATCCAACGTATTAGTCGACCTTTTGCATCTTTCTTCGCCAGAAGATATTTTAAAGCGGAATGGTCAGTATACACAACTATAGGTGAGCCGATTAAGTAAGGCCTGAATTTTTCTAATGCAAATACAACCGCTAAAAGTTCCTTTTCAGTGGTTGTATAATTGATTTGCGCATCATTCAGGGTCTTACTTGCATAGTATATCACGTGTGGCATCTTATCAATGTGCTGTCCTAAGACTGCACCTACTGCAAAATCAGATGCGTCACACATCAGCTCAAAGGGGTAGTCCCAGTTTGGTGATGATAACACGGGGGCTGAAGTGAGTGAGTGTTTAAGTGAGTCGAAAGCTGTCTCGCAATCCGAGTCAAAATGGAAGGTCGTATCCTTGGCCAGGAGAAGAGTTAAAGGTCTAGCAATTTTGCTAAAGTCCTTAATGAATCTCCTATAAAAGCCCACATGGCCAAGGAAAGATCGAATATCTTTGACGCTTTTGGGATGAGGGAGGTTTTGAATGACATCTATCTTAACTCTGTCAACCTCAATGCCTTTCTGTGAAATGACATGTCCAAGTACAATTCCTTCTTGGACCATAAAATGGCATTTTTCCCAGTTCAAAGTCAAGTTCTTCTCTTTGCAACGAGTAAGAACTGCGTCAAGATTCGCTAGGCAATCGAAAAAAGAGTCTCCAAAAATCGAGAAATCGTCCATAAAGATCTCCAGAAAATTCTCTACCATATCAGAGAATATCCCCATCATACACCGCTGAAAGGTAGCGGGAGCATTGCATAACCCAAAGGGCATGCGACTGTAAGCAAAGGTACCAAAAGGACAAGTAAAAGTGGTTTTATCTTGATCCTTTTTAGCGATGGGGACCTGATTATAGCCTGAGTATCCGTCCATAAAACAATAATACTCTCGTCCCGCTAAGCGTTCCAGCATTTGATCAATGAATGGTAGAGGAAAGTGGTCTTTTCTCGTGGCAGCATTGAGTTTTCTATAATCAATACATACACGCCACCCAGTTTGGGCGCGTGTCTGAATCAACTCATTTGCCTCATTGGTTATAACAGTGATGCCGGATTTCTTAGGAACGACATGTATAGGACTAACCCATTGGCTATCGGAGATGGGGTATATAATACCATTATCTAAGCATTTGACGATCTCTTTCATGACCGCTTCCTTCATGACGGGATTCAACCGTCTCTGTGGTTCTCGGGTTGGTCTGGTATCATCCATCACATGTATATGATGTTCAACTATCAAGGGACTAATCCCTTTGATGTCCGCCATACTCCAACCAAACGCCTCTTTGTTAGATCTCAATACCGATAAAAGTGCATTTTCTTGCTCTGATACAAGAGAAGCGGATATGATAACCGTTAAAGACTCATTCTCACCTAGATATGCATATTTAAGGTGAGAAGGTAAAATTTTTAGATCTAATTCAGGCGGAGAAATGATAGAAGGAGGGATCATTGAGCGATTTTTGGATTTACAAAGAAGCTCAGAGCCTGTGAAAGATACAGACTCGGGTGGAGTAAAGTCAGGAGTGCAGGACTCAAGTGTAGGTAAGGTGTCCTCACTAAGATCTTGTGTGAAATCAAACAGAGATGTGGTAATGTCGTCGAGATCTAGAAAGCAAACATCCTCAGCTCCACAACTATCGGGAGCGATCTCATGGACAAAGCACACATCTAAAATATGAGCAGAGGGTTCTGATGGCTGACTTCCAACTTTGTAGATATTTAGTTCAATGGTCATATTTCCAAATGATAAGTTCATTGAACCGTTTCTACAGTTTATAACAGCGTTGGAAGTGGCAAGGAAAGGATGACCCAGAATCACCGGAATTTGGTTCCGGGGGTTTCCTACAGGCTGTGTGTCGAGTACAATAAAGTCTACAGGGCAAACAAATTCCCCGACCTTTATCAACACATCCTCTAATTCACCCTTTGGTTTGGTGATAGATCGGTCTGCCATCTGGAGAGTGCAGTGAGCAGGTTTCAGCTCTCCAATCCCTAATTGCTCATAGACAGAATATGGAAGAAGGTTAACACTTGTGCCAAGGTCTAAAAGAGCACGATTTATGTTTTTACCCCCAATCGAAATCGATATTGTAGGACATCCTGGGTCCTTTCGTTTCTTTGGTAGCTGGGGAATAAAAGCAGTGCTGATATTATTAGCCATAAAGACCTTCTTCGGCACTTGAGTCTTCCTCTTCCTAGTGCACAAGTCCTTAAGAATTTTCGCATATGCGGGGACTTGTTGAATTGCATTTAGGAGAGGGATATTGATGTTAACCTGTTTGAACATTTCCATAATTTTCTCCATATGAGGACTCGTTCTATTAACCCTTAACCGATTCGGGTAAGGAGCTTTCGCAATAAGCACTGGGTCCATCACAGGAGAAGAAAGAGGGGGTAGACGAGGTCCCAAAAGAGGTGTGGGGACCGTCTGTGGAGAACTATAAGGGTTGGGTTCAGGTGTTGAGCCTAATGGGAAATGGAGAATAGGCTCTCGAGAAGGTGGTATGGTAGAAGAAGAAGGATCAGAAGGAGAAGTGTGTGTGTGTGGAAAGGTCTTAGCCGGGGTGTTGATATGATTTTCAGTATCATCAATACCTTCCCCAACATGATTGTTCAGCACTCTTCCCGATCTCAACGTTGTGACGGCATTTACATTGTAATGCCCAGGATTCTGTAGGGGTTGAGAGGGAAGTTTCCTTTTTTCTATCGCACTCATTTCGGCTTTTAGGCGTGCGATTTCAGCTTCCATCGATCTGATACTCTCAGCTTGGGACGCTGAGTTTTTCTTTATCTCACCGACGGAAGATCTAACCTCAGTCGAAACCTCTATGAAATTTGATAAAAGTGATTTCATGGTTTGAGTGAATTGAGAGAACTCGTCAGAACAGGTCATAGGATTAGACTGTGCAGGAGTGTTGACCTGATTTTGGAAATTTGGTGACTGATAGGGGTGCTGAGTGAGTTGAAGGGGTTGCTGTTGTGGTGGAGGAAGAGCCCTTTGAAATTGATTCGTGTTTGGAACTGTGTTTTGAGATTGGTTTTGGTTCCAAGCGAAATTCGGGTGATTCCTCCAACCCTGATTGTACGTGGAAGAATATGGATCGTTTCGAGGTCTTTGAAATGCGGCATTAGAATGCTCGTGACCTTGAAACGCAGAGTTTAATGGACATTCTTCCGTTAAATGAGACGGATCAGAACAGCACCCACAAACAGTTTTGGGGAGCGACACTGGGTTTAGGGAGGTTGCTGCAAATTTGTGTTTCATAGCGTCGAGCTTCTTTTGCATTGCTGCCATCTCAGCTCGAACACCTATGGACACATCTATTTGGTGTACGCCACCCCTATTCAATGGTTGGGTTCCACTCTCCCACTGTAGTGATTTTTCAGCGAACTCTTCTAAATACTTCCAAGCTTTCCCATCATCTTTGGTCATAAAAGTACCTTGACACATGTTTTCAAGGCTCTGTTTAGTGTTTGGGTTAATGCCCTCATAAATGATTCGGCACAATTCCCATCTCGGGATGCCGTGATGAGGACACTGAA